>OX422208.1:651205890-652564860 GCA_949130495.1 Sambucus nigra
CATACCTACGTACCCACAGTCAGCGGACTTATCAACTCCCCGATAAGTCTTTCATAGACCTATGTTCTCGAGCGACAAATCAAAGATCCCATGGATTCATCAGGATATGACTGCCCTCACGCGTAAACCTCCCACCGATAGCAAGTAAGCTAGGTATGTCATACACATAATCATTAATCAATCAAATAGGTATTATCATACCTATAATATAATATCAATAAGGTAATTATCACTACCCTAAGATATTTCCCATACGTAGCTTTATATTTCTTTTAAAATATCATATCTTTACTTCATAAATCAATTACCCTCGCACCCTATAACATCTCTCCACTACCGACGCCGTTAAGGTTCATGCGCGGAGCGTCTCGCGAAGCGAAATCCAAACAAGGAACCCCTCCAATACACTACTACTTAACGTTGTCAATCGAGGAGGTCCGAAATCTTAAACTATGCGATCGGGATAACCTCATAACCTCTTTCAACCAAATGTATTCTAAGCTCCCATCTCATAAGATTCAAATAGGATTTTCCTCTACATATATTCAGTAAGAAGTCACTAATATACTACTGGTCCATAACATTATTTCTCCCGAACTATTACGAGTTTAGTTCTCCTTTTAATTAAGGTTAAAACCGATAGTTTCAATTCTCTTATAAACACATATTCTTTCACTTAGGATTAAACTCTCTTGTAAACCTAAGGATACCCAGGTGTTATATTCAATCACCCCTACTGGCCCTATCTTTAATCCTCATACATCTCCATTTAGAATTTAACAAATGAATTCTAGCAACCGAAATTTCATTCGATATAATTTTCATCCTTTTTAATCACTTGAATATAAATCAATTTAATCCAAATCTTAACAAGGGTTCACTGATATTTTCTAAGTCCCATAATCTCCAAATAATAATCACCAAAGATCCACAAAAGGTTTGGGATAAAAATCAACATTTAAAAAGAAACAACTTTACTTAAACTGGGGAGGTCGATCGATCGATCACTCAGGTCCAGGCCTGCATTTTCTGCATTTCTGCAACTACGGGTTTAACAACTTTTGATCATTTAAACCTTCATCTAAATATCCCAAATGTCTTATAAACTTTACTTCATGATATAACAACATATATGAACGATTTCCAATACTCTAAACATCCTAGAATCATCAAAGGATTGGATTAAAAAGCTTGTTTATATCTTTAATCCCAGAAATTTATTAACATAACCTCTTCAAGAACATAACAATGGTTTCCATCTTTTCTTCAACAAATTCATGATTAATTCGTGGATTATTTACATCCTAACACATGAGTTAAATTCCTATATCATTTCAGTTTTCCAGAAATCCATTTAATGATCCATTATTTCTTCCAAAACAATAATAATCTTCTCTTTTCATATTTTTCTAACATGGACAATATACAAACTGAATTTGCCATTATTAAACACTTGCCTTTAGTGTAGGTCTGATCCTTTGGTGTAGTTTATCTCAAGTGGTTGTCCCTTCTCCGGTCAAACTCCGGTGGTGGCTGGTGGTGGTGAACCTTGGTTTTTAGTTCTTCACCTTCCCAAGTGACTTTTCTTTCCCAAGCACTCTTATTTTCTCTCTAGGAAGATGGATGCTCTTATTTGTGAAGAGGAGATGAATAACTCCCATTCACTTAATCTACAAACACTTATAATAGTTCCAAATCCGTAACACTATTCATCCCCCCTAGAAAAATGACCAAAATGACCTTTCGGGTTGTCTATTCATTCCCAAATGACCCGAGACTCAAAATTGACATCCAAATAGACTTTTCTGACTATTTCGAACCTTCCGGACGCAACGACGCAGTCGAAATGACTATTAGATCGATAGAAAAATAATTTCCTTTTTAATTTAATAAACTAGTCCCGACACGTCCCATACCGCGTCTGACTAAAAATATAAATTACCGAATTTATATCATACAGTCATATCAATGACATCACATTTCATATGTTACCTAAATATCTTTAAGTAATATTAAGAATCATCCATTTTAATATCCACCGTTCGGATAAACCCGAATGAATTAATTAATAAGAAAATCTAATTAATCCATTAATTTAAAAAATATAACCTATTTTAAAAGGCATTAAAATTACGGGGTATTACAATTTTCACATAACTTATTTTCATAAAAAAAAAGAAAAAAAAGAAAAAAAATGGTTTATCCATAAATTCTAAAAGAGGGATTGCTACTTCACACTCTCTCTTAAAACACATTTTCTCTAAACACACACATAAGAGAAATCCTCCATTTAGATTTATGGACTGAACCCCACCCCTATGATATTTTGAACTACATTGACTTTGATGCCCTTGGGCTACATAGGTATCTTGGGTCAATATCGAGATCTAAGTCCTCCCTACATTGGTATCTTATATATGTATTCTTTATAAATTTAATATTCTTACATGTTTTTGTTTCATCCGATGAACATATTTGCTCTTCCATACCGACTTGTGATTTGACGAACACCCATATCATATTTTCAATTCTTATTTTGGGAACACTCCGACAGATGAATTCACTCTGTCTCTTTCCATGACAAGAGTTAAAGGATTCCATTCTCCACTATTTATATTACATATATTGGCACACACATCACGGAGTTTAAAAGGAGAAGATTAACATTTGCCTATAAGAGATTGAAAGGGCGGGATGGGTGCCTAACACCTTCCCATTCTATAACTTAATACTCGGACCATTGAACTATTTGTCTTCGCAATCATCAGTATTGGCCTTGATGTCATTCTCTCGAGGCGGTGACATTCTTTTACCTATTTTGTGAAAAAATAGGTTGATGACCCTATATCTATACATTATCCCCCACAATGATGACGATCGAACACCCCGAGAAAGTGCGTAATCCCACGCGCGCGCCGAATTGACTCAAAAAAGCCCTCGCGGTGGCCATACTGGCGACTCTACTACGGAATTTATTTTAAGAGGACTAGACTCTATTTCTACATGGGTGTTATTGTTTCTACACCTACGCTCCCACCTATATGTTCCCTTTATTTGTTATATATCTACCACATGCTTATATCCATAATGCTCCATTATCATGTATATATCACGTTTCACTCACTTATGCACTCCACACACTTGTACATATTATCCATGCACAATTACATTTAGTTTCACATCTACTCACATGATCCACACACCACTTAGATAATCCAGGATTAGCTTCACTAGAACACACCCAAACTTCTCACACTTGTATATATCTCCAGGCTCACTTACACGTCCCACACACTACACATAGTTGATCCATGTATAGGCTCACTACTATAAACACTCACTTGTATATACTCACTTATCACTTACTCACATGTATATATCCCCATTCTTTCCAATAAACATGCTTAGTATAGTCTTCGTGCTCCATGTTAATTTTAATTTGTATGATACTTGTATAATCTCCCTCATTAGTGTAGTACTCCCTTTAACTAGCATACAAATAAAAACAAATCTCTCTCCATAATATACTAATTAAAACCCATGCATTTTCTCACACTACATCAACAAAGAATGGTAATATTGACCAAAATTTTATCCCATACTGGGGGGTCACTTTGCGATGGTGGCCGGTTTTATGAGGGAATGGTTATCCTAAGTAATATAACTGTCACCTTCCATTGGCCTAGTATCTTTGACATATATCGAACGATTTCCCCAGCATCGTTTCATTCGACCAAACTCAAGACGAGAGGTATATAAGAGGGAACTCATTCATATAGAATTCACTCTCACACATACCTTCCCCACGAGATATATCTTGAGGAAATTAATGTACACGAATGTATATCCAATGGCTTGTCCCCACGTACTAATGAATGATTGCCCTTACAAGCAAGAGGTATATCATGGAAGGCATGCCAAAGGGGGGAACCCTTCCACTAACCCAACATGTGCATAAACCTCATATAAGCATCAACCTTAAGGCACTTATATTTAGTTTTTCGGGTACCATACGAGACTCTACCAAAATTTTGAGTTAGCATACTACCCGAATTTTCACTCTATTTCGCCTTTTTTAAAACAAGACACCGTCTGTGAGCCTGAAAACAAGTTAAACCGTGTCTTACATATTTTTAAACCATATTTTCCCAAGCTCAAGTCGTACTAAACATTTTTTTCTTGCATTTAGGCAAGCCAAATACAAGTGAAAACATAATAATAATAATAATAATAATAATAATAATAGTAATAGTAATAATAATAATAATAATAATAATAATAATAATAATAATAATAATAATAATAATAATAATAATAATAATAATAATAATAATAATAATAATAATAATCGTGCTGAGATTCCTCTTATTTTCCCTCCTTTTAATAACCAACAAATACCAAAACCCTTTTTGTCATTCTTCTAGAAATACCAAAAAAAAATTTCCCGCCTTTTTTCAAAAACATAAAAACTTGTTCCTCTTTGTTTCAAAAATAAATTCGAACCGTTTTCCCTCTCAGGTCGATCGCATATCTGACTTTGGCCTGGCTCCCTATAGGCTTCGG
Source organism: Sambucus nigra (assembly GCA_949130495.1). Taxonomy (NCBI): domain Eukaryota; kingdom Viridiplantae; phylum Streptophyta; class Magnoliopsida; order Dipsacales; family Adoxaceae; genus Sambucus; species Sambucus nigra. The sequence goes on from OX422208.1 coordinate 651,210,454, forward strand.
TCTTACATAAAATGGTCTCTAAGATTCGTTGGTTCTTCTGTTAGTTCATCCAAAATTGAGATCTACCTACACGAGCTTAACATGAAGAACACCGACCAAGCACTGAATGTTCATCTAGATCTGATGGCCGACCTAGACTATCTCCGCACCAAGACTGACAACCTTCAAATTGATGTCCAAGAAATGCAGCGACACCGGGCCCAGATTCGTGAAGAACTCGAGATCCTCTTTCCTCGTGCTATGGGTCCACCTTCCATCGAGCCTATTTGGGTCCTTGAAGAATACAAGCATGTCCACGTGCTCCACCTTCTAATGGGTAGCCACCAGCTTAGCTCTCGATTCCAAACCTTGCGCAACCAAGGGCTAATTTTCTAGTACCCGTGGATCCCAAAGAGAAGTTATTGAACAAGGTTAAAGAAGACCTCAAACTTCTATCAAATAAGTTTGACCAAGTAAAAATATCTGCAAACTACATGGATTACAACCATTTGTATCCTTATTCCAAATCTAGACTGCCAGAGAAATTCAAGATGCCAAACGTCGAGAAGTTCGAGGGCATCGAGCCCCCAATGGTGAACCTTTAAATCTATCACTTGTAACAATCCGCTTAATTAAATACCGGGTGGCCAATCCTTTACCCAATTAAATCGAATTATTCAGTTAACTCATTCTTAGCATCACTGTCGGAAAAATAATTTTCTTTCTTTATTAACCACCTAGTTATCAATTAAACTAGTGTTAAAACTTTCAATTTTAATTTCAAATAAAATTCCTTTTTAACAATACCAAAAATTTAACATATAATTAAATCCACCGGAATGAATAATAAATAGTAATCATCACAACTTATTTAGTATAACTAGAATAAACTCCCTAGTTTAAAACATCTCAATACAATAAACCAAATAAAGCAAAGGTATCCAAAACTCACACAAATAAGAACACTGACTGAGATAGAATGGAAATGACATGAATCCTTTGGCAACATGCCATAAAGAGAAATGACTATAGACTACATGAATTAATAGAATGATACATCTCATGCAGGGTTTATAACTCCATAGTTTCCATAGAAAATAAATATTAATCATCTATGTTGGATGTCCCTGTGGCTGGACACCTGATATAATATATACATACAAGAGAGAAAATATTATGCAAGAGAAAACGGGTCAGAGCCCGATTGTAAAAATATTTTAAAAACATCAAGTTAATAAATGCTACAATTAGCAATTATTATATACATGTTAGATTCCCGGACTGCCACTTGAGATTCTCACCTCTCAACTAATGTACATGCCTAATGTATACCTAAATTATTCTAGTTACTACTCCCATTTACACTAGATTATCTCATTATATCAACTGACCGTAGCCCTTATCTTTCCCCACGTATTTCGTTTATAATACATGTACTAAATAAATATATCAATTCAATTCTCAATATAATTAAGTGTTCTCATACTTAATTAATTTCATATATTCATTATCTTTCATGTCTACTCAATTCACATAGTAGATAACATCAAAAGTATTTATGTATTCACTATATTATATATATATATATATATATATATACAATACCGCACACCGAGACACAGCTACGGTGCATGCACTACTCTGTTATCTAGTCCTAGTACATCTCGTCACTATATAAAGGACTATTGGTTCAGTGTATCCTTCGAACCACAAACATCAAAACACAAGTATTGGAGGTGAACAAAGTCCCAGGCCTTTGGGCTACGCACATACCTACGCACCCAAATGACCGCTCAGTACCATTGTTTTCACTAATGGAAACCTGAACAAAGTCCTATGTTCTGAGACAAGTCAAAAATCCCCCATAAGACTCACCAGGATATGACTGCCCTTTATGCGCAAACCTCCCGTCGATAGCAAGTAGGCTAGGTAAGTCATACACATTAATAGTCAAGCAATAGGTATACACTCAACCTATATATATATAAACAATAGGGTATAAGAACATTCCATATTACAAGTCTCATATATAGTATACTTATATCTCGAATATCCTACGTATCATGGTATTTTAAACCTCAATTATATTATAGGTTTTAGGTCCACCTATGTACATATATTAAAATATGGGTATACTCTCGTCCCATATACAAATCCCACACTTAGTATATTTCAAATTTATCCCATAAACTAACAATTCACATTTTATTCACATTTCCCATTGCTCCTAACATCTCTTGTTAACAGAAAGGATTTAATTAATTATTCCAGTAACTACCTTCAACCCATACTTATTGGCCCAAAACCCAGAATCATTATAACAAGCCCGAATTATATTTTAATTCCTAATAATCCTTTTTTTCAATAAAGTTATAATCTGCCCAGAAATATAAAATTACAATTTTGAGGCTCTTATGCTGAGCTTTTGAAGAAACTTAAAACTACAAAGTTGTGTGATTTTATACAAAAACTTGCGAGCACACTACCAAATTCCGCATAAACAGTCCTAAAATGATCATACAATGTGAGCCCTTTTTCTACATACTTCTACCTATGGGTTGTAACATAATTTATCCTCAAAACCTCCTCTAAATGATCCCAAACTCCTTATAATTCATCCTAAATGATATACTTAAGTATGTACATGATTTATAACATCAAATCATATCAAAATCATCATGAAATTTGTATGAATCATACTAATCTTATTTTAAATTCATGAAAATCTACATGATAAAATTCTTTCTCAAGAACACATATAAACCCCAAATTTCCTCACCAATTAAACCCAAACTTTCATGGTGTTAGTTCTAATTTCCATTTCAAGAATTACATCAAAATCATCAAATTTTCATCTTTGATATATAGTTATCATGGATGTTTATCAATCCTAATTTAACATGGATATTATACTCACTAATTGGAACAAGAATTATACTTGTCTTAAGGTGTACTTGTAATTATTTGGAGAAGATGTGTGTAGGATATTTCCTCCTCCTTTCCAATCACTCTTCTGGTGGTGTTGCAAGGTGATTGTCCCTTAGTTTTCTCTCATAACCCTTCCTCTTCCAAGAGAATTCTCTCCCTTCCTCTCCTTAGCCTTTTGGTAAATGGTCTATTGATTTACCAAACTCTAAACTTAAATCCAGCATGTACTATTCGCCTCCCAAGAAAAATGACCAAAATACCCCTCTGGGGTGTCCTTTTGGTTCCCTATTGACCATAGATCCAAATCAAACCCCCGACTGGACTTTTTTCTTATTTCGACCCTTCCGGACACAATGACGTAGTTGAAATGACCATATGGATGGCTTAAAAGTAATTTTCCTTTATTTCCTTTTAATTTAGTCCCGACACAACTCACGCGTGTGTCCCGACTTAATTTCAATAATTCGTGTATTATTCACTCGCGACCATATAATCATATATTACTATTAATCACTAAGTAATATTCAGTAACAATCACATATTGCTCTATTCTTTAGTAATATTCAATTTGGATTAAATCCAGTTAATCCCCATTTTACTTTTAATTAATCCAATATTAAGAGTCATTAAAATTATGGGGTATTACATCACTGGGCATCTGAAGAGATAATGGCCCAAATTTTTCAGAAAACCTTGAAAGAAAGTGCCTATGATGGTTATTGTCTCTTGAAGAATCCATAGTTTGTAGTTAAAAAGATGTGACCCAAAATTTCATGTCTCATTACAAGTACAACGAAGAGTTAGAGGTCAGGCCTAGAGACCTAGAGTTACTCAAACAGAATCTCGATGAATTGGTTAGCAGCTTTATCAGAAGGTGGAAAAAGAAAGCGTCCACCATAACAACCCCCCCCCCCCCCCCCCCCCCCCCGAGGAGGAACAAGTGAGTATTACAAAGAAGAATTTCTTACCTCATCTCCGAGCATCCATATGAGGACAACATTACCCACACTTTCGAGACCTCCAAGAAATTGGTGTAAAATCGAGGAAAGTATCACCAAAGTGGAGTTTGAACCAAACAAGACCGAACAGTTTACCCCGCAAATATATGAGATGGCTTCTAGTTCTCAGTCATAATCATCAATAATATATCACAACCTGCAAGATCTTGGACCCCAGAAAGTCTCCCTAATCCTACCAAAAAAGGGTACACCGAGATCCATGCTCTCCTGTCCAAAGTTTACCAAGCCTTGCTAAGCTAAAATCTCATTAAACCTTTAAAACCTCGTCCATGATTGAAGCCCCTCCCTAAAAATTTTAAAATCGATGTTTGTTCTGACTTCCACCAATTTGTAGGTCATACCACCGACCAACCCTTTCACCCCTGGAATGTGATCTAAGGCCTAATTTACCGAAGTATCATTTCCCCACTAGTTAATCCCAAACCCAATACCTCTCATATCCCACTTTTATCAGATACAAATGCCATCTTCCAAGAAAGAAACCCATAGTTTTACCCTTCTACTCAGATCATGCCTATCGAAGCACCCATCATCCCCACGGGCTCACCCAAACCTCTCAAGGTTTGCCCATCTTTTCCCTTACACCCTACACGCTCTGGTGATCAAGATTTATCACTCTTTACAAAGGTATTCACCACAGTCTGTACTCTATCTGAGGTGGAATCATGGAACGATTTCTTGTGTTAGACCAACTCCAAAGGTTTAGGATGAAATTGCTTGTAGAGATGTTCATCGACTACTAGAAATTAAGTGACCAGTTTATAAAAGACCATAAGTTGACTCAAGAGTCAGACAAATGGGTGGTTCCCATTGAAGAAATTAGTCTAGATGATGTGGTTTAGATAATGTCCAATATGTTTTGCAAGACGAAAAAAATTTACAGCATCCCTGATTTTCTCACTGCTTTGAAATTTTAGGGATGGATGGTCCCTTCACGCATACACTTCCTCTCTGAATGGTAAGATTTATATGATGAAGCCATAGAGGTTGTCTAATGCAGTGATTACTCTTGGCTGAAAGATATAATTCACACTAGATGGGGGATGACTTTGATAGTTCAGACCATGAATCAAATCATGAAGAGGCCAGTCCAGTTACCAATTTGAATGGAATGATGTTCATTAAGGATTTAATGGGATAAATCATCAAAGTATCCATAAAACATGAGATAGATAAAGCCACGTGGTTTTTATTCTCCCCCCATGGTGAAATACATGACCAAATCAGGGCGGTACTACAAACATCCAAATTCGAATGCAACCAAAGTAGACAAAGGAAAGGGAGTGGTCGAAGAGCTCCCAGTTCCAGAAATGACCATTATCGAAAGTGAAGTCCTCGATCATCACAAGAATACCTAATCTAACATCACCTTATGGGGACTTTTCATGTCCTCTCAACTTCACCAGAATGCCTTGATAAAGATCCTCACTGGACCCATAGTTTCTCCCTCTTTTACTCCCAAAGAAGCCGTGAATATGGTTGGATCCTTAACCTCTTCCAGACTCCTCTATTTTTTCGAAGAAGGAATCCCAAAGTTCAACCCTTATCACATCTATTCTCTCAATATCTCTATTGATGTTTTGGTAAAGACAGTCCCACTTTCACTTAGCGATAATAGATTTGCTCCCAATGTCTATCCACTTAGAACCTTTAACCGTATGGAGCTAAAAGTTAGCTGTAAATGTGAAAGGAAGATCTGATACCAATTTGTGAATGCATATAATCCCAGGGTGGTTCCAAAAAAATATTTATTCTCGCAATTTTATGAACCAAACATGAAACACCAATTTTAAACAGTTTTTATCTTTTTATCCTAAACATTCATCTATGTGATAAAATAGATAAAACAAGCAAAGCAGTCAAACAAGGATAAGTTTCAGGAAAAAAACCTTTCGAGTAAAAACCTTTTATCCACTTAGAAATCTACAAGATAGTCGAATTAAAAACTACTTGATAAATGCCACAAGCATAAAGCGCCAATCTTCGTAAATTTCTAATGAATAACTATAATCCTCGCAAGAATCACTAGAACGCCTTCCTCCGTCAACCTTAGCCTTCATCCTCAGCAGTGAATCCCCACATGTATCACAATTCAGCCATGGAGATCCTCTCCACAAGGTGTCTTCAAAGACACAAATTTTATTGGGTTGAAACGAATTCAAATGAAAAATATTCAAGGATGTTTTTTGCGAATTAAACATTGTTTTTATAAAATAAAAGATGAAGAACTTTCACAAAAGTTATGCAGAAATGTATCTGGCAAAATTCTTAAACATTTTGAACACGAAACAAGTACTAATACAAAACTTAAGTCGTTGGGTCATTCAAACGAGAGTAAAGGATCGTTATAATAACAAGATTATGTTGTTTGAATGAGATGATCTTCACTTCTAACGAGATCATGAAAAATTAAATTGTAATCTCTCGTCGAAAAAACATTTGAAGAACATGAAAAAATACCTTCTAATGACTTTAGCTTCTCGTTTGAACGAGATATCAATCTTGTTTGAACGAGATTGAAAAGAGATGAAAAAACCTAAATATTTTTCTTTGTCGAAATAAAAAGTTCATGTTCGTCTTTTGAAAAAATAAACATCCCAAACATTGATTCTGTAATTAATTGAAACTCTAAATTGTTTTATACCCTTACGGTATGTCAGGAGTCTTCAAACATGGAGATGCTTAAGTTTGGTTCGTCTTGACGGTGCGTGAGTATTTGTAACGGAATACCCCAAACTAGCCTAAAGTTACGCTATGAACAGTGTTAGAAAATTGTTCTTAAAAATCTTACCCTTTGGCTATTCCGGTACAAAGCAAACAAACATTATCGAACACCAAATTAAAATAAAAAAACACCTATAACAAAAATCCTAACACGTTTCCTAACCTTATAACGTAATGGAATAGGCCTCTTTGTCTTAAAACTTCTTCCATTTCTTCCACAAAATTTGTCTTCATCCATGTGTCTCGAATTCCGCATTTTGTACCCAGACACATGAGACAAAAAACATATACCCCGCGATGCATTGAGTTTGAAATAGAGTAAAAGACATAACTAAATTCCCCCCATAAATCAAACTCATCAGAACTCATTTTAATTTCCTCGCCCCCCCCCCCCCCCCCCCATTTTTTTTTATCGAAATAGACAATGAAGTATAAACGTAAGCATGAAATACGAAGCATTAAGTAGAAGATAAGATATCATCACAAAAACATATAAATCAATCATGTGTAATGATCATCTAAAAGGAAAACAAAACCAACTATTTTTGAAAATTTTCAATTTAAAAAAAAAATCAGAAATACAACATACAATACCATATATAATATATGCAAAAAAATCAAATCAAATACGACATATATAGATAGGTAACAACCACAAAACATATAAATTTTACACAGTAGCATAGTATCAACGTGTCTTAACATGTGGGATGAAATAAATGGGAGTGAAGTAGTAACAAAAGAATTGTAACCCCACACTTAAATATGTTCAATAAGTTCTAATTGATCACAAAACTTTATCAAAATAAGATTTAGACTCAAGTAAAAAATAAATTTTAACTTAATAAATAAAACAAGTACAATGCACACAAGTCTAGAATATTGATGATTATAAAAAATCAATAGCGTCATGGAAAAATAAGCATAACTAGGTATCATTGTGCAAACCCATTGATCTTCATCTAAACACCCTCAAAAGATAAACATGATAATATTTTATATTCTTTACTTTTTCTTTTGAAGTGATTTCTTTTGCAAGAACAAAAAAATGAACTATTTGGCCCTTTTTTGGAAATTTCTATTTTTATTGCCTTAAATTTTTGTTGGGCTCTTTTAAACGACAACTTTCATGACGAGTCAACTATCTCTCGTATCCTTTTACATGTTCACTCATATTTTTCAATAGTAAACACACTCTCACGGGCAACGATTCTTACTTGAACAAATCCACTACAGTAAAATAAACATGTAGATGGAAAAATTGATGGGAGAACATCTCACTAAGATCAAATGTATATCATAAAGTCAAAACCCAATAATCTCGTGCATGTGCGTGAGGATGCATACAAATTCGAATCCATAAAGAAAATCAAGTTCGAAACAACTCCATAAAGTCATAACCAAATTCCCTATCAACATGGAAATTATGGAGTGAATTGAATTCAAACACACCAATATGCCATACCAAATGTGTAAAATAAAAATACACAAAAAAAATATTTTTTTTTGCATTTTTCAAATATAACTAAAGAAACGAAAAATATAATAGAAAATGTACACCTGTCATAACACTAGCAAACATATATCATGAAGCACAACTAGAGCATGACAAACATGCTAACACAATCATCCGTAAGATATAGCACGTGAAGCATCATGTGCAAGCATGTGAGAATAAACCAACCTAACATATAACATCTCCTAAACTGATTTCCTAACCCAAACAGGTGTATACCTAACTCGAGGGGTTATGGAAACTGACGGGACATAACATTTAAACATCCTAGGACCTCTTCCAAGATTAAAATAAAATTCCAGAAATGACGACCTTTCCTATCGCAATGTGAACATGTGTAAACGGGAGGAAGGTTACCTATGGGTTGAACTTTTCTAACATCCTAGGTTTTGGTTGACCATCTAAAGAAAATAATGGTCTTGACTTTGACAGTAGAATAATTATAACAATAAGAGCCGGTACCATTACGACCAACACTATAGATTCTTTTAAATCATCTTTTAACTTCAAAATTTTAGACTCGGGCAAAGAATTTACCCTTCCAATTTTAGGGACTCCATCTTCATATTTTCAATCATTCCTAGAAGGTTATCTCTCTTCCGTCAATGAATGAAAACTTATCCCTAAGAGTCTTCTCACATGCCTTAAAATCATTAATCAAAACATTTTCCTCAACGGCACAAACACTAACGCTAGAATTTTTGAAGTCCTCTTTTTCTAAAACAAGGACTCTATCATCACTCTTTTTCTTGGAAAATTCTAGTTTTCTAAAATCACGATCCATGTCCACAAGTCTCTTATGAAATAGATCTCTTTGATATTTAATAGTTTGCAAAAGTTCCATAACGGTTTTACATTGGGAATTTTCTTTTTTAAGAATGTCAATTCTTTTAGTAAACTTCAAAATGATTTAAGTCACCAAAACTAAGAGAATCCATCGAGAGAAAAACTAAAACAACCAAAAACATTTTGAAAACTTAGGATCACTCAATAACCTTGGTCATCCCACTCTAATACCAATTTGTAAATGAAAAGGAAGCTCTGATATCAATTTGTAAATGCAAATAATCGTAGGGTGGTTCCAAACAAAGTTTTATTCCATCAATTTTATTGACCAAACATGCAACACCAATTTTAAACAAATTTTATCTTTTTATCCTAAATCTATGTGATAAAAGAGATAAAATAAACAAAGCAATCAACAAAGGCCAAGTTTTTTGGAAAAATCCCTTTCGAGTAAATACCTTTTATTCACTTAGAAATCTACAAGATAGTCGACATACAAACTACTTGATAACCACCACAATCATAGATCGCTAATCTTCGCAAATATCAAATAAATAACTATGATCCTCACAAAAATCATAAGACCGCAGTTCTCCACGAGCCTCAGCCTTCAACCTCAGCAGTGAATCCTCGCAGGTATCACAAGTCAGCCATGGAGATCCTCTCCACAAGGTGTATGCAAAGATACTAAAATGTATAGGGTTTAAACGAATTCACATGAATAATATTCAAGGATGTTTTGTTGTAAATTAAATAGTGTTTTTACAACACAAAAGATGAAGAACTTTCGCAAAATTTATGCAGAAACATAACTAGAAAAAGTCTTAAACATTCTGAATGCAGAAAAGGTATTTATACAAAACATAAATCGGTGGCTCGTTCAAATGAGAGTAAAGGGTCGTTCTATTGACAAGATTATGTCATTCGAATGAATTGATCTTCACTTGTAACGAGAACATGAAAAATGAAACAGTAAGCTCTTGTTGGAAACACATTTGAATAACATTAAAAAATGACCTTCTAACGACTTTAGCATCTCATTTGTCGAGATATCAATCTCATTTGAATGAGATTAAAAACCAAAATATTTTCCTTTTACGAAATAAAAAGTTCTCATTCGTCTTTTGAAAAAACATACATCCCAAAAATTAATTTTGTATATTAATTCAAACTCTAAATTGCTTTATACCTTTAAGAGATGTTGGGAAGCCTTCAAACTTGGAGATGCTTGAGTTCGATTTGTCTTGACGATGCGTGACGATTTGTAATGGGATAAGCCAAACTAGCCTAAAGCTATGCTATGAACAATGTTAGAAAAATTATTCTTACTTTAGAAATCTCACTCCCACCTCTGATGCCATGTGCGCTTATGATAACACTCATTGAGAAGTAATGATATTTATAAAAATCACATTAGGGGTTGGCCTTATCAATCGTCTGATAGAATTTTAGGTCATTGACATACCTTTTTACTTTAAATTTCTCCTTGTATGCCCTTAGCTCGACAATATTTGAGGATTATCCTCTTCCCTCCATCAGAAACTAAAGTTCCTTTCCAAAGCACAAGTCATTACCGTGTTGGAGACAATGACAGTTCTGATAATGCCAATTCCAGCAACCGAATACTAGAAATCCATCACGGGATCAATGACATGCTCCTCTCAGGTTTCAAAATTTATCCACTCCCCGTTCCAGCAAGGACAACTTTAAGGACCAATTTTGTCTAGATCAAAACCCTCACGGAATCATAAATGTAATTATGATGTTCAAGAACATGCGCTTTATGCCTAGAATGGGTCTAGGATGATAACAGTAAGGAATCCTTAAGCCCATTGTCTTGAATGATGCCTTTTCCCTATGTAGCTCGGGGTATTAACCTTCACCGGCTGAACTCAAAGCATGCTGCCGACCGTGACCGAAAAAATCTTTGAGAATGAAAACATTATGTTGGGGGACTCTCTGAATGGAAAATTTGTTAAGGAAGGTGAAGACTTCCCCTTCTGTGGATTCTTAAAACCGTGGTATGACCACATTGATAAGAAGATGAAATCGAGACTATAGATCTTCTTTCGGGATAGTAAAACTTGTGACGAAGACTATGAACATGAAGATTAACCTCTTACCGAGAAAACCATGCCAAGTGCTGAAGGCTATGAGGAAAATGACTTCAAAGAATCCTTTGACCTACAAATGCTGGAGGTGAGTCTCTGCATGATCCACCAAGATGCTGCACCGTCAGACCAATCTGCTCAGATCATAGTTGCTGATATGCCTCTCCTCATTTATAATATTCATGTCTATTCCCCTGTTGTTATTTTTCCTTTTCCTGATATGAATGTAACTGAGACATCTTTTAACGAGGTTGTCAACGGTGTTTTTCCTAAAAATGAAATAAATGAGGATTTTGAGTATCTTGTTGAGACTTACATTAATTGTGTTGATTGTAATCAAACCATTAATGATGATGATTTTACAAATTAAGAATTCTTAATTGATCTTAATAAGGAAAAAATAAACATAAACCCGCTCATACTAATGATGATGAGATTGTTATCATTAATTTGGATTCTAGAATCCATCAACGCAAGATTAGTATAGGGTCCACTCTTAACGAGCATGAGCGTGTACAATTTGAAGAGATGCTAAAAGAATTTGTGGACATCTTCGCATGGTCCTATGATGGCATGCCCGACACTGACCCGGAGATAGTTCGACATAAGATCTCGACATTCCCAAATGCAAACGAGTAAAATAGAAATTAAGGAAACTTCGAACGAACTGGTCACTAAAAGTTAAAGAAGATGCAGTCAAATATCTAAACATGGGTTTTATTAACGTAGACGAATGCCCTACATGGCTCGCTAACAATGTCTTACTGCCAAAGTCAGGAGGAAAAGTCCGTATATGCATTGACTATTGGGATTTAAATGAAGCATCCTCGAAAGACCACTAGCTAATGCCAAACATCGACATGATTGAGGATAACATGGCTAGCCTCGCCTTTATGTCATTTATTGATAGATTCGTTAGTTATAACCAGATTAAGATGCCCCCGACCACCAAGAGAAAACTCTCTTCATCAGCCCCTGGGGAACTTTCTGTTACACCGTCATGCCATTCAGGCTAACAAATGCCAGAGCTACCTACCAAAGGGTTACCACAACCATCATGAACGAATTTGTTCATAAAGAGGTTAAAGTCTATGTGGAAGACATGATCATCAAGTCCAAGACTTGGGAAGGTCATATACTCGCCCTCCTAAAGTTCTTCGAGCGACTGCGACAGCACTAGATGCCTTTAAATCCATAAAAGTACATTTTCAGCATCACAAAAGGAAAACACTTGGGGTTCATGGTCAGTGCAAAATAAACTAAAGCAGACCCTACCAAGATAAAAATCCATACTATATATGACACCATCTCGGATGGAGAAGTAAGATCGATGATTCCAGGGTTAATTTCAATACATCAGTTGGTTCATAAGCCAACTGATTTCTATTTGCGAACCCATTTTCAAAATTCCCTGGAAGGATTCAACTAAAGTATGGAATGAGTCCTACCAAAAAGCCTTTGACCAAATGAAGCGATACCTCACCCGACCTCCGATGCTTATGCCTCCACAACCAAGTGTCCCACTCCTCTTATACTTGACAATCACTGATACCGCAGTAGGGGCTTTATTAGCCCGATATATTGAATAATCCCAAAAATAAAGAGTTATGTACTACGCTAGTCGAAACCTACTCAAGTACGAAGTCAATTAAACTGCATTAGAGAACGCATGCATCGCCTTAGTCTAGGTCACACAGAAGTTTCGACACTACATGCTTACATTTCCCATTAGAGTAGTATTCTGAGTGGATCCCATGAAATACCTATTAGAGAAATCCACTCTATCCAGCTGATTATCCAGTTAGTTAATGATTCTAGTAGAGTTTAACATCGTTTACATCATGCAGAAATCCATAAAAGGGAGGGCCATCTCCGACTATCTTGTTTATTACCCGATGGAAGGAAGCGATATTTGGATCTCTGAATTACTAGATGAATACATTCTATGCACCTCTCAGGAGAACCTTAGATGGAAGATATTCTTTGATGGAGATTCCAACAATAAAGGATACGACATTGAGATACTCCTGATCATCCCTGATGACTCTCACACACCCATTGCCATCAAATTCGATTTCCCTTCCACCAAAACATGACTGAGTATGAGGCATGCACCTTAAGAGTCAAGATCTCCCTCAATAAAGGAATTCATCTCCTAGACATCTATGGAGACTCTGACCTCATCATCAGTCAAATTATTAGAAAATGGAAAATCAAAGATAAGAGGCTCCTACCCTTCCAGCCTGACCTAGAAGATTTGGCCTCCCAGTTCAAAGATATTACCTTCCTCTCTCAAAGAACATTGAAGACGATGCCCTTGCAACTTTGTCCTCTATGGTCAATATGACCGAGGGAATAATATTGGCCCATTTCCAAGTTCAGAAATAGGATATGGCCACCCACTACTACCATATTGAGATCATTACCGAAAAAGACTTCCACATGGTCGGATTATGATACAATGTCATTTGGTGCCTCCTTAAACATGGTTGGTATCCCCGAGATATAAATAAGAAAGACCGCACGACCTTCATAAACTGGTTTCCCAGTATATCATCTGTGATAAAGCGCTTTTTAAGAAAAACTTTGATGGAACCCATTTGCATTGCATAGTAGGGGCTGATATTGAACGAATTATGCAGAAAAACCATATTAAGGAATGTGTCCCCAAATGAAGGGTCACATGCTTGCCAATAAGATCATCCATCAAGGGTACTATTGAACTTCCATGGTTTAAGATTGCACTGCCTATGTTTGAAGATGTCTCAAATGATAAAAGTTTCCTTATCTCCAACACTTACCTCTACGGGAATTATACAATGTGAACTCTCCCTTGCCCTTTTCCACCTGGGGCATTGACATCATAGGGAAGGTCACTCCCAAAGCTTCAAATGGTCATGAGTTCATCCTAGTCGCCCTAGATTAATTTACTATATGGGTCGAAGATGTGTTATACGTAGTGTTAGATACCAAGAAAGTTGTTAAGTTTATCATAAACAACATCATTTGTCGATACGGGGTTCCTCTCGAGTTAGTATCAGATAATGGACTCCACTTTGAAGCTGAGGTCATAGAACAGGGCCAATTCAAAGACACGAGTCTTCTCCATACCGATCCCAAACCAATGGTGCTGTCAAAGTCGCCAAAAAAAGCCATAAAACCATCATAAGATAAATGATCGAAAGTTGTAGAGATTGAACCGATCGAATCTCATACACCCACTGGGGATATTGCACTTCAATCAGAACACCTACTGGGGCTACCCCTTATTATTTTGTATATGTCATGGAAGTAATCCTACCCGTGATCTAGAAATACCTTCCTTACATGTCATGCTTCAAAGCAGGGTTAGTGAAGAAGACTGGCATCAGAGCCGCTATAATGAACTCTCACTCTTGGGTAAAAAGAGACTTAAGGTTGTATACCACATACAAGCCTACCATCATCGGATAACACAATCATTCACCATAAAAGTTAAGGACCTTGGTGTCAAGTAAGGATACCCTGCCCTCAAAGAGATTGAAGAACCTGTTTGGGACCCCAGAGGGAAATTTAAACTAAATTGGAGTGGTCCCTACATTATGAAGTAGATTAGGTCAGGCGGTGCCACTATGATCATAGACCTCGACAGAGAGTAGATAATGCTGTAAGGACGTGATTTTCTAAATGTCCCAGTTAGCATCTAGGAAATTTTCTTTTTGTCCTAGATTATTGTTAGTATGTCTGATACCGCTACATTCGGCACGTCAGCACGATCATCTGCGATGGCCTTGATCCGAATCCATGCATCCATCATCCTTATGACGTGCTTCATGATTCGTTCCATGTTCCCTTCAACTGTTTCCACTAATCCACTCACATTTATGGTAAAATAGTTTATTTGGAGCGTTTAATATTTTCATAAATATTTGGGAATTTTTTGAATTTATTTTTGAAGCCTGATTTATTTTTATCTCATAAGAAGAACTTTGTCTAAGTATAGACGCGAGGTTTTTTGAATGATAAGCACGTTCGAGTGATAGAACGGTGTCCTTCAAATGATACGTGCATGTCGCGTGAAGTCACTCAAGCGATACGTTAGCTCGTTCAAGTGACAGGCCTCTGTCATTCGAGCGATGTGCCGCCTCAATTTTTTTATCAATAACAGTGTTTGTTCTAAACATTTTTCAAGTCTTTTGGCACTGGCATTTTTACAAATATTCTGCCTAAAAACAGACTTCGTTTTTTCATGGTTTAAAGCCTTTTTTGATTCACAAATCCTTCTCAAACATTTGTGTGAATCTTTAAACCCTAGATATAATTGTTCTACTCATCTTGGAGTAACCTTGTTGAGAAGAAGGACCTTTATTCACTGCTAATATTGGAGTTCTTATGGGACCTCTTGATGACAAACACTGTCGATGACGAACTGACGCCTGTGGGTATTCGTGCGTTAAAATTCTATTTGGCTGTAATTATAAGTCGTTACATACTATAGTGAAATAAATGGTTTTGCCCTTTTGGGGGATTTTTCCACATGTTGTGATTGACTTTTCATGCTTGGTTTTAGTTATTTAGTCTGTCACTATTTGGTTACAAGAGTTAGGATTTTTGGGATTAAAAGTTGGAATTTAGTTAAACAAGTTAATAATTGATTGCTGATGCACTCTCAAATTGGTATCAGAGCCTATTACACAATTATACCGTGTAATATTTTTCGCAAATTTTTTATAGAATTTTTTGTTTCCGCAAAAATTGGCACTCTTAAAAATTGATTTTTGAAAAAGCACAATTTGAATGGAAAACTTGTATAATCGAGTGCCATTTTTTTATGGGTGAAATTATGCAAATTGGAAAGGCCATACGAGATCTCACTTAAAATCCATTGACGAACATGTTTGGGTTATGTGTGAAAGAGGGTGGATGCCTCCCACTATCACTGTAGATAAGGTAACTACTTTAAAATCCGTGGCTACACGGACTGAGGAGGAATTTAAATGGAGCACATTTAACTCACGTGGTCTTACTACAATTTCCAGATGCGTCACCCTCGACGAGTTCCAATGCATTATGATGTGGACCACGTCTAAAGCAGCATGGGATGTTTTTCAACTTACCCATGAAGGCACCAATGCTGTTGAAGAATCAAAATTGCAAAATTTAACCACATAATATGAGACAATCACCATGCTTGAATCAGAGTGTTTGATGAATTCTATGCATACTTATCTGATATTGTTAACACTAGTTTCAATTTCGGTGAACACATTCCTGATGTTAGAGTAGTTAAAAAGATTCTGAGATTACTACCTAAGAGTTTTATCCCTAAAGTCATTATGCTAAATTCATTAGAAAATTTGAGTAGTCTGAAATTAGAAGAATTGGTAGGAGACCTCCGGACTTATGAAATTGACATGTTTCCTAATAGAATAAAATCAAAAGATAAAGGGGTAGCACATAAATCTCAGTCTAGGAAGAGTGCGGGGTCAGCAAGAAAGAGAGGGGAGCCGTCTAGAAAAAGAGAGGAAGAGTGTCCGATTATGAGTTTGATTTTGACTTAGTCGATTTGGATTTATTTGAAAAAAATTCAAGAAATTTCTCAAATTAAAGAAAAATGGCAATTTCAAAGATAAAAAGAATTTTGAGAAATATAAGTTTGAAAAGAAAAATGAAAAGGATAAAAAGGATGCGCCTAAGAAAGATGAGGAGAGATGTTATGAGTGTGACGGTAGAGGTTATAAGGCATTTGAGTGTCCTACTAGGTTATGATGTCAAGGAAAAGGAAAAGTTGCTCTTAATGCCTCCCTTAGTGACGACAATGAGGTCGAGTTTGTGGATTCTAGAGACGAGTCACCTCATGAATGTAACTTCACCGCATTCCTAGCTAGTCATGTGAGTAATGAGAGTGCACCTCGCGACGATGAGGATACTACTTCAGAGGGACACCTCGATAGTGAAGCGATGTGAGTGGGGGGAGGATGCTGCAAGTGAGAGCCACAGTGATTTACGACGCTCGTACGCTAAATTATATGCTGATTCTTTTAAAACTAAAAATCGTAGCAAAGTGTTAACACTTAGGATAGTTGACTGAGAGAAATATTTAGGAAATACGAGAGAGAGAGAGAGAGCCCTCCATTATCACTTCCTTGAGAGAGAGATACCATTTATGTTTAGAGAGAGAGAGCTTTTGTAAAGAGAGAAATTTAGTTAGGTGAGAGAGAGAGAGAGAGAGAGAGGGAGAGAGAGA
This sequence comes from Sambucus nigra, assembly GCA_949130495.1. Classification (NCBI taxonomy): domain Eukaryota; kingdom Viridiplantae; phylum Streptophyta; class Magnoliopsida; order Dipsacales; family Adoxaceae; genus Sambucus; species Sambucus nigra. Next base: position 651,227,743 of record OX422208.1, read on the forward strand.
GAAAGAGAGAGAGATGTGTCGATGAAGTTAGGGAAGTCAAGGTAAAGATTGAGGATATATCTGGAAAGATGGGAAATATGCTCGTCACTCATGATTTAGGTTTTGGTGAAAGGAAGGGAATTGGTTTTTATAGTGCCTCCACATCCCATGTGACACTGAAACTGGTTACTGAATTTATACGAACCAATATGGCCATCACTAAAAACCCAGAAGAAGAGTTTGGTCAAGAAAAGTAAACAAAGGTTGGCCAAAGTATGTGTACTTCTATACCTACTGTAAAAGAAAGATCCACCTTGTGGAGTTTTTCTACAGCTTAGGTTAGACACGACATACTTTTTCTCCACCATGTGCCACTAGTGATTTTTTTAGTCTTAGAGAGCAGGTTGAGTTTCTAGTCGCCACTTCTCAGAGTATAATGGAAGATTTCCAACGGATTTATATGCCGTCAGTGGACACTTATAATATCCTGACTAAAGCCAATAATTACAATGACAAATAGAAGGTTACCTCATCTTGGATACCTAAACTCGACGCAAATGCCCTTATTGTTCATATTGCTCTTAAAGCACATAATAGTTCTCAGTGGTATTGTTATAGTGCATGCTGCAGACACATGATCCTTCTACTATTCTAGGGTTCGTAGGACCCCATTCCTGACTTAGGGACACTCCTTCTTGGGTTCGCAAGAGTCATGATCCTTCTACTATTCTAGGAGATTCCACCCTAGGGGTTAAGACTCGTGCTCAGATAAGGAACTTTGTTAGCCATGTTTACTACACGTCCAAAGTCGAGCCCAAGAACTATAAGGAAGCACTAAAAGATGAATACTGGATATGTGTTATGCAGGATAAGTTGCTTCTGTTTAGAAATAATGATGTATGGGAACTCGTTCCCCGACCTAGTGAGATAAATGTGATAGGTACCAAGTGGATCTTCAAGAATAAGGTGGATGCGAATGGTACTATTATTCTAAAGAAGACTAGGTTGGTCGTTCAAGGCTACACACAGATAGAGGGAGTACACTTTGACGAGACATTCGCTCCTCTTGCGAGGCTTGAGTTCGTCTGCTTACTACTCGCCATCGCATGTCATATGTTCTTCAAGTTATATATCAGATGAATGTCAACAGTGCCTTTCTGAATGGTATTCTATAGGAGGAGGTTTATGTGGTATAACAAGAAGGGTTTGAACACCCTAAGCACCCTAATCACGTCTACTATCTGAGGAAAGTCTTGTATGGTTTGAATCAAGAACCCCGTTCTTGGTATGAGAGGCTACTTCCTATCTCTTAGCTCGTGTCTTTAAGAGAGGGGGAGTTGATATGGTGTTATTCATTAGGAGAGATGATGGTGCTATTTTGGTTGCCCAGGTCTGTGTTAATGACATAGTCTTTGGATCCACCTACTCCCAGCATGCTCACAAATTTTGGGAGGAGATGAAGTATGAGTTTAAGATGATCATGGCTGGTGAACTTACTTTCTTCCTAGGTCTCCAAGTTTTTCATCTAGATGATGGAATGTCCATATCCCAATCCAGGTGTGCTCGAGATCTTGTAAAGAAATTTGGTCTAGACTTCGCTAAGCATGCACGTACACCGATGGGTACCTCAAAAATCTTAGTAAGGACACTTCAGGAAAGGACCTAAAGAAAATCTTATATTGGAGTATGACAGGTAGTATTCTCTACTTAACTTCCAGTCATCCCGATAAAGCCCTTAGTGTTGTATTTTGTGTGCGATATCAAGCGTCCCCGAAAGAGTCACACTTACTCCCTCTTAAATGTATTATCAAATTCGTGAGTGGGACTTTCTCAATTGTCAATTGGTATTCGTTTAATACCAATGACCATTTATCCACCTATTCGGATGTCGATTGGGTCGGGGATGCAGGTGGATGTAGGAGCACTTCTGGTGGGTGTTTCTTATTTGGTTTTGCTCTTGTATCTTAGTTGAGCAAGAATCAAACTCCATATATTTTTCCACTACGGAGGCTGATTACATAGCCACCGGGAGTTATTGCACGCAACTTTTGTGGATGAAGCAGATGTTGGAGGATTATGGGAAATCACAGAACACCATGACTGTTTCCTGTGATAACAAAAGCGCGATAAACATATCCCATAATCCAGTCCAGTATTCGGGCATAAAGCACATTAGGATATGCGAGAACTTTATCCATGATCTTGTAGAAGAAAAGGTCGTATCCTTGAGTTTTGTATCTACCAATCTCCAGTTAGCTGATATTTTCACGAAGCCTTTAGATGCCCTTAGATTCGAGAGTCTTAGGAAGTCTTTAGTAATTTGAACAGTTGACTGAGGGGTGGTCACCATATCTAGAGTAGGATGCATTTTTCATGTTCGTATCGTCTCATTCCTATCTCTAGATTGTATCATTTGTATCATTATTTGTTGGATTTTTTTATTTTTTTGAAAAATTAAAAATTCCAAAAAGATTTTATTTTTTAAAATTTTTTTAGAAAAAACCAAAAAGATTTTATTTTTATACAATTTTAGAAAAACACAAAAAGATTTTTGTTTTTTGTTTACACCGTTTATGGATGAACATTTAAGATAGACGAAGTCACAACTTCATTCCATATTCCACGGGACTGTTTGATAGTTATTTGAGATGCTACATCATTTCATCCATCTGCTTTACATTATTTGGAGTCTTTGAGATGTGATTATTGATATCTTCTACATGTTTGGATCCTTATCTCCTTTATTTCACACATGCACGATATTATTTGAGTATTATACTTGTCTATCACATATTGGCTTGAGTGTTTGCATCCCAATTTTGTCTATCCAATGACTAAAATGCGATAAAACTTGACAAGATAGCAGTGCATATAAAAATCATTTATCGTGAGAATTTAATAGCAACAAAATATGGGAGTGACTCACTGCAAAAGGGCTACGAGAGCTCAAAATTTACTCGACGTGAAAACCACCATTTGAAATGAGCCCGAAAGAAATTAAAATAGCAATAAGACGATAAATATGCCAAATAAAATGGGCCAATAGGTTTTAATTTCATCACCTCAAAAGAAAAATATAATTTATAATTATTTATAAGAGAGTTTAAATGAAAAGAAATGAAAAACAGGTTTGCACGTCCTTGAAATCATGAAATAGCGTTACAACGTTTTGGACGTTATTGGTGTAGAAATCACTTTGATCTTTGATTTGTTAATTTGATTCAGTCAATATCTTTTAATTCTACAATATTTACACCTAAGGAAGATGTTGAGTTCATTCATTAGGAATACCCAACATTCATCGTGCACATATGTTATGGTTGTATGTATTGATTTTTTTGTCGAATTTGTTCACATCCCTACATTTTCGCTATTACCGACTTGGTTGTTTTGGTGTTCCGTCATGGTGTGATTATTTGTTGTAAATTTTGTGAGAAAAATTTTGAAAAATTCAAAAATAGAAAGTTTGATTACCTTGTGACATTTTCCATTTGCATTTTCTTTATGTTCTTCATATTTGTTTGTTTTGGGACATTATAGAAATGGGGAGAACGAATTATGGGGGAGAATTTTGTTTGATTTTACAGTGATTTGGTTGAGCATAAATTCTTACTTCCTTTTGCTAATAATTATATTACAAACTGTTGCGCATCAAGGGTATTATTTCTTGTCTCATGTGTGTAGGTACCTAATTAAGTATTATTTTAGTACACCCCGACGATGACAAAGAAAGATTGAAGAGTGGGAGATTTGAAGATATTTAAGTTTATTTGAAGACATGCATTTTGTATTTCTAGTTTTTGGGTTTAATGGCGATATTAAGTTGTATGTCATTTGGTTTTAGTTTGGGTAGCATAATTCGGATTTTTTTATGTATGGACCGGCATAGACATAGGGGGAGATTTGTAAGGACACGATTTTATAAATGTCCGAGTTAGCACGTATTAAATTTTCTGTTTGTCCTAGATCACGGTTAGTATGTCTGATACCGCTACATTCGGCATGTCAACATGATCATCCACGTTGGCCTTAACCCAAATCCATGTGTAGATACCCCATTCTAACACCCCTAACCTCTCCGTAGGTCCCTAGCACCTCCCCTCATCGCTACAAACCTAAGTCATACCCCGGGTACTGACCTATAGGCCATAGGGCACTCCCAAGCTCCATTTGACCAAAAGTCAAACTCTTCAACTCGATCGACACTAAGTGAATTTCCAAAGGGGACTGAAACCCCTTTCCAATGGTCCATCCCATGCGCGAGTCTGACTTACGGTGCGAACGAACGACCCATTTTCCCCCAAAACTTGATCTGGTGACCACCGGACACTCCCAGGCTCCAATTGACCAAAGTCAACTCTTCAGGTCGATCGAGATGAAATGAATCTTCAGAGGGCGCTAAAACCCCTTTCCAACGGTCCGCTTCGGGCCCAATTCTGACTTACGATCCAGACGAATGATTCGTTTTACTCTGAAATGTCACTGAATGCTTCTAGGGCCCGATTAACTGAAGTCAACTTCCCAAACCGATCCAAACTCATTGGAATGTTGAAATACATCTCCTAAAATTTCCAACGGTCCACCCCGTTCGCGATTCGGACTTACCATGCGGATGAACGATCCATTTGCGTCCGACGATTCCCCGTCCAAAGGATCGACGAACGCTTCCGAGCCACATTCGACCCAAAGTCACCTCCCAGACCCGGGGAGCAGTCCCAACAACTTTCGAAGGTCTCTGAAGTACCTCTCCACTGGTTCACCCCGTGCATGATTCAAATCAACGGTTTGCGCTCTATGATCGATTTTCTGAAGGAATCTGAGAGAGACTGCCAAACGGTAGGTTCCAAACCCTGGCCGGAACAGGACTATGCCGATCGGCAATGCCCTGGGCTTATAAAAAGGAGGGCCTTACCTCATTTCAAAGGGGAGAAGATCTTAAATCCATCACTCTCAGCAAGCTCAGCAAACCTATCTCGAAGTTAGCGTAATTTCCCCATCCAAATCCCTTTCCAACCTTCACCTTTCGTCACCTTTTTCATCAAACTATGTGAATTAACTACCCGCCATCATCACTCAAGTGCAAGGGCTTCTCTCCAACATCCAAGATCCAGCTCAAGATCTTCAAAAAGGTCAAACTTTCTCAACTCTTTCTTTAAATTATCTTAAATTAGCACTAACTTCTTTTATTACTTAGCACTTTTATTCTTTCATCTCATATATCCTAATATATTTTTTATCTAGTATTATTACACATCTGTTATTTTCATATAAATAAAATAAAAAAAAACAAGAAAAAGAGGGTTTGCTTGTCACACCCCGCCTAATTCTGGCGTCGGCCGCCACCAAAACTAAGCAGGACGTGAACTAAATAAATACCATTCTTAGCATGAGAAAGATATGAGACATAAATAAATCAGTCCATAAGATAAACAATTGATTCAAGCTCAAATGATCACAAATAACTAAGCGATAAAAGATCCATCACATGCTAACTCCAAAAATCCAATCTCCAATAATGATTAAATAAAATCTAAATAATCCCAACAGAAATCCTCTAAACAAATTTGGAACCAAAAAGGCCCAATAACTCCAAAATAGTCTCATAAATAAAACGACTGAATGGAAAGAGAAAATCCAACTACTAAAACAGTAACATAAATCCAGCTGCACCTCCCAAAGATCTCCAATGAATCCTATGCAGCAACTCCCAAAAATCCTGAAAAAGATTAGTCAACGCATGTGTCAGAGCCAAAGCCCCGAGCATGTAAACCGGCTACTCTCCTCAAATAGGGTCCTTGAACCCAGACAATAGTGCTATATATATCGACTATAACAATAGAATCTTTTAATTACGAGATTATTAATCACCATAAATAAATTCACAATTACCCGCAAGGTTTTCATAAAAGCCACACCAATATGATTTTAATTAACCCACCTTCTCATAATGTTAAATTTAATTAATTTAACCGTGAATATTATTACCAAAACCAGTCCCCTTGTCAAGTCCACCGTCTGGTCCGTTTTTATCCTGCGACCCTCGCGATATGACAAGGTTCCACACACGCACCCGTCCCCTTGTCAAGTCCGCCGTCTGGCCCGTTTTTATCCTGCGACCCTCGCGATATGACAAGGTTCCACACACGACACGACATAACTCGTCCTCTGACCCGTTCAAACTGTCTGCCCTAAACACATTATGTCGCCAATAAATTTTTAATATCCGTTTTAGTCCTGCGATATTAAATTTCACATTCCTTGTTTTCGTTAATCACACTAATTTCCCCCACCCTTAAAAGCGATGTGAAAATCCTCAAAATAACCTTTAGTGCCAACTAAGGGTTTCCAAAACACAATATCGTCCTATCCTAAGCAAAGAATGATTATAAAATTTCACTCCACCTAGATATCAATCCTAGGCCATCACAATAAAGGTAAAAAATAGAAAATCAACCCCCACCCCAATTATATAACCCGCATAGACTTACACTAACTAGTCCCATACCTAATTAGCATAAATCGTAATTAAGGCCCACTTACTAGTCCCATACCTAACAAGTGTACTATAACAAGGGTGAAAACCAATTATCTACCATACCCAATCTTCCCGAAAAATTATCATATTTCCATAAAGTAACAAAATTCCAAATTATAACAACATTCATAATAATACTAAATTCCCATTTAAATAATTCAAATTAAAAAGTGGAAATCAAAGACACTTAAATATTATGATTTTCAGAATAATCGCTACATGCAAGTCCTATCATGATCCTTATTTTCCAACACAAGAAATTAAATTAAACTAGGGTTTTCACATGAAATATCAAAATTTACTTTTAAAAGGGCTCCTCTACATGCACATGCCCATAGCAAAGTCGACTACACCGACACAACCCAAAGAATACAAGTTATAAGTATTTGGTATCATTAATTTTGTTCATGTAAAACAGCCCCGAAATTTATCTCTTCAATCTTTATATTCATATCTTATTTTAGAAAACATGAGTTTAATGGAGGATACAATCAAGACACATAAAACTAAAGGAAAAGAATAGGGTCAACATGCCTGAATAAAAGTTGGTTTAGAAATCTGATCTTGAATGTGTATTCCTCTCAAAAATTTGACAAAGATTCGTTCTTGACGCATCTTGAGAAAATCAGGTTAATCTTGACAAAACTTGAGTTGAAAGCTATGTAGAATGGGGCTAGGGTTTTGAGGTTGAAGAAGATGAAGAAGATGAGAGGATTCTGATTTTTGAGAAGGCTAAAATGTGTTTTAAAAGATCTAAACTCGTCACTTTATGTTTATATACCAAAAAGAATTAGAGTTATAATCAAATACAAATAATTTAAAAAATCATTACGAACGATCGGACTGTTAGAATTGCTTGAAAATTTAGTATGTTGTAGCGAACGGCGAGACAGGACTTCTGACAAAGATTCAGCTTGATCGGACGGTCGGATTTCTAAAAATATTATTTTTACTAGAGAGTTTTATGTTCCGAGGACTCTTAGAGAGTTTTATGTTTTGAGGACTCTTCTAAATAATAAAAATTCAATTAAATCTCCATTTTAATTCCGATTCCAATTCCGTTTGAAAATTTATTTTTCAAATATAAAAACCAACACTTTAAATTATAAAATTTATAAAATCCAAAATTTCATTTTTTTTTTCTCCGATTAATTTAAAAATCCCCATTTAAAAAAAAACAAGGTTGTTACATTGCTCATAAATTCCAAACAGGAATTCTCACTCTTTTCTCACACTTTTCTCACAACTAAAACACTATTTTACATACACACACATATAAGAGAAGTCCCCAGTTGGATTTATGGGATAAATCCCACCCCTCGTTTTGCATACGAACTACGTGGACTTTGATGCCTCTATAGGCTATGTAGGCATCTCGGGGTAAAACCCGAGACTCCAGTCCTATTCCTACTTTTTCTGTTTTTCGAAATTCTTTAACTTAATTCTCCCAAAATCTATATGTCTACATATACATATATTTGTTCTTAGTGGCGTATTATTCCGTATGCGTTATCGTTCCATTATAATGATCAACGCTAGGATAATCGCATAAATCCTATTTTCTAATATTATCTTTTAGGAACATTCCCATGGCGGACTCGTTTTATCTCTTATATGATACAAGTCGATGATTCCTATCTCCACTACATATACACATACACATATATCACGTGAAAATAAAGGAAAATAACAATAACCCATGAGAGACCGTAAGGGTATAATGGGTGCCTAACACCTTTCCATTTCATAACATAGCCTCTGGACCCTTTTCGAATCATTTTGGTTTCATATGTATCAGTATGTCTTTGGATGTTGTCCTTCGGGACGACTCACTTTTCATTTGTCTGTTTTGAATAAAATAGACTGGCGACTCCATCTCTCTACATTTTCACCTCATCACCGACACCGACCGAAGCACTCCTGAGAGGGATTTGTGGGACCAAGATCCTCTCGAGATAAAGACACCCCTCTTCTTCATACCTTCTGCCGTGAGGATCAGGTCTGGCCACAGTGGTGACTCCGCTGGATACTAGACTCTATTTACATCGGTGTTATAGTTGCTTATATTTTTTCCTATTTTTCATGCCCCCTTTTTACTATTTATGTGTACGTCATGCTTATGCTTCTATTCACACACTTGTAGAGGATTTTCCATGTACACTTCCTACCACATGCACCTAGGATCACATATATCCACATGTTGCACGCATCACCCATCCATACTTTGTATACCATTGGTACTTGTACTTTGCTCCCCGTTTGTCATGATCAAGAAATATACTCTCATCATAAGATACTAATAAGAGAATCATGCATGATTCACACAACATCACCAAAGAGCATTGTGATTGACAAAATTTTGTCCAGTAACTGGAGGGTCACTTCATGATGGGCGCTAGTCAGGCAGGGCGGAGTTAGCCTAAGCGATATGACTCTCACCTTCCATTGGCTAAGTACATTCGACGTATATCGAACGGTTCCCCCCCATCGTACAGCTTGACCGAAGTCATGATGGGAGGTATATCATCGGGAACTCGTTCACGTACACTGAGTATATCGAATTCACTCTCACACTTACCATCCCCACGAGGTATATAGTGAGTCAATTCACGTACACTCAGGTAAATCAAATGGCTTGTCCACACGTACCAATTTCCCTCAAAAGCATGACGTATATCGTGGAAGCCATGCCAAAGGGGGGAACCCTTTCCGATACACCCAACCAACTCCATACCCACATATAGGTGTCAACCCTAGGTCACACATGTTAGATTGACGATTTCAACTCGAAATTCAGCCAAAATTTCGGGTCGGCCTGCCGCCCAAATTTTCGTACATTTTTAAAATGGGACCCTGCCCGTGAGCCTGGTTACAAGTCCAACTATAGCTTTGCATATGTTACAAATCCAATTTTTCTAGGCTCGGGTCCCGTCCAACATTTCAATTTTGCATTTAGGAAAATTTAATACAAGTGAGAACATAATAATTATAATAGTCATGCTGAGACTCGTCTCCCAAAATTTTTTATCCCTTCTTTATCATAAATCCAAAAACATTTATCTTTTCTTTATCAAAAATCCAAAAATATTTCTCCTTTCTTTATTAAAAATCCAAAAATATTTTCTTCCAATCTAAAAAAAATGTCAAAAATAAATCCCATTTTATGCCTTCTCATGTCGATCGCACCCCCTTGGCCTGGCTCCTTATTGGCTTCGGTCTTCAGTCAAATCACACGGGAGTTCCGTCTGTTCGCCTACTACTTCTTTCGAGTCTGGTATCCATCCACTTTCCATGGAGAATACAGATCAAGTACCAGTTCTGCATCCAGATCTGATGGCAGTCTTAGATCAGCTCGTGTCCAAGATTGACAACCTCCAGACTGAGGTTCGAGAGATGCAACGAAACTAGGTTCCTATTCCTAAAGAGCCTGAGGCCCTATTCCCTCATGATATGTGTCCACCTGAACCTATATGGTTTCTCGAAGAGTATCAACATGCTCCACGTGCCCTTCTTGCTAATGGGTCGTCGCCCGCCCAGCTTCCTATGCCAAACCTTAACCAGCCTGGGGCTAACTTGCCTATGATCATTGATCCAAAAGTGGAAGAGTTGAACAAGGTAAAAAAAGATCTCAATATGCTAACTAAGAAGTTCGACCAAGTCAGAATCTCTTGAAATTACATGGACTACACCCACATGTCTCCTTATCCTAAGGCAAGGTTACCCGATAAGTTCAAGATGTCAAATATCGAGAAATTGGGATGAAGTGGACCCCCGATTGTTCATCTTCGTAGTTATCATCATTTTATGACCCTCCTAGGGGCTTCTGAAGAAGTGATGGCCCAATTATTTCAGTAAAATTGGAAGGATAGCGCCCTCTGATGGTTTTTGTCTCTCGAAGAGTCCAGAATCCGTAGCTGGGAGGATGTAGCCCGTGAATTCATGTCGTAGTACAAATACAATAAAGAGCTTGAGGTCACCCACCGTGATTTGGAGATGCTCAAACAGAACTCTGGGGAATCATTCAGTAACTTCATAGCTCGATGGAGGGAAAAAGCAGCCACCATGACTAATCGACCATCCGAGGAAGAACAAGTCAATATAGTGAAGAAGAACTTGTTTCCCTATGTCCGAGCAACAAAGGGAGGACAATACTATCCCCACTTCTGAGCTCTCAGAGAAAAAGGAGTAAAAATCGAGGAGGGTCTTGCTAAAATAGAAATTGAACCAAAGAAAGTGTTCGGACAGTTCACCCCCAAAAAATATGACAAACCTGTCAGTGCTGAAGTCTCAACCATCAACAACATCTCTCAACCAACCACCTCGTGGGAACCAAAAAGCCGCCCTGTCCCAGTCCAAAAGGAATACAACGAGCTCAATGCTCCCCTCACTAAAGTTTATCAGGCCCTGTTAAGACAAAATCTTATCAAACCCTTGGATCCCCGTCCATTACCAAAACCACTCCCATGAAAATTCAAGGAAGATGCCCATTGCGCCTTTCACCAAACCGCTGGCCATACCACCGACCAATGATTTCACCTTCGAAACATAATCCAAGGTCTAATTGACCGGGGTATCATTGCCCCACCAGCCAATCCTAAGCCAAACACTACTCATAATCCACTCATAAATCATGCCAATGCTATCTTCCTAGAAGAGAACCCAAAATTTGATCCCTTAACTCAAATCACACCCATACACTCTCCCAAACCTATCCAAGCTTGCCCATATTTCCTCCTACACCCTGTTACCCTCGCTGATGAGGCATTATCACTCCTCACCAGAGCATGCATCGTTGTCCATACTCGTTCCGAAAATGCAAGTATGGAATTATCACAAGTGTTAAACCAACTACTAGAGTTCTGGCTGAAATTTCCCTCACAGATGATCATTGATTGCTAGAGGTTCAGTACGCTATTCTTAGAAGCATAGAAATGGGGTCGAGAGTTAGACAGTTAGGTGGTACTAACCGATGAAGTCAACCTAGATGACGTTGTCCTGGTCATGGTAGAATTATTCAATCAAACCAATAATATTTGCAGTATGACCGAATTACTCTGAAGCTACAAGTACGCCTGGCCCCTTCACCCTTACATCTCCCCATAATATGGGAGGACCGGTACAAAGAAGCCACTCAAGTTGTGGAATGCATTGACTTTACATGGAAAGACCAAATTTTTTCCACCGGATGGGGCGAAGAATTCGAAGATTCAAATAGAGAGTAAGCTTTTGATAAAACTAGTCCGGTAGCCGACATGTGTGGGATGATATCATTTGAAGAACTCCTCGGAGAAATAAATAAGAGGGCGGAACAATCCAAGATTAATAAAGAAACAAGATTCATGTTCTTCCCTTTTTCTGTAAATCACATGACCAGATCCCAAACTTACCACCAGCCAATGACAAAGGGAAGGGCATTGAAAACCTTCCAATGCTTGAGATGACCCTCGAAGAGAGAAAGATCCTCGAGTGACTAAAGAAAACTCAAGCTAATATCACTCTATGGGTGATTTTTATGTCTTCCCAACTGCACAAAAATGGTTTGATCAAGTTGCTCACTAGACCCACAGTTCCTCCTTCCACCACACCGAAAGAAGCGATAAATTTAGTCAGATCCCTGACCTCTACCCGAATGCTATCCTTTTCCTAAGAAGAAATTCCCAGAATTAGGCCAAACCACAATCATGCACTTAACATCTTCGTCAAATTTATGGGGAACATCATACCACTCTCCCTTATCGATAACGGATCCTCATTGAATGTCTGCCCGTTAAGAACCTTCAAATTCTTAGGACTGAAGGAAAGTGACCTCGCTCCAACCTCCGCTACTGTACGTGCCTACGATAATACTCATCGGGAGGTGATGGGATCCATAAAACTTGTAATAGGGGTTGGCCCTATAAAACCTATCATTGAATTCTAAGTTATTGACATCCCATCTTGTTTCAACCTGTTACTCGAACGACCATGGCTCCACAATATCAAAGGTGTGTCTTCCTCGCTTCATCAGAAAGTAAAGTTCTTCGCCGACGGACGAGTCATCACCATTTTGGGTGATGACAACAATACCGAGGGTGCAAGCACCAGCAACCCAATCCTTGAGATATAGCATGGGTCAAATGATATGCTCCTATCAGGATTCCGAGTTAAACCAATTCTACTCCCGACAAGGGACAATTTCAAAGAAAGGATTTTTCTGGAATACGACCCTCATGGCAATGTCCACGTGATTCAGATGTTCAGAAACATGCAGTTCCTGCTCGGACTAGGGCTAGGGCAAAGACAATAAGGCATAATTGGACCCATTGTACTGAAAAAATCTTTCCCTCCTAGTCATTTATGGTATTAGCCATCAGAATAAGAGCCCAGAATGATCCTCCAGTCTCGAACAAAGAGAAGACTAGACTGCATCCAGACTATCCCAGGTGAGTCCTTGAATGGACAATTCATCACAGAGGGCAAAGACTTCCACTTTTGTGGATTTTTGTAACCATGGTATGACCATACAGACAAGAAAATGAAGCCTGGAATGGAGATCTTTTTCCAAGACAGCTACCCATGGGCTGAAAATTCCCAAAACCATGTACAACCACTCATCAAAGATACTGTAGATTCTGAGGGATGTGACTCTGAAGATTTCTTCAACTTACAGACACTGGGGCTGACACTCTGCATGGTTCATTCAAGCACTACATCACTGGATCCATCCGACCTGATTAAACCTGATTAAAGCTCCTGATACACCTCTCATCAACAGACATGCTGCACTAGTTCTATCTGTTGAAATCCCACCTAGCTCCAATGTTTACCCCATTTCTTCTTCTATTGTCTATCCTTATGCAAATGTAATCGATACCTCCTTTGATGAGGTTCTCAATGCAGTTTTTCCTATCAATGAAATAAATGAAGATTTTGAGTATCTTGTTGTGCCTTACATTAACTGTTTGGATTCTAATCAAACTTTTGATGATAATAATTTTGCAAATGAACAATTCTTAACTGATCTAAATAAGGTTAATAACAAAAAACATAACCGCCTTCAAGTTAATAAAGAAGAAACTGTTATTATCAACCTCGGTTCTAGTAGGAAACAACGCGAGATTAGGATAGGGGCTACCCTCGATGTGCATGAGCGTGCACAACTCAAAAAATTACTGAAGGAATTCGTGGATGTCTTCGCATGGTCCTATGATGATATGCCCGAAATTGATCCTGAAATAGCTCAATATGAGATCCCCACTTTTCCATATCACAAGCCTATTAAACAAACGTTGAGAAAGCTCCGCACCGAATGGTCGCTCAAAGTCAAAGAAGAGGTGGTTAAACAATTGAACGTGGGCTTCATTCGCGTGATCGAATATACCACATGGCTAGCTGACATAGTTACTCTACCGAAATCAAGAGGGAAAGTTCATATGTCTGTAGACTAACGGGACTTGAACAAAGCCTCTCCAAAGGATGATTATCCGTTACCCAATATCGACATAATCGTGGACAACACAGCCAGTCATGCTCTCAAGTCGTTCGTTGACGAGTTTTCCGAGTACAACCAAATCAAAATGCACCGGGATCACCAAGAAAAAATTGCATTAATCACACCACGGTGAACCTATTACTACACTATTATGCATGTTGGTCTCAAGAACCTACCAGAGGGATGTCACAACCATCTTGCACGATCTGATTCACAAAGAAGTTGAGGTTTATGTCGATAATATGATTATGAAATCCAAAATTGAGAAGGTCATGTTCTCGCTCTCTGAAAGTTCTTCGAACGATTGCAATGCTATCAGATGAGACTCAATCCACAGAAATATGTCTTCGGCATTACAAAGGGAAAACTCTTGGGATTTATGGTCAGTAAGAAGGGGATAGGAGCAGATCCTGATAATATGAAAGCCATACTTGTGATGCCACCTCCCTGAAAGAAAAAGAAGTTCGTGGTTTCCTTGGGAAATTGTAATACATCAGTTGGTTAATCAGACAACTAACCTCCATGTGTGAAACGATTTTCAAAATTCGCCAAAAAGTTTGGAACGAGGCCTGCCAAAAAGATTTTGACCGAATCAAATAATATCTGACCCAACCTCTAGTACTCATGCCACCACAACCTGGTCTCCCCTTGCTTCTATACCTAACCATAACCGACACTGCGGTTGGGGCTTTGACAGCCCAATACCTTGAACATTCCCGAAAAGAAAGAGCCATCGATTACGCCAATCGCAAATTGGTTAGGTATGAAGTCAACTATACTGCTTTGGAAAAAGCATGTGTCGCGCTTATTTAGGTCACCCAAAAGTTACGACACTACATGCTCGCCTTCCCCATTAAACTTGTATCCTGAATGTAACCCATCATGTACCTACTTGAGAAATTCACCTTATCTAGCCGAATGGCCCAGTAGTTGATGGTCCTAGCCGAGTTTGATATCGTGTACGTCACACAGAAATCCATGAAAGGAAGAGCCATCTCTGACTACATCGCTGACTACCCCATGGAAGAAGCTAATAACTAGATCTCTGAATTCCCAGATGGAAAGATCCTGTGCGCCACTCAAGAAAACCTTCAATGGCAAATGTTCTTTGACGGCTCTGCCAACACAAAGGGTTATGGCATTGGGATACTTCTGATCGCCCATGATGACTCCCACACTCATATCGCCATCAAGTTGGATTTCCCTTGCACCAACAACATGATTGAATATGAGGCGTGTACGGTAGGCCTCAAAGTTTTTTTCAAGAATGTAATTCAATACCTAGATGTCTATGGGGATTTCGCCCTCATCATTGGTCAAGTGCTCAGAAAATAGAAAGTCAAGGACGAGAAACTCCAACCATTCCATGCCCACATAGAATAACTAGCCTCCCAATTCTAAGATATCACCTTCCATTACCTACGTAGAGCAAAGAATAGCCTAATCGATGCCCTTGCTACCTTAGCCTCCATGGTCGACATGCCCGAAGGAATAACAATGACCCCCTTCCTAGTTCAAAAGCAAGATAAACCAACCCATTGTTACCACATTGAGCTCATCACCAAAGAAGATCCCGAGCTAGCCAATTGATGGTACTATGATATCTGCCACCTCCTTAAGCATCGTAGGTATCCCGAAGGTTCAAATAAGAAAGATCGGGTAATCCTCCGAAGACTGGCCACCCAATACATCATCTGTCAAGAAGAACTGTTCAAGAGAAACTTTGATATAACTCATCTACACTTCATCGCATGGGCTAACATTGAAGATGTAATACAGAAAATCCACAGTGGGGAATGCGAGCCCCACATGAACGGTTACATGCTTTCCAAGAAAATCATCCGACAAGGCTACTACTAGATCACCATGATCCAGGATTGCACCGCCTATCTCTGGAGATGCCTCAAATGCCAACAATTTTTCAACCTGCAACACCTACCTCCATGAGAATTGTACAACATGACTTCTTCCTGGTCGTTATCCACCTGGGGCATCGACATCATAGGGAAGGTTACACCCAAGGATTCCAGCGGCCATGAGTTCATCTTAGTTTCCATTGATTACTTCACGAAATGGGTCGAAGCTGAGTCATACACAATACTGAACGCCAAGAAAGTGGCCAAATTCAGAAAAGAACATCATTTGTCGATATGGGGTCCCACACGAGCTAGTGTCAGATAATGGGTTGCATTTCGAGGTGGAAGTCACAGAAGTAGTCAACGAGTATGGGATCTAGAGACACAAATCTTCTCCCTACCGACCTCAGACCAATTGTGTAGTCGAAGCCACCAACAAGAACCTCAAAGCCATCATCATTAAGATGACCGAAAGCTGTTGAGACTGGGCCATCTGAATCCCTTACGCCCTCTGGGGCTACCGAACCTCAATCCGAACCTCTACTGGGGCTACCCCTTACTGTCTAGTCTACGGCATGGAAGCAATGCTACTCGTTGAGCTAGAAATGCCTTCACTTCATATCTTGCTCAAAAGACAAGTCACTGAGGAGGACTGGCATCAAAACCGTCTCGACGAGCTATCACTCTTGGATGAGAGGAGACTGAAATCGTTGTACCACCACCACTGCCAGAAGTTGGCCGAAAAAAGAGAGGACCACCAGTAGAGTATCATTCCCAACAGATCAGTCCTACAATCTAAAGGCACGTGATTAATTATTGGAATCATAACTTTTATATTGTCCATGTTAGGATAGTTAGGAAAATTCTAAAAAGTTGCATAACCAAAGATAAATTTGTGATAATTTTAAATGGATCTTTGAAATGGATATTAACTAGGATTGATATCTTTTGAGTATAGAATAAACTCCATGAATTTTATATTATCTTGTAAAGAAATCTAGGATTTACACTATTATTGATGATCAAGTAAAAAAATAGAGTTCTTGAGAATAAAATGGAATTTGAGTAAATTGATTCATGTTAATGATGTTTAAATCATTTTGGATACGTTAGAACTTATACATATATGAAGGTATATGATCTTCATAACATGTGATTAAATTAGGAATCATTTGGTGAATAAAAATTGGAGTTTATATGATGTTCTTGGAGAAATAATAAAATATGAGTTTTTTGGAAATTATGAGAGATAATATGTTCGAATCCAAACTTCTTGATGATTTTAGGTTGTTTGATTATGAGAGATCAATTATATATCTTGGTATATCATATGGGACGACTTGTGGGGAGTTTGGAATTATTTGATAAAGGTTTTGATAATTAAAACGTATGAAACTCGTAGAATAAAAATTGCAGAATTGGGGTTGATATCTGGGTGATTGATCGATTGACCCAGGACCATCGATCGATCGAACTCCCCAGTAAAGGTGAAGTTGTTTCTTTTTATTTCTTGATTTAATCCCAAAACTTTTAGCATCTTTTGTGATTATTATTTGAACATAATGGGACTTAGGGAAGGGCAGTAGGCCATAGGTAAGACCCGGATTAATATTTTTTGGGGGATTTTTAAATGAGGGGAAATTAGCGAGTGTTAATTAAACGAGTTATTATTGAGACTTATGTTAGTTGGGATTTAAATTGGATAAATGATAATTTAAGGTTGGGACCAGTAGTAAGAGAAATATTGATTACCGGTATAACCTTAGGAATAGGTGGGATTAACCCTAAGAGATAGAATGAAGGGTTAAGAATTATTTAAGGGTTATCGAGAATTAAACGTAATTAATGACGAGTTTAATTCATAGAATTTCAAAAGTTGTGATGACATGGACAAGTAGGGTGTAGACATTTACGTACTGAATTCGATTAAGGAATACTTATTTAATCTTCGAGTAATGAGTGAGCCTTGGGAATATAAAATAAATAAGTAAAGTCATAATATTTAATGCATAGGATTTGATAGATAAAAATACTACGTATGGGAATTATCATATGGTTGTGTGAATTCCTTATGAATGTTATATTTATTTAAGTGTGATGAATACCTATATTATTATTTGTATGTATGACTTACCTACACTGCTTGCTATCGGGGTGGAGGTTTTGTGTTGTGGACGGTCTTACCATGTGCGCCCATTTGGGAGGATTTTAGATTTGTACCCTGAGCATAAGAACTTGGACACGTGATATCGGTGTATTTGATAGCTTCGAGGGTTAAATGGGAGGATAGGTATGTGCGTGACCCATTTGGACGGGGAGTATGTTCACCTACAATATATTTGTGTTGTGATATGATTCATGAGAGACGCCGAATCAATAGTCCTCTATACAGTAAGATTATGTAGCAGGACATGATAACAGAGTATGCATGCATCGCTGCTGTGACTGGGAAGGTTCCGTAATAGTATATATATAATTAGTGTGATATTATGAATATAAATTGTGATATAATATACTTTGTGACATTGTAAATATAGAGATGTAATCTTCTATCTGAAATTGTTGATTAAAAATATAAACTGTGATTTAATCTACTGTGTAATGTTGTAGATAGAAGTAAATAATAAAATCTGAATTGAATTAAGCAATTCAACACTTAATTCCAAGGTTGTAACAAGACTAGTTCATATTAAAGAGAAATGAATATGAATAATTAATATACGTATAATATGGTAAATACGGGAAAATGATATGGGTTAGAATCATAGTGATATTAAGGATAGTTATGAGGGAACCTTAACTAGGAAGATAATAAGATACGATAGGTGTGCCCTCTATATGAGAGGTGTGAACTCTTAAGAAAGTGCCCGAGAAACTAACAGATACATAATCAATGCTTAAATGTAATTGTTAAGTACTTGCTATTTTTAAAATCTTTTACAATCGGGCTCTGGCCCGTTTCCTTACATATTCTCTTCCCTACGATATCTTGTATATCAGGTACCCAGCAGCAGGGATGCCCACCTTAGATTATGGATGTCCCGATGAATTATAGCAACTAGCAGTGATGCAGATTTTGTTTAGACCCTTCCTTTCTGTTGATTCACTCATCTGTACCGTCTACTTAATTTAAGGCTTGTCACCTAGGATTATAGAAGTTGTAATTATTTATATAAGCATTGTGGATATCAATTTTATTTAGTTTAAATATTATAATTTAACTGGAAAGTTATTCCAATCACATTTATTCTTGTTGTAGTTAATTCAGTTGTGATGTGTTGTTGCATATTATTATTCCGTGTCGTGGAATGGTTTTAATTAAATTAAAAATGGAAAAAGTTTTTGACACTTAGCTTAATTAACTATTAGGTGATTACTAATGAAATTATTTTCGATAGTGATGCTGAGAATGAACCAACTGTATATTCTGATTTAATGGAATAAAGGACTGATCACCCGATATTTAATTAGGCGGGTTGTCACAGGTGGTATCAGAGCATCAGGTTCTAGTGTCTTTAGGATCTGTGCGGCTTACTACTTTTCAGTGTAGCGTTCTTTGACGTAGAGCCCTATTTTTAGGATGTTGAATTCTTATGCGTATTTGGACTTATGTTCTCCTTCCATGAAGTATGTGAGATGTAATTCTTGTACGAGTTCGATCGGGATTCGTGCGCTAAACACATTGGGATGACTAGCAAGAGTCGTTAGAAGGATAACAAGAGGAGGACTCAGCCAAAGATATATAGTATTTTGGAAAATGTTGTTGGAGATAGAAGCCATCATAATTGTTGTTTAAGTTATTATCAAATCAAATATTCCAATTTTATATTTTTACCTAAGCATGCATATAATGTGATTTTGCAAAATATAAAATAAAGAAACCACTACGCCGCGATGTACAAGGAAAAACCCATAACGGTAAAAAATCTCGGACGACCCTAGCATTAAGTTCACTAAGTATGAAATTTTATAAGTACAAGACAAATGACATATGAAACTAGACTCGACTCCCTTCAAGCCCCTGATGCGTCTTCTTGCACCAACCTCTTCTTAGTCGATAATACCAGAATCCACCGAAACCTTGGAATCCACTAATGAAGCTTTAGGAACTCGTCAACCACACACGGTGCCTTTCACCATATGAGAATGAAGCAGCAAAATAATGAACTTCTTCTTTATGGGATGAAGAAGTAAACCTAAATGAACTCTTCAATTCGGTAGAGTAGAAATCGGTGCCAAACACTCTCCAATCAAGATATATACATGTGGTACTTGTAATAAAACTAATATGGGTGTAAGCAAAAGTGTTTAAGAATGATTTTCTCGTAAAACAAACACTTAAAACATGAACCTTTTCATGGAGGAATTATGCTCTCAAAACTAGGGATTGTACAAGATGAAAAATTTACCTTGAAAAGGTTGGTTCCCGCACGTATTAATTCTGGAAAAATTAATGGGAACAAAAGAGTGGGATAGTAGAGAAAAACTGCCAAAAACTGCAATAAATTTTTCCCGTCAGAAATTTCATTGGAACGAGATTTTCATTCTAATGAAGTCTCGTTCGAACGAACATCTAACGATGTTCCAGAGGCAAAATGAGAAAAGTCGTTGGCAAGCTCGTTCGAATGACAAACTCATTCGAACGAAAATATCGAACGAATTGACAGAATGTTCATTTTTTATTTTAAGCCCAAAAACTTAATTTTAAATAAATATTACACCCATTAAAATTTATTCCAATTCTCCTACAAATATATAAAAGAATTCATACCTTTGGAGACTTGAAATATGATGTTGATGATGTGAAACAAGGCACTGATGTTCTCTTGAAAAGTAAGGCCGCAACGCCTTGAATTTTAACATGCCATTGGCTTGAAGGATACACAAGAACACTATCGTATGACTCAAATATTTTTGTCCGGAATTGAGCCGAAACTACAAAGGACTAAATTGGATATTTGTATCCTTACAGTTTCCTTATTGTAAAAGATAGTTTTTTTATACTTAGAATGTTTCCAACTCAAGAAACTCTCTCTTGTCTATCCTAAGTCGAGCTTATTTATTGCTCTTTACTACATGTAAAGGATTTATTATGTACTAGTTTGTTATTCTTAATGCAATAAAGGTTCATTTACTTCTTCTCTACTTGTTCTCTTAGCTTGAAATTGCATTTATTTCCATCTTTTGTATTATTTTTTGCATTATCATTTGTTTAACTAGATGGATTGCTCACGTATGTTGTTCCTTTGCAAGTGTAGCCTATTTTCTACTATAAGAAGCTAATCTTAAGGTTGAGATCATAATCCCACCTCGGATGCTTATTGAACTTCATGTTTTGGTATTGTAGTATCCTAGTCTCATAACTTCCCTTATCAGGCAAGGGGTAGTGTTTGAGGCTTTACTACAACCCTAACCCATTTTAGCAACAACTAATTAACCTTAGTCCTCCATCGATGAGTTTAGAATCTACATGGTTGATGTTTGTATCTAATTAGTTATACTTGATTAAAATTAATTTGAACCAAGACCTATCATCTCTATTAGTTAATCCAAGGTGGGAGAATGATCATCAATCCCTTTCATCTCTAAAACTCAATCTTAACTTAGTTCGTTTCAGTATATCTTTGTAATTGACTTGTTATTTGTTAATTACACTCATGTTAATTTAGCGGTTAATCACTATCACCTTTTCAAACAATCAAATCATCTTTTACACTTCAATTATTTTACATTTAGAGTATATTATTTATTCTAATCTTGTTCTCCTTAGAGCGTTCAATCCCTGAGGAATACGATCCCGATCTTTCCCAGTTACTACTTATTGTGAAATATTTGCACTTGAATCAAACAATCTTTAGAGAGCAACCAAGTTTTTGGCGCCGTTTTCAAGAATTGGCAACAATTTTAGGTTAGAAGACGATCTCTTTACACTATTACATTCCATGTGATCTATGTGACAACACGGTTTCCAAAATAAATCCAAATCCCATAGATGAAAGACGTGAGAGGTAATACATCCAATCCTATAGTTGAATCATCGTCGTCTAATGAACATTCGGACTATAGGAGACCATCTCCAACTCCTTCCATTTCGATCTCATCTTATACTGGAGCCCACGACCATGGCCAAAAATTAAAGTGAACATGGTAGTCAAAGGGGAACCGAGCCACCCTATCGACCAATGATGGAGCATTTACAACTGTATAGGACCACCTCTCCTTCGTGTATACTCTTTCCGTATAATTCTGTACAGTTCCATTTTAGAAATGGAATGATTCATTTACTACCTACTTTCCACGGCATGGAAAGCGAGCAACACTATCTTCATATCCAAGATTTTGAGGAGGTTTGAGCTAAATTTAGCGACCAAAATTGTCCTATTGATGTAACCTGACTCAAACTCTTCCCTTTCTCCATGAAGGACAAAGCCAAAACTTGTATTTGTCTTTTAGCTCCTAATTCCATCGGTAGTTGGTGCGATATGTAGTCGCAATTTTTAAAGAATTTTTTCCACCCCATTGTACGAACTCTCTCAAAGGTCAGATCCAAACCTTTGCTCAAGAAGAGGGTGAGACTTTCGAGCGATGTTGGGAAAGATTTAATGAGCTACTTCATAAATGCCCCCATCATGACTTTAAGAAATGGAGATTAATCTCTTTTTTCCATAACGGGCTTTCCCTAAATGCCAAACAAATAGTGGAGACAATGTGCTCCAGGGAGTTCTTTGGAATAGACTAGAATAATGTGTGGGAACTTTAAATGTTGTGCCAATACTACCCAAGCTTGGGACACCTCGGACCCTAGCAAAGACAAATCGCGTTCATCCATTCTTCCCTCCATAAGCCAGGAGATATATCACCTCGTCGATGGGGATGATTCTCCCTTGAGAGTATTTCAACTTACCAAGTATATTGAGGCCATCGATAAAAAGAATCTGGAACCCACCACTCCTTATCCTTCGCACATAGAAGAGTCGTGTGACATTTGCGATGTAGAAGATCACTCAACCAAGGATTGTCCTACAATCCCGACGTACAAAGTGATGCTTCCTGACCAAGCAAACGAAATGGCCACGTATAAGAAAGAACTTATGACTAATCTAGGAGAAGGGTATAATCCTTCGTGAAGAAACCACCCCGATTTCTCTTACGGGCAATACTAACAAACACAAAATCCCCCTCACCCAAATTATCAAAATCCTCCTCCACCTCAAAATTATTAATAACCATACAATCAACTTCCTCCTCCTCAAGTACAAATGCAAGGTCCCCCTCCGGGACCTACTCCTCCGGCTATAACCCCATATGCTCACCCGAACAAAAGAAGTCTTGAAGATGCTCTTTAAGCTTTCATGACTTCTCAACAAGCCACCAATGCTCGTCTTGAAGCTCAAATCTCGAAGTTGAAAAAATCCTTGAGAATTCAAGAAAAAAGAAATTTCCCTTCACAACCCCCAATGACTAATAGGCAAAATAACATGAATTTTGATGTCTCTACTCCCCCTTTCACTCAAAGTCGGTCAATGGAACAAGACAATTCCATAACTACTCTAAGGAGTGGGAAGGTTATTCAAAATCCTATCCGACTTTCCCCGAAATAATCCGATGAGATCACACTAACTCCCCGAGAGAGTGAAGTGACTCCAAAAAAGAGAAGTGATAAGTCGGCAACGAAGGAGTTGGATGTTTTTGTCCCGTGTCCATTTCCCGCACCATACCCTCAAAGACTCCTTCCCATTGATAAACCCAAAAAACATAAAAAAAAATTATGGAGACATTTAAACAAGTAAAAATCAATCTCTCCCTCCTTGACGCGATTAAGAAAATCCCATCCTATGGTAAATTTTTCAAAGATTTGTGCACCTTTAAGAGAAATCACGTTTCCCAAAAAAGATAGAGTTTACTCAACAGGTGAGCTCCATTTTCCAACAAAACACGATTCCAAAATTTAAGGACCTAGGGTGTCCAACTATTTCGTGTCTGATTATAAACTTCTCCATTAATCGCGCCCTTCTTGACCTTGGAGCTAGTGTGAACCTCTTCCTGTATTAGGTCTATCTTCAATTGGGCCTAGGAGATCTTAGCCCAACCAATACTAGAACCAATTAGACGACAATTACATCAAAACTCCACGGGGTGTATTAGAAGATATCCTCGTCCAGGTTGACACATTTGTATTCCCGATAAACTTTATCGTTCTTAATACCCATCCCGTTTCAAACCCCAACACCCAACTTCCCGTCTTCTTAGAACAACCATTCCTCACGATCGCGAATGCATCAATGAATTGTAGTAATGGTGAGATGAACCTGTCCTTTGGAAATATTACATTAGATGTAAATAGTTTCAATGTGTCGCACCTCTCCAGTGAGGAGGATGAGTGTATTAAGGAAGTTAATTTTGTTGGAGAGGTGTTTGTGGAAGATGATCAATTTGCGAGGGATGAAGTTAAATGGAGTGTGTAAATGCATGTTTTGACATGCTCTAAGAGGTTGATGTAGGTGAAGTCCAAGATTTAGGGATGTAATTCAGGAGTTATGAATTCACCCCGATTGACTACTCCATCATATCCGAAATTGTCATTTACCTAGAGTGGTCAATTCCGTGTGAGGACCATTACCTGGGGGAAAATAGGGTTGGTGATGTGGCTATCAAATACTGCATCGAACTACCAAGCCTTCACTTTAATATCCGACATCATACGTAGCAGCCCCATTCACGGGGTCGATGAGGTCGGTGAAATAATGATTTTGTGCTGAGCAACCCCCGACATGTGTGGGGTTGCAAATTTTTGTCCCAGACCAGTTATATGTCTTAGTTATATCCATATGGTCCAAGAAAACTAGTAAAATCCAACCCTATTCTTGATTTTGTTGAGAATTGATCAAACAGTTATGTAAAAAGCTGTAAATTGATTTGCGAATCGATTTGGTCCTTGTCGAATCGATTCGGTCTGTGGAAGTTAAGCAGGTCTCCTTAAGCGAATCAATTCGGTCATTTTTGAATCAATTCGGTCCCTTCTAATGAAAATCACAAATACATTCTAGTGCACTCTCCTCGTTTAGCGAATTGATTCGATAATTGTCGAATCGATTGTGCTAGGAACAGTAAAAAAGTTGAACCAAATTTAATTGATTTTCCATTTGCTTAATCGATTCACCTCGCCAGACCTTCATATTTTTGCCTCGTTCAGTTAACCTCTTTTTACCTGACTGTTTCCTAACCCTTATAACCACAAGAATTTCCATCTTCCCATTTATCTCTCCCTACTCACTTTCTCCCCATATCTCAAAGGAAACTCAACCAAGGTAATAATCCCATATCCACTTTTAGCTTGATTTAATGTTGAATTTGTATGAAGTTTATTCAAACTAGGGGATAATTATATCTTGTCGGTTTTTTGCATTTGATTCACCGAAATGCCTATATTTCTCTACTAATTTCCTCACGTATCCAACAAATACAACTTGTGTTAATGGTTTTCCTGTTTATGTTGTATTTGTTGGTGGTTTTCAATGACTCAAATGAATTATCTCCCTAATTTGAGCAGGATGCACACAAGGTGTTCAATAAATTTCCCCAATGGTATTTTTGTGCCTAATTCAACCATTTTTTCACCAATTATCTAACATTCACATAGATTATGCCTTATTTGAGTGTGGTGCATGTCAGTCACACTTTTTCGACCATTTTCTTTCGACGTGCACCCCTTAGTTCCTTTTCGACCCCTTTCACGCTTAATTTGATTTTTTTCATTACACTAATTGTGTATGTATCGAATTAATATTTTGTAGACTCGGTATGGATCATAAACAAACCAAAAATGTTGTTACTGATCGCACTAGTTTTGAATCTTTCTTATCGAGGGAGGAAAGGGATTGGTATAGCGAGAATTTTCCTTTGAGGAAGGCAATTCCTATTGATCACCCTATGAGAGTTGAGGACTTTCGTACCTCCATTAGCATTATTTTCAGAAGTTCAACTGGGAGGCCCACATGGTGGTGGGGGGAGATGTTAACGAAGAGCATGTGAGTAGGTTTTATGCTTCTCGCGTCTCAAGAGGAAATTGGAGTTATGAGGCTTATGTCCGGGGTAGGAGGATCCTGATTTCAAAAGCTATTCTTTCTTTGAGACTGGGAAGGGCGGATAACCCAATGGTTTATGGTTATCCATCGAGTTACCTTCTTGCATGGCTTCCAAACGACGTCCTTATTGTGCGTCTAGCATCGGGAAATTTTTGGGAAGGTGAGACATTACCCACTTCCCGTATGCCTTAATATAACCATTTGATTCACTTGGTCGCCGCCAACTCAATCATCCCAACCCAAACCAAATCTACCCTAAGATCCAAGAAGGCCCACGTCCTTTATAACCTCTTGGATGCGAACACCGTGATAATCCCTCCTGCTTTAGTGCTTCAACAAATGTTGAACGTCACATATTGCAATAAGGTATCAACTACTCTCCCTTACGCACGACTGATGTCTAGGATATACAGGGACACGAGATGTGAGGTGAATGGGATAGACAAGATATCGAGGCTTCCCACATTGCTTGACAAAGATGCTACTACGAAAACTTTGGTAAAGGAATACAAAAAGAGGAAGAGGCGAAGGATGATTGACTAGGTGTCTTTGATTTTGATTCTCATATACCTTATAGTCCCGAGTCACCACCCCCTGCTCCACCTACGGTGGATGCCATTTCAGATTTGGGGGTGAGGATGGAAGTTCTCCATGATGATTTGACTTCCTTCAGGGATGATTATCGGTGAGATGGCGATTATTATCAGATCCATATATCTATGCTCTCCCAGGCTCAGATGGAGTTGTTTGCTGACCTACGTGATGGCAAGGCTGTTGTGCCTCCTTACCTTTACGATCCATATGCCCCGCTTCACCCCACCACGCCCAGTTCTTCTAGTTGTCGAGACTCTCCTTAGGGAGTGACCCTATATCTTTGTTGCTTATATTTTTGGTCTATTTCTATATTGTATTTATGGTTTTTGTACAATTGTTAGTTTTTAAGTTGTATAGGATGTGATTGAGATGATACATTTAGTTTGTATTTTCTGATTTTGGTTTAGATGCACTTGCACACAACTCGTTACGATATTAATAAAATTTCTAAGTTTCTCTTCTTATTTGCACTTGTGTATATATCTATCAATTGTATATATTGTTGTTGTTTGTAGTAAAATTTTGACAGGTATGTTGTTCACGGTTATAGGATTTGCTCCTAACGGGGTGAATATTTTCTATCCCACTTTTCCATTTGTATCCCTACTAACCTTGGGGACAATGTTTGTTTCAAGTAAGGGGGTGTGGATTACATTTAGGTTACTGTTTATCATGTTAGTATGTATTTATTTATAAAAATATAAAAAAAATTAAATATCAAAAATAAAAAATTCTTCTTTTTCTCCCTTTTCTCCAATGATTACATATATGATAGCCATATCCTATTGTATAGCGATAATGAATGCTTAGAGGTTATGATTTATTAGCCTTTAGCCGGTACATTGTTAACATTATGAATAACTTCATGGAATTAAACTGTGAATCCCATGAGCACATTACACAAATAATTGTTTACGATTCGGTTTAAAGCTATTCTTATTCGTGATTATAGAGTGCATGCTATACCCTTACACAAGTGAGATTTGAGACTTATCTTCAATTGTGAGCGTATACATATATTCTACCTCTTTTTTGAAAAATGATGTTGTTGATGATCACATTTTCTCTTCATTGATTGCATATTAATTGACTTCATTATGGAATGCATCACTAGAGCATATTTTCAAGGGTGTAGAGTCCCGAGAATCACATGAAACTTTAGGAAAGGATCATAAGCCCTCTTTATTTTTTAACCCATATGACCTTAGCCTTACCCTTACACATTTCCCTTGTCAACCGCGTTGAGCCTTATTATGACCTTTCTTTTCGTCCCCAAAACCCTAACCAACTCCACGTTGGAGTTATAAACCCTTATATACACCTTCCATACCACGGTTTGGGATTATTCCCGGGATTTAATGATGTTTTTTTTAATGTGGAATGCAATCAAGATATGAGTGGACAAAACAAAAAAAGAAAAGAAAAAGAAAAGAAAATGAAAGATAGAATAGAGAAAGAAAAGAAAACAAAAAGAAAACAAAAAGAAAACAAAAAGAAAAGAAAATAAGAAAAATTGAATAAATGGCTCCAAATTTACATGGAAATAAAAGTCTTACTCTCATGAATATCTTCCTTTTGGAATTTGATTTCAATTCCCATTTTTCCCACTAGTTCCATTATCCCGCATGCTATCCCCAAATCCCCTTTGCTCCCATAAATAGACTTTCATTTGGAACCCCTAGCCTACCCCAAATTATAACCCAAAAATTCCTATTTGATCTTAGGGTTTTGTTAATTCAAAAGTCAAACACTAACGATAATCTGTTTTAGTGCATTTCACTTCGGTTAATCTGCGATATCCTTTCATGATATTGCGTTTTCACTTTTATATTTCATTCTTCATTGATGACATGTGCGCGGCCTTGTTTCCGTTTACAATTACTCATTATGCCGGCCTGTCCCGTGCACATTACATCGTATTTTTGAGAATTTTCATTTGTTGAGTGTAACAACATGAGAGAACTTGAGTTATGAACAATTTATCATTTACATGGGTTAAGAAAGTTTTGCCAAATCTATATTACCACGTGTCCGCTTATTTCTCATTTCCATGGTTTCAATTTTTGTTGAAGTTTCTTGTTTAATGTCGATAATTGACGTCTTTTTTGTGAACTTTGTTCATTTTATTAATGGACTATGCTTCTTTGATAATTGTTGAGATATGCATTGGTTTTTTACATATCATTGTATGAGTTGACTTGATGCTTGTGGGTATCGTCCCAGGAAACCCTCACGAGACAACAGTCGCCTCCTAGGGCCACCTGGGGGTTTAACGTCTTATTGCATATGCTAAATGCAATCATTCGTCTGTGAAGTGAAATTTTCTTTCTTTGTACACATTTCTCCTATTTTTGTTTTGTTGATGAAAAATTTTCCTTCATACTTCATTCCTCGGGACTAGCAATGTATAAGTTAGGGGGTATGATAAGTCACATTAATTATATTTATAACCCTATTAATTTGTATATTCTAGCATTCCCGTACATGTTATTTTCACTTCTTATGCACATTTATTGATTAACTCTCAGTTTAGTCATATATATATTGTGTGTGCCTTAATTGAGCTTTTATAAGTCTCGGCAATGCAAGTTGTGAAGTTTGGATAAGTTTTAAAAAATTTCCGTTGACAGTGTCAAAATCGGGGGAATTTTAATAAATTCAGCATTCGTATTTTGGTTCCGAACTCTTCACAAAAGTTTTAGCCCTCCTTACCATATTTGTGTGGCATGTGAATATGCATGAATCCGATCTATAACAAAGAACTTACAGACGATTCGGTGAAACTTGGTGAAAATAAAGTCAATGCAAAGCATCTCCATTTTGAGAGTAATTCCGAATCGATCTGGTCGTTTCCGAATCGATCCAGTTGTTGACAGTGCACCAACTTACCTTATCCAAATCAATTTGCTCTCAACTAAATCGATTCGGTTCTAAAGTCTCGGCTTTCTCCTTGTTACTATTTTGCCATTTTAGATAGATTTTTGGGGGTTAAGCGCCTTTGTTTCCTCATTGTAAAAGATAGTTTTTTTATCCTTAGAAAATTTCCAATTTTAAAAACTCTCTCTTCTCTATCCTAGGTCAAGATTATTTATTGCTCCTTCCTACATGTAAAGAATTGATTATGTACTATTTTATTATTGTTAATGCAGGAAATGTTCATTTACTTCTTCTCTACTAGTTCTCTTAGATTTCAACTCCATTTATTACCATCTTTTGTATTGCCTTGTGTTTAACTAGATGGCTTGCTTAAGCATGTTGTTCCTTTGAAAGTGTAGCCTAGTTTCTTGTATAAGTAGCTAAACTTAAGGTTGGGGATCGTAATCCCACCTCGGATGCTTGAAATTCATATTTAGGGTTTGGTTTACAATAGTTCTAATTGAACTTCATGTGTTGGTATTGGAGTATCCGAGTCTCTTAACTTCCCTTGTCATGCAAGGGGTAGTTCTTGAGGCTTTACTACAACCCCAACCCATTTTAGTAATAACTAATTAACCATAATCCTCCACCAATGAGTTTAGTCTCTACATGGTTGATGTTCGGATCTAATTAGTTATGCTCGATTATAATTAATTTAAACCAAGACCTATCATCTATATTAATGAATCCAAGGTGGGAGAATGATCCTCAATCCCTTTTATCTCTTGAACTCAATCCTAACTTAGTTCGTTTCAGTATATCTTTATAGTTGACTTTTTATTTGTTAATTACACGCATATTAGTTTAGTGGTTAATCACTGTCACATTTTCAAACAATCAAATCATCTTTTATACTTGAACTTTTTGAGGTTTAGAGAATATCCTTTATCCTAATCTTTTTCTCCGAGGAGCGTTCAATACATGAGGAATACGATCTCGGTCTTGACCGGTTACAACATGTTGTGAAAGATTTGCACTTGAATCAACACTCTTTAGAAAGCAACAAAATAACCCTCTTAGCAAGTCAAAGAACATTATCTTGAATTCAGAGTTGTTCCCCTTCCAAATAATCCCATTTTTACACATTCCCTTCCATTACTTTCTTACCCCACTTAGTAATTACCCCTTACCTATCCATACCACTTTCATATCATTGCAAGATCAGCATATCTACATTTCAAGGTCAACATTAAGCATTCATAATGAGGTCAAATTCACCATTCATTTCTCTAATTCTTCCATTTTAGTGTTATTCACTTTGTTCCTACCCTAGTATTTTGTTTCATCGGATCACATCCATTAATCTACACTATTTGTTAGTAGTATTTTCACATAAACTATTTTCATAAAAAAGAAAAGAAAAATAGGGTTTATCCATAAATTCTAAAAGAGGAATTCCCATTTCACACTCGCACTCTTAAAACACATTTTCTTTACACACTCATAAGAAAAATCCCCCAAATGGATTTATGGATTTAACCCCACCATTATGTTATTTTTGAACTATGTGGAATTTGATGCTCCTTGGGCTACGTAAGAGTCCTGTGACAATTCCGAGATTCGAGTCCTCCCTTATTCATGTTCAAATCTTTCTCTCATATCTTATATATGTATTCTTCATCAATTTCATATTCTTACTTGTTTATGTTTCGTTTGGTGAACACATTCGCTCTTTTCCATAGCGAATTCAGATTCGGAAAACACGCATATCATACTTTGAATTCCTATTTTGGGAGCACTCCTGCGGATGAATTCACTTCGTCTCATTCTATGACGCGATTTTATTGATTCCATTCTCCACCATTTATATTATAAGAGATTGAAAGGGCGGAATTTGTTCCTAACACCTTCCCATTCGGTAACTTAGTCCCTAGACCCTTGAACTATTTGGTTTCATTATTTTATCTATTTTTAGAAAAATAGGCTGGCGACTCTATCAATACATTATCCCCATAATGACGACGGCCGAGCATCCTGAGAAAGGTAAAATTTTGGCACGTACGATAGAGGGACCCAAAAAAGGTGCCGAGATGGCCACAATCTCAGTGTTTTACGGTAAATAATTAGGAACATTCTCCAATTACCAACGGCTGATGAACCTTATAATGGATTCAAATGTCGTAGAAGGGGTTTAAAATAGGCTTATGTCCATCGTTGGGGTCCATATGACCTTGATTTGAAACACCTTTTAAATTATACCTTACTTTCATCATTTAAACTTTGTTGTAATGTTTTTCTCTTCCGGATTATGTAGTTTCTAAGAAAAAGGGGAGATTTTAATGGACGAGGTGAACTTTGTTGCTATCAAGAAAATTTGGGCGATTAAACAAAGGATGAGGGATTCAAATAATCCCAGTTCAACTAATTTCCTTCTATCATACACTTCCTATAACCCTTTATGTGGTAGTGTTTCTGAGGGAGCTAATTTTGTTGTCCTTTAAATCTCTCCTCTATCACTATCGTGGACCTAGCAACTTCTAAAGACAACATGGTAATATCCTTTACCTCATAGGTGAATCCATTTCCTCGCTTTCCCCACTACTCACTTGTCTAAAAGAAAGGAGGTTGGGAGGGCCTCAACCCCCATTGTTGTGTAGTATTCTCCAAACAAGGAGCATGCTCAACCTGCAAAGAATAATAATCACACTAACGAAATTATAATACATCCCCCCTATTGTAGTTCAAAGGATGTTTTTCTTGGAAATGGTAAGGACCCTATCAATGGATCTATTTCTAAGCATTCATAGTTGGCTCTTAGATTTTTATGGGAACTTGACTCCATAATGAACAAACCTTCGTTAAGAGTTTGGCCACCCTTCTAAGTTCTAATCTTATATATTTATTCCTTGTTATGAGTTTAGTATGTTTATTCATTTATTCATGATGTTCTTATGGTGGTTATAATACTTTGAAGTTCATTGTGAACTTTGTTAACCTACTTAACTCGAGTGCTGACAAGAACAAGGCGGTCTATGACCTAGGGGACAATCTAGACGGCGCCTATAAGGACCTAGATGGGGCTAAGGGAAAAGTGATTGGAGGTGAGGCCAAACTAAAGGCTCAAGACAAGGATATATTTCAACTGAAGTGAAAGGTGGAGACCTTGGGGAAGGCCAACCAGGAGTTCGCTTAAAATTTGGTGATGGCTTTAGAGGCAAAATGCTACTGATGACCAAGGTTGGGGAAAGGATTTTAATAATGCACAAAACTATTTGGAATTTCTACATAATGCCCCCCTTCTAGGATGGTGCTTTGGTAAAGGCATGTGTCTTTGAAAGGTCTGAGTTGTATAGGGAGCATCAACCTGGTACTCACCCAAATCTGGAAGAATGGGTGGAGTAGAAAAAAATGCAAGGATCGAGAAATCCATTGACCCAAAGTACTTTTAGGAAAATGATGTCGCAATTGAGTATCTTTTAAGTACTATTTGTATTTTCCTTGAATTCTTTTCTTTTAAGACAATGATATCACATTTTAGTATCTTTTAAAATGGAAAAGTATTTTTTACCTTTTGTTCTTTGTATGGATTGGATACTTTTTTTCATGGCTTGTGTTGACCTCTATCTTATTATTTTCTTAAATAATTGACTAATTTATGTTTTTCTATAGCATGATGATTGTTTCGCTCTCATTCTAATGATCCAAGTAGATGATGACATGGATATTGTACTCAGGGCAGATGCATATACTTAGGGTAGAAGGGCCTTCTCGATTGTTCATCGTGTACTTCATAGGTGTCACTCTGTGGGTACCAGATCAGGAAGTGTGCGAGTCCTCAATCCAAGTTTGAAGAAATAAGGAGCATGAAATAAAATGTATTTTCATGAGTAAAGATTTTTTATTATGATAAATCCAATTCATATATGGGATCACTTCACTATCTTCTTTCTATATTATTTAGATGAAAAGATGCACCAAAACATGATGAGACCTATCACCAAAATTATAGCACTTAAGAAATCAATAATCTTACATGAATCACCCCAAGAAGTCACATGTCATCAAGCATATTAAGAAAGTCCAATAAGAATATCCCATAAAAAATAAAGAAGCAAGAGACAGATAATATTATCCTTGAACCATTGAATAAGAATCATGCAATACAATATGATTCAATGCTCTTGATCATCTTAACCAAAGAAAAAGAATCATCACATGTTCCATATATTCGAGAGAAATGATCAAACACTACAAGACCATCCAAGAGCCTTAAATAACTTTATAAATAATTGTAATAACGTAACTGAAATTATCTGACCATGTAAATGGACAAAACAACAGATACAAAACCTTCCCAAAATCCAGAACAAAGATAAAAGAGCCATAACAACATGTTGGGCACTCTATGTATAATTAAAGTAACTTTGAGTTGACTTAAGATTCCTAAATAGATTTGACCTAAAAACGTGGTTTGAAAATAAATGATTTTAAGTAACTTAACTTTGGCCCTAGGACTTTAAGTCGATTCAAAGTGGTTGGGTGGGCATTTTCCAACGTCTAGTTTTGAATTTTGAATCCCAAAATTTGTATAAATTACTATACTACCATCCAATGTCTAGTTTTTAGAAAGGCCTATAAGATGATCCTTTATGTTCCTTCTCTAAACACACAAGATTATGCATAATCTCCAACGATCATTGATTCATTTCCAAGCTTGTGTCCCTTTACATAAGCTTTTTAGAGAGAAAAAAAAAGTCCCAAGCCCATTTCAAAGTGAGAGTTTCAAACCCAAATCTCCAATGAAGCAAAGCTCCGTTCAAAAACCTTTTAAACATAAAATATCTTCCTCAATCACTCAATGTCCAAGGATATAAACCCAATAATCTTTTATACTAATGGTCTAACCCAAAGCCCACTTGATCAACATATTTGTGATTACTTGGTTGTTTACATTTCCGAAGAGATAAACTAAACTCATTTCACCTTTGTTTTTGGTAAATCAACTTTACTTCATGTTTTTGTTAAATATCTCATGATTTTTACTTAGGATTTAATGTCAATGTATCTTCACAGATGGTAGTTCCATAATTGCGGGGACTCAAGGCATAATATGACCTTAGGATCTTGCATGTGCCACTTGGGCAAGTACATTTATAGTTCCCTTATTTGTTGAGGTTTTCAAGGTGTTATAATTCCATGTGAGATTTTGCTTCTGCCTTAGTGAACTGAAGATAGTGAAGTTTATTGAGTATTGTCTCGAGTGTGGACATAGGCAAGGTTGAAACAAGTTAAAACCTTAATTTTTAAAGTTTCTCTCAACCATCTCTCTTTACTACTGATGGAGCGCGAAGAGTAGCGTCGCGTCAGAACGTTAATCGTTTTTTTCGTTTCGCCTACTCAATACAAAAACCTAAACTACGACTGAACTTGTGAGGCAAGTACAACGGTAAGTCGGGTATCGTAAGAAATCCACAGGGAGTGATTCAATTTTAGATTTTAATTGTTTTAAAACATCAAGAATAAAAGTGTAAAAGGTGATAGTTGGGAATGGTGGAAAAATAAAAGAATAAGTTATGCTACAGAAAAGTAAAGCGAGGATCGGGATCGCATCCTAGCACACGGATCGAAATAACTACTAATCAAGATTTTGGCTCGAAAACAATTTAATCGAGCATTTTGAATTAAGCATAAACATCACACAATAAGGAATTCAATCCAAAGTTGCAAGATTAAACATTTAACGAAAAATGGTCACACGCGAATTAAATTCGGATTATCGCTAAAAATACTAACGTTGTGTGACAAAGAATGTTAAACGCATAATAATCCGACTTTAATACGCGAGGTTTCAATTAAATGAAATTTTACACGAAACCCTAATTTTCGAGGTCCAAACCTATTAATGGAGAAACACAACCCCGGCCCTATTTATCTAAGGGCAAGACATAAATGAAACTACTTTAAACAAAATAATAAACTAATTAAGCAATAAATAATTTAATCTAGGCAAGAAAGTAAAGCAAGAAAGTAAATTAAAGCACGAAAATTAAGGAAGACAACTAAACTAATAAAATTAAAGTTAAGCTACAACTTACAAAATAAAGAGTATAAGAGAGCAGTAGGGAAAATCTCCCAAGTTTACAAGACAAAAATGAAGATAATGAAGTCCCCTACAAAAAATGAGAGAAGAGGGTATTTATACACAAAATATCCCAATGGAAAACTTGTAATAAAAAGAAGAAACAAATATATGCAGGACCGATCTGCAGGACTGAATCGATTCAGCTGGTCCGAATCGATTCGGTAAGGAGGTTCCTTGAAGGTTGCTAAAGGGGTGAATCGATTCGGCTGGTCCGAATCAATTCGAAAACAGAGGAACTGGCATACTGAAATGGGGCGAATCGATTCTACTTTCCCAAATCGATTCGCAAATGTGAATTTTTTCCACTGTCACCTAGCAAATCGATTCGGATGGTTCGAATCGATTCACACTTTTAGGATTTTGATCCCTTCCTCTCTTTTGGTTGAGATGTCTTTCTCTTTCGCACAAAAGCCTATAAATTCTTCGATATAGCTCCGATTTGTGCACCGTTTATGTCCACGCGAAGCTTGTTCAGAGAGATTAAACTTCCGTGAAGACATTGGGCCAGTTACCCAAATTGTAAAATGACAAAATTGCCCTTGCGCGTGCGGTTGTGTACGGAACTTTGTCGGAATGCATCCAAACTTCATACTAAGCATCCAACTACCTACAAAAGCTCAATTAACCCCTGCAAAACATGTTAACATAGAAATCCGAGGTTGTCTAGTTAACAAGCATAAATATAGGGATTAAGATACCCGAGGGGGCTAATAACGCGTAGGTTAATGGGTGAAATACACAATATTTGCGTCATATCACACCCCCTAACTTACACATTGCTAGTCCCTAACAATGAAATAAGAAACAACAAGAACTACAAGCAAACCAAAAGCAGGATACAAGTACAAAATTGGATGAAAAAGTAAAAAAAAGATAAGGCCACTTTCGTGGGCGCACGATTGCATTTAGCATATGCAATAAGCCGTTAAACCCCTAGGTTACCCTAGTGGACGATTATTGTCTCGTGAGGGTTTTAAGGGATGAAACCCACAAACATCATATGGTTTCCTCAAAATATGCCCAACCCAACATGCGACAAACTCAACAACAACGAAAAATATTTCAAACGTGTTATTAGCATATTGAATGAATTCAAGCTAAAGTCCGTTGTTATTAACAGGTTGAATGCACCTCATAAAATTGAAACTTTAAAAGTGGGAGGGGGAGAGCACATGCATAGTGTGATTTTGAGAAAAACTTATATAAATCGGATACTAATCAAAGCAAGCATACATTCAATCCTCACGAGCATTACGCTCAACAAATGAAGTCACTCGGAACGGGAGGTAACACACGGAACATGCGGGCATAAAGAGTAAATGTAAATGGAAACTAGGTCGCACACATGTCACTAATGAAGAACACTATATATAAAATGAAAAAGTTGTAATCTCAATGAAAGATACCACTCATTAAAAGAAGCAAAATGCATTTTCACTGATTATCAAAACTATTATGACTTTTAAATTAAATGCGCCCTAAGATCACATAGGACTTTATAGGTTTGTAATGTAGGTTTGGTGTTAAGGTACGAAATGAAAGGTATATGTACGGATTAAAAGTGTTCGGAGATGAAAACTTGGAATAATGGGGAAAATGTGGGCAATTACAAAATTGGAAAACAAGTTCCAAAACAAGCATTAAATGTATCATTTGGAGAGTAATCATAGCTTATTGGACTATATACACAACATATACAACTTTCTCTTTCCTTTTTCTTTTCTTTTCTTCTTTTGCTCATGTTTTCTTTTCGTTTCTTTTTTTTTCTTTTTCACTACTCTTTTTCTCTTTTCTTTACTTTTCAAACTCTCATATGCCTAAATTGCAACCGACATCATAACAACAACATTCAATCCCAAGTAACATTCCAAACAAAGGTATGGAAAGTGTATGTATGGGCTAAAACTCCAATTTGGAGTTGGTTATGGGAATGGGGTTATGAAACGAAAGGCTATATTTAGGCTCAAAGGGGTTAACGAGGGTAAACATATAAGGTGAGGTCAAGGCTACTATGGGTGATATTACAAAGATGTCCTATTATCATTTCATAAAGTTTACTCTATTATCGAGTCAAAACAATATATAAAATCATGCTTAAGTAACACATTTCAAGTATGAACTCAATTAATGAATGATCAAATGAAAGAATAGCGAGATTACCAACGAATTCAACGTTTTCAGTGAGAAAAGAATAGTGTATACACTCACAAACGACGAAAGGTACAAATCTTACTCGATGTAAGTATATACAATGCAACAAAAGATTACCCAGTTATAAAAATCTTAAACCAAATCAATATAACAAGGAAAGTGCATATTCTCATGGGATAAAGTTTAATTCATGAAGTTATTCACAAAATCAATGATTTGAGGACTAAAGTCTAATAACTTCTAAAATCGAGAGCATGCATCATTGAGTTTTCAATCGGATCATGCAATTATTAAAATTTATCATCAGAAACAAGGCAAAATATCCAACAAAGGAGAAAAAAGAAAGAATTTTTTTTTGAAATTTTTCACAAAAAGGGCATACTAAGTAAGTAAATGTGAGAAAATCCATGGACAAAACAAAGAAATGGATAAAATATCCTACACCCCCTCACTTAAATATTGCATTGTCCTCAATGCGCATTAAGAACACAACACAAAGAGAGGAAAATAACGATATTACCCAAAATTGGAGCGATCTCCGTAAGCGCGAGTCCAAAGGAATCTACAAAACAAGTTAGTACCGAGGATAGCAAAAGCAAATAACAAAAAGTTAACTAATTAGACTAGACTAAATAAAAAGGAAAGAAAAATTGGAAAGAAAGAAAATTAAAAAAGCTAACTATTTACAACCTACTATTTAGGCTTCACACTAACTATACACTAGAAGTCTAAATAGTTGAGGGTCCACCCAAAAAGGGATTTGACTTTGAAACATGAACGGTGGAGACTCTAAAGACAACATGCCTCCCGAAAAATAGGAATTTCGTTTGAACAACGGAAGGCATGTGGGTGGTGAAAGAAATGAACCATCGCCAATTTGAAATTTTTAGGGGATGATGTGGGATTTTGATACTATGGGGGCCAAGACTACATTAGTCTCGAAAAAATCAAAATCACATCCCCAAGATTCTTCAATTGGAAGGGGAGGTGGGGAAAGTGCAAGTGAAAAGCCCATGAGATGAAGCATCTCAAAATAACATTCTCGTTCAAGAATCTCGTCAAAGTCCTCAAGACTTTCAACCGATTCTTGCGATAAATTTAATTGTTCGGGAATAGTAGGGAGTAAAGGAAAGGAAGGACCAACAACCTCAATACAATCGAAAGAATTAATAAGAGGTTGAAAATCGAAAGTGGTAAAGCTTGGATCACTCTCAATGATTTCTTAAAAAAAAGGGGTGGAGATGAAACGCAAGTTTCAACCTCGACCTGATTTTGTAAAGAAATAATCTTTTCGAGCATGGCATCATTTTCTAGAAACCAAGCTTGAGAACATTCGGTTTGGTCTTTAATTTCCTTAATCATTAACTCATAATCAAACTAACAAGAAGACATCACATCTTCTTGTGCGGTTTTCTCATAGCTAATGGATTCTCCGCATTCCAAATTACCCTCACAAGGCGATGAGGGATTACTTACATACTCTTGAATTTCACGCTCAATGCACTCATCTTCAAGAATTTGTAGGCATTCTCTCATTGTTTTGGGAGTATAACTTGGAAAACAATTCACATAACAATTAAGGTTATCTAAAGCGTAACAGCGAGACATTTCAAAATAAGCTATTCAACAAAAGCAACAAGCGCCAAAATTTCAATTTCTCTAAACAATCTAGCACAAGTAAAAAAGAAAGGCGAAAATAAAGAATACAAATATGAATGAAAGAAATACTACGAAATAATAAAACAATTATAATCTAAAACACACTTCCCGGCAATAGTCCTATTTTGATCGAGCACGAAAAGTAGCATCGCGTCAGAACGTTAATCATTGTTTTCATTTCGCCTACTCAATACAAAAACCTAAACTACGACTGAACTTGCAAGGAAAGTACAGCGATAAGTCGGGTATCGTAAGAAATCCATAGGGAGTGATTCAATTTTAGATTTTAATTGTTTTAAAACTTCAAGAATAAAAGTATAAAAGGTGATAGTTGGGAATGGTGGAAAAAGAAAATAATAAGTTATGCTACATAAAAGTAAAGCGAGGATCGAGATCGCATCCTACCACACGGATCGAAAGAACTACTAATCAAGATTTCGGCTCGAAAAAAATTTAATCGAGCATTTTGAATTAAGCATAAACATCACACAATAAGGAATTCAATCCAAAGTTGCAAGATTAAACATTTAACGAAAAATGGTCACACGTGAATTAAATTCGGATTATCGCTAAAAATACTAACGTTGTGTGACAAAGAATGTTAAACGCATAATAATCCGACTTTAATAGGCGAGGTTTCAATTAAATGCAATTTTACACGAAACCCTAAATTTCGAGGTCCAAACCCATTAATGGCGAAACACAACCTCGACCCTATTTATCTAAGGGCAAGACATAAATGAAACTACTTTAAACAAAACAATAAACTAATTAAGCATGAAACAATTTAATCTAGGCAAGAAAGTAAAGAAAGAAAGTAAATTAAAGAACAAAAATTGAGGAAGACAACTAAATTAATGAAATTAAAGTTAAGGTACAACTTACAAAACAAAATGTAGAAGAGAGGAGTAGGGCAAATCTCCTAAGTTTACAAACCCCAAAATCTAAAACACAAATGAAGATAATGAAGTCCGCAACAAAAAATGAGAGAAGAGAGTATTTATACACAAAATATCCCAATGGAAAACTTGTAATAAAAAGAAGAAACAAATATCTGCAGGACCGAATCGATTCTGATGGTCCAAATCGATTCGGTAAGGAGGTTCCTCGAAGGCTTCTAAAGGGACGAATCGATTCGGCTGGTCCGAATCGATTCGAAAACAGAGGAATTGGCATACTGAAATGGGGAGAATCGATTCGGCTTGCCCGAATCGATTCACAAATGTGAATTTTTTCCACTGTTTCCTAGCGAATCAATTCGGATGGTCCGAATCGATTCGTACGTGTAGGATTTTGATTCCTTCCTCTCTTTTGGTTGAGATGTCTTTCTCTTCCGTACAAAAGCCTGTAAATTCTTCGATATAGCTCCGATTCGTGCACCGTTTGTGGCCACGCGAAGCTTGTTCAGAGGGATTAAACTTTCGTGAAGACATTGGGCCAGTTGCCCAAATTGTGAAATGACAACATTGCTCTTGCGCGTGCAGTTGTGTATAGAACTTTGTCGGAATGCATCCAAACTTCATACTAAGCATACAACTACGTACAAAAGCTCAATTAACCGCTGCAAAACATGTTATCATAGAAATACGAGGTTGTCTGGTTAACGAGCATAATATAGGGATTAAGATACCCGAAGGGGCTAATAACGCGTAGGTTAATGGGTGAAATACGTAATATTTGCGTCGTATCAACCACTTATGCTTTTGTTTATTAATTGAAAATAATTTAGTCTATTTATCATATTGCAATTAATCTTTAAAGAAAGCAAGGAAATTTTTAAAAGTTCCTTTATTTTTGTTCCAAAAATTAGTATAAGGGGGTGTCTCATAGATACTTTATTTAAAAAGTATATTTTGATTATAAAGTTAATAAAGCTAATGACAAGTTTCTCATATATATTTCTGGAGAGAAATGACCTACAATGTTTTCAAAAGACTATTCTGAATTTTGGAGAGATAGAACTACTTATTTTATGCAATCTCTTTAGTTTTATGATTGGAATATAAGAGGTGAGAAGAAATCATCCATTCTTGATAGATTTATCACTAAAAAGAAAATTGAACTAAATAACAAATGTATAATAATCTCACGTTTCTCTTTAGGTAGAGAATCTTGAGGTATTATTACACATTGCAATGAAGCAAGCAAATTTTGGGGAATCCTGTCTAAAGAGTACTTGGAAGAACTTAATTCAGTGAATAATGAAGTAAAAACTACCTCACTAAGCTTAATCAATCCATCAGTTGTCATAACACCAGAATCCCTACCCCCAAATCCAAAAATTAAACATGTAGAAGAAATCTTTCTCCTACATTCAAAAGAAATTTTTCATTAATTTCTCAATTTCTTATACTCCTAGAGAAAAAAAAAAGTAGGTCTAGAAAGGAATGGCTAGGATTCATAAAAGAATTTCATAAACAAAAAAACATAAAAAAATTGTGAAACCCAAAAATCATTCTAGTAGGTAGAAAAATAAGTCAAGTAGGATCCATAAAAAACACCCTGGTAAACCAATAGACAAAAAATCATCTTTTATATTAAATGTAAAAGGAAAGATCACACCTATGTAAATTTTCATAATAAAACACCTTATGAAACTCATAGAAAAAGGAGACACATTTTTAACTCCCATAAAAAACATGAAAGAACACAATCCGTAAAGGAAAATTGTCTCAATTCACCCATCAAAAAGAATATTTTTTTTAAATGGGAACATATGAAAACTATACTAACTTCTTAACTAAACCCAAAGTATAGCATCAACACTTATATGGATTTGATCACAAATTAAGAAAAATCCAATTATAAGGCATACAAATGTAAAAAGAAATTGACAATTTCAAAGATGTAAAAAATCTTAAGAAAATGATTTTTCAGGTAAAAGGGAAATATAGTAACAGATGGAATACTTTATAAATCATCATCACATTTTTTAAATCACCACTTAGATTTCTTAAACTATCGAAACGGACATCTTACATCCAATCATTCTCCATTAAAATGTACCTTATAACCCTAGTATCTATGATCTTTTGTCAAGTTAGGTGTTTCTCATATCGATTCCCCATCATGTCCATGAATACTTTACCCTTAAACAATCAAATCACCCAAAAACAAACGATCATTCATTTTGAGTCAGCTCAAAGTAATTTGCGTTGATAGAAATTGTGCATCTCAAGTACTTTTCTCCTTTAATCCATAAAATCTCACTCCAATCTCCTAGAATCATTTTCCTCTACTTATAAGAGAGTTGAACCTTCATATACCTTTCATTACCCTCTCTTATCACCCAACTAAAAGAACATATTTCGTCAAAAATGGAGTTTGTTGGACTTAGTAATTTCTTATCTACAAAGTAAAATATTGCCTATGAGGCCTTCCCAATCATCTCTCCAGCCTTTAGTCTTGATGATCACTTCAAGTCTAATTCACGCTTTGAGCTGAGATACTTATCCTACTATCATAAAATATCTTTCGAACATGGTAATATTCATTCATCGATAATCCTACAACGTAAATCTACCCACCTAGCCAAGGGTGGTTTAGATTCCTTGAGGTCATCGAAATTATCTACTCAGACATTACAAGGTATTCTAATCGAATTTTCTTTTTGAAGAAAATGTTATCTACACCTCAATTTTCCAACACCAAATACTTATCTCTTCATCCTTTCTCTAAAGAACTATTAATATATAAGGGCATTCATTTGGTCTTTATGTGACCCATCAATTGGTTAATCACCCTGGATTCAACCCTGTCAATGCCATAAATGTTTTGGCAAGCCATGAGATAACGAACTCTTCAAACTTTAAACTAAACTTATCCCATCTTTTCGTACCCTCAATGATTAGTCACAACATCATTGGAATATCCATTCTCCTAAAAACTAGAAATAACTCTTGTGTGTCAAAAT
This sequence comes from Sambucus nigra, assembly GCA_949130495.1. NCBI lineage: Eukaryota > Viridiplantae > Streptophyta > Magnoliopsida > Dipsacales > Adoxaceae > Sambucus > Sambucus nigra. The sequence continues at coordinate 651,270,984 of OX422208.1, forward strand.
TTAATATTTCTCCATTCGTGTGTTCAGAAAGAGATACGTATTGACCTCTGCTATAACATTATAAATCATATAGGGAGCTTTCACAAAAATAAATGTAATGAGTATTCCTTACACCATGAGAATTAGCTGAATTATTCACTACATGGGAATCCCACTCACTCTAACAGAGAAGTGCATTCCCGTTAACCTTCGAGACCTTTTAATGATTCAAAGCCTTTCCAGTCTAAAAGTTTTCAACCTCAATGGTATTCGGTATACTGATCAACATACCCATTGTGGAAACTATGAAAATAACACATGCCCAACTTCCTCCTTTAGAATCATATAGACAAGTTGTATCCTCCAATGCATACGATTTAACCCTCCAAAATCGATCTAGTAAATTCGATACTTTTTGCTCTTTTACACATTTTGAGATTCTAAAACTACAAACCAATCGTGCCTAACTTATCAACACAGTCAATCACCTTCAGCTAAACTGTTGAACCCACGTGGATCATCAACCTATTCTCTAGGATAATGTCAACGACAAATGTTAGTCCTGAATTTCCCATCACTCACCCCTCCAAATCCATATGAATAATTATTCCAACCAAATGGGATTTTTGCTATTCCCAAGGAAATTTTAGTCCTAAAAAAAATGTGAATCCCAACACATATGATGTCCCAATGTATAATCCCATCCAGTAGAATCTTTTTGAATAAATTAAATATTTAACCTAGAATTAAAACCTAATTATCATGAGAATTTCTTCATATGACCCCCCTTCGGGTAAAACAATGTATTATCCATCTTCTCCATTACCGAAAAATGTATGTCATCATTTTTGAATATATGAATGAATGATATTCTATAAGTATTTCATGTTCAATGTTTCTCCTTTGCGGAAAGATGTCTCTAGTATCTACGACTCTTATACATTACACCTATGAGAATCACTCTTAAGGAAAAATAAAAATATATATAAACAAAAGGTAACTCCTAAGAGCATCCAGAAGTCTTTTCACACACATGTTATTTGAAAATGAATTATCACTCAAAGAAACCTTAATGCATATTTGTGTGAATTATGTATCCAATACTCACTTTACCATGAAAAATCCAATCCATGTGTTTTCCTAATTATTCGATGTATTATAAACTAACTCACAGTGCAAAAAAGTCCAAACTAAGTCATGTGATACTATTAATATTCTACCAAAATACACTTTTCAAAACCTCCACCTTTTTACTAATGATAAAGGGGGAGAACAAGAAAAGTTGCAACAAAGTGGGAGAAGAGGTATTTTTCAAAGCTAAGTCTCAAAGAAAAGGGGAAATTTCAAATATTTTCTCGAACTAAATCAATTGTATTGTCATCATCAAAAAGGAGGAAATTTTAAATCAATAATATTTTCAAGAGCAAAAATTTTGTATGATGAGAAATCCAATTTATATATGAAATCACTTCATTATCTTCTCTCTACTGTTTATGAGATGTAAACATTCACTCAAAACATTATGAGACTTATCTCCAAGATTATAACAATTTAAAAACCAATAACTTCATTGGAATCACTCCAAGAAGATAAATTTGATCAAGTGTGATCAAGCAAGGCAATAAAGTTGACCAAGTATCACCCATGAAAAATAAAGAAGAAAACAAGAAACAAGATCTTCCTTAAAAAATTGAACAAGAACCATGAATTACAATATGAGGCAAATAACTTTATCATCATAATCAAACCATAAGAAGCATCATATGTTCTATGCAGTCTAGAGAAATGATCAAACTCCATAAGATCTTCCTGAAAATTTAACGAAATTTAGAAATGATTGTAATAATGTAAATCAACTTTATGACCTTGTGCATGCTCAAACAAGCCAACCACAACCTTTCCAAAAGTCAAATCAGAGCCAAAATATCCATAATAATAGGTCATCCACTTTAAGCTGGCTTAAAGTCACTTTCAGTCGACTTAAACAACCTGAATAGATCTAACCCAAAACTTTCTTTGAAAAGAAATAATTTCTAGAAACTAAACTTTGGTCGTGGGACTTTATGTTTACTCAAAGTGTTTAGGTGGCAATTTTTTTCAACGGGTAGTTCTCAAATTTTGAATTCAAAAAAGTCCTAAAAACTACCATAATATCCTCTAACAGCTAGTTTTCAAGATGGCCTATAAAAGTACCTTTTGGCTTCCTTCTCTAAACACATAAGATTACTATAACATCTCCATTGATCACAGATCCATTTCCAAGCTTGTGTCCCTTTACTTGAGCTTTCTAGAGTTAGAAACCAAGTCCTAAACCCATTTATAAGTTAGAGTTTCAAGTTTAAATTCAGGGTATTTTTGATGGATGGTAGTTCCATAGTTGTGGTGAGTTAAGGCGTGATAAAACATTGGGATCTATCTTGTACCACTTGGTCTAGGATGTGTACAGTTCCATTATTTGTTTCAATTTGCAAGGTGTTATGATTCCTTGTGAGCTTTTTGTTTTGCCTTAATTAAGTGGAGATAGTGAAATTTCTTTAGTACCGTATCATGTGTGGATGTAGGCAAGTTCAAACCACATCAAGACCTCTATTTGCAACATTTTCCTAAACCCTATCTCTTAACTACTTATAATTGTTGTTAATTAATTATTTGTACTTTAATTGATTTATAATATTGCAATTAATATTTAAATAAAGTTATAAATTGCAAATAATTTTGTAAATACCCAATTCACCCATCCCCATCTTGGGTATATTCACAAGCAAACAAGGAGCATTTTACACATTATTACATAATGAGAATACTAACCTAAGGCAAGAAAATGGAAGAGGATTGTGAGGTTGAGCCACAGAATCATGAGGTTGAGATACTAGTTTCAAAACCAAACTCATCGAGTTTGGAAGGATAGCTACAACAAATGTTTCTTTAATGTCGCGATTCATCATAATGAAGCCGAGAATCTAGCTTAAAAGCATAAAAATGAATGAATTCCTTGGTTATTCTCATGGTTTGAAGTGAATGCGAGTTTTGGTAGTGTAACACCCCGCACTTTTGGGGATAATTAAAATTCATAAGTACGTGTAATTTGGGAATTTAAGAAATTATCGTGAATAATAATTTTTGGAATTTATGAGGGATAGATTATTTCAGAGGTGTGTTTCATTTAATTTTGAGATTAAGTAAATGAGTTGGACCATTTTATTTGCACGTTGCAGTTGGATGAAGCGACAAAGGATAATATTTCAATTGGAAAACCCATATCCGGGTGTGCTGGGTTTAATTAGTGAATTGCGGTCAAGTACCTCGGGTGGAAATTTCGAGTGTGTGGTTGATTTCGAAATGGACGATATAGTCAGAACAGAGTATCCGTGGGGTATTGTCTAGGCTCCGGGAATGTTTGGGCTAATAGGGACTCATAGTTGAGTAAATGAGTCATTTTTGGGTTTAAGGGGATAAACCCTTATTTCTCTCTATATAAGGCTCGAAAGAGGGAAAGAAAAGAAAGAAAAGAGAGAGAAGAGGAAAGTAAGAGAGAAGAGAGGAAGAAAAAGAATATTTCCGGCCAAACTCCGCGGGATTTGAATCGAGGTCGTCGGATTTTATCCACGAGTCAAGTGTTTACCTTCTTATTTCGTTTAAAGCATAAATCTCATATCGTAGTTGGTAGTGATAAACCACAATGATTTTCGGGATGGGTTTTTGTGAATCTAAAACGGGTTTTCGGATGTTAAAACGAGTAAACCCCGAATAATCTCCAATTTGAAAAACATAGGATTTAATCGAAATTAATTGTTGGTTATGGGTTCTAGGATGCTTAGAACCCTTATTATGTGTGTGTATATCGTTGATTGAGGTTCGAAGAGGGTAGGAGAGGAGTAAAAATCTTGGGGGATGCTTTAATGGCCGAAACAGCTTCTCGGAGAAGAAGCTATCCGGGTTGATCGATCAATCGATGGTCCAGCATCGATCGATCGATGGTCCAGAATTTTTGGCAATTTTGCCTAGGGTTAATTATGGGAAAATTTCCAATTTCAATAAATTCTAGTTTATTTATTTGAGGAAATAAAGGTTCATTTATAGGATTAATCACTAGCCATTTGGGAGAATTTATAGGGTCTAGGAGGGTGCTAAGATGTGTGGCACAAAAATTACATTTTTGAGGAAAATAAAAAGATTGAGGAATCGAATGGTTAGGGCTCTTAAAATGAAGTGGGGACCTCTAAATAAATTTCGGAGCGTGATGTAAATTTTGGACTCATGGAAAATGGGATCCATGACTTATTTTTAGAGGGTGTTTAAGGTAAGTAGCACTCAAGGGAATATTTCGGTGGGTAATTATATATAGATAATGGTACATGTAGATAATGTGATTATATGTCGGCCATAATTGAGTAAATCCTATGAGGCGACTAGGATGAAATTTGGGATATTTAGAGAGTATATATATCCCTAAAAGGGATAAAGGTACGAGTTGTATGTGAAGTGAGGAAATAATTATGGACTTAGTATTTAAGGTATGTAAATAGTTATGCTACTACACGTGGGAGAATTTGGGTTCGGCTATTGCTATAAGAGTTGGCAATTATAGCCATTTATATATTTGAGAAGTGAAATGGGTTATAAATATATACAATGTGAATATAGTATATCTACTATATGATACGTATATATATATATATATATATATATATATATATATATATATATATATATATATATATGTGTGTGTGTGTGTGTGTGTGTGTGTGTGTGTGTGTGTGATTTGTATATGTGTATCTTAGAGGCTAATTTCCACAGGCTTTCCCTTGGCGCAGGGTTGGAACAACCAAATTATATATTTTCTCTAGTGCGATCTAGGGAGATTGCGCTATGTGGGTGACTCCCCTGGCTTTAAGAGCAGGGTGACTATATCCCCAGGTCATCTCGTCCCGCGTTCGAGTGTGATGTGTCTACTCCACTTACAGAGGGAACACGACCGCCTCCACCGTTTTGTATATTTTACCAAGACCATTGAGTAAGTCTGTCTTGGTACTGTGGCATAGTGAGTAAACGTAGAGTTGGATCGGCACTATGAGACCGCATCCTCGAGCTATCGCTCATTGGGATGGTTATTGTAATTGTGTATTTAGTACACAACTTGTGTATGAGAGAAAGAATATATATATATATATATATATGCATCTCTGCTAGAGTATAGAGATAAAACAAATATAGAGTAAATCTCAATCGGGGAAATTTTATCTGGATGTATATTGTGATATGAATATGGGAGTGAGTATGATATATATATATTATTATATGAGTATGTATATATATATGTTTTTTACTAAGGCCCTAATGGATCTCGATGATTGACACTGCGAAGCAGTAGTGTATCGGGGGGTTCCTTGTTTGGATTTTCCTTTGCGAGACATCCCACACATGAAACCGAACAAATGTTGGATGTTAAGAGAGACCTTGGGCACTAGGGATACTTAGGATAGTACTAGTTTTACGTGTGTTGGAAACACATTGATCGTAGGATTTTTATAATTTTAAGTCAGAAAGATTAGTGGTGCCAATGTAAGGAGGTAGCTGTGAGTTAACAACAAGAAGATTAGTTGGTTAACCTTGAGAAGGATTGTAATTTCTATTATATGAAGAATTGAATTTCGTGGGTTAGGAAAACCCCCGTAGGAGTATTACGCCGAGTAATTAGGCCAATTGTTTAGAAAGAGTGTTACGTCTGGGACGTTCACAATGGATGTGCAGATGTGTACGAGTAAAAAGGTGTATGGGCACCTTAGTAAATTGATTTGTTATATTCCGCCCGGAATAGAAAGGGGCGTGGTATATAAAATGGGAGACTATTCCGTAAATCACTTATAAGAGAGAGTGAAGTTTGTTGATTGGAACGTCGTAGGAGGCACGTGATAATCCAATCGTATAGGGAAACAAGAGTCCCACACCTAGTGTAAAAGAGAAGACTAATGGAAGTAGTCAAGACTTAGTGGAGTTTACTTTTTAAAGGAGATCGGTTGTCCTGCTGTAAATGAGGGGACGCTCAAAGTGTTAGCGAGAGTTTCGGCTTTTCGAAACATTAGAGCGATAGTTTGAGGCTCGTTGTTATTATAGGTGGTTATAGAAGCAATAAGTGTAACTCTTTGTTGTTGTGTGTTACCATGAAGAAATTTAGATGAGCTTGTGGTGAAGCTAGTACGTTTGGTCATACACCTTGAGATAGGTGGAATATGGTAAGGGACCATCGTGTTAGCACCTTTCAATTATGGGGGTACTAGGACATAGTGGAATTAACGATCTTAGGATGGTGGTGTAGGTTGTATCCGAATTTTAAGGCTGAAATTCTATTGTAAGTGGGGAGTATGTAACACCCCGCACTTTTGGGGATAATTAAAATTCATAAGTGCGTGTAATTTGAGAATTTAAGAAATTATCGTGAATACTAATTTTTGGAATTTATGAGGGATAGATGATTTCGAGGTGTGCTTCATTTACTTTTGAGATTAAGTAAATGAGTTGGACCATTTTAATTGCACATCGCAGTTGGAGAAAGCGACAAAGGATAATATTTCAATTGGAAAACCCATATTGGGGTGTGTTGGGTTTAATTAGTGAATTGTGGTCAAGTACCTCGGCTGGATATTTCGAGTGTGCGATTGGTTTTGGAATGGCCGAGATCGTCAGAATAGAGTATCTGGGGGTATTGTTTACGCTCTGAGAATGTTTGGGTTAATAGGGACTCGTAGTTGAGTAAACGAGTCATTTTTGGGTTTAAGGGGATAAACCCTTATTTCTCTCTATATAAGGCTCGAGAGAGGGAAAGAAAAGAAAGAAAAGAGAGAGAAGAGGAAAGTAAGAGAGAATAAAGGAAGAAAAAGGAGATTTCCGACCAAACTCCGTGGGATTCAACTCGAGGTCGTCGGATTTTATCCATGAGGCAAGTGTTTACTTTCTTATTTCGTTTAAAATATAAATCTCATATCGTAGTTGGTAGTGATATACCACAAAGGTTTTCGGGATGGGTTTTTGTGATTCTAAAATGGATTTTCAGAAGTTAAAACGAGTAAACCCCGAATAATCTTCAATTTGAAAAACTTAGGATTTAATCGAAATTAGTTGTTGGTTATGGGTTCTAGGATGTTTAGAACACTTATTATGGGTGTGTATATCGTTGATTGAGGTTGGAAGAGGGTAGGAGAGGAGTAAAAAGCTTGGGAGAAGCTTTAATGGCCGAAATATCTTTTCAAAGAAGAAGCTTTCCGAGTTGATTGATCGATCGATGGTCCAGAATTTTTGGCAATTTTGCTCAGGTTAATTATGGGAAAATTTCCAATTTTAATAAATTCTAGTTTATTTATTTAAGGAAATAAAGGTTCATTTATAAGATTAATCACTAGCCATTTGGGAGAATTTATAGGGGCTAGGAGGGTGATAAGATGTGAGGCACAAAAAGTACATTTTCGAGGAAAATAAATAGATTGAGGAATCGAATGGTTAGGGCTCCTAAAATGAAGTGGGGACCTCTAAATAAATTTTGGAGCGTGATCTAAATTTTGGGCTCATGGAAAATGGGATCCATGACTTATTTTTCGAGGGTGTTTAAGGTGAGTAACACTAGGATAAACCATTGTCCTTAAAGCTAAGGATTCATGGTCAGATAATGAACATAGTCTAGATAATACAACTTTATGGTCTGAATGCAATTTTTTGTGATGACACCCACTAAGAGTTTTATTAGATCTTAACGTTTACTACGTCCAAATGGGCGTGGGACATTCTCTATCTCACATGAGGGTACGATGCAATTTGGGTCTTAAAGATCCTACATCTTGTCACCTATTTTGAGTTATTAAAGATGCTCGAAAATGAGACCTTTGACGAGTTTTACTTTAAACTCTGACATTTATTCAGATGAGAAGATCCCAAACTCTAGGGTCATTAGCAAAATACTTAGGTCTCTACCACCTAGGTTCCTCCCCTCCAGGAAAGAGAAGGGTGTCATGTTGAACGAACAACATAGTACTTCAATGATCTCGAATGACGATTCTGATGAGAATGAGGTAAAGATTTCCTTCTTGACCAAAAAATTCAAAAAAAAACTATGAAATTCAATCCTCAAAAGTTCACACTTAATAATAAATGAGGAAAAAATGTAAGCCCGGGCGGGTAAAGAAGTCTTCTGGTAGACGTGACCGTAAGTCTTGTGCTAATGTAAAATCGAATGATAACACTTAGAGTTGCTTCGAATACCAAGATTTGTGGAATATATCATGTGAGTGTCCTACTAGACAGAAGAGGAAAGTTAATGAGAATAAGGCTATTTAGTTCAGTCTTAGTCATAGTGACATTGGCTTCGATAATTAGTCTCATGTTAAACACAACTTTACCATGTTCACTGCCATCGAGGGTATGGTGGATCCCCAATACTCCGTTTATTTAGAGAAGGTTGACAAAGATGGTGTTATTTTATAATCGATAGATACGAAATGGTAGAGGAACTATTTTTGCTGATGAGACTAAAGAGAAACTAGAAGTGAAGTTCAATTAACTATTTTACTTGAGTCGATACATGGTCAAGGTTAATGACAAGGTTACTGAGAATCTTGGTTTGTATGAAAGTGAGCTATGTGCCTTGAGTAATATTGAAGAACAAATGGTTAATGTAAATATTCGAGAAGCCACAATCATTAAGAACTTGAAAGTGGGAAAGAAAGTGAAAAATGTTGCAAGTTATTTTAGGGATATATTCAAATTCCAAATTTTGATTTCAATTAATTTACCAAGTGAGCAATAAAAAAAATTTAAATCAAGCACTAATTAAACCAAAGTTGTATAAACTACTAGTCCAATTTTATCATTGCCCAAAGCATTCATGTGGGTAAATAACAAGAATAAAATCAAAAATTTCATACAACGGCATGATGTACGAGCAAAACCCACAACGAGAAAAAACTAGGATGGCCTAGCCTATGTACAGTCCACTATGATATAGGATTTCATAGAAGGATGGAAAATGGCTTACTCACGACTCATCAATTTCAATCCTGCTACAACCTTCCAACCGCTCCTTGAGTATTCCTCACAACTAATCCACAAGAATCCACCCACAGTACACAATGAGTTCCTCATTCGTCACGGTGTCCATCAATCTTTGTCTATCTTTCGTCACCACGGGAAAAATAGAATCCACAATTCCAAACAAACTCATTTAATAAAATACAGTAAAAAATCTTTATACAAGAAACTCAACATCACACTGGCATATCGTGTAGATTCTTGGATCTCAAACTACGGGTTTAATTGAGGTTAAAATAGGCTTAGGTTTTTCTTTTCAAAAAATATTTTTGAAATGCTTAAAATTTTAAAATAAGTATGATATAGATGGAATTTATAAAAAAAATGTGAAAAAGTTGTGTCAAAAAAAATGAGGCAACTCATTCAAAAAAACTTGTATGTCATTCGAACAAGATTGTCCATCTCATTCGAATGAGATTTACCATCTCATTGTTTATGTTAAATTTATATGCTTTGTTCACGAAAAATCTTTATTTTTATTTTCCTTTTCTTTTCAAAGGATCTTGATAATGGTGATGCTTCATGCAAAGGATTTTTACTCCATTTATAGGCCTTTCCATTGAACTTTCTTATTTTTTTAAGCCTAAGAGAAAACTCACCGCATTGGTTTTTACATCAAATCCCCCAGGATAAAGATATGTATTTAACATGATTGATATCAGAACGTCTTACTTATCTCATGCAACATAAGAGGTTAAATTTTAAAGAGGTCAAGAAATTGTTTGCTTGAGCATATACTTAGATAAATCCATTAAGAAAAACTAACTTTGAACAAATCCATGAAAGGCCTGATTAAGAAACAAGACAAAGCATTGTAAGACATACTCTAATGTTCAAGCAACATGGAATTACTCGGATTTTAACACACAAATATTCTCATAAAATGTGTAAAACTGCTCCGCACACAAACCAAACATATTTTTTAGCTTTTGAATGTTTTTTTATAAAAAAATGAATCAAAAGACAAAGTAAACGGTTTTTCCATACAAACTCAAAAAATGAAAAACCAAAATACAAAAGAAACAAACATCATCGGACTGGTCAAAACATATAACTTGAAGCGCAAAATTAGTTTGTTAAAAACATGCAAACATATTCACACATAAGACATAGCATGTTAAGAATCATGTGAAAGCATGCGAGAATATACAAGTCTAATGTTAAGGCCGTCTCAATCCGATTGCCTAACTCAAATAGATGAAGATTTAATGCCTTGGGTCTAGGGAATCATAAAAAATTTATAGACTTCGTAAGACCTTCTCTAATATCATAAAAAATTTATTCAGGTGACCGTTGCTACCCCAGTGTGTGCATGTGTAGATGTGGACAACTTGATCCGTAATCGAGGTTCGAGGATAACTCATCCAATCAAAAATAATCCTCTAACACGAACCCTAGAAAAATCCACAAAAAAATAACTTTTGAAGCCTATACTAAATTTCAAAGTGTAAAAAACACTAAGAAAACAAATATATAGGGACAAAGTGAAAATAACCAAAAATTAAATAACCCATTAAAATAGCAAACAAACTGTAAGATGTGGGTTCTTCAAATACTGTTAGTATTAAGTGAGGCGTAACCCCTTATCAAGATCAGGAGTAACACCATTATATATGAAGTACGGGTCAGAGCCACATGTGAATCAGAGATGGATAGATTTAATAATGAAAGTTGCATTAAAGAACATATTGACATGAGTAGCATAGGGAAAACAAAATAAATGAATGGGACCATCAAGTAGTATGGTCGGAGGGAGAGAGAATAAGCACTGGAGGCACAATAAAGACAAGGCAGGAACTTCAAGATCAGTGAATGACCAATGATAGGTTCATTGAATGTGTGCATGAGTTAATTCTCTTCGCTAGGGTTCTCTGGTATAAGGAAAATTGGGCAGCAGTTCTGGGCTCTGGATTTTTCTCTCTTGATTATTTTTTTTTTTGTCTTATTTATATGGAAGGAGAGGTTGATCGAGTCAGCATGACCTCGATCCCTTTAGCCTGATGCATTAAATTCATGAGATACTACATTTAATGAATGGGATCTGTTAGTTTTGGCGGGAAAATATTCTATTGGTTGGAAGTATTGAAGTCATTAATGAAGGATATGACTTGTCAGCTTGAGACTTACTCTAGGATGGCTATGCGGTCAGATTTAGTGAACTAGACCTTCCATACTAAGGATAAAGTCACTTGAGTGTTGTATTGTTGAGTTACTAAATGTCAAACGCCATGACGTCAGGAAATGGTTCAAACAGTGGCTATTGTTTGGTATTTAGTCATGTCAGTCAGACAGGCTGGCACCCGAGGTACCTCAAGGAGGTAACCTCGAGGGGGAAAGTGTTTTGGGTGCTCGAATGACTCGAGGAGGTTCACTCGAATAGGTAAGCAATAAGTGAGCATGAGTGACAAATGTCCTAGGTTAAGTTTTTGTCCAAGTGTGCCAAGAGGGTTGGTGATAGTTCCCAACGTTGCCTTGTTCTCAATCCTCCAAACCATGTCCATGCGAAGTTCCCAAGAGGAGGTTGCTCGATAGGGCATGAAAGCCCTCCCATGCCCTGCCAGGCATGGTCCCTTGCTGCTACCAAGAGACCCCACTCAACATATATATTAATTAGATTAAGTACATAACACAACATTCTATTTCTTATTACAAACTAGTCATCCAGGTTAGGCTTATCAATGGATCGAATTTTATCGGAATCCGATTTTGATCCATTTAAACGGATATAGATCATGCCCAAAATTCAATTATCTGATTACCCGAATACCCGATTATCCATCTATTAAATGGAGTAGATTTGGATTCATATACTTCGATCCGTTAATAATCCGATCCGATTAATATTTTTAATATATATAAATTATATGTAATATATTTTTAATTAATATATATTTCATTAAATAATATTTTAAATATTTGTTATAATAGCTATTTATTTTATTATCTATTTTTTCGGAAGATTTGCAAAATAAATTGATGAAATAACAGTTGAAAATAAAAATGTTACAAATAAAGTTTAACATAAACTGATAATCGGATAATAGAATCGGATCAGATCCGAATCCGTTTAACATAAACGGATATGGATTTGGATTTGCCTGATCCGATCGTATTAATAAATGGATAGGATCTGAATCTATTTAACATAAACGGATATGGATTTTCATTTTCCTGATTCGGTTTGAATCCGATCCATTTACATGCCTAATCCAGCTGACCTTTGTTCTTTGAGTTGTGTCCTTCGAGCCAGGTCCGTTAGGGGCTCTTCGAGGTAGAGCGCTATGAGATACTTTCTTGTGAAGAGCCCTCGAGGTGGGTGCTATGATCCACTTGCATATAGAGCCTTCGAAGTGTGTTTTTGAGACATCGTTCTTTATGAGCAGTCAACTCACTTGGCTAAGTTATTCATCCATATGGGGGGGACACCCCCTACATTTTCCCCTTTGTAGAGATATTTGTTTATTCCATGAAGAAATATCTGTATTAAACTTCTATTTATGTATGATTATCCTTCTTGGGTAAACTAAAGAGGTTTATTAAAATTTCCCCCAAAGTTGTTCATTCCCCAAGGTAGATAAGACCCCACAGGCATGCTTTATTAAATGTAGTTGTCGTTTGCATTTCTGTGCATCACATGTGGAAGTTCTAGGGCGAGCGCATGAAAGCTATGCAACCGTTCGACACGTCGTTCACCGAATCATCATCATTGAAACCTTTGGTCTTTCGTAATTACGTGCGTTTGGCCAACACGCCAGCCACATAATTCTGAAACGCCATTACTGCACTTTTCCAATCGTCACCTTTCTGCCGTCTTTTGGAACTTGTATTTCCCTTATAAAAAGGGACGCACCTTTAGTCCAAACTCATCTATGGGTTTAACTTTCCGAGTTGAATCTTTTCTGTGAGAGTTTATCAAAGGAATTCTTGCCTTCTTAGACTTCTTGACCCCCATTTTCCCATTACTTTCTACTATCCTTTTTCTCATCTGCTATGGCACCAGTAAAGAGAACCTTTTTTTTCTAGGGGTGCCTCGCCTGCTACCCAGACACGCCAGGATTAGTGGGCACAATACCGTCGAGCCCCATAATTTGGGGAGACGCTGAAGACTTCGTTTATATCCCTACCGCCACAATTACCCATTTCTGTATAGAGAACTGTGATTTCCCCTGTTCTAAGGTCGAATTTGAAGTATCCTATGGTGCGAGTGAAGGGTTGGGGCCTTGGATGGAGTATATCCATGCAAAGTACTCTATTCAATTGGCTCTTGTAGGCTTATCTTGCTCCATATGGTTGGGTGATCTTACTTTGGCTAAGAACAACATTGCTTTGCAACTGTTGGTGTCTGGGTGGGGCCATAGGTCCCTCACCTTCGTGGCTTCTTGGGGTGAGTTTAGTGTTACCTTTGAGGGTGTATGCGAACTGTTGGTACTGGAAGATGAGGGATTTGACACCTTCTTCGAGGAGGTTGTCTCTAGTGTAGAGAAAACTTTGAGGAGCGAGTTAAAAGCATGATTGTCTCTAGTGAAGAGCGGTTGTGAAGGACTGCATGGTCACTTATAAGAAGTGCACCTACTCTGAGGTCATCCGCTACTTTTACTTCATTGAAGAGAAGGCGGTCATTAGAGCCCGTGAGGCTACTAGGGAGAACCCTCGAGGGAAAGAAGTTTTTGACCAGCCTCCAACTAGGAAAGTGTATGAGTCCAAAATTGAGCTGACGGGATACATATGGGTAATGGTATCGAAAGTATACCTTTCGGGTAAGGCCCACGACTACCCTCACAAAGACCTGATCAACATGGTCGTTTGAATGGCTTGTAGTGTAAAGATTCTCCTCGCTGCCATTGTTCTTAGGTCTCTATACACTTGGTTAGATCGTTTGTATGCAGACTCTGCTCAAAGCTTTGGTGGGTTCGATGTGTCTAAATATGCCAACAATATTCTTTTGACGGCATTCCTCTATTCTCATTTCTCGAATTATGCCCCATTGGACACTTTCTCGGTTCACTGGATGTGAGAGTCCACCGTATTTGCTATTGGAAGAATAAGAGTGTGAAGAAACCTCTAATAGCTCTGATTAATCGAGATGAGCGGTTCAATCCTCGCCCTTTTGTTGGGGTAAGCCAATTTTTTACAAACAATTTTTGGTGCAGAGGATCGTCCCATTTCTCCTATTGAGGAAGCCCCTGCCCGAAATTTCCCCGAGTACAATGTCCCCCTGTTATTTATTCCTTCATATTTGCCTTCATATACTTAATGGTCTTCATTTTATTCCATATATAGCCCCCATCGGCTAGTCAAGGTGCCCCTTTTTAAGCCATTTCACCAGAGAGAAGCCCATTAATTTTTTGTTTGCTTGTTCGAATTTTCTCACATCTACTATTTTCAGTCTATGTGCCCATTATCCTACTAACCTTGTGATCTCGAGCAAGAGAGCTCGAGGAGGAAGATAAGAAATGTATATCAATGTGTTCTGGCAGAACCAAACTAACCTTCTCAAAGAACCTCGTTATCCCGAAGTTGAGATATTTCCACCCACTGAGTTAGGATTGAGAAACTTCACCACCCAATATTTTATTTTTTCCTCAACACAGCTAACACCAATGCCCCCCCCCCCTCCCCCCCAGAGTTGCCTCCCCTAGAGCCTGTGGATCAGGCGATTGTGAGGAAAAAGAAAACCACTCAGCCTTCCATTCTTTCGACCAATGTTACCCCAGGTCCTTCGATGTCGGATGGAAGGTCCGAATCTCCTCACGCTGCCTCAACGGGTGCAGCAGTTAAGGCCACTCGGAAGGAACCTTCGAAGAAGCTTAAAACCATTCCACAACCTCCAGTAGCCTCTACTCCTGACCCAAAGATTTTCGAAGCGGCGAGTCAGATGGTGGATCATCTTCGCCAGACTTAGGGACATTTTAGTGTAGAGGATAGATCTTTCATATCGGATGAGAGGTCTGTACGCGGGTTTTCTTATGACCCTCAATCTTCTAGGGGTAGTAAGTAAAGGAAAGCTATTAGCCCCCTCAAGCTTGTAATGGAGGAGTCGATTGAGTCCAGTCAGGAGGAGTTAGCTGAGGAGTATGTGTTTGGTGGTGGTGTTTATCAGGATGATGATGAGGAGGAGGAAGAAGGTGAAGAACCCGAAGAAGAGGAAGAAGAAGAAGAAGAACACACGACATTGGTTTGGCGGCGTAGGTTGAGGAGGATAGTTTCTCCCTCAAAACATGCCTCACCTCCTCAAGAATATCAGATTATGGATGATGTGATAGAGGGAGAGGTAAGCCTCTTAATCTCTCACTGTAAATATCTTCTTCCTTCTCTTTGTTTCATATTAATATTCCCATTACCCTTTTTAGGTTGATGCATGACGAGATGCACACGATGGAGAGTTAGAGATGATCGTTACATCGAGAGAGTTTCCCCTACTACTTCACAGGTAATCTCCCATTTCCCCTAGGGGCAGTTATATCTGATACTTCCTCTGAGTCTAGTAGCGGCTATTCTCCTGATCCTTTTTTTTTTGGCAAGAACGTTGGCCTCAAGATGGAGCTTCCTTCTGTGAAAGTTATTGAGGATGTGACTGTGCCTGTTGTTTCTGTAACTCCGATATCTGTGGAAATCCTTTATTTCCTACACTTATCTCCCCCTTTTATTTGTACCTCGATTTACTGGTTCAATTTCTGACAATCTTCCTTCCTTAGGTTCCCACGCCCATTTCAACTATCTCCATGGAGCCTCCCCTTCAAACAGTCAAATTCTTGTTACTTTATTCGAGCCTTCGATTTTAAACCCAAAAGGTTCTGAGCCAGTTGTAGTTTCCTAAGGAGAGGGTAAGCCATAGTATGTTAGTGATGCGGTGAAGAATAGGCAGGAGATGGTTCCTGAGGTTGGGGAGAATGTGATTCCCCCCAGAGTCATCCACCATTGATAGCTCCCAGGGTGATTAAAGAGGAGGACATGGTACTGATGGCCACTCGCGAGTTTGTAGATGAGCGACGCCCTGAGGTATTCTCACTCTCTACCTTCTAGATGTAACTGTGTTAGTTTTAAAATCAAAATATCCCATAACTAAGGGTCAGGCGGGCCTAGTCTTATAGTCATAAATATCCCATAATTGAGGGTTGGGCGGGCCTTGTCTTATAGGAATAAATCTCCCATAACCGAGGTTCAGGCGGGCCTAGTCTTATTGGCATAAATATCCCATAACCTAGGGTCAGGAGGGCGTAGTCTTATAGGCATAAATCTACCATAACCGAGGGTCAGGAGGGCCTAGTCTTATAGACATAAATCTCTAAGTTAGCATGCTATTTTTAATCATCTTTTTCTTTGTCATTATTATTGACTTCAACTGTTTATTGCATTGTAGGTGGAAGTCGTTCAACTAGAAACTCATAGGCTCGAAGTGGAGCATGTTGTTAAGGAGTTAGTTCAAGCATCAATAGTAGCTTTAGCTGCTTCTTTGGGTGGGGCCACTGTACTTAGCGATACTTCTACACCATGCGTTCCTCAAGTGAAATCAAGCGATAGTACTTCTTATACTTGACGACCATCTAACAGTGATAACATTTTCAGTAATCATTCGCCTGAGGCATCCCCTGAGGTGGTCGTGCGATAAACATTGCCTAGCTTCCCTTCTGTTCTGACTAAGGGTCCCCTTTTGTTGATCAAACGATTGCTAGCTCTCTTTCCTTCGACCTTTAATGTTCATTGTCTGCATCTACTTCCTGGGAGGATGGCTGGCTGATTGTTTGGGCTCGCGATGGTATTAGAGGACATTCTCATCACCCCCTTATGTCTTTCATCCCTAACACTGTCAAAACATTATCTGGTAGGGTTAATGCGTTAACCAATGGTTATTTTTTTCCATGACATGGCTGGTGGAGTTGCTGCAAAGTTTTAAAAGAGCGATATTCACAGTGTCTATAACTGCCTCCAGAATTCCTATTGTGAGCATGTGGCTATTTCTGAAGAACTTGTGGGTCTGGAATCCCAGTTGTTGGTGACTGAGCAAGCAGTGTAAGAGGATCGCGAGGCAATTGCTCGTGCGGAGGCACATTTTGTTGAAAAAGATCTGGAGTTAGAAACCATCTATTAGTCCTAAGAAAGTCACCAGAAGAATCTAACTGACCTTATTGCAAAGAAGATCCAAATTGAGCATAATCTTCCCCCACATCACCACCGGCTGTTTGGTTCGGAGAATCTTCGCTTTATTATGGACGACCCATAGCTTCATTATCCAGTGTTTCTTTTGTTCATCTTGCCCTTTTTTCTGTGAACTTTTGAATTTTTTCTAGCTTGGTTGTAACCACAACGCTATCATTTCTTTGAAATAAAGAAACATTGGAAACTTTGGTGTTTCCTTTCCTTTCTATTGTTTAATTGATTATTACCTATGCTTATACATCGATTCTAATTAGATCAAATATAATAAAGGAATCATTCATGAACTTGTGAAAATAAAATGTTGATCTAGCATATGCCCCCTAAATTTTGATTCGGACTATATTAAATGGGCGAGCCCCATTGCTTTAAAGCGTACATCTATGGTTTAACACAAAAAATAAGTCATTGAACAGGAGTGACATGACATACATTCATACGTAATAAATCTTCATCCACTTATTATTCAATTTGAAAGTCACATTATCTTCTAGCTTTGATATCTCGCCGTAGCCCGAATCATGGGTTTCTTGAATGATATAAGGTCCTTCCCAGTTTTCATGGAACTTTGGTAGAGATAAGCCTATTTTGTATCTTGTGCATGCTTTTAGAACTAAGTCTCTTTCTTCGAACTTCCTTGGCCTCACCAATTGGTCATAAGATCTGGATAACTGTTGCATATATTTCTCGAAGTGTCTCGCGGCATTATTCCTATGTTCTTCTAAGGCTTCAAGTTGTACATAGAGATTATGAAGGAGCATAGCACTTTGTAGGTTATAATGATCTGAAGGTACCATGAGTTCGACTAGAAGCATAACTTCTGCCCCAAATATCAAGGAGAATGGTGTGTACCCTATTTGTTTTCTCTTCGTCATTTGATAGGACTATAGAACTTCGAGGATCTTGTCACCCCATGTCAAGGGAAATCCTCTAGCATCTTTGCCAAAATATTCACTAGCGTCTTATTATTAGCTTCTGCTTGCCCATTGCATTTTGGGTAGGCCACTGTTGACTTGTGATGGATGATGGAGTAAGTTTCCTTGAGTAAGAACACTTCTATATTCATGAAGTGAGTACCATTGTCTGAAAGAAACACCTTCGGGATGCCAAAGCGACAAATAATCTATTCCTTCATAAATCGAGCTACTACCCCTGCAGTGGATTTCTTGAGCGGTATAGCCTCCACCCACTTCGTGAAACATTTTGTGGCTACAAAAATATATATCTTTCCTCGTGATGAAGGTTTGATGGCCCCTACTAGGTCAAAGGCCCAAGTGTGGAATGGTAATGGTGTAGATAAAGAGTGCAGGTCCACTGAATGAGAGTGGATCATATTCCCATGTAGCTGGAAGGCTTTACACTTTTTAACAAAATTAGTTGAATCTTTCTCCATCGAAGGAAAGGAATAGCCCAAGGTCATTAGCTGGTCATAAAGTTTGGCTCCCCTAATGTGACATGGCTCGTGAGATTACTTCAACACCTCTTTCACCTCTTTGCCTCTTATGCACCTTAGGGTCCTGTCGTGATATCCTCGTCAGTACAGTTGCCCATCTTGCACGAAGTACCTTGGTTCTCACTTCTTTATCTTCGTAGAATCCTCTTTATCTGTTGGCATTACTCAATCTATTAAGAAGTCCATGTAGGTGTATCTCCAGTCTTAGGGTTGGCCAATGAAGTTGCATTATGCCGCTTGATATAAAAGTCAGCACTTCGAGCACTCTCTTTGTACAACAGCGACTTCTTGTCTCATCGAGGGCTAATAGTACCCCTCTAACTGTATCCTTCTATATAGAGGGATCTCCATGGTATCAGAGCTATTCTCATGTATTTCGATAAATCTTCTCTTAGACTCTTCGGGGTCCACACACCTGGATCGGAAACCTCCCTTATTTTTTTAAATATAATTTTCCCCTGGAAATAAAGTATTGTGATAAATCAACCAAGCTAAATGGTCCTTCCCCTCTATCTAGCTTCTTTCTGATTTCACCTCTCCAGTCATCTTTGTCTTCTGATGGCAACATCTCAGATATCGTCGAGGGGGCAGTTCTCTTGGTGATTCGGACCACGATTGATTCTCCATCAAAGGCAATTTTTTGCATGATGGTGGTATAGGCATCCGCATACCTGTTCATCATTCGGGGGTGCCTTCTTATCTTTACCAACTCAAACTGGCCCATCAATCGCTAGATGATCGTGCAGTAAGACGCCAAACTCATGTGCTTCAATGCAAACTCCCTTGTCACTTTCTACACCACCAAGATTGAATCCCCTTTGATTGTTAGAACCCGAATGCCCCTCCTCATCACTTCAAGTAACTAAAGGACCGGTGCCTCGTACCCAGCTTCATTATTTGAGCATTTGAACTCCAATTTGAACGACAAGCGAATCTTTTCACTGAATCTTCATCGAATGACTCTCGCTCCTCCGTTTTTCTCAACTGAGGATCTGTCGAACTCCATACTCCATTCATCTGGGTTGGCTGCTACAAAATTGGTCTGAAGGTCATCAACCAGGAGCTCTTTAATATGCGGCTCAAAAGTTCCAGATGGGAAAATGGACAATAGATCTGCATGTACTAGACTTTTGATGGCTCGAGGGACCACGCACTTTAGATCATACTCTGAGAGGATTAAGAACTATATGGATTCCCTGTCTATCAATACAGTTCTAGCAAGAAAAAACGTTATGGGGTCATATCTGGTTACAATATGAATCGTGAATGATAACAGGTAGTGCCTAAGTTTCTTTGCCACAAATACGAGGGCTCAACAATGCCTCTCAATGCTAGTATACCTGGCTTTGGGCTCACGTATAATTCTACTAAGATAATAAATAGGTTTTTCAATGCCTTCGCTCTCGGGCTAACAAAGTCCCAATAGACCGTTATGTTGATGTGAGATATAAACGTAAAGGGGTACCTAACTTCGGATGGATCATTGTTTGAGGAGAAGTAAGGAGTGCCTTCATCTTGTCTATAGCTTTTTGATGCATTATTTAACATGCAAACATCAGGCCCTTCCTCAGCATCTCCATCAAGGGATTCATTACCTCAGCTAGCCCCTGGACAAATCGCCTCAAGTAGGACACCTTGACAAGGAAGCTCTTTATCTCTTTCATTGATTTTGGTCTTGGCATATCAAGGATGGCTCGTCGTTTATCCAAGTCCATTTGTACCCCCTGGAGGTTTACCATGAACCCCAGGAATTTCCCGCTCGTTACTCCGAAGGCACATTTGAGAGGGTTCATCTTTAACTTATTCTTCCTATAGTGACTGAATACCCTCCTCAAGTCGTCTAGGTGGGATTATTCTTTCTTGTACTTAATCACCAAGTCGTCAACATAAAATTCCACAGTCCTGTGTAAATGGTCGTGGAATATGGCCATCATTGTCCTCTGGTTGGTGTCTCTTGCGTTCTTCAATCCCAAGGGCATAACTATCTACATGTAATTACCCAAGGGTGTTGGAAAGTCAGTCTTTTCCGCATCAACTGGATCCATTTTTATATGATTATAGCCCACATACCCATCCATTAAGTTGTACATCTCATGGCCCGCTTTTGCGTCGATCGAGCTATCAATGGAGGGCAGTGGGAATTTGTCCTTCGGGCATGCTCGGTTCAGATCTCTGAAATCTACACATATCCTGATTTGGCTTTTGTCTTTCTTTCCCACTGGTAAAATACTTGACAACCATTTGGGTTAACCATCGTCCAAACAGTTAGTTCATCGGTTAACCATTTCCTAACTGATAATCAATATGTTATCCGTCCCATAGAGTAATCATTATTCACTCTCATCTCAGCCTCACAAATGTTACACGACCAAAATCAAGGGTCCCAAATGGTTAACCGATGGGCCCAGATACCTAAAAATAAAAGTGTCCACCACCATTTCAAAGCATCCCAAAACCAGACCATAATCGGGTCTTCTAAACATTTTCTCTCCTAAGCGTCTGAGATACTCGTGCTAATTTTGAAAGTTTCGAAGAATCTCTTACTTCAAAAAAGTATTTTTTCCATCAGGAAGGACTCGTACATCCACGAAGTCTCTTTCGAGTCCCAAAAGAGGTTCGTACTTCTGAAAATCCCCCTTTGATAAATAAACCAAGTCTAATCTCTGCAAAAAAAAAAAAGTAAGCACTTCCAAACGAAGCTCAGCTCGATTGAAAAACACCAAAAAAGTGGGATGCCCCCCCGAAAAGAAGTCGACTTTTGCCACGACAGTAAAGCACCTTTGACCAAATTTTAGGGCAATCCACACACACACACACACACACACACACACACACACACACACATATATATATATATATATATATATATATATTGGGAAAAATTGTATGTACATGTTTATCTTCTTTATTTTTTGCCCCTGCTTAAGGGACCAGGTATCCAATTTACATCATTTATTTTTCAAACGTCTGGTTTCTAATCCAACACCTCTATTTTTATATTGTATTAACATGCTCATATGTTAAACAAATTCTAATCAAATGTCACTAGTAAAACACATCAATAACAAAGCATACTTTTCAAAATACATTTTCAATAAAGTGACATTAAGTTGTTTCAGCCCAACACTTTACAAGCTAAAGTATAAAATCCATCTACTCTCACATTTTCTCCGAGCGAACAAGAGGTGACACCCTGAATATGTGTTTTCATAAAAATACTTTTCAAACATTAAATTTTAATCAATGTATTTTCTTAACACATAAATATATCAAACCAACACAACGGAAATGATATATTAAGGATTGGGATCCATAAATACCACATTATTGTACCTTGTATACCCAGTATCCCATAGCCTATACTTGTGAATATACCCCATTCGTTAAAACTACATTATCTTTTATCCAAAGTCCCCGTGGGTACGTAAGCACTATACCGAGTCAAAATCATGAAGCCCAAGCCTCATAATATGTCTCTCGGCATATTATTTCTTATGGATGCCTCCACCTCTAATGCAATCTCCCTATATATTATCCAACCCTATTTGTTGGAACTACGTTAACTTTGATCCCCAAGTCCCCTTGGGTACGTAGGCATTATACCGAGATAAACTCATGAAGCCTAAGCCTTATAATACGTCTCTCGGCGTATTATTTCTTAGGGATGCCTCCATATATAATTCAAACACCCTATATATTATCTAACCCCATTTCTTATAACTACATTGGGTTTTATCCCAAGTCTTATTGGGTACATAAGCTTCATACCGAGTTAAAATCGTGAAGCCCAAGCTACATAATACGTCTCTCATTGTATTATCTCCTAGGGATGTCTCCATATCTAGTCTTACACCGTTATATATTATCCAACTCAGTTACATTAGAACTGAGTTGTCTTTTATCCTAAGTCTCATTGCATACGTAGGCATTGTACTAAGCTTAACCCATAAAGACAAAGCCTCATAATAAGTCGCTTGGGGTATTATTTCTTAGGGATGCATCCGTCCCTCACTCTAAACTCCCATGGATTCTCTTGGTCCACTCCAATACCAAGATGTAGTGTCCTACTCTTCTTCTAAGCAATAGAAAATTACACCCTTGATGTAACCTCCCACTTCTTAGACCAAATCCCCCTAGTTCTAAACCTCCTCTAAACTTGTCTAAAGGATAACACCTTCTGAAATAGTGATTACCCAGCTATTGTTAGGTTATGTTCAAATATCAAACATCTTCGGGTCCATTCCTATTATAATATTCCATACACTAGCCCTCCCCCTCCCAAGACAAGTCCTACACTTTCACACACATCACATTGAAACACGTGTAGAACCGAACTAACTAGGATTTGATCCCAAGTCCTCTTGGGTACATAGGTTCAATACTGAGTCTTTCTCATTAGCTGGAGCCTAGACAATATGTCTTTTGATATATTTTCTCCTCAGAGATTTACCCATCTTTCAACTTTCATCCATTACATATAGGTAACCTAAATGCGATATTAAACTATCTTAATGAAGGACCTCCCAAACATATCTGTACTACAACCATGAAAAAATGTATACATTAATATCAATGGAGATGGACCCATCATTCACCTTCTTATACCTTTTAAAATCTAAAACGAAATATTAGACTATCTCAAAGTAAATCTTTCTCGCATACTTACGCACATAATAACGACCACATGTTATATGCATATGCATCACGGAGTCGTTCGCAAACAATATTGTGTACCTAGACTGGTTGAAGTGATGTTTCTATGCCTCTCACTATTACCATTTTTCATGCTAAGAACCAATTTACATTGTTAGGGACCCTCATGCTAAGATATCTGAATACATTATAAAATAACTAAAAAGTAATCAATTAATATAAAGATTGATAATAAGCGTTGAATTAAGGAATTATAGAGGAAAATTAGGGTGCCTAACACCTTCCCCGCTCGTAACCTGGTCCCTAAACCCACAAAAGAAGAATCTCTGCACTAATGAGAGACTTTAAAAACTTCCTTAGGATTAGCCTGAAAGGGCTAGCACACACTTTTTTGTTTGTTTTCACATAAAACAAACTGACAAGTCTAAACACCCAATGAAATCACGTTTTCTCCAAACTAAAGCCACACTTACCAAAGGGACGTGCACAAAAAATTAGATATGTTATCAAACTACATCCAGGGGCATGGTTATCACAACTAAAACGTCGAACTGATAACTGAACCGTGGGGGAACGCGGAGGAACAATAAATAAGCAGTCCCGCATCCACCATTACACTAAACAGCTCCCCTTAGGGTGTAGCTCCACCAAATCGCTCGAGGTCCGCAACACCATAGTGACGAATCCACTGAGGATAATTTTTCTACCATTGAAAATATACTTTGCATGTTGTAACTAGATTTATAGCTATTCCATGGAGGCAACTCTACAGAAGAAAAATTAAGAGAACTGAACTATCTATATGCTTTTCTTTCTACTATGCTTGATATTACTTCATCTCATGACTACTTAATGTAAATATTTAAATTATTTAGCGGCCTTAGTTTTGGGTCCCCCACAATGCATATAGGTTCTTAGGTCCACGTATACAGGATTGTACATTTTTTAAATGTGTAGGTATGCACAAAGGTCCTCGTGATTAAATAAACATCAAAGTATGTAAATATTAAAGATTACCTATTTGCATCACACAATTCATAGTCTTGATTTTAATATTGTTTCAACCATATACCTTTGAGGCTCCTAAAATCAGCTAGTTAAAAGAAGTTTATACTCTAGGAATGTCACTTTACTCAAAAGGATATTCATACTACAAAAAAATTTGGGTCTCTTTAAAGAGAGTTTCATACTTTCAAGAAGTCACTTTCCGAATAAAGCTCGTACTTTCGAAAAGTCGCTTCCCCAAAAAGCTAGTCGCCAATGAGTGTCCTCACTCTTTTCATACACCCATTTGTTCTATCGAACAACTTCTCACTTGATACCAATGTCTCGATGATAGGGAATGTTTCAAGTTTATTTAGAACCTAAGTATATCAAATAGGTTTTCACATCTATTTTATATGACGGTAAAGTGGTGTCACACTTACCTTAACGATTAATCCGTCCAAAAAGCTTCTTATATCGTGATACAAGGCAATCAAAAACTATCCTCAATTAATCGTGTCATATTTTCCATTTTGATATAGTGAAATCTCTATGAACACACCCTATTGTATAAAAAGAATAAGATACTTACGGGTCAATCGCTCTGATGAAATTTCTCAAAAATTAACAGACGGTATGAGGTTGGTCCAAAACCCCTCAGATTCCAGGTTGAATGTCTTCCCCTTGTACGAGGAATATTACCAGTTTGAATCCGCAAGTCACGGACAAAATAGAGGTTCCTTACGTT
Source organism: Sambucus nigra (assembly GCA_949130495.1). NCBI lineage: Eukaryota > Viridiplantae > Streptophyta > Magnoliopsida > Dipsacales > Adoxaceae > Sambucus > Sambucus nigra. The sequence continues at coordinate 651,296,030 of OX422208.1, forward strand.
GGGTTCCCCTAACCACATTTTACTTGGAGAAACTACAAGACTGTTGTCTATTATTTCCTCGCTCCTCATTCTAAAAAAATCACAGCCCACCCTTGTTCTCCAGAATGTAAGAATACTCTGTTAAATTTATCATCCTTTGAAGATACTACCAAATGAAAGAACCTAAAAAAATAAGATACCGTTCAAATGTGATTAAAAATAAAACAAAAGTATTACATTAGATAAAATCATTGCATATAAGAGTCATTCTCCCCCTTTTGGATTATCCTGTTGTTAGTCCTTAAGTCTATAAGAACCTGAATGAAAGTGATCAGCGTTTTCTGCAATTATCACTATTAGTAGAGAAATCCCATTATGTTCTTACACTAAAAAAATGAGTATGCTCTCCATGCGATCATTTAGTTTTTATCAGTGAACTCCCTACCTATGATTGTTAAGTATGCACTACCGCGCACTCCGCGTTTACTGAAGAAGATTAATCCCCATCAATAATAGGTCAGATCCTAGGGTAACTAGAGAATATTATTGCTTCCTAAAACACCATGGAGTCTCAGATCGATTTACTGAGCCAAATCTAAAACTGCATGTAAGGAACCAAAATAGTAACGGGAGAAAACATCCTTCTTCCCCCAATCCCTAATCTTGGTATACCTCATGTATTGGATGTCAAAGCAATGATAACCAACCCCCATGATCCACCTACTCTAATTTGTCTCCTGACTCCGCTTCCCCTACTAATGTCGACTCCCTCACTTCCATGTATTGTTCACCCCATATAGTTGTTATTAACCTTATCGCCAATACACTGAGTACCCAAATTCCCCCTTCCAAATTCCCCCATGGGTAACATCTTTGGATCCTCTTTCAGTCAAAAAAACTTCTCCCCCATAGCCAAACCAGGAGATAATACAATTACAATCTAAATTGCGTCTCCTTCAAAAGGCCATTAAAAAAGATGAAAACCTCTTATGAGTTCAAAATGCCAGTCTTTAAAGGCCATCAACAAGACTATTCGGAAGCTCGATTATCAGATAAGTTTAAAAGGTCAGTCTTTAAAGCCTATAATGTCTTGGGCTCCTTATCCTGCCATTCTCCTCAATGTTTTCTGGAAGAGACCCCACCTGGTGAAATAAGGGATGATGTATGTCTTACTTTCCTAAAGAGGTATGAGTACAATGAAAAACTTTGCGTCACTCACAATGTTCTTGAGATGCTGAAATGGGAAGAATAAAAGGTAGTCAGCATCTTCATCACTCGGTGGAGAGAAAAAGCCTGTCACATGGTCAATCATACCCTAGAGAATGACTGGATCGAAGTCGTAATAATAAACCCTCACAAGGAAGTCCAGAGTGAGCTTGGGATCATGTGGATCCCAGATTTCAAAGTCGTAATCCATATATGGTGTTAGATCGAAGATAGTTTGGCCATAAAAACTGCCAAAACAATAGAAGAGTCTCGTAGATGCACTAATCAGTTCTCTACCCTCAGGAATATGATCGGGGTCTCCACGTACCGTATCACACTACCCTTATACTCAGCCCATCGTCAGGAACATGCCCAGTTCCCAAAACTACGCCAGCCTTGGTAGCCACTATCACACCCTTTCAACCAAGGCCCCCACCCCAAAATTATCAGGCCATGCCATCTAAAGAGTTTTGTTCTTGAACAAAACACTTTATTGACTAAAAATCCCCCTTAATTGGGTATTCACTGATTTAAAGATATATGGTCACCTCAAACATCTCAACCCCAGAGTGCCCCCAACCACCACAGATAAAAACAAAAATTCTTACTCACATTAGGAATTCCATGTGGGACCCTTTCATATCATTGATAAATGTTGGGCCTTGAGGTACCATTTAAAACCTCATCGACGCCAGGAGACTCATCTTGCCAGAACCCAATGTCACTAACAAAACCTTATCATATCATCCCGGTACTAATACCTTGTCAAATACTCTTATCCCGAACAAAGGCCCCTCCACCCTCATAGTCTCCATCCATTACAAACTGAGGATGAGGATACATGAACCCTTCCAAATAATTACCCCTATAGGAACCCCATCGCCCATGAATAACAATCATCATAAAAACTAAGACCAACATAGAGCATATGACCTTTTTCATCATGTCCATAGATTTCCTTCAAATCAACTATTGTAAACCATACCTCTTCCTAGTCAGGAAATTTATGCTCTCCAATGAGTCGGGACTCATTCCCCTTCTTAGCAAAAACCAATCAAATTTTAGAATGGGAAGAAATATACGATGAATCCCTATAGGAAATTGATCACATAACTTTTTCGGTACCTATTCAGTCCACTGGGTGGGAAGAATATACCTTAGAGGTTCATCTATTTTCCCTCTCATATTAATAAACCAGCCACAGTACCCACCTGCCCCTCACTCCCGTCTCACCATCGGTTCACTCCAAGGAAAACAACATAAGCGCTACAACTGCCAAGCTTCAGAACAAAGATCTCGTGATCCATCCACCTCAATATTCGAGTCCACCAGTACAAATGAGTGAGAGAGACCTATAACTCTGGGCCAACGATCATTTCACCCAAAGATATTGAGATTATCATTAATTGTTATACAACGAAGAAGAATGTTTGAGAGCTCACTTCATCCGAAGACACGTCACTTGGGAATCCAAAATCAAGGATAATCCATAACCTAATGAATATATACAGCACACCAGAGCCTCTCGAAAGAAAGGCCGAACCAACTCTGTGAAAATCAAAGGGTTGTCATTACTAAAGTCATAATTCATTTAGAATACAACCTACAATATCGATTTCTCCCTTGAGCCCCTCCTTAGGGAACCTGATGCATAGGTCTAACGCTTGGGAACCATCCATGTTATGCAAACACACACCGAGAGTAATGTTGACTCTTCGTGATTCATAGGCCGAAAATAAATATTCCCATCATCCATAAGAAATATTGCCTTCGGCTAACCAGAACATAATCCAAGATATCCAACATCCATTCCCGACCATGTGTACTATACTATATCGAATTACCTGAATAAGGGATTACGAATTTCTTCGACCATCTCCTCATCACTAAAGAAACACATTTCAGGTTCCAGAGATGACTTCACCCTCAACCCTCAGGGTTGGACATTGATGACACACTGAGAATACTCCCTAGGAAAAATTCTAGGGCTTCATAAACAAGGACATCTATCCTTTAAAGACCCTATCATTCGAGGCTACAAATTTTGGAATGAGTACAAAACCACTACAAAGGAGCTATATCAACCCGAGTAGCACGAACACTAGATTTACAGCAAGAAGAAGTGAGGTCACACTACAGATAATATATAGACCAACCTCTCATATAGAGGGACACCCCTACAATTCTTCAACATTTAGGGATAACTTTGACATCTTAGTATCAATACTTATCAGAACATCCAAACTATTGGATGGGACAATTTACCATTGAAACATGAAATATCATGTGTAACTCTATGACAGAAGATAATAACTTTGAGATCCCTCTGCTCGAGGAAGACCCCGTCGATCCCAAAATTGAAGTAGATATCCTAATCTCACAACTGACTTATGACCTCTGCATCCAAGAGATATTTACCTAGTCCCATCATTACACTGACATGAGATACAGTTAATGGAATGCATACCTATATGCAACCCATATAGGTTCTATTATAAAATTGCAAGATGAGATGACTCGCAGAGTTTGTCCCCCACCAAAACGTCCCCTTAGTGAGATATTCATACAGAATCAAAATGGAACTAGTTCATCCCGCTCCCCATGACCATGCTGGGGGGAAATTTGACCGTTTTCAATACATGGTATCGATCCTAACTCTCATCAGGTTTGTCTATGAAATCTCACCCCGAGGGACGAAATACACAGACTATCAATACTACTACGGGGACATCTTCTACGAGGCCCCTAGAATCATAAATAAATGAATCTAAAAGAACCCAATACCCCTTCATATAATAGATAGCACTAAGAAACTATCACAAAAGAACCTCCTTCTGATGACGAAGAAGATCAAAAGCCTAAAGCAAGTTAGAACAGGACCCAAACCTTCTCAGATGCATCTGTATGATGGATGGAAAACTCCACATCTCGAGCCTTCTCAAAAACCCAAAATGAGACTCCTAAAATCTAATAAAAAACTACCTTAGATAAGACCAAATTCATGGCCCTGAATCTAACACCGCCTGCCATCAACCTCAAATCCTTTTGACGGATCTCCTGGTGCACCTAGAGAAAGCTGAATGAGAAAATTGAGAGAAACTCGTGCTCACTCTAAAAAGAGGTCAACTTCATCACCAGGTTGTGACACCCCGCCTAATTAAATACCGGGCGATCACTCCTTTATTAAATTAAAATCAAGGTGAACAGTTGGTTCATTCTTAGCATCACTGTCGTAAAAATAACTTTTCCAAATTTAACACCCTATTTAATTAAGCTAAGTGTCAAAACCATTTTTTTAACATTTATTTCCAAATTTTATTTTGAAAATAAAGATTTAATTATCTACAACAATTTAATATTTAAATAATCACACTACAATAATCCTGGAACCTATAATCCAATTAATTTAAACATTCAACAACTAAATCCCAGCATTTAAAACTTACAGTAAAACATGCATGGTGAATAAATCCCACAGTAACAGTACTAGAAATAACTGAAATACAATTGTCGCAATAAAACAGCTAAATAGTGGAAAGGGCGACACATGCCCCAATAATTGAGAATGATAGAAGTGGAATCAAGTAAATGAAATCGTCTAATCAAGTGGCCTGCAACTCCCACCTAAGCCGCAGCACGTTCCTTCCAAGGGATCCTAAGCAAGACGCCCCTGTGGCTGGGCACCTATAATATATACATATATATACAAGAGAGAAAGAGGAATAGAAACGGGTCAGAGCCCGATAGTGTATATGATTTAAAAATTCGTTTAGCAAGTATTTAAATTGATACAGGCCAATGCAACAACATATTAGTGCGACACTCACTTGAGAAATTCTCACCTCTCTTCTAATGTGCACTCCTATCGCACTAACCTTACCAATGGTTTATCTCATCATATATCACACTATCTTGCCCCAAGGATTTAATTGATCTTAGGTGACTCTCAGGATTTATGATTTAACAACATCATGGTTTAAAAGGATAATTTCATTTAATACAAAACACTCATTTTAACTTTATTGATTCATAAAGTTTTTCAATATCATATTATACTTTTCAAAACAAGTATTTCCAATTTGAGTCATTTCACATGTCTTACTTACCATCACACAGTAGGCAGTTTCCCAAATTTCAGAAGTTCATATATATATATATATATATATATATATATATTAAATACTCGTATAATATATATATTCTAACAGCACCCCACATAAAAATTATGGTGCGGGCATACTGTGCTATCCAATCCCCTTATCAATCGCACTAAAGGGAATACAAGTTCGGAATCAATCTCGAACTGTATAAATACATACACAAACAATATTGAGGCGAAGCATAGTTTCCAAGTCCAAGAGGTCAGTACATACCCTCACGTCTCTTAGGACCGTGACTACCGATTCGATAGCCGGAACCTAGGATTTCTATCTTCTAGGGTACGAGTCAATATCCCCCATAAGGCACACAAGATAAGATCGTCTCAGCGCGGAAACCTCAGGGATAACAAGTAGTGCGGGCATGATTTTCAGAAGTATATAATATATGCATACATATTCATATAAATATACCACTTTTATTATATCAATATAGGTTTATCCCATAACCCACATTCACAACATTTATCCTTATTTTAACATTATTATATATCAAGTATAATGGTTCGTTTCTAACTTTAATTCAAAGGGTTTTTCCAACTTACTACGTGATTGGACATAAATATTGTATATTTATTCCCCTAATTTCAGTGCATTTGTGAACCCGAGTGATGTAACCTATATGGATTTGACGCACATTTATGCTACTAATCTTCGTTGGCAAGTATTTCGTGCTTCTCTTAATGGTTTTATATGTTAATTATGCAAGCAGCGCAAAAGAGAAAGCGAGACAATGAAAGAAAAGCTAAGAAGGCAAGTTCAAGGGCATTTTGGAAAATTTTCAGCCATATCCCGAAGGAGGATTCAACGGGAAAGTTGAAGAGCTCGGAGTAACGAGAACACTGGAAGAAACGTCACCCAAATCCGAGCTACGGTTGATGAGTTATGACCCGTTGAAGTTGAAGAAAAATCCAAGGAAGAAAGGAAAGAAAACAAGAAAAAAATTCTAAGTGTTGAATGGAAGAAAAAGCACCCCAGACCAGCAAACATTCGCGAACCCAGGGGCGAACCGGTTTGGGGGGCGAACCGGTTCGGGGTACATGCGAACCGGTTCGGGGGGCCTGATGCGCAAATTTGCCTCATTTATTCTGATTGGCTCTATGGTTTCCTTCTTATACAACATCAAAATTTCATGGTTTACTCCTCTACATCACAAAAGGTTTCCAGAATATCATTTAAGTCAGCACTACATGCAATTTCCTATCTCAAATTGGGTTTTTCTTCCATACAATTCATCCTAATCATTCCTAAACCAATATGAAAGATGCATTAACGAAATAAGAAAGATAATCACTTGACTGGGATTTTCAGAAATCTGGTTTGGTGTTGAATTTGGTGTGGTTGCGTTCCCCGTCTCGCGATCTACACGTTGGCGGTGGCGACGGTGCAAACGGTTGAGTTTTGAGCCTTGGAATGCCTTGAGAGCTCTCTCCTCTCCTCTCCAATGGACGTTCTAGTGTTTTGAGTTATCTAACACTAGGAGATAACCTAAACATCTGATATCATCCCTTTAATTTTCGTGGATTTAATTGCCCAAAAATACAAAATGACTAAACTGCCCTCCCGGGGTACTAATTAGGCCTAAAAACGCCCCGAGACCCATATCAAACTCCCGGGTATACTTTTCTGACTATCTCGACCCTTCCAAACGCGTTGGCGCACTCAAAATGACCATACGGACAACTTATAAAATATTTACTTTTATTTATCAATATTTAGTCCTGACGCGACACGAGCGCGTCCCGACTCAAATTTCTAAAATTGTCATTTTATTCACTTGTCACATTTAATATGACCACTATTATATATTACTTTGCTCATTAGTAATATTCAACAAATTTTTCCATAATTACTAACTCTCATCACGTTAGTAATTATAACATAATTAATTTTCGGATTTTTATTAAATAATTAATTCATATTAAATTTAATAAATCCCCAAATTAATATAGCATAAAAATACGGGGTATTACATACTTCCCCCCTAATAACGGAATTTCCTCTCGAAATTTGGAAAATAAGGCATACCTGGTAAGAAAAAATCTGGATATCTCTCGCGCATATCGGCCTCGCGCTCCCAAGTGGATTCCTCCACGTTATGATGCTCCCACTCGACCCGTACAAGTGGAACTATCTTCGATCTCAATCTTCTCTCACTATAGTCTAGGATAATCACCGGTCTCTCCTCATAAGAGTTGTCAGGCTGTAAGTCTATCTCATCTATCGCGATGTGAGTATGGGCCATATCATCCCGAAGATACCATCTCAATGACGAAATGTGGAATACATCGTGAATGCGATGTAAATGCTCTGGTAGTCCCAATCTGTATGCTACCGGCACAATCCTCTCGATAATGGGAAATGGTCCTACATACCTCGGGGCCAATTTCCCTTTTTTCCCGAACCTCATCACTCCTTTCATAGGAGATACACGCAGTAACAATTGGTCCCCCACATTAAACTCCTGGAAGAACCGTTTTGCATCGGCGTAGCTCTTCTACCTGTCCTGGGCTACTCGAATGCGACTCCTAATCATCTCAATCCTCATGGAGGATTCCTGAATTACCTCTGGTCCTAGAAACTTGTTATCCCCCACCTCGAGCCAACAAGTTGGAGAACGACAAGGCCGGCCATACAAAGCTTCAAATGGAGCCATACCAATCTTAAACTGATAAGAGTTATTATAAGCAAACTCTACCAGTGGAAGATGTGGTTCCCAACCTCCTCCAAAATCAAGAACACACATGCATAGCATATCCTCTTACATCTGATTAGTACGCTCTGTCTGTCCATCTGTCTATGGGTGATAAGCTGAACTCAGCCTCAACTCAGTACCCATAGCCTCCTGAAAGCTTTCCTAGAAACGTGACATGAAAATCTTGTCTCTATCTGACATAATATTTAGGGGCACCCCATGTAATCTGACAATCTCATAAATGAACAACTGAGCATACTGACCCGTGGTATAATCTGTCCGCACCGGCAGAAAATGAGCCACCTTGGTCAAACGGTCTACAATCACCAAGATAGAGTCGTGGCCCCGCTATGATGTAGGCAACCCTGTAATAAAATCCATGGAAATACTCTCCCACTTCCATGCGGGTACTTCCAATGGCTGAAGCAATCCTGATGATTTTTGATGGTCCACCTTCACCAGCTGGCAGGTAGAACACTTGGACACGAACTCAGCAATGTCCTTCTTCATCCCCCTCCACCAGTATTGTCTCCTCATATCCTGGTACATCTTATCTCCTCCAGGATGTACCACAAATCGGGACCCGTGAGATTGGGTCATCACTGCATGATGCAATTCTGCTCCTTCTGGAACCACTAACTTCCTATTAAACCTCAAACCCCCATCAGAACTAATAGAATAGGACTCAGCAGCCTCGGCTAAAAGTCATACAATCTGCTCCTAGAAAAACAGGTCTGTGGTTTGGGCCTGTATTACCCTCGTAACAATCTCGGGTGTGACTGTCATAACAGATATGAAGGAACGTGCTACTGCGTCCTGGTGACCCAACTCCTCCCACTTCGCTTTCCAGACGTCCTCTACCTTATTTACCGGTCTACGACTCAATGCATCAGCAACTATGTTGGCGTTCCCCGGATGATACTGTATGTCGAACTGATAGTCCTTCATAAACTCTAACCATCTGCGCTAACGCATATTCATCTCTCGCTGAGTGAACAGGTACTGCAGTGATTTGTGGTCTGTGAACAAACGAAACTTCTCCCCCAATAAATAGTGTCTCCATATCCTCAATGCAAAGAAGATCGTTGCTAACTCCAGGTCGTGGGTGGGGTAATTCTTCCCATGCGGCTTAAGCTTGCGGGAGGCAAAAGCTATAGCCTTCTCTTCCTGCTGAAGTACTCCCCCAAGTCCCCGTAAAGAGGCATCGGTGTAAACCAGGTACTCCACACCCGGCTTCGATAAAGCAAGGACTGGTGCTGAAGTAAGCTTGTCTTTCAGCTCGTTGAAAGATAATTGACAAGCATCATCCCAAATATATGGTACCCCTTTGCGAGTCAGGTTCGTCAATGGACCCGCTATTTTAGAGAATCCCCGAATGAATCTCCTGTAGTATCCGGCTAACCACAAGAAACTACGCACTTCCGTCGGTGTCATGGGTTGTCCCCACTCCCTCACCACTGACACTTTACTTGGGTCAACTGCTATCCCCCGTTCAGAAAAAACATGCCCCAAGAACTGTACCTCTCGTAACCAGAATCCACACTTCTCGTACTTAGCATACAACTGATGCTCTCGTAAAGTTTGAAGAACCTGCCTCAAGTACTTGGCATGCTCCTCCTCGGAGTGTGAATATATTAAATTGTCATCTATGAAGACGATAACAAACTGATCTAAGAACTCTGTGAATACTCGGTTCATTAAGTCCATGAATACGGATGGAGAATTTGTGAGACCAAATGGAATCACTCTGAACTCGTAAGACCCATATCTCATCAAGAAGGCAGTCTTTGAAACGTCCTGGTCTCTAATACGTAGCTGATGGTACCCCGACCTCAGATCTATCTTTGAAAAGAAAGTTGCTCCCCTCAGCTGGTCGAACAGATCATCGATTCGAGGCAACGGATACTTATTCTGTATCGTGACATTGTTCAACTCTCGGTCATCCACACATAACCTCAGTGAACCATCTCTCTTCTTCACAAACAAGAATGGAGTGCCCCAAGGTGAGGTACTCCTGCGAATGAAGCCCTGACCTAAAAGCTGCTCTATCTGATCTCGTAACTCTCGCATCTCCGCCGGAGCCATACGGTATGGAGCGCGTGCTATAGGTCTCGTATCTGGCAATAAATCTATGACAAAGTCTATCTCTCGACTGGGGGGTAGGCTTGGTATCTCCTGAAACACATCGGAATACTCACGAACAACTGGAATCGAGTCTAACGGAATCACAACCTCCTTAGAGGTATCCTTCTCTATATAATACAAATGAGCGGTCGAGCCTCCCTCTGGGCGAGGCATCGTCACTACAAACATCTCTTGCCCCAAAATGGCAAAAACAATGCTCCCACCGAAGCAATTAATCATGGATCTATAAGCTGTGAGCCAATCCATACCGATAATAACATCATGCTCGTGCATATCTAAGACTAACATGTCTGCAGGTAATACCAAACTACCAATCTCTACCCCCACTCCCCGGCATATAAAGAAGATAAGCGACCCACTCCCCAGTGGTGAGTCTACACACGTCACTGTGCACTCTGCTATGGCTAACAACCCTAAGGCCTTCGCAAAATGCATAGCTATAAAAAAATGCGTCGCCCCAGTATCAAACAAAACCCGACCCATAGTACCATGGATAGGAAACATACCCTCAATTGCGGGTGGTGCCTGTGGAGCTGCTGGCTGGTGGACGTTATTGACACGTCCGTACTGTAACTGCCCCTGCTGCACTGGAGCAGCTGGAATGGCTGGGAGGGCTGGCACCTGGGCTGGAGCTGGGAGGGCAGGTAGAAAAAGTGGTCTCTGCTGCTCATTACGGGCACCCTGCTGCTGTGGGGCCCTATTACCCTCTGGGCAATCCTGGAGCTTATGACCATGCTTACCGCATACAAAACACCGGCCTCTGAAGTTACCTCCCCTCTGACCTTGCTGACCACGGCCCTGCTGGCCGTTACCTCCCCGCCACTGGCCCTGTTGGCCCTAATTAGCACGTTGTTGGCCCTGTTGATTAGGCTGGCCCTGCCTATAACCCCCAAATCCCTATCTAGAATCACCTGAACGGAATCTCTTAGCAGGGTCCCCCTGATGGGAACTTTGCTCGTGGTGACGAGTCTGTCCATGAGATGGTGCCCCACTAGCACTACTACCCCCGGTCCTGCCCTACTGGCTGGACTCTCCTGCTCTCTTGCTTCCTTGCAGATGGAAGCGGTGATCCTGGCAATGTAGTAACACAGCATTGAGTACATCAGTGAAAGTACTCAGAGACAGATTCCCTATAAGATGCTGACGGATCCTCCAAGCAAACCCATCCACAAACAATATAATTTTCTTACTCTCACTAGGTGCCTCATCTGGCACTATGGTGAGAAGTCTCGTGAACTCCTCCTCATACTCAGCAACGGTAGAGTTCTCCTGTTTCAAATTTAGTAATTTCTGCCTTATCTCCGTCTGCACGACGGGTGGAAAGTACTTGCGGTCAAACCGCTCCCAGAACGACTAAATAGGGATCGTGTCCCTCTCCTCCAAGGTGGTAGTGGACTCCCACCACTGCAAAGCGGCCCCCACCAGCTTAAAGGAAGCCAATAATTGCATTTGCACGTCGGTGCACTCATACATACGAAGATGCCGCTAGATGTCTTTCTTCCATTGGCTGACTGTGACGATATCTGAGCTACCAGAGAACTCAGGGGGATGCGCCTTCTGAAAAGCATCCCTAACCCTCTCCCATGCAGATAGAAGCAGTGCTGGTACTGGCGCCACTGCCTGAATCTGGGGTGGATCTTGTTGAACCACCGCTAGCGCGGCATTCACCGCCTGAGCAATAATGGCGGCTACTTCATTAGCATTCATAGTGCCTTGTGCCGGAGCATGCTGGCTGCTCGGCCTGGGCACTCCTATCCTTCGGTGCACGTCTCGGAGGCATCCGAAACGTGAAGTAGTTTATTAGTCTACAGTCATTATCAAATCTCAAATAGCTGAAGACATAACGTAAATGCAGAAATACGACAATCCTAAAAATAGGGCTCTATAGAAAAAATGTTAAGCTGAAAGAGAAAATAAGCCGTACAGATCCTATGGACACTAGAACATGATGCTCTGATACCACCTGTGACACCCCGCCTAATTAAATACCGGGCGATCACTCCTTTATTAAATTAAAATCAAGGTGAACAGTTGGTTCATTCTTAGCATCACTGTCGTAAAAATAACTTTTCCAAATTTAACACCCTATTTAATTAAGCTAAGTGTCAAAACCATTTTTTTTAACATTTCTTTCCAAATTTTATTTTGAAAATAAAGATTTAATTATCTACAACAATTTAATATTTAAAGAATCACACCACAGTAATCCTGGAACATATAATCCATTTAATTTAAACATTCAACAACTAAATCCCGGCATTTAAAACTTAAAGTAAAACATGCATGCTGAATAAACCCCAAAGTAACAGTACTAGAAATAACTGAAATACAATTGTCCCAATAAAACAGCTAAATAGTGGAAAGGGCGACACATGCCCCAATAATTGAGAATGATAGAAGTGGAATCAAGTAAATGAAATCGTCTAATCAAGTGGCCTGTAACTCCCACCTAAGCTGCAACATGTTCCTTCCAAGGGATCCTAAGCAAGACGCCCCTGTGGCGGGGCACCTATAATATATACATATATATATACAAAAGAGAAAGAGTAATAGAAACGGGTCAGAGCCCGATAGTGTATATGATTTAAAAATTCGTTTAGCAAGTATTTAAATTGATACAGGCCAATGCAACAACATATTAGTGCGACACTCTCTTGAGAAATTCTCACATCTCTTCTAATGTGCACTCCTATCGCACTAACCTTCCCAATGGTTTATCTCATCATATATCACACTATCTTTCCCCAAGGTTTTAACTTATCTTAGGTGACCCTCAAGATTTATGATTTAACAACATCATGGTTTAAAAGGATAATTTCATTTAATACAAAACGCTTATTTTAACTTTATTGATTAATAAAGTTTTTCAATATCATATTATACTTTTCAAAACAAGTATTTCCAATTTGATTCATTTCACATGTCTTACTTACCATAACACAGTAGGCAGTTTCCCAAATTTCAGAAGTTCATATATATATACATACATATATATATATATATATATATATATATATATATATATATATTAAATACTCGTATAATATATATATTCTAACAGCATCCCACATAAAAATTATGGTGCGAACATACTCTGCTATCCAATACCCGTATCAATTGTACTAAAGGGAATACAAGTTCGGAATCACTCTCGAACTATATAAATACATACACAAACAATATTGAGGCGAAGCATAGTTTCCAAGTCCAAGAGGTCAGTACATACCCTCACGTCTCTTAGGACCGTGACTACCGATTCGATAGCCTGTACCTAGGATTTCTATCTTCTAGGGTACGAGTCAATATCCCCCATAAGGCACACGAGATAAGATCGTCCCAGCGCGGAAACCTCAGGGATAGCAATTAGCGCGGGCATGATTTTCACAAGTATATAATATATGCATACACAATCATATAAATATACCACTTTTATTATATCAATTTAGGTTTATCCCATAACCCACATTCACAACATTTATCCTTATTTTCCCATTATTATATATCAAGTATAATGGTTCGTTTCTAACTTTAATTCGAAGGATTTTTCCAACTTACTACGTGATTGGACATAAATATTGTATATTTATTCCCCTAATTTCAATGCATTTGTGAACCCGGGTGATGTAACCTATATTGATTTGATGCACATTTATTCTACTAATCTTCGTTGGCAAGTATTTTCGTGTTTCGTGCTTCTCTTATTGGTTTTACAGGTTAATTATGCAAGCAACGCAAAAGAGAAAGAGAGATAATGAAAGAAAAGCTAAGAAGACAAGTTCAAGGGCATTTTGGCAATTCTGCAGCTAGATCCCGAAGGAGGAGTCAAATGGAGAGTTGAAGATCTCGGAACAACGAGAACACTGGAAGAAACGGCACCCAAATTCGTGCTACAGTTTATGAGTTATGACCCGTTGAAGTTGAAGAAAAATCCAAGGAAGAAAGGAAAGAAAACAAGAAAAAAAATTCTAAGTGTTGAATGGAATAAAAAGCCCCCCAGACCAGTAAACATTTGTGAACCCAGGGGCGAACCGGTTCGGGGTACATGGAACCGGTTCGGGGGGCCTGATGCTTGAATTTGACTCCTTTATTCTGATTGGCTCTAAGGTTTCCTTCTTATACATCATCAAAATTTTGTGGTTTAATCCTCTATATCACAAAAGGTTTCCAGAATATCATTTAAGTCATCACTACATGCAATTTCCTACATCAAATTGGGTTTTTCTTCCATACAATTCATCCTAATCATTCGTAAACCAATATGAAAGATGCATCAATGAAATAAGCAAGATAAACACTTTTCTGGGATTTTCAGAAATCTAGTTTGGTGTTGAATTTGGTGTGGTTACGTTCCCCGTCTCGCGATCTACGCGTTGGCGGTGGCGGCGGTGCAAACGGTTGAGTTTTGAGCCTTGGAATGCCTTGAGAGCTCTCTCCTCTCCTCTCCAATGGCCGTTCTAGTGTTTTGAGTTATCTAACCCTAGGAGATAACCTAAACATCTGATATAACCCCTTTAATTTTCTTGGGTTTAATTGCCCAAAAATACAAAATAACTAAAATGCCCTCCCGGGGTACTAATTAGGCCTAAAAATGCCCTGAGACCCAAATCAAACTCCTGTGTATACTTTTCTGACTATCTCGACCCTTCCGGACGCATTGGCGCACTCAAAACGACCATACGGACAACTTATAAAATATTTACTTTTATTTATCAATATTTAGTCCCGACGCGACACAGGCGCGTCCCGACTCAAATTTCTAAAATTGTCATTTTATTCACTCGTGACATTTAATATGACCACTATTATATATTACTTTGCTCATTAGTAATATTCAACAGATTTTCCCATAATTACTAACTCTCATCACGTTAATAATTATAACATAATTAATTTCTGGATTTTTATTAAATAATTAATTCACATTAAATTTAATAAATCCCCAAATTAATATAGCATAAAAATACGGGGTATTACATAGGTTAGGACAACACCATATGGGATTTCCTAGCTATATCTCGAGAATACCAAGCCTACCTCATTCGTCTATTATCCTAAGCTTATGTGTCCACAGATCTAATATCGGTCATGATGTAAATAACCATCGGTTCCATCACCATTTAACTTCACATCATCTTCTCTGATGAAGACCTTCCAATTCATGACCGTAATCACCTATTTCTATTACACATTACGACTGAGGCCTGCAGACATATTATACCCCATGGTACTAGTTGACAATGGTTCCACTATCAATGTATGACACCTTTGCACTGCTACCGGTAAGGACTTTTAATTAATCCTCAAAGAGGGTTATGATTATAACTATCGGATGCACTGCCTCAGAATTTGCACCATCTTTAATATCCATCTAGGCCTATGATAACACTTGCTAAGAGGTCCTTGAGGCCATCACTCTCATTCTCATAACAGGGACTTTTAAATATGATGTCAAACTTCAAGTACTCAAAATTTCATCCAGTTTTAACCTCTTACTTGGGAGGTTCTAGATACACCCCATGGGTATGTTCCCTTCATCACTTCACAGATCTTTTGTACACCCTTAACAGGAAAGTTATATCATGTAACCTCAAAACCCCTTCATTAAGGGTGGAATGGACTTTTCATCTCCAGGGAGAATACTTCCCCTATCACGAAAGCCCCAATCCATTATGGAATGAAATAAACAGATCCCTATATCCCATAAGATAAATCCTCTATGAAGAAGGATTATACATAGACTACATGAAAATCCATAAATTCAATTAGGGAAAATTCAACGCATCATGGGTTACCGCATTAGATAGAGAAACCCCTCATCCAGAGCCTGCATAAATATTACTCGCACTATTTCCTGATGAGACCGCCCTAATAGCCATATTAAAATCAGTTGACTTGACCCCCGTAGAATGCTTCCATGATTGATATATCGCAACGTCCACCCAAGGCACTACTACATAGAAACGACAACTAGTCACTATCCCAGATATCAACCTTTATCTTCATGTTTCAAACTCTACCATCCTCCCATCTAAAACATCTCCTTTAGTTAAGCCTCAAGACACGACCAACGAACCTCTATGGGATTATTAGTGGAAAGAGGAAAAATTCCAATTCTTGACAAAAAAAAAAAATCTTTGAGGCATGCCCTCACATCGATCCTGTCATAAGCCCGCCGAGAAATCCAAAAGACATCCCAAGGAAAAGAAGGCCCCCACTCGAGAAACAATGCCTGCCCCATCCTACAGTTAGTACCAAGGTCACCAAATTCCCTAAGGTCACTCCAAAGGTACCTCAGCATAATCTTTCTCACCTCATCACTAACATCAAGAGAACTGTAGCAATGAAGAACTAGACCTCTACCGAATTCACCCCCAACACCCATAATATGGAGGCCCTCTGAGCCTATCATATTATCTAAAGAGTCCCACATATCCCCTCTCTTAATGTATCCCTTTATGAATAACATTTTTTTACTATTATATATTTTGTTCCTCCTCCCTTTGATGTCGTCATAAACAATTATTTCCATCATTTGTTCACGTGTGTTATATATGATGATTATGAATCCAGGTATATATTAGAAGTCACCACTACTAATGATAATTATGTGGACTTAAATACTTAAAACACTAACATAAACTTGACCAAAGCCAAAATAATTGCATGTCTCCAAACGAGGATGACATAATTACCATAAAGTTGGGAAATCCCCAAAACCTGAAACAATTACAAACAGGGTCCTCCCTAAACAAATGAAAAGAACTCACAAATATCCTCGCCATATTTATTGATGTTTTTGCATGGTCCTGTGCTGACATGCTCTACATAAACCCTTATATCATCATGGACTAGATACCCGCTCTTCCTGATGCCAAACCTGTTAAACAGAGACTCTACAAGATCATAATTTAATGGTCCTTGAAAGTTAAGGAAGAATTGGAGAAATAACTCAGTGTCGGTTTCATCCGAGTGGAGGAGTACCCCACTTAGCTAGCCAACATTGTACCAGTACCCAAAGCCAATAGCAAAGTCTGAATGTGCATAGAATATAGGGATCTCAATTGGACTTTCCCCAAGGATGATTGCCTTCTGCCACACATCTACCTATTGGTAAATAATACAACCAGTAATGCTCTCAAATCCTTTATAAATTGATTCGCATGATATAACCAGATCAAATTGCACCCTAACCATGAGGAGAAAACTGGTTTTGTTACCCCTAGGGGACGTATTTGATACAGTTATGCCCTTCAGCACCAAAAATACTGGTGCAACTTATGAGAGAGCGACAATGGTCATCCTACATGACCATATACATAAGAAAGTGGAGGTCTACATGGAATATATGATTATAAAGTCCAAAGATCACAAACGGCACATTCTGGGACTCCAAAAATTGTTACAAAGTTTATGCCTCTTAAAATTATGGCTAAACTCGCAGAAATGCACCATAAGAGTCACTAAAATAAGTGCTCGAATTCATCATCAGCAAGGACAGAATTGAGGTAAACCCTACCAAAGTCCAAGCCTTTTGATAAATTCTCCTACCGTTAAATAAAAGTAAGTCCGAGGATACCTAGGCCAAATATAGTTCATAAGATGATTAATAAACCAGCTTACTACTATTTGTGAACCCATCTTCCACATACTCAAGAAAGACATACCAAAATAGTGGACTTCTCAATAACAATAAGTATTTGAGAAAATACAGGATTATCCCACTCACCCCACCCCCACCCGGTGTTATTGCCTCCCTAACTAGGACAACCTATCACACTCTAAATGACGATAACTAACACGGTTGTCAGAGCCATGTTATCATAATACTTGGAAATCTACCAAAAAGAATTTGTCGTCTACTATGTCAGCAAAAATTTGGTATCCTATGAGCTCAAATACATAGCTTTGTAAATTGATTATGTATACCTTGTATGTATTACTCATAAATTGCTCCACTACATGATATCTTTCGCCATAAGACTCATCTTGAGAATCGACCCCCTGAAATATCTATTTGAAAAACTTTCTCTCTCTTGTAGAATTAATAAATGAATACTAATGCTATCCAAGTTTGAGATCACGTACGTCATGCAAAAGGCCAATAAAGGATGAGTCATCTTCAACCTCCTTGTGGGGCAACACCTATCAGACTAAGAAGGAGGGAGATTTCCCACACGAGGATTATTTTTTATTAAAGGATATAGAAATGTGGGAATTATACTTCGATGGGGAAATAACAAAACGGTATTCGATATATGAATTCTCCTTATATCCCCCGACTCATGACTACTCCGTACTGCTATCAAAATTACATGTGAGTGCATTGGCAACATGTCTAAATAAAAGGCTTACATCACGGGCTTGAAATTGCCTTGGAAATGGGGATTATGGACCTCAAGGCCTACGAATATTCCAGTTTAATTATCATTGAAATAACGAGAAAATGTAATATCCAAGATGACAAACTTCATCCATACTATGCCTACTAAAAGGAGTTAGTTACTCCATTCAAACACCTCAAATTTGACTACCTCCCAAGGGCCAAAAATATTTTCACATAAGCGCTTGCCACTTTAGCTTCTATGAGAGACATGTCAGAGGGAATTACAAAAATCACATTCACCATAACTATTATAAAAATCCCTTCCTTTTAATTTATGGTCGATACCATTAGGGAAATGGAAGTAGGACCCACAGTCTGGTACTATGACGTATGGAACTTCCTCGAAAAAATCCAATACTAATTAGGAACTTCTCCAAATTATTTACTTACCTTGAGATGATGGGCTGCCCAATTCATCATCTGTGGGGGTTACCTCTATAAAATAGGGATCGACAGAATACACTTACGGTGCATCACGGAGGATGAGACCTCGAAGTTCTGTACATAATCCATAGTGGAAAATGTGACCCGCATATGACTGGACATACCCTCTTTAAAAAAATACTCCAAAAAATCATACTACTACACTACCAAGTAAAAGGACTGCACTAGGTACGTCAAGAGTTGACTCAAATATCAGTTACACAACCCACGACATCATTTACCTCCCTGAGAGCTCAACTGCATTACCTCACCCTGGATTTTCTCCACCTAAGGTATAAACATAATAGGGAAGGTAACCCATAAGACCTCCATTGAGCATATTTTTATCCTAGTCACCATTGACTGCTTCAGCAAATGGGTGGAGGATGAATCTCATAGAATTCTGAGTGCTAAAAAAATGGCCAAATTCATATAATAAAACACCATCTGCTATTTTAGTGTACCTCACGAATTGGTATCATAAAATGTGTATCACTTCGAAAAAGAGGTTTCAAACCTATTACATGAGTACATGATCACTTGACATAAATTGTCTCCTTATAGACCTCAAAAAAATGGAGAGATCGAAGCTACTAACAAAAATGTCAAAAACATTATCAGTAACATGACTGAAACCTACAACGACTGGTTCGACAAAACTATCATATGCCCTCTGTGGCTACCGTACGACAGAACAAAACTCCATCGTGGCACCCCCTACTCACTAGTTTATGGCATGAAAGGAGTCCTACACATCGAGATCAAGGAGCTCTTGCTAAGAGTCATGCTCGAAATCCAAGCATCTGAAAATGACTGGGTTCAGGTTCGTTACAACGAACTAGGTTTCCTTGATCAATGTAGGCTAAAAGACACTTACCATAAGTGGGGATACCAACAGCGTATCACTTGGTCATTAAATAAGAGATTCAGGAAGCGAAACATTCAAGAGGATGATCTAGCCTTAAAGGAAAATCTCAAACTTATACAAACTCCCATAGCTAAATTTTCACCTAGCTATGGAGGAACCTATCTAGTCACTAAAATAAACTCTGTCAGGGAAGTTACCTTAGTTGATCTCGACGGGGTCACATTTTCCTAAACCTTCAATCTCGACTAATTTAAGAAAATCTTTCCTTGAAACCACCTAAGGTAAAAAAGGGAAATGGTTGGACAATCGATCGTCAAGAGAAGGGAAGGCCAAATAAGGTCATATGCATTCCTAGCCATACATAAAAAAAATCCCACTAATTGAACCAACCATTATCTTGAGGTGAGATATAATACCTTAAACCCCCACCTTTTTTTCTATTTAGAGAGAACTACGTAGACCTGGTTCTTCACTATATTGTAATCATAGACATTTACAGACACCTAATTATCTTTAAAGTTGAGATATGTATGCAAATCGAGACATCACTTTGGGTTTGGTCTAAATAAATACTAAAAAACACCATGTTACAGGAAAACACTGTCTATGATCATTGTACCCTTACTCCCAAAGAGTTGGCACGATCTAAATAGGCTAAAACATCAACAACAAAATAGTTCTCTAAGGCATTTTAAAGACACCATAGGATCATTGTTATTTAGTCTACACATAATGGTTAGTATCGAGAAAAAGAAAAAAAAATCTTTGAAAGGAAAAATGCACTGGCCCGATAAACTTCTCCCTAGGAAAAGAAACACCAAAACACTCTTCTCCCTTCAGATCACTCTGCATCTTGAGACAAGGATCATCGAAATAGGCAAAATCCCTAAGGGCTCCCCGAAAAATGTCACCGTATTCTAGGAAATGGGGAGGTGATCTGATTCCTATGCCATTATCCCTCGATCACCCTGCATCCCTGAACAAGGATCATCAATAAATTGACTCACTAAGCGTACCCCATAAAATGGAACCCTATTCTGGGTGGGCGAGGACCCTCCAATATCAAAAGGTTGTGACAAAAGGCTTTAACCATTACCACAACCAGACGAAAAAAAGTACTTCCCTTTTTTTCTCCGGATTTCGTTCAAAAAGATGTGACCCTTCGTCAAAATAATAAAATTGTCTCTCTCCTTAAAAGAAAAGTCTCAAAAACATGGGGCACCATTCTAATAAAAAAAATCATAGGCTTTATCCATTTCATACACATGTCCAACATTAACCATCTTATGAATAAAAGTAAAATAAATTTTCATAGAAGGTTAAGATATCATCCAAAGAAAGTAACAAGGTCATAAAGGTGAGTCAAATCATGCGAAATTACATTAAAAATCTGGAAACAAATATCCAATCCATTATATCCAATCCCCCAATAAAGAATAAAGAATGTATAATAGTGCATATAATCAAAAATCAAATATCCCATTAAAACAATAAACAAACAAGCCCTTTGGGACAGTTAATCCATCGGTTTACCATTCCCAAAACAATTAACCCATCAGTTAACCATTTACCAAAATATAATCGATCAGTTAGCCATCCCATAAATTAATCATTATGAATTTCGATCTCATCCTTACATTTGTCACGGATCAAAATCAATGATGTCAAATTGTTAACCAGTCAATTAATTATTGTTACAGAGACCTATAAATAGAGGTGCCCATCCACCATTTCAAAGCATCCCAAAACCCGACCATGATTCGATTTTTTAAACTTCTTCTCCCTCGAGGGTTCGAGATACTCGAGCTCATTCTAAAAGTTTTGAAGAAGCTCATGCTTCCAAAAAGTTATTTTTCCCTCGAGAAAGGCTCGTACTTCTGCATAGTCACTTCTAGGTCCCAAAAGAGGTTCATACTTATGAAAAGTCACCTATCAAAAATAAACCGAGTCAAACCTCAACACAAATTTCATAAAATTCATCACATCTAAACAAAGCTCTGCTTGACTAAAAAACTAAAAAGGGGAGGGCCCAGGGAAAAATAGTCAACTTTCGTTGTGAGGGTAAAGAACCTTTGCAAAACTTTTTAGGCAATCCCCACTTATATGTACCTTGATAAACTGTATAGATCTTTTTGTCTTCTTTAGGCTAGCCTCCGTTTAGGAGATCGGGAATGCAATTTACAACATTTAGATTTCAAAAGTCTGGTTTCCAATAGAAAACCTCCACTAATGTACTGTATCTGCATGCTCATAGGATAAACAACTACTAATAATACTCCATAATTAAAATGCATCAACATGAAAGCATACTTTTCGAAATACGTTCTCACGAAAGTTCCATTGAGTTGTGTTAGCCCAAAACTTTGCAGGCCAAAGGCTAAAATTCAACTAATCTCATCACTTTTCTTAGAAAACTAAGCCTGTTAAGGAAGTGACATCCCAAATACGTGTTTTCATAAAAATAATTTTCAAACGATGAAATTCGATCAACGTATTTTCTTAACATATAAATATATGAATCCAACACAACAGAAATAATATATTGAGTACTAGGCTCCATAAATATCATACTGTTGTACTTTGTATCTCATAGCCTGTACCTGTGAATATACCCCATTTTTAGAACAACATAAGCTATAATCAGAAGTCCCCTTAGGTACATAGGCGCTATACCGAGCCAAACTTGTGAAGTCCAAGCCTCATAATACGTCTCTCGATGTAATATTTCTTAGGGATGGCTCCACCTCTAATGAAAACCCACTATATATAATCCAACCCCATTTGTTGGAACTATGTTAGCTTTGATCCAATGTCCCATATTTTACGTAGGTACTATACTGAGCTAAACTCGAGAAGCCTTAGCCTTATAATACGTCTCTCGACATATTATTTCTTAATAATCCCTCCATATACAATGAGATGCGCTATATATTATCTAACCCCATTAGTTATAACTATGTTTCCTTGATCCCAAGTCTTTTTGGGTACGTAGGCGCTATACTGAGTCAAACTTGTGAAGATCAAGCAATATAATACGTCTCTCGATGTATTATCTCCTATGGATGTCCCTATCTTAACTCCTACACACTTATATATTATCCAACTATGTTCTATTAAAATTATGTTAGCTTTGATCTCAGGTCGCCTTGGTTAAGTAGGATTTATACCTAGCTTAACCCATGAAGACCAAGCCTCATAATAAGTCTCTATGCATATTATTTCATAGGTATGCATTCGCCTATCACTCTAAACTCCTCCGGCGTCTCCTGGTCCACCCTAATACCAAGATATCGTGTCCTACTAAGCTTCTAAGAAATATAACATTACATCCTTGATGTAACCTCCCATCTTTTTAGCCTAATTCCTCATAATTCTAAACCTCTAAACTAGTCTATGACAAGAACTTGTGGATTGTTAGCAACTAGCTATTATAGGCTATTTTCTAATATTAGACATCCTCGGGTCCATTCCCATTATCATACTCCATATACCATCCCTCCCCTCCCAAGAAAAGACCTACACTTGAACACACATCATATTGTAACATGTGTGTAATTAAACTAAGTAGCCTTTGATACCAATTCCTCTTGGGTACGTAAGCACAATACCAAGTCTTTCTATTGATCTTGAGCCTCGACAAATTGTCTCTTGATATATTATCTCCAACGAGATGCACCCATCTCTCGGCTTTCACCCATTACACCTAACTAACCAAAACGAGATATCAAACTATCTCAAGGAGGGACCTCCCAAATATATCCTACATTAATCACATCCGAGAAGCACCCATCTTTCATCTTCCTATCCCTCTTAAAATTTAAAACGAGATATCAAACTATCTCAAGGTCGATCTTCCTCACACACTTACACATATAACGACCATTCCTTATGAAAATATGAAGTATATAGTCGTAAACAAGTAATCTTCTGTACTTGCACTGGTTGAAGTGATGTTTCTATACTTTTCATTGATACTATTTTCCAACCTAAGCACATATAAACATTTTTTAGGTACCCTTACTATAATTATCTAAACACATTATAAAAAAATGAAAAGTAATAAATTAATGAAAACATGAATAATAAGTATAGAATTAAGGAAGAATATAGAATAAGTGGGGTGCCTAATATGGTGACAATTATTATTCAACATAGAGAGATAAGAGAAGCACAATCACCAAGCAGCAAAAGAAATACAAGATGCCAATCACAGATGTACGTGGTTCAGCAAAGATGCCTACCTCCACGGTGGAGTAGTTAATAATATTTCTATATACTCCGAAGAGTGATTACAGAGAATAGAATGTGTCCTTTTCCCCGGACCTAGGGTTTGTTATATATATCCCCATTTCAGGGAGTGGGGGTGTTGGACTCCCCCACGTTTCCATCTTCTCCTAGAACCCCTCTTAATGGGAACATGGGAAAAGACTAAATCATAACTGGTTAAGATATGATGGGTCTAGACTTTGGGCCGCTACAATTATGCTACCCGTCCAGGCCCATCATTCTATTTTCGGTCATCATTCTATTTTCGAGTACCCACAATTTCCCCTAAGTTTGTTGGGCCATACTTTGGGCTCAACAAATTTAAATGATTTGTCATGATGGCTCATTTGTACACCGTGCAACTCTTCCCAAGGTTCGAGGTCTGTTCATTATGATTAGCAGCACTCAAAAGCTATCCAGAGCGGTCATTTTTCGATCGTCGTTTCAACCTTCCCAGTACCCTCCCATTTTCTATGAGCTCTAGCGATTCAAGTTCTCTTCTCCCAGTCTCCATTCTTATTTCTTCCTTGTCATTTGGGCTCATGATTCTTCATCGTTCATGTCGAACTTTCATCTTGTAAGTCTCTTGTGGCTTCTCTTTGTATTTTATCTTTGAATTTGTAGTTTTTAGGGTTTCCCAATGGCAAAGATCGATAATAAGTCAGTGTCTGAATTTAGGAAGTTTTATAACAACCCAGAGTGGGTAGAGATTGAGTGTGTCCCTCCTCCTAGAAATGTTAGAGAGATAGAGGGTGCCCATTGGATCCATGTCTTTCTGCTTTCCCAAGGGGGGCTAACTTTTCCTCCCAACAACTTCTTCTTGCATTTCTTTGGTTATTTCAACATTGTTCCTGCACAGTGCTCGCCCAATGTGTGGAAGATAATCAATGGTATTCATAGAATAAATCAGTTATATGGCACCAAGTTAGGGCTCGTCAAGGTCTGCTTTTCCTATTCCTTTTCTCGAACTAGTTCTGGTGTTCTCTATCTCAAAGTCAGGAGTCCTGGTAGGGTATTGGTAGTTAACTTACCTGATTCCCATAAGGACAATTGGCAAGACGGCTTCCTTGCCAGAAATTGGCAGTTCTCTCCCCAGACTGAGGGGTCGAGGTCTGATAGGTTCTCTATTCCCTTTTATGGGGAAGAATATATAGGTAGTCTTTGCTCTGTTCCTTTAATTTCTTTACTGGTTTGTGATCTTTCTGACTTTCCCTATTTTTTCTTCAGCGAGGTCGAAGAACTTGGAACCTGCTCTCAGCGAGGTTCGTCTTTCTGAATTAGTCAAGGCTTCGAATATCAGGGAGCCTTTAGCCGATGACGAGAATCCTTGGTCTACCACTTTCTTACTCGAATACAAAAACATTGGTTCTAGCTTTATAGCGAGGCCGGTAGACAGTATCACTGAATTTGATACCTCTGAAGAGACTGCTGCTGATCCTATCCAGTTGGATGAGGAGGAGAGCAATTCTGAGAGTGACATTGTAGGCGGTGCTGAAGGCAATTTTAGTGAGGAGAGCTCCAGTGGTGATAGTTCTTCTGACTCAGAAGAGGCTTCTGAAGCCCGAGGATCTTCGAGCACGTCCACCAGTTCAAGTGAGGAGATGCTTCCTCCCAGGAAAAACTTAATTCGGGATGATGACGACGATGATCATATGCTCCTCACCCAGAGGTCAAAGAAGTAGAAGTACAGTACTAGGGCTATTCCCATTGGCTCTCAGTCTTCTGCTCAGGAGCAGGAGAGGAATAGGAAAAAAGAAGAACAGTTGAAAGAGAGAGAGAGAGAGAGAGAGAGAGAGAGAGAGAGAGAGAGAGAGAGAAAGGAAAAGGAGAGAAAGAAGATGGGGGAGAAGAAAAGGATGGAGGAGAAGAGGAGGATAGAGAAAGAGAAAGAGGAGGAGAGGAGAAGGATGGAATGAAGAACGAAGGCTGGGCAGGCCTTAGTCCCGGTGTCCTCATTGTTCGAGGGGGCCTCAGTTGTTGTTTCTCCTCAGTTGGCCCCCGCGTTGCTCAAGAGGGCAGTTCATCCTGCTGATCATCAAAGGGCGCTGGGGTCTGATCAATTGGACCTACAGGCTAGCCAGAGGCTAGCTTTGGTAAGACCTTTTCTTTTCTCCAATGCTTTACTAAGGGTTATCTATTTCCTTTTTCTTAACGTCTTCTTTGTTTTTGCAATTTGTGGCTGACTTCGTTGTGTTATATCGCTCTCGCGACGAGATGATGAGCAGGAACAGCGAGCTAGAGTAGCAGAGTGTTGCCTTGAAAGTGAGGGGCACTCAACTGGAGGCTGATCTAAAAATGTTGATGCTGCTCGAGCTTCTTCTGACCTGAACCTCGTTAATTCCAATCGAGATAGGGGCGCAGAAGTTAAAGAGCTGGTTAAGCTGAGGCAGGCCTATGACCTGGTCTGCTCGAGCATGTTGGTCATCGTAGAGGAGAACAGGGTGCTGTTCGGGCAGCAAAAGGATAAAGAGTCCCAGGCAGCCACCATCAAGGAGGATTCATACAACTCCGGGTGTACTACTGCTTATGAAGACGCTGAGGTTCAGATAGGCTACATCAGTCGTCTGAACTTCAAAAAGGGCTGGAACAAGGCCCTCACAGCTGTTGGTGTCGATGCTGACTCTCCCCTGTTCGACGAGCACAACTCGAGACCAAAGCCAACTGTGGATGAAGAAGCCCCTGCCCCAGCCATCGAAGGCGTTGATTCTGCCCTTCAGACAATTCATGCTGATGCTCACCCTACCCGGGCGACTGAGGTTATCCCTATAGAAGGGGATGCCTCTACTGCTGATAAAGGGAAGAAGCCAACTACTTCTGAGAGGTATGAGGTTTCCAGTTAGTTTACTTCTAGGATTACTTTTATACTTTTACTTGTAATTTTTCCTTTTTACTGCTCAATGTACTTTGTCCCTTATTAATGAAATGAAAAGGTTTCTCATTCCCTTAGTGTGTTGAATGATTCTGTCTTTCCTTGCACTTTTATGTCTTGTAGTTGATTGATGTAGAAGAGTATATTCCTGCCACATCTCAATTAGGCAGGACCTTGGTCCCAATGCAAGTCCTTAGGTTCGCCAAGCCCTTGTTAAGCTTTGCAAATCTCTTAGATCAAGGAATTAGAAGTATAAGGATCAGTCCGAGCTTGTGGGAAAGCTGAAGGACAGGCTTCAAGAGATGGAAGAAGTTGGTGCTTTAGTCCAAGAGGAGGTGAATACATTAAGATAAAGGCTCCTAGATGCCTCTGAGATTAATCAGGTAGGGGAGATTCTTCAGAGGGAGAATGAAGCTTTGAGGAGGGAAGTCTCACGACTCAGGGAACATGCGTCGAGCACTGTTCCTGAGGTATTACGAGGTTCTTCCTCTTCACGAGCTGGAGCAAGATCAAGCGATGTTCCTCTGGTGCTGTAAGGTTCTACCCCATTAACTGTTCCACGAGATGGTACACGTGCTAGGGGCCCAACTAGGGAAATGGAAGAGCTCCATGATGATGTTCGATGAGCATACATGATTGTTGTTGGGCTCCAAAGGAATGTTACTCGGCTGGGGCACCTGTTTAAAAAAGGACCTCGGCGAGTATGGGCTGACGATTATGACCAGGGTTGGTTAGATTCTCCAAAGAGGCTGACAGGGTTTGAATCTCGCCTTTATCAGGGGGTGGTTGAGAGCCTTGGGGTAGATGCAAGTTCCAAGGAACTCAATGCTCTGGTATCATCATGAAATATCTCCTTCCACTCGGATGCCTAACCCTTTTAGGAGAGTTGATCAGTGGATACCCATTGATGCCATCCCTCGACAGCTATTGGAGTCGGATGTTAACGAAGTCGAGGAAGAGTTAGTTCCCCCTCCCGATGATGGTCGAAGAGCTCAAGTGGCTGATTATCTTGCTCGGAGGCCTCACCCTCACTAAGATTTTGCCAGTAGTAACTCTGTATATTTTGTATTGAAGTGATGTAATCTCGATGTTTTGGGGGAGCTCACCGACTAAACATGTATTGTATTTGTTGTAAATGTGATGAATTAATATAAAGTTTATGCTTTGGGAAAATTTACCGACTAAACAAGTGTCTTATATTTTCCTCATTATTTGTTCAAAAATCTTGAGCCTATCTAGGATGACTAGATTTGTATGTTCGCATTATCAAGTAAGTGTCCTTCCAGTCTAATATGACAATGAGATACCATTTTGCCTCACTTTACCTTTTAGGTTGTGTAGTCACACTTCCTTAGGCCTAAGTGTGGCAATTGGCGAGGACACACCTGGTGTTCGATGATTTCTCCGATCAGGATTTTATTCAGCCAAACATTGTTTGGTGACCAATTCTGACTTGGTCATATTGCCTAAGGGTCTCCTGTAGGGCTTCATATATTGCCAAGGGCCATGCTTATGAGGTCTTTCATATTTCATAATGAAAACATGAGGAGGGTCATTTCCTTGCTATAGTGTAATGATCAGTGTGCATATCACTTGGAAAGGGTGTGTGAGTTATAAAGTCCATATACCAGTTAACTGACACTTCATAGAATGCAACTGCTAAACAACTTTTATTAATGAGTTTCAGTTTCATAAGTACAATGCAAAAGAAGAATCTAGAAATAAAATTTCTTGAGATTGGCTGCATTCCATACTCGGGGTATCTCTCTGCCCTCCAGCGTTTCCATGTGAGAAGCTCCTTGTAGATCGTCTCTTGTTATTTTGAATAGTCCTTCCCAATTTGGCCCTAGCTTTCCATCTGATGGTTTCACTGTGCTGCAGGGGACTTTTCTTAGGACGTAGTCTCCAACTCGGAATGCCCTTGGGTTAACCTTCTTGTTGTAGTGCTTTGCGAGCTGTTGCTGATAGCTCGCTAGTTTTACTAGGGCTAGCTCTTGGCGCTCATCGGCGAGGTTGATCACAGCGAGCAATGCTGCATCATTATGGCACTGGTCGACAAGGTTGGACTTCATTGTTGGCAACCCTGCTTCCAATGGGATGACTTCCTCCATTCCATACATCAATGAAAATGGGGTTTCCCCCGTTGCTCATCGTGGAGTGGTACGGTAGGCCCATAGAATATGTGGTAATTCATTTACCCATGCGCCTTTGGATAGATCTAATCATTTCTTTAATATGTCGATCACTGTGTTATTGGTTGCCTCGGCTTGACCATTGCTCTGAGGATAGGCCACTGAGCTAAAATGTTTTCTGATTCCATGCTCGTCGTAGAAATTCTGAAAGGAGCCGCTCTCGAACTGCGTTCCATTGTCAGTGATGATGGTTCTAGGGATGCCAAAATGGGTGATTATATTTCTCCATATGAACCTTATCATATCTGTATCTTGAATGTTCGCTAGGGGTTATGCCTCGATCCATTTGGTGAAGTAGTCATTTGCGATCAATAGATATTTACGATTGTCGATGGTGGTAGGAAGTGGTCCTACGATGTCCACTCCCCATCGGGTGAATGGCCATGAGCTGGACAGTGATTTTAGGTCACTAGCAGGTTGATGGACCATGAGAACGTGAAGTTGTCATTTCAAGCACTTACGAACATACATCATAGAGTCCCTTTGCATATATGGCCACCAATAGCCTTCCTTCATCGCTCGAAAAGCCAGGGACCTTCCTTCAATATGGCTTCCACAAATTCCCTCGTGAACCTCATGTAGGACCTGCTCAACATTCCTTGGGTGAACACATTGAAGTTAAGGACCGGAAAAAGATCTCTTATATAGCTTGCCCTCTGGTGATAAGTGAAAGCGAGGAGCTTTGACTCTTATCTGGTGGGCAATCTTTTTGTCATCTAGGAGCGTGCCATCTTTCAAATAGTTTCTTAAAGGGTCCATCCAGCTGGGTGTTGACTCCACTCGGAGCATCTGCTCCATGCCTGACAGCTTGCTGCTATGGTTGAGGCTCGGATGAGCAAAAAAATCGATGGGGATTGTTCTTTTTAGGTCGGAATCGACTGCCAAACTTAGGGTTGCTAAGGCATCAGCATGGTTGTTGTGTCCTCTGGGAAATTGCTGGACATTGATCTCTTTGAAACTAGCCATTAGTATTTTCACTAAGGCGAGGTAAGCTTCCATTCTTTTATCTTTTGCATTGTAGTCGCCACTTATCTGATTGGAGACTAATTGAAAATTGCCGAACACCTGTAAATGCTTTGCTCCCAATGTGTGAGCCTTTTGGAGGCCGGCTATTAAGGCTTCGTATTCTACTTCGTTGTTGGAGGCTGCAAATCCAAGCCTGATTAATTGTTCAAGGATTGTATCCTCTCGATTAATGAGGACAATGCCTACTCCTTCACCCTTCGAGTTGGAGGCTCCATCAATGAACAATTTACAGGTTTCCTCCGTCGTGTCGTTCCCCTTTTGTCTTGCTGGTTGAGGTTGGTTGGAAGGTTGCTCGCCTGTGAATTCGGCTATGAAATAAGTAAGGACCTACCCCTTGATTGCTTTCCTTGGTTGAAATTGGATGTCAAATCGTCCAAGCTCGACTTACCATTTAGACAATCTGCCCGACAAATCTGCCTTCCGCATGATTGATTTAAGGGGGTGTGATGTTAGGACGATTATAGTGTGGGCTTCGAAATAGTGCTTCAGCTTCCTAGAAGGCGAGCTTCTCCAGTGGTAGGCACCTCTGCTCGGCGTCTGCTAGGGTCTTGATCGCATAAAAAATGGGGTACTGGATTATTGCAACTTCGCACATTAATGCAGAACTGACAGTGTGGTTGGAAACGGAGAGTTACAAGTACAAGGAACTTGTTTCCTGTGGTATGAGGAGCAGTGGTGGGGAATTGAGGTAAGCCTTGAGTTCGTCCAATGCCCACGAGCAATCTTGGTTCCATTTTACCGTTTTGTTTCCCTTTAGAAGCTGGAAGAAAGGCTTGCACTTATCGAATGACTTAGAGATAAAGCGATTTAAGGCAGCGAGCATTCCGGTGAGCTTCTGTACATCCCAGATTGTGTGAGGAGGTTGTACCCTGCTTATTGCATCGATCTGGTCTGGGTTAACCTCGATGCCTCTCTTATTGACCAAGTACCCAAGAAATTTTCCTGGCTGGACATCGAAGGAACATTTGCTCTCGTTAAGTTTCATTCGGTACTTCCTGAGGATTTCGAAGGTGTTTGACAAGTCTGAGAGGTGGTCTTCTTTCTTCTTGCTTTTAACGAGCATATCATCGATGTAGACCTCCATGGTGTCTCCTATTTGGTCCTTGAACATCTTGGTGACCAGCCGCTGGTAGGTTGCCCCTACATTTTTTAGCCCGAAGGGCATGACCTTATAGCAGTATAACCCAACCGTGGTGATGAATGTTGTTTTGTCCTGGTCTGGGGTATACAGAGAGATCTGATGATACCCTGAGTATGCATCCAGAAAACTCATCCTCTCGTGAGCTGTAGTGCCATCTACCTGTTGATCAATTTTTGGGAGGGGGAAACTGTCATTCGGGCACGCTCTATTGAGGTCAGTGAAGTCGATGCAAACTCTCCACTCCTCGTTGCTTTTTGGAACTACTATTGGGTTGGATAACCATTTGGGTAATTTTACCCCCCGTACGGATCCTGAATCCAGAAGTTTTTCCATTTCTTTTTCCACGGCTTTTGCCTTCTCGGGCGAAGTTTATCGTGCCTTCTATGCGACTGGTTTGAAGGTGGGATCGACGTGAAGCTAATGACAAACTATAATAGGATCAATTCCGGGCAGCTCGTATGGCTCCCACGTAAAGACGTCTACATTATTTCTTAACAGGGTAGTCAATTCCTTCTTCTCCTCATCTGTGAGAGAAGCTCCCATCAAGAAGATCCTGTTATCATCGCAATCTCCAGCTGTGATTTCATCCAGGTCCTCGATGACACGTTCAGGGGGTAGGATCCTGGTCTCCTCTACTTCGGGCCTTTCGTATTTTAATTACTATTTTGAAGGTATCAGACCTCCTTGTTATTCAACCTTCTCGCTGCGCTTGTCAGCCTTCTTCTCTGGTTTTGGGCGGATGGCTGCTATGAAGCATCTTCTCGCCATCGCTTGATTTCCATGGATCTCCATTACTCCACGCTCGGTCACATACTTGATTTTCTGATGGTTGGTCGAGGATACTGCCTTCATTGCGTGTAACCACCCTCTGCCGAGGATAACCTGATATGGGGAGTCAATGTCGCCCACTAGAAATTCGATCATTTTAGAAATATTTCGTGCCCTCACTGGCAGTACGATCTTTCCCAAGGGCATAGTCATCTTTCCATCGAAGCCAACCAAAGGGATAGTAGCTTCCTTCAGGTCGGCAATGCTTAATTTCAATTTTCTGAACAGGTCAAGGTACATCACCTCGGACAAGCTCGCTCGGTCGATAAGCAATTTGTCGACGTCATAGTTTGCTATCTTAAGAGTAATGATTAAAGCATCATGATGTGGGGTTCTCACTCCCACCAGATCTTCATCCATAAACACGATATGCTTACTATAGTCAACGTCATCTGCTCGCCAACTCTTTCTTGACTGTGTTTTCGCTGGATCGATCTGAAAACCTTGCATCACTTCCGTAAGTTTTTTCACCTACATTCGGGCTGAATTTCCTTGAATCTATTTTGTGTCAGATGCCCCATGGATTACTGTGAATTCATGGTCGGCATCATCTTCGAGCACGTTGTCAGGCCTGGATTCTTTATGGCGGCAACCTTCTCTGCCCCTTTGTCCACGAATTCGTTCAGATGCCCGGATTGGGCTAGCTCTTCCAGGTGGGACATAAGAGCCTTGCAATGCTCCGTCTTATGTCCTCCTTCTTTGTGAAAAGCGCATCTCAGCGCGTTGTTTCTTTTTTACGGATCTCCTCCCATCTTCCTGGGCCACTTAGTAAATGGCTCGTCTTTGATTTTTGTGAGAATTTTGTAAATTGGTTCTCTAAAAATGGTATTAACCGCCTGAAACGCTTTTGACAAATCATTGTTGCCTCTATTCTTGGAGCCATTCTTGCCCCCATTCTTTCCTCCTTTCTTCTGGTTCTCAGCTTTGTCATTGCCCTTGGCAGTGATCTTTGCTCGACCGTTTTCCCCTGTGCTGAGGCGGGTTACATCTTCCACCTTAACATATTTCTCTATGCGGGCCATTAGGTCGTCGATGGTCATGGCTTCTTTCTTTGTCAAGGACTGGTATAGAAGGGAAGAGCTGGGTAGCCCAATTTTGAAAGAGGCCACTGCCACTTGCTCCGAGCTGTCCTTGACTTCGTTGAATACCTCCTAATACCTCTTCGTGTAGTCTCGGAGGGTCTCTTGAGGCGTCTTTTTCATGGTTAGCAAAGCATCCATCCTTTTGGGATGGGAGCTACTTGTAATGAATCGATCCGTAAAGAGCTCAGCCAGGGACATGAAACTCCTGATGGACCAGTGGGGGAGCCTTTCGAACCATTTCTACGCCACATCATGCAAGCTCGAGGGAAAAATCTGGCACATTCGCGCGTGTCGATGATTCGAGAGGGTCATGGCCTATCAGTACTGCCTGACGTGATTAATGGGATCAGTCTTACCGTCATAAATTTTAAACCTTGGAATATCAAACTTCTTGGGGGCTTATTCTTCTTCTATTTCCCTCGAGAAAGGTGATTTCATCTGAGTTTTAAGAGCTCACCTAGCGATTTCTCGGGTTAATCTGGTACCGTGATGCGCAGGGTGTTGGTCTATCTCCCTTCGGACCACACTGCGTATGTTTTCGTTACTGCGATCCAGGCTCCTGTGATGGCGAGCTAGTCACAGTTCCTCGAGCAGGTCATCCTTTGACTCGTTTTCCTTAGATTTTTTGGGATCCGTTCCTGGGACTCCTTCCTCGGCTGCGAGGCTTGCTCGACTGAGGGCTAGGAGTGCGGTATGGACGTCTTTTGGCTCCATAATGGAGTTCTCTCTCCACTCTTTCTAATTTTCTTTTAAGGCGAGCATTCTCAGCTTCGTGCCTCTAAGAAGACTCCCTCTGCTCGTGGAGCCTCACCTTATATGCATTAATCAGCTTGGATATCTGCGTGGGCCTCGCTGGTCCTTGGCTTTCTTCTAAGGATGGCCTTTTTAGGCGAGTCCTCTGGTCTGAACGCCGAACTTCAGATCTAATCCTCCGAGGAGTGGGAGGTTCTTAGATATCTCCTGCCTGGGGAGCATTACTACTGTGACCAGACATTTTGAACTCTTTTCTTGGTGTGGGCTTTCTTAGGGAAGATAAACGTTCCCACAGATGGCACCAATTGTGGTGACAATTATTATTCAACACAAAGAGATAAGAGAAGCACAATCCCCAAGCAGCAAAAGAAATACAAGATGTCAATCACACAACAAAGGATGTACGTGGTTTAGCAAAGATGCCTACGTCCACGGTGGTGCCGTCAATAATATTTCTATATACTTCGAAGAGTGATTACAGAGAATAAAATGTGTCCTTTGCCCAGGACCTAGGGTTTGTTATATACATGCCCATTTCAGGGAGTGCGAGTGTTAGACTCCCCCGCGTTTTCCATCTTCTCCTAGAACCCCTCTTAATGAGAACATGGGAGAAGACTAAATCATAATTGGTTAAGATATGAGGGGTCTGGACTTTGGGTCGCTACAATTGGGATACTCGTCCAAGCCTATCATTCTATTTTCGGTCATCATTCTATTTTCGGGTACCCACACCTAACACCTTCCCCACTTGTAACCTAGATTTTGAACTTGCACACCAAGAATCTCTAGACTAACTGCTGAATTTAAAACATGACTTATGATTAGGTTGAACCTTTTTATTTATTTTTATATAAAAACAAACTATAAACTCTTAACACTTGACAAAACCCCCTTTTCCCTGCATGAAAGCCACACTTACCAAAGGGGCATGTACTAAAAACTAGACATGGTGTCAAACTACATGCAAGGCAAAGTCATATACACCAAAACATTGAATTGATAATACGACCTCGTGGGGACATAGAGTAACGGGAGATAAGAAACCACGCATCCACCATTACACTAGAGAGATGGCTCTCAGGGTGCAGCGCCACCAGCTAGCTCAGGGCCCGCAACACCATATTAGACACGAGGAATGTTACCTTTGGGTTAACCTTTGATAATGTCCTTGCAAATAGTTGACTCTCCTAAAAATTTGGACTTAAATTTAGGAGCAGAAGCATTGAGATGATTGAATCCAAGACCGATCTTTTCATTTTTTATTTGGAAGGTTTTTAAAATACTATCCAACTTCTCTGACCTAGACTCCAAATCAAATTTAATGCAAGTTGAGTCTCTCAGTTCATCTTCTAACTTAAAAATCCTCAACTCAAGGAAAGTTTTAGACTCGTCTATTTTTAGGGACTCCTTCTTTATGTGTTTAATCATTCCTAGAAGTTTATCTCTCTCCCCCTCAATGTATTCCAGCTTTTCCCTAAAGATCTTTCACGTGCCTTTAAATCCTCAATTAATTTATCATTATTTCATATAGTACACTCTTTTAAGTTAGCCTATGATTTCAAGTTAACCTTTTCGTTTTCATGGATTCCATGTATAACTCATTGAAGGAAACTTAATGCTCACTATCCTCTTTTTCTCTTATCTCATTTTCTTCCTAATCTTCACCGACTTAGGAATAACAAGGTCGCACCTCAAAACTGTCGTACATATGATTATCTTTAACATCAGAATAATTTTGATTTAGACTCACATGGATAGCCATGAAATCGGTGTCATTATGCTCAATGGGAGAATCAAGTACCTCTTTCGAATCACTATCAATAAGGGTTGCATTGTTAGCTTTGGGATTCTTACCTTCTTTCCTTAGTTTAGTGGGACACTCATGAGCATAATGCCCAAACCTTTGGCATTCATAAAACTTTTCCTGTTCGTTTATCTTCTTAGGTTCATCCATATTCTTCATATTACGTTCATTGTTAAAGTCCTTCGTTTTCTTTTTAAAATTCTTATATTCTCAAATCTTAAGGAATTTTGAGAATTCTTCGGGATGTAAATAACCCTCACTATCAAAATTCAATACATCCTCCTTACGATTTTTTAAAGAAACTATCTTTTTTTCTTTTCTTCTTTCTTCTTAAGAGGACACATGTTCATCTCAAAGGTTTGAAGATAATTTATAAGTTCTTGCACTCTCATAGTATCAACATCTATAAGAAAATCTAAGATCGTGAATTCGGCACTAAATCTTTTAGGCAAGGACGATAATTTTTTTTTTAAATATGGATTACGAGATTGGTTCAACTATGTTAAATGAGGAGTTAACAATATCCAAACATTTAACATAAAAATAATCAATCAACATATGCTCTCCTATTTTAATCGTTTTCAAAGATAGTTGTTTGATTTTGTAACTCAGAAAACCTAATTGTGTCGATTCCCTCGTGTGTGGATTTAAAAATATTCCATGCATCTTTCGCGCTCTCACAAGTTATAATATGTCTAAACTCTTCAGACGTAACAATGCAAAAATAGTGTTGACATCTTTGGAATTGAAATTCAAGGCATATTTTCCATCCTTTGACCATAGAGAATATGCTATAACTAAATAATTCTCAGTAGGAGGAGACCACACTCGATCCATAGAGTACCAAACATTCTCATCGATATATTTTAAGAAAAATCTCACCTGCACTTTCTAATAGGGATAGTTTGACCCATCAAATATAGTAAGTAGGGAAATGGAACTCCCCTCATGGTTAAAACCCATATAAACATAACAAAACACAAATAAACAGTATTAATAACGAGATAACTTAGTGAACCCGCTCTAATTCCAATTTGAAAAATGCTACAAGTTGTGCTAGGGTTATAGACAAATTCCAAATTTTAATTTTAATTGATTTACTAAGTGAGCAATAAATCAATTTTAAATCAAGCACCAATTAAATAAAAGTTTTGCAAACAATTACTCCAATTTTATCTTGTCCTAAGCATGCATATAGTTTAATAACAAGAATAAAATAAACAATCACACACAATACCTAGATATAAGAAAAAAACCCACAATGGGAAAAATCTCGGATGACCTTTCCTATAAAAAGTTCACTATGATATAGAATTTCATATAAGGATGCCAAATGACATAATCAAGACTCAACACCTTTCAGCTTTACTCAGTCTTCCATTTGCTCCTTGAACTTTATTCCTAGATACACCACATGAATCCACCCATAGTCCATAATGCGTTCGTCATGAATCTTGGTATCCAATGATCTTTAGTTATCTTCCTTCACTGTTGCAAACACGAAATCCACCGTGCTAGAAATAAAATTTCTCTATGAAATAGAATAAACAATCTTGGTGTAAGAAACTCTAGATATCAAACTAGGATATTATGTAGATTCTTGGATTTAAAACTATGGGAGTAAACGGGGCCTAGGTTTTTCTCTCAAAAACAATTTTTGAAATAATTTGAATTTTTAAATCAACTTGACAGTCCAAGAATTTATAGAAAAAACTTAAAATAAAGGCGGCATAACAAATGAGCCAATTTTTTCGAACGAATATGCAAGTAATTCGAACGAGATTGGCCATCTCATTTAGAGGAAATTTAATGTCATCGAATGAGACCCCAAAAATCATTTGACCAGGATCAAATGACCCTCTAACAAAATGATTCTAGCAAGATAGAAAGTTTTTCTCGATGCTCGATCGAACCTTATTTGAAAGAAAGATCAAAACTTGTTTGAACGAAGTAACATGTCATCAGAACGAAACTTGTATACTCATTTAAAAGAATTTTAAACTCATTCGAATGACTTTTAAAAAAAATATATTTTCTTTTAAAAATTATTTTTCAAAATTAGCCTCAAAATATACCATTTACGCGATCCCTAAGGTTGAAAACGAACCTGTGCGTGATGTTGATGTCATATTGACCCGGGCCACTTCGTGTCTTTGATGCATCGTAGTTTTGAAGAACAAATATAACATAATCCTAACCTATGACTCGAGTGGTTTTGTCTAAACAAAAAAAATCTATAATTATAAATTTTACAATAAACATTACAATATAGACAAAAGATGAAATTTTGCCTTATAGAAATATATTGATCTCTTGTATGAAAAGTTTCATACATGAATATGGATCTCTTAGAGTCGTCGAGTGCATGTGAGGTGATAGAGGCACGTACGAGAAGCTCAAGAAATACTTTTTGGAGTCTAAGAATGTGAAAGTGAACCTCGAAGTGTGTTCCAAGAAGTTAGAGAATATGCTCCTTGCACCATCTCAATTCTCAAAAGACAAAACGGGTTTAGTCTATGATGGAGTGAGAGATTGTAATCGAAATAAAGATACTATTTCTCAAAGGGTCCCTAAACTCACATCCTGGTCCTCCTTCGAGAGAGAATCAATCCCAAGATGAAAATGATGGATCCTTCATCATTGTACTTTTACACCCATTCAAAGAGGAAGAGTCATCTTAGACACTATTGTCACTAGTTTGTGCAAAGTGGTTGTGTTACTCCATTTTTTAATGAAGATTTTAATGATCACCAAGAATGTATTGAGTATGTAATTCGAACATCCCAAATGCTTATGGGAGAATTCAAGAAGATTCTTGGTTATCATGGTAGTTCTCAAAGTAAATAAAATATAAAGAATATAAAGACAAAGAAGTTTGTTAGAGTGATGGATGAGGGTGTTGACTCTCATATGTCTCACCCTTCCGAATGAATCATTTGTATAACCTCTAGGTTAGTAATCAATTCATCTTGTTTATTATTTGTTATTCTTACTAGAGTCTATCATAGTTCTTTTTTGTTTTCGATTTCATATTTTTTTTTAAATACAAAAATATTTATTTCTTTTGAAATATTTTGAGAAAAAACCAAAAAATTATGTTTCCTTACTTAAAATCATAAAAAAGCAAGAATATTTTTTATTTTTTTATTTTTTTGTCTTTTGTGTATTCGACAATAAAGGATGTAAGAACAATGCCATGTGAGTTAGTTCTATTTTCTAGATTTTTAGAATTTTGGAAGATAGTGTGAGCTTATAATAGATTTTACTTAGTCATTATCTTCGGATTTATCCTAGAAACAACCCATTGTAATTGCATCGTAGTGTTTACTATATTGGACACACATTGGTTGATCTTGAGTGGTAGGGTGTATCATCGATCTTGATTGGTAGAGCTTTAACGCCATGCATTTTCACTTAATCGGGTTATATTTTCGTCGATAGATTTTTTTAGGTGTTCTAGTAAGAACCATTGTTTCTGAGTTTATTTAAAAATTATAAGAGAGCCATTGTTAAGAGATGCCTAAAAGGGGTGATAGTTACCATTAGAAAAAGACATAAAGTAAATTATTTGTGCGGTTAAGAAAGTAAAATTAAATATTGACGCAAGGTCATAATCTGAAAAGAAAAGGAAAGGAAAATCATACAAACATCATGTTTGAGGAGGTGCAATTTGAAGATCAATGGATTTAACCATGCTCATCTAGTATGTGACTTTTTTTGCCTTATTGAACTGTTAACGCAAGCGGTTAATTTGAGGTATTAATCGACATGAACCTTTGTAAACTCAATTTTTTAATATAGTTGATTTTCATCATTTTTAATTATGAGGTGAATGAAAGGGTTTGTGCATACGTGAGGACATTATAAATTTTCTAGGTTTTTGAGTTCATCTATATTCCCATTAAGTTGCTTTTGTGGGATTTCATATATTTAAAATCATCTTGTACTTGTCATTCACTTGTTTTCTTTTTGTTTTTTTTATTTGTTTTCGTCATCTTGAGATGTGAATATTTGGATTTTATTGATATATATGTTGTTGATATTTATATTTTTATGTTTTATGTAAAACTTATCTCATTAAAGATATGTTGAAATTGTTGATGATTATTTTCTTGATTTGATCAATTTGTGATATATTGTCAGATTCTTTCCGTTTGTTTATTCGGGCAAAAAGGAGATAAGTTTTTCTTAAGGGGAAGTACTTTATTTAGGGGGAGTAGTTTAGTTTATGCATTGAATATTTAAATACTCGTCTATTTATTATTCTCCTTTATTTTTGTATCTCATGGGTACGTGTTGAAGTGTCCAAGATAAAGGGTTCCTGAGTATCGACAAATGTATGTATTAAAAGTTTGAAGCCTATTCAGATATCGAGTCTCGCGGGATTTGGGATTGGGTAGTTTTAATGTACAGACACTTTTATCCATTTTTTTTTATCTTTTCCAGTTTTATCTTATTTTTAATTATTTTTGGAATAGCCAGGGGGTATTTCTAAGGATATATTTGTATATCTTTCCTGTAGTTCGTCTTATTCCTAATTTATAAAAAAATATATATATGTTTGTTTGTGAGAAATAATCCTTATCTTTAGCGGATGTGCGGCGGGCTCTAAACGCCTTAACGAGTGATCTGGTTATCCTTTTTCTTTTTTGAGTTATTTCTTGGCACCTTAATTTCTTGAGTAGATACTGATTCTCTATTGGGGATTGTAAGTGACCTTATACCCATGGGGATGACTCCGCGAGATCCTGGGGTGAAGGGCATGAATATTCAAATGCAGCGGTCGATTACGCATGAGTTTGGGTATGTGTGGTAACTAGGAGAGAGGGTGGTGAGGCAAATCTTGGAGCAGGAGGTGGTGGTCCCACCGTTAGCGCCCCTATGTACATGAGGCAGGTGAGAGAGATGTCAGACGATGTCGGCGAACCCTATACACTCTATATGGATATGGTGGTGAGCTATGATTATAAAGATTTTATGATGATCTGGTTGATGCCCTCCCATATATATGAAATGGAGAACATGCCTCCACCCACCCCAGCTTTGATCAGGGGTAATAGTGTACCGGTGGGAGGTGGTGGAACATCGGCAGTGATGGAAGTAGAGGAATATCCAATCATTTAGGTTACTCCCCCTTCCTACAAATTTTGAATGAGTAGCAAGGAGTCACTGAGCGTACCGTACCATCCTAATGTGTCGGTGTCTGGGTTCATGTGACTTACAAATGAGGCCCTTGGGCCTGAGATATATCCTTCTTCTTTATCTTTTCCAGTTAATTCTAATTTTCTTCTTTACTGATTGATTTATCTTTCGTTGTTGCTTCTTTGCTTTCCATATGTTCGGGTGCCGACAAACTAGCTAAGGGATATCAAAGACTGCATTGCCTCCATGTCTGATTATATCAAGAAGTCGGATCCTTCCTGCTTTGTGCCCTCTGCCACCTCATATGAGGGTTCGGGTTCTGGGAGTGGAGGATCCACTGCTCGTCACCAGGGAAAGCGCGTCCTCCGCGAGGGTTAAGGGCTTGAGAGGCAAAGTTGAGGGTTCGAGAGAAGTTCCATTTATATTTTTATGATTTTCTTTTTTATCAGCAAAATGTAACGAAGTGAAGAAAAATATATATGGAGAAATATGCTTTTTCTTTTTTGGCATTTTTCTTGATTTAGTGACTTATCATATATGTTCTTTAAATTGTTGTTGAGATTTTGTTTAGTTTATGCACAGACAGAGATAAGTATGGAAGTGGAAGGGAAAATGTTTATTATTATTTTTTAAGAAAAAATGGGGGTAAAAGTAATTAACTTAGGGAAAAGATTTTTCGAGTAAGAATTTATTTTCAGACTGAAAATGATTTTTCGAGGAGAATAAAATAGAGAAAATGAGTAATTGTAAAGTAATGGCCCAGGGGAAATTTTTCAAAGCATGGATTTTTTGGGAAATTGATTTTGATGAAAGAGAAATGATGGAATTTTCCAAAACAATGGGGAACTGGTCGACATGCTCCTTAACCTTCCTATCGTCACGAGGGTCAAGTCAAATAGTCCCTGAACTTTGATTGCACATTCCTATACATCACTTTACTCCTTCAGGGCTGAGAATAAATTGGGTTCCTAGAGTTCTTATTTTTTTTCCAAGGGTTTTGAGTATAAAAGGAGGGGTATGGGATGTGCTTTCTCCATCAATACCCACATTTCTCTTCCTATTTTACATTTATTATTCTCCAAATGTCTCTTACCATGTATGAAGGATTAACTTCTTACCTTGATCTTCTGGAGGCCATGTGCCTATACAATGTGGACTACGATGCTTTTAACCTACGTCGGGTCTCTTGGTTGTGTAGTCGAGCCATAGAATGGAATTTCCTAGCAGTGGCAGTATAGTTTCAGTACCTTGAGGACCACGTCTTTTATTTTGCCCTGGACAAATTTTATCCCGCCTATGTAGAATTCTTGGCCATATTGGGGGTCAGCCCCGATCTAGTTATGACTATGCCTGATTTTTACTGTCCGCCTTGGGCATTTTTGGTAGAATTGATCCTCATTTATCTTTTGAAGTCTCGTCCGTTAGTTACTTCTGAGATTATTTCTCTTAAAATGGTTATGTATTCAATGCGTTTGAGGGTTTTTGAGGATGTTGGATTTGCTGAAGCCGTTTCCTTAGGCCTTATTACGAGGCTTTTATTGATTGACAGGAGACTTGATGGTGGATCCCCACATGACTGTGATAAGGGCATGGATGTCTTACAACCATAATCTTACGGCGGTGGTGTTAGAAGAAACCATAAACCGTATGGATGCTTGGAAGGATGGTCGTTCAGACTTTCTGAGGGGGATTTCAGTGATTTTGTTCATCTGGCTTGCAGAGAGTTTTCATTTGGCAGTCCCTCCTGAATATCCTTTGTTAGGTGTGTCTAATTTCTTTGTCCATCCTCTATTTAATTTTGGCCCATCTGTAGAGAATTGGGTCAATTAGTTTATGGATTATGGAGCTTTGTGCCTTCATTGTCCAGTGCCGTGGTTGGGAGACACCTAACCTATTTTGTATTTTGGAGAGTACCGGTATGTGTGATTAGTCACCCTTCATCAAACTTCCTTTTATTTCTCCTGGAAGCTTATGTGCCAAGTTGGGTGGGAAAAAATCGTGCCTTCTCGCATAACAAACTTCTTCCCGGTGGAGGATCTCACTAAATCACTGAAGATGATGCTGGGATCCTTGTGGCAGTATCACCAGCCATCTATTCATTCGTCATAATATAGGGAAGGTTCCTAACATGTGTCCTGGGACTACCTAAAATGGTTATGGAAGTGCTTAGAAGAGAAAATGTTCGCAGAAGAAACCGGTCAAAGGTGATTTGTTACCTTCGACACCATGTATGAAGGTGTTGTGGTTTTGTCTAGGCTTGTAAGGGAATACCATTCCATGGAACTCATACGGAGTGTTAACTAGGAGTGGAAGACTTTGGGACCTCCAGGGGCCAAAAATGATGATGAAATGGGGACGTCGAGCAGTTGAAATTAATGTTTTTGAAGCTTGGGTAATTTTTTTTGTGAAGCTGTGGTGATTTTGGAGTGCTTTTTTAACTAATTTGTGTGTAGCTTGGTAAGGGTTAGGTTTGTTTAAAGATGGTTTAGTTATTAGTAGGGGATGGTTTCTTTAAATCCCTTTGTTGATACTTCACGTAATAATGATGTATTCCTCATTCAGAAATAAAAATTGATTTTGATCAAATTTT
Source organism: Sambucus nigra (assembly GCA_949130495.1). Taxonomy (NCBI): domain Eukaryota; kingdom Viridiplantae; phylum Streptophyta; class Magnoliopsida; order Dipsacales; family Adoxaceae; genus Sambucus; species Sambucus nigra. Next base: position 651,339,579 of record OX422208.1, read on the forward strand.
ATTGTGCCTCTTAATGAATTTTACATTGTAATTATATATACCAATATCTAAGGAATACATAATTCTTTTGTCAAGCTGTTGGCATTTGAGGAATCTACAAACATAGGCAGTACAATCTCGAACAATAGTGGTCCAACGATACCCATGACGAATGATCGTATAGGAAAGTATGTGACCGTTCATGTTGGGCCTGCATTCCCTATTGTGGATCTTCTACATCATTTATTTAACATAAAACCCTACTATACAGTGAAAATGGGTTACATTGAAGTTTCTCTTAAATAATGCTTTATCGTAGATGACATACTAGGCAGCCAATTTATGAATGGTTACTTATCGGTGTCTTGGGGATACCAACCATGTTTGAGAAGGGGCCAAATGTCATAGTACCATAACTTGGACATATCAAAATATTCCTTGATAATGACTTCAATGTGGTAGTAGTGGGTGGGCATAGCTTGTTTCTGAACAATTAAAGGGGCCATTGTTATTCCCTCAGGCATGTCGACTATGGATGCTAGGGTAGTAAGGGAGGTAGATAGGAGCTTCTTTGCACGAGGCAGGTAGTGGAAGGTGACATCTTTAAATTGGTAGTCCAGCTCTTCTAGGTGGGAATGGAAGGGTATCAACTTCTTATCTTTGACTTTTCATTTTTTAAGGACTGGGCCAATGATGAGGGAAGAATCTCCGTAGATGCAAAGGTGTCAAACTCCTTTCTTAAGAGTTATCTTGAGGCCTACAGTGCATGTCGCATACTCAGTAATGTTGTTGGTGCAGGGCAAGTCTCTTTTGATGGCAATGGTGGTGTGAGAGTCATCAGGGGAGATCAGGAGTATCCCAATGTCGTATCCTTTCTTATTGAAAGCCTTATCAAAGAACATTTTCCATTTAAGGTTCCCTTGAGAGGTGCAGATAATATCTTCATCGGGAACTCAAAGACCCAAACATCGGTTACTTCTATAGGGTGATCACTAAGGAAGTCAGAGATGGCTCTCCTTTTCATAGAATTTTCTATGAGATACACAATATCAAACTCAGCTAGCAACAACAACCAATATTCCATTTGGCTGGACAAAGCAGGCTTTTCTAGAAAGTATTTGAGGGTATCCATGTAGGACACTATTTTGATGGGAAAACTAAGCATGTATTGTCGTAACTTCTGTGTGACCCGGACCAGAGCGACACAGTCTTTCTCCAAAGCAGTATAGTTGACCTCATGCCTAGAAAATTTCTAATTGAAATAAAAAATTACTCTTTCCACAGGTTTTTTTAATGTATTGGTCTAGAAAAGCCCCTGTTGCGGTATCTATTATGATCAAGTATTACACTACGGAGAAACCTGGTTGCGGAGGCATAAGACCCGATGGCGCAACCTCTTATTAGATTATGCAAAGACTCAACGTTAGTGTCTGCATGTCAAATCAGTCTTTGAAAACACTCTCCTCATAGTCCTTGGTAACTATCATGATTTTCTCAGTGAGAGGTTGCACTTCATGTTGGCAGTCTTCGACCCCAGACTTAGTGTCTTAAAAGAAGATTTTCATCCCCGGTTTCATCTTCTTAGCAATATGGTCATACCACGATTTAGAAAATCCATGGGATCGAAAGTCTTCACCTTCCTCTATAAATATTTCATTCAAAGAGTATCTCAAAATAGTCTTTTCCTCTTCTAAGCCTCTTTTCGATCTTGGTCATCAGAGTACTTTAAGGTCATCTCATGAAGGCTGGTAACCCAATCCGCATGGGGGAAAGGCCTCCTTCAAGACTATGGGTTTAAGGATCCCTTGTTGGCGTCTCCCTAGCCACATTTTGGGCATGAAGTGCATGTTCTTGAACATCTGAATCACATTGACGTTTCCATAAGGGTTATGTTCCGAACAGACTAATTCTTTGAAATTATCTCCTAATCATAGGGGAAGTAGATCAACCCTGAAGCCAGAGAGGAGTACGGCATTCATCCCATGCTTAATTTTCAATACTAGATTCATAGTGTTAGCAATGTCTTTACTGTCGTCATCCCACAAAATTGTGATAAACTGGCCTTTAGCCAAGAACGTCAGTTTTTAATGAAGAGAAGAAGATACCCCTAATATAATATGGAGCCATGGAAGGCCAATGAGTAAAGTAACGCATAAAGGTTTGTCGATGACTTGAAACTTGATGACAATATCGATAGGTCCAGCCCCTATTGTGAGTTTTATGGACCCCATTACTTCTCGGCATGTATTGTCAAAATCAAGCACAACGACAGAAGTGGGAGTGATATCATTGACTTTTAATCCCAAATAATTTAAGGTTCCGAGAGGGCAAATATTGAGAGAAAATTTATTATCAATAAGTAAAAGTGGGATCATCTTTCCTAAGCCCTCAAGGGATATATTAAGGGCATAATTCTGACCAGGGTCGATCTTTAGTATCTCTTTTTCAAAAAAGGAGAGAAGTCTGGAAGAGGTCCAGGACCCAACCATGTTTATGTCTTCTTAGGGAGTAATTGAAGGGGGGATTGTGGGTTCGATAAGAAGTTTTATCGAAGCATTCCAATGCAACTTCAAGGACATTAAAAGGCCCTATAGGGTGATATTGGCTTGGGTCTTCTTGAGCTGGTCAAGGACTTTGCTCTCTTCAATGGTCATTTTTGGCATGAGAAGTTCTTTGGCAACTCCTTTTGGTTTCTTTGTCTTTGTCACATGAGGAATCAGATCTTTTTAGTGTCTTCCAGACCTAGTCATGTGATTTACTGAGGCAGGGAAGAATAAGAATCCCGTGTCTTTATCTACCTCGAACTGAATGTCCAACTTATTGATTTCTAATAAAAAATCTTTTAACGATATCATTCCACATAGGCTGACTACTGGACTTACATTTTCCTAACTTAGTTTGTCATCTGATTTGTCAAAATCATCCCCCCATTGGGTGGAGACTATGTCCTCTTGCTAAGATTAATTAATACATTCAACAACCTCAACGGCGTCATCGTACAAATCTTCCCACTCAGCGGGGAGGTGCAACAGTTAAGGGACCAACCATCCCTAAAGCTTTAAAGTGGTAAGTAACTCATAAATGTTGTAGATAGCACTTGTTTATCAGAATATATTGGTTGTGGTCTTTACCAAATCATTTTGACTGACTTCTCCAATAGGTACCACCCATTCATCTGATTTTCGAGACCACTTTCGGGATTTCATTAACAGGCGACTAAATTTTTGATAATCAACGATCATCTCGACGGGTAATTTTAACTCAAACTCTAAGAGTTGGTTCAACACAGCTCGTAACTCGGGTGGTGATGGTAATGCAAGCCCTTGTAAGGAGTGACAAAGCTTCATCGGTGAAGAAGGTAGGCTATTGGAGAAAATATGGGTAAACCTTGGGCAGTTTGGATGAGATTAAAGGGACGATGATGCTTTGCTGGAAACGATTTGAGTATATGGGTCAAATTATGGGTCACTTTCTAGAAAAATGGCATTTATATGTGTGAAACGTGGGTTATGATTGGTACTGGGTTTAGGATTAGGTGGGTCAATGATACCCAGGTCAATTAGGTCTTGGATCACTTTCGTAAGGTGGAATCATTGGTCGGTGGTATAACAAACAGATTGGTGAAAATCAAAATGGGCATTGGGCTTGAAGTTTTCAGGGAGTGGATTGGGTAAATGGATGAGGGTCTAAGTGTTTAATGAGGTTTCGGATTAGCAGGGCTTGTTAGACATTGAATAGAGAAGAATGGAGCTCAATGTACTCTTTTTTGGTATGATTGGGGAGAATTTTTGGTGCCCAAGAGGTAACAGGTTGGGAACTTTTGTTGATGGTTGAGATATAACACAGATAGGTTTATCATACTTTCATAGAGTGAATTGTTCGATCACTTTCTTTAGTTAGAATTCTACTTTGGTAATGCCTTCCTCAATTTCTACATCGTCCTTTCGAAGGGCTCAAAGATGTGGGTAATATTGTCCTCCTATGAATGCTGGGATATGAGATAAGAAATTCTTCTTCACGATAGTGACTTATTCCTCCTTGAAGGGTTTGTTGTTCATGGTACAAGTTTTCTCTCACCACCTTCCTATGAAGCTACTGAGAATTTCCCCAGGGTTCTGCTTAAGAATCTATAGATCTCAACGTGTAACCTCTTGCTCCTTACAGTACTTGAATTGAGATATGAATTCCCGGGAAACCTCCTCCCAACTTCATATTCCACATTCTTCCTGGGACAGAAACCACTGAAGAGTACTTTTTTTAAGGTCTTCTAGAACATCTGGGCCATTATCTCTTAGGAGGAACCAAGGGGGGGGTCATGTCTTAGTGGTATATTCAAAGGAGAACAATTGGGGTTATGCTTATCCCAAACTTCTCAATGTTTGGCATCTTAAACTTCTCTGGTAGTATAACTTTAGGATAGGGAGACATATGGGTGTAGTCCATGTAGTTCCCGGATATCTTAACTTGGTCGAACTTCTTTGATAACAGTTTTATGTCTTCCTTGACCTTTTTTAGTTCCTTGTCTTTGGTACTTGCAGGAACCGGCAGGTTATTCCCTAGTTAGGAAAGGTTCAGAATAGGGAGTTGAGCTGGCGGCAGCCTATTGGAAGATGGTGTATGCGGAACATATTGATACCCTTCTGGTACCAAGACAAGCTCGGGAGCGGGTGGACCCATGGCATGAGGAAACATAACCTCAGTTCTTTAGAAATATGGTCCCAGTGATGCTTCATTTCATAGACCTCAATTTGAAGTTTGTAAATCTTGGCACTAAGTTGGGCTAAGACAGTCATAATATTGAGTTGCACATACGGTTCTTAGTCAGTGTTCTCCATGAAGAGCTCGTGAAGGTAACTCACAAACTCAGAGGAAGTAGTATAAAAATTGACGGAGCTTGGGGCGTTTTGATGGAAGATCGAATCCAATGGGGATTCATGATAAAATCGAGTATGCAATCGATCTGAGAGGGAAAACGATGCTAATTTATTTTTGAAAGAAGGAGTGAGAATGTCATGTGATATCGATTTAAAATATTTTGCAAATTTCCAGTTTAGACTTATTTAATTGGAGTCAATTTTTAAACCAAATTAATTCAGCCCTAAAACATGCATTTACATGGGTGAAATCAAACTAACAGAAATATAATTGCTGACACAAAAATTTCAAGAAAAAAACCCTTTCGGGTAAAACCTTTTATTTCACTATGAATAATAAATTGTAACTTACATACATATTGAAATCAGTAATGAATATCTCATAGATACTCACATAGACACACATCCTAGAGTCAGTAATGGAAGAATCGTGGCAGCCCACAAGAACACGCAGTCGAATACAGCTAAGAACATCCACGAGTACTCCGAATTGACACGTAGTCGAAGTCAGTCATAGAGAAAACACTCCACAAAGAAATAACTTCACCAAAGTTGAATTTTGGGTTCCAAAATAATTCATTAAAATATTGGGATATTTTGTGAATTGAAAACAAAAAGGATTAAACCCTTAAATAAAGAAGACAAAGTATTCTGCTGGTTTGCAGTTTGGGCATAATGAAAAACGTCAGGTCTTCTTAACAAAAACAGAGTGATTTAACACGCTTTATATAGAAAAATTGAGTCAGCAACTTGCTTGAACAACGTCACGTATCACTCGAACGAGCTTTGTGCGATAAGCCAATATCTTCTGAACTACCTCTTCTCGTAGCTCGAACGATAGTTTAAAAAAAATATTTCGTTAAAAAACTCCTCCTCAACACTTAGAAAAATTTCTTTGACTAAAAACAACGCCTCAAGTGTTTGAAATTTTTTTAGAATAATTATCACAACACTTATAATGAACCATTAAGTTACTTAAACACAATCTTACCAAAATTAATCTCGCGGAGGCGTCTTTGTTGAAGAATGTTGATATTCGTATCCGTCTTGACGCATGAATGAACTTTAATAAGTCTTCGACGGTTGTAGAGGTATACGACGTACAATAATGTAAATAGGACAATATAATAATGTCCTTACAAATCTCCCCCTATGTTTATGCCGGTACAAAATAAAAAACATCCAAATTATCGAGTCAAAAGGCCTATATGAATCTAATACCCTCCTATGAACCCAAAACTGAAAAGATATAAGAAATGCAAGTCTTAAACTTTCTCAAAAAATCTTAAACATTAAATCTTCAAATCTCTAAGCTTTTCTCATTAGGGTGTGCAACATAATGATCTTCAATTTTGTACCTACACACATGAGACAGAGCAAATACCTTTGTGACGTATGGAAATTGAAATGATATAAACATAACATCAAAACAAATATCAAATCTCAAATCTCCCCCATAATGTAAAACTCCCCCATAAAATAATAATTCGTTCTCCCTCTTTTTATTTGTTCGAAATAGACAAGGAAAATAATAAACAAAATAAACATGGAGTGTCACGAAAAATATGCATAGCAAACATGAATCAAACTACGCTCATGCAAAGGAATCCTCAAAGGCATCCGCAAACTATTTTTTTTTAATTTTTTCAAGAAAAAATAATTTTAAAAAAAATCACACACCATGAATTTACATTAAGATAACCAAATTATGGAAACGGAATGAATGGGTGTGAATATATTCGATTGGCAAATCAATGCAATAAAACAAAAAAATCATGATTAATATGTGTCCTCATAACGAATGAACATCAAAATCGTCCTTAGGTGTTGAAAATGTGAATTATAAGAAATTGACTCAATCAAATTAACAAATCGAAGCTCAATGTGATTTCCACACCAATAATGTCCATAACAATGTAACAGTTTTTCATGACTTTCAAGGACAATGCAAACCTATTTTATATTCCATCCAAACTCCCTCATAAATAATAATGATTTTTATTTTTTATTTTGAGGTGAAAAAAATAAATCCTATTAGCCCACCTTTTTGGCATATTTTTATTTTTATTGCCTTTGAATTTTTTTCAACCTCTTTGAACCTTGGCTTTGGTGTTTATGCCACACTTTATCTAAGTCTTATTTAAAGGTTGGCTTAATCATAAAGAATTAATTATTACCTTGTGTAGCCCTCCCCCATTTTTCAAATAAATCACACAAACTCACGATAACGGTTTTCGCATGCACTACTTTCATTGTCAAGTTTTATCGAATTTGGTTCATTTTAAAGACAGAATGGAGATGAAAACACATCAACCAATAATTTAAAGACTAGAACAATAGTCAAACAAATTCATGCACGTGTGAAATAAAGGAAATCATGAGTTAAACATCTAAGTAGTAACAACTAATCACATCTCAATGACTACAAACATTGTAAAGCACATAAATGAAATGATGATGCATATCAAAACACTATCAAATAGTCACATGGATATTGAATGAAATTGTTACTCGGTCATCCTAAATGTCCATTCATAAATGGTGCAAAATAAAATACAAAAATCTTTTTGTCTTTTTCCAAAATTTTATCAAAATAAAATCTTTTTGGCTTCAATTTTTCTCAAAAATATATCAAAAATGGAAAAAAATAAATACAAGCATGGTACATACTAGCAATAGGTAAAAAAATATCATCATTAAAATCATCTTATGCTAGAAAATAATTTTCAACCTCAAACTTTAGGTGCGGTGGAGTTTTCCAAAGGTGGTGACATCCTATGAAAAACATCCATCAAATCATGGGAAGTTTTGACCAAAAACTTTACTTTATCCCTAATATGTGAAAACTCTCTCATGTAATCATTCATAACATCCAAAGTATCATGTGTGGGTGTATGTGTAGTGGCAACACATGTAGTAGCAAAATATGACACATTACACAACTTAAAACAAAACTTCTTAAGGTGTCCTCGCTTCTTGCAATGTGAAGAAATATACACGGGCCTAGGACCACCTCTCTTCAAATGTCTAGGATTAAATATCCTCTCGGTAACGGGATGCCAAGGTGGATTAGGTAGATAGACATATGGATCAATCACAAACTCGGGAGCCAACTCGGGTGCAATGTGGGAAGTGGATGCACCGTTATGACATATTCCTAGTCTCTCGTCATCACCCAAAATGGGATTGAAAACCATCTTTCCAACCTTCTTAGATGCATTCTCTAAAGGTAATTTGACCTCCCGGGAACGTTCGAGATCACTTTCTAGTTGGGATACATGTGTCGTCAAACTAGACACCATGTTGGTCAAATCACTATTTTCCCAATCTAAAGCAATCAATTGTTCACTCAAAGAAACCTTCACCTTCTCGAGTTAACTTGCTTTCGCCTCAAACACCCTCAAACTCTCAATCTCGCTCTCCAAATATCTCACCCTAAGACCTAAATCCGTATTCAACTTCTTAGTCTTTAAGGTATCGGCATACAAATATCTAAATGCAATTTAGAGCTCATTTTCATCTCCTCTTTCACACTCACTATCACCCTCACTCAAAACAGTCAAACTATCATCCTCATCGGGGTTCTCACATGCACAAGTATCCTCATAGTCCTGGGACAAACTAGGTGTGCTCACGTGACTAGATAAAAAGTCAAAAAACTTCCCATATGAACACTCATCCCCGGAATCCTTCACCTCTTCCTCATTATCGCTAATAGTGGATAGCATAGCAATTTTCTTGCCCTTTCTTTTTAACATAGTGGGACACTCAAATGCCTTATTCACTCTACCATCACACTCAAAACATTTATCCTCTTCCTCTCTCTCTCTTTGTCACTCTCTTTCTCACTGCTCTCTTTGGCCTCATCTTTCTTTTTATTTTTCTCAAAAAAATCTTTTATTGGAAGAATTTTCTTTGGAAAATTTGAGAAACTTTTTAAAAAATTCGCAAGCATGGCCATATCCAAATCAACCTCACCCTCAGAGTCAGACTCACAAACTTTTACTTTATTTTCCTTATCTGTCTTGGACACTTCCTCTCCCTTACTAGACTAGGCTCTAAGTGTTATCGCTCTATTATTAGGCTTGTTAGTGTCAGGGAACATGTCAATTCCATATGTCTGGAAGTCTCCTACCAGCTCTTCCAATTTTAAATTGCTCAAATTAATTAAGGAATTCAAAACAGTTACTTTAGGGATAAAATGTTTAGGAAGTGATCTCAAAACCTTTTAACTACCCGTGCATCAGGAATATGCTCACCAAGATTGAAACTAGTGTTGACAATATCAGACAAACGTGCATAAAACTCAAAATACTCAGTTTCAAGCATGGTAATTATTTCAAATTGAGTAGTTAAATTTTGAATTTTAGACTCTTTGACCGCATTTATGCCTTTATGGTTAAGTTATAAAACATCACATGCTTCTTTAGACTTGGTTCACGTCATAATACATCCAAACTCCTCAGTAGTGACGACACCAGAAATTCCACTCAGCCCTCGTGAATTAAAAGTGACCCATTTAAATTCGTCCTCAGTCCAATCTTCCACGGGTTTTAAATTAATGACATTATTTACGGTGACGGTGGGAGGAGTCTAGCCTCTTTCACAAACTACCCAAGAGAGCTCATCAATTTATTTTAAATATGATTTCATACGGGCTTTTCAATAGGCATAATTAGATCCGTCAAAAATAGGCATCCTATTATATAAGTGCTCCATCGAAAAAATTGAAATTTTTCACAAAACAAATTTTTCAAAAGAAATCAATATCACACAAATGTTGCGTAAGATAGGAGTTCAGAATAAGTTTGTGAGACAAGAACTGATACCAATTTGAGAATGTCGTGTGATATTGATTTAAAATATTTTATAAATTTCCAATTTTGACTTATTTAATTAGAGGCAATTTTTAAACCAAATTATTTAAGCCCTAAAACATGCATCTACGTGCGTGAAATCAAACCAGCATAAATATAATTGTTGACACACAAATTTCAGGAAAAACCCTTCTGAGTAAAACCTTTTACTTCACTGTATATCATAAATCGCAACTTACATACACAATGAAATCCGCAATGAATATCGTGTGGATACTCACATAGACAAATAGCCTAGAGTCAACAATGGAACAACCACAGCATCCCCACAAGAAATGCAGTCCAATTCTGGCAGGAACACCCACGAGTACTCCTAATCGACATGCAATCGTAGTCAGCCATATAGATAACACTCCATAAAGAAATAACTTCACCAGAGTTGAATCTTAGGTTTCAAAATAATTCACTAAAATATTGGGATTTTTGTGAATTGAAATAAAAAAGGATTAAACCCTTAAATGAAGAAGACAAAGTATTCGGGTGGTTTACAATTTGTGTGGAATAAAAAACGTCAGGTCTTCTTAACAAAAACGAAATGATTTAACACGCTTTATATAGAAAAATTGAATCGGCAACTCGCTTGAACGAGATCGTCATGTCGCTCGAACGAGCTTTGAATGACATTTGCTTTTCGCTCGAACGACAGTTAAAAGAAATAATACTTTTATTTCGTCAAAAAACTCCGCCTCAATACTTAGAAAAAATTCTTTCACCAAAAACAACGCCTCAGGTGTTTCAAAAAATTTTAAAAAAATTATCCCGACACTTATAATGAACCGTTAAGGTACTTAATCACAACCTTACCAAAATTAATCATGCGGGGGCGTCTTTGTTGAAGAATGTTAATATTTGGATCTGTCTTAACGCATGATTGAATTTGAATAAGTCTTTGACGGTTATAGCGGAATAAGACTTACAAAAATGTAAACAGGGAAATAAAATAATGTCCTTACAATGATGGAATTTTTTGGAAGGGTATTTTGGAAGGAGGAAGAGAGAAAACGTTTTTGGTATTTTTGAAAAGTGGGGAAAAAAGGAGAGAAATATCATCATGATTATTATTAATGTTATTATTAGGTACTCACTTGTATGACATTTGCCGAAATGATGAAAAATGTCAGACAGAACTCGAGCCTGGGAAAATAGGTTTTGAAAATATGTAAGACATGGTTTGACATGTTTCTAGGCTCACGGATGATGTCCTGTTGTTAGAAAATGGTTAAATAGCATGAAAATTCGAGTGGAATGTCGACCCGGAGTTTTGGCAGAATTTTGCATGGTAATCGGCAAACTGAATATGAATGGCCTAGGTTTGACACCTATATGAGGTTTATGTCCTTATTGGGTTAGTGGTAGGGTTCCCCCTTTTAGCATGAATTCCATTATATACCTATTTCCTATAAGGGCAATCATTCATCGGTACACATGGACAAGACATTTGATATACCTGAGTGTACGTGAATTGCCTCACTATATACCTTATGGGGATAGTACGTGTGAGAGAGAATTCAATATACTCAATGTATATGAACGAGTTCCTTCCTATATAACTCCCGTCGTGTATCTCTCATGTACACTTCGGCTGATTGCAACCCACAGGACTAGGGCCCATCACAAAGTGACCCCCCTTTATGGAAAAAAAATTGGTCAATATTGCCATGCTTTTGGTAATGTAGTGTGCAAAAATGCATGAGTCTTATTTAAGATATTATGGAGAGAGATTATTTTTTATCATTTTTATCATGATGAGTAAAGGGGGTACTACACTAATGAGGGAACATGTACTATTATTATGACAAGTAAATATAGCATGGACGATATGCTATGCATGGATATAATATGAGTAAGTAAGTGACGTGGGAATATATACAAGTGAGTGTGTTTAGTAGTGAGCCTACATACGGATAAACTACTATAAGTGGGGTGTGATATGAGTAAGTGATCATGGAGATATATACAAGTGTGGGAAGTGTGGGTGTGTGCTAGTGAAGTCTAAACGTTGATATTTATAGTGGTGTGTGAAGTATGTGAGTAAAAGGTGAAGTGTATGTGTGTGAAGTGTACATTGAAAGCATATACAAGTGTGTGCGAAGTGTATAAGTGGGTAAAAAGTGATATATACATAGGAGAGAGATATAGACAAAAAGGTAAATATGGGAGAAAAAGGGAGCATACAGTTAGGTGCATACACACATGCCGAAAAGAAAAACACCCATGCCAAAATAGAGTCTATTCCTCTTAAAATATCCCTAAAAGTGTCACCGCTATGGACATCCCAAGGGGGATTGGTTCTCCGAGGAGGGCCTCCCTCATCTTTCCTTCCATTCTTGCGTACACACGGGATTACACCCTTTGTCGGGCTACTCGGTCGTCGTCATCGATGTGGGGTGATATGTAGAGATAGAGTCGCTAGCCTATTTTGAAAAAAATCGGAAAAGAAGTATTGCTGCCTCGACAGAATGACATCATGGAAAATACTGATGCTTGCGAAACCAAGTAGTTCAAGGGTCTGGGGACTATATTACGAAATGAGTAAGTGTTACCGACCTTTCGGTCTCTCATGAGCATGTGTTAATATTCTCCACCTTATGAAGACTTTAAGTGGATCTTTATTGTAGATGTGATGACATCACAAAGAAGTGATGGTGGTATGAGGGGATGGGTGAGATTTTACTAAAAGGAATATGAAAAGGATGGATGGAATGTGGGAAATGGGCCTTTCAAGAGGGAAGCAACTCTGCATTCGAAACAATGTTCTCTTAATTACTGAGAGGGGTGTTCAGGGATTCCTTTCAAACTGAGGCCATGGCCTCTATTCATAGGGCCAAGGGGGTGTTGATCGGCAGGGTCCTAGACCTGCCTATTATCATAGAACCTCAGGCACACTATTGATAGGAAAGGTCCTGAGGGTGCCATTTGGCAATTTGGGACAAATTTTTCAAAAAAATGATGGTAAAATCTTAACTGTAAGTTGGAATCGTGCACGAAATGGATTGTTGGAAAGGTCATTAAAATAAATTTAAGAATCCATTAAGCCACTCCCAAGGCTAGGAGTTGACCAAGGTCAAAACGGGCCCGGAAGCACCCATTGGTCACTAGACATGAAGTTTTTAGAGGAAAATGTATCATTTGTCCTAACCGTAAGGAAGATTCACGCACGATATGGACCGCTAGAAAGGGTATTTATAGACCTTTGATATTTCATGTAGATTCATTCGATTCAGAGAGTTGATCAAGGTCAAACGGGGCCTGGAAGCACCCGATGACCCTTTAGAGTAAAATGGTTCGTTCGTACGTATCGTAAGGCTGATTCATGCACGGAATGGACCATTCGAAAGGAGATTAAGAGACCTTCAAAGATTCATTGATCTTTGCTCATGGTGGATAGTTGATCGGAGTCAAATGACGCTCGAGATTGTCTAGTGGACTCTAGATCTGTTTTATGGTAAAATAGATCGTTTGTCCATACTGTAAGGTCGATTCCTGCATGAGGCAAACCATTGGAAAGGGGATTCAGAGACCTTCAATGATTGATTAAGGTTTTGCTCAATTAAAGTAATTGATCAGGGTTAAATGGGGCTCGGGAGTGCCTGGTGGCCTTCAGATCAATTTTGGATAGTAAAACGGACCGTTCATCCAAAATGTAAGGTCAATTCACGCATAGGGGAGACAGTTGGAAATGGGATTTAGAAAACTTCAAAGATTAATTGCTCTTTGTGTAAAGGGGGTGATTTCCTCTAAATTATAAGATATTCTTTGATACCCCGTTATTTAAAAATCTGAAAAGGTGATGGTTCACCAAATATCCAAATTTTAGACTTCTTATAAAAATTAAAATGAGATTAAACAAAATAAATATTTTAAATTTACACTTCAACACAAATTTAATCCAATTAAAGTTCAAATTATGCCAAAAAATCTAGTGGGGAAATGGGAGATCAAAATTAAAAATTGGTGAAACTGTCAAAAATCGCCCAGGTCGTTCGAACGACTTTTGAATGTCGTTCGAACGAAAGCGTTCTAACGAGTTTACTAACGAGATTACTAACGAAAATGCAGTGACAAAAATCGTTAGATATGTCATTCGAACGAAACTTCTAACGAGAAAATAGAGAAAATCTCGTTAGATATGCCTCATTCAAACGAGAAAAATTGTCGTTCAAATGACTTTTTAAAAAAATTATATTTCTTTAAAAATAAAAAAAAGCATTTTCAACATAATATTGTAAAAAATATAACACCTAAAATAAATTCCAAATCCCTATATATATTAATGCATTCATTTCTTTAGAGACCTTAGAAATATTCAGTGTTGATGACGATAAACTTGGCACATAAATCGGCAATGATATAATCTTCAATATCTTGGCCGCTACCTCTTCAACATAAACATCACAGGCTTGATGTGACACAAAAAAATTATATCCTATGAAACAATTAGTTTTCTCCAAAATTAAGCCAACACTAAAAATAGACTGAATTAGAAATTTTCCCTTACACTTTCTCTCATATGAGAAAGTTGGATGGAGTCAAACTGAGCCCAATAGCGCCCGATAGCCTCTAGATCAGTACTCGAAGCATGACCTAGGGTTTGTGATGAACGAGTGAGTTCTAGGAACCTATGGACGTTCTTAGGTGGGTGCTAGGATGGGGTGTCTACAACCTTGACTAATGGAATTTTTCTTTCTTGGATTTGAACATTTTTGTCGAAGAAGAAGGAACCTACAACCTTGACTAATATATCCCTTGTTTCTTTATTTGTAGTTTATGGTAGATTTGGTTCAGATATTGGATGGTTACCCAGACCACTCCAAAGAAAATAATAAGCTAAGAGAAGATATTTAAAAATTAAGGGAGGCCTTGGCCAATGCCAAGAAGCCCTACACGAAGGACAAAAAGTCCACCAGTGATGCGATGGCAATGTTGAAGCATGAGAATAATTGGCTGAAGATAAAAAAGAATCAATTGAAAGTTGAGCAAGCTCGGTTAATGACGGAGGCTGAGAGCTTTCCCCCAACTAACGAGGGGAGATATGATAAAAGTTATACTGAAGCCTTTGAGGATGCCAAATGATGATACCAATTATGATACCACCAAGTAATATACTAAGAGCTCGATCCAGAACAACCTTGAAGATGCAACAATGGTGAAATAACAGAAATAAAGTGAATGAAGAAAGAGATGAGACAATGGAGAGATGGAGGCAATAAAGTAAGTGGTCCAACCATATGATCTACTCCACTGTGCAGGTCTGAGTGAACTTAACTAGGAAAATGGAACTAATGGCCTTTTTTTAAAATTCACCCAACTTTATCTCTCTACTGTGATTTCAGCAGCGTATTGTCTAGGGTTTCAATATTAGGATCCTTTACATTGCTAGTAAAGACAAGTATATATAGTGCCTGGGTGTGTAGTGTTCCCCCCCCCCCCCCCCCCACCCCCCCCAAGCATGTAATAAACATGTGTAGAATGTTATAGCTAATGAGGTTAAGCAATATGTCTCTATCACTTGTACATCATGATGATGAAATATTCCCTCACGTATGAGGGAGATCTGTTTATAACGATTTTATTTGCGTGGGATATGTAACCCACACTCACCCTTACACGTGTTCCCCAACCCATGCGCTCTACCAGCTATCATCAGTTGGCTGTCTGGGCCAGCCTGAGGCTGAGTGTAGAATCCTCTGATAGTATAGTAATGGATATACTTGATCTGTCTTAAATCGGCCCTCGTTCTCCAAGGGATGGACGAGGTCGAGGGTACACGAGTCATAAGATCTCTGGTAATAAATTTATTGGTTATGTATTTAGACAAGAATGACATAGGGGTACTTCATGGGCCTTACAGGAGCCAAGGATGAAAATTATCATGCCGCATAATTTCACTGAGTCATAACTTCCTCTATCTAACAGTCTGAGAATGGTCGGCCTTAGCCGAGTGAGTTAATTATGTGGGTTATACTTGGCATATCAATCACACCCTACCCTTAGTCTTCCCTGTGAAAGGAAAGGTGAAGGATAAAGTGTCTTTGGGCAGATGTGGATGATAAGTCCTTAACGTTTGAGGTATTTTCAGATGTTAAGCTTGGGACATTGAATGAAGACTCTATATTGACACTTGGCAGCCACATGGTGGATTAGCATGTGGCTCAAAAACAACGGTTGTACATGTGACCTAGGGTATTGCGCCCTAATGATGTCTGCCTTAGAACTTATGCATAATGATTATTGGTATTTAAAAGGTTTTGAAAACCATTTTCCCTTATTTAATTCTTCTTCTTTACACATAAGTTATTTCTCTCTCTAGAACCAGTCTCTCTCTCCTCTTGTTCAAGCATTTTTAGGCAAGATTTTAGGCTCCATTTGTTTCTTCACTCCTCTACTCCTTCTAAGTAATCTCATTCATCCATCTTTTTCAAGATTTTTCCCCTTTGAAGTTGTTTTCAATTCTTTCAATTTTTTGGTGAGTTTTATGGTTTTTCGAGAGTCAAACTGGTGGTTTGAGGTGTTTTAGAGTTTGATATTGGATGCTTTGGGACTAGAAAAGTAATTTTTGTTATATCAATCACCCTTTCTAGGTCCTCTTAGCCGCTTCTAACATCGTCGAAACTTTCTCTAATCATCTACTCTGGTGGCACTCAAGCCACTGTTCTTAAGTGTTCTTGGCAAGAACATTTCATTTCCCCATTTTGATCTTTAGGTCAATAATGGTTAATTGTTAAAGTGTTTGGGCCCTTTGTTTTAGCCAATATGAGCCTCGGCCACTTGAATGTTAAAAACCCTTTACGATTTAGTTGAACAATACCCAACACTTAGGGAGAGATTCTTTCAGGAGATATGTAGGGTTAAGATTAAGGCCGAGAGGCATCGTAAATTTGGGGCCAACCTCACTCGTCCAATCTTTCCTATTTCCTTAAATATCATCTGACCTCCTCCAATTGAGGTTGGTGGGGATAAGATGCCTGACTCTTCCTCTGCTCTAGCCGACAGTTGAGATTACTTTAAAGGGGCTATTAGGTTATCACCCATAAATTATATGGAGTCTGATGCTGCCAAGATCTTATCTAGGGTTTCCACTTCCAACCAAGTTGAGTCGTCTAGTCAAGATGACTCTTCAATTCAAATCATCTCGAACATTACTTAGATAATTTTTAATGTTGATATTCCCCCTACGTGGTTTCTCTCTCGACTATGACTGCGAGAGAGTTTTAAGAAAGGTTTCCAAATGGGGCTTCAGCTGCTGGAAATCCTGCCGACTGTGGTGACTCTCAGGTTGAGGAACCTGTTAATTATTCATACGCTAATACCTTCCAATAAATTGTCACAGAGCCGACCTTCTCATTTGGAGACATTAATATGGCATCAAATATGGCATCGTTATGCGCATTCTACACGAGGACGAGATAGTATATAGAAGTCGAGAAGGAAAAATTATTGTTTATAATCAAATGTTCAGAGTTGGCTTTGACTCTCCTTCCATCCCTCTGTCCGAGCTATTATGTCTGGCTTGGGAATATCTCCATGTAAGTTAGCGCCCAATTCCTCGAGGATCATACTCGTCTATGTTTCTTTATGGATGAACAAATACACAGACAACCCTTGAGTTGTAATATTCAAAGCCTGCTACAATGTCTCATCCTCAAAGGCTTAGCAGAGCTATTATCACTTAGGGGCTAGGAAGCCTGATAAGAAAATCATCCACATCACCCAAACATTCAATGACAACTAGAAATCAAGATTTTTTTTCATTTCTTGGTCCTGTTAATTTCCACTAAAGCCGATCAGTCTGAAGATGAGCCTAGGGTTCCACGTATCTAGGCAAACCCCTTCATGTCAGGTAGGTTGGATCCCAACCCTAGCATTGTCGACACAGAGAGGATCAACTACTTGAGGGATCAAGGGAAGAAAGATGCCCTTCCTAAATTTGAGGATATCATGACTCCTAACTTTCTGGAGGAGGCTAGACTGGGCGTTAACCCCTAAACGAGTTGTGCGATTTACTCATCTTTTCTTTTCACAAGTCCTTTCTTATCTTTAATTTTTATGACTAACCATTTATGTTTATCATTTACAGATCATCCTCATCATATCTCTGATGGCTTCTGGAACATGATGTGGTCCATCTTTAAAGATGCTTTGCAAAATAATGTTGGTAAACAGCCCATCAAGAAGATAACTCTCCCTAGGCTGACCAATCCTAAGGTCGGCCAAAAAATGAAGGAATCCACTCTTCCCTCTAATACTCGTAGATAAAGGGAGACAATGAAAAGAATAAACCCCATACATCCATATCTGTGTCGAGTTCCTCTAGGGGATCATCATCTCAATATTTTGAGGCCTTTTTGTCAGCCAATATTGCCCAATTGAAGGCATGTCCAAACTCAGTCATCATTAGTGCTAAGATCGAGTGTTGTCTTATGTTTTATCCCTTCAAAGGGGGAATACAAGTTTATGGGCAATATGCACCCCCTGAAGACCTACGACTTTGATCTTCATTATCTGCCCAGGGTATCGGCTTCATCTTTACTTTAATATCATCTCGTCCAATTTTTTATTTGTTCTAGTCTGACGCAACTATTTTTGTTCTTCTGAAGTCTATATGTACCTTTACATCCGCCACAAAATGGGTCACTAAGAATTTCTTCAAGATCTAAGATGGTGAAAAGGCCCTTCAGGACATGGCCAACCAGAAGAAAAAGGTGAGGGAGGGATAAGAAGAATATAAGAGGACCTTTGGCAAGGTCAACTTGGATCATGCCAATGATCTAAAGGCCAAGGATGAGGCACTCAGTTCTCAAGCTAAATAGCATACCATAGATATTGCTGCAGTCATAAAAAAAGTGAAGGACGAGGCCCTTATAGACATGGTTATACAAAAGATAAAAGATGAGGCCCTTTATTCCGAGGCTATAAAGAAAATACAGGACAAGGTCATTGAGGCTTATAAATCATCCGTTGAGTTTGGCATCTTCGACGTAGAGTACCTCAAAAGGGGTATTGAAACAGCCTGCCGATGGATCATCATAAACTTTTCTGAGGTCGTCTCGTCCATCCACTAGAGTTAGAAGCCCCTAACTTGGAAGATCCTTTGATGGACACAACCCTGGACTATATTGAATCCATGGTTCTAGTCAAAGGTGATGAAACCATGGTCAAGATCCCTGTTGAAGTTGATATTAAGACAACCGCTGCGGTCGGGAATACTCGGGCCGAGGATCTTACTAGGGGTCGATCATCGATGCTGAAGGGACTTTGTAGGGTGGTCATCTGTGATCAAAACCCTTTATCTTGTAATATATTTTTTTGTGAACACGCAATCAATTATTTTTAATATTTTGTATTGTGACTGAATGCTATACCATCTTGAATGAATGAAATGTTGTATCGTCTTTATTCTTTCATTCTCTTTCTCGACTTGTATGTTCGAATTCTGCCTTGTCTTAAGTCATAAGATAATACCCTAATTACAAATTAAATAAGAGGTCATATAATCAATCATGTTGAATTTTACCGAGTTTACTCTCGTCCAAAGCTGAGAGCTCAATTAACCATAATTAAATGATTTTTGAATTTGAATGAACCAAATTAATGGTGTTTAGACAGAATCCCCTCTCGTTGTTTCGAGAGTGAATGAGAATTGTCTCATCATGCATTGTCGTCTCAGCTGAGAGAGTTTTGACTCTGATTCCACAAAATTATTGATGTTTAAATAAACCATAATTAATGATTTTTGGATTTGAATGCACCAAATTACGGTGTTTAATAACAAGTTCCCTCTCATAGTTTTTAGAGTGTATGGATGAGAATCGTCTCGTCATGCACTGTTGTCTCGGTCGAGAGAGTTTTGATTCTAATTCCACCAAATTAATGGCATTTAAATAAACTATAATTAAATGATTTTTGAATTTAAATTAACCAAATTATGGTGTTTAATAACAATTTGCCTCTCATCGTTTTGAGAGTTTATGAATGAGCATCGTCTCGTCCTACACTGTCATCTCGGCCAAGAGAGTTTGACTTTAACTCCATCAAATTATTGATGTTTAATTTGTTTTGTGTTTTTAACAATAAAAGAAGATGTTATCATATTTTTCCCTCTCTCGGGGTTATCGAGAATGCATGGACGAGGTCACCCCCATTTAGATTCTCGAGTCACCGAGAGTGAGTTAATGCCATTTCACCATATAAACGATGTTGAGTTGCTTAGGGAGAATTGAAACATACATTTAATCAATTCATACAATAAAATATGAGGGAACACTTTGAATCTTTCATTCATCACTATTTCATTACATATTTGTTTACAATGATCACATAAAATTTGTACAACATCCTATTGAAAATATTTGTTTAAGTGATCAGCATTCCAATGGTTTCTGAATGGCTCTCCCTCCAAATGTCCAAGTCAATAAGTGCTAGGGGTGACCTTTTTCAGTAACTCTATAGGGGTTGTGCCAGTTTTCATGGAACTTATTCGTCTTCTGTCAAGCTTTCTTCAAAACTAGTTCTCCAATGGCTATTGACCAAGCATTTACCCTTTTGTTGTAGAATTTTGTTGTCCTCTACTGATAAGCATCCCGCCTAATCTTTGCACCCTATTTCTTTTGTTTAATAAGGTCCAGATCTAACCCTCTCTCTTCAGTATTTTTTTCAATGTTATATGTCTGAACTTTGTGACTTAGTAGGCCAATCTCTATAGGTATTGATGATGCTCTAAACAGCACCACCAGATGAGGTGTTGACAAGATCAAGCTAGCAATAACAATGGCAGCACAGGAGTGTATATATATAGTAGAAGGAGGTGAGGAGAAGAGGATGAACACTTATATGTAAGTGGTTCAGCCAATCTGTCCTACGTCCACAGTGCAACTGAGTGTAAGTATCACTATCAGAAGAGGGCTCTAATGGCCATGGATATAATCTCTCAAACCTTCTCTCTCTACTGTGTAAAATGACAGAGTTTTAGCTAGGGTTGCAATTCTGGATCCCTTTACAAGGTTGAGGATAAACTCTATATATAGTGCTTGGGGTGTGTAATGTGCCCCCCAAGCATGCAATGAGCATGTTTATGAGGATCAAACCAGTATAAGGATGACACCTGGCTGATCTTAAGTAAACAATGATGACCTCAATATTCCCTCACATGGAGGGAATGATTCAGTTATAACAGATTTGTCCACGTGTTACAAATCATATGAGCTTGTAAATGCTCGTCCCGATCTTTAATTGGCACAACCTCGGCCTATAAGAGTACAAGGTTGGTGATGTCTGAGTGTTACCTTGTGTCCATGAAGACCTTTGCCAGGATGACTGTCCGAGGTTGGGTATGAGATAGTTGTAACGTCGGTTGGGGTTGATGATGATGTTAATAGATGATTGATCCCATGAGATATGATCATTTCGGCTTGTGATCGCAACGTCGGTTGGGGATGATGATTATGTTGGTAGATAATTGAGCCCATGATACATTGTTTACCCCAGTTGTTTACTAGTCGAGGTTAGTGTATGAGGTTTATGCAATGTCGGCTAGGTCCGACCTTATGAGAGATGATATTACTGATAGTTATCATAGGCTTCTAGTCACCTCAGCTGTGAGACTGGACAAGGTTAGTTGCTCTGAGTAAGAGGGTGCACTTTGGTCACATCAATCACCCCTAGCCCTTAGTCTTCTATGTAATTAGATGACTGAGGGGTATGTAGTTTAGGCCAAGGCTGGATTTCTCTGTGTGCTCATACTTTCTTGACACATGTCACTTGCTGAAGTGAAACGTGTTCCCCAAGATGATGTGATTTTGGCCTGCCTTTTAGGCTTCTTAGGGTAATGATGGGCCATCAAAACTCGTGTGTCATCATTAAGCGGGTTTAAAAACCCTTTTTCTCTTTCCTTCTTCTCTTTCTTCATTTCTTCTTTTATTTTCCCGCCTGAGCTCTCTCTCTGCAACTACAACTCCCATCTCCTTCGATTTTCCATCGTTAGATGCATTTGAAGATTTCTTTTGCTTCAAATACTCTTCTTATCTCCTTCCCAACTTCCCAGATATGTTTTTCGACCCTTCTTTTCCATTTACAGTTGTTTTTCATTTCAACATTTTTAGCAAAGTTTTTTATTTTCCGGCGAGGACTTTTCCTTTGTTAGGTGGTTGTAAGGATAGGATAGTGGTGGTTGAGTGGTTTTGGGATTACTCTGGGTTGCTCAGAGGTTGTTTCAGCCAGAAACAACTCCTTTTTAGGTTTTCAATGAATCTCCGATCACCTTCTCCGGTATCCTTGTTCTTAAACGTTCTTAGTGTTCTTGGTGAAACCCTTTCGAATTCCTAGTTTGATCCTTAGATTATATTGAGTCAGTTGTTTGCTTTCTTGTGGTTTTGAGCCCAAGTGTAGTGTCATCTACCTTATGCTCAGACCCTTGTACCAACTCATAGAAGATTTCCCATCTCTTCGTGAGAAGACCTTTGAGAAAATTAGGCAGATAAAACTAGCCCAAGAGGAAGCTCGTAGGGCTAAGCCATTTACTCTTACACCCATCTTTCCTCCACCTCTGAAGGTTATCTACCCTGAGCCAGCTGAGCCTGTTGTGCCATTAGAGGTTGTTGTGGAACCAACACCAATGTCTGAGTCTGAGTTGTCCTCCTCATACCCCATGTCTGTAGACTCTTTTCAAGAGGCTATAGATTACTCTCCTAGGAAGGGTGAGGTCCCTGAGGAAGCCGAGGTTTTGATTTGTGCCTCTTCTCACCATGGTGATAGTGCCTCACAACATTCTTCTGATGCTGAAATTATAGGGCCAAGTGTGGCCATTCCCCCTATCATTGATTCCATTCCTCGGTCGGCCGCCACCGGGGCTGAATTTGCTCAGAGGTTTCCTAGTGATGTCCCTGCACCTGCTCAAGTCGATGCTACTGGGGATGGTGATGATGGTCAGGAGAGTGATATAGATACGTCTGAGGCAGCCGAGATTGAGATCTTCGTCAATGAGTATGAGCTTATATATTTTAGGAACCTCTATTCGATAAACTTTTCCATCAACCTTAGGAAACCTCTGAGGGGAGAGATGGCATTTGACGGTCGAGATGGAGAGATCTGCGTCTATGAGCAGATGTTCAAATTGGGCTTCCGTCTACCTATCCACCCTTCCATCATAGCCATATTATCCCACATAAATCTAGCCCCTTCACAATTATCCCGTAATTCCTGGAGGGTTATGATTGGGGCCATCGTCTTTTGGAGGGCTATCCACCGCTCAGACTTTCCAATTCGGGTTTTCATAGGTTGTTACATCCCCTCCTCTACCAAAAACCACCCTAGATATTACCACTTATTAGCTAGGAAGTCAAAGAAGAAAATATTGTTGGTTACCCAGACTTCAAACCATAACTGGAAACCTCAGTATTTCTTTGCTTCTGGGGTATGGGAATTTGGTCCATATAAGGATTCTGGAACATCGATTTTAAGGACCCCTTTGAGATGGGGGAAGGTCTCCCTTGTTACTAAAGTTGACCCTAGACTCAGCCACGATAATCTTTAAAAAGTTAAGGATCTTCACGATCAGGGGGAGAAGGGTCATCTAGTAAAATAAGAACATATGATGACCCCTACTACCTCTCTCAAACAGGCTTGGGTGGTGGTCCTTTGATAGAGCTTCATAAGTACTAATTTTTCATAAGTTGTATATCTTACTTTTTATACCTCTGACTTACTAACTCAGATATTTGTCTTTTGCAGAGCGCCCTAAAGGCATATAGGATGACCTTTGGGAAATGTGTGCTCCAGGTCTTGTAAAGTTGATGAATAAAATGGCAGGTAAAAATGTACCCCCTCCTGCGACCGAAAAGAAAGTCGACACATCCAAGGTCGATGTTACCAAGAAGAGGAAGACTACAACTGACTCGGAGCATCAAAGGCCTGGCAAGACTCAGAGAGGGGATCGTGCCATTCCTATCTCTACAGGCGATTCCCTGGCTACTCATCTTACTCAGTTAAAGATCAGTGATAGCCTTATCGACCATGGTCTAAAGGTTACCGATGATATTGGTATAGTAATAATTGAAGAGGATAAGCATTTCTTACGCTCCTTGGACGTCCCGTTGCTGGTCGAGTTTACCCTCCACAAGATCAATTAAGGTATTATTTTTTCATTTGCTTATACATGTGACCCTGTACTGCAGGGTATATTCTCCATGCATCGTTTTGTTGATTGGACCCTGAAGAAGATTCCCTTCAAAGAGAAGGGTCAAGAAGCTGAGAAGGTAGAAGCCTCTTTAAATACAGAGGTTGAAAGGTTGAAGGAAGAGCTGAAGGAGGTTGATAAACTGAAGGGGGTTATTTAGCAGTGGGACAGGGACATTTTCAAGCTCAATAAGGACCACGATGTAGCTCCTAAGGTTAAAGATGATGCCCTTCAGAGTATGGTGGATGTTACAATCAAGGCTATTTTAGAGGATGCTGTAGAGAAGATTATTAAAGATTATAAGTTCTCTCGTGAATTCACCAGTTTTGGCTTTGAATATCTTAAAAGAGGTATCAAAGTAACTAGCAAATGGGCAGCCTCTAAGGAGAAAGATTCAGGGAGTCTAACTGCCTCAGTATTTGAGTGTCTAGGCTTTGGTGACACTCAATTTGCTCAGGCCCTGTAAGAGGTTGAGGAGGGCGATGATGAACCTGCTGAGACAGCTCCCCTGAAAGTCACTGAGACCGAAGATTCTAATCCTCAGGATGATGGGGCTGAGCTGACCAACGTCGGCTACGAAGACACGATTGTAGCTTCAGAGAGTTAGGACTTTTCTTGTGAAGATTTTAAGTTATAATTTTTGTTTCCTTTCTTATTTGTACCCCTTACATTTTTTGTACTCTAATGGCATCTTGGTACTTCTAATTCGTAACTCTATTGAATGTTATTAAATGATAGTTATTGATCCTATATTCTTCAGATTATATTGCTTCTTTCAATGTTATGCTCGAATGTCTTACCTCTTAATGTTGTTTAAGGTCTGAGGTCACCATATTATGATATTTACCTCATAAATTTCATCAAACTAATGGACTAAGGTCTAAGGCCATCATATAATGATGTTTACCTTCTTAAATTTCATAAAACTAATGATGTTTAAGGTCTGAGGTCACCAAATTATGATGTTTACCCTCATAATTTTCACCAAACTGATGATGTTTAAGGCCCGAGGTCACCATATAATGATGTTTACCCCAAACATTTTAACCAAACTAATGATGTTTAAGGTCTGAGGTTACTATATAATGATGTTTATCCTCATAATTTTCACCAAACTAATGATGTTTAAGGTCTGAGGTCACCAAATTATGATGTTTTCCCTCATAATTTTCACCAAACTAATGTTGTTTAAGGTTTGAGGTCACCGTATAATGATGGTTACCTTCATAAATTTCACCAAACTAATAATGTTTAAGGTCTAAGGTCACCAAATTATGATGTTTACCCACATAATTTTCACCAAACTAATGGTCTAAGGTTTGAGGTCTGAGGCCATCATATAATGATGTTTACCTTCATAAAGTTCACCAAATTAATGATGTTTAAGGTCTGAGGTCACCAAATTATGATGTTTACCCTCATAATTTTCGCCAAACTAATGATGTTTAAGGTCTGAGGTCACCATATAATGATGTTTACCTTCATAAATTTCACCAAACTAATGATGTTTAAGGTCTGAGGTTACCATATAATGATGTTTATCCTCAATTTTCACCAAACTAATGATGTTTAAAGTCTGAGGTCACCATATAATGATGTTTCACCTCGGAATTTCACCAAACTAATGATGTTTAAGGTCCGAGGTTACCATATAATGATGTTTATCCTCATAATTTTCACCAAATTATGATGTCTAAGGTCTGAGGTCACCATAATTTTCACCAGACTAATGATGTTTAAGTCTGAGGTCACCATACAATGATGTTTACCCTCATAATTTTTTGCAAACTAATCATGTTTAAGGTCTGAGGTCACCATATAATGATGTTTCACCTCAGAAATTTCACCAAACTAATGATGTTTAAACATAATGCAACAAAGTATTGGCGTAGAAATTGATATCTTTTCATTAACATCCTTTGCAGAAACTGGTACATGTATTACAAAAGGCTAAGAACAATTGTAACATCATATGTAATATTTCTTCGAGTGGTCGGCATTCCAAGGGTTGGAGAAAGGTTCTCCTTCAAGGTTTTCCAGCCGATAGGTACCAGGCACAACCTCATCAACTACTCTGTAAGGACCATGCCAGTTTGGGTGGAGCTTAATTGCCTTCTGCAATGTCTTCTTTAGGACTAGGTCTCTCACAGCTATAGGCCTTGATTTCACCCTTTGGTTGTAGAACCTCAAAGTTCTCTTCGGATAGGCTGCCTGTCTAATCTCTGCATCTTCTCTTCTTTCTTCAATCAAATCCAGATCAAGTCTTCTCTCTTCTCCATTCCTCTAAGGGTCAGAGGTCTGAACTCTATGAGTGTAAAGTCCTACCTCTGTAGGGATGACACCTTCTGAGCCGTGGGTTAACATAAATGGGGTCTCTCCCGTTGGTGTCCTTGATGCCATCCTGTAAGCCCATAATACGACATATACTTCCTCTGTCCATCTCCCTTTGGACTCTTCCAACCTCTTCTTTATCCCATCAAGGATTGTTCGGTTCATGACCATTTGCCTGGGGTCGTCCAGGAGAAGAGAAGAACTGCTTGATCCCCACTCTTTCACAGTATTTTTCTAAGGAAGCATTCTTGAACTGGGTTCCATTGTCTGAGATGAGGGTGTTGGGAAGACCATACCTTCATATGATTTTCTTCTAAATGAACTGGAAGGTCTTCAGTTCTGTAATTGTGATCATTGGCTCATCCTCTACCCATTTGGAGAAGTAATCAATTGCCACTACTAAGAATCAATAGTTGTTCGTAGCTCTTGGAAAGGGTCCTACCAAGTCAATACCCCATACTGCAAATGGCCAAGGTGAGATGATTGACGTCATATATTTATAGGGTTGATAAGGGATGGTGCAGAATATCTGGCACTTATCTCCTTTCTTTACATATGCCGCTGCATCTTTGGCCAAGGTCAGCCACCAGTACCCCTGAGTGATTATCCTCTTAACTAAAGGTCTTTCTCCTATGTGACTGGAGCAAGAACCCTCATGTACATCTTGCAATACGTGTGGACACATCTGAGGAGAGGGAGTCGGAACCCCTTTTTATACAAAACATCTCCTATAATTGAGAACTTGGCAGCCGTGAACCTCAGCTTTCTTCTTTCTAAATTTGATTCTGGCAGTTCTCCCTCTATGGTGTATTTGATAAGAGGGTCCATCCATGAGGCTCCCATATTTAAATTAAGGCAAGTTCTATCCATCCCTTATTTTTGAATGATTGGCTTGAGGAGAATCTCAACTGGTACGGTTCTTCTTATGTATGTCCTTGTTATTGAGGCTAACCTCGCGAGTGCATCGGCTCGACTGTTGTCTTGCCGAGGTACCCTCTTCATCTTCACTTCCTTTAAGCTTTATAGCATCATTCTCACCCTCTTCAGGTATTTGGCCATCCTTTCATCTTTGGCCTCACACACTCCCAGGATTTGGTTGACAACTAACCTTGAGTCACAGTGGACTAGAAGTCGGCCAACACTAAGGTCTTTTGCCAAGGAGAGACCTATTATCAATTCCTCATACTATGACTCACTGTTCGAATCTTTAAAGTTGAACCTCGGCGCATATTCAATGCCGGTTCCATCTGGTGCTGACACTATCAGCCCCGCTCCGCTTACGCTTTCATAAGATGACCCATCAATGAAGAGGTTCCAAATATCTTCATTTGAAAAGAATTTCCACGTATCTATCTTCCTCATTCTCAACTACTCTTTTTTCGGGCCTACTTTACCCAACCTCGTCTAGATCTTAGAAGACGTTTTTGTTTGGTTCATCAGCAGCCCTCTGACTAATTTCAATCTCAACCACTTCCCTGGTAAACTCTTCTACAAAGTCTGCAAGTGCCTTCCCCTTGATGGCAACCATGGGTTGATAAACAATGTCATACTCCCCAACTCGATGGCCCAGGTCATCAACCTGTCTAACTTTTTAGGCTTATGGAGGACCTATCTGAGTGGGGAATTAGTGAGGACAACCATATAGTGGGCTTGGAAGTATGGCTTCATCTTCCTAGAAGCATGTATCAGAGCATAAGATAATTTTTCCATTCGAGGGTACTTCTGTTTAGACCCTTGAAGAGCTTTACTATTAAAGTATACTGGCCTCTATACTCCATCATCTTCTCTTACTATGGTTGCACTAATGGCTAATTTTGAAACAGCTAGATATACATACAACTTCTACCCCAGAATTGGACGAGATAGGAGTAAGGGAGAGCCGAGGTAGGACTTGAGCTCCTTAAAGGCTTTGTCACACTCCTCATTCCATTCAAATGACTTTTTAAGTACTTTAAAAAAAGGAAGACACTTGTCTTTAGCTCTTGGGATGAACCTATTAAGGGTAGCAACTCTTCCAGTTATCCTCTAAACGTCTTTGATAGATCTGGGTGTCTTCATTTCTGACAAGGCCTTAATCTTTTCAGGGTTGGACTCTATTCCCTTCTGATTGATGATGAATCCCAGAAAGTTTCCTACTCCTACCCCGAAGACACATGTGGTTGGGTTGAGCTTCATCCTGTATCTGTCTATAGTGTCGAATTCTTTTTCAAGGTCGGCCATGTGAGCGTCGGCCTTTAGGCTCTTCGTCAGCATTTTGTCCACATACACTTCCATGGACTTGCCTATTTGATCCTCAAACATCTTATTTATAAAATGTTTGTAAGTAGCCCATGCATTCTTCAACCTAAAAGGCATGACCTTGTAGCAATATGTCCCCTTGTCTGTGATGAATGTTATCTTCTTGGAGTCTTCCAGGTTAATGAAGATCTGATTATACTCAGAATAAGCATCCATGAAGTTCATGAGCTCATGTCCAGCTGTGGCATCCGCTATCTGATCAATACGAGGCAGGGGAAAACTATCTTTCGAAAAAGACTTATTCAAATCAGTGAAGTCTACGCACATCCTCCATTTCCCATTAGCCTTTGGCACTATGACTGCGTTGGACAACCACTCGGGATATATGACATCCCTGGTGAACTTTGCATCTTTAAGCTTTCTGACCTCTTCTCTGATGACGTCATACTTTTCTCTTGAGTATACTCTTCTTCTTTGCTTAATGGGCTAAGCGTCTTCCATAACATTGAGTTTGTGGCACATGACCTCAGGATCAATACCTGACATGTCTACGTGGCTCCAGGAAAAAACACTTTGTCTCTTCCTCAAAAACTTCACCATCTCTTCCTTGATCTTAGTTCTTAGGGCTTTGCCAATTTGGATGATTTTTTCCCACTCGTCCTCATTGAGGACGATGGATTATACCTCTTCCACGGCCTCTCCTTTCTTGAGCTTTGTCTCATCTCTGGTATCAAGTGTGTTGATGTTGTATGTGGTTATTTCCTTCTTATGAGCCTCTCTCTCTTCTGCAGAGTTGAAGTAACATTCACGTGCTGATTTTTGGTGACCTTGCACTTCCCCTACTCCATAGGGAGTCGAGAAGTTTAGAATTTGGTGGACCGTTGAAGGCACGGCCTTAAATTCCTTGCGGGCTACTCTTCCTATGATGAGATTGTAAGCTGAGAAGACGTTCTCATCTATCATAAAGAAAATGATTTTTCTGGTCAACCTCTTAGGCCACTCATCTCCCATTCTCACATCCATCTCATACATACCCAATGGATGAACCTTTTCCCTGCTGAAGCCAATCAAAGGATGATGATAAGGGACAAGCCTAGCTCTGTTGAGGCCTAAGATTTTGAAATAGGGCCAAAACATAACGTTTGTTGAACTTCCCCCATCAACGAGTATCCTCTGAACTTCACACCTATGCACCCTTGTGGTGATTACCAGAAGGTCATCGTGAGGAGCTAAGATACCTTTGAAATCCAGTCTTGAGAAGCAAACTATGAGGGTATTCATATCTACCTTCTTTCTCTTCTTGTGTTTAACCTCTGTAGAGGCCAAGTTAACAACCTCGGCCTTACTTACTGCCTTGGCCTCTGCCACATGGGCCTTTCGATCAGTGACCTCTGAACCTCCTCGTGTTAATCCTCCACAAATGTTGTTCACCCCAAAAGAGATCATACCAACTCTCTTTCCCCAGGACATTATCATCCTTTGGTGGGAGGTATGGGTCATCATCATCATCATCTGAGTCATCTCCTCTTCTACAAGGGGTATCTTCCCGGCACCTATCATTTCTCTTCTTTTGGGTGTCTTTTCTTCCCCCTTTAGGGGCTCTACGATCCACTTACTTTTTGAGCTTTCTAGACTTCGGCATCTTCTTAATCTCATCATTCAGGGAAAAGCACTTATCAGTCAGATGGTCATGGTCTTGGTGGAACTCTCACCATAGATTCTTATTCCTCTTATGCAGAGGAGCTTTCAGCTTCTCCGTACATCTCACGGACATGTAATTCTTTATTTCATTAAAGATGTGTTCCCAGCTCACAGTTAGAGGAGTGTAGTGTGAAAACTTGTCGTCTGCAACCCTCTTCTTTCCATCCTTCTTACTTTGGAATTTTCCACTACTACTTCCATTCTCATCCTCATACTTTGCGGCCATTGATTCTTCAGTGTTCATGACCCTACCAGTTATTGCTAATAGCTCAGCCATAGACTTTGGAGGGTCTTTAGTAAGCTTCCAAAGCAACTTCCCCTTCTGAAGTCCTCATATAAGGGTTGTCACAGCTATATTCTCTACTTAATCATCAACTTCTAATTTTTCCTTGTTGAATCTTGCAATGTAGTCTCTGAGGCTCTCATTCTTGCTTTGTTTTACGTAGAGTAGATGGGTTGTCTTCTTCTGAGGTCTCACCCCAAAATGGAAGTTGTATATAAACCGCTCGGCCAATCCCTTAAAGTTCTCCATAAAATTTTTAGGAAGGGAAGTGAACCAAATATGCGCAGCTCCCCTTAAAGTTCTTGAGAAAGCTCGGTACCTCATCTCATCAGGGATTGAATAAATGTCTCGTGCAGACTGATACATCTCGATATGATGTACAGTGTTTCTACTTCCATCATACTTGGGAGACACCATTGGTGGTTTGAATTTGGCAGGGGTTGGGAAGTTGACAATCCTTGCCACAAATGGGGAACCCTCTGAGAATTCCCTTTACAGTGGGCCTCAGCTTTTTATGAGGTTCCCTATCTTCTCTTTCAGGCATTGAATGGTTCATTCCAAGCTTTAACAATGTCGGCATGGCCGAGGTTGTCCACAACCACCTCCAAGGGATGAACTGAGGTTTCCTCAGTTGCTGCACAACGTCGATTGTTGACCTCTTGGCCACGTTCTCAGCCATATTGAGGTCGGCCATTATGAGGATGATGTTCACCACCTTCCCTTTGTGATCCATCTGCACTTCTTGACCTGGATAACCTCTGCCTCAGATCATTAACTGGGCCGAGACTTTCAAAGGCTGACCATCTACTCAAGCGAATAAAAGTTGTTCCTATTTGTTGGGCATCACCAACCTCAAC
Source organism: Sambucus nigra (assembly GCA_949130495.1). Taxonomy (NCBI): domain Eukaryota; kingdom Viridiplantae; phylum Streptophyta; class Magnoliopsida; order Dipsacales; family Adoxaceae; genus Sambucus; species Sambucus nigra. The sequence continues at coordinate 651,370,889 of OX422208.1, forward strand.
CCTTCTTGCTGTGCAACCCCGACTCTGTTTTATAGGACGTATGGTGTTGTTTGAAACCTCATATGGATCACAGCAGTCTGCTGGAGCATCCTCTTCTTTAATATCTTCCTACCTATCCTCAGGGAAAGGGTTTCCTTACCTCCCTAAATGCCTAGGGTCAGCAACATCCCCCTCTTTTGAGGAGTAGGTAGGTCTTTTCGTGGTGCCTGCGGTGATCCCTTGGCTTCAGGATGGGATTGCACAGCCTCCAGAGTAATCATCTTCGGCGAGACCCCAGGTGGTCTCATCATATTCTGGGTCCTCCATTACTCCTTCATTGTTGGGGAAATTGCTCCTTCATTAAATTGCTCCTTCATTACTTGTTGCGTTGCAGCCAAGGACCTCAAGGCTGCTGCCAACTCAGCCATCTCGAACTAGGGTGGTGCTTGGATGGAACTGGGTCCTCAAACACCAGATGGTGTAGGAGGTGATGGTAACCTCGGTGCCATATGTTAGGATTAAAGAGTTTGTAATGAAAATATTAGAGAGCTTGATAGCTAAGTGGACCTCTTTCAATGGTGACACAGCTTCACATGTGGGGTGAGGCATGGTTCACCATGAGAGTCTCCAGTGAGGTTAAGCTACAAAAAGGAATAGATGAATCTTCTCGTTCCCATAGACGGCGCCAAAATGACGATGCTGTAAACTGCACCACCAGATGAGGTTTTAATAAGATCAATCTAGCAATAACAATGGCAGCACAAGAGTGTATATATATAGTAGAAGGAGGTGAGGATAAGAGGATGAACACTTGTATGTAAGTGGTTCAGCCAATCTGGCCTAAGTCCACTGTGAAAGTGAGTGTAAGTATCACTATCAGAAGAGGGATCTAAATACAATCTCTCAAGATTTCTTTCTCCACTGTGTAAAATGACAGAGTTTCATCTAGGGTTGCAATTCTGGATCCCTTTACAAGGTTAAGGATGACCTCTATATATAGTGCTTGATGGGTGTAATGTACCCCCAAGCATGCAATGAGCATGTGCATGAGGATCAAACCAGTATAAGGATGACACATGGTTGATCTTAAGTAAACAATGATGACCTCAATATTCCCTCATGTGGAAGGAATGATTCAGTTATAACAGATTTTTCCACGTGTTACAAACCATACGTGATTGTAATTGCTCGGCCTTGTCTTTGATTGTCACAACCTCAGCATGGAAGAGTACGAGGTTGGTGAAGTTCGACTGTTGCCTTGTGTCCATGAAGTCCTCTACCAGGAGGGTTGTTCGAGGTTGGGTATGAGATAGCTATAATGTCATCTGGGGCCAATGACGATGTTAGTAGATGATTGAGCCCATGAGACATGTTAATTTCGACTGGTGACCGCAACGTCGGTTGGGGACGATGACGATGTTGGTAGATAATTGAGCCCATTATACCTTGCTTACCCCGCCTGTTTACCTGTCGAGGTTAGTGTATGAGGTTGCTGCAACGTCGACTAGGGCCGACCTTATGAGAGACGATATTACTGATGGTGGTCATAGGCTTTTGGTCACCTCGACTGTGAGACTAGCCGAGGTTAGTTGCTTTGAGTAAGAGGGTGCACTTTGGGCATATCGGGTATCACTACCTCTGAGCCATATGCAAGCATGAATGGGATTACCCCCGTGGGCATTCTCTCTATCATCTTGTATGCCCATAGGACAGTATGTACCTCTTCTGTCCAAAAACCATTGTGTAACACCCCATGTTTTTATTAATTAATTAATTTGAATATTCGAGAAAAATAATTTTTTGGATTTTATAATTTTTATTGGTTAAATATGTTGGTTACGATTTTAGAAGAATAAGACTTCAAGCGGAATTGAAATCGGAGTTCAAACGGATTTTATATTAATTTTTAAATATTTCCCCTTATAATTTTTTAAGGGGAACTGTCAGATTTTCTGGGCGATCTATCGATCGATGCCAAGGGTCGATCGATCGATCCCAATAGATTTCGTGCGCTGCAATTCTCTTTTTGACAAGTTTTGCATTTCTAAAACTCTTTAAACTATTGATATAAATGATTTTTGGGGCTAGGTTATAAAACACTCATTCTACCAACCCTAGAGCAGTAGACCCTCTACTTTTTCCTCATCTTCTACCTCAAAACCCTAGCCACCAGTAAAATTACTTTTCAAGCTCAGTTTTGAAGGCCATGACAAATCTGTCCCAAGTTGGTTCAAGAAGAGTTTTTCATCCATTTTTCGAGAGGAACTCATATATCTAATAATATTTTTTTCAAACTAATCACAGGCATGTTTACCCTATTCTTTTCCTTTAGTATTATGTGTCTTGATTGTAGCCTCCATTAAACTCATGTTTTCTAAAATAAGTTATGGAAATAATTATTAAAGAGATAAATTTCGGTACTGTTTTGCATGAAAAATTAATCTTACCTAATACTCGTAACTTTTTTGTTATTTGGGTTGTATTTTTGTAGTCTGTTATGTTATGGGCATGTGCATGTAGATGAGCCCTTTTAAAAGCAAATTTTAATATTTTATGTGAGAACCCTAGATTACATTAATTGCATGTGTTGGAAAATAATAACTATTATAGGACCTGCATGTAGCTATTATTCTAAAAATCATAATATTTATGTGTCCTTGATTTCCATTATTTAGATTAAAATTATTTAATTGGGTATTTAGTGTTATTACGAATGTTGTTATAATTTGTTAATTGTGTCACTTTATGAAAATATTATAATATTTCGAAAATTTTGGGTATTGTAGGTAATTGGTTTTCACCACTTGTTATAGTACACTTGTTAGGTATGGGACTAGTAAGTTGGCCTTTGTTGCGATTTATGCTAATTAGGTATGGGACTAGTTAGTGTGAGTCTATGCGGATTATATAATTTGGGGTGGGGGTTGATTTTCTATATTATATCATGGTTACGATAGCCTAGGATTGATATCTAGTTGGAGTGGAATTTTTTTAATCATCCTTTACTTAGGATAAGTCGAATTTGTGTTTTGGGAACCCTTAGTTGGGACTAAAGGGTATTTTGAGGATTTTCACATTGCTGTTAAGGGTGGGGGAATTAATTTGATTAATGAGTATAAGAAACTTTAGAAATTAATATTGCAGGACTAAAATGGATATTAAAATTTATTGGCGACATAATGTGTCAAGGGACGACGGTTTAAACGAGTTAGAGGACGATCTATGTCGTGTCGTGTGTAGAACCTCATCATATCGTGAGGATCGCAGGATAAAAATGGATCAGACGGCGGACTTGACAAGGGGATGTGTGTGTGTGTGTGTGTTGAACCTTGTCATATCGCAAGGATCGCGGGATAAAAATGGATCACATGTTGGATTTGACAAGGGGACGTGTATCTTGGTAAATTATAATTGTGGTTCTTTTAATGAAAAATTAATATGGTTAGGAATGTGGGTTAATTAAAATAATATTGGTGTGGCACTTTTTAAAGAAACCTTGCGGGTAGTTGGAATTCTTTTGGGGGATTATTAACCTTCATAATTAAAATACTCTATTGTTATCGTGGATATATATAGGACTATTGTCTGGGTTCAAGAACCCTAATTGAGAGGGGTAGACAGTTTGCATGTTCGGGGCTTTGGCTCTGAATATGCGTTGACTAATCTTTTTCAGGAATATTTGGAGTAGTTGCATAGAGTATTGGAGACATTTTTGGAGGTGCAGCTTGGCGCGGCCCAAAATAAAGCTTGTGATTCAAGTGCAAATCTATCGCAACAAGTAATATCCGGTAAGTACGGAATCGTGATCCACAGGGATTGAAACACTCCTAAGAGAACAAGATTAGGTTAAAGGGATTCTCTAAACATCACAAAAGTTAAAGTGTAAAAGATGATTTAATAGTTTGGAAAAGTGATTGAGACTAATCTTTAAACTAACATACTATTTTTGATAAGTTAATTAATTAATAATTACAGAATATGAAAAGAACTAAGATAAGCTTAAGTTCAAGAAATTAAAGGGATCGAGGATCATTCTCCCACCTCGGATTCACAAATAAGGGGATTATAGGGCTTGGTTGAAATTAATTCTAATCGAGCATAACTAATTAAGTCCGAACATCAACCATGTAGAGACTAAACTCAACAATGGAGGATTAGGGGTTAATTAATTATTTCTAGATGGGTTGGGTTTGTAGTAAAGCTTCAAACACTAGCCCTTGCATGACAAGAGAAGTTAAGAAACTATGATACTCCAAAACCAACACATGAAGTTCCATTAGAACAATTATAAACCAACCCCTAAATATGAAGTTCAAGCATCCAAGGTGGGATTTTGATCCCCAATCATAAGTCTAGCTACTCATAATTGAAACTAAACTACACATGCTAGTTAACAACATAATTAAGTTAGTTATCTAGTTTAAACACAAACCAATGCAAGAGATGGAATTAAATGCAAATTAAAGCTAGTAGAACAAGTAGAGAAGAAGTAAATGAAACTTTCTTGCATTAATAACAACAATTCAACTAGTAATCAAAGCTTCACAAGTTGATAAAAACCATAAATGAAATTTGACCTAGGAGAGAGAAGAGAGTGTTTTTCTATATCACCAAATATCTAACAAAACTAATCTATATTTACAAAAGAGGAAAAACAAGGGATATATCCCGAAAATCCCACCAAAATGGCAAACTAGTAATAAGAAGAAAGCTGGAAATGCAGGGCCGAATCGATTCGGTGCCAAATCCGAATCGATTCGGAAGTGTAGATATTTTCCCCTGTATTTAACCGAATCGATTCGGCACTAATCGCGAATCGATTCGGGCCTGCTGGAGTAGGAAAGTTGCCTATATTGGCATATTTTCTCCCATGCTTCACCGAAACTTCCGTAACTTCTTCGTTCGAGGTCGGATTCGAGCACCGTCGGAGGCCACGCAAAGATAAGAAGAAGGTCTACAACTTCCGTGAAGAAATCGGGATCAAAACCCGAGTGCTGAAATTACCAAAATGCCCCCGACTGTGCAAGTGTCAACGGAACTTTTCCGGATCAAAACCAAACATCCCAAAATGCATTCCCAAGACCTATAAAAGCTCAATAAAGACACATACAAAGTATATATGATGAACTCAGGGGTTAGTCTATAAATGATTATAAGAACCGAGAAATACATGCACGGGAAACCTAGAATGTACAAATTAACGGGGTATAAAATACAATAAAAGTGACGAATCACACCCCCTAACTTATACATTGCTAGTCCCGAGCAATGAAGTATGAAGAAACAAGGGCCAACAACGCAACCAAAATAGAAGAAATATGTACAATGAAGGAAAAATGCCACTTTCGTAGGTGAACGATTGCATTTAGCGTATGCAATAAGCCCTTTTACACCCCTAGGTGGCCCTAGGGGACGAGTGAGGTCTCGTGAGGGTTTCCAGGGATGACACCCACAAACATCAAATCAACTCATACTATGATACAGAAAAATCCAATGCGTAGCCCAACAAGTATCTAAGAAGCACAATTTATCAACAAAGTGAACGAAGCTCACACAAAAGACGGCAATTATCGGCATTAAACAAATAACTTCAATAAAAATCGAAACCATGGAAATGCGAAATAAGAGGACACATGTGGTAATTTAGATTTGACAAAACTTTCAAAATCCATATAAAAGCTAAGGCATGCATACTCAAATTCTCTCCGGATGTTACACTCAACAAATGAAACACTTAGAAATGGGATGTAACACACACGGGACATGCGGGCATTAAGAGTAATTGTAAAGGGAAACTAGGCCACACACATGTCATCAATGAAGAACGCAATATAAAAGTGAAAAATACAATCTCATGAAAGGATATCGCATATCAACCAAGAGAAAAACATTTGAACAGATTATCACTAATGTTCGACCTTTGAATCACGTCACCCTAGGATCAAATAGGACTTTTGGGGTATATAATTTAGGCTTGGTTAGGGTTAGGAAAAGAAAGGAATGTGTGTAGGATCAAAGGAGATTCAGGAATAGCGCGCGGGATAATGGATTTAATGGGCAATAAAGGAATCGATGGTCAAATTCCACAAGCAATGTATTCATGAGAGTGAGACTTTGATATTCATGCACATGGTGATATGGGAAACAACTAGGACCCATTTTATTCGAAACTTTTTTCTTTTCTTTTCTTTCTCTTTTTCTTTCTTTGATTTTCTTTTCTTTTTTCTTTCTTTGATTTTCTTTTGCTTTTCTCACTCATAGCTTGATTGCAATTCATATAACCAACATCATTCAATCCCGGGAACAATCCCTACTCAAGGTACGGGAGGAGGAAATAAGGGTTTAGGACTCCAATGTGGAGCTGGACGAGGGATTTGGGGTTGAAACGAAAGGAATAATAAGGCTCAAGGGGGTTGACTAGGGGAAACATTTAAGGGTAAGGTCAAGGTCATATGGGTATTTTACGGGTAGGCATGTATGAGCCTGGTTTTATTTAGTAAGGTTTAGGTTTGATGTGTATGCTTCGTCTAATTTCGAGGATGAAATTCTTTGCTAGTGGGGAAGTATGTAACGCCCCGTGTTTTTATTAATTAATTTAATTAATTAATTGGAATATTCGAGAAAAATAAATTTTTGGATTTTATAATTCTTTATTGGTTAAATATGTTGGTTACGATTTTTGAAAAATAAAACTTGAAGTAGAATTGAAATCGAAGTTAAAACGGATTTTATATGAATTTTTAAATAATTGTCCCTTATAATTTTTAACGGGGAACTGTCAGATTTTCTTGGTGATCGATCGATCGTCGCCAGGGGTCGATCGATCGACCCAAGCAGATTTCGTGCGCAACACTTCTCTTTTTGACGAGTTTTTCATTTCTAAAACTCTTTAAACTATTTATATAAATGAATTTTGGGTCTAGGTTTTTAAAACACTCATTCTACCAACCCTAGAGCAGCACAACCTCTACTTTTTCATGATCTTCTGCCTCAAAAACCTAGCCACCATTAAAATTACTTTTCAAGCTCAGTTTTGAAGGCCAAGACAAATATGTCCAAAGTTGGTTCAAGAAGAGTTTTTGATCTATTTTTCGAGAGGAACTCATATATCTAATCAGATTTTTGTCAAAATAATCATAGGAATGTTTACCCTATTCTTTTCCTTTAGTTTTATATGTCTTGATTGTAGCCTCCATTAAACTCATGTTTTCTAAAATAAGTTATGGAAATAATTATTAAAGAGACAAATTTCGGGACTGTTTCACATGAAAAGATAATTTTACCTAATACTCGTAACTTTTTTGTTATTTGGGTTGTATTTGAGTAGTCGGTTATGTTATGGGCATGTGCATGTAGATGAGCAATTTTAAAAGAAAATTTTGATATTTTATGTGAGAACCCTAGATTACATTAATAACTAGTGTTGGAAAATAATAACTATGATAGGACTTGCATGTAGCTATTATTTTAAAAATCATAATATTTATGTGTCCTTGAATTCCATTATTTAGAATAAAATTATTTAATTGGGAATTTAGTGTTGTTATGAATGTTGTTATAATTTGTTAATTGTGTCACTTTAGGGAAATATTTTAATATTTCGAAAATGTTGGGTATTGTAGGTAATTGGTTTTCACCCCTTGTTACAGTACACTTGTTAGGTATGGGACTAGTAAGTGGGCCTCTGTTGCAATTTATACTAATTAGGTATGGGAAAAGTTAGTGTGAGTCTATGCGGGTTATATAATTTAAGGTGGGGGCTGATTTTCTATATTATACCATTGTTACAATAGCCTAGGATTGATATCTAGTTGGAGTGGAATTCTTATAATCATCCTTTACTTAGGATAAGTCGAATTTGTGTTTTGGGAACCCTTAGTTGGGACTAAAGGGTATTTTGAGGATTTTCACATCGCTGTTATGGGTGGGGGGAAATAATTTGATTAATGAGTATAAGAAATTTTAGAAATTAATATCGCATGACTAAAATGGATATTAAAATTTATTGGAGACATAATGTGTCTAGGGCCGACAGTTTAAATGGGTCAGAGGAAGATTTATGTCATGTCGTGTGTGAAACCTTGTCATATCACGAGAATCGCAGGATTAAAATGGATCAGACGGTGGACTTGAGAAAGGGATGTGTGTGTGTGTGTGAAACCTTGTCATATCATGAGGATCGCAGGATAAAACGGATCAGATGGTGGACCTGACAAGGGGACGTGTATCTTGATAAATTATAATTGTGGTTCTTTTAATGAAAATTTAATATGGTTGGGAATGCGGGTTGATTAAAATAATATTGGTGTGACACTTTTTAAATAAACCTTGCGGGTAGTTGGAATTATTTTTGTGGATTAATAACTTTCGTAATTAAAATACTCTATTGTTATCGTGAATATATATAGCACTATTGTCTGGGTTCAAGGACCCTAACTGAGAGGAGTAGCCGGTTTTCATGTTCGGGGCTTTGGCTCTGAGAAATGCGTTGACTAATCTTTTTTAGGAATATTTGGAGTAGCTACATAGAGTATTGGAGACATTTGTGGAGGTGCAGCCGGAGCTATTTTATTGTTCTAGTAGCTAAACTCTTTCCCATTCCGTCGTTTTTATTATGAGACTATTTTTGAGGTTATTGGGACTTTCGGTTCCAAAGTTGTTTCTAGATTTCAGTTGGATTGTATTTATTTAATTATTGAGATATTTGCAGATCGTATATGATGAATTTTGATCGCACTTTGGTGTTTTATCAGTTGGATGTCATTCATATTTGGGCTTGATTAAATTAATTTATCTTGTGGATTATATTTTTTTATGTCTCATATCTATCACATGCTAAGGATGATATTTAATTTACTCGCACCCGATTTAGTTTTGGTGGTGGCCGATACCGGAATTTAGCGGGGTATGACAGATGGTATCAAAGCTTGGTCTTAGGTCTCGTAGGTTGTGAGTCCATCTTAGCTTTCGCGTTATAGATCTTTGATTCCCTTTATTGATTCATATTCCTTATGGTAGAAGTGTTATCATACGTGTTAGATGTGTTTCTTCAATAGATGAAGTTTTGTGATAAGGACGTTATAGGAATTCAGTTTAGAATTTGCAAGCTTGATGTGATTATCCTTAGAATGGATTATGGAGATGATAATTATTTTGGATATTTTAGTGCAGATGTTAGGTATCGTGTGTATCGATTTTTGGTGTTGAGATTTAATTAGAGGACGTTAACATTTGGATGACTTTTGGAGATAGGATCAAGTGGGGATTTGGAGAGCGTGTGGTACGCCATTGTTTTTATAGTTATGAGTATGTATATAGGCACAATATATTATTTTGTAGTTCATGGGGTGGGTGCGCGTACGATTGGGTGTATAGGCTCCCAATTATGGCATTTTACGGGTAAGCATGTATGAGCCTGATCTTATTTAGTAAGGTTTACGTTTGATGTGTATGCTTCATCTAATTTCGAGGGAGAAATTCTTTGCTAGTGGGGAAGTATGCAACACCCGGGTTTTTATTAATTAATTAGAATATTCGAGAAAAATAAATTTTTGGATTCTAAAATTTTTATTGGTTAAATAGGTTGGTTACAATTTTAGAAAAATAAAACTTGAAGTAGAATTGAAATCGGAGTTAAAACGGATTTTATATGAATTTTTAAATAATTGTCCCTTATAATTTTTAACGGGGAACTGTTAGATTTTCTAGGTGATCGATCGATCGTCGTCAGGGGTCGATCGATCGACCCCAGCAGATTTCGTACTGTAATTCTCTTTTTGACGAGTTTTGCATTTCTAAAACTCTTTAAACTATTTATATAAATGATTTCGAAGCTAGGTTTGTAAAACACTCATTCTACCAACCCTAGAGTAGCAGACCCTCTACTTTTTCATGATCTTCTGCCTCAAAAACCTAGCCACCATTAAAATTACTTTTCAAGCTCATTTTTGAAGGCCAAGACAAATATGTCCAAAGTTGGTTCAAGAAGAGTTTTTTATCCATATTTGGAGAGGAACTCATATATCTTATCGGATTTTTGTCAAAATAATCACAGACATGTTTACCCTATTCTTTTCCTTTAGTGTTATGTATCTTGATTGTAACCTCCATTAAACTCATGTTTTCTAAAATAAGTTATGGAAATAATTATTAAAGAGATAAATTTCGGGACTATTTTACATGAAAAGCTAATCTCACCTAATACTCGTAACTTTGTTATTATTTGGGTTGTATTTGTGTAGTTGGTTATGTTATGGGCATGTGCATGTAGATGGACCATTTTAAAAGAAAATTTTGATATTTTATGTTTGAACCCTAGATTACATTAATTTCTGGTGTTGGAAAATAATAACTGTGATAGGACTTGCATGTAGCTATTACTTTTAAAAAAATATTTATGTGTCCTCGATGTCCATTATTTAGATTTGTGTTGTTATGAATGTTGTTAAAATTTGTTAATTGTGTCACTTTAGGGAAATATTTTAATATTTCGAAAATGTTGGGTATTGTAGGTAATTGGTTTTCATCCTTTGTTATAGTACACTTGTTAGGTATGGGACTAGTAGGTGGGCCTTTGTTGCGATTTATGATAATTAGGTATGGGACTAGTTAATGTGAGTTTATGCGGGTTATATAAGTTGGGGTGGGGGCTCATTTTCTATATTATACCATTGTTACGATAGCCTAGGATTGATATCTAGGTGGAGTTGAATTTTTATAATCATGCTTTACTTAGGATAAGACGAATTTGTGTTTTGGGAACCCTTAGTTGGGACTAAAGGGTATTTTGAGGATTTTCACATCGTTGTTACGGGTGGGGGAAATAATTTGATTAATGAGTATAAGAAAATTTGGAAATTAATATCGCAGGACTAAAACAGATATTAAAATTTATTGGCGACATAATGTGTCTAGGGACAACAGTTTAAATGGGTCAGAGGACGATTTATGTCGTGTCGTGTGTGAAACGTTGTCATATCGCGAGGATCGCAGGATTAAAACGGATCAGACGGTGGACTTGAGAAGGGGATGTGTGTGTGTGTGTGTGGAACCTTGTCATATCACGAGGATCGCTGGATAAAAACGGATCAGATGGTGTGGACCTGACAAGGGGACGTGTATCTTGGTAAATTATAATTGTGGTTCCTTTAATGAAAATTTAATATGGTTGGGAATGTGGGTTGATTAAAATAATATTGGTGTGGCACTTTTTAAAGAAACCTTGCGGGTAGTTGGAATTCTTTTGGGGGATTAATAACCTTTGCAATTAAAATACTCTATTGTTATCATTGATATATATAGCACTATTGTCTGGGTTCAAGGACCCTAATTGAGAGGAGTAGCCAGTTTTCATGTTCGGGGCTTTGACTCTGACAAATGCGTTGACTAATCTTTTTTAGGAATATTTGGAGTAGCTTCATAGAGTATTGGAGACATTTGTGGAGGTGCAGCTGGAGATATTTTATTGTTTTAGTAGTTAAACTCTTTCCTATTCCGTCATTTTTATTATGAGACTATTTTTTAGGTTATTGGGGCTTTCAGTTCCAAAGTTGTTTCAAGATTTCAGTTGGAATGTATTTATTTAATTATTGAGATATTCGCAAATCTCATATGATGAATTTTGATCGCACTTTGATGTTTTATCAGTTGGATGTCATTCATATTTGAGCTTGATTAAAATAATTTATCTTGTGGATTACAATTTTTATGTCTCATATCTATCACATGCTAAGGATGATATTTAATTTACTCGCACCCGATTTAGTTTTGGTGGTGGCCGACGCCGGAATTTAGCGGGGTGTGACAGATGGTATCAAAGCATGGTCTTAGGTCTCGTAGGTTGTGAGTCCGTCTTAGCTTCCACGTTATCGATCTTTGATTCCCTTTATTGATCATATTCCTTATGGTAGAAGTGATATCATATGTGTTAGATGTGTTTCTTCGAGATATGAAGTTTTGTGATAAGGACGTTACAGGAATTCAGTTTAGAATTTGTAAGCTTGATGTGAGGATCTTTAGAATGGATTATGGAGATGATAATTATTTTGGAGATTTTAGTGAAGATGTTAGGTATCTTATGTATCGATTTTTGGTGTTGATATTTAATTGGAGGACGTTAACGTTTGGATGACTTTTGGAGATAGGATCGAGTGGAGATTTAGGAGAGCATGTGGTACGCCGTTATTTTCATAGTTATGCATATCTATATAGGCAATATATATTATTTTGTAGTTCGTGGGGTGGGTGCGCGTACAATTGGGTGTATATACGCCCAATAATGGCATTTTAAGGGTAGGCATGTATGAGCCTGATTTTATTTAGTAAGGTTTACGTTTGATGTGTATGCTTCGTCTAATTTCGAGGACGAAATTCTTTGCTAGTGGAGAAGTTTGTAACACCCCGTATTTTTATTAATTAATTTAATTAATTAATTGGAATATTTGAGAAAAATAAATTTTTTGATTTTATAATTTTTATTGGTTAAATATGTTGGTTACGCTTTTAGAAGAATAAAACATGAAGCAGAATTGAAATCGGAGTTAAAATGGATTTTATATGAATTTTTAAATATTTGTCCCTTATAATTTTTTAAGGGAAACTGTCAGATTTTCTGGGCGATCGATCGATCGATGCCAGGGGACGATCAATCGACCCCAGTAGATTTCGTGCACTGCAATTCTCTTTTTGACGAGTTTTGCATTTCCAGAACTCTTTAAACTATTTATATAAATGATTTTCGGTGCCAGGTTTTTTAAACACTCATTATACCAATCCTAGAGCAGCAGACCCTCTACTTTTTCATCATCTTCTACCTCAAAACCCTACCCACCATTAAAATAACTTTTCCAGTTCAGTTTTGAAGGACAAGATAAACCTGTCCCAAGTTGGTTCAAGAAGAATTTTTTATCCATTTTTCGGGAGGAACTCATATATCTAATCAGATTTTTGTCAAACTAATCACAGGCGTGTTTACCCTATTCTTTTCCTTTAGTGTTATGTGTCTTGATTGTAGCTTCCATTAAACTCATGTTTTGTAAAATAAGTTATGGAAATAATTATGAAAGAGAAATTTCGGGACTGTTTTGTATGAAAATTAATGTTACCTAATACTCGTAACTTTGTTGTCATTTGCGTTGTATTTGTGTAGTCGGTTATGTTATGGGCATGTGCATGTAGATGAGTCCATTTAAAGGAAAATTTTGATATTTTATGTGAGAACCCTAGATTACATTAATTGCTTGTGTTGGAAAATAATAACTATGATTGGACTTGCATGTAGCTATTATTCTGAAAATCATAATATTTATGTGTCCTTGATTTCCATTATTTAGATTAAAATTATTTAATTGGGAATTTAGTGTTGTTATGAATGCAGTTATAATTTGTTAATTGTGTCACTTTATGGAAATATTATAATATTTCGAAAATGTTGGGTATTGGAGGTAATTTGTTTTCACCCCTTGTTATAGTACACTTGTTAGGTATGGGACTAGTAAGTGGGCCTTTGTTGCGATTTGTGCTAGTTAGGTATGGGACTAGTTAGTGTGAGTCTATACGGGTTACATCATTTGGGGTGGGGGCTGATTTTCTATATTATACCACTGTTACGATAGCCTAGGATTGATATCTAGGTGGAGTAGAATTTTTTTAATCATCCTTTACTTAGGATAAGTCGAATTTGTATTTTGGGAACCCTTAGTTGGGACTAAAGGGTATTTTGAGGATTTTCACATCGCTGTTAAGGGTGGGGGAAATAATTTGATTAATGAGTATAAGAAATTTTGGAAATTAATTTCGCAAGACTAAAACGGATATTAAAATTTATTGGCGACATAATGTGTCTAAGGTTGACAGCTTAAACGGGGCAGAGGAAGATTTATGTCGTGTCGTGTGTGGAGCCTTGTTATATTGCAAGGATCGCAGGATAAAAACGGATCAGACGGCAGACTTGACAAGGGGATGTCTCTGTGTGTGGAACCTTGTCATATCGCAAGGATCGCAGTATAAAAACATATCAGAGGGAAGACTGTACAAGGGGACGTGTATCTTGTGAATTATAATTGTGGTTCTTTTAATGAAAATTTAATATGGTTGGGAATGTTGGTTAATTAAAATAATATTTGTGTGACACTTTTTAAAGAAACCTTGCGGATTGTTGGAATTCTTTTTGGGGATTAATTATCTTCATAATTAAAATACTCTATTGTTATGGTCGATATATGTAGCACTATTGTCTGGGTTCAAGGAACCTAATTGAGAGGAGTAGCCTGTTTTCATGCTCGGGGCTTTGGCTCTGACACATGCGTTGACTAATCTTTTTCAGGAATATTTGGAGTAGGTGCATAGAGTATTGGAGACATTTTTGGAGGTGCATCTAGAGCTATTTTATTGTTTTGGTAGTTAAACTTTTTCCTATTCTGTCATTTTTATTATGAGACTATTTTTGAAGTTATTGGGCCTTTCGGTTCCAAAGTTGTATTGATATTTCTATTGGATTGTATTTATTTAATTATTGAGATATTCGTAGATCACATGTGATGAATTTTGACCGCACTTTGGTGTTTTATTAGGTGGATGTCATTCATATTTGGGTTTGATTAAAATAATTTATCTTGTGGATTACAATTTTTATGTCTTATATATGTCACACGCTAAGGATAATATTTAATTTACTCGCACCCGGCTTAGTTTTGGTGGCGGCCGACTCCAGAATTTAGCGGGCTGTGACACTTTGGTGCCTTCTAACTTTTTCTTGCTTCCTTCTAAAATGGTTCTATTGGTCATCTTAGTTTGGCCGTTTTCTTGAGTTTGGCCTAGAGCTGAGAAAAAATGCCTAATGCCAACCCCCTTGCAGCAAGCCTCCATAGATGAATTCTTGAACTATTTTCAATTATCTGAGATTAAGGTGTGGGTTTGATCATACCTATCAATGATGTTACTCCAAATGAATTTGAAGGTCTTCATCTCAATGATGGTTATCATGGCCTCCGCCTTAACCCATTTAGAGCAATAGTCGATCGCCATGATAAGATACCTATAATTGCATGTTTCCCTTGGCAAAGGTCCTACCCAATTAGTAACCCAATTTGCAAATGGTCGTGGGGAAGTAATGGATCTTAAAGGTTGATGAGATTGATGAGGGATGCTGGCATATCTCTAGATTTTTTCACATCTTTTCACATAGCTAGTTACATCTTTGGCTATGGTCGGCCACCAATACCCTTGAGTGACTATTCTCCTTTCCAATGATCTCCTTCCTATATGACTAGAACAAGAACTCTCATGTACATCTTTCAGAATATATTCCACCTATGTTGGATGGACGCATCAGAGTAGAGGGAGGATGAAATTTTTTTTGTATAAAATGTCCCCAATCATTGAGAACTTAGCTGCCATGTACCTCATCTTCTTTCACTCCAACTTTGACTCTAGTAGTTCACCATCATTGATGTATCAAATAAGAGGGTCCATCCAAGATTCACCTTAATTCAGGTTTAAGAAGAACTCCATTGTATTGCCTTCATCTTCAATGGTCGATCGATCTTAAATCTCCATAGGCACTGACATTCTAGTTTTTATTCTGGTTGCTGACACTAATCTCGCTAAGGCATCGCCTCAGCCGTTGTTTAGCCAAGGGATTATTTTTAGCTTCACCTCTTTGAAGTTCTTTAACATTTCTTTTCCCCTCGCTAGGTACTTTACCATACTCTCATCCTTTGCCTCGTATAACCTTAGGATTTGATTCACCATCACCCTGGAATCAGTTTGAGCCCACAGTTGGCCGACATTCAATGCTCTAACCAGGGAAAGTCCTGCTAGAAGAACCTCATACTCTGACTCGTTATTGTACGCCTTAAAATTGAATCTTAGAACATACTCGATGTCAGTCCTGTTTGGGGTCGAGATTATCAAGCCGACACCACTCCCAGTTTTACAAGAAGAGCCATTTACAAATAGTCTCCAAACATTATCTACCTTTGAGAAAGTTCCTTCATCTAGCACTCCATTCTTGAAAGGGAATTTTTCTTCTTTATTCTCATCCCCCACAGTTCTGGACACACTCTTCTCAGCCTCAGCCGATCCAACACTTGCTTTTTTTGGCATATTTTAACTAATTTAGAGGCTCTTCGGTGTCGGCCTCATCCCATGTGAACCCGACCATAAAATTAGCTAAATCCTACCTCTTGATGGTTGCCCTTGGTTAATAAATAATGTCAAATTCCACCAATTCTAACGATCGGGCCATCAACCTACTTGATTTCTCAAGTTTATGGATGACCTGCCTAAGAGGAGAGTCTGTAAGGATGCCCATCATGTGAGACTGGAAATATGGTTTCATTTTCGTCGACGAGTGTATCAAAGCATAGGCCAGTTTTTCTATATTTCTTTGTTCGGCCCCTTAAAGGTCTTTACTGTTAAAATATACAGGCTTTTATACCCCATTATCATCTCGTACAATGGAAGCACTGATGGCCGACTCAGATACTACCATATATAGATATAACTTTTCACCCTGAACAAGTCAGAATAAGAAAAGTGGGGAGTCAAGGTAAGCCTTCATCTCCTGAAAGACTCTCTCACACTCCTGATTCCACTCGAAGGATTTTCAGGAAAGGAAGACATTTATCCGTAGCCCTTGACATGAACCTATTCAACATAGCAACTCATCCAATCAGACTCTGAACGTTTTTTTATGGTTTTTGGAATCTTTATCTCTACCAAGGCTTAATTTTTTTCAGTTTATCCTCTATCACTCGTTAATTAATGATGAACCCTAGGAACTTGCCTTCTCCAACCCCAAATACAAACTTAGCGGGACTGAGCTTCATTTAATATTGGTCCATTACATTGAAAGTGAACTCAAGGTCGTCCATATTCGTCTCGGCCTTGAGGCTCTCGATTAACATGTCATCAGTATATACCTCTATGGTCTTGCCTATTTGGTCCACAAAATCTTATTTACCAGCATCTGATCTGTTGCCTCATCATTGTTGAGGCCAAAGGGCATGACTTTGTAGCATCGTGTACCCTTATCAATGATGAATGAGGTCTTTTCAACATCGGATGGATCCATAAATACCTGATTGTAGCCTAAGTGGGTGTCAATAAAACTCATCAGTTCATGCCCAATCATAGCATCAACCATCTGATCAATCCTTGGCAAAGGGAAGTTGTCTTTCGGGCATGCCTTGTTTAAATAGGTGAATTCAATACATATCCTCCATTTGTCATTAAGCTTAGGCATAATCACTGTCTTAGCCAGCCATTCTGGATACACGACCTCCCTTATGATCTATGCCTTCTCTAGCTTCTTCACCTCATCTCTTATGACTTCATATTTCTCTCTGGAGTAGATTCTCTGCCTCTACCTAACTAGCGTGGCTCCCTTGTTTACATACAATTTATGGCAGAGGATCTTCGGATCAATCCCTGGTATGTTTGCATGACTCCATGTAAAAATACTTTATCTCTTTCTTAATAATTTAATCAACTCTTCCTTGATTTCTTTTCTAGGGCTCTGTCGATCTGGATGATTTTCTCTGGCTTTTCCTCATGTAGGACAATGGATTCTACCTCCTCAGTGGCCTCGCCCTTCTTCAGCTTCGTCTCATCCCTAAGGTCGAGAGTATCGATATTATAAGTGGCAGAGGCCCTCTTATGTGATTTTCTTTTCTCAACTGAATTGAAGTAGCACTCACGCACCTTAACATGGTCACCATTGATAAGCACCCAAAAGTATTTAAATAATACCCCCGAATAAACCATTTTTAATTGCTAATTATCGACAAAATTGGGTCTTATATGCGTAAATGTTAATGTCAGGCTTGATCGCCATTTGCGGAAAGTCGATGCATATTTCAAGGAAAATGTGCGATTTATGGAGCTAATTCCCCAGTCCCGTAACCTTACCCGAGCCTAAACCAAGCCCAAACTTAACCCCAACCACATGTGTGTTTAGTTTGTGCTTTTATTCTTTTTTTTTACATTTTTATTTTGAGTCGTTTTATTTTTAAGTTTTATTTTAGATTTATTTAGAAATTTCTATAATTTATTTTTTATTTTTTATTTGTTTTTAATTGTAGTCTTTATTTTTAGTTTTGCTAGATTTATATTTTTAGAAATTTAGGTTTTATTTTTACTTCTTTTATAGTTTTTATTTTTATCACTTGAGTTTTAGTTTCAATAAATTTTATTTATTTTTGGAGGATTTATTTTTTATCTTAGTGCGTCGAGTATTTGTTTTCCTTTAATTTTGTTTGTTTTTTTAGTTTTTAATTAGTTTATTTTTATTTTTGTTTTGTTTTATTTTATTTTATTAGTTTTTATTTGAGTCGTGTTTAGTTTCTAAAGTTTGTATTGTGTGTCATGTTATTTTTATTTTTTTACTGTGTTTTATTTTTAGTTGAGTTTAGCTTTTGCTTTAATTTTTATTTTACTTGTTTTTATTTTATTAGGGGTATTTTTATTATTTTCTTATTTTTATTTTTCTAGTTGGGTACAAACTAATACACACACACATTATCCCATATACCCTCATACACCCAAACAACACACACCCACACCCCTATTTTCCTACACCTCCACTATACCCAATTACCCCCAGTTCATCTCCCTCATCCAACACCCATTCTCTCTCCTCTCCCTCCATTAACAAACCGAACAAAACTCACCTATTTTAACCCATTCAATCCCAAGAACAAAACCCACCTTCCCAATTAAACCACCACCACTCGTCGACGACCTAGCTGCCTCAGCCCTACACAACCCGGGTTTATCCCTTGCTTCGGTGAGACTCCGACCCCAACCACATGCCCAAACCAAGAAGAACCCAACTCTGACCCACTAACCAAACTCCGACCAACCCCCAACTCGACAACCCCAGTTGTCCCAACCCCGCTGCTGGACCCAGACCTCCATTACCAAATCCGATTTTCACACCAAACAACTCTGAAACTCGGACCCAGTCTACACCCTAGCTGAACTCCTACTCGACCCCCATCTCCAAA
Source organism: Sambucus nigra (assembly GCA_949130495.1). Classification (NCBI taxonomy): domain Eukaryota; kingdom Viridiplantae; phylum Streptophyta; class Magnoliopsida; order Dipsacales; family Adoxaceae; genus Sambucus; species Sambucus nigra. The sequence continues at coordinate 651,389,875 of OX422208.1, forward strand.
AGCTTCAGCCCACAAACTCCAACAACTCGATCCACCTACATCCGAACCTGTCGTCGACCCGCTATTTCAACCCACGAAAACCACCTGCTTTTTTCTCTCGTCGATCCAACCCAGCCACCTCCGACACTACCAGAGCCACAACCCAATCCTAATCTCAAACTCCCAGCCCCATGCTTCCAAATACGAATCTGCCAAATGAAATACCAAACCAAAAATAAACAAATAAAGACTCACATGTTTAAAAACCCCTTTAACCTCTCTTCCCATCTTAACCCCCAACTAACTTCTTTTTCCCAATACCCAAAATACCCTCTTAACCCACATGTTCCAAATAACCAAATCATATTTTTATATCCTCACACCCCATGCTCCTCTTACCATTTCCATGCACACTTTTTATCTCTACCCAATTTAGCCTTAGCTCCATGTGCCTCATTATAAATGAATACCCAAAAGCTTATTTGGAGATCTTATAGAAGAGGCTTGCAGAAGAAGAGAGACAGTTTAGAGTTGAAAATAAATTAGGGAGAAAAATATTTTGTAAATAGTTTTATTTTTATTTTTTTAAAGAATTGGTGAGAGTTAATTGTGAGTGATTTGATTTGTATTAAAGAGGATAGAGTTCAAATTTTCAATTTCAAGGAGACTCGTTGAAGATTTGTTCTCTTTCTTTACTCTTTTATTTTGTATGCCTTTGATTTTTTGTTCATCATGTTTAATATCATGTTAGGCTAAAACCTCTTTCAAGGGGTGGGGTGCCCCATTATTTGATGTTAATCCTAATTCAATAATTAATTTAAACTAAATGTCTCTTTGATGATTAATTTTGCACTCTTACATTTTAATTTACGCCTTGAGAGAGGGTAAATGATTTTCGAGAGAAAATCAAAATTCTAATTATAATACTCATTTTAGATTCGAACTAGAGATATGGGTTTCTCAAGTGTAGTACTATTCCTTTAATTTCAACTCTAGGCTTACTTTTATGATTTAAACTAATTGATAAATCGATCCTAGCAGGTGATTTGTTAGATGATGTTTGGATCTACATTTCAAGAGTTGTAGGAGTGTTATATTTAATTTTCTAAAATGTTATTGTCAAAATTACATTTGCAACGAGAGTTTATTTGTGGTTTTAATACTAACTTGGGATAATTAATTTTAATGAAATAATTAATTTCAATTAACTAGAATGTATGGTATCATCCTATCCCTTGTTAGTCCTCACTTTTATTTCCTCACCCATATTTTATATTTTTATTTAGTTAGATTTATTTAGTATCCTCACTTACTTTTTAGTTAGTTATTTACATCCTTGATTTATTTTAGTCTTATTTCACCTCATCTCAAAAATTGTTTTAATAATTGAAAAAGCTAAAAAAAAATGCAAAAATCGAAAAAGTGAATAAATAAAAATGAATTACATCTTTCCTCTATTGCATGTTTCACCCTTAGATTTGGATTGATTCCCTTACTTACCGCTACACTCTAGTATTTTTATTTTTTTGCAGCTATGAAAGGTTTTGATTAGATGAGCTTTCTAACAACGACACGAAAAACCAAAAAAAAAAGTCTTCTCTATCAAATGGCTATGTTGCCATTCTTTGGAGTTTGAATCACTTGAGAGGATCCATTTTGTGATTCATTCTATTTTTGACAAATTTTTATTTCAAAACCTGATTTTTAAAATTTTCTTACAGTATCTTTCATCTCGCTCATTGATGTGAATTTTCCATCATCCATCTTTTTAAGTCTAGGAATAAATCTGGAGGATTTATTTTTTCTAAATAGCTTATTAATACATAACAAGGCATGTTGCACCATGAATTTCTAGAATCAATAAAAAATTTCACACTTATCACGTCACTACGGTTTAGAGTTGAAGAGTATTACAATTTCCAAGAAAAACTTAAGGATCACTAGTAGAGACTTTAGTTTATGAGATTCGTGTCTTTCACCCTTTGAGAGCGTTTTACGCAATCTTCGAATCACAAGTTGATTCAACTTCTTTTCGATCCGCATTAAATCGTTGTGTGATCTCATTATTTTTCATTAAAATTTTTGGCTTGATCACTGAGAACGACATCACTTTCGAGTTGTAAGAAACCCGTATCTTGAAATTTGTCTCGATCACTAGACCTTCACCCATACACTAACTAAATTCAATTTTATCATACATTTATCCTCATCCATATCAATTCTATTTTCCACCCACCATGTTGAAAAGGGTCGAGTGTTGAAAATAGTAGGAGAAGATCTGTCATAGAGAGTGTTTGCATTTATAGCGCATATCTCTCCCAAAGCCGAGTCAGATGGAGAAAAATTAAATACAAGTCTATGTCGGGTTTATTTGTATTTTTAGCAGATTTATGTCAGACATTGATGCGTATTTTGAAAATAAGAAAAAAAAGAAGAAGAAAAAGTAAAAAAAGAGAAGATTTGTCATAGAGAGTGTTTGCATTTTTAGCGAATATCTCTCCCAAAGTCGATTAAGATGGAGAAAAACTAAATACAAGTCTACGTTAGGGTTATTTGTATTTTTAGCAGATTTATCTTATACATTGATGAGTATTTGGAAAAGAAGAAAAAAAGAAAGTTGTAGTCAAGAAATAAAGACATTTGTTTGTCAAAGTGTAATAAACTCTTCTCAAACATACACCATATATCCATAATATCACCATACTACCTCATATCACCACATCCTTCTCATATTATCTCATTTCCCCCTCACCCATATGCATCCATATCTCCCCTAGGTGTTCGGGCAAATGAAAGTCAACGTGGTGAATAACTCCACGTTCTCACTATAGTGATTAACATTCTTTCATGAGATCATTTTCCTTTCTAAATGTACATTCTTTCTTATACGTATGTGAGACGTTTGAACATGATTACATTTACTTACCTCCTCACATATAAGAGCGATACACTAACCCAAATCTCGAGAGTTCATTTGAGAGAGATATATCTAATGAGATTTTGAAGTTGAAGTGTTGATTTAGAAAAGGCAATCTAGGAATTACTCTTATGATACTTGACCCATTTTGACTGATTCACACTATAGGCGTTGAGTTCTAGGAAGTATGTGACTTGAGTATTTACTTAGTTAACCTTTTTATGCATTATAGCTTGTATTTCTCAGAATATTTTTCTCATGATGGATTGTTCTATTATTCTACGTCTAATAAGAGATAGACTGTCATTTTTAAATAAAGAATTTTGTGGGTATATTCCCTAAAAATCCTCACTAGACAAAACTCGTCCTGTAGGGAAACCTATAGGTTTAAAGGCTTGTTACACATGCTAAGTGCAATCGCAAGTGCCCGCGAAAATGGTACACTTTTGGATTCTTATCTCTTTCTCTCTATATTTTGCTCGAGGACTAGTAATGTTATGTTTGAGGGTGGTGTGATAAGCACCCAAAAGTGTTTAAAGAATACCCCGAATAGACCATCTTTAATTGCTAATTCTTGACAAAATTCGGTCTTATATGCGTAAATGTTAATGTGCAGTCTTGATCGCCGTTTGCGAAAGTTCGATGCTTATTTCAAGGCAAATGTGCGATTTATGGAGCTAATTCCTAGTCCTATAACCTTACCCAAGCCTAAACCTACCCTGAACCCCATGTGTGTTTAGTTTGTGCTTTTATTATTTATTTTTTTTAGATTTTTATTTTGAGTCGTTTTATTTTTAGGTTTTATTTTAGATTTTATTTAGAAATTTCTAGAATTTATTTTATATTTCTTTTCATTTTTTATTTTTATTAGTTTTTAATTTTAGTCTTTATTTTTAGTTTTGCTAGATTTTATATTTTTAGGACTTTAGGTTTTATTTTTACTTCTTTCGTAGTTTTTATTTTTATCATTTGAGTTTTATTTTCAATATATTTTATTTATTTTTGCAGGATTTATTTTTTATGTTAGTGCGTCGAGTATTTGTTTTCCTTTAATTTTGTATATTTTTTTGGTTTTTAATTAGTTTATTTTTATTTTTATTTTTTTTTATTTTATTAGTTTTTACTTTAGTCTTGTATAGTTTCTAGAGTTTGTATTGTGCGTCATGTTATATTTTTTTTTACTGTTTTTTATTTTTAGTTGAGTTTATTCTTTATTTTCATTTTACTTGTTTTTATTTTATTGGGTGTATTTTTATTAGTTTCTTATTTTTATTTTTCTAGTTGGGTACAAACTAATACACACACACATTATCCCATATACCCCCATACACCCAAATAACACACACCCACACCCATATTTTCCTACACCTCCACTACAACCAATTACCCCCACTTCATCTTCCTCATCCAACACCCATTATCTCTCATCTCCCTCCATTAACAAACCCAACACAACTCACCTCATTTAACCCATTCAACCCCAAGCACAAAACCCACCTTCCCAATCAAACCCCCACCACTCGTCGACGACCTAGCTGCCTCGGCCCTACACAACCCGGGTTTATCCCTTGCTTCGGTGAGACTCCGACCCCAACCAGCTACCCAAATCGAGCAAAACCCAACTTCGACCCACTAACCAAACTTCGACCAGCCCCCAACTTGCCAACTCCGACTGTCCCAAACCCGTTGCTGGACCCAAACCTCCATTACCAAACCCAATTTCCACACCGAACAACTTTGAAACTCAGACCCAATCTACAACCTAGTCGAAACCCTACCCAACCCCAATCTTCGGAAACTTCAGCCCATGAACTCCGACAACCCGACCACCTACCTTCGAACCCATTACCAACCCGCCATTTCAACCCACGAAAACCACCTGACTCTCTCTCTCCTCGATCTAACCTAGCCACCTCTGACACTACCAAAGCCACAACTCGATCCTAATCTCAAACTCCGATCCCCATGCTTCCAAATATGAATCTGCCAAATGAAATACCAAACTTGAAAAGTGAGAGCTTTTCTCAATCAATGCTCTGATACAACTTGTTGTAATAATAGGCCCCAATTTTAAATTCAAAAGTAATTTCCTTTAGTAAATGCGAAAGCGATAGGAATGGTTCAAATTAACAAAATACGCAAATTTTAATTTCTTTCCAAATTAAAATTAACACCAAGTGAAATTAAATTAAAACACACACTTATGTTAAATTTCACTTAAACCATATTAATTAATCCAAGTCCTAGAAAATTTGCCTAAGTCATATTTTGTAATTTTATCAAGTTAGGCCAAACCAATTTTATCAATTAAATTAAATGACTTGAATTAAATTAACATAAATATTACCCAATATTAATTTGCACCAAATTAAACAAGTAGTAATTAAATTAAACCAATTTTATCTTTTTACCTAAGCATGCGTTCTAGGTGAGTATAGCAAGATAAAATAAACAATAAATTACTACGCCGCGATGTACGAGGAAAACCCCACAATGGGAAACAACCTCGGACGGCCCTAGCCTTAATTCCACTAAGTATGAATTTACAAATTATAAGACAGAAAGACTTACAACACTCGACTCGATCCCTCTCAAGCCCCGACGCTTCTTCTTGTAAAAACCTCCGCCTAGTAGACAACCCCAGAGCTCCACAGAAATCTTGGAATCACCAATGAAACATAGGCACACTGTCAACCACACATGGTGCCTTTCACCATGTGAGAATGCCGCAGCAAAATAATGACTTCTTCTTTGAGGGATTTAGAAGTAAACCCAAACTTCTCTTTGAAGGGAAGAGATGAACCCGGTGCCCAAACTCCAAGCAATGTATATATATATAAAGAATACTTAGAATAAACAAAATGGGTGTAAACTAAAGTGTAAATGAATTTTTCTTTGAAAAATAGACACTTTAAAACATGAAATTTTTCTTTTTCTCTTTTTCTCTTTTGCTCTCAAACTCTCTCTTGGAGATAGATGTGTATGAAAAAGTTAACTTTCCAAAGTTGGTTCCCGTACTTAGATATTCAGTCAAAAGTTAGTGGGGAAAGATAATGGGAAAGTGGGTGAAAACTGTCAAAAATTGCCATTTAACTGTTCCTTCCAAATCTCGTTCGAACGAGATTTTCGTCCGAACGAAGTCTCGTTCGAACGAGCCTTCTAAAAAAGTTCTAGTGTGAAATCATTAGAAATCTCGTTCGAACGACATTTCGAACAAAGTTCCAGTGGCCAATATGGGAACTCGTTGGCAAACTCGTTCGAACGACATTTGGTTCGAACGAAAAAAACTTGTTCGAATGACATATCGAACGAACTTCCAGAAAGTTGATAATTTTCATTTTTAGCCCAGAAACTTTATAAATTTTGTTTAAAGTTTAAATTAAATATTTCTGAAAATAAACAACAGTTTTAAATAAACCTACACCCATTATAAACTGTTCCAAGCTCCTATATATATGTAATGCATTCATACCTTGGGAGAATGGAACCACTGTTGATGACATAGAAACGAGGCACTTAAACTAGGCATTTTGATGAAGCTTTATACACTTGGCCGCTACGTCTTCAACAAACATGTCATAAGCTTGAAGAATTATCAATATACTCTATCATGTGACTCAAACGTTTTTGTCCGATATTGAGCCAAAACAACAAAGGACTCAATTGGAAATTTGTGTCCTTACAAATCTCCCCCTTTGGCTATTCCGGTACAAAAAACAAACAAAAATCCTAAAGGGCCGTCAAACTCTAATAGACTGACAAAAGTCCCACCCAAAATAAAATTACAATTCTTGACTCAAACAACCCAAGGATTAAAATCTTTGCCGGTGTAAGTTGCCACTTAGAATATAATTCCTGCACACTTAAGCAAATACAATACACTCATAGAGAATATCAGAATATATAATGCAAGTAAAGTAAGTACTCCCCCTAAAGTAATTCTCTCCCTTTATCAACTATGATCAACTTAGAAAGACGTCTCCCCCTAAGATGAATCTCCCCTAAACTAAGATACGGATTATAATAGGAATAGATACCATTTCTCCCCCTATCATTCTCCCCCTTTTTGTTCAGGAATAGACAAAGGCTAAAGAATTAAAACATTAACTTTTGTCCCCCAATAAAAGTATATACACCCTCTAAACGAAGCAAGGGATAAATAAAATGGGATAACAAGCTAAAACATGCAATTGTGCATAAAGTGATGAGAACATTAAAGCACATGGGAAACAAAATAATAACTAATCCAAAAAATAATAATGGATACCAACTAAGATTCAAGAAACAGATATCAATATGATACATAAGTATTAAGAATGGATATCAACAAAGAATGCAACAAGATGGATACCAATTATGAATTGAAGCATATATGGACTAGAAAGTAACGATAAAGACTAAACAAAACCATATCAAATATATGTATATATAATATATACTAAATAACCTCAAGTACACATATATAGATAGAACACACAAATGACGTAAAATAGGATAAGCTTTTCACACACGTATGGCAAAGATGTGTCATATGAAAACGGAAGTGTTGGGGTGTGAACTAGTAACAATTAAATTTAGACCCAAACATTTAAAACATGTTCATGGAGTTCTCAATTGATTGAAAATTTCATCACATTTGAATATAACCTCATGTGACAAAATATATTGAACTCAATGAACAAACATACATAATGCATACAAGCTTAGCATGTTAATGATTCTACAAACCAATAGAGTCATGACATTGAAAGCTCAACTAGGATAAACGAACATTGTGAAAACCGTTGATATACCATCCAATCTCCCTTAATAATCATATATATTTTCGAATAAATATATCAATCAAACATAGGCCTTGGAAATTATTTTTCTTTTTAATGCCCTTTGGATCACGTATTTCTTTTAGGTCCATTTCAAACGGTGGCTTACAATCGCAAAGGATAATAAATCCTTTCGGAGCCCTTCCCCGTGCACATTTATTTATCATTTTTTATTTCTTACAAATCTCACGTGCAACGGATTTTGACATGCACTAGTCCTCCTAGGTCACAAATATGTAGATGATAAGATTGGTAGGAGAAGACCTCACAAAGCTCATTTACAACATGTGAACTTAGGTTTTCAAGAGAGCTCGTGCATGTGTGAATTGAGGCATATAAAAACAGAATCCATTTAAGCAACACAAAATCCAACCACTCCATGTAAACATGGTAAAGAACATAATTAGGATTGACAATCTAAATCAAAAGTTCTAGCCACATGGGAGCGTAAAATATGGGATTCAAACACAAGTATATGCCACATGAAGTGTGTCAAACTAAAATACACACAAAATAATTTTTTTTTGTGTTTTTGACATTTTTAACCAAACAAAAAAATATATACTCAAAAGACAAACAAAAATCATTTGTATTTTTCATTAATCCTAAATTATAATAAGATGAAACAGAAATGATAAACACAAATCTTTTTGTATTTTTTTTATTTAAAGAAAACAAAAATGAAATAAATACAATACAAAAGATAAATAGAAATAATAATTCTAGCATGAGATATGTGATAAAGTAATGACTAGAAAATGATTAAATGAGCATCCAGTTAGCATAATGATATAGCATGAAGTACAAAAGCTAAAGTATGCAAATACTTACACATTCAACCTTTAGATTTAGCAAGAGAGGAATCATGTGATAGTAAATGAGAATCAAAAACCCCATTTTACAAGGCTACCAAATCAGATCTCCTAACCCAAATTACTGAAGAATGCCTATCTTGGGGTGTAGGAATTTTTACTACCTTGGTTGCCTTACGTTGTGATTTTCTAGGACCTCGTTTAAGATCAAAACAAAATTTCATAAGATGACCTTATCGACCACAATGAGCACAAGAAAAAACACGTCGAAAATTAGTACCTAAGGATTGATCTCTAAAAGCTTTCTTAGCCGATTCTCCTAAAACGTTGGTTTTGGCTTTATGATTAGATTCGTTACAAGTATTAAAACCTAAACCACAAGTGTCATTTTTTATTTGGACCGTGACTAAGATTTTATCAATTTTTTGGACCTACACTCCAAATCAAATTTGACATTACTAGAGTCTTTTAATTGTTCTTCTAATTCTAAAATTCTAGACTCTAACAAACCATTTCTCTCTTCAAACTCAAGAAGCTCCTTTTTCAAGGATTCCATTAAACCTCTAAGGCTATCTCTCTCGCCTTCTATATATTCTAGCTTATCTTGAAGAGATCCCTCTCGTGTCCTAAGGTCTTCCACTAACGCACTATCATCAATGACCTTGACACGCTCTTTTAAACGAGCTTCTAACTTCAAATTAGCTCTTTTTAGTTTAATAGATTCTTCATAAAGTTCTTGAAAAGCATTTTGAAGTTCACTCACATCAACCTCTTCTTCATTTTCACTCTCTCTTTCTTCTTCACTCTCACTACCATAAAAAATAAGGGAATCATAAACTTTGACCTTGGAAGTTTCATGTGTTAAAGTTTCATCAATAGACGAGTTCTCACTATCACTCGCATAACTATCCATAAAAGCCACAAAGTTGGGCTTAGTGGGGGAATCGGGTCCCTCTTCATTGTCACTATCACTAAGGGTTGCATTAAAAGAAATTGATTTCTTACCTTTTCTCCTTAGTTTAGTGGGGTACTCAGAAGCCCTATGGCCATAACCTTCACAACCAAAACACCTATTTGACTCATCTCTATTTAAATTTTCATTAATAGTTTTAGGGATCCTCTCGGCTTTGTCATGCTTAGAAGTTTCAAATTTCTTAAAGTCATTTTTAAATTTATCTTTGTTACTTTTAAGAAACTTTCAAAATTTCCTAGCAAACAAGGTCATAACTTCTGAGTCACTATCACTCTCGCACTCTACTACTTGTTTTTCCTCTTTTCTGGCTTTTAAAGCAACGCCCTTTTCATTTTCTTTTCAGTTTTAGAGGGAAACATGTCCAGTTCATAGGTTTGTAAATCACCTACAAGCTTTTCTAATTTCGTAGAGGCTAAAGTTGGTAAATAATTTAAAATGGTCACTTTTGGAATAAATCTATCGGGTAGGGACCTTAAAATTTTCTTTACAACTCGGTTGTCGGGTATTTTCTCTCCCAAATTAAAAGATGAATTAACAATATCGGAACGTCTAGCATAAAATTCATCAAAAGTTTCTTTATCGTTCAGTTTGATGGTTTCAAATTGAGTGGTGAGGTTTTGGGGTTTCGAAGCTTTAAAGACACTTGTTCCTTCATGAGTGAGTTGTAAAATATCCCAAGCTTCTTTAGCGGTTTCACACGTCATAATGCGTTTGAATTCATCCGGTATGACAGCGCTAAACAAGGCATTTAAACCTCGGAAATTAAAATTAAAAAGTTTAAACTCATTATCTATCCATCAATCGATCGGTTTGGGAACACGTTCATTATCTACTAAATGAGTTGGTGGAGACCACCCGTTAACTACAGATAACCAAACCCTCTCATTGATAGATTTAAGTTCCGATTTCATTCGCGCTTTCCAATATGCGTAGTTAGAACCATCGAAAATAGGAAATTTTGAGAATGGGGAAAATTCCATTTTAGCCAAAAATTATTTAAGGATCTTTAACGAAGTAATTTATCTCTTTGGCTCTCATACCAATTTGAAAAGTGAGATCTTTTCTCAATCAATGCTCTCATACCACTTGTTGTAACAATAGGCCCCAATTTTAAATTCCAAAGTAATTTTCCTTAGTAAATGCGAAAGCGATAAGAATGGTTAAAATTAATAAAATACACAAATTTTAATTTCGATCCCAAATTAAAATTAACACCAAGTGAAATTAAATTAAAACGCACACTTATGTTAAATTTCACTTAAACCATATTAATTAATCTAAATCCTAGAAATTTTGCCTAAGTCATATTTTGCAATTTTATCAGGTTAGGCCAAACCAATTTTATCAATTAAATTAAATGACTTGAATTAAATTAACATAAACATTACTCAATATTAATTTGCACCAAATTAAACAAGTAGTGATTAAATTAAACCAATTTTATCTTTTTACCTAAGCATGTGTTCTAGGTGAGTATAGCAAGATAAAATAAACAATAAATCACTACGCCGTCATGTACGAGGAAAAACCCACAATGGGAAACAACCTCGGATAGCCCTAGCCTTAAGTCCACTAAGTATGGATTTAAAAATTACAAGACAGAAAGACTTACAACACTCGACTCGATCCCTCTCAAGCCCCGATTCTTCTTCTTGTAAAACCCTTCGCTTAGTAGACAACCCCGGAGCTCCACCGAAATCTTGGAATCACCAATGAGACATAGGCACACCGTCAACCACACATGGTGCCTTTCACCATGTGAGAATGGCGCATCAAAACAATGACTTGTTCTTTGAGGGATTTAGATGTAAACCCAAACTTCTCTTTGAACGGAAGAGATGAACCCGGTGCCAAAACTCCAAGCAATGTATATATATGTAAAGAATACTTAGAATAAACAAAATGGGTGTAAACTAAAATGCAAATGAATTTTTCTTTGAAAAATAGATACTTTAAAACATGAACTTTTTCTTTTTCTCTTTTTCTCTCAAACTCTCTCTTGGAGATAGATGTGTATGAAAAAGTTAACTTTCCAAAGTTGGTTCTCGCACCTAGATATTCAATCAAAAGTTAGTGGGGAAAGATAATGGGAAAGTGGGTGAAAACTGTCAAAAATTGTCATTTAACTGTTCCCGCCAAATCTCGTTCGAACGAGATTTTCGTTCGAACGAGCCTTCTAACGAAGTTACAGTGTGAACTCGTTAGAAATCTCGTTGAAAAACTCATTCGAACATCCATCTCGTTCCAACGACATTTCGAATGAAGTTCCAGTGGCCAATATGGGAACTCGTTGGCAAACTCGTTCGAACGACATTTGGTTCGAACGAAAAAAACTCGTTCGAACGACATATCGAACGAACTTCCAAAAAGTTGGAAATTTTCATTTTTAGCCCAGAAACTTTATAAACTTTGTTTAATGTTTTAATTAAATCTTTCTGAAAATAAACAACAATTTTAAATAAACCTACACCCATTATAAACTGTTCCAAGCTCCTATATATATGTAATGAATTCATACCTTGGGGAGCATGGAACCACTGTTGATGACGTAGAAACGCGGCACTTAAAGTCGGCATTTCGATGAAGCTTTATACACCTGGCCGCTACGTCTTCAACAAACACGTCATAGGCTTGAAGAATGATCAATATACTATATCCTATGACTCAAACGTTTTTGTCCGAAATTGAGCCAAAACAACAAAGGACTCAATTGGAAATTTGTGTCCTTGCAAAACCAAAAATAAATAAATTAAGACTCACATGTTTAAAAAGCCTTTTAACCCCTCTTCCCGTTTTAAACCCCAACTAACTTCTTTTTCCCAATACCCAAAATACCCTCTTAACCCACATGTTCCAAATAACCAAATCAGATTTTTATATCCTCTCACACCCCATGCTCCTTTCACCATTTCCATGAACACTTTTTATCTCTACCCAATTACCCTTAGCTCTATGTGCCTCACTATAAATGAAGATATAGAATCTCATTTGGAGATCATCAAGAAGATACTTGTAGAATAAGAGAGATAGTTTAGAGTAGAAAATAAATTAGGAAGAAAAACATTGTGTAAATTGTTTTATTCTTATTTTTTTAGATAATTGGAGAGAGTTAATTGTGAGTGATTTGATTTGTATTAAAGAGGATAGAGTTCAAATTGCCAATTTCAAGGAGACTTGTTCAAGTTTTGTTCTCTTTCTCAACTCTTATAGTTTATATGCCTTTGATTATTTGTTCATCATATATAATATCTTGTTAGGCTAAAACCCCTTTCAAGGGGTGGGGTGACCCATTATTTGATGTTAATCCTAATTTAATTAATTAATTTAATTTAAATGTCCCTTTGATGATTAATTTTGCACCCTTATATTTTAATTTACGCTTCGAGAGAAGGTAAATGGTTTTCGAGAGAAAATCGAAATTCTAGTTGTAATACTCATTTTATATTCGAACTAGAGATAGGGGTTTCTCAAGTGTGGTATTATTCCTTTAATTTCAACTTTAGGCTTACTTTTATGATTTAAACTAATTTGATAAATCGATCTTAGCAGGTGATTTATTAAATGATGTTTGGATCTACATTTCAAGAGTTGTAGGAGTGTTAAATTTTATTTTCTAATATGTTATTGTCAAAATTACATTTGCAACGAGCATTAATTTATGATTTTGATACTAACTTGGGATAATTAATTTTAATGAATTAATTAATTTTAATTAACTAGAATATATGATGTCATCCTATCCCTTGTTAGTCCTCACTTTTATTTCCTCATCCATCTCATATTTTATATTTTTATTTAGTTAGATTTATTTAGTATCCTCACTTACTTTTTAGTTAGTTATTTAAATCCTTGATTTAGTTTAGTCTTATTTCACCTCATCTCAAAAATTGTTTTAATATTTGAAAAATCAAAAAAAAAAAAAAAAAAAAATCCAAAAAGAGAATAAATAAAAATGAATAACATATTTCCTCTCTTGCATGTTTCACCCTTAGATTTGGATTGACTCCCTTACTTATCGATACACTCTAGTACTGTTATATTTTTGAAGGTATGAAAGTTTTTGATTAGGGGAGACTTCTAACAACGACACAAAAAATCAGAAAAAAAATTTCTCTGTCAACCATGAACTTCCCCTACTCCTTAAGGAATCAAGAATTTTATCATTTGGTGAACGATTGAGGCACATACTCAAATTATTTGAGGGATAATCATCCCATTATGATGTTATTGGCTGAATAAACGTTCTCATCCATCACGAAGAAATGTATCTTCTTTGTGAGCCACCTCGGACAAGTCTCCCCCATACTGATGTCCATCTCATAAATCCCAAAAGGATGAACCTTTTCTCTATTGAATCCAATTAGTGGTTAGTGATATGATACGAGCCTCTTCTTGCTTAATCTCAGACTTTTAAAACACTCCTAGAACATTACATTAGCTGAACTACCACCATCAACCAATATTCTAGGGACCTCACACCCTAGCACTCTTATCGTGATCACCAAAGGATCGTCATAAGGGGCTAATATCCCCTTGATGTCCAACCTCAAGAAACCAATGACCAAGGTGTTCATGTTAACTGTCTTTCTTTTACCCGACTTTGAATTAACAGGGGGAAAGTTTACTACTTTCGTCTTGGGGAGAGCTTTGGCTTCTGTTATGTGGGCCTTCCGTTCAGCTATGTCTCTACCACCACCAACCAAACCGTCGTATATCATTTTCACAGCATGAGAAATATAATGCAGCCAACCCTTAGGATCAATTTTCTTCTGTGGGAGGTTGGGGTCGTCCTCATCATCATCTGAGTCATCGTCGTCCCTATTCACTGGGTTATCCCATTTACACTTGTCATCCCGTATCCTTTGGGTATCATTTTGGCCTTCTCTTGACCCATTATTATCCACATATTTCCTGTATTCCCCTTGCTTTAGCATCTTTGCTATCTCGTCTTTGAGTGCAAAGCATTTGTCAGTGGTGAGGCTATGATCCTAGTGGAACTCATACCACTTACTTTTATCCCTATTGTGAGGAGGGGCTTTTAATTTTTCAGGCCATCTCAAGGAAAGGTCATTTTTAATTTCATTCAAGATCACCTCCGGGGTGGCAGTCAATGGGGTATAGTCCGCGAACTTGTCATCCGCTACCCTTTTTTTATCTCCCTTGCCTTTGATATTTTGGGATTTGCTTCCACTTACTCTTTTCTCATCATCTCCTTTGGCCGTTATAGCCTCCTCCGCATTTATGACTCTCCCAGCCATGGCCAGGAGTTTACTATAGACTTTGGAGGATCCTCGGATAGCTTTCATAGGAGCATTCCTTTCTGTAACCCTCCCATCATGGTAGTCATCACAGTGCTTTCATCATAGTCTTCCACCTCCATCTTCTCTTTGTTAAAGCGATCAATGTAGTCCCTCAGAGATTTATTTTTACCTTGTTTGACATAAAACAAGTGAGTGGTCTTCTTTTGGGGTTTTACTCCAAAATAGAAGTTATGGATGAACCTCTCAACTAGCTTCTTAAAATTCTCAATTAAGTTTATAGGAGGAAAGGTGTACTATACATGAGTAGAACCAGTGAGGGTGCTTAAAAAGGCTCTACACTTCATCTTGACATAAATCGAGGATATGTATGTAGCAGATTGGTGCATTTCCATGTGGTGGACTGGATTGGTGCTTCCATTGTATTTTGGTGTGACCATCGATGGCTTGAATTTAGCCGGGGTGGTTTAACTAACTATCTTAGCAACGAACGGTGAGCCTTTTACGTAACCCCTCTGCAAAGGGTCTCGGGTCTTTAAAATGTCTCTAATCTTGTCTTTCAGCCTCTGAATAGAACTGTTCCAACGCTTATCAGTCACAGCTACAGTATCTACCTCAGCCAAAATAGCATTATCATAGGCCCCCTCAATGTCGGTCGGTTGTTATATTGTCTCTTTGCCAGCCGTCCTTTGATGATAATTAACTTCTATCTTCTCTTCATCTCGGCCATATAGTGGTCGATGACCAGCACATCCACCATTTCTTCTTGAACCAGCTATGATCCAAGACCTGGAGAGTCGATCTCTCAAATAACCCATCAGATTGAGTCTATTAAAGGTAGACCCTCTGTCGAGTCTGTCAAATGCTGAAGGACAGAATCGGTCGTTTTAACTCGTCCTGTCACTATTTCCCGTACTAGCTTGAACAGGGCGTACAATATTTCATGAGATCTCATATGTTTCCCAAAACATTACATCGTCATCACATTAATTATTTTCATATTCTTGGCCTTGTCGCCCCAGACGTAGATTCTTGGGTCAGCAATATCTTTTCGTCTCAGCTGCTATTGTGCTTCCTTATGTGGGGCCAGGGGTTGTCCCCTTATCACCTTCCCTTTCTAGCGGCCAGAGTTATCATCTCCGCAGTCTCACCAGTGGGCCTTGTCAATACATTCTAACTGAAAGTGGCTAACTTCACCTACATCTTCATTTGGCTCGTTACCAGTGATCGCAGCGACACCGCAACCTCAGCCATTTTTTATTGAGGCGGCGCTTGGCTGGAACTGCTGAACGGAAAAAAGATGAATAATCCGATGCCATTGAATTGGGTCAACAGAAAGAATAAGAGGTGTACTAAAAGAGCTGAATGAACTGGAAAAAAAGTTTGAACTCAAAGCAGGGAACTTTCAATGGTGGTTCAAACCCAGCCAAATGTCGGGTTGGACTACCACTAGAGAATCCGACGATGATTAAGTTGCAAGTGAGAGGAAGGTAGATAATGATCCTGGTTCCCACAGATGGCACCAACTGATGATACTAATTATGATACCACCAAGTAATATACTAATATCTCAATCTAGAACAACCTTATAGATGCAACAATGGTGAAATAACAACAATAAAGTCCAGATATGAAGATGAGACAAAGGAGAGATAGAGACTATAAAGTAAGTGATTTAACCATTTGGTCTAATCCGGTGTGCATGTGTGAGTGAACTTCACTATGAAAACGGAATTAATGTCCTTTTAATACAATTCACTCAACTTTCTCTCTCTAATGTGATTTCAATAGAGTATTGGTTAGGGTTTCAATTTATGATCCTTTACATTATTGGTGAAGAAAAGTATATATAGTGCCTGGGGGAGTAATGTACCCCCCAAGAAAGTAACAAACATGTGTATAATGTTCTAGCTAATGAGGTTAATCCATCTGTCTCTGTCACATGTAGATCATGATGATGAAATAGTCCCTCACGTGTGAGGGATATCTATTTATAACAGTTTTGTGCACGTGGAATCTACAATCCACGTGCACCCTGCCATACGCTCCCCAATCCATGCGCTCTGCCAACTGTCAACAGTCGGCCGTTTTGGCCAGGCTGAGCCCGAGTGTATAATCCTCTAATAGTAAAGTAATCACTTTTCTTGAGTTATCTTCATTCGAACCTTGTTCTCCAGGGGACAGACGAGTCCAAGGGTACTTAAGTCATAAGATCTCTAGTGTTAAATGTATTGGTTGTGTCTTGAGACGAGGACGATATAAGGGTACTTTATGGGCCTTGCAGGGGCCGAGGGCGAAACCTGTCATGTTGCATAATTTGGGCGAGTCATAACTTCCTCTATCTGACGGTCTGACACTAGCGACCTTAGTCGAGTGAGTCAAGTATGTGGGTTATACTTGGCATATCAACAAATGCCAACTGGAGTTCATACGAAAGTCTAATTTTAAGAAAGGCTGGGATGTAGCCTTGGTGAGGAAAAATATTCCAACATATTTCGACCTCTTTGGCGAGCATAAACTAGGCTCTCCACCAAGGGTTGAAGAGAAATCAACCACGAGCGTCCCAACCGACCAAAGTGAGGATAGGGCATCCAATGACAGAGCCGTAGGTTGAGGAGCAGGTGAAGAACAAGAGTGCTTAGTCTAGGATTTTTATTTCTTATACATTTTCCTTATTTTCTATTTGTAAGGGCTTTGCCCATTTTAAAGTTATTAATGGAGAAAAATTTCCTTTCACCACAGTGTTGTTCGAGTGACTTTTCGATTTCTTTCTTTTATTTGTGTTTACTTTTTGTAGTGTATTGTTGAGGATGTTCCTTCTTTGTTAGTGATTTAAATGTCCTTTTTAGTTAGGATACTAGTTCTCAAGCTCACCGAGTATTTATGTATGTTTGCAAGGCTCTTAAGAAAATAATTGGTGATTAAAAGGGCCAGTCAGCCTTAATTCCTAAGCTGATGGATGACTTGAAGACTTGGGGGACGTGGGAATCTTGATGCAAGAGGAAATGAACAGTTTGAGGGCTCCGCTTACTGGGGCAAAAGACATTAGCGATTTTGGATCCCTTCTCTAGTTAGAGAATGATGAGATTAAGAAAAAACTTTTTGATGCTAATGAAAGAAGTCGAAGAACTTATTTCATGGTCATGGGACTCAGTCTCGATGTGTCCAAGCTTCGCTACTTATTTAGGATGGGTCCTCGATCAGCATGTTCGGCATGCTACATTGAATTTGGTTGGATGTTCTTGTCAGACTGGAGGAGGTCAAGAATGTGGCTTATAAACATGGTTGGTTGAATGCCTTGGGCATTTTAAAAGTTCCCAATGATTCCCAACTTTGGTATATGTACCAAGTCAACTGTCCAGCATATAGGCATCCTCCTTTTGGTAGCGAGGAGAAATGGGTCCCTCTAGACGCTGTTCCTTTTCATCTTTTCAGAAGATATTTAAAATTCCATTAGAGTGATAATGAGTTCTGACCTGCTCCCAATGACAGCCGAAGAAGAAAGATCATCGAATTTCTTGCTTACTGACCATAGCATGTTGTAATTTTTATAGTTTGTGTTGGGATTTTGCTGTAATTGATACTTTTTTAAACATATAATCGAATGTTATAGTAAAGTTGATTTAATACCAATATCATGAATTTTTTCATTCCTTTATGACAAGTATGTGTTATATTTGTTTTATCTTACCTTTTAGGTTATGTCATCACACTACCTTAGGCCTAGAATAGACTACGGAAAAAATGCACCTGGTGTAAAGGAAATCCACTCGTCCAGGATTTTATCCAACCAAGTCTAGTTAATCTAATGCCCGGGGATCCCCTGTACGAATTTTTCTTGCCTGAGCAATTCATGAGGTCGTTTGTGTTTGTAATGATAAAGCCCCAAAGAGCTTATGCTTAATTGTAATGAGCGATTTTGCAATTGCAATTAAATTAAGGTAGGTCTGATCGGCAGTCGCAAGTTAATGTCAATTCTGATCCTGTTACTTTGGAACAATGTAAATAAATTAAAAAGCTAAGTAATTAAGAGAATAACTTGGATCTTTATTAAAATCTAGAATTTAAACGTCTACCATTATAAGTTTTGAAATGAAAATTTACAACAACTAGATATGATGGAAATAAAATTAAAAATAAAATTTCTTGAGCTTGGTCACATTCCATGCTCTGATTTCTAATCACCTTTAATGGACATTCCCATTTGGGCCCTAACTTGTCGTCCAAGGGCATTTTGGCGCTGTCAAGGACTTTTCAGAAAATCATGGTGGAAATTCAAATTTTAATTTCTTCAAATTAATTTTCTATTAAGCAATAATTAATTCAAGTTCAAATTTACCCAAAACAAATTTAAACAATCTTAATTCACAATTGAATTAAAGTAAACTAAATTAACCAAAATAATTAACCACCAATTAAACCATTTTTGTGGTTAAACCAATTTTACCTTTTTAACCTAAGAATGCATCTATGTGAATTGCAAGATAAAATAAATAACCACTAGGCCTGATGTACAAGGAAAACTCAAATGGAAAAACCTTGGACCTCCCAGCCACATGTCCACTAAGTAAGGATTTATAAAAAGGATACGACAGAAGACTTACAAAACGACTCTATGCCCTCGCAAGCCTTAACACCCTTCGTTCCTTCATCATCTGTCTAGTGACAACGCAAGAGTCCACTTACATCTCAAAGTCCACCAGTGGGGCACATCAATTGTCATGCATATGGAGTCCACCGTATGAGAACCAACGAGTACAGAATCCTCCGTAAGAAATAATCCATAGGAATGTATGGAACAAACACGATACCAAAACTTGATCTCAAAACATATGTAATGTAGAATCATGGATCTTAATATAATTGGGTGTAAACTTGGGTTAGTGTTTGATAAAAATCAATCATAAGAAATTAACCAACATTTTTGAAATTTTGGGAGATATTTTCAGCACTAAAGCATGAAAAAGTTCTCTTCTAAAAACTGTTTTCCCGCACTACATAAATGGGTAGAGGAAGTAGTGGGGATTTAAAGAAAAACTGCCAAGAAAAAACTAAATTTTTGAAAAACTAATCCCGTCGTTAGTATGAGGTAAAGGCTTGTTCGAACGACATACTTAATGCCATTTAAACAAGAAAGAACAAGACCTTTTAACGAGATGTCATCAAACCAAAAATGACTATGTGAGAATATAGTTAGCAGTCGTTCAAATGAAGCAATAAGTCTTGTTCGAAAGAGCCAAAAGTTCGTTTGAATGAACAAGCCAAAAATAAAATATTTTTCTTTAAAACATATAAAAGCATTTTTAAAAAAAGTTAAAAAAATCGTAACAGTCAAAATTAAATTCCCATGGCTTAACAATAATATATGTATTCATACATGAGAGATCCTTGGAACGTTGATGACGAAACGAGGCATGAAACACGACATGATGATGTGATCTTTATAACATGACCGCTACGTCTTCAACAAACATGTCATAGGCTTGAATGGACACAAACACAACTTCCACCTTATTACTAAAAGTATATTTTTCGGAATTGAGCCAATAAATAAAAATTGACTCAATTGGAAATTTGTCTTACAAATCTCCCCCTTTGGCTATTCTGGGACAAAACCAAAAATTAAGAATACCTATGGGCCGTCAAGCTCATCTAAAAGACTCAATCCTAAGCCAAAAGGAAAAA
The DNA here is from genome assembly GCA_949130495.1 of Sambucus nigra. NCBI lineage: Eukaryota > Viridiplantae > Streptophyta > Magnoliopsida > Dipsacales > Adoxaceae > Sambucus > Sambucus nigra. The sequence goes on from OX422208.1 coordinate 651,410,319, forward strand.
GTACAAACACTTAACCAACACATACACTAATTAGCTTTGCTTGCATTAAACTTTGATGCATGGATGTAAACCTGCACACTTAAACACACCATAACATGCATAGACAATACAATAAGATAAATTGCATAATGAAATCCTCCCCTTTTATCTAACCCTATCATTTAAGAAATGACCTCTCCCCCTAAGTAATAGAGAGTTAGATATCATTTCATTACCTTTTGTTCAGGAATAGTCAAAGATTAAGGTGCATAAAATAACTAATTTTCTCCAGTTAAACCAATTTTCCCCCTAAATGAAATAAGGGATGAAAATAAAGGAAAAACAAGTATAGCATGCAATGGTGTAAAGTGATGAAAGAAACAAAAAAAGAAACTTGAAAACACAAGAATAACTAATACACATAAATTAATAGATACCAACTATGATACGATAGAAAAATGATACCAACTAGAATGTAGTAAGATAAGCATGGGATATTAATGAAAAGTCACAACAAGATAGATACCAATATGAACCAGTAGTATGAAAGGACTAGATTAAAAAGCAAAGACTCAAAATAAATAATACCATATATATAAATATGAATAAGATACCAATGAAGCATAAGCACACGCGTATATATAGGTATAAACACTGCATATGACACTAAATACAATAAGCTTTCTACACTCATATGGCATAAATGTGTCTAAATTAACACGTCATAAATGGACTGAAGGGATGTGAATTAGATACAAAATAATTATGACCCAATCACTTAAACATGTTCAAGGAGTTCTATTTGATCGCAAAACTTTATCAAATATATATTTTGCCTCGTGTGACAAGATAAAGTGAACTCAAAGAACAAATAAGAAAAATGTACATAAGACTAAAATTTTGATGATTTTACAAATCAATAGAGTCGTGACAAAATAAGTATAGATAGGATTCATTGTGCAACCCCGTTGATCTTCAACTAAACACCCACAAAAGATAAACATATTACATTATTTTTTCCCCTTATTTTCTTAATTCTTTTGAAGTTATTTCTTTTGAAAGATCAAACAAACTAACCTATGTTGGCCTTTGGTAATTTTTTTTGTTTTTATTGCCTTCAATCTTTCATTAGGCTCCTGTCAACGACAGCCTTCCCGCAAAGGAGATTTGCTCCTTGCGTATCTATTTCCCTCGCACACTCATCTATTTTCAATACAATTCAAATAAAGCTCAGAGGCAATTGTTCTTACATGCACAAATCCCCCATAGTCACTAAGCATGTAGATGAAAAAATTAATGGGAGAATATATCATAAATCTCAAATATACATGTGAAGTTAAAGTTCAAAAGAGCTCGTGCATGTGTATGTGGAAGCATATACAAATAGAATCCATTAAACAAAGCAACTTCAAACTACTCCATGCAAGCATGATAAAGAATAATTTAAGCATTTCAGTTCATAAACAAAAGTTCTAGCATATGGAAACGTGGAGTGATATAGGATTCAAACACAACGATATGCCACAAAAAATGTATAAAACTAAAATACAAAATAAAACTTTTTGAGTTTTAAAATTAGTAAATAATTTTAACCCAAAGATAACATAAAAGACAAACAACATTTTTTGGCATTTTTCAATAGGACTGAATAATAAATACAAAAGACTTAAAACAAATACAACTATCAAACACACATATCATGAAGTACAAAAGCTATTGTTTGTAGACAAAGCTAACACAAGCAACTTTTAGATTTGTCATGGGAAGTATCATGTTCAAGTAAATGAGAATCTTAAAGTCTCTCATGTAAAAGCCGCCAAATCGATTCTCCTAATCCACATAGGTGTAACATAATGCTCTCTTCTTTTGGTAACCTTGGTGACTCTACCCTTGCACTTTCGAGGACCATGTGAAAGTGAAAGCACGGTGAGAAGTATTACCTAACAGTTGACCTTTTCTAACATTCTTATCAATGGTTGACTCTCTCAAAATCATGGTTTTGGCATTATTAGCGGAAACATTTGAGTATAAAAGCCAATACCACACATATAATATTTTATTAGGATGGTTCCTAACATCTTATTCAATTTTCCTGGCCTAGACTCCAAATCAAACTTGACACGACTCGAGTCTCTCAATTCATCTTCAAACTCCACTATCCTAGACTCAAGTAAACTTCTAGACTTTTAAAACTCATGAAGATCTTTCTTCATAGCCTCCATCAAACCTCGAAGACTATCTCACTCACCTTAAACATATGCTAGCTTCTCTTGAAGAGTCCTCTCACGTTCCCTAAGATCTTCAATTGAAACACTTTCATCATTACCTATAGCAGGTTATTTCATCCTAACTTCAAACTTCAAGTTTGCCTTTTTTTTAATTTTAACGATTTTGCATAGAACTCACGGAAGGGAACTTAGAGCTCGCTCAATTCCTCCTCCTCTTCTTTATTCTCACTCTTTTCTCCACTTACTTTAAACAAGAATTAATTCAAGTTCAAAATTACACAAAGTAAATTTAAACAAACTTAATTCACAATTGAATAAAGTAAACTAAATTATCCAAATTAATTAAGCACCAATTAAAACATTTTTATGGTTAAACCAATTTTACCTTTTTAACCTAAGTATGCATCTACGTGAATTGCAAGATAAAAACAAACAACCACTACGCGTAATGTAAGAGGAAAACCCAAATGAGAAAAACTTAGGACGACCCAATCACAAGTCCACTAAGTACGAAATTATATAAAGGACACAAAAGAAGACTTACACAACGACTCGATGTCCCCGTAAACCTTGACACTCTTTGATCCTTCAACCTCTGCCTAGTGACAATATAGGAGTCCACCAATGTCTAGGAATCCACCGATGGGGCACATCAACCGTCACGCATATGGAATCCACCATATGAGAACCAATGAGTACGGAATCCTCCGTAAGAAACAATCAGTAAGAATGTATGGAATAAACACGGTGCAAAAACTTGAGCTCAAAACATATGTAATGTAGAATCATTGATATTAAACTAATAGGGTGTAAAGTTGAATTGGTGTTTGATAAAAATTAATCATAAGTGATTAACCAACAGTTATGAAATTTTTGAGGGAGATTTTGAGTTCTAAAGCATGAAAAGGTTATCTTTTAAAAATTGCTATCCCACACTATATAAATGGGTAGAGGAAGTAGTGGGGAGTTAAAGAAAAACTGCCAAGAAAAAATTGAATTTTTGAAAAAAAATTCCCGTCATTCGAACGAGGTAAAGGATCGTTCGAAAGACATACTCAATTTCATTTCAATGAGAAAGAGTGAGGCCTTCTAACGAGATGTAAGTGCAAGCTAAAATGACATCAGGAGAATCACTTTAGAAGTCGTTTGAATGAGGTAGTAAATCTTGTTTGACTGATCCAAGAGTTCATTTGAACGAATGAGCCAAAAATAAAATATTTGCCTTTAAAAAATATAAAGGCGTTTTCAAAAATAGTTTAAAAAAATTCTAACAGTCAAAATTAAATTTCCAAGGATCAACAATAATATATGCATTCATACCTGAGATATCCTTGGAACTTTAGGGACGAAATGAGGCACGTAACATGGAATGACATTGTTATCTCTATGACTTGGCCTCTACGTCTTCAAAAAATATGTCATAGGATTGAAAGGCCACAAAATAACTTCTGACTCAAAGTGTTTTGTCCAGAATTAATCCAATACATACAAATTGACTCAATTGAAAAATTGTCCTTACATTTTCTGAGGACGTAATCCCGGCCTAAAATTTTCTTGAATTGACATCTCTGTTACTAGTAGGAGGCTAGCTTAATCACAGACTGTTCCCTTCGTTCCTATTCTACGTCATGTTCATTGATAAGGGCTTCGTCATTCAATCCTTGTTCAAAAATATTTTTTCTCATGGTCAGCATACCAACTTCGAGTGGGATAACAACTTTCATTTTAGAGGTAAGAGCGAAGGATGTTTCCCCAATAGGTCTCCTCAGTGTAGTGCGATATTCCCAGAGAATATGAGGAATCTTGTCCACCCAATCACCCTTTGCACTTTCCTGCCTCTTTTTTAAGTCATCAAGCATTATTTTGTTGGAGGCCTCTATTGGCCATTACTTTGGGAGTATGACACAGAAGTGAAGTTGTGTTTGATTCCATGATCGTTATAGAAACCATTAAAAGTTTCACTATCAAATTTTGTGTCATTATTCGTTATGACTGTCATGGGTACCCCAAAGCGAGTTATAATTAACCTCTAGATGAACCTGATCATAACAGCATCTCTGATGTTTGCCAGTGGTTCTTCCTCAATCCACTTTATAAAATAATTCGTGTTAACCAATAAGTATTAGTGATTTCCTAGTGTAGTAGAGAGGCCCTACGATGTCCAGCCCCATTTTACGAACGACCATGGACTCGTTATATGCTTTAGGTTGTTGGCCTATTGATGGTTCATTGGGGAGAATTTTTTGCACTTTTCTCACTTTCGAGCATAATTACATGCGTCATTTTGCATATATGGACACCAGTAGCCTTCTTTAATTACTCAAAAAGTCAAAGATTTTCCTCCTATATGGCTCCCATAGATTCCATCATATAGTTTATAGAGAACTCGGTAGATGTCCTTTGGGTGTACGCATTGGAAATAGGGGCTTGTAAAAGACATTTTATAAAGTATTACCCTTAGTCTTAGATTAAAGCGAGTAGGTTTCACCCTAATTTAAAGAGTCTACTTTTTATTAGTTGGCAGCACGTCGTTTTGTAGGTAAGCGATGATTGAATCCATCTAGCTTGGGCATTTTTCAATGGAAAGAACTTGATGGGGGCACCTTTTTCAATGATATGCTTAGCAAGGAACTCCACTTCAATTTTCCTCCTAAGATTAGAATCTATTGCTGAGCTTAGAGCTTTTAAAGCATCTGCATGATTGTTGTGCCCCCGAAGGAATTGTTGAATGTGGACTTCCTCAAACTTTGATATCAGCTCGTGAACCATTTTAAGTTATGCTTATATCCTTTCACCCTTAGTGTTAAAATGCCCACAACCTTGGTTGGATACTAACTTTGAATCAAAATATACTTCAAGTTCATTTCCCATAGAAAATGACCCTTACGCAGTTCGATTATAAGTGCTTCGTACTTGACTTCATTATTGGAGGAATCAAAGCCTAACTTGATCCCTTTTTCTATCATGGAATTTTTCGATATTCCAATAACAATCCTTACTCCCGATCCCTTGGAACTAGAGGCACCATACACATACAGCATCTAGTTCTCAAAATAATCCATCTTGCGATCTTTTACCCGTTTCACAAACTATTGATTGGTAGAAGTATCACCTTGATTCGTCACTTTTATTGTATTGTATACCCCGTTAATTTGTACATTCTAGCATTCCCGTGCATGTATTTCTCGGTTCTTATACTCATTTATTGACTAACCCCTGAATTCATCATATATACTTTGTATGTGTCTTTATTGAGCTTTTATAGGTCTCGGGAATGCATATTGGGAAGTTTAGTTTTGATCCGAAGAAGTTTCGTAGACACTTGCACAGTCGGGGGCATTTTGGTAATTTCAGCACTCGAGTTTTGATCCTGGTTTCTTCACAGAAGTTGTAGACCTTCTTCTTATCTTCACGTGGCCTCCGACGGTGCTTGAATCCGATCTCGAACGAAGAAATTACGGAAGTTTCGGTGTAACATGGGAGAAATAATGCCAAAGTAGTGCAACCTTCCTTTTTGAGCAGGCCCGAATCGATTCAATTTCAGACAGGGCAACATCTCTACACTTTCGAATCGATTCGGATTTGGTACCGAATCTATTCGGCCCTGCATTTCCAGCTTTCTTCTTATTACTAGTTTGCCATTTTGGTTGGATTTTTGGGATATATCCCTTGTTTTTCCTCCTTTGTAGATAAAGATTACTTTTGTTAGATATTTAGTTATATAGAAAACACTCTCTTCTCTCTCCTAGGTCAAGTTCATTTATGGTTTTTACCCACTTGTAAAGCTTACTAGTTGAATTGTGGTTATTAATGCAAGAAAAGGTTCATTTACTTCTTCTCTACTTGTTCTACTAGCTTTAATTTGCATTTAATTCCATCTATTTTATTGGTTTGTGTTTAAACTAGATAACTAACTTATTTATGTTGTTAACTAGCATGTGTAGTTTAGTTTCAATTATGAGTAGCTAGACTTATGATTGGGGATCATAATTCCACCTTGGATGCTTGAACTTCATATTTAGGGTTTGGTTTATAATTGTTCTAATGGAACTTCATGTGTTGGTATTGGAGTATCATTGTTTCTTAACTTCTCTTGGTATGCAGGGGTTAGTGTTTGAAGCTTTACTACAAACCCAACCCATCTAGCAATAACTAACTAACCCCTAATCCTCCATTGTTGAGTTTAGTCTCTACATGGTTGATGTTCGAACTTAATTAGTTATGCTCGATTAGAATTAATTTCAACCAAGCCCTATAATCCCATTCTTTGTGAATCCGAGGTGGGAGAATGATCCTCGATCCCTTCAATATCTTGAACTCAAGCTTATCTTTGTTCTTTTCATAGTTCCGTAATTATTAATTAATTAACTGTTCATCAAATATCATGTTAATTTGGAGATTACCCTCAATCACTTTTCCAAACTATTAAATCATCTTTTACACTTTAACTTTTGTGACGTTTAGAGAATCCCTTTAACATAATCATGTTCTCTTAGGAGTGTTCAATCCCTGTGGATCACGATTCCGTACTTACCGGATATTACTTGTTGCGATAGATTTGCACTTGAATCATAAGCTTTATTTAGAGCGCACCAAGTTTTTGGTGCCGTTGTCAGGGATTGGCAACTATCTTAGGTTTTAGAAATTCTCTTTACACTATGGTTCCCCGTGGTCACCGTGACATCACGGGTTCCAAAAATCAATCCAAAATTCTGTAAATGCAAGACGTGAGTAGTAGCAATTTAAATCCTATTCATGAACCCTCGTCGTCTAGTGAACCTTCAGATTATTGGAGGCCTTTACCGTCTATTTCTCGTTCTAGTTCAATCTCGTCTTCTTCTTATACCTGGGCTCACTCCGATCCCACGACCATGGCCGACAATGTTAGTGAGCACGGTAGTCAGGGTGTTGCACCCGAACCCTTGTATAGGACCATGCGTGATTATTTACAACCGGAGAGGACCACCTCTCTATCGTGTATCATTTTTCCCTACAATGTCGCGCAATTCCATTTTCGTAATGGAATGATTCAATTACTTCCTACTTTGCACGACATGGACAGTGAACAACCGTACCTTCATATTAAAGAGTTTGAGGAGGTGTGCGCTACTTTTAGCGATCAAAACTGTCCTCTGGATGTCACACATCTTAAACTCTTCTCATTTTCCTTGAAAGACAAGGCCAAAACTTGACTTTGGTCTTTAGCTCCTAATTCCATCGGGAGTTGGCGCGAAATGCAAGAGCAGTTTTTGAAGAAATTTTTCCCAACTCATCGCACCAACTCTTTAAAGAGTCAAATCCAAACCTTCGCTCAAACCGAAGGTGAATCTTTCGAGTGATGTTGGGAGATATTTAATGAGGTACTTCATAAATGCCCATATCACGGTTTCGAAAAGTGGAGATTAATCTCATTTTTCCACAATGGGCTTACACTTAATGCGAAACAAATGGTGGAGACAATGTGCTCCGGTGAGTTCTTTGGTTTAGATCCCGATGATACATGGGCATATTTCAAATATTGTTCCGAGACCACCCAAGCGTGGGATACCTCAGATCCGAACAAAACTAATTCGCGACCTTCGGTTCCGTCCTCTTCTAACCCTGGTTTGTATCACCTCACTGATGAGGTTGAGATGAAAATGAGATTAGATAAACTATCTAAGAAAGTTGAGGAGTTCGACTCAAAGGGTCGAGATCCCGTTGTTCAAATTCAATCCGTAATTGAGGAGTTGTGTGCCATTTGCGACACTAATGCTCATTCAACCAAAGAGTGTCCCACTATTCCGGCTTACAAAGTGATCCTCCATGACCAAGCGAACCCTATGGGAGTTTTTAGAAGATCCCAAAACGTTCCCGACCAAGGGTTTAATCCATCTTGGGTTAACCAACTCGGTTGCCAATATCAATAATCTCGTCCTCCTCCGCCTCAGAATTACCAACAACCGTACAACCAACATCCTCCACCTCAAGTTGTAATGCAAGGTCCCCCTCCGGGACCACCTCCACCAGTTATACCTGCCTACGCGCACCCAAACAAGAGAAGTTTGGAAGAAATTTTTCAATCTTTTGTCACTTCTCAACAAGCCACAAATGCTAGGCTTGAAAAAGAAATTTCCAAGTTGGTTGCAACTTTGAGTGTGCAAGAAAAGGGAAATTTCCCGTCACAACCTCAAGGGACCATTGGGCAAAATAGTGTGAATTCCGATGTTTCTACTCCCTCTTCCGCTAAATGTAGGTCTATGGAACAAGCTAATTCCATAACCACTCTTTGGAGTGGGAAGGTGATTGAAAATCCAGTTCCACCTTCCCCGAAAGAATCCAACGATATCACAATAACTCCTCTAGAGAGTGAGGTGACTCCTAAAAAGAGAAGAGATAAGTCGCCGACCAAGGAGCCGAAAATTTCAGTCCCTTGTCCATTTCCCGCACCCTACCCTCAAAGGCTTCTTCCCATAGTTAAACCCAACAAAGATCAAGAGATCATGGAGACATTCAAACAAAAGTAAAAATCAATCTCCCTCTCCTTGACGCGATTAATAAAATCCCTTCCTATGGCAAGTTTTTGAAATATTTGTGCACCTTTAAGAGAAATCATGTTTCTCGAAAAAAGGTGGAATTGACTGAACAGGTTAGTTCCATTTTCCAACATAACACGATTCCAAAATTTAAGGACCCAGGGTGTCCAACTATTTCATGTGTGATTGGAAACTTCGCCATTAATCGCGCTCTTCTTGATCTAGGAGCTAATGTGAAACTTTTGTCGTATTCTGTTTACCTTCAATTGGGCCTAGGAGAACTTATTACAATAAAAACTAGAATTCAATTGGCCGACGGCTCCACTAAAATTCCACGGGGCGTCTTGGAAGATATCCTCGTCCAGATAGACACCTTTGTGTTCCCGGTCGACTTTATTGTTCTTGATACCCATCCAGTTTTAAGACCCAATAATCAACCTCCCGTCATCTTAGGACGACCATTCCTCACGACCGCGAATGCTTCGATAAATTGTAGGAATGGTGAGATGAACTTGTCTTTTGGAAATATGACATTAGATGTCAATATTTTCAATGTGTGCACCTCTCGAGTGATGAGGATGAGTGTGTTAAGGAAGTGAGCTTTGTTGGAGTGATGTGTGTGGAGGATGATCAAATTGCGAGGGAGGAAATTGAATGGTGTGTGTTAGATGTGTGTTTTGACATGCTAGGAGAGGTTGGCGTAGGAGAAAACCATGAAATCGGGGATAAATTAGGAAATTTTGATTTCACTCCGACTGACGACTCTATCATATCCGAAATTGACATTTACATAGAGTCATCAATCCCGTGTAGGGAGAGTTGCTCGGAGGAAAATAGGGTAGATGATGCTTCTATCGATTTGTGCACCAACCCACCGATCCGTCACTTTAATAACCCATGGCCCCCTCTTTCAAATATTAATCCGGTTTCCAAAACCAAACAAGGATCAAACGGTCGGGGTTGTTCATTTTTTATAGGTATCATATCTTCCAATCTAGAATCCGATGTAAATGTTAAGTGTGTGAACTCTAGTTGGAACGAAGTCGGAAAAATGGGAAGAATAGGTGTTCACATAGTAAATTACGTCCTAATAATATCTGTGGATTTTTAACCGAACATCGTACATAGTAGCCCCGTTAGCGGGATTGATTAGGTTCGATAAATTCTCAATTTTGGTGTCGAGCAACCCCGACACGTGTGGGGTTACATTTTTTGGTTCTGGACCAGTTACATACATTAGATATATCATATTGGTCCAAGAAATCCAGTTGAGGGTAGCCCAATAATTAAACTTCATGAGATTTAGGAAATCAGCAAAGCATAAAGTTGGAATTCAGCATCCGAATCGATTCGGTTAATCACCGAATCGATTCGACCCTTCCCAGTAGGCAATTATAGGTTTGCGAATCAATTCGGATTAATACAAAATCGATTCGGTAAACCCAAAGTGTCAGGTCTCTTCATCCGAATCGATTCGTCCCTACCGAATCGATTCTCCCTTAGACAGTGTGGAATTTGAGAGTAGCGAATCGATTCGGTTTAACTACCGAATCGATTCGGTTCACCAGGTCACTTAAAATTCCCTCATCTGTTTAATTTCCACTTCTCATCTCCCATATCATTTCACTTCTTCCATTCATTTCCACCCTCATGGCTTCCTCATCTAAGGCATCCTCATCCAAGGTAACTAATTCAACCCTCTTAAATTTATTTCAAAATTGTATTTAGTGTTCTTGGTATGAAAGTAGGGATAAATGGATTCTTGTAAAAACCCACATTTTCTACATGAAACTCCATATTTTCTCATTTTTTATGATGTGAATCCAACAAATACAACTTGTTTATGTTGCTTTGATGATTCAGTTGTATTTGTTGGGGTTGTTTCACATTTAAAATGGTATTTTCACCCTACTTTCCATACATTGCACACTATGTGTTCGATAAAATGCCTATGTGGAGATTTTGTGTGCTAAAGCTCTATCTTCGCACCTTTTATCGTACATTCTTGTTGAATTGTCCTTGTTTGGGTGAGGTGTGCGTCGGTTACGTCTACTCGACCAATTTTTCCCTATGCGCACCCTCCGAACCTAGTTTCCCCAAATTTCACGATTACTTTGATTTTATGCATTGCACCTATGGTATGTGTATTAAATTAATGTTTTATAGGTTCCTCGATCTCCAAGCCCACATCCAATGCAATTTCGGGTCGGGGAGGTTTTGAATCCTTTCGCTCAAAGCAGGAGAGGGGCTGGTTTCGGGCTAGTTTTCCTTCAGGTTACCCAATTGCTATTGAGAGGCCTGTGCACCTTAAGGATTTCCCCGCCTCTGTTCGTCGGTATTTTCAGAAGTTTAATTGGGAAGCCCACCTTGCAAAGGGGGGTGATGTCAATGAAGAGCATGTTCATCGGTTCTATGCATCTCTCGTCCCATCAGGGGATGAAAATTTTGAGGCTTATGTGTGGGGTAAGTGAATTCCTGTTTCAAAGACTCTCTTGGATTTGCATCTGTCAGGGGCTGATAACCCCGAGGATTTTGATTACCCTTGATTCGATGAGGGGAAGCTGTCGAATGAGACCCTGATTGCGCGTCTGGCGCCAGGGAATGTTTGGGCTGGGGAAACATTCCCCACCTCTCTTATGCCCGACAACCACCATATTATCCAGCTTGTTGTTGTTAATTCCATCACGCCTACCCAAACCAAGGTTGTTCTTCGCTCCGCCTAGGACCACTTCCTTTACCATCTTTTAGACGCCAATTCCATAGCCAACCTCCCCGCATTAGTACTTCAGCGGATGCTGAAGACCGCTTACTATGATAAGGGTACCACTACCCTCCCGTACGCGCGTCTAGTTTCCCGAATTTGTAGAGACGCTAAGTGCGAGGCAGCGGGAGCGGATAACATTCCTCGCCTCACCAAGATGCTTGGCGAAAAGGCCAATGAGAAGAGTTTGGGAAAAGATTATTGGGAAAGAAGGAAAAAGCGTATGTTGGATGACCCTGATGCTCCTGATGCTCTTATGGCGGATATTACGGAGGTGCCTCATCCAGTCCCACCTTATGTGCCACCTCCTGTTGACCCCATTACATATCTTGGGGTGCGGATGGATGAGTTGCAGGCTGATTTTACCGAGTTTTGGGGCACCTATATGACGAACTTCGCATCGTTCCGGGCTTACAATCAGCGAGATACTTCCATGATTTCCCGGGCACAGATGGATTTGTTTGCTCATATTCGTGGGGGCGATGATGTTGTGCCTCCGTACCTTTATGATCCCTACGCCCTTCGATACCCCACCGCGCCCAAGTCCTCGAGCCGCCATCTGGACCATATGTAGGGCGATGCCATCCCGTTTTCTCTGCTGCTGACTTTTTTGGTTCTTTATTTTGATTTTTGGGTTTGTAACATTTTAGTTGTGTATTGGTGTGGGGAAGAGAGAGTACATTTAGTGTATTTTTTAATTTTGGTTTTTGTGCCCTATGTACACAACTTGTGATTATTAATGAAATTACTCATTTTCATTTTCATATTTGTTCTTGTATATATCTCTTTTGTATATATTGTTGTTTTTGGTACTAACATGTAACAGGCATGTCGTTGCGCGTTTCTCGAGTTACTCCTTACGGGATGACTATTTTCTAACCCCTTTTCCCTTTTTATCCATACTAACATTGGGGACAATATTTCATTCAAGTTAGGGGGTAGGGATTACATTTTTGATACCGGTTATCATGTTAGTATTTATTTATTTATTTATTTATTTATTTTATTTATTAATTAAAAAAAATCTTTTTCACTCATATCTATTATGATTACTTATATGATTGACATATCCTATTGTATAGCTATGAAGCATGCTTCGAGTCATTGATTTATTTAGCCTTTAGCCCGTTATTGTTTGCATTATGAATAGCCTCATAAAATTAAACTCTGAAGCTTTGAGCATATACACAAATAATAATTTATGATTCCGTTTAAGGCGTTTCAAATTCGTTATTTTAAGGCGCATGCTATACCCTTACAAAAGTGAAAATTGAGACTTATCGTCATTTGTGAGCGTATACATCCTATCTATCTCTTTCTTGTCAATGAAATCGTTGTCAATCTCATTTTCTTTTCATTTGATTGCATATTAATTGATTTAATACTTGAGCATGATTTTCAATGGTGTTTAGTCCCGCGAATCACATGAAACTTTATGAAATGATCATAAGCAATCTTTGTTATATCACCCATATTAGCCGTGACCTCACCATATATGTTTCCCTAGTCAACCCCTTTGAGCCTAAATACTAGCCTTTCGTTTCATTACCCAAAATCCCATAACCAACTCCAAATTGGAGTTTTAATCCATACATACACCTTCCATACCTTTGTTTGGAATGTTACTTGGGATTTAATGTTGTTTTTGTATTGCGATTGCAATTTTAGGCATATGAGAGTTTGATAAGAGTGATGAAAAAAAAAGAGGTAAAAAAAAAGTGAAGAAAAAGAGAAAGAAAAAGAAAAGCAAAAGAAAACAAAAGAAAAAGTGAGAAAAAGAAGAAAAGAAAAGAAAGAGAAAGTTTGTAAATATTGCGTATATAGTTCAATAAGCTTTGATTACTCTCCCCGATGATATATGTAATGCCTTTTTGGAACTCGTTTTTCAATTTTGATATTGCCCGCATTTTTTCATTATCCCGAGTTTTCATCCCGAACACTTTGAGTCTGTATATACATTCCTCCATTTCGTACCCTAACCTAGCCTAAATTCTATACCCTAAAAGTCCTATTTGATCCTAGGGTGATGTGATTCAAAGGTCAAACATTAGCGATAATCTGTTTAAATGCTTTTCTCTTGGTTAATATGCGATATCCTTTCATGAGACTGTATTTTTCACTTTTATATTGCGTTCTTCGTTGATGACATGTGTGTGTCCTAGCTTCCCTTTACAATTACTCTTTATGCCCGCATGTCCCGAGTGTGTTACATCCCATTTCCGAGTGTTCCATTTTTTTAGTGTAACAACCGGAGAGAACTTGAGTATACATGCCTTAGCATTTTTATGGATTTTGAAAGTTTTTCCAAATCTAAATTACCACATGTGTCCGCTTATTTCGTATTTCCATGGTTTCGATTTTTATTGAAGATAGTTATTTAATGCCGATAATTGTCGTCTTTTGTGTGAGCTTTGTTCACTTTGTTGATAAATTGTGCTTCTTAGATATTTGTTGAGCTACACATTGGTTTTTGTCATATCATAGTATGAGTTGATTTGATGTTTGTGGGTGTCATCCCTGGAAACCCTCACGAGACCTCACTCGTCCTCTAGGGTCACCTAGGGGTTTTTAAATGGCTTATTGCATATGCTAAATGCAAGCGTTCGCCCACGAAAGTGGCATTTTTCCTTCTATGTACATATTTCTTCTATTTTGGTTGCGTTGATGGCCCTTGTTTCTTCATACTTCATTGCTCGGGACTAGCAATGTATAAGTTAGGGGGTGTGATTCGTCACTTTTATTGTATTTCTTACCCCGTTAATTTGTACATTCTAGCATTCCCGTGCATGTATTTCTCGGTTCTTATACTCATTTATTGACTAGCCCTTGAATTCATCATATATACTTTGTATGTGTCTTTATTGAGCTTTTATAGGTCTCGGGAATGCATTTTGGGATGTTTGGTTTTGATCCGGAAAAGTTCCGTTGACACTTTCACAGTCGGGGGCATTTTGGTAATTCCAGCACTCGGGTTTTGATCCTAATTTCTTCACGAAAGTTGTAGACCTTCTTCTTATCTTCGCGTGGCCTCCGACGGTGCTTGAATCCGATCTCGAACGAAGAAGTTACGGAAATTTCGGTGAAACATGAGAGAAATAATGCCAAAGTTGTGCAACCTTCCTTTTTGAGCAGGCCCGAATCGATTCACAATTCAGCCGAATAGATTCGGTTTCAGACAGGGCAACATCTCTACACTTTCAAATCGATTCGGATTTGGAACCGAATCGATTCGGCCCTGCATTTCTAGCTTTCTTCTTATTACTAGTTTTGCCATTTTGGTTGGATTTTTGGGATATATCCCTTGTTTTTCCTCCTTTGTAGATATAGATTACTTTTGTTAGATATTTGGTTATATAGAAAACACTCTCTTCTCTCTCCTAGGTCAAGTTCATTTATGGTTTTTACCCACTTGTAAAGCTTTGATTACTAGTTGAATTTTGGTTATTAATGCAAGAAAGGTTCATTTACTTCTTCTCTACTTGTTCTACTAGTTTTAATTTGCATTTAATTCCATCTCTTTTACTGGTTTCTGTTTAAACTAGATAACTAACTTATTTATGTTGTTAACTAGCATGTGTAGTTTAGTTTCAATTATGATTAGCTAGACTTATGATTGGGGATCATAATTCCACCTTGGATGCTTGAACTTCAAATTTAGGGTTTGGTTTATAATTGTTCTTGTGGAACTTCATGTGTTGGTATTGGAGTATCATTATTTCTTAACTTCTCTTGTCATGCAAGGGTTAGTGTTTGAATCTTTACTACAAACCCAACCCATCTAGCATTAACTAACTAACCCCTAATCCTCCATTGTTGAGTTTAGTCTCTACATGATTGATGTTCGGACTTAATTAGTTATGCTCGATTAGAATTAATTTCAACCAAGCCCTATAATCCCCTTCTTTGTGAATCCGAGGTGGGAGAATGATCCTCGATCCCTTCAATATCTTGAACTCAAGCTTATCTTGGTTCTTTTCATAGTTCCGTAATTATTAATTAATTAACTGTTCATCAAATAGCATGTTAATTTAGAGATTACCCTCAATCACTTTTCCAAACTATTAAATCATCTTTTATACTTTAACTTTTGTGACGTTTAGAGAATCTCTTTAACCTAATCCCGTTCTCTTAGGAGTGTTCAATCCATGTGGATCATGATTCCGTACTTATCGGATATTACTTGTTGTGATAGATTTGCACTTGAATCATAAGCTTTATTTAGAGCGCACCACTCCTCCAGAAAATTCTATAATGAAGTCATCCAATACCTGGCCCTTGTCTCTTGTCCTTGGTTAAAAGTGTATGTCAAATCTCCCAAGTTCTATTGACCATTTAAACATATGTCTAGATAGGTCGGCTTTATGAAAAGCAGCTTTAAAAGGGAACTATATGATAACGGTGATGGAATGGGCCTCAAAGTGGTGCTTCAATTTTCGGGAGGCTATTATTGGTGCGTACACAAATTTTTCTAGTTGTAAGTAGCATTGTTAGGAATCCAAGAGCATTTTTCTGACATAGAAAATGGGGATATATTTTGTCTCTTTCTCGCAGACTAATGCCGAACTAATCGCATGGCTTAAGACTATAAGGTAGAGGTAAAGTGGGTCCCCTTGATAAATAAATCGCCAACATTAGGGGGTTTCTCAGGTAGGATTTTATATCTTCGAGAGACTTCAAACATCCATTTTTCTAGGTGAGGCCCTTTTTCTTCTTGATCAACTGAAAGACTTGTGTGCAATGCTTGAATAACTTGCAAATGAAACATTTAGTGATGACAATATCCCGATGAGCTTTTGGATTTCTCACAACTTCTTCGATGGCTGAACGTCATTGAACTCTTCTATTTGGTCAAGGTTTGTTTCGATTCCCATTTTGATGACTAGATAGCCTAGGAACTTCCCTAATTGGACCTCGAATGAGCACTTGCTCATGTTAAGATTCATTCGATAACGTCTGAGGATTTCAAAAGTGATGACCAAGTCTCTAAGTTGGTCGTCTTTACACTTTCTTTTAATGAGCATATCGTCAATTTATACTTCCATCATTTCATCCATTTGTTTCCTAAACATATTTATGACCATCCCTTGGTACATGGATCCAACATTCTTAAGGCTAAACCTTATAAAATTACAAGCTTAGCGGTGTAATGAATGAATTCTTATCCTAAGTGGGGCCGAACAGAGGAATTTGGTGGTACCCCGAGTAAGCATCTAAAAAACTCATTCATTAATGGGTTACTATGGTGTCGACCAATTAGTCTATCGTTGGTGAGGAAAAACTATCCTTAGGGTAATCCCTATTGATATCAATAAAGTTAATACAAACTCTTTTGTTGTTGTTACTTTTACGAACTACCACTGGATTTGTGAACCACTTTGGGAATTGAACTTATCTGGTGGTCCTTGCCTCTAGAAGTTTCCCTGCCTCCTTTTCCACTTCCCTTGCCTTCTCCATGGCAATGCGATTAGGTTTTTATACGATCAGCTTAAATGTCGAATCTACGTGAAGTTGATGGCAAGTGACTACCGGATCAATCCCTCAAATGTCGTATGTCTCCTATGTAAAAACGTCTAGTTTTTGTTTTAATAATGTAATCAACTCCATCCTTATGTGGTGGTATAATGTGGTGCCAATAAGGAACTTCCTATATGGTCAAATTTCGTCAAAAACTACCTCCTCCAACTTCTCTACAACTCTATCAGCGGGGTGGATCCCGATCTCCTTCACCCCTAGTCGGTCGTGCTTTATTTGCTATTTATAAGGAGTATCCCCATCATGGGGCATCTCAGGAAGGGCTTTCTTATCTTGTTTTTCCTAGTTAGGTCTAATAGTAGTGATGTAGTATGTTCGAGCAATGGCTTGATCACCTCTGATCTCTATTATACCCCTATATGTGATGCATTTGAGTTTTTGGTAGTAATTTTAAAGGACTTCTCTCATAGCATGAATCCACCCTTTGTCGAGGATGGCGTGATCGGGTGAATCAATGTCAACCACTAGAAACTTATTGAGTTTTGAAATATTCCCTACCCTCACTGGTAGGGTTATTTTCCTTAACAACATGGTCATTTTCTTGCGAAGTTGACCAAGGGGACAGTTGCTTCCTTAAAATTCGAAATCTTCAATTTGAGCTTGTGGAAAAGCTCTAGGAATATTACCACCAAAGAACTCCCTTAGTCCACTATTATCTTGTCCACATCCTAGTTTGCAATCTCGAAAGAGATTACTAGTGCATTGTGGTGTGGAGTTCTCACCCCGAGCAAATCGTGATCTCTAAAAACTATATGTTTGTTGTAATCCACATCCTCCGATCACCTGCGCTTTTCATCTTGGCTCTTGATAGGATCTACCTGGAAGGCCTCCATTACAGCTATGACCTTCTTGAGTTCCATTCAAGATTCATTTTCCTGGATCTTCCTGAGGTCGAACACACCGTGTATTACAACAAACTCACGTCCTGCCTCATTGTCCAGTTGGATTTTGATCACCATTGGCGATTACCTAATCAACCTTCTTCTCTATATATTTGTTCAGGTGCCCTGCCTGGGCTAACTCCTCCAGATGATCTTTGAGGGTCTTTTAGTTTTCCTTCTTGTATTAATTCTCATTATAGATGGCACACCGAAGCATGTTTTTCCTCTTGTTCGGATCTCCTCCCATCCTTTTCGACCACTTAAGGAATTTCTAGTGCTTGATCTTCCCCTGGATCTTGTAAATTAGCTCTTTAAAAATTGTGTTGATGGCTTGAAAACCTTTGGAATAATCTACTTTTCCCCTATTATTGGCTTCGTTTTGCTTTGCGTTCCCCTTTTTAGGGGGATTCTCCTTGTCATTGCCTTTGTTCACCTTAGCACGACCAGTATTTATTTGGATGGTATTGACCATGTCCTCCACTTTGGCATACTTTTCAATATATGACATGAGGTCATCAATGGTTTTCCATTCCTTCTTAATAAGGGGCTAGTGGATCGTAGAGGTAAGGGTAAACCGATCCTAAAAGATGCTAAGATAACCTACTTCGAAAAGTCTTCCACCTCGTTGAAAGTTTTCTAGTAACACTTGGCGTACTTGCGTAGGGTCTCCAATGGGTTTTTCCTCATCGTGAGCGGAGAACTTATCCTCTTCGAATATGAGATGCTAGTTATGAAGAGAGCAACGAAGGCTGATGCGAGGGACTTAAAGCTCTTAACCGACCTGTAAGGCATCCTCTCAACCACTTCTGGGCGACATCTCCTAAACTTGATCGGAATATGAGACACATAAAACGTTGTTATGATTCCATAAAGTCATGGCTTGCCTATAATGGTGCACATGATATATGGGGTCTGTCTTACCATCGAAAACCTTGAACCTTGGGGCCGTAAAATTCTTCGGGGGTTCTTCCTCCTCAATAGCTCTTGAGAAATGGAACTTCATTTGTGTGATTAAGGCTCTTCTCGCTAGCTATTTTGTGGATCTGTCCTCTCGACTGCGATGGCAAGACAGACCCCATGACGTCTTACTAGTGACGTCTTCATCCTAATGACGTCTCACTAGGTGACTTCCATGTTGTAAACGCTCTTTATCACGCAGAGTACTCCTTCCTCGGCTGCGAGTTTTGCTCATCTGAGGACTAGGAGTCCGACCACGACATTTTTGATTCTCCTGTCAAAGTTCTTTCTCCATCTTCTCCAGTCTCCTCTGGAGGCCTGCATTCTCCTCTATCTGGAGGCGAATTACCTTATCTTGTTATTAGAGTTGTGCTTCATACGCGTCGACCAGTCGCGAGATCGGGGTTGACCTGGGTTGCTTATTACTTTTCTCAGAGAGCCACTCCTCCAGGAGAAATTTTGAATTCCCGTCTTGGCGAACCTTAGATCTGATCCTGAGTATGACTAAGTCAACTCGCAAGTTGCCAGGTTGGGGTGCATTGTTTAGACAGTGAGACATTTGTGATTACTCTATTTTATGGGTCACTTTCGTAGAAAATAAGATCATTTCCCACAGACGGTGTCAATTATGGGTGCATTAATCACTATAATGTATTTCTAGAGAAGCAAGGAATGAAACGAATATAATAAAATACTCACAATACAAAGACCTATGCGATTCGACAATTGCCTATGTCCATGGACAGAGTTCTCAATCTTATTAATTTCTCTCAAAGTTCGGAAATTACATCCCCTCTGACCCTAGGGTGAGGGTTGTATTTATAGCAATGCAAAGTAACTGAGTCGTACAAGGAACTCTCCTAGCTTGATATTGGCCCGTGTGGTGACTCCTATTTATCTCATCCGAGATTTTAGGTAACCAACTAAGCCTCTTAATATTCAAATGATAAGTGCTTGTATATATCCATGTGATAAGCATTCATATTAATCCACATGTCGTTGGACCTGGCTGGGGAGGTATGGTGATCCTGTTGGGCCTGCTCGGACCACCTGAAATTAGGCTTTTATGGTTTAGAAACCCAATTTGGATTCTTGTAGTTCTTCGCGATTTGTTTGTTAGACCATTATTGTAGTGGGATTGCTTGACGAGCAAGTATAGTCTATGTTTCATGAACAAATGAGATGTTAGGGATTTTTGGTTGTTTTGAGTTTATAGCATCACATGTAAATGAAATTATTTCTTTAACACGCACATTAAAGAGTCTTTACCTCAATTGTAAATGACTATCATGTGTTTTGTTAATTGTCAAATTATTTCCAAAGGATTCTCATAAATCATATGCAGTTTTTTAAAATTTCTCAATAAGAAATTTACATCGAGATATTTCCCAATGACTGAAATTTCCATTATGAAATCACACAATCTATTTAATGTATATTTCTTCAAATTTTTCATTTTATAAATAGTGATTAGTGCTTTAAAAAATTATAATTGTACAAAAAAATGAGTGTCTATAACAATAGGTATTCTATTCCAATAATAGTGTTTCTTAATTACCAAGTTAACTTGTTTTTTTTACTTCTAACTGAATATGTTATTTGTTGTGTGTTGTTACATCTGGGAGAGTTTCAATAAAAACAAAAGTGTTATTGTAAATTAATTAATGACTTTGCAACATTTTATTTTTCACCTTGAAATAAATAGTACGACCCAATATGTTAGATAAACTAGACTTAGAAACTGAGTAATTGTAAGGGATTCTCAAAACATATAAATAATTTGACTTAAATGAATATGAATTTCCATTTCATGTGCGAGATTCATATGGGATACATTTGAAACACATAAAAAAAATTCTTAATATCTCAATCAGTGTAATTTGGGTCCGACTATTGCTGCTCCTTCAAAATTTGTTGGCACTCCAAATCATAATCTAATGACAAAAGTGTCCTTGTTATAAAATACAAAGAAAGGTAAGAACTTAGATAGTGTCGTATTTGTGGGTGAATCATGTATTTCTATATTATGTGAATTAACCAGTAAAGAAAGGGAGAAAGTTTAAATGGACCGCCATCCCAAACCGCCTCCAAATCGCATTTCCTTTTTTTTTTGTTTCTTATTCTTTTGCTTTTAACAATTAATATAAAAATAGTTTTCTATATTAAAAAAATAGTTTTCCTATTAGTATAAAAAAAATATTTTTTCATAAATAAAAAAAATTATGTTTATTGACATGATATCGCGATTGATTAGTGCCGCTGACGCGGAGCCGCATTCCAGGACCCACATCATTTATTGAATGTGGATTCGCACCAACGGTGCTAATCAATCGCGATATCATGTCAATAAAATATCGCGATTAAAAACAAAAGAATAAAAACTTAAAAAAAAGGAAAAATTCAGTCGCTATGTTGTCTGTCTAGAACTGCTCAAAGAAATGTAAGACAATGATAACAAAAATTAACAATATGGAATTTTATTTTTTACCTAATACAAACACAATCCAAATAAAAGCGACATGATACGACCCAATGTTTTTTAATAATCAAACTCGAACATGGTCCAATTAAAACGCGACATGACACATCACGATACGAGATCTTATTTTTTTTATTTAACAAGACACGGCCAAATAAAAGCGACATGATACCCCTCGCCACAATTTTATTTGTTTATCAAACACATTCCAAAAGTGACATGACACGACATTTCATGACACGATACAGAATCTTAATTTTTTTACCAAACACGAACACAATCTAATTAAAACGGAACACGACAAGGCGAAACACGAAATGTAACATGACGTAAAAAAAAGTAACACGACATGACTTAGCACGCAAAACTTCACAAGACTTTATTTCAACACTAGTTTAAAAAGCTTTATTTCGTTTGTGTCGTGTTGCATTTTAATTAGATCTTGCTAGATAAATAAAATAAAATATGATTTTATGTCGTGTCGTGTTAGTTAAAAAATAAAATTTTGTGCCGGGGCGTATTGTGTCGCTTTTATTTAGATCGTGTGTTGTTAGAAGAAAAAGATTATGTATCGTGATGTGTCGTGTCGACACAAATTAAAATGCGACACATCCAATTAAAAATGCGTATCGTGTCGGGACGTATCGTGTCGCTTTTATTTAGCCTTGTCTTGTTAAATAATAAAAAATAGGATCTCGTGTCGTGATGTATCATGTCACGTTTTAATTGGATCGTATTCGTGTTTGATTATAAAAAAATATTGTGCTATATCATGTCGTTTTTATTTAGATTGTGTTCATATTAGGTAAAAAATAAAATTTCACAACATTAATTTTTTTTTATCATTTTCTTATCTTATTTTACTGATTAATTCACATAATATAAAATTACATGATTTATTCACAAATAATAAAGACATAATTCCCTAATAGTGATACACTTGCATGATTCACTCACAAATATGAGAGTATTTACCTCTTACATTTCTTTACATTTTATAGTAAAAACACATTTGCCATTAAATTATGAATTAAAGTGCCCAACAGATTTTAAAAGAGTGACAATATCCGCACCGTGTAATTTTATGTATGTTTTGAGGATCCGTCCTTCAAATTACTCTTACAAAATTTCCACAGTTATGGGCATCTGAACCAATTTAATGCTGTTTGTCACATGTTTTATTGAGAATTTTCAAATAATTTAACAAATAATCATTAATTAAATCCCAATTCCACTCACTTATAGTGCCTTTGGCCGGCCATTCGGACGAGTTGACCATCATTGAATGATTGGGTTTATTATAGTTGAAGTGGCAGGCACAGCTCTTGGAATATTCCAATGATCATTGTTACGTAATCTATGATAATCACATCTATCTCCCTTGATGGAATGCCTATTTATTTAGAGTAAAGCTAAGCTAGAATGATCCCCCTCTTTTTTACTCTCACTTTTTACCCAAACCAAATGAAAACAAACCCTCCAAAACTGATAAACCCAAAACCACTTCTTCACATCATACCTTTCCTTAAAAAACCACATACATTGAAGAAATAAGAAACAGCACACAGTGAAACTGTGAAAAAAAATAAAGTTTACAATTATAAAAAAATAGCTTACGGTTAATAAGAAAAGCAATTTGCAATTATATAAAAAGCTGTTAACAATAAACTGTTTTAAATGTTAAAAACTGTTTTTTTTTTCAATTATAAAAAACTTGTTAACAATAAAAACTTTTTTTAATATAATAAAACGTTTTATTCTTTGTAAAACAGTTTTTTACTTATTATAAAACAGTTTTCATTTTTTTAAACAGTTTTTTCTAAAACATGTAAAAAGATGTTTTAAAAAAACAATTTGCAATTGTTGGAAAAATTGGACTTAAATGGGTTTTAAGAAAGCTGTACAGAATTTTCTGGACAGAATTTTGAGCAACTTTGAGCTCAAATTTAGGTGGGACCCACACTACGAAAATTGTGGGACCATATACGAACGCGTTCACCTCCGCAAGGAGATTAACATAGTATATTCATATGTCCAATTTCAATAAGTTATGAATGATAATTATGTCCCCAAAGTGACTCACAAAGCAATGAAAGTTAATGAATTGGGTGTGTTTTTACTCTTGTCCCACATTGGAAGAGTAGTGGAATTTTGATGAGTTAATAACACCACAAGTATGGACTAAGGCTTGGATGCCTTGGGGGTATCCCAACTCTTTGAAGGGGAGATGACCTAAGCTATGCACGGGTTGACTTTCGGTCAAAAGTCCACACGCGCGCGTCCGCTCGGTTCAGTTCGGGCTTGGGCTTGGTAAAAATCTCCTACATTTTTGGGCCGAATTTATTTAACTTTCTGGGCTTTAATTATTAATTAATTACAAAATTAATTAATTAATAAACTGTTGGCAGTTATTGCCAACAGTTAATTTCGTTTAACTGTTTTGGCAGTTATTTGCCAACCGTCACCTATTGCTGTCATTTTTGTCCCAGAATCCTGTTCTACATAATTAATTGGGGAAATCCGTTCTATCTTGGGAGACAATATTCATCAACCTCGGAGCACATTGGAGGGAATAAATTGTCTTAAGGAAACTGTTCATAACAGGGCTCGGATTTATATTTAATTCTTTTATTATTTCTGCAAATTCAAGTAAGTTTTTCATTTATGTAATTCTGTTTTAATTCTGTAATTATATTAAATTCATAATTCTGTACAATTGTTATTCATAAATAGTAGACATAACAATCTTAAGACAATTTACTAGTTCTACTGTTTTTAGTGTACAGAATTTTCTTTTATTACAGAAATTTTTTTGTTGGAAATAAATCTGTTTTGACAGAATAAAATGAATTAATTTACTGCTTTATTGTAGAAATTAGTAAAACAGTTTTGATATAGAAATCAATTTCTATACTAGTTTTATATTCTGTTTTAGAAAATAAAATTTTATTTGTGTATTCTTGTTAAAATCTGTTTATCAAAATTTTATTTTTAATCTTTAAATTATAATTTTGTTTTGTACAGAATTCTTTTTATTATTAAAAAATTAGTGTGACACAGATTTTATATTTAATTCTGTTTTGTACGGAATTCTGTTTATATTATAGTTTAATTCTGAATTTTATTTGGAATTCATTTATTGTGAATTATATTTGGAGGAAATTGGTGCACAGAATTTTGTATTCTGTTTTGATTAATTCATTATATATGAATTTTATCTTTGATAAAAATTCTGTTTTTGTAACAGAAATGGAATCACAAAGTACGAACACTACTCCTACGAAACTGATTGTCACCAACACAAATGTGATTGCACCCGTATCTATGCCACATGGGGAGAAACCTGAAAAGTTCATTGGGGCTGACTTCAAACGTTGGCAAGGACAAATGTACTTCTATCTCACTACCTGCCAAATTGGCAGTTTTGTATATGAAGATTGCCCCTCTATTCAAGAGGGAGATGATGCTGAAAAGGTTGCTGCTGTCGATGCTTGGAAGCACTCGGACTACCTATGCCGAAATTATATTTTGGCCTACTTGGACAAGACTTTATACCATGTCTATTGCACTATCAAAACTTCCAAGGAATTATGGAATTCTTTGGAAAAGAAGTATAAAACTAAAGATGCTGGGATGAAGAAATTTATCGTTGGGCGTTTTCTGGACTTCAAAATGGTTGATTCTAAATCTGTAATCTCGCAAGTGCAAGAACTCCAAGTGATCCTCCATGACATTCATGATGAAGGAATGTCAATTAGTGAAACTTTCCAAGTTGCTGCAATTGTTGAAAAGTTGCCACCTTCTTGGACTTTGTTCAAAAACTATCTCAAGCACAAGCGTAAGAAGATGAATGTGGAGGAGTTGGTGGTCCGGCTAAGAATCGAAGAAGACAACCGTGAGTCTCAAAAGAAAAGTGGGAAGAATCCGATGGAAACAAAGGTCCATGTCGTTGAAGGTCCTAAGAAGAAAAAACGAAAGTACGATGGGGAAGGCACTTCCAAACATAACAAGAAAAAGTTCAAAGGCAAATGCTACAATTGTGGTAAACCTGGACACCGCTCAAGCGAGAGTGTCGTAAGCCGAAGAAGCAAAATAAAAACAATCCTCAATCTAATGTAACTAAGGGTGTGAATATCGTCAATGATTTGGCGGATATGAATCTTTCTGCCGTTGTCTCTGAATGTAACTTGGTTGGAAATACCAAGGAATGGTGGGACCCACACTACGAAAATTGTGGGATCATATACGAACGCGTTCACCTCCGCAAGGAGATTAACGTAGTATATTCATATGTCCAATTTCAATAAGTTATAAATGATAATTATGTCCCCAAAGTGACTCACAAAGCAATGAAAGTTAATGAATTGAGTGTGTTTTTACTCTTGTCCCACATTGGAAGAGTAGTGGAATTTTGATGAGTTAATAACACCCCAAGTATGGACTAAGGATTGGATGCCTTGGGGGTATCCCAACTCTTTGAAGGGGAGATGACCTAAGCTATGCACGGGTTGACTTTCGGTCAAAAGTCCACACGCGCGCGTCCGTCCGTCTGGCCGGCTCGGCTCGGGCTCGGGCTTATAAAAATCTCCTACATTTTTTGGCCGAATTTATTTAACTTTCTGGGCTTTAATTATTAATTAATTACGAAATTAATTAATTAATTAATAAACTGTTGGCAGTTATTGTCAACAGTCAACAGTCAACAGTTAATTTCGTTTAACTGTTTTGGCAGTTATTTGCCAACCGTCACCTATTTTGCTATAAATACAGATGCCTCCCTCCGTTTTTAAATAATGAAATTTTCCCTCCTCCAGAATTGCTGTCATTTTTGTCCCAGAATTCCTGTCATATCTGTTTCGAAATTTCTTTCTCCTGCATAACATATGTTGTAGTGTTGTTGAGTAAAGGCCACAGAATTTGAGTTCGTTGAAATTAATTATTGTTGTGCTACATAATTAATTGGGGAAATCCGTTCTATCTTGGGAGACAATATTCATCAACCTCGGAGCACATTGGAGGGAATAAATTGTCTTAAGGAAACTGTTCATAACAGGGCTCGGATTTATATTTAATTCTTTTATTATTTCTGCAAATTCAAGTAAGTTTTTCATTTATGTAATTCTGTTTTAATTATGTAATTATATTAAATTCATAATTCTGTACAATTGTTATTTATAAATAGTAGACATAATAAAAAAAGCAATGTGCCATTTGCAATTTACTTTTCTAAGTGTTTTAAAAAAATATAAATTGTAAGAAAACTGTTTTACTTTTATATTGCTTTAGAAAAAACTGCTTAAAAAGATTAAAAAAAAAACAGTTTTTATGAAAAGTAAAAAAAATTGTTTTAATTGTTAACAAGCTTTTTTATAATTAAAAAACATTTTTTAACTTTCAAAACAATTTATTGTTAACAAGTTTTTTATAATTGCAAATTGCTTTTTTTATTAACCTTGAGCTATTTTTTATACTTTTAAACTTTATTTTTTAACAAATGATTTGTAGTAAAAAAATGATTTATATTTATCTTTTTTATTCTTGTCAAGCCAATTCTTACTATTATTTCTCAATATAAATATGCTTTTATGTTGACCCCAAAATGTTAGAAATAAAATTCGAAATAAATTGTTTTATTTAAAAAACTGTTTTTTAATTAAATATTAATGGTTATTCATATAAATATTGACATTTATATAAAAAAAATGTTCTTATATAAAGTTTTAACATTTATTCAAATAAAAATTATTTTATAGAAAAATATTTTTATTTATGGATCAAATACCAAAAAGTCCCTCAAGCATTTTTTTAATACACGCTTAGTTCAACCCTTTTAATTTGTACAAAAAAGTCACTTGTTCTCTTATCTTTTAATGTCCGTGTCAGCGGCATTTTAAAGCTTTTTTGGCATGGTGAAGGACTTTTTGGTGCAAAATAAAAAGACTTGCACTAAACGTGTATTAAAAAAAGTTCGAGAGACTATTTGGTATATGTCCATTTATTTATTGTAAAAACTAATAATTTTAATAGTTGGGTTGAAGTAGGAACAAAATATATAAAAAATCTTAATATTTGATGATTAATAAATAAAGATATTAAAAATGAGGCCAAATCCATAATGACCCAATTAATTAAGTAGAATCTAATACCGGTAGCTTCAAATAAAATCTTGTTTTTATCTCCTCCAAATAAATTACAGGTTTCTTCAACGATTATATATACACGCGCTCAGGCATACTCTCAAGCCTAGATATCATCGCTCGCAATTTTATTTTATTTTAATATTATCACTCACAGTTTTCTCCCAGTTTGCAGTTTGGGGTTGAGGGCGGGAAGATATTGAGGTGAGTGGAGGAGGAGAGTGTTAGATTTTTTTCTTTTTTTTTTCATTTAAATTTATAATTAAATTTGGAGGAAATTGCTTTTTAGCCTTGAAAATTGGTCATATGCTATATTATGATCATTTTCTTGTTAAAGATAACAAGGCAACTGACGAGAGGGTCGTGTTATAGCTGTTTAATTGGTTGAAAGGCTTACTTGCATTTGAAATATAATTTAGAGCTAATTTGAAAAAAATCGAATTTTAAGGTTCAGATGAGTTAATTAATTTAAATAAATAAAAAACCTCTAGAATACAATGGAAAAAGTTCCAAACTTTGTGATGGAATTCACATCTAATTAGTAACAAATATTCAAACTAATTCAATTTTTTTGAGTCTTTTTCATAAAAAACTGTCTATAAAAAATCTTAAACTTTTTTTATCCTAAATTATGTATCGAGAAAGGCATTAAATTTTAAATGCAACAACCAATTCTTACATGAATTTGAATTTAAATATATGCATAAAATATATCAGCATTGTCTAAAATGACTAAAGCATGCAAGTTGAACTTATTTTGATTTGATGTTACTTATAAAATATCCATATATGGGTAGGTAAACAAAGATACGGAAACGAAAAATGAGTCTATAATCATATAAAAAGGGGCAAAATTCACAAAAAAGTTATAATGAATTAAAAACTCGATTAAGGGAAAACCTATTATTTTCACAAAATAAAATTTTAATTGAAGACAAAGAATAAATAAAACTTTATTATCAAAATTTTGGTATAATCTGTAGACAAAAATGATGCAACGTTTAACACGGTTTAGCAAAGATGGCTATACTGTGATATTTTGACACGTTAAACATGCTGAATGTGTACATAAAGGGTCAAATCAGTAGGCCTCAGGTGCTACTTTCTCAGCATCCACTCTCACTAAATGCACTATAACAAATAGAGGCCTTTGCTTTCTTACTCCAGCCTAATGCATCTAGAGTATTTAATCATTTTTAGTTTTAACTTTATCTAAAAATGTATTTTGCTTCTGTAAAATTCTTCTGACAACTTTCTTTTTTACTTTTCAGTTCTTCTGATGTAAGTTCGAATTTTATGATCATTTTTGACGTAGGTTAACATTATGTTCATATTATGATTGGTCAACACATTAATAACGACCGATTAAAAATTAAAGTTTTTTTGTCCAATTATTTATATTTTAATTAATTATATTGAAGGCTCATGTTAAATTAGGGGTATGCATAAGAACCGGCAATCCGAAAAATCGAACCAAATCGATCTTTGTGGGTTGGATTAGTGTTATTTCTACTATTTATTAATTACAAATGTACAGAATTATGAATAATTAATATAATTACATAAATAAAACGAAATTACAGAAAATTGACACTTACTTGAATTTGTAGAAATAATTTTAGAATAGAGAAGAAATAATCCGAGCCCTGTTTAAAACAGTCTCCTTAAGACAAATTTATTCCCTCCACAGCGTGCTAAAGGTAATGAATAATTGTCTCCCAAGATATAACAAATTTCCAAATTAATCAAGTAGCACGACTATGATTAATTTCTTCGAACACAATTCTGTGTTTTGTACTCAACCAGACCAAAGAAATAATATGTATGAGATGTATGCAGTAGCAGCAATAGAGGGATTATTTTCTGGGAAAAGATGTTGCATAATTTTGGAATTATGGGAGGGCAATCTTTCAGTAGTCTAAAAATGTAGGGGAAAAGTTTAATTTATAGCAAACGTTTTGACTGTTGGGAACAGTCAAAACCGAATTTAACTGTCAAAACAGTTAATTTCGTTAACTGTTGACCCTTGACAATTAACTGACAGATAGTTAATTAATTATTAATTAATTTCGTAATTAATTAACAATTAAAGCCCATAAAGTTAAAATAAAACGGACCGAGCCGAGCCGAGCC
Organism: Sambucus nigra; assembly: GCA_949130495.1. NCBI lineage: Eukaryota > Viridiplantae > Streptophyta > Magnoliopsida > Dipsacales > Adoxaceae > Sambucus > Sambucus nigra. The sequence continues at coordinate 651,439,921 of OX422208.1, forward strand.
GGCCGACCGGACGGCGCGGGTGTGGGCTTTTGGGCCAAGCCCAACACATGCATAGTGTAGGTCATCTCCCCTTCAAAGAGTTGGGATAACCCAAGACATCCAAGCCTTAGTCCATACTTGGAGTGTTATTAACTCATAAACTTTCACTACTCTTTCAATGTGGGACAAGAGTTAAAGCATACTCAATTCATTAACTTTCATTGCTTTGTGAGTCACTTTGGAGACATATTTATCATTCATAACTTATTGAAATTGGACATATAAATTGTAACAACCCGCGTAATTTTTGGGTTATTTTAATTAATTTTTAGAAAATGGAGGAAAATAAATTTTTTGATAAAATTATTTTTATTGCTCAAATATGTTGGTTATTATTTTTAAAGTCGAGAATTTCAAATGGTTTCGAAATCGGAGTTAAAACGGATTTTAAAATAATTTTTAAATGTTTTTAACTCTTGGAGTTGTTTTGACTTCCAACTCTTCATTTCTTTGCCTTATTTAAAGGAGTCTTTTGGATTCCAACTCTTCATTTCTTTGCATTATAAAAGGAATTCGTGGACAACCCTTTTAACATACTTTTGGCAGCAAATATATTTTATATTCCTCTTCTTTTTATATACACATTGGCCCTTGAGATTTTTGAGTTCCAACCTTCGATTAGAGGTGTTCTTGGGGCTATTTTGTTGGAGGTTCTTGGAGGAGCTTTTGTAGATCTTTTGTGTTGATCTTGAGGACGTGATCATTGGTTTCTCATCATGGTTTGAGGTATGGGGTTTTACACAATATGCTCCTTAAATCTCGCGAGTGTCATTCTCTTTGAATTCTTGTTTAATTGAACTCATATTTGAATTGATAAATTCATTGAAAGCTGGAAAATAATTGTTGAAATTATTTTGATTCATGTGGTATCATTATATTGTTGATGAGCACGTTGTCATGAGATTTTAATATGGCACGGATGTTGGGCACCCGCCAAAATTCCTGTTTCCCGGGCTATGGCTTGATAAAGCATATACGGATGTGGTGAGGCCTGGTGACCCGGTTAAAGTGTTGTTGAGAAATTATATTGATAAATGCTTTGACATTTGCATTCGATTTGAATATTCGTACTCGTGTTGTTACGTTTTATTCACCGTTAATATATTTGTTGAGCATATTTCCTGTCGTATTGTGTACTTCCCCATATTTTCTTTTAGTGGCAGGTTAGCGCGGATTTTGGGGCGCTATGAAGATTGATTTTAGCGAGGATTGTTTGGGAAAGATTTTTATTATTTTGATGTATAGAGCTTTGGAGATTTGTATTTTTATTCGAGTTAGATAGTTATAATTTTAATTCGAGAGACTTGTTGTAATTGAAGAGCTTGAGATTAGTGGATTTATATTATTGTGAGTTTATTTAGATGCTCTATACCTTGTCACTTCTGGATTTGGATTTATTTTATCGCATTAGCGCTCCGTTCGCTCTCCTCGGGCGGGCGGGGTGTTACAAATGGTATCAGAGCTTAGGTATACGGCAACCCTCGGGGCTTGGATTTTGGGTTCATTGCGTGGTTAGCAATTTTTGGAGATAGAAAATTTTAGGTGATATTCGTGATAAGTTTCGGAATTAGATGTGAGGAATTTATTTTTGGGAGACGTGATTTATTTTTGGAGTTAGTATGTGGTCTGATTTTGAGAGTTAGGCATTCGGCGAATTTCGAGGGCGAAATTCCATTGTTAGTGGAGAAGTGTAACAACCCGCGTAATTTTTGGGCTATTTTAATTAATTTTTGGAAAATAGAGGAAAATAAATTTTTTGATAAAATTATTTTTATTGCTCAAATATGTTGGTTATTATTTTTAAAGGCGAGAATTTCAAACGGTTTCGAAATCGGAGTTAAAACGGATTTTAAAATAATTTTTAAATGTTTTAACTCTTGGAGTTGTTTTGACTTCCAACTCTTCATTTCTTTGCCTTATTTAAATGAATTTTTTGGATTCCAACTCTTCATTTCTTTGCATTATAAAAGGAATTCGTGGACAACCCTTTTAACATACTTTTGGCAGCAAATATATTTTATATTCCTCTTCTTTTTATATACACATTGGCGCTTGAGATTTGTGAGTTCCAACCTTAGATTAGAGGTGTTCTTGGGGCTATTTTGTTGGAGGTTCTTGGAGGAGCTTTTGTAGATATTTTGTGTTGATCTTGAGGATGTGATCGTTGGTTTCTCATCATGGTTTGAGGTATGGGGTTTTACACAATATGCTCCTTAAATCTCGCGAGTGTCATTCTCTTTGAATTCTTGTTTAATTGAACTCATATTTGAATTGATAAATTCATTGAAAGCTGGAAAATAATTGTTGAAATTATTTTGATTCATGTGGTATCATTATATTGTTGATGAGCACGTTGTCATGAGATTTTAATATGGCACGGATGTTGGGCACCCGCTAAAATTCCTGTTTCCTGGGCTATGGCTTGATAAAGCATATACGGATGTGGTGAGGCCTGGTGACCCAGTTAAAGTGTTGTTGAGAAATTATATTGATAAATGCTTTGAGATTTGCATTCGATTTGAATATTCGTACTCGTGTTGTTACGTTTTATTCACCGTTAATATATTTGTTGAGCATATTTCCTGTCGTATTGTGTACTTCCCCATATTTTCTTTTAGTGGCAGGTTAGCGCGGATTTTGGGGCGCTATGAAGATTGATTTTAGCGAGGATTGTTTGGGAAAGATTTTTATTATTTTGATGTATAGAGCTTTGGAGATTTGTATTTTTATTCGAGTTAGATAGTTATAATTTTAATTCGAGAGACTTGTTGTAATTGAAGAGCTTGAGATTAGTGGATTTATATTATTGTGAGTTTATTTAGATGCTCTATACCTTGTCACTTCTGGATTTGGATTTATTTTATCGCATTAGCGCTCCGTTCGCTCTCCTCGGGCGGGCGGGGTGTTACAAATGGTATCAGAGCTTAGGTATACGGCAACCCTCGGGGCTTGGATTTTGGGTTCATTGCGTGGTTAGCAATTTTTGGAGATAGAAAATTTTAGGTGATATTCGTGATAAGTTTCGGAATTAGATGTGAGGAATTTATTTTTGGGAGACGTGATTTATTTTTGGAGTTAGTATGTGGTCTGATTTTGAGAGTTAGGCATTCGGCGAATTTCGAGGGCGAAATTCCATTGTTAGTGGAGAAGTGTAACAACCCGCGTAATTTTTGGGCTATTTTAATTAATTTTTGGAAAATAGAGGAAAATAAATTTTTTGATAAAATTATTTTTATTGCTCAAATATGTTGGTTATTATTTTTAAAGGCGAGAATTTCAAACGGTTTCGAAATCGGAGTTAAAACGGATTTTAAAATAATTTTTAAATGTGTTAACTCTTGGAGTTGTTTTGACTTCCAACTCTTCATTTCTTTGCCTTATTTAAAGGAATCTTTTGGATTCCAACTCTTCATTTCTTTGCATTATAAAAGGAATTCGTGGACAACCCTTTTAACATACTTTTGGCAGCAAATATATTTTATATTCCTCTTCTTTTTATATACACATTGGCGCTTGAGATTTGTGAGTTCCAACCTTAGATTAGAGGTGTTCTTGGGGCTATTTTGTTGGAGGTTCTTGGAGGAGCTTTTGTAGATTTTGTGTTGATCTTGAGGATGTGATCGTTGGTTTCTCATCATGGTTTGAGGTATGGGGTTTTACACAATATGCTCCTTAAATCTCGCGAGTGTCATTCTCTTTAAATTCTTGTTTAATTGAACTCATATTTGAATTGATAAATTCATTGAAAGATGGAAAATAATTGTTGAAATTATTTTGATTCATGTGGTATCATTATATTGTTGATGAGCACGTTGTCATGAGATTTTAATATGGCACGGATGTTGGGCACCCGCCAAAATTCCTGTTTCCCGGGCTATGGCTTGATAAAGCATATACGGATGTGGTGAGGCCTGGTGACCCGGTTAAAGTGTTGTTGAGAAATTATATTGATAAATGCTTTGAGATTTGCATTCGATTTGAATATTCGTACTCGTGTTGTTACGTTTTATTCACCGTTAATATATTTGTTGAGCATCTTTCATGTCGTATTGTGTACTTCCCCATATTTTCTTTTAGTGGCAGGTTAGCGCGGATTTTGGGGCGCTATGGAGATTGATTTTAGCGAGGATTGTTTGGGAAAGATTTTTATTATTTTGATGTATAGAGCTTTGGAGATTTGTATTTTTATTCGAGTTAGATAGTTGTAATTTTAATTCGAGAGACTTGTTGTAATTGAAGAGCTTGAGATTAGTGGATTTATATTATTGTGAGTTTATTTAGATGCTCTATACCTTGTCACTTCTGGATTTGGATTTATTTTATCGCATTAGCGCTCCATTCTCTCTCCCCGGGCGGGCGGGGTGTTACATAAATATACTACGTTTATCTCCTTGCGAAGGAGAACGCATTCGTATATGGTCCCACAATTATCGTAGTGTGTGTCCCACCTAAATTTGAGCTCAAAGTTGCTCAAAATTCTGTCCAGAAAATTCTGGACAGCTTTTTAATTCCAACTTAAGTCCAATTTTCCAACAATCCCCCACATGAATGATATATCGCTATAAATAAAACAGAACAGATGCTAATGCAGATGCAGACACATGTTGAGTAAAACTGAAGACTTACTGCATCGGGAGAAGTAGCCTAGTGGCCTTGAACTTTTCTTAGTGATATACTATCGGATTTACTTCATTAATCAGTAGACTTCCCGTCCTTGAACCATCAACCATTTCTGTAAACCCAGACAATAGTATTCACACAACAATTCTTCAACACAATTGGTTCTCACGTTTGTGTTCATTTTGGCCGTGAACACCACTTGATTCCGTGAGTATTTTAGAGAATGTGCCTTTCATTATTCTCATAGAAGTGACCCCCTTCTTACTCACGTAGGTGACTTCCATAAAGAGTATCCTGCAATACCCGACTTAGACATACTAAGATATAGATGTCATTAAAACCATAACTTATCCTAATTTTGCAGCAAATGTGCACCGTCTCATCTTTGGAATGGATAGGATTAAATATCCTCTAGTGCTTACTGAATAGAACGTAGTTAGGTTTTCCCATTGAACCTAGATCTTGGGATCTCCAGTCAGCTAGGTTGGGTTGCCACTATATTGATTCTTATATATTTATAGGCTTTAGACCCATTCCTCTTGATGATCTTTCAACTTTCTCTCGATTTAAACCTTTCATTAGTGGATCCGATATATTATCTTTTGACATTACATAGTCAATTGAGATAATCCATTTGAGAGAAGTTGTCTAACGGTATTGTGTCGACGATGCATATGTCATGACTTTTCGTTATACATATGATCATGTGCCCTTCCAATCGCTGATTAGCTATCGCAATGTACACATATTGCGGGCACACGTTTAGACCAATTTGGAACATCCTCTAAAAAATTTCGAACCCATTCATCTTCGTCGCCAGCTTTGTCTAGTGCAATGAATTTGGATTTCATTATGGATCTAGCAATGCATGTTTGTTTTAAGGATTTCCAAGATACGGCTGCACCTCCAAGGGTAAACACATACCCACTCGTAGACTTAGAGTCTTTTGTATCTGATATCTAATTTGCATCGCAATATCCTTTAAGAACAACTAGATATTTTGAGTACTGCAGTCCATAGTTTTGAGTATATTTCAAATAACCCAAAACTCGAAATATTGCTTTCCAGTGATCTCTTCCTGGATTACTCGTAAATCGACTTAGCTTACTTATTGAGTATGCTATGTCCGGTCATGTACAGTTCATGATATACATTAAACTGTCGATAATACGAGAATATTCTAGTTAAGATACGCTTTCACCATTATTTCTTTCTAGATGTAAATTTACATCTACAGGTGTCTTAGTGGGACTAATATCATACTTCTTGAATTTTTCAAGTACTTTCTCTATATAATGAGATTGAGATAATATAAGTCCATCCAATGTTTTACAAATTTTAATTCCTAATATAACATTGGCGATTCCCAAATATTTCATGTCAAATCTACTACTCAACATTTATTTTGTAGTTTTTACAATTTCCAAGTTACTACCCATGATAAGCATATCATCAACATAGAGGCATACAATGACATATCCATTTTGAATGTATTTGAAGTAAACACATTTATCGTATTTATTAATTTTGAAACCATTTGATAACATTGCATTATCAATTTTTTCATGCCATTGTTTAGGTGCTTGTTTTAATCCGTAAAGTGATTTAACTAGCTTATATAATTTTCCTTCTTGTCCGAGAGCCTTGAACCCTTCAGGTTGCTCCATATAAATTTCCTCGTCTAGATCACCGTTTAAGAATGCGGTTTTTACATCCATTTGATGTATTTCAAGTCCATTAATAGTAGCTATTGTTATTAACATCCGAATGGACGTTATTCTTGTTACCGGTGAATATGTGTCGAAGTAATCCAACCCTTCCTTTTGCCTATAGCCTTTAGCTACAAGTCTAGCTTTATATTTATCAATTGATCCATCGGCCTTCAACTTCTTTTTTAAGATCCATTTATAACCTAACGATTTTGAACCTGGTGGAAGATCCACTAGTTCCCATGTATGATTTTGTAATATGGATTCAATTTCACTATTAATTGCTTCTTTCCAATTAGAAGCATCGGGTAAGGATATGGCTTCTTTGTATGATTGAGGTTCATTTTCTAGCAAATATGTTAGAAAATCCGGATCGAAAGAAGTCGAGATTTTTGCTCTTTTACTACGTCTTGGTTCATTCTCTATTGGTTCAATAGGTTGATGAGTACCACTTGTAGTAGCTTTATTTGTCCTTTTAGAAGGACCAGATTCTCGGGTCATATTATATGGGAATTCATTTTCAAAAAATGAAGTGTCCCTCGATTCAATAACCGTATTTACATGAATATCCAAAATCTCAGATTTATAAACTAGAAATCGATATGCACTGCTATTAGTAGCATAACCGATGAATACATAATCCGCGGTTTTTGGCCCTATTCTTACCTTTTTAGGTTTAAGAACCATCACTTTGGCTAAGTACCCCCACACTTGTAAATATTTATAGGAAGGTCTTCGACCTTTCCATAATTCATAAGGTGTCTTGTGAGTCTTCTTGTGAGGTACTTTATTAAGAATGTAATTAGCAGAAAGTAAGGATTCCCCCCCCCCCCCCCCAAGTTTTGTGGAGCTCCTGAACTTAATAACATTGAGTTCATCATCTCCTTAAAATTACGGTTTTTGCGTTCAACAACACCATTAGATTGAGGAGAATAAGGAGCGGTAGTTTGATGAATAATTCCGTTTTCAGAACAAAATTCCTCAAATGGATATTCATATTCACCTCCTCTATCACTTCTAATAACCTTTATCGTTTTGCTTAATTGATTCTCAACTTCATTCTTATATTGTTTAAATGCATTAATAGCCTCATATTTACTATGTAATAAATATACATAGCAATATTTTGTGCAATCGTCAATAAAAGTAATAAAATACTTTTTTCCACCTCTAGTTTGAATAAATTTTAAATCAAAAATATCAGTGTGAATTAAATTTAAAGGTTTAGTTATCCTTCCAACTGAATGGAAAGGTAATATAGATAATTTAGATTCCACACAAATTTCACATTTATGATTTTTATCAATATTAAATTTTGGCAAAAAATCCAAGTTAATTAATCTACGCAATGTATCAAAATTAACATGTCCTAATCTAGCATGTCAAATATTAGATGACTCAATCAAGTAAGAAGAACTAACAATTTTATTCATTGAAATAGATGTTTTGGGGTTATAGTAAGAACATTTATTTTAAAGAGCCCCTCATTTAGGTATCCCTTTCCTACATACATGTCATTCTTGGACAACACAAAGAGATTAGACACAAACACAAGCTTGAAACCATTTTTGGTCAGGAGAGATTCAGAAATCAGATTCTTTCGGATATCAGGCACGTGAAGAACATTGTTGAGAGTAAGTTCCTTTCCAGAAATCATTTTTAGAGTAATCTTTCCTTATCTCACCACCTTAGAAGTGGAAGAATTCCCCATAAAGATGGTCTCCTCATTTTCCAAAGGATTATAGGTGGAGAACATCCATTTCTTTTCACAAATGTGTCGTGTGGCTCCAGTGTCCACCCACCATTCCTTGGTATTTCCAACCAAGTTACAATTAGAGACCACGGCAGAAAGATTCATATCCGCCAAGTCATTGGCGATATTTTCACCCTTAGTTACATTTGCTTGAGGATTATTCCGATTTTTCTTCTTAGGCTTTCGACACTCGCTTAAGCGGTGTCCAGGTTTACCATAGTTGTAGCATTTGACTTTGAATTTCTTCTTGTTCTGTTTGGAAGTGCCTTCCCCATCATGCTTTCGTTTGTTCTTCTTAGGACTTTCAACAACATGGAATTTCGTTTCCATTGGATTCTTCCCACTTTTATTTTAAGACTCACGGTTATCTTCTTCAATTCTCATCCTAACCACCAACTCCTCCACATTCATCGCCTTTCGCTTGTGCTTGATATAATTTTTGAATAAAGTCCAAGATGGTGGCAATTTTTCAACAATTGCAACAACTTGAAAAGTTTCACTAAGGGACATTCCTTCAGCATGAATGTCGTGGAGGATCACTTGGAGTTCTTGCACCTATGAGATAATTGATTTAGAGTCAACCATTTTGAAGTCCCGAAAACGTCCGACGATAAATTTCTTCATCCCAGCATCTTTAGTTTTGTACTTCTTTTCCAAAGAATTCCACAATTCCTTAGATTTCTTGATCGTGCAGTAGACCTGATACAATGTCTTGTCCAAGTATGCCAGAATATAATTTCGGCATAGGTAGTCCGAGTGCTTCCAAGCATCAATAGAAGCAACCTTTTCAGAGTCATCTCCCTCTTGCATAGAGGGACAATCTTCATATACAAACCTACCTAGTTGGCAGGTAGTGAGATAGAAATACATTTGTCCTTGCCAACGTTTGAAGTCAGCCCCATTGAACTTTTTTGGTTTCTCCCCGTGTGGCATAGATACGGGTGCAGTCACATTTGTGTTGGTGATAGTCACATTAGCACGAATAGTGTTCGTACTTTGCGATTCCATTTCTGTTACAAAAATAGATTTTTTATCAATGATAAAATTCATATATAAATGAATTAATCAAAATAGAATACAAAATTCTGTGCACCAATTTCCTCCAAATATAATTCACAATAAATGAATTCCAAAAGAATTCTAAATAATATTCAGAATTAAACTATAATATAAACATAAGTTTATACAAAATAAAATATGTGTCACACTATTTTTAAATAATAAAAAGAATTCCGTACACAACAGAATTATAATTTTAAGATCAGTTTTGTTTATATAAACAGATTTAATTTCAAATTTAATAACAAATTTTACAAATAAAATTTTATTTAGTAAAACAGAATATATAAACAGTGTAGAAATTAATTTATGTAACAAGAACTGTTTTATTAAATTTCTGTAATAAAACAATAAACGGATTTATTTTCAAAACATAAATTTCTGTAATAAAAAAATTATGTGCACTACAGAAAACAGTATAACAAAATAAATTTGTCTTAAGATTGTAATTTCTACTATTTATTAATTACAAATGTACAGAATTATGAATCATTAATATAATTACAGAAATAAAACGAAATTACAGAAAATTAACACTTACTTGAATTTGCAGAAATAATTTTAGAATAGAGAAGAAATAATCCGAGCCCTGTTTAGAAAAGTCTCCTAAAGAAAAATTTATTCCCTCCACAGCGTGCTAAAGGTAATGTATAATTGTCTTCCAAGATAGAACGGATTTTCAAATTAATCAAGTAGCATAACCATGATTAATTTTTTCGAACACAATTTTGTGTTTTGTACTCAACCAGACCAAAGATATAATATGAATTAGATGTATGCAATAGCAACAATAGAGGGATTATTTTTTGGGAAAAGATATTGTATAATTTTGGAATTATGGGAGAGCAATCTTTCGGTAGTCTAAAACTGTAGGGGAGAGGTTTAATTTATAGCAAACGTTTTGATTCTTGGGAATAGTCAAAATCGAATTTAACTGTCAAAACAGTTAATTTCGTTAACTGTTGACCCTTGACAATTAACTGACAGACAGTTAATTAATTATTAATTAATTTCATAATTAATTAACAATTATAGCCCAGAAAGTTAAAATAAAACGGACCAAGCCCGAGCCGAACCGGCCAGACGGACGGATAGCGCGCGCGTGTGTGGGATTTTGGGCCAAGCCCAACACATGCATAGTGTAGGCCATCTCCCCTTCAAAGAGTTGGATACCCTAAGGCATCCAAGCCTTAGTCCATATTTGGGGTGTTATTAACTCATCAACTTTCCACTACTCTTCCAATGTGGGGCAAGAATTAAAACATACCCAATTCATTAACTTTCATTGCTTTGTGAGTCACTTTGGAGACATATTTATCATTCATAACTTATTAAAATTGGATATATGAATATACTACATCTATCTCCTTGCGTAGGAGAAAGAGTTTGTATATAGTCTCACAATTATCATAATGTCGGTCCCACCTAAATTTGAGCTCAAAGTTGCTCAAAATTTTGTCCAGAAACTTTTGGACAGCTTTTTAATTCCAACTTAAGTCCAATTTTCCAACAGTTAGTTCGGGTTTTTTTCTCCATTGATTATTTTTGGTTTTAAAAAAATGAAAACCGAAGTATTCGGTTCGGTTCTCGATTTTTTACTTGAACCAAACTGAACCAAACCGAAAATCAAACCCATGGAACTGAACCAAAGAACACAACCGAGAACCGAGAATCGAAACCATGGAACCAACCTTAAGAACCAACCCAAGAACCGATCGAATTGTTGCATGGATACTTTATAATTTATGTTCGGTATCCATAGTGCTACTGGAAAAATGCGTCTATTTTTATTTATATTTGATATTTTAATTATGATGTAACGAATTTAGGTACTTAATTTTTTTCAAATTGTGTGTATGTGCGTGATATTTTTTAAAATAAATTATTTCAGTGAAATATGTTGATTGAGAAAAATAAAGCAGGTTAATATTTGATGATTTGGTTAAGATGTAATGACCTTGGATAATCAATACTTGCTAACTTGTAAGTTTATTTACTTATTTGTTAGAAAATGATTTGAGCGAACTATTATTAATTGCAAAAATTATGTAAAACTATGAACTAGAACCATGAACCAGAACCACAAACCTGAACCGCAAACTAAACCGAACCGATGGTTTGGTTAGGCTATGATAGGGTATCGGTTTGGTTCTGGTTTCAAAACCATGGAACCGATCAACTTCGGTTCTGGTTCCGTAATGGAACCAAACCAACCCGACCCATGTGCACGCCTAAACTATATTTGAATATAATCAATCTATTTGTAGTCATAATCGTATAGTAAATTAATTTATGGGTCGAGTAAATCATCACTCTAACCAAATCACCACTCTAAGAAGTTATTCAATAATATGCCCTTATTCTTTCTAGAGAATTACCTCTTACACTAAATTTATATATTCGGAATGATCTCGCAGATATTTCTTCAAAGATTATATAAAGCATAAGTAATTTTGAAAATTTTACAAAGTTTATTTTTACCCCCAACATTTATTTACTTTAAAGTTATGAAAATTAAAAATATCTCACAATACAAGTCCGATTTACACGATTTTTTCCCTAAAAAGCACTCAAGGAAATCTATCAATCTATGAACAAAAGGAAAACTTGAACTTTTTGAAATTTTATTACGACCCCCAAAGTTTTTAATGTTAGAAACTTTAAAATCAAAATATTTCTCAAAATATAAGTCAAGTGGATATGCAATTTTTATACTAGAAAACTATTAACAAGATCTATCAATATGGTCAGAGTGAAATTTCACATTAATAAATTTTCCCATGAGAGGTTTATTTACAAAAGTCAATATAGTTCATTGGTGTTGTGAAAATTTATCATTGATGAATTTATTAATAAAAAATATATCATTCATATATTTGTTAGGGTAAATTGCACCAAGACCCCATGAACTATTGATTTTTTTTTCACCCAACCTTTTTATTAATAATTTTTTCAGAAAAGGAATTGGGTGAAAAAAAAATCAATAATTGAGGGGGTATTGGTGAAATTTTTCCCTATTCTTTAATGAAAAATATATTATTGATACAATTCAAAAATATTTTTTAAAAATTAAAGCCATAGTAGTTGACTCATACGTAAGAGAGAAGTTATGAGTAGCTCCTATTAATGGTAAATTAAGAGAAAGTAGATTTATGTTATACGGTCATGTGTCGTGTAGACCAGTAGATGCTCCTATAACAAGATGAAGATTGTTGGAAATAGAGGATAAAAGAAAAAGTGGTTACCCTAATCTATCGTGGGAGGAAATTATTAGGAGATATCTTAAGGAATTAAACTTGAATGATAATAATGCATATAGTAGATTAGAATGGAAATGAATAATCTATGTGGCAGACCCCATATGATGGGACTAATGCAAGGACGATGACGATGATGAGTAATTGACTAATGTAGTGCAGATTTATCACTGGTGCATTTTTAATTGATAAATATATCATTGATGTATCACGTTATTTTTTATTAATAATTTTCTAATTGATACATTATTGATTGATAAATATATCATTGATACATTTTGAAAAAAAATTGAAACGTCGCAGTTCATTAGTGTAGTCTAAAATTTCTCATTGATGATTAATAAATATATAATTTAACATTTCAAAAGAGTTCAAAAAGTTTGAAGTTGTTCTAGTTCCCTAATATAGTGTTAAATTTATCATTGATACTTTCCGGATTGATAGATTTACAATCTGTAAATTCTTGGCTGATAAATATATCATTGATTCATTTTGAAATGGTTTGAAAAGTTATATTAGTTCATTGATGGTGTGAAATTTCTCGTTCAAAAATGTGGGTTTCCTGCCTTTCTAAATTCTTAAGGGGTTTGGTTTCTGACATACCTCCTATAAAATCGATTCACTGTGTGACATTTCATTTTGACTGCTTCTACCCAAAACATTTTAGGCACACATTTTACTATCAACATGTACCTATCCATCACTTAGATAGTTTATTCTTCCTCCCAATATTCATGTTTTGGGAGATGAAAACCTAAGGTGTATCCTACTTCATAAAACCATTTGGGAATCCCGTTTCACTCAAACTCCTTCATGTGGTTACTCCAGACTCTAAAAATAGGTCATGATTCCTCATTCTGGAACATTTTGCACTTCAGAATGAAAAATTCTTAGAATCAAATTTGTGACTTAAAAATTCTATAAAGTGAATCTACAAAAATCGTTTACCATCATTAGGACATATTGCTTGTCTATTACGCTCTCCGTGTGCATTAGACCCATAAGCTATATATGAAAGATCTTTAACACACAGGGGGTAAAAAGCACATTCAACTTATTATGTGGATACCAAATTTTTCTATCAATTTAGAAAGTTTCACATATACGAGGTGAAGTTAAATTAAAATAAGGCAATTTGTGAAAAAAGTGTATTCCTACCAAATTTTCTAACTGGACTAAAGTTCACTTGTCCCAACGTCTTATGTCTAAGATCCACCACATCATTTTTGCATTGTTACAAACACCATTTGGAATTGCATTGATAGTATACGAACTCTTTATAGTATGCATGCCCTTTGAAATTCACTTACCCTTTGAGTCATTAACTTGCTAATCATTCATGGTAAAATGCATTGTATAAAAATGATCTCATATTTGGATTATGCTCATCAAATTCTCCTTAATGACATAAAATAAAATAAAATTATCTAATCTAGAAAATTTAGTAATATCGATTAAACCCTTTCATATTACACTAGACTTGATCCAATCTCCAAAAATAATCGTGTCGATTTTGTTCTCCACAAAAATCAAAATAAACCATTTACTGTTGCTTATGTGAAAAACACCCACTATCAAAATACCATTTTATAGTGTTTTGATCAATAAAAGTAATATACATGAAAATACATTTTGATTTTTTCTTCTTAACCCCAAAAGATTTAGTCACAGGTTTGATTTTTTCCACCATTACCCATTTTTTTAGAACTTTTGTTAACACTCTTTTATTTAGAAATCTTTTAATATTGGATAAATGGTTCCAGATTCATTTTACAATGTAATTAAATTTATGCTTCAACATAGAGATTTCATTTGATGGGGAATCCTTAATCACTTTACAAGTATCTCGACGATTAGAACAAAAATACCTCAAGTGTCCATTTTTGTGATACAGTGTGCATTTGAACATAACACGGGGACCCTTATCCTTGGGAACTTCGACATAATTTTCTTCACTTGTGATGGAGAAGAGTTTTGAATTTTTTTGAGTCTAAAGTAATGTTTTGGAAAATGTGGCCATAGGTTTTATGTCTGGTGACACCTCAAATTTATTGAACCCAATACCACTCTTGTCGTGTGAAGCTTGGGTTCGAGATAAAATAATTTTACCTAAATTCTTGGATAGATTGTGCAAATCCACTTTAAAATTCTTAGTAAAACTAAAATTATGTTAATGGGGGACTACTTCTAAATCCATAGAGTCATTAGAACTTCTACAATCCTCTAACTTGTTTTTCAAAACATCAATGCTCTCTTGTAGATTCTTTTATTCTTTCTCAAACCAAAGTAGTTTTTCAATTAGATTACTTCTTTTGGCGTACACCATGCACAAATTTACATCTTCAATTTTCACAACAATAATTTATTTTTTTTCCTTTCTCATCTTCATGGAAGTTTTCAACAAGATTTTTTTAGTTTAGCATGTTCAAAAAAAACTTTGTCATTCGCTTGTTATAAATCACAATATTCTTCATCGCATGATTAATCACTTGAATATCCAAAATAAGATAAAGAGTCGATATTTGTGGAAAATGCATCGCCATAAATGAAGATTAACAAGTATCTAAATAATTAAAAGTAAATGGAATAGATTAGACAAACTTTTATTTAAAGTAATCTCATCCATGTTCAGATTCTTCATTTTTACACAAAATCAATATTCATCTACAAGTTTAAACATAATAAAAATGTGAACAAAATCTTAAAAAAGTTGAATGTGAGATTTTTGTGATGATAAAGAGGGATATTAAAAATATTTTATTTTATTTAAATCGTGCTAATATATGAACGAAATATTAAAAGGTCTGTCACAACGATTCATAACATCTTATACATACCAAATTTTAATATTATTATTATAAATTTGAGTGATAAATTATTCCAAAAATATAAATAAACACATAATATGGATGTATAAGGAAAACCCTCAAATGAGAAATTTTTCGAGTCGATCCAACAACCTCATTAAAAACTTGTTAAAGGCATATAGAGAAGATTATAACTTCTTACACTGCCTTTCGCTTTACATCCAAAACCATATTTTTTCACTAATCTTTAGCAAGTTCGAGATCTCTACAGCATCAATGAGAATCTAAACATAGCAGTGTATTGATCAATGATCAACAATGTTGATCTTAAATGTCTTCAAAATATGTTGTTTAAATATGAAGTGATCTCTTGATTCCAATGATGTGGAATCTCAAAGTGAGCCACAAATCTCACAATAACTCTCCTTAAAATATATACCTTCTAGTGTTTGGGAGACTAAGTGATAAAAAAATTATAGGCTAAACAAAGGTTTCTTCATCCTCTTTGTTATTGATGAACCACTAACACAAAAGGGAATTAAATGAACATAAGAGAATAACAAGAGAAAATTAGGTTTCTTCTTTCTCTAAAGTTTTAATAAAATATTTCAAAATGTTTAGAATGATGAACAAGATTTAAAATAAATTTACTCTCTCTTATCTTACAAAATAATAATTCTTATAAATTGAAGTATAAATGGGTAATATAGATAAATGCCAATTTAATGGATTATCTAAAACACAAATATTTTGTTATTTTTCACTTGGTTTGGTGAATGATTAGGACTGGGAGCGTGCCAAATAAGATTTGTGATATTTTCAACTAGAGATCTTGTCCTAGTGATGATATCAGGTGATTGTGTTGCATTCTATGCCTCAATTAAAAGGACTTACGATTCGCTTAGGGAAGACTTTGATATGAATGCTAAGTTGGGCCAAATAACTATAACAAAAATAAGGAAATATCATGAAAAAGTAAATCTTTGTAAACAAAAGAATAGAAAATGCGCATGTCGAATAGCCTCCATACTTAAGTTGATATAACACGACTCCTCCATTTTTCCCCATTCGGGATAGAGGTATATGAGCAGTAG
Organism: Sambucus nigra; assembly: GCA_949130495.1. Taxonomy (NCBI): domain Eukaryota; kingdom Viridiplantae; phylum Streptophyta; class Magnoliopsida; order Dipsacales; family Adoxaceae; genus Sambucus; species Sambucus nigra. Next base: position 651,456,259 of record OX422208.1, read on the forward strand.
GGTCGGGGTAAATAGGACCAAGTAAGCCCATCGCAATCACTGGGGTACTAGTACGGTGAACATCGTATGCGCCCATCAAAATCTTTCCTAGTACATCCCCCACAAGAGTGCACACACCATCGTTATGCGTACACATGAATAAATTAATAAAATCAATCCTAAGGATTTCCAAACCAACATATTAAATCTCAGTTTAAGTTATCAAATCGTTTAGAAGATAATAACCAAATTGGTTAAAAGTCATTTGAACGAAATCCGCTACGCAATCTAATGAAACTCCTAGATTTGTTCAAACCAAAATCCTCGGTTGTTCAAACCAGAAGCCATAGTAATTTGAACAAGATGTCCTTTATTGTTCAAATAAAATCCCAAAATCATTCGAATGGGATTATTATAGGATTCATCTTCCACCTTATATAGAAATGACCATAATTAACTCATAACATAAGTTTAAAGCCTCTAAAATTTATAATACCCATTCTCCTTTTAGTATAACATGTTTAACAACATTAGACACATATATTAACAAGTTTTAATGGATTATAACTAATATTTATGATTCACTTAGATCATAACTTTTGGACCCTAAGTTCATAACTTAAACAAACTCATATTCGATTCAGTAATTAATTATATATGAGGGATTTTACAAGTTATCATTATTATGGTTCAGATCTAATGTTATTATAATCCGATTACATGATTTTGTGGTTCAATTAAGGGATTCAACACAAAATGACCCTCGTTCATCAACATGTGATTATGGATTAAATAAGTAACTGATCTATTTATGAAAATTTGGTTTCACTATGATTAATATCATATTACATGAATTTAATTTAGATTCCAATGAACTATTATTACTCTAACACAACCTTAATTAAATTCATAATAAAAGTGTAGGGGGGGCTTAAAGATAAACTCATAATTAGAGATAATTCCCGATTATAACCAGAGGAAGATATAGAGCTAAGTGAGTAAACTCATGAGCTAGTTCAAACAAAGGAGGAAGAAGGTAGGGAGGAAGCTTACCAAAGGAGCAGTTTGAGGGAGCTCTATATTTTTTGTTGTACTTATTCAAGTTATGTATTGTAAAGATATATTGAAACTTTATGAGATGTATTGTAATGTGAGAATGAGGTCAATTGAGATCCGCGAGGGACGAATCCTGGCAAGGCTTGGGAGAACTCTCATGCTCTATCGAATGACCTCACCGTGGAAAACTTCAAGGGAACTGATTTCGAGGATTGAGAAGAAAGGAAACGTTAAATCTTGACATAACCACTCTAGATACACAAGGTAAAGCACTGCGGGAGCATAACCCAAGAGAGCACAGTTAGACCAACCATGAGTTCCATCCACTATTGGCCTTATTGCATAACAATCTTTTACCAAAATTAACATATATATTAAGTGATGTCATGCCTAATTTACCTATTGTCCAACCCAAACTTGAGTAACTTGTAGTGGTTTGAGTGTTGCTAGGGAGCTTGGTGGATTACCACTGTTGTGATAGTCGTCTGACACATAGTTGATCAATAAAAAGTTGTCTGTTGTCTTTTAATGCCCATGACGTAGGGGCATGATAACACTTCTTCACATTAAGTTCTAGTGACATAAACATAGGAGGAGTTGTCTTTCACGTTTATTGTGCCTCAGAATACTCGAGTGAGGACTGACTATATATGCACCTTAACCACTCCATGAAAGAGGATTGAGTTTTCATTATGGTTGTGATTTCTGAGATTAAGAGAGAGAAAAAGAGTTATTATGAAACAAGTAGAAGAAAAAAATTCTTTTACAACGGCTAAAAAGTGTCATAAAAATCTATTTACATCACTTTTAATTATAATCAAAATCGTCTTAAAAACCACTGTCATAAAAAAATTCAAAAAAAGTCTTAAAAAATGGAGCCTTTTAAGACAGGTTATTTACAAGGGTTCAAAAGAATTCCCTCACTACCTACCACTTGCTAAAAAGCGTCCTAAATATGTTTTTTCATAGGGCGCTTCACTTGAATGCATATCCATACATTACATTCAAAAGTTGTCCTACTAAACAAAATCAACACCAATGTACTCAAAATCAATTCTAAGTAGTCATATCCATATATATATATATATATATATATATATATATTTTTTTTTTTTTTCAAAATTTGTTATGCCAATATCTACACCCAAAAGTTGTCCTACCAATATATACATTCAAAAATCGTCTTGACAAAATAATACATTCAAAAAGGTATGTTTTCCAATTACATTTCCATCCAAAATCAGTTAAAACTAAAAATTTCCATCTCCAATAATTAAAAATGTAACTATTATAAACCAATTATGTCATCAACATTCCATCACAAATATCCGGTCCATTCTTTCTTTACAAAATCACTTTTCATAAACCTATAAAAGAGTAAAGAAAATAATATAAATACTTATAATAAGAAACCAATTTATGAAAATCCATATAACCAAAATAACAACATAATAACAATTTGATTTAGCATAAGAAAAAATAACAATAAAATTCTTAAACATATATTTTTTATGTCGAACTAAATTGTGTGAATTAAGATACTATTAAATTTAGTCAAAGTTCACACAATATGTTGTTTACATATTGGGAATATTTTATAATGATGTTGTTTCGTGTATATGTCAAAATTAAAAACATCTTCACGAAAATCATCTTAACAACCCTCAATCATAAAAAAAATAGTAGCACCCCACCTCCAAAAATCCAGCAGCCTCCTCCCAACATCCCCTACCTTACAGACAATAAAATAAAAAAGGAAGACCCCCTCCCCCCCCAACCAAACACCAAAATCTATTAACGACCTCCAAGTGAAGCACTGTCCCCAATGTTTAGTGCGATATGTTAAATATTTAATTTTTATGTAAGACTAAATAGTGTGAATTTTAGACAATATTATTAAATTTCACACATATGTATGAGGAAGAGGGGGGGGGGGGGATTATTATGTTTTGATGTGCCTTAGAATGAATTGAATGAAATCAACTCGTACATCATCAATCTCATCCTCTGTGTATGTCTCTTTCTTAGATAGCATGCTCATCTTAAACAATCCAATAATAAATGATGAGTTTTTAAGACATATTAAGAGATGATGGAAATGAATATAATTAATTACCTTTGAATCAATAAAATTCGAAGGACTCCCTATTAATTCTTTCATATATTCCATGACATAGTATCCGGACTCAACGTTCATAGGTTGTTTAGGTCACTAAATGACACAAGCACTAAAATGTTAGTAGTAGAAAGTAAGGAAAGAAATATTACAATATTAATAATAAATATTTACCTTTACATCCTTTTAATGTGGTATTGTGGGTCGTTTATTTCCATCAAGAACCAATGGAATTAGCCCACTACAAGACAATAATTTAATGATTAATTGTGAATGATTAATTACACTCGATCAAAGTAGAGATGGAATTTTACTCACGCATTGAAATAGAACTTAGTTGCTTCATCGCTTGGGTGACGCAAAGGGTGCAAACAATAAACATTCATTAAAGAGAAATCAAACCTCAATGAAAACTACAAAAGAATAAATATAACATGAATACATTATGTATAAATAATTAATAGTCAAAATATTAAAATGTAACAAAATCAGTTAATAATCACATTTCTTTAAAGTTGTAAGGAACAAAATGTATATGATATCTTCTTGCATATTCTAATCTTTTAGTGAGGAATTGAGATAGATTCACATCGAAGGTATTACTAATGGATGAAGGATTGATAAATTTAATATTTTCTCAAGAGGTTGGAAACCTATCATAACTTCCTACATAATAAATTAAATAAATGTTATGAAAAAATTAGTGAGTAATTGAAAATAATTTTAATCTCATACCTCATGTATGCAACAATAATTGTGACATCTTTGGGTTTCATCGCACAAAACTCAAACAAGTCATTCTCGAAGACAAATGTCTCGAGATTATCATGTCTAAATATTTCCTTCATAAGTGGAATCGTAATCTGATTGGCCTTCATATTTTTTAATGTTTGTGTGAAGGAAAAAACCATAACATGACCACTCCCAGATTTCTCACTTTCTTGTTTATCACCACAATGATTGTTCTTTTTTTTTTATCCTATAGTTGTATAATAAACAAATACAACATCAGTTAATTCCATATTTAATGCAATATATACTTAATGCTAAAAAAAATCTTACCTCAACTCCAAGTAGTACAAACTCCTTTTGCCAAGCAATAAGTGAATTGAGCGCATCTCTAATTAAAATCAATTCACCGAGAACTGGTATAGGTAGATAGGCCTTTGGCAAAAATACTTTTTTAAAGGACACACGAACATTATGTTCGCCAAGAGGAGTGTTGTGAGTTTTCTAACTTAAATCTTCCTTCTCTAACACCAACCCTTCTGCAGCAATATTGATCTTTGTTTTAATTGTCAATCTACATTTTGTGCCCTATACAATCAAATTATGTAATAGTAAAAATTGGAAAAAAAACACTATTTAACAATAAGAGTACTTTTTCGATATATATATATATATATATAAGTATTGAGTCACGAGTGATACATTTCAAATATTAGATGTGGAATGTGGCCATGTTGTTTGAGTGTTTCCAATAGCTTTGAGCTATGATAATCCGTGATAGAATTATAGAAAGAACACATCATCAGAACCAGAGTATTTTACTCAAATAAATATTTGAAGCGTAAAAGTTTGAGCCATGATTACACCTTTCCAATATTGCATGTGGGATGTGGCTTTGTTGAATGAATCGTTTGGGTTCCATAATGTTTGAGCTATGATCATCAATGATAGAAAAAAAAAATTAATAACTGAAAGTTTCTAATATAAAATTTTGAAGTAAAGAAATGAGTCGTGGTTCATACGTTCACAATATTAGATGTGGGACATTGCACTGGTGTTGGAATATTTTGATTTCCACTAGGTTTAAGTTATGATAATCAATGATAGAAAATATAATTTATAATAAGCGGAGTATTGTCTTAAAAAAATTGATACGTAAAAGATTGAGCCATGGATGATACTTTTTAATATTAGATTTGTGGTGAAATCTTGTTATCTGCTTCTTTAGATCACCATTAACTTGGAGTTACGAGTAAAATCAAAATTAGACAAAATATTTAAAAATATAGATTTATTTTATAAACATGATAAAAAATTTCATTTTTTTCAATTCCCTTTGAATGAAGTGATGCACTCTGATATGCATTTGAGGTAATCTCATCTAATGAGGGAGTTATAATTTCTTTTTTCTCAAACTCTTTCAACCTTTGCTCTAATTCTTTATTTCTTTTGCACTGCATTTTATATATTTCCTCTAATTCATTTGTATATGTTTTTTATTGACGCCTCGGGAGTTTAAGATATGTTGTCATGGTAAGCCCTAAACCTACACCTCTAACCCGACCAGAGTGCTTGGGAGTAACCAATGCCATTGTAAGGATGTCAGAACTTCCTTAAATAACCAGGCTTCCATCCTCAGCTTTCTCTTGTAATGCAATCTGAAAAAGTTAAGCAATAAATCCTAGTTAGTCATGAAAGCATAGTAAATATTTATGGGGTTTACCTATGCAAAATCACTATTTATTTATCCACTGCTTTCGTGTCATCATCTATATAATGATCACCCTTTTTCTCATGATCTTTCATGCATAAGAAACGTCTATCTTCTTTAAAGGAAGGACCCATTTCTCTTTTCTGTAAATAAAAACCATACAAAAACTTTTTTCATTCTAATTTCTTACTACGTCTTATCATAATAAGAAATAATTAATTTCATTTACTAGAATATACCAACTTCGTAAAAAGACCAACGTATCTTTTTTTGCTTAAGCGATGGTTAAACATGTGCTTCCCTTGCCTTTCGCTTTGAATCTTGCTTATTCTCTATAATTACAAACATAAAAAGTTAACTATTAGATTCAACTCAATGTAAAATAATTTTTTGTTAGCATTACTCAAGAAATGTTTGACAAGATTAACAATTTCCTTTCATTAATAAGTTAACATGCACAATTAATATCCACAAAATTTCATTCAATAATAACTCAATGTTCACAATTGACATAATAGTTGCCATCGAAGACATATAAGTGGTACAACTATTAGTACCCACGTAGTAGTTGCCATCGAAGGCATTCACAATTAACACAAGCAACACATGCACATTATCACTATCACACAAAACTAGATTGACAATCATAAGACCATAACTGATCATAACACCACCAAAATTGATAATTAACTTGAGCGAGTGCCATCACCTAGTCTTGGCCAATGAATATTTGACAAACTATGGTAACTATCACCACTAGTGGCATTCACAATGCAAAGTTTGATTGGATAAAATTCAATCCATGACATACATGATCTCAAAGCCATCTTGTATTTTTTTTTTAAAAATCCAGACCTTAAAAAGTAGTTTAATCATGCAAGAAGTCATAATATATAATTACATATTATTATAAAAGATAGTAGTCTAATCAAAATAATTCATGTCATTTAAATTATAAGAACATATACATAATGTTTGTATGTGTATGTTCTTGTCTTTTGCATACGTCAGAGGATGAAACCATATAAAAAAACCCAAACATTTATTTATGTTGATTGCAATAATAATGCCCTTGACCCATGAATTAATTAAATATATCATTTTAACTTGATAATTTTTTTACCCTTGAATCACTGACAAGATTGAAATCAGGTTATGAAGTCCTTAGATGGTTGATCGCAATAACAGCGCCATAAATCTATTTTCAATGTAAAAATAAAGAACAATATAGATTCATCAAAAAAATTATGAAAAACAAAGGTCATTATGAGTCAAGAAATATCAATAAATAAATAAATGTTACAAATACTAATTAATACATCCTTTATTTTATGAAATATACACCTGCTTCCACATTCAATAAGTGTGGTTTCAATAACATAGGCTCACTTTAAGTTCCTCAATTCATCCATCAAATCCACGAACAAAGAGAGAACCATTAGCTAACACTTAATTGGTTTCCCTTACAAACTCAAGTCGCAAGCCTAAAAAGAGAGAACTGGGACCTTAAACTAGAGCTGCTGAAAATGAAAATGAAAGTGAAAGAAATTGAGAAATTAAGAGATAATCAATATAAGAAGTAGGTCAATGATAAGATTCATTCCATTGTCATTTATTTCCATTTATTTGGGATCTTCAAGGCTCCATCTTGGGGGCTAGAGGGTACCCTTTCACTTGAGAACCGGCTTACTAAGAGTGTTAGAGCACCATTAACCCAAATAAGCATAATATCATCGGATAATTACCACAACCTGACATACTCTTGGTAGCATTAATGAAGTAGTACCACCAGGCAAAAATACAAAGAAATGCCTAACATGTCAACGATAAAACCCTTTATCAAACTTGTTGGCTGATGTGCTATCAACCTACATTTGATATAACCCATGCCTTATTACTATAAATTGGATTTTTGATGGGATCCTGCGAACACTAGCTATATAATACTATCTACCCCCTTTATTTTGGACTATTAGAAACCTTCTCATCAAACCTACCTCGTAATAACAGACTGTTTGAGGACCCCATCAAGGTCTTCATCTTTATGTTCTCATCGCATATCCACAGTAAAACATATCCTCACCATCATTCTCTATAGTCCCATTCATAAATATCCAAAAATTAACTCATAACAAGTGATAAAGACCCCATTTTGATCCCATAACTGATGTCATAATTCTTTTGATTCCCAAGGGTAATAAAATTGAGTATAATTAAGATCATGCATACTGTGGTGACAATTATTATGCAACATAAATAGATAAGAGAAACGCAATCACCAAGAAGGAATGCAAAATGACAATCACACAACAAATGATGTACGTGGTTCAGCAAAGATGCCTACGTCCACGATGGTGCAGTCAGTATTATTTCTATGTTCTCCGAAGAGTGATTATATAGAATACAATGTGTCCCTTGCCCCGGACCTAGTGTTTATTATATACATGTTTATTTCCGTAAGTGGGGGTGTTGGACTCGCCCACATTTTCCATCTCTTCAAAGAACCTCTCTTAATGGGAAAATGGGAAGAGGCTAAATCATAATCGGTTAAAACATGGAGGGTCTGGACTTTGGGCCGCCACAAATGGGCTACTCGTCCAGGCCCATCATTCTAATTTTGGGTACCCATAATTTCCCCTAAGTTTGTTGGGCCTTGCCTGGGCTCAATAAATTTAAATGATTTGTGATAATGGCTCCTTTGTACATTGAGCAAATCTTCCCAAAGATTGAGGACTGATTCTGGCGGCACCTACTTCGTGGCCCGTGCACTATGATTAGAAACACTTAAGTTTTCTAGAGCAGCCATTTTTTAACCGTAGTTTCAACCTACATTCTTCCATTTCCTGTGAGAACTAGCGATTCACACTCTCTTCTCTCAGTCTCCATTCTTATCGCTTCCTTGTTATTTGGGCTCGTGATTCTTCATCGTTCGAGTCGAACTTTCATCTTGTAAGTCTCCTGTGTCTTCTCTTTGTATTTTATCTTTGAATTTGTAATTTTCTAGGGTTTCCCAATGGCAAAGATTGGTAATAGGTCGGTGTCTGAGTTTAGGAAGTTTTATAACATCCCAGAGTGGGTAAAGATAAAGTGTGTTCCTCCCCCTAGAAATGTTAGAGACATAGAGGGTGCCCACTGGATCCATGTTTTGATGCTTTCCCAAGGGGGACTTACTTTTCCTCCCAACGACCTGTTCTTGCACTTCTTTGGTTACTTCAATATTGTTCCTGCATAGTGTTCACCCAATGTGTGGAAGATAATTAATGGCGTTCATAGAATCAATCAGTTATATGGAACCAAGTTAGGGCTTGCCGAGGTCTATTTTTGCTACTCTTTTTCTCGAACTTGTTCTGGTGTTCTCTATCTCAAAGCCAGGAGCCCTGACAGGGTATTGGTAGTAAACCTACCTGATTCCCATAAGGACTATTGGCAAGAGGGTTTCCTTCCTAGAAACTGGCAGTTTTCTCCCCAGTCTGAAAGGTCGAGGTTTGATAGGTTCTTTATTCCTTTTTATGGGGAAGAATACATAGGTAGACTTTACTCTGTTCTTTCAATTTTTGTTAATTTGTGATCTTTCTGATTTTTCTCTATTTTTTCTTCAGCGAGGTCGAAGAACTTAGAACCTTCTCTTAGCGAGGTTCGTCTCTCTGAATTGGTCAAGGCCTGGAATATTAGGGAGACCTTAGCTGACGGCGAGCATCCCCGGTCCGCTGCTTTTTTGCTCGAATATAAGAATGTTGAAAAATGTCGCTAATGTTGTTTAACACAAGGTTAAACTGTATAAGAAACTCCGAATTTTTGTTGGAGAAACCCTTTTCTTTTGAAAACAAAAATTATAAACAAGATGTGTTTACAAAGAAACTTATGTACGAGAGTAATTAAGATTGTGTAATCAATTTTTAAAACAAGGCAGTTTCAAAAATTCAGCACACTTAGAGAATGAGATGAGTAGATGAAGATAATCAACACAATGATTTTAACATGGTAAAACCTCTCCCAACAGAGGAAACATCCACGGTGACTTCTAAGTCACAAAAACAAAAGTCCACTAATAACAAAAATCAGTTACAAACTATACAACATGCAAGCAAACAAATCAACCTATTCTAAGTTTAGGAATATACCCCCTTGGTGTCCTTCTAACTTCTCATAGATCTGATTTGTTGATGATGTTCCTCCAGTTTGCTAACTTCCTTTGCTTTAGCTTCTTTACGTCGACTCAATGATTTCAGATCTTAAACACAACACTTCCAGTGTAGTAGTGTGTTAAGTGTTTGTGTAGTGATTCCTATTCACATGCATGAACTCACACACACTTAGATTTACAAACAATCCTAGTAAAATACATATAAAGTCTATATGCAGTGATTTTAGTTTATTTCTTTCTCACAGAACTCAAATCCTTTTGAACTTTAAAGATAACCCAGATTCCACGGAGATCTTGCTTCAGAAATCAGTCAAGACCTTTCTCAATCTCTTTTGAAAATATTTATGAGATTGAAAACCCTCCAAGTGTGAATCCAACTAGGTCAGGATTAAGTTTCGTAAGAAAAGAAACCAGAAAACATTTTAAAAACCATATCAGTAAGATTTTCTTAAATCAAGTATAAAAAAATGCAGATCTAGTGACAATGTAACATATAGTATGTAGATCTAACGTTTCTATGAAAAAGAAACTAGATCTTCACATAAATGTTTAAGTTGTGTACAAGATATAAAGATCAAGAGGTTACAGCAACGATATGAACAAACCACTCTCTCTCTCTCTCTCTCTCTCAAACACTCAGGTTGTGTTTGGATTGAATGTACGAAGGTTTTTTTGTGAGAAGATGAACTGTTTAGGGTTAGGGTTAGGGTTTAGCTAACAGGTTTCCCTTTCTCTCTCTCCTCTCTTTTCTTTTCTATCTTCTCTCTTATTTTTTTTCTCTCAGAAAGACGAATGCCCAAAAGTTCTCTAAGGCTGAGAAGAGGAAGGTATATATAGGGCTTAGGGAAGGTTCTGGATGCTCGAGGCAAATCAAGGGCTGAGATCAAGTCATGCTAGGTTTGACTTGATCCAAAGGTTATAAAACAGCGGTGGATTGAAGTAATTCTGATTTGTTCAAATGGATAGCACCGGGATTAACCAAGAACACATGCAGACCCTTGATTAGGAATGATCCAACGTTCATCAAAAACCCATCCAACCCTCTCACATAACAAACACAAATACATTCACCCGGAGGATGACAAGTGTTGGCTTGCTAGAGGCTCTCACACGCGCATCAAACTAATTACAAAACATCACCCTGAAGTCTCTAGCGCTTTAAGATCCTACCCAACCAAACATTTCAGTGAAAAATGAAGTTTCTAAAATAGTATATTAACCCCACACATTTTATAAACCCATTTTTTTTTTAATAAAAAGATTTATTCAAAAATGTTTAAAAAGGTTTAAAAAATATTTTAAAATTCCCAAAAAAATATTAAAGCTCCAATTTAAGGGGAATTAAACACACACTCAATTTTAAGCAATATTAACACATGTATGCACTTCTAATTGTGTGTTGTGTGTTTCATTTTATACCATCAAAGATCATTGAAGAGGATTAGAGAGATAGGTTATGAGGCTTTTTGGTTTCTAGGATGGACTACCAATTTTGTCAATATTTCCAAATTAGTTGAGCACTTATACAATGTAGACTTAAGCAAGTCAAAGGTATAAGGTGCTTCAATCTCCCCCTTTGGAAATATGAGACAAAATCTCCTTTGAGTTAGCTTAAAACTCGTAGGGAACCAAAAAAAATAAAACCTAGTCCTATACAAAAGATACTATCTACCCAATTCCTGGAAAGTCAAAAATTACATAACTCAACTATTTACAAATTTGTACACTAGAAATGGTAGATAATCAGAAGAAGAGCTTCCTGCAAATATACACACTAAGATCAAGACGTTTAGATGAAATGTGAACAAAAAAAATGAACTCATAAAACTCAAATTTCTCCCCCATTTTGTCTCAAATGGACAAAGGGTAAAACTTAAGGTTTTAAGAGTTTAATCAGCGCATACCATGCCTATAGAATTTTGCAAATACAGAAACCTGTTATAGTCTAAAGGTTTAGTGAACATGTCTGCAAGTTGCAGATCAGTAGGCAGGTAATGAATTTCTAATTCCTTAGTTTCAACAAGTTCACGAATAAAATGATGCCTTATTTTAATATGTTTAGTTCGCGAGTGTTGAACCGGGTTTTTAGATATGTTAATGGCGCTTTGATTATCAAAATACAATTGTAATTGATCTTCCTTAATCCCATAATCACTTAACATCTGTTTGATCCATAACAATTGAGCACAGCAACTTCCTGCTGCTATATATTCGGACTCAGCCGTAGATAAAGATGTGCAATTCTGTTTTTTGCTACTCCAACCAACTAAATTATTGCCGACATAATAACAGGCACCTGATGTACTTTTACTATCATCAGTACAACCGGCCCAATCAGCATCAGTATACCCTATGATGGTGCTACATGTATCCTTAGTGTACCTAAGTCCAAGATTAAGAGTGCCCTTTATGTACTTTATTATACGTTTTACACTCAATAAATGGCTCTCTTTAGGGTTATTCTGGTAACGAGCACACAGACATACATCATACATTATGTCTGGTCGTGAGGCAGTTAGATAGAGCAGGCTACCAATCATACTATGATAGAGTGTGGAATCAACTAACTTTCCAGTTTCATCTTTACATAATTTAACAGTAGTACTCATAGGCGTTTTGGCGACTTTAGCATTATCTAGACCAAATTTCTTAACAAGATCTAAGGCATACTTGGTTTGAGAGACAAATAGTCCATCACAATTTTGTTTCACTTGAAATCCTAAGAAAAGTTGTAGCTCCCCCATAAGGGACATGTGGAATTCCTTATGCATACTAGCAGAAAAGGATTTAACTTCAGAGTTTGAAGTTGACCCGAAAATGATGTCGTCTACATAGACTTGGGCTATAATAATGTTTTTGTCAAAATGTTTGACAAAGAGAGTCTGGTCATTTCCTCCTCTCTTAAAATCCTTATCCAACAAAAAGTTGGAAAGGCGTTCATACCAAGCTCTAGGAGCTTGTTTTTAGCCATACAAAGCCTTTTTTAGACGAAAGACATGATTAGGGTATTTAGGATCAATGAACACTTTGGGTTGTTCTACATATGTCTCTTCGGACAGAATTCCATTTAGGAAGGCAGATTTGACGTCCATTTGATAAAGTGTGAATTTTAAGTAACACGCTATGGCGAAAAGAAGTCGAACAGATTCAAGACGAGTGACAGGGGCAAATGTCTCGCTGAAATCTATTCCTTCTATTTGAGAGTAGCCTTGAGCAACTAGTCTAGCTTTGTTTCTAAGGATTACCCCATTTTCATCAGATTTGTTCTTAAAAATCCAACGTGTTCCAATAACATTTTTATTTTGAGGCCGAGGTACAAGATACCAGACATCGTGAATGAAAAATTGTAAAAGTTCTTCCTGCATAGCAGAAATCCAGTGTGTGTCATTCAATGCTTCATTAACATTTTTCAGTTCCACAAGGGAGACAAAACATGCATAATTAGCATAATTTCTTAACTGGGATCTAGTACGAACTGGCTCATTAGGATTACCGACCACGTTGTCAATGGGATGATCTTTAGATACCCAACCAGGTACTTCTGGACTCTCAATAGGTAATGAGTCATCTATTTCTGGTGAATCAGTTTTGAAATCATTTTCAGATTCAACCACAATAGGTGATTCAGATATCTTATTTTCGACAATAGTGTCACTTACAATTACATTTATCGATTCCATAAGAGCCTTAGTACGCAGATTGTATATACGATAAGCACGACTGTTTGGAGAGTATCCTAGGAAGATGGCTTTATCACCACGAGTTTCGAATTTAGACAGATGTTCTGTATCTTTACAGACATAACACTGACTTCCAAAGGTTCTTAGGTATTTCAGATTAGGCTTCTTACCATACCACAACTCATAAGGGGTTTGCTTAGAGTTTTTCCTAAGATAGACCCTATTAGTGATGTGACAGGCAGTTCTAATGGATTCTACCCAAAAGTATTTTGGTAGGGATTTGGCATGCAACATGACACGTGCCATCTCTTGAAGAGTTCGATTTTTCCTTTCAGCAATACCATTCCGCTGAGGAGTTTTAGGGGAACTAAATTCATGTTTGTAACCGTTGTAGTCACAATATTCAACTATTCCTGTGTCTATGAACTCTCCCCCTCTATCACTACGAATGCGATTGACTTGTGTGTCCTTCTCATTTTCAATTCTTAGAAGAATTTTCAAAAAATTCTGAAACGTGTCAGATTTATGTTTTAAGAAGGCAACCCAAGTGAATCATGTGAAATCATCAACCATGGCAAGGATATAACTGTGTCCACAAAGACTAACAGTTCTAGAAGGACCAATAAGGTCCATATGGATGAGATCTAAAGGTCTAGAGGTGAGAATATCTTTAACCTTTTTATGCGAAGTCTTAACTATTTTTCCTTCCTGGCAATGACCACAGACAACACTTGAAATAGGTTTAATTTTAGGAATACCTCTAACTATCTCTTGACTAGACAATCTACCAAGGATATCATAACTTAAGTGACCCATACGATAATGCCAGATCTCATTGTCATCCATTCTGACAATGTTACAGGTTTCAGAACTAGTCTTGACAGTATAACAATTATCAGGTGTTCTAAATCCTGTAATAATGCATTCACCTTTATCATTTAGAATTTTACAATTGTTCTTTGAAAAGGTGACTGTATGGTCAGAGTCACAAAATTGTGATATACTTAGGAGGTTGGCTTTAAGGCCTCTAACTAGTAGAACATTTTCGAGAACAGGCATTCCTTCTTCTTTTAGAGTTCCTTTACCTATGATCTGAGATGAAACACCATCACTAAAAACAACTTTCCCACCAGCAAATCTGGTTTTGTTTAAAAGTTTGGTTTCATCTCCTGTCATATGTTTGGAGCATCCTGAATCTAAATACCAACCAGATGAAGTGTGTTCAGCTTTTAAAGCAGTGATGACAATGTTACACTTCATTTGGGGTAAAAGATCCTCTTTTCTAACCCAAATAGCTCTAGTTTTAATTTTGCGCAAGTTTTCCCTCATTTGATAAAATTTTCGAGACACAATTTTTTGTCGAAAAACATTTGGAGCAGCAAACTGATGGTTTTGAAAAAGTTGAGCTTTTGGTTTAGGAAAGTTTCTGGGAGCCTTTGTCTTAAATGAACTCTTAGTTTTGGTCTTTCTATTTCTGTAGTTAGAGTTCTTATCAGGTTTTCTTGGAAGGACATAATTGTTACGACTTTGCCTAGAATAGTTAAAGTTCTTGTAGACAGAAGTGTTGTAAACAGGGGTGTTTAGACGCCTAGCATAACAACCTTCAAAGGAGTGACCATAAATGTCACAATATGAGCAATATTGATTGCTTGAGGGATGAATTTCCTTAGGAAAACTTCTAAAGATAGGTTTGACAACATTCTGTTCAGAAGTGCTATTCCTAGGAGGTATGGTCTTATAGGTAGAATCAGCCTTTCTGATCAAAGGGCAGACGTATTTAGTCTTAAGTGCAGTGTCAGCCTTAGAAGTACTAGACTCTCCAATGTCTTTCTGTTGTTGCTTTTGATCAAATTCATTTTTAATCAAATGAAAGTCTGGACATGTTTCAATTGGTCTTTTGCCACCAGACACTAACTTAATAGGTTCAAGTTTAGTAGTTTGTGGTTTGTTCTTAGGGAAAAATCCAATACCGGTTCTATCATCAGAATTGGTCTTGGATTCAACAACAAAGTCAGTAAAACAATTTGAATTGTTTTCAAACTTAGAAAACTTTTTGAAAACAGTAGCTGTCTTTGTTTTTTCTTCCTCCAATTCTAATAATGTTCCCTTATATTTCATTTCCAGGATTTCATTAGTTTTAGTCAACTCTTTTAATTTTTGATCAAAAGTTTCAATTTTAGATTGATGAGTCAGACACTGGTTAGTGTACTCTTCAGCATTCAACTTTACAATAAGACTTAGATCATCTAATTTCTTAGTCAGGTCTCTAACAGTCTTCTCCAATCTAGTGCCTTTTTTAAGAGTTTTAGCATACAAGGTATGGATATCAGGGAGGTCATCTGTGTCTGAGTCGCTAAGTGAAGTGTGTGTAGTGACCCCTAACGATTCAGTTTTAGTACTCACACACCCATTTGCATCGTCATTATCGAGAT
Source organism: Sambucus nigra (assembly GCA_949130495.1). NCBI lineage: Eukaryota > Viridiplantae > Streptophyta > Magnoliopsida > Dipsacales > Adoxaceae > Sambucus > Sambucus nigra. Next base: position 651,472,106 of record OX422208.1, read on the forward strand.
CACTTTGACTCACACACACGGAACTAGAACTAGCAACATTTTCAGACAATAAAGTATCTAGGCCAATCAAGGCAGTATTCACACAAGCAGAAGTAGGAGCATCATTATCACACACATGTGTATCATCATTGTAAATGATATTAGCATAAAAAGACATGCAAGGGTAAAGTACATTAGATGACTCAAGTTCCTCTTCATCAGAGTCACTTGAATCATTCCAAGTTTTACAGACATTGGCTCTATTGTGTGTGTTGGCTTTATTCAGATTAACTCTGCAGTCGTGAGCAATGTAACCTAGTTTCCCACATCTAAAACATTCAATCTTTTTAAGGTCTCTAGTGGGTCTGGAATTGTTGTCCTTAGACTGTTTGTCAAGACCTCTCTCATGAGGTTTGGGATTAGACAAAGTAGGATAATTAGGCTTGCCTTGTTTAGTTGCCTGTTTGTTTCGAAATTTGACAATTTTCTTAAATTGTTTAGACATTAAGGCAATCTGATTATCTAGTTTGTCTATATCACACTCCTCATCAGAGTCAGAGTTGGTCAAATTAGAATCAAGTTTGGGTATCTTAGAGGCAAAACTCAAGTTAGAGTTAGGTTGTTTTCTTTGAGAATGATTCAATTTTTTCTTAAAGTCTAATTCCATTTCCACAGTCCTAAGTTTGCTACTGAGTAACTCAGGGGTAAGGTTTTGATCATTCATTTCCTCAATAACATACCTCTTACTGTCAAACTTTTGTGGTAATGACCTTAGAATTTTAGAGACAATTTCATTTCTATCATAAGTTATGCCATTAGCATGCAACTTAGTAACTATATCAGTTAAGTTCATGTAAAAATCATCAAAAGATTCAGAGTCAGACATGATTAAAGAGATGTACTGCTGGATAAGCATTTGAGTTTTAGCAGCTTTAACTCTTGAGTCTCCTTCATGGGCAGTGATTAATGTGTCCCAAGCTTCCTTAGAAGTGGCACAAGATGAGATTCTCTTGAACTCATACTCATTAATGGACATAAAAATGGCATTCTTGCCTTTATTGTTATTCCGAGAAATGATTTTCTCTTCTTGGGTAAATTCACTTAAGATTTTCTTTATCCTCTCATCACTTCCTTCAGTGGCTGGTTTAGTAGGATAAGTGTATCCATTTTCGATAATGTCCCAGACATCATCTCCTAAAGTCCCTTGGATGAAGGCAACCATCCTTACTTTCCAGTAAGCAAAGTTGTTTCCATCAAAGAGTGGAGGTCTGGACAGATTACCAAACCTTTCATTCTTCTCGTCCATAGTTAGATTTTTCAGAAAACGATTTCAGAAACACAAGATCTTTTAAAATAAAAGTTAACAGGGCTCTGATACCAATTGAAAAACGTCGCTAATGCCATTTAACACAAGGTTAAACTGTATAAGCAACTCCGAATGTTTGTTGGAGAAACCCTTTTCTTTTGAAAACAAAAATTATAAACAAGATGTGTTTACAAAGAAACTTATGTACGAGAGTAATTAAGATTGTGTAATCAGTTTTTAAAACAAGGCAGTTTCAAAAATTCAGCACATTTAGAGAATGAGATGAGTAGATGAAGATAATCAACACAATGATTTTAACGTGGTAAAACCTCTCCCAACAGAGGAAACATCCACGGTGACTTCTAAGTCACAAAAACAAAAGTCCACAAATAACAAAAATCAGTTACAAACTATACAACATGCAAGCACACAAATCAACCTATTCTAAGTTTAGGAATATACCCCCTTGGTGTCCTTCTAACTTCTCATAGATCTGATTTGTTGATGATGTTCCTCCAGTTTGCTAACTTCCTTTGCTTTAGCTTCTTTACGTCGACTCAATGATTTCAAATCTTAAACACAACACTTTCAGTGTAGTAGTGTGTTAAGTGTTTGTGTAGTGATTCCTATTCACATGCATGAACTCACACACACTTAGATTTACAAACAGTCCTAGTAAATTACATATAAAGTCTATATGCAGTGATTTTAGTTTATTTCTTTCTCACAGAACTCAAATCCTTTTGACCTTTAAAGATAACCCAGATTCCACGGAGATCTTGCTTCAGAAATCAGTCAAGACCTTTCTCAATCTCTTTTGAAAATATTTATGAGATTGAAAACCCTCCAAGTGTGAATCCAACTAGGTCAGGATTAAGTTTCGTAAGAAAAGAAACCAGAAAACATTTTAAAAAGCAAATCAGTAAGATTTTCTTAAATCAAGTATAAAAAAATGCAGATCTAGTGAAAATGTAACATATAGTATGTAGATCTAACGTTTCTATGAAAAAGAAACTAGATCTTCACATAAATGTTTAAGTTTTGTACAAGATATAAAGATCAAGAGGTTACAGCAACGATATGAACAAACCACTCTCTCTCTCTCTCTCTCTCTCTCTCTCTCTCAAACACTCAGGTTGTGTTTGGATTGAATGTACGAAGGTTTGTTTCTGAGAAGATGAACTGTTTAGGGTTAGGGTTAGGGTTTGGCTAACAGGTTTCCCTTTCTCTCTCTTCTCTCTTTTCTTTTCTCTCTTCTCTCTTATTTTTTTTCTCTCAGAAAGACGAATGCCCAAAAGTTCTCTAAGGCTGAGAAGAGGAAGGTATATATAGGCCTTAGGGAAGGTTCTGGATGCTCGAGGCAAATCAAGGGCTGAGATCAAGTCATGCTAGGTTTGACTTGATCCAAAGGTTATAAAACAGCAGTGGATTGAAGTAATTCTGATTGGTTCAAATGGATAGCACCGGGATTAACCAAGAACACATGCAGACCCTTGATTAGGAATGATCCAACGTTCATAAAAAACCCATCCATCCCTCTCACATAACAAACACAAATACATTCACCCGGAGGATGACAAGTGTTGGCTTGCTAGAGGCTCTCACACGCGCATCAAATTAATTACAAAACATCACCCTGAAGTCTCTAGCGCTTTGAGATCGTACCCAACCAAACATTTCAGTGAAAAATGAAGTTTCTAAAATAGTATATTAACCCCACACATTTTATAAACCCATTTTTTTAATAAAAAGATTTATTCAAAAATGTTTAAAAAGGTTTAAAAAATATTTTAAAATTCCCCAAAAATTATTAAAGCTCCAACTTAAGGGGAATTAAACACACACTCAATTTTAAGAAATATTAACACATGTATGCACTTCTAATTGTGTGTTGTGTGTTTCATTTTATACCATCAAGGATAATTGAAGAGTATTAGAGAGATAGGTTCTGAGGCTTTTTGGTTTCTAGGATGGACTACCAATTTTGTCAATATTTCCAAATTAGTTGAGCACTTATACAATGTAGACTTAAGCAAGTCAAAGGTATAAGGTGCTTCAAATGTTGGTTCTAGTTTTATAGGAAGGCTGGTAGACAGTATCCCTGAGTTTGACACCTCCGAAGAGACTGCTGTTGATCCTATTCTGTTGGACGAGGAGGAGGGCAGTTCTGAGTGTGATATCGCAGGTGGTGTTGAAGGTAACTTTGGTGAAGGGAGCTCCTGTGGTAGTAGCTCTTCTGATTCGGAGGAAGTATCTGAAGCCCGAGGATCTTCGATCACATCCAGTAGTTCAAGAGAGGAGATGGTTACTCCAAGGAAAACCTGATTCAGGGTGATGATGAAGACGATCACGTGCTCCTCGCTCAGAGGTCAAAGAAGCAAAAGTCCAGTACTGGGGCTGTAGCTACTGGCTCTCGATCTTCAACTCAAGAGCAAGAGAGGAAGAGGAAAGAGCAAGAGCAGATAAGAGAGAGGGAGAGAAAAAAGGATGAGGAAAGAAAGAAGATGGAGGAGAAGAGGATGATGGAGGAGAGGAGGAGAATGGAGAAGGGGAAAGAGGAAAAGAGGATAAAGATAGAGTCAAGGACGAAGGCTAGGCAAGCCTTAGTCCCGGTGTCTGCTTTGCCCGAGGGAGCCTCAGTTATCATTTCTCCTCAACTAGCTCCTGCGCTACTCAAGAGGGCAGTTCTTCCTGTAGATCGCCAGAGGGCGCTGGGTTCTGATCAATTGGCCCTACAATCTAGCCAGAGGCTAGCCCTGGTAAGATCTTTTCCATTTTTTAATGCTTAATAAGTTTTAGCCGTTTCCCCTTCCTGATCTCTTTTTTATTTTTGGAAGTTTGTGACTGACTTCACCGTGCCTTATCGTTCTCGTGACGAGCTGGTGAGAAGGAATGGCGAGCTGGAGCAGCAGAGGGCTGCTTTGGAAGTGAGGGGTACTCAACTGGAGGCTGATTTAAAGACTGTTGATATTGCTCGAGTTTCCTCTGACCTGGCCCTCATCAATTCTGATCGAGAGAGGGATGCAGCGATTAAGAAGCTGAACGAGCTAAGGCAGGCCTATGACCTGGTCTGCTCGAGCAAGCTGGCTGTCGTAAAGAAGGATAAGGTGCTGACCGAGCAGTTAAAGGAGAAAGAGTCCCAGGCAGTCACCATCAAGGAGGACTCATACAACTCCGGGTGGACTACTGCATATGAAGACGCCGAGGTTCAGATAGGCTACATCAGCCGTCTGAACTTTAAGAAGGGTTGGAACAAGGCCCTCCTAGCTGCTGGTGTTGATGCTGACTCTCCTTTGTTCGACGAGCATGACCCGGGCACTAAGCCGACCGTGGATGAAGAAGCCCCTGCCCCTGCTATAGAAGGCATTGAGTCTGTCTCCCAGACGTTGCCTACCGAGGTCCTTCCTTCTCAGGCGACAGAGGTTCCCCTGCTGAGGGGGGTGCTTCTACTGTCGCTGATAAGGGGAAGCAGCCAGCTACCTCTGGACAGCCTAAGGTTGCTAATTAGTTATCATCTAGGGTTACTTTTTATATCTTTGTTTGTAACTTTTCTTTTTACTGCTCGATGTACTTTAACCCTTATCAATGAAAAGGTTTCTTTTTCCCAGTGCACTGATTTGTCTTTTTTTTCGATGCCCTCTTATGTCTTGTAGTTGACTGATGTAGAAGAGTATATTCCTGCCACATCTCAATTGGGCAGGACTCTTGGTCCCAATGCAAGCCCTCAGGTTCGCCATACCTTTGTTAGGCTTTGAAAATCTCTTAGGTCAAGGAATCAAAAGTATAAGGATCAGTCTGGGCTTGTGGCCAAGTTGAAGGACAGGCTCTAGGAGATGGAAGAGGTTGGTGCTTCAGTGCAAGAAGAGGTGAATGCACTGAGAACAAATCTTCTCGATGCTTCTGAGATCAACCAGGTTGGGGAAATACTTTAGCAAGAAAATGAAGCTTTAAGGAAAGAGGTCTCGCATCTTAGGGAGCATGCGCCGAGCACCACTCCTGCAGTATTGCGAGGCTATTTATTATCTCTAGCTAGGGCTGGCTCGAGCGACGTTCCTCCTGTACTGCGAGGTTCTACTGGTCCATCCGTTTCGTGAGCTGGCAGGAGCACCAGGCGTTCAGATAGGGAAATGGAAGAGTTTCGCGGTGATGTCCAGCGAGCATATGTGATTACTGCCGGGCTTCAAAGGGATGTTACTCGATTGCGACACCTGTTTAAAAAAGGATCTCGATGAGTATGGGCCGACGGTTATGACCAGGGTTGGCTAGAGGCTCTGACGAGGCTGATAGAATTTGAAGAGCTCGCCTTCATCAGGGGGTGGTTGAGTGCTTTGAAGGAGATGTAAGTTCCAAGAAACTCAATGCTCTGGTATCACCATGAAATATATCCTTCCACTCGGATGCCCAATCCCTTCCGTAGAGATGATCAGTGGATACCCATCGATGCCATCCCTCGGAATCTATTGGAGTCGGATGCTAACGAAGTTGAGGAAGAGTTAGTTCCTGCTGCCGATGATGGTCGAAGAGCTCAAGTGGCTGATTATCTCGTTTAGAGGCCTCACCCCACTGAGATTTTGCCAGTAGTTACTCTGTGTATTTTGTTTTTAAGTGATGTTATGTTAATGTTTTGGGCGAGCTCGCCGACTAAACATGTATTGTACTTGCTTAAATATGGTGGAGTAATATAAAATTTATGTTTTGGGTTGATTTAGCACTAAACAAGTGTATTATATTCTCCATATTCTCGCTCCTTTATGATTTCTAAATTTGTATTATTACGCAAGTGTCCATCCAATCCAGTATACTAGCGAGATACCATTGTGCGCCACTTTACCTTTTAGGTCGTGTCATCACACTCCCTTAGGCCTAAGTGTGGCAATTGGCGAGGACACACTTGGTGTTGGATGCTCTATGCGATTAGGATTTTATTCAACCAAAGATGGTTTGGCGACCAGTTTTAATTTGGCCATATTACCTAACGATCTCCTGTAGGGCTTCATATATTTCCAGGGGCAATGCTAAGAGGTCTTCGTTGTTTCATAACGAAAGCCTGAGGAGGGGGATTTCCCTACTATGGTGTAATGATCAATGTGCCTGTCATTTGGAAAAGGCGTGTGATAAAGCTTATATAACTGTTACTCATTAGAACGCAGCCGTTAAACGGATTTCATTAATGACAAGGAGAATGAACTACTAGTTCCACAACAACAGCATAAAAGAAGAATCTATAAATAGAATTTCTTAAGATTGGCTGCGTTCCATGCTCGGGGGATTTCTCTGCCTTCCAACGTTTCTTAGTGATAGGCGCCTTACAGATTATCTCTTATTATCTTGAATGGTCCTTCCTAGTTTGGCCCTAGTTTGCTGTCTGATGGTTTCACTGCGCTGCTCAGGACTTTCCTTAGGACATAGTCCCCAACTCGGAATGTCCTTGGGTTGACCCTCTTGTTATAAGGCATTGTGAGCTGTTGCTGATAGCTCGCTAGTTTTACTAGGGCTAGCTCTCGGCGCTCGTCGTCTAGGTCGAGCTCAGTGAGCAATGCTGCATCATTATTACCCTGGTCAACAAGGCTGGACCTCATTATCGGCCAGCCAGCTTCTAATGATATAATTGCTTCCATTCCATATGTCAGTGAAAATGGGGTCTCCCTTGTTGCTCGTCGTGGAGTGGTTCGATAAGCCCATGTATTATGTGGTAATTTATTCACCCACATGCCTTTGGCTTGCTTTAATTGCTTCTTTAATCCTTTAATCATAGTTTTATTAGAAGCCTCGTCTTGGACATTGCTCTGAGGATAGGCTACCGTGCTGAAATGGTGTCTGATTCCATGTTCTTTACAGAAACTCTAAAAAGAGCCGCTCTCAAATTGCGTTCCATTATCGGTAATGATGGTTCTAGGGATGCCAAAATGAGTGATTATATTTCTCCATACGAACCTTATCATATCTGCATCTCAGATGTTTGCTAGGCGTTTTGCCTCGATCCATTTGGTGAAGTAGTCAATCGAGACCAGCAGATACTTGTGATTGCCGGTGGCAGTAGGAAGTGGTCCTATGATGCCCATCCCCCATTCAGCGAACAACCATGAGCTGGATAATGATTTTAGGTCACTAGCAGGTTGGTGGACCATGGGAGCGTGAAGCTGGCATTTCAAGCACTTGCGAACATACACCGCAGAGCCCATTTACATATATGGCCACCAATAGTCCTCCTTCATTGCTCGAAAAGCCAGAGATCTTCCTCCAATATGGCTTCCACAGATTCCTTCGTGGAGCACATGTAGAACTTGATCGACATCCTTTGGGTGAACGCATTGAAGGTAGGGACCAGGAAACGATCTTTTGTATAGCCTGCCCTCAGGAGATAAGTGAAAGCGAGCAACTTTGACTCTTATCTGGTGAGCAGTCTTGTTATCATCTGGAAGTGTGCCATCCTTTAAATAGTCTCTTAATGGGTCCATCTAGCTGGGTACAAACTCAATTTGGAGCACATGCTCCACGCTTAGTAGCTCACTGTCACGGTTAATGCTCGGGTGAGAGAGGAAATCGATGGGGATTGTCCTTTTTAAGTCGGAATCGATTACTGAACTTAGGGCTGCTAGGGCATCAGCATGGCTATTCTGCCCTCTAGGAAACTGCTGGACATTTATCTCTTCGAAACTCGCCATTAGCCTTTTTACTAAGGCGAGGTACGCTGCCATTCTTTCATCTTTTGCATTGTAATCTCCACTTATCTGACTGGAGACTAATTGAGAATCGCCGAACACCTATAAATGCTTTGCTCCCAAAGTGTGCACCTTCTGGAGGCCAGAAATTAAGGCTTCATATTCTGCTTCGTTGTAGGAGGCTACAAATCCAAGCCTGATTCCTTGTTCAAGGATTGTATCCTCTGGAGTAATGAGGACAATGCCTACACCTGCCCCCTTTGATTTGGAGGCTCCATCAGAGAATAATTTCCAGGTTTCCTTTGTTGCGTCATTCCCCTTTTGTCTTGTTAGTGGAGGTTGGTTGGGGGGTTGCTCACCTCTGAATTCGGCTATGAAATCAGCAAGGATTTGCCCCTTGATTGCGTTCCTTGGTTGAAATTGGATGTCAAATCGTCCAAGCTCGACTGACCATTTAGACAGTCTGCCCGACAAATCCGCCTTCATTAGGATTACTTGAAGGGGGTGTGATGTAAGGAAGATTATAGTGTGGGCTTCAAAATAGTGCTTCAGCTTCCTCGAAGCAACTACTAGTGCAAAGGAGAGCTTCTCTAGTGGTAGGTACCTCTGCTCGGCATCTAGTAGGGTTTTGCTCGCGTAATAAACGGGGTGCTGGATTCCCGCAACTTCGCACATTAATGCAGAACTGACAGTATCGTTGGAAACGGAGAGGTACAAGTATAAGGGATTTGCTTCTTGTGGTATGACGAGCAGTGGTGGGGAACTGAGGTAAGCCTTGAGTTCGTCCAGTGCCCGCAAGCAATTTTGGTTCCATTCTATCCTTTTATTTCCCTTTAGAAGCTGGAAGAAAGGCTTGCACTTCTCGGAGGACTTTGAAATGAATCGGTTTAAGGCAGCGAGCATACCGGTGAGTTTCTGTACGTTCCGGATCGTGCGAGGAGGTTGTACCCTATTTATTGCATCGATCTAGTCTGGGTTGGCCTCAATGCCTCTCTTACTGACCAAGTACCCAAGAAATTTTCCTTACTGGACACCGAAAGAACACTTGCTTGCGTTAAGTTTCATTCGATATTTCCTGAGGATTTCGAAGGTGCTTGATAGGTCTGAGAGGTGGTTTCTTTCTTCTTGTTTTTAACAAGCATATCATCGATGTAGACTTCCATGGTGTCTCCCATTTGACCCTTGAACATCTTGGTGACCAGTCGCTCGTAGGTTTCCCCTGAGTTTTTGATCCCGAAGGGCATGACCTTGTAGCAGTATAGTCCGACTAAGGTGATGAATGCTATTTTTTCCTGGTCTGGGGCATACAGAGGGATCTGATGATACCCGGAGTATGCATCCAGAAAACTCATTCTCTCGTGAGTTGCAATAGCGTCTACCAGTTGATCAATTTTTTTGGGGGGAAACTATCCTTAGGGCATGCTCTATTGAAGTCGGTGAAGTCGATGCAAACTCTCCACTTTCCATTGCTTTTTGGAACAACTATTGGGTTGGATAACCATTCGGGGAATTGCACCTCCCATATGGATCCTGCATCCAATAATTTTTCTACTTCTTTTTCCACGGATTTTTCCTTCACGGGTGTAGTTCGTCGTACCTTCTGCGTGATTGGTTTGAAGGTGGGATTGATGTGCAGTTGATGACAAACCATACTGGGATCAATCCCAGGCAACTCGTATGGTTCCCACGCGAAAACATCTACATTGCGTCTCAGCAGAGTTGTTAATTCCTTTTGTTCTTGGTCAGTGAGAGAGGCTCCAATCAAGAAAACTCTATCATTGTCGTTATTTCTAGCTGTAACCTCTACCAGGTCTTTGACGACCTGTTCAGAGGGGAGGATCCTGGTCTCCTCTACTTCAGGTCTTCTGTACTTTAATTTCTATTTAGAAGGTGTCAGACCTTCTTGTTCTTCAACTTTCTCGCTGGGCTGATCGGCCTTCTTCTCTGGCCTTGGTCGGATGGCTGCTATGAAGCACCTTCTTTCCATTACTTGATTACCGTGGAGATCCATTACTCCTCGCTCGGTTACATACTTGAGTTTTTGATGGTAGGTCGAGGAGACTGCCTTCATCGTATGTAGCCATCCTTTGCCGAGGATGGCTTGGTATGGCGAGTCGATGTCAACCACCAAAAATTAAATCATCTTGGAGACATTTCCCGCGCGTACTGGAAGTATAATCTTTCCTTGGGGCATAGTTATTTTTCCAGTGAAGCCAACTAAAGGGACAGTAGCTTCCTTTAGGTCGACGATGCTTAACTTTAATTTTCTGAATAAGTTGAGATACATTACCTCGGACGAGCTTCCTTGGTCGACGAGCAACTTGTCGACGTCAAAGTTAGATATCCTGAGGGTAATGATCAAATCATCATGATGTGGGGTTCTCACTTCCACCAGATCTTAATCTGTGAAAATAATATGCTTATTATAGTTGACAAATCTGCTCGTCGACACTTTCCTGACTATGACTTCGCTGGATCGATCTGAAAAGCTTGCATCACTGCTGTAAGCTTCTTCATCTCCGTTCGAGCTAAATTTCCTTAGATCTTCTTGCATCAGATGCCCCATGAATTACCGCGAACTCATGTCCAACATCCTCTTCGAGCACGTTGTCAGGTCTTGCCTCTCTATTGGCAGTCGCTTTCTCTGCCTTCTTCTCCATAAACTCGTTCAAATGTCCGGATTGGGCTAGCTCCTCGAGGTGAGACTTAAGGGACTTGCAATGCTCGGTCTTATGTCCCCCCTCTTTATGAAAAGCGCATCTCAGCGCGTTGTTTCTTTTTTAGGGATCTCCCCCCATCTTCCTGGGCCACTTGATGAATGGCTCATCTTTGATTTTTCGCGAGAATTTTATAAATTGGTTCTTTGAAGACGGTGTTGATTGCCTGAAATTCTCTTGACACATCATTGTTGCCTCCGTTCTTGGGCACATTTTTGCCCCGTTCTTTCCTCCTTTCTTTTGGTTCTCAGTTTTGTCACTGCCTTTGGCAGCGACCTTAGTTCGACCGTTTTCCGCTGTGCCAAGGCGGGTCACATCTTCCACCTTGGCATACTTCTCAATGCGGGCCATTAGGTCGTCGATGGTCATAGCTTCTATATTTGTCAAGGATTGGTACATAAGGGAAGAGATGGGTAGCCCAATTTTGAAAGAGGCCAATGCCACTTGCTCCGAACAGTCCTCAACCTCGTTGAATAATTCTCAATACCTCTTTGCGTAGTCTCGGAGGGTCTCTTGGGGCGTCTTTTTCATTATCAGCAGGGCATCCATCCTTTTGGGATGGGAGCTACTAGTAATGAATCGGGCCATAAAGAGCTCGGCCAGGAATTTGAAACTTCTGATGGACCGGTGGGGGAGCATTTCGAACCATTTATGCGCCACGTCATGCAGGCCCGAGGGGAAAATTCGGCACATTAGTGCGTCTCGGTGGTTCCATAGGGTCATGGCTTGTTGGTACTGCCTTACGTGATCAATGGGATCAGTCTTACCGTCATAAATTTTGAACCTTGGGATGGCAAACTTCTTGGGGGCTTCTTCTTCCTCAATTTCCCTCGAAAAAGGTAATTTCATCTAAGTTTTTAGAGCTTGCCTAGCGAGTTCTTGGGTCGATCTGGTACCGTGATGGGCAGGATGTTGGTCCATATCCCTTCGGACTAGATTTTATATGTTCTCATTGCTGCGATCCGGGCTTCTTTGGCTGTGAGCTAGTCACAATTGCTTGAGCAGGTCGTCCTCTGACTCGTTTCCCTCGGCTATCTGGGATCCGCGCTTGGGGCTCCTTCCTCAGCTGCAAGACTTGCTCGCCTGAGGGCTAGGAGTGTGGTACAAACGTTTCTTGATACTACGATGGAGATCTCTCTCCATTCTTTATAATCTTCTTTTGAGGCGAGTGTTCTCAGCCTTGTGCCTGCGAGAAGACTCCGTCTGCTCTTGGAGCCTCGCCTCGTATGCATCAATCAGCCTGGATATCTACGTGGATCTCACTGGTCCTTGGCTTTCTTCCGAGGCTGGCCTTTCTGGGTGGGCCCTGTGATCTGAACGGCGAACTTCAGACCTAATCCTACGAGGAGCAAGGGGTTCTTTAATATCCCCTTCATGGGGAGCATTACTACTGAGATCAGACATTTCGAACTCCTTTTTTGGTGTGGGGTTTCTCAGAAAAGATAAACGTTCCCACAGGCGACGCCAATTGTGGTGACAATTATTATGCAACACAAATAGATAAGAGAAACACAATCACCAAGAAGGAATGTAAAATGATAATCACACAACAAAGGATGTACGTGGTTCAGTAAAGATGCCTACATCCACGGTGGTGCAGTCAGTATGTTTTCTATGTTCCCCGGAGAGTGATTATAAAGAATACAATGTGTCCGTTGCCCCGGACCTAGGGTTTATTATATACATGTTTATTTCAGTAAGTGGGGGTGTTGGACTCCCCCACGTTTACATCTCTTCCTAGAACCTCTCTTAATGGGTACATGTGAAGAGACTAAATCATAATCGGTTAAGACATGGAGGGTTTGGACTTTGGGCCACCATAAATGGGCTACTCGTCCAGGCTCATCATTCTAATTTCGGGTATCCACACATAATTGTCCTGATTGAATAGGTCAATGATCTATGTGATGTCATTATCATGATCATAATATGAACAAACTCCAATGCATAAGCCATATTCTATTTTGATCTTGATTAAAAGAAGACGAAAATTTTGCATAATCACTATTTGCATTAATTTTTTCAACAAAAGCAATATAATCATTCTCATTATCGTTAATAGTTTTGTGCATGTATCTTAAAAGGTTTGTTTAATGCTTGAGCAGACGTGATATAAAGTACGTACTATTGGAAATTGATTGGATCCTGTGGAAAAACGGGTACACAATAATATGATAATCGAGCTACTTTGTTGATGCTGTTGCAACTATTGCCAAGGGGATGCGTTGGGGTTGTCGTATTAAAGATGCAAAGTATGGGGTTGAGAAAGAAAATGTATTGTCGTGATTTTTTAAAAACTTGCTCGCCTTTAGACTCTATAAAATCCTTATGGAACAAATCTTTCAAAGTTAATTACAACCCTCAAATTAAAATCATTTGGCTTTCTTTTATTATTGTAATTGTGGATTGTATCTAGGGAGACGGAATCAATCTTTGTTTAAAGATAAATATCATTCAATTGGAAGTTGCATTCATTCCATTAAATCATGAATTTGATATGGTTGGAGAATTAGGAAAGGTCGTATGATTAATACAGTTTTTGATTTGTAGATCCTTCATTTATTCAATATCAAAGGCATGCTTACAAAATCTCCGATGATTTTGGAAGTTAAGTGGTTTCCCCATTTAGTTGTCAAGAAAAAAACTTAAACACTAATGGATTATCTCAAGCTTCTCAACCTTCATCAGATGGTGTAATACCATGAAGGATTTAAGACATATATTATGTTGTAATAACACCTACAAAAAATATATCTAAAATTATAGTCAAGAAGCTAGGTAGTCAATTTTTTGTATGTGAAAGTTATTGATTACAAAGGACTGGTGGAAAGACAACAGAGAAGTTTAATAACTAGTCTTCTAAATGGATTTATATGCGGTTAGAATTGAACTTGTGATAGTTGTTTTATGTAGCATTAAAATTTACTATCATTCATAAAAAGGTTATTTAAGAGATAAACCAAATACTTAGAATGTTTTTATGTAGCATTAAAACTGATGATGCTGAAGAGGTGTTAGGGGAGACTTCTCTTGACTAGTCCCCTCTCGAATATGACTAGTCTCGGCCTCAACTCTCTCTCATCAAACACATTTGCGTAGGAGATAAAGATCAAGACCAGTTTCATACAGAGAATGCTACATTCATAAACAAATACCTAATATAGTTCTAAATCTCAAAGGATCAAAAAGAGAAAAAGTCAAAAGTCTTTCCAAGAACAACGAAGAACAATAAAAAAACTAGAAACCCTCCAACCTCAAAATCTACTGGAAAACCACTAAAATCGCCAGAAATTCTGTAAATGCTACCCAATTACCACCCTAAGAGCTACTACAACAAGATTATGAACACTAAAATGCATTTGTTCTTAGAGTTTATGTGTGTTCATCAGTGGCTATTACCCATGTAATCCCTCACAATTTTTAATAATTTTAAAATGGGATTAATTAGGATTAATAGTGAGATATATAAATATTTAAAATTAATCTGGATTTAAATATTACTCGAGCGTAAAGTAATATGTGATATATGTTGCATACTACTTAATGATTAAAAGTAATATATGATTATGGCTTTACATGATTTAATATAAAATTGTCGCGAGTAATGAATACGATAATTTCGAGAATTAAGTCGGGACGCATGTGTGAGATTTCTCGGGACTAAAATTAAATGAATTCAAAGTAAAATATTTTTATGTCATCCGAATGGTAGTTTTGACTGCACCAAAGTGTTCGAAAGCATTTAATTAGTAGAAAAAGTCTACTTAAGTGTTTGATTTGTGATTAGGCATAAATTCTTCCCATTTATCCCCTTAATTTAGAGGTTTTTATCGCTACGCGTAATGTAATTCAAGTGGATTTATATCATATCTTCGATATTGGCAAGTTTCTAATGAGTACATTGAGTTTCATGTGTTCGTCATTTTTTTTTGCAGGTATCCAGTGTTGTAATCCGAGTTCCGTACGAAAAGCTTCAAAGAAACACAAGAAAGCAAGGTTTCTGCAAAAATTGACAAAAGGGAACCGAACCCAAGGGAGCTAAAACGAATCGAACCCATCATGGGAGAAGTTTCTGTAAAGAATGACAAAAGGGAACCGAGCCGAAGTGATGAGAAAACGAACCGAACCGATATCTGGAAAACTTCCTGTAAAGAGTTGAAAAGATGGAACCGAACCGAAGTTGGCAAATAACAAAACGATCCCATGCTCGAGGAGTTTTTTGAAAAGGCTACAAAAGATGGAACCAAACCCTTTACCCGCATCGGTTCTGTTCTCAATTTTCTGGACTTATCCACTTGTAAAAATTAGAGTTTAACTTGGTTCAAACTCTTGTATTTTCGTAATTTATAAATTGTAACTCCTCCCAAACGTGGAGGAGGCTTCCAAGTCATTAGGGAAGCTTTGTAATCCATTTTAGAAGAGAACAACAACAAACCCTAGTTACTTTCAAGTAAAATCATTCTAATTTTTTCTCCAATCTTTGTTCTAGTTGTTTGTTCACTTATAATTTCATCTTTCTTCATCTTATTCTCGCAGTAAATTTTTTTTTTCTTTCATTCCAAAAATATTATTTTCAAGTTGTCATATGTATGGCTAGATTTAAAAGGCCGGGATGCATGAACTCAACCTGATGTGTTAGTTACATGTGTATAAAATTAGTCCTCTAAATTTAATGGTTTATTATGACCGTATTGCGTAGAAACACGACAATTGTAGATATTTGGATCTCGTTTTCTTTCGGGTAACCGGGATGCTTCAGAATGTAATTCGAGTGTAACTATCGCAATACCAATTTACTCGTCCTCTGATTAAGTATGGTGAGGGCTTGAACCTCATATACGTAATGCTTGGGAGTACTAAATTCTGGGTCTAATTAATCACTTAAATTTACGATTAGATTTATACCATCAATACACTAGGGTTGAGGGATTGTATTACCTTCCTGATTTCTTCACCATATAGGTCTAGTTTCAGTTCAATCATTCATCATTAGTAATTTAGGTAATTTAGAATAGTTGGAGTTCATTCATACTTTGGTGCATTAAATAAATATTTTGAAAATTGCATTTAGTTGTAATTAATTCCCAAAACAGATCATATTTTCCTTTTTCTTTAGAGTCAGAGTTAGGATTCCTTCATCTGTCCAACGTCGTTATAACTCTGTTGTCTTATTTCCCTGAGGATCGATACCCGACTTATCGGATTATTACTTGAGCGATAGGCTTGCGCTTAAGCCTAGAGAGTATGCACTTCTGAGACACATTCTTAGTCGCGTCAAGCTTTTAGCGCTATTTCCGGGGAATTAGATAGACTTAGGATTAGATCGAGTCAATCTAAACCTTTGACCAAAAAAATTTCCAAAAATCCAAAAAGATAAAAAAAGAAGAAGAAGTTAAAAGCCCAAAAATATTCATCATCATCTCTCATAAGCTAGTTAATGCAAAATTTTGAACTCACTCCAACTCCCCATAATACTCCAACCCACATTCACGAAAATCCAATAGTTGAGTACGACCCTGATAGCCCTCACACTCCTAACGCTCCTTAATTCTGGGTTCCACCTCCCACACCGTCACACTCAATTGTAAATAACACTCCATTTTCCCTCTAAGGACACACCTCAGAGTGCGCCCCGAGTATACCAAGTGAGAACACAGAGTTCTTAAGTGAGAGAGAAATGTCACAACATGGCAGAGCAACCGCCTGTGAGGAAGAGGCCCCGCACCGCCCATTGAGATAACTCTTATATCCCGAGCACACTGTCACTCTGGTATGAATTTTACTCCCGTATAATGTCGGGAAATTTTGCTTTAGGAATGGGATGATCCAGATACTTACCACTTACCACGGAATGGATTCAGAAAAGCCATATGCCCACATCATGGAATTTGAGGAGGCATGTGAGACCCTCAGCGATCAAACCTGCACAAAAGATGTGCTCCACCTTAAACTCATCCCATTATAGCTAAAAGATAAGGCTAAGACCTGGTTATGGTCTTTACCTACAAATTCAATTTCATCATGGAACGAGTTACAATCTAAATTTCTCAAGAAATTCTCTCCTCCACATCGAACGAACTCCATCAAGGCTCAAATTCAAACCTTCCGACAACTAGAAAATGAGTTGTTCGATCGATGCTACGAGCATTTCAATGAGTTACTTACTTCGTGCCCCCATCATGGATTTGATAAAATGCAAATCATTTCCTTCATCCATAATGGGCTGAACATTTATTCCATGCAACTCGTTGAAACCATGTGTGACGGGCCATTTGTCAATTTAAACGCCAACGATGCTGAGCTTCACTTGAGGTATGTCGCCAAGACTACCCAATCCTGGCATACATCTGACCCTAATGCTCAAAATCGAACTCGCCAAGTGACCACCACTCCATCGGCATCCGACCTATTTTAAGTAGAGAAATTTTTTATAGTGAACGGTTTACACGATGTGCTTGAGAGAGGAATGCGACAATTGTTGGATAAATGTGCAGGAGAACCACCTGGATCCACCCCAAATCCCATTGAGAAGGTGTGTGCAATTTGTGAGGTGGTTTATTCAACTGAGGAATACCCGATTATACCTGCCTACAAAGTAATGCTTCAAGAGCAAGTCAGTGGTATAGGATAATTCAAGGGTAATTTCGGTGCACCGCATGGGAATTCTTACAACCCTTCATGGAAAAACAATCCTGGTTTTAGCTATGGGAAATAACATGCTGCAATGAATCCTAATTCACATGTTGCCCCTCCCCCACCACCGCACTTTTAACAAGCTCCACACATGCAAGGACATATGCAAGCACCACCACCTCAAGGAGCATATATCCCTCCACCGCGGAGAAATCTCCAAGATACGATAATTTTTTTTATTAATAACCAGAATGCAACCAATGCTAGATATGATCGCATGATCAGTGACATAAATGCAAATATTTCAAAAATGCCATCATCGTGGAGTATCCAAGAGAAGAGCAAGTTTCCTACCCAGGGCCAATGACCGCCCCAAGGTCAAACTAGTGTTAGCTCTACTTCAACAGGACATCGGGATCAATGTCAAGATGTTACCACTCTTTGTAGTGGGAGAGTCATTGATTTATCACCTCCCCCATTTGACGAACTCAATGAAAAGGAGATTTCTCCCAGCACGAAAGAGGCCGAATATGTCTCCTTGAATGAAAGTGATAAAGAAGACACTAGTGAGCCTGAGGTAGTAGAGAAACCACCCATTGCGGTACCGTTTCCTCAAAGGTTGGTTCCTTCCCATAAAAGAAATGCCCTTGATGAAGTGTTAGACGTGATGAAGCAAGTAAAGCTAAGTTTACCTTTCCTCGATGCCATTAAGCAAATTCCAACTTATGCGAAAGTCATCAACGACTTGTTAATAGTGAAGAGGAAGATGAAGGTAAAGAGAAACGTATTTCTAGCACAGAGCGTGAGCTACATCTTACTTAATGATCTCCCACCAAAATTCAAAGATCCCGGTGCACCCACCATTTCCTACATCATTGGAGACAATAAAATTGAAAAAGCCTTACTTGACTTAGGAGCAAGTGTCAATATCCTCCCTTACACCATCTATAGGCAACTTGATCTGGGCGACCTGAAACCCACAATGATCACTCTCCAATTAGCGGATTGAACCTTGAAGGTCATAAGAGGTATAGTTGAGGACGTGATCATCTAAGTTGACACTTTCTACTTCCCGGTAGAATTTGTCATTTGGGACACGGAGCCCTCTTTCGCCTCAAGCAATCATGTTCCCATCATTCTTGGGCTCCCATTCTTAGCTACAGCTAACGTAATTATCAATACTCGAAATGGGCAGATGCAACTCACCTTTGGGAAAATGACCTTAGAAACTAACATCTTTCATATAGCCCAACAAACGGGGGAAGAAGATGATCTTCACGTAATGAGCCTAATCGACAAAATTGTAGAGGAGTATTTTGGGGAAAATTATTGTGGATATGCCCTAGGGTCCTGTTTAGTATCAAGCCACGAGAGTGAGGGGATATACACCGAATTAGAGAGGGAAGTTGAGGAGTTGAGAGAGTTACTTGATGAGAGAGTGTCGAACGAGGACGCGAAAGATGTAAGTTGGGTTTCTCGATTCGAGGAATTACCGTCAAGGGAGTCACGCATGGTTCCCTCCAGCGATAAATTTCTAACCCTTGAATTGAAGAAAATACCCTCCCATTTTAAATATGCATATCTAGGAGAGGAGGAGACATTTCCTATTTTATCTCCTCTAGCCTAGACGAAGAGCAAGAGGGTAAATTTGTTAAAGATTCTGAGGAAGCACCAAAGTGCTTTCGGTTGGTGTATTACTGATTTAAAGGGGATAAGTCCTTTGATTTTCACCCACAAGATTCACCTCAAGGAGGATGTCAAGCCCCCGAGAGAAATGCAAAGAAGGCTAAACCCTAATATGAAAGAAGTGGTGAGGATCGAAATAATTAAGCTATTGGATGCAGGGATTATCTACCCAATCTATGATAGCAAGTGGGTGAGCACTATTCAAGTTGTCCCAAGGAATTCAGGCATGACAGTGATTGAGAATTCTAAGGGAGAGATAGTTCCCCAATGTACCACCACTGGGTGGCGCGTTTGCATTGATTACAGGAAACTCAATGCGAGAACTAGGAAAAACCATTTCCCCTTGCCATTTATTAATAAAATGCTTGAGAGAGTAGCGGGCCACCCTTAATATTGCTTCCTTGATGGTTATTCCAGATATAACCAAATTGAGCTAGATGTACTTGACTACGAGAAAACGACCTGTACTTGCCCCTTTGGTACGTTTTCCTACAAACGTATGCCATTCGGCTTGTGTAATGCACCGACGACCTTTCAGAGGTGTATGTTAAGTCTATTTATCGACATGGTTGAGAGAGGACTCAAAGTGTTCATGGACGACTTTAGTGTTTTTGGCACCTCTTTCAATCGTTGTCTAGAAAAGCTAAAAAAAGTACTTGCCCGGTGTGTGGAGAAGAACTTAGTGCTAAATTGGGAAAAATACCATTTTATGGTCACTTAGGGAATAGTTCTTGGCCACATAGTTTCATCCAAGGGGACAGAAGTTGATAGAGCTAAGATAGATGTCATAGCTGATCTACCCCCACCAAAATTGCTCAAAGACGTGCACTCCTTCTTGGGCCTCGCGGAGTTTTATCGAAGGTTCATTAAGGACTTTAGCGTCATTGCTAGACCCTTAAGTAACCTACTCATGAAGGACACCCCATTTGAGTGGACGGAAGCATGCCATAGCGCTTTTGAAAAATTGAAAACCATGCTTGTGTCCTCTCCCATCATGCAAGTTCCGAATTGGTCCCTACCATTCGAGCTCATGTGTGATGCTAGCGATTATGCGATAGGGGGTTTTTTGGTCCAAAGAAAAGATAAATTGGCTCATGTCATCTACTATGCTAGATGGACTCTTACCGGAACACAACTCAATTACTCTACCACAAAGAAGGAGTTGCTAGCGGTAGTGTTCGCTCTTGATAAATTTTGGTCCTACCTTATTGGTTCTCCCATCACTTGCTTCACCGACCACGCGGCATTGAAATACCTAGTTGCAAAGAAAGACGCAAAGCCGCGCCTCATAAGGTGGATCCTACTCCTACAAGAGTTTAACCTCTCCATTAAAGACAAGAAAGGAGTAGAAAACGTCGTTGCCAACCACTTATCACGGCTTTCGTCCGATGTACCTAGTGATCCAATACCCATAGACGAATAATTCTCGGATGAGCAACTCTTTACTAGCTCTTCTTTGCCCTGGTTTGCAGATATCGTGAACTATCTTGTCAGGGGAGCCGTCCCTCCCGATTTGTCAGGGGAGCCGTCCCTCCCGATTGGACACCGCAAGATAAGAAGAGGTTTATTACTTGGTTGCACATGTTTTTCTATGATTATCCTTTCCTGTTTGAATATTGCGCCGACCAAATCATCCGACGTTGTGTACCGAATGACGAGATCCCCAAAGTCATCCAATTCTGTCATTCGAAAGATTGTGGAGGTCACTTTTTGACGAAAAAGACGGCTGCTAAGATTCTTCAATGCGGCCTATATTGACCCACAATCTTCCGGGATGTAAATAACTGTTGCAAATCCTGCGATAGGTGTCAAAGGATGGGGGAGATCACCCGACAAGACATGATGCCATTAAGCCCGATACTCATTATTGAGATCTTCGACTGCTGGGGTATTGACTTCATGGGCCCTTTTACCCTATCTTTTGGTTTCCTATACATCCTTGTCGCGGTAGACTATGTTTCTAAATGGGTCAAAACTATAGCTATGAAGACCAATTACAATAAAGTGGTGATTAGATTCCTACAGGATCACATACTTTCCCACTTCGGTGCTCCGAAAGCGATAATCAATGATAATGGCACGCACTTTTGCAACAGGCCATTTGAGAAACTCATGAGAAAGTATGGAGTCATTCCCAAAGTTGGAATGACCTATCACCCACAAATAAATGGGCAGGCCAAATTAGCGAACCGAGAAATCAAGAACATTCTAGAGAAGACCGTCAATCCCATCCTAAAAGATTGGTCACTTCGACTGAACGATTCACTATGGGCCTATCGTACCGCAAACAAAAATCCGCTCGGCATGTCCCCATTTCTCTTTGTGTATGGTAAACCTTGCCATCTTCCCATGGAATTAGAGCATAAGGCGTATTGGGCGATTAAGAAGCTGAATTATTACATGGATAAAGTCGGTGAAGATCGCAAGCTTCAATTAAATGAGTTAGAAGAGATACATAATGAGGCGTATGAGAACTCAAAAATTTCCAAAGAATGGATGAAAATCGCTCAAGATAACATCATTCGACGCAAAGAGTTTCTTCCCAGATAAAAAGTGCTCCTCTATAACTCTCGGCTTCATCTTTTTTCGGGTAAGTTGCGGTCACGATGGTCTGGCCCGTTTGTTGTAAAAAATGTATTCCTGCACGGAGCTGTTGAGTTAGACGATTTGAAAGGGGGAAATACATTCAAAGTAAATGGACAATGCCTAAATCCATATCGATAGGCGTGTGTGGAAGAAGTCGACACTGTTTTGTTGTCGGAACCCGTTTACGGGGTTGAATGAGATGGTAAGAGAGGTCGTCGTACCCCCGACGCATATGGGGTGAGTTCTTGTGTATAGTAGTTATGCTTCGATAAATTAGATTGAGTCCGTAGGTAGGTTACATAAGGTTAGGGTTAAGATCACGCTTTCCAACACAAATTCATGAGGGCATTGCGGAATTCAAGTGGGAGAATAAGTGCAAGAGTCTAGAAATTTGAGAGAATAGGATTCCAGTGCAGCAGACTGAGAAAATGAGGTTCTATGAAAGATGTAACCAAAACGAATCCCCAAGCCAAATCGGTTCGGTTTGGAAAAATCGAAAAATAAAAATTCCCAGAACCGAACCGAATCGCCCTTGAACCGGATCGGTTCGGTTCCTGCAATTTTTCTTCTTCCTCAGGAACCCATTAAACCCCCATATCCTTTCCCTTCCCTCCATTCTTCCCCCCCCCCCCCCCCCCCAAATCATCAACCCCTTTCCCTCCAAAAACCCTCACCCAAACCTCTCCCCACCACATATAAAAAACAACCCAACCCTACTCTTCCGCTCACACCTCCACATCTTTACCCCTCTACAAGCCCTAGTCTTTCTTCCAAGATTACCCAACGGCCAATCAACCTCTTCCTACCAAATATCTGTCAACTGAAGTTCTACCTAACGAAAATGGGCAGTACCGCTCCCACATGGAGCGTGTATAGTGTGAATGATTTTTCAGTTTTTCCCGTCGATTGCATATTGAGCGGGTTGTCAACTGGGATGAGCTGCCGCGCACCATCACCGCCCTTTTTAGTCGGAGGGGGTGGACGCTTTACCTATAAGAGCCTCATCCAGAGGTCTGGGCGGATGAAGTCCGGGCCTTCTATGTCACTCTCGTCTGCACGGGCGATTTTGCGTGCCAATCCTTTATTGATGGACGCCGTATCCCATTCTCCTATCAATCCTAGCCCACAAACTTGCTGAAAAGGGCGTTCCCCTCCCGGAAGTATACGACTACCCAACCAACACCCTCACCATTCCCAGACAACAATGAATTGACCGAATCATGCCCGATGACAATTGGGAACGGGGTACTTTCCCCATGGGCCGTCTCAATGACAAGGCACTCATCACGTTCCATATCGTGTGCGCCAACTTGGTTCAAACTTTCAATGACTCGGCGATGCACCCTCGCCAAGCGATGCTCGTGTACAACCTGTTCGACCCAAATTTCACACTAAATCTGGCCAGGATGCTTTACGCAGATATCATATTTGCAGCCTGGGATCACAAAGGTACGGTACCCCTCCCGTATGCCCGCCTCATCACGTCCCTCCTAGCTGACGCTGGTATCCAACCACCGTAAACTTTACCCCGCCTCGTGGAGCCAATTGGGAAGGTATACCGCACGAGGAGTACCCAACAAAGGACTTCCATTCGAGCAGCCCGGGAGGCGATAAATTTAGAGGCCGAGGAAGAAATTCCTATTGAAGAGACGATGGTGGAGGACGTTGAGATGGAAGGGGTGGAAGAAGTCTAATACGATGAAGACGATGACTCGGACTTCGAGCCCCCGGGTGTTAATTTTGATAGACGTCTATCGGTGGTTGAATATCGCCTTGACGGGTTCAGCATCCAATACAACCAGGATCAAGCGACTTATCTGAGGGACACAAGTATGATGCACCGGCTCCAATCCCACCTTCACAAGCTCAACTTCGGCGAACCCCCATAACCTTTCTTTTATGATCCTTATGATCTGCGCGCACCCGAGTCCTCCAATCAGCCCCCAATGAAGTCCATGACTGTTTTTGCTGTGTTTGTTGGTTGTGTAGGTGTGAAATGGTTGTTTACTCACTATTGCTTGTGTGTTTTCCCCTTATCCTATGTACCACAGTTTGTTCTTTCTCTATATAAAAGTTGCATTTCTGTTTCATTTGCTTGTTTTATTTTTTCACACTTTTAATTCACTTTGAGTTAGATTTTAGTCCTTTTTGCTTGAGGAGAATGCAAAAGTCTAAATTAGGGGGGGGGGGGGGGGGGGAGGGGTCACAAGTGCGTATTTCTAAGACCTCACAAATTTTCAAATTTGCCCTGAAATTTCGAAAAAAAAAATCATAAAATTTTGAAAAACCCCAAAATATTTTTTGTTCAAAATAAATAAAAATTGGAATTTAAATTTTCGAAAATATCATGAAAAGTCAGTTTAAAGTCTCAAGTTGTAAAATTCAAAATACACAAAGATGAAATTCACCAAAGATGGAAATTGAGCGAACGTAGGCGACTTAACGAATAAGTGTGGATATTAACAACCCCGGTGAGATTCGAACCTTTCATTTTTGTGAAATTTATAAATCAATCCAAGTTACTTATTAACTCAAAAGTTCTTTTCAGCGTCAAATAAGTCGTCGAGGATCTCAATACTTTCTTTTTGATCGGTTATAGAAATTGTGTGTGTTATTGCCTTGAAAAATGTGCCAAAATTGTTCTCTAAACTTAATTCATCTTGAAATGCATATGGTAACGAAATTAGTATTTTGGACAATGAAGTAGGCCTTCGTTTGTCACCCAAAAATATTGTCCAGAAAAAGTAGCAAAAAATTATCCCTTTTGTAACCCAAATTGAGCCAAATAATATTTTCCCTTTCATTTGACAACCCGAAAAACCCCAACTAGCCTGGAATTGTGAAAAGGGGACAATCCCAAAAATTAAATCTGGAAAGTGCAGAAAAGGGGCAAGAAAAAAATAACTACGCTCAACAAAATTAGCAAGAAAAGAAAAACGTAAAAAAATAAAAATAAAAAAATAAAAAAAGAAGAAAAAAATGAGCAAAAGCCCGAAAACGCACTAACGGACATCATAAGAGCACTTTTCGATTCCAATTTTCCCGTACCACTCTCATATTACCCAATATACCTTTAGCCCGAAAAAATCCTAATCGAGTCCAAAACTGTGAAATTGGTTACCGTATGGAGAGCTAAAACACAAAAAGATAATGAAAGAGATCAAAGATACTAATTAGAGGCAATGTTCCCGTTTTCTATATCCGTAATCCAATGATGAGATCCAGTTACCATAAATTTCCGTCTTTCTACTTGTATGCGTGAATTTGGTTCCACTACATTTAATCTTATAAATCATGCATACCGAGAGAATAGCCACATTTTGAGTAATTCATTTGAGAGAGCATTCCGTGAGAATTTGAAATCAAAAGGAGTTTTTGGAAAAGTAACATAACGATCAATCGGTGGAAGTTAACGATTAAATCTTTGGCTTCACACATGCTCACTATGATTTGAGACTCTTGAACATGAATTGATGACGATAATTTTCAGGAAAATTTTGAATTATACAATTTTTCCGTATTTTGAGTTTTCTTTGAGTCGAATTTTGTGGATATATTCAATGCAAACCCTCCTGAGACACCACTCATCCTGCTAGGGTAACCTAGGGGTTTAAAGTCTTGTTGCATACGCTAAACACAATCGTGCACCTGCAAAAGAGGTATCCCATCCCATTTACGAGTTAGACCATGCTTTTATTCTTTTGCATTGCTCGGGATGATCAACGTTCTAAGTTAGGGGGTTTGATTAGGCATAAATTCTTCCCATTTATCCCCTTAATTTAGAGGTTTTTATCGCTACACATAATGTAATTCAAGTGTATTTATATCTTATCTTCGATATTGGCAAGTTTCTAATGAGTGCATCGATTTTTGTGTGTTTGACATCTATTTCGTAGGTATCTAGTGTTGTAATCCGAGTTCCGTACCAAAAGCTTCAAAGAAACACAAGAAAGCAAGGTTTCTGCAAAAACTGACAATAGGGAACCGAACCCAAGGGAGCTAAAACAAACCGAACCCATTATGGGAGAAGTGTCTGTAAAGGATGGCAAAAGGGAACCGAACCAAAGTGATGAGAAAACGAACCGAACTGATATCTGGAAAACTTCCTGTAAAGAGTTAAAAAGATGGAACCGAACCAAAGATGGAAAATAACGAACCGATCCTATGCTCGAAGAGTTTTCTGTAAAGTCTACAAAAGATGGAACCGAACCCTTTACCCGGATCGGTTCTGTTCTCAATTTTCTGGACTTATCCACTTGTAAAAATTAGAGTTTTACTTGGTTCAAACTCTTGTATTTTTGTAATTTATAAATTGTAACTTCTCCCAAATGTGGAGGAGGCTTCCAAGTCATTAGGGAAGCTTTGTAATCCATTTTAGAAGAGAAGAACAACAAACCCTAGTTACTTTCAAGTAAAATCATTCTAATTTATGTTCTAGTTGTTTGTTCACTTATAATTTAATCTTTCTTCATCTTATTCCCGCAGTAAAAAAAAATGTTTTCTTTCATTCCAAATGTATTATTTTCAGGTTGTCATATGTCCAGCTAGATTTAAAAGTCCGGGATGCATGAACTCAACCTGATGTGTTAGTTGCATGTGTATAAAATTAGTCCTCTAAATTTAATGGTTTATTATGACTGTATTGCGTAGAAACGCGACAATTGTAGATCTTTGGATCTCATTTTCTTCCAGGTAATCGGGATGCTCTAGAATGAATTTCGAGTGTAACTATCGTAATACTAATTTACTCGTCCTCTGATTTAGTATGGTACGGGCTTGAACCTCATATATATAATGCTTGGGAGTACTAAATTCTGGGTCTAATTAATCACTTAAATTTATGATTAGTTTTATACCTTCAATACACTAAGGTTGAGGGATTGTATTCCCGTCCTGATCTCTTCACTATATAGTTCCAGTTCCAGTTCAATCATTCATCATCAGTAATTTAGGTAAGTTAGAATAGTTGCAGTCCATTCATACTTTGGTTCATTAAATTAATATTTTTAAAATTGCATTTAGTTTTAGTCAATTCCCAAAACAGATCACCTTTTCCTTTTTCTTTAGAGTCAGAGTTAGGATTCCTTCGTCTGTTCAATGTCGTTACAACTCTGTTGTCCTATTTCCCCGAGGATCTATACCCGACTTATCAGATTATTACTTGAGAGATAGGCTTGAACTTGAGCCTAGAGAGTATGCACTTCGGAGACACATTCTTAGTCGCGTCAATTTGGGTCTCGGGGTATTTTGGAGCCTAATAGACACCCTAGAGGGGTATTTTAGTAATTTTGCATGGGAGGTGAATAGTGCCCACGAATTTGAGAGATTTTATATAATTTGGAAAGTTGGTAACAATGAGGTTCATTCACCAAAAATAAAGGAAGAGATTTAGGGAGAGTGAGAGACTTCTCTGGAGAAAGGAAAAGCCACCTCTAGGAAACCAAGAATCAAGGCCATCCTACACTGTCACCACCACTGTAAGTTGGTCGGAAAAGCGAGAGGACCACCAGTAGACAAAAATCCTCAAAGGTTCAGACCTTCAATTTAGAGGCAAGTGAATTAGTCTATATAAATTAGCATGTATAATGCCCATGTTAGAATATTTATATAATTTTGTGAAAATTGCATGATTTAAAGATAAACCATGATGATGTTAATGGAATCATTGCTTTGTGAATTATATAGAATAAACCTTCTTCTGATTATATATATTAATCCACGAATTTGGAAGTATTGGATGAAGAAAATCTGGGTTTTATATGATGTTCTCGGGGAAATGATTAAAAAAAATATTTTCTGGAAAATTAGGGGAAATACCTTGTTTAATCCAAACCTATTGATGTTTTAGGATTATTTAATGGTTGTAAATCGTTTATATATGTTGTGATATCATATGGAATTGATTATGAGAAGTTTGGGACTTTAAAACATCTGAATTGAAGATGAAAAATGGCTAAACCCATAAATCATTGCCATACCTGATGGATCGATTGATCGACTCAAGAATGCCAATCGATCGACTGGATCGATCGATCGACCCCTCCTGGATTTTAAAAATTATTTTGTTATAAAGTTTAATTAAATCCCATCTTGTATAAATCTTTTGTGGTGACTAATTGAACATTTTGGGGCTTAAGGAAAGTCATTAGGGTGATAGGTAGAACTCGAAAAAATATTAAAAGGTGGAATTAATCTTAGGAAATGGAATAATGAATTAAAATCGAGTTAGGGAGTATCGAAGAATAAACCCAATTGAAATGATTAAATTTGGAAATTATGATGACATGGACTAGTAGGGAGTAGACTTATACCTATTGAAATTATATGAGAAATATTTGATAACATCCGAGTGTTGAGAAAAGCTCGAAAATATACTTTAAGACGCAAAGTTATAATCTATAAATACGTAGGATATTCTAGATATAAATATACTAGCTAAGGGAATTATTGTGGGTTGTGCGAATGCACTATATATATATATATGTGTGTGTGTGTGTGTGACCTTGGACATGTGCTATCGGTATGAATGATAGTTTTGACGGTTGAATAGGAGCGTAGGTATGTGCGTGACCCATTTGGCTGGGGAGTATGCTCGCCTCCAATATTTGTGTTGTGAGATTTATGGTTCGTGAAAGACGCCGAACCAATTGTCCATTATGCAATGAGTAATACACCATGACATGATAGCAGAGTATGCATGCACCACAACTATGTCTGGAGGGTGGCTATATATATAATAACTAGGGTATGCCCATGCCTGAAGGCACAATGCTAATTGTCGAAAGTGTACTTCGTTTATAGGACCATATGTCGTATTTAATTCCTAACAGATAAATAATTTTTGAAATAACTTATAGTAAGAACCTATTAGTTTAAAAAATGGGAAAAGTTTCAGTTGTTTAAGTCGTGTTATACGATGTCATGCAACGTCATGTTCATTAGTAGTGTTATCAGGTATTATGGTTTTAATTGTATTGACACCCCAAAATAATATTGACACCCCAAAATAACATCAAATTGTGTTTGTGTATATAACAACAATAATGCAAAAAAAATCATTTCAGCAAGACAAAGCAATAATTTAACATCAAACTACCGATTCTACTAAATAACATTTATGAATTTAATAGAACACCTCTTCACAGAGTGTAAATGTACATAAATAACTTGTATGCTTACTGATTCATGCATAGACAGTTCCACGATCACCAATAAGAAAGTTTGGTACAAAACCTATTTCGCATTAAGCATCCAACAAATAAAAGCATCAAAACTTCTAAAGCAACGAGAGCAACCAATAGCCAATAGTAAGAATTTTTCAATTCATAACGACATAAAAATTGTTTATAGAGACAATATAAATGAAATAAGAGTGTGTCCCCTAATTATGAACATAATGATGGTCGATACACTTGTTTAACAAAAGCAAGTTCCCCTACGTCTTTGGATCACACATCATGCAAACAAATAATGCAAACACTTGTTTAACATTTGTTTAACATTTCTTTCCAGTTGAACACATGTCGTATGTAGACTCAGAGAGATAACAGGTGGAAAAAGAGTTTGTTCGTGCCTGAAGCTGGAAATAGCGAGATAAATAATTGCAAAACGGTAAAATTTTTTGATGTTCGTAACCAAAAAATGGCAAAAAAGTTAGGGATACCCTAATATGTTTAGAATGAAAAGAAAAATTAAAAAACATTAAAAAAAAAAAACTAACAAATTTAAACCAAATAATACCCATAAAAGAAATACCCAAACAAAAATATTGTTTGTAACATATTGAAACCAAATAAGTGTTGATTTGTAATAAATAATTATTTTTTAATTAAGAAACTGCACATATTTACCAACACCCATTAAATTAATCAACACAAATTAATTAACTACATTAAATTACAAACACACATCAATTAACCAGCATATATTTACCAACACCCATAAATACCAATACACATTAAATTAACCAACATGCAATAAATTAACCAATATGCAATCATGTTCTTCAAACTATTTACACTTATAGGACAAATGTTTACATTCAAAAGTAACATTTATCAAACTCATCAGAATTTAAAATCATGTTCTTAAAAAAACATCTTGCACTGACACAAACATGGTACACCACAAAACCTAACTTTGCACTGTAGCCCCAAGGAGCTTTCTTTGTCTGGTCAAGTGGATTGGGTACCCAAATAATATTAGAAAAGAGAAAAATAAATAGTTAGATATGAGATTCACACCCATATAAACTTTTTGAAACCAAATGCTCAAAAAAAGAAATAACAGAGTATTTATTTTTAAACCCAAACGAACCCATACCTAGAGTAAATAATTAAACATGTAATACCCAATACCAAAAAATACCTCAAGAATACCCATAATATTGGGAACGCAAAAGTTGAGGATGGGAACCCAAAATTTGAACACCATAATGGTTCTTTGCCTTCAAAATCAAACATCATTAAACGTATGGAGAATCTCAAAATGGAAATTAATAATGGAGATTTGGGTTACATGGACAACATCCCATCCATCCACCCTTGTGAAATTCAAAATGGAGAAATCCCTTTACACAATATATTTGTGCTCTTGGGTTTATTCTTATTATTTTTCCTTCAGATCTCTATCCCCATTACCCTCAAATATCTATCCCCATTACCCTTCAGAACCTCTGCCTCCCACAACGACATCTCCGTACTCGTCACCGGCACCGTCGGCTTTGTCGGCACTCACGTCAGCGCCGCCTTAAAATGCCGCGACGATGGCATCCTGCCTTATTCGATGAAGAACGAACCTGTAAAATGTTAGATCTGTTAGATCTAACATATATCTTTGTTAAATTTGTAAAATAAAAAACATATAGCTTTGTTAGATCTATAAAATATAAACATTCAAATATATAAATGTTAGATCTGTAAAATAACAAACCTGGAAAACGATGGATAACTCTTATTCTAGCTGGTTTCAATTTACATCTAGAAAGTATGAGAGGCAATGACGCGACTAAGAATTTGTCTCAGAAATGCGTTCTATCTAGGCTCAAGTGCAAGCCTGTCGCATTAGTAATAATCCGACAAGTCGGGATCATTTCCACAGGGATCAGAAACGGGCAATTTTTAATAATGTAGGAAGAGTTATTGGACCTTCAAATGATTTCTCCAAAGAAAAGAAAAGATGATTGATGGGTTGAAATTTCCAATTGATGATGAAATAAAAATAAACTACGTGAACAAAAACACTAAGAATTGTAACGAAATAAGATATGAAAACGAGAGAAAATAGGGTGGAGTACATGCAATACCCCGTATTTTTATGCAATATTAATTTGGGGATTTATTAAATTTAATGTGAATTAATTATTTAATAAAATCCGGAAATTAATTATGTTATAATTATTAACATGACGAGAGTTAGTAATTATGGGAAACTTGTCAAATATTACTAATGAGCAAAGTAATATATAATATTGGTTATATTGAATATCACGAGAGAATAAAATGACAATTTTGGAAATTTGAGTCGGGACGCGCCCGTGTCGCGTCGGGACTAAATATTGATAAATAAAGGTGAATATTTTATAAGTTGTTTGTATGGTTGTTTTGAGTGCGCCAACGCGTCCGGAAGGGTCGAGATAGTCAGAAAAATGTGCCCGGGGGTTTAGTTTGGGTCTCGGGGCGTTTTTAGGCCTAATTAGCACCCCGGGAGGGCATTTTGGACATTTCACATTTTTGGGTAATTAAACCCACGAAAATTAAAAGGGTTATATCAGATATCTGGGTTATCATATAGGGTTAGAAAGATCAAAACACTAGAACGGCCATTAGAGAAGAGAGGAGAGAGCTCTCAAGGCATTCCAAGGCTCAAAACTCAACCGTTTGCACCGCCGCCACCGCCAACGCGTAGATCGCGAGACGGGGAACGCAACCACACCAATTTTGGCACCAAACCAGACTTTTGAAAATCCCAGGCAAGTGTTTATATTTCTTGTTTCCTTGATGCATCTTTCATATTAGTTTAGGAGTAATTAGAATGAGTTTTTATGGAAAAACCTAAAAGATGAGATAGGAAATTGCATGTAGGGATGGATGAATTGTTATTCTGGAAACCCCTTAACATGTAGAGGATTGAACCACGAATTTATGAGGTTGTAGATGAATAAAATTCTAGAAAATATGGATTGGAACATATTAATGAAATTTTAGGATTCTTGAGGTTTTATATGAATTTGGGGCTTGTTGATCCATGTTTAGTAATAGAAATCTACATGCTTTACGTTGAAATTTCAAAGTATGATGATATAATGTCAGTAGTATAAATTTTGGGTCGATTGGGTATGAAAAATATGGATTTGGTGGAGGTTAGAAGATGAAACCCGTAACTTCAAATCTGCAGATTTCGCAGACCTGCTTGATCGATCGATCAAGCCCAGAGCTTCGATCGATCGAAGGTTCGATCGATCGAGCCCTAGATCTCGATCGATCGACCCCTCCTAGAAGACTCATATCTTTCCTTCTTAATTAGTTGAAATTCACTTTAATGAGGAATAATTCATGGTCACCCTTAAAAATATGTTTTGGGAGATAAAGAGGACCAGTAAGGTATATGAATAAATTTTGGGACCTCTAATATATGACGAGAATTGTATTTTTTGGGATAATTATATAAGGAATGATGAAAATACCTATTTAAAGTGAGAGATTACGTCACATAGTTATGATAGATAATAGATGAATACCTACTGAATTTTATAATTCGGAGGATAAAGCCATGAGAGTTATGTGGTAAGTTAGAATAATCCCGAATCAAGGTTAGAAACGAACCGTTATATGTGTTTACGAAAAAGGTGAAAATAAAGATAAAAGTCGTAACTATGGGATTTGAAATATACCCAATATTGATATGGTAATATTAGTATAGTTATATGTCTGTGTTTGCATATACTATCTATGTGTGAAAAACATACCCACGCTACTTGCTATCCCTGACAATTGCCGCACTGGGACGATCTTATCATGTGTTGCCTTATGGAGGATATTGACTCGTACCCTAGAAGATAGATATCCTTGGTACAGGCTATCGATTTGATAGTTTAGACGGTCCTAAGAGACGCGGGTATGTGCCATCCTCTTAGAGTCTTGGAATCTATGCTTCGCCTTAATATTGTTGTGTATGTGTTAATACAATCTAGAGTGATTCTGAATTTGTATTCCCCTTAATACGAGTGATACGGGGTTTGGATAGTAGAGTATGCCCGCACCATAGTTTTTATGTGGGGTGCTGTTACGATATATATATTTTACGAGTAGTTAATATATATATGGAATTTTGAAATCTGGAACTTCCTACTGTGATTTGATGTGTAGGACATGGTTGATGACTCAAATTGTAATACTTGTTTTGAGAAAGTATAATATGACACTGGAAAACTTTATAAATTAATAAAGTTAAAACGAGAATTTTGGATACTAATTGAAATATTCTTTTCAAACAATTGTATCGTTCAATTATAAATCCTGCGAATAAACTAAGATAAGTTAAATCATTGGGGAAAGATAGTGTGATATATGACGAGATAGACCATTGGGAAGGTTAGTACGATAGGTGTGCACATTAAAAGAGAGGTGAGAATTTCTCAAGAGAGTGTCGCACTAATATGTTGTTGCATTAGCCTGTAATCAATTTAAATACTAGCTAAATGAATTTTTAAATCATATACACTATCGGGCTCTGACCCGTCTTCATTTCTCTTTCTCTCTTGTATATATATATATATGTATATATTACAGGTGCCCAACCATAGGGGCGTCTTGCATAGGGTCCTTTGGCAGGAACGCGTTGCAGCTTAGGTGGGAGTTGCAGGCCTGTTGTTTAGACGACTTCATCCATTTGATTCTACTCCTAGCATGTTCATTATTGGGGCATGTGTCACCCTTTCCATTATTCAGTTGTTATTTGGATATTGTACTTCATCTATTTCTAGTGTTGTCACTTTGGGATTTATTATATTCTGGATGGTTTACTTTAACTTTTATTGTTAGTAGCCAGTGTTGAATGTTAAATTTATTGGATTGATTGTTTAATAAAATAAATAAATAAAATTTGAAAGGAATGTTAAAAATGGTTTTGACACTTAGCTTAATTAATTAGGTTGTTTAAATTGGAAATTTATTTTCACGACAGTGATGCTAAGAATGATCCAACTGTTCACCTTGATTTTAATTTAATAAAGGAGTGATCGCCCGGTATTTAATTAGGCGGGGTGTCACAGGTGGTATCAAAGCATCAGGTTGTAGTGTCCATAGGATCTGTACGGCTTATTTTCGCTTTCAGCTTAACGTTTTTACTATAGAGCCCTATTTTTAGGATTGTTGTATTTCGGCTTTTACGTTACGTCTTCAGCTATTTGAGATTTGATAATGACTGTAGACTAATAAAATTCTTCACATTTCAGTTGCCTCTGAGACGTGCACCGAAGGATAGGCGTGCCCAGGCCGAGGAGCCAGCAGCTCCGGCACAAGGTACTATGAATGCTAATGAAGTAGCCGCCATTGTTGCTCAGGTGGTGAATGCCACGCTAGCGGTGGTTCAGCAGGCTCCACTCCAGATTCAGGCAGTGGCGCCAGTACCAGCACAACTTCCATCTGCATGGGAGAGGGTTAGGGATGCTTTTCAGAAGGCGCATTCCCCTCAGTTCTCAGGTAGCTCAGATATCGTCACAGTCAGCCAATGGAAGAAAGACATCCAGCAGCATCTTCGTATGTATGAGTGCACCGACGTGCAAAGGCAGTTATTGGCTTCCTTTAAGCTGGTGGGGGGCTCTTTGCATTGGTGGGAGTCCACTACCACCTTGGAGGAGAGGGACACGATCCCTATTCAGTCATTTTGGGAGCGGTTTGACCGCAAGTATTTTCCACCCGCCGTACAGACTGAGATGAGGCGAAAATTACTGAATTTGAAACAGGAGAACTCTACCGTTGCTGAGTATGAGGAGGAGTTCACGAGACTTCTCACCATAGTGCCAGATGAGGAACCTACTGATAGTAAGAAGATAATGTTGTTTGTGAACGGGTTAGCTTGGAGGATCCGTCAGCATCTTATAGGGAATCTATCTCTGAGTACTTTCACTAATGTACTCAATGCTACGTTACTACATTGCTAGGATCACCGCTTCCATCTGCAGGGAAGTAGGAGAGCAGGAGAGTCCAGCTAGCAGGGCAAGACCGGGGGTAGTAGTGCTAGTGGGGCACCATCTCATGGACAGACTCGTCAGCACGAGCAGAGTTCCCATCAGGGGGACCCTGCTAAGCGATTCCGTTCAGGTGATTCCAGGCAGGGATTTGGGGGTTATTGGCAGTGTCAGCAAGGCTAGCCTAATCAATAGGTCCAGCAATGCCAACACCGACTATAGGGCCAACATCGTATTCATCAGGGCCAACAGGGCCAGTGGCGTAGTGGTAACGGCCAGCAGGGCCGTGGTCAGTAGGGTCAGAGGGGAGGCAACCTCAAAGGCCGATGTTTTTGGTGTGGTAAGCACGGCTATAGGAGCTAGGATTGTCCGGAGGGAGATAGGTCCCCACAGTAGAAGGGTGCCCGTAATGAGCCGCAGAGACCACTTTTTCCACCTGTCCTCCCAGCTCCAGCCCAGGTGCCAGCCCTACCAGCCATTCCAGAAGCTCTAGTGCAGCAGGGGCAGTTATAGTACGGACGTGTCTATAAGGTCCACCAGGCAGCAACTCCACAGGCACCACCCACGATTGAGGGTATGTTTCCTATCCATGGTACTATGGGTCGGGTTTTGTTTGATACTGGGGCGACACATTATTTTATAGCTACGCATTTTGCGAAGGCCTTAGGGTTGTTAGCCACAGCAGAGAGCACAATGACGTGCATAGACTCACCACTGGGGAGTGGGTCGCTTATCTTCTTTATATGCCGGGGAGTGGGGGTAGAGATTGGTAGTTTTGTATTACCTTCTGACATGTTAGTCTTAGATATGCATGAGCACGATGTTATTATCGGTATGGATTGGCTTGCAACTTATATAGCCATGATTGATTACTTCAATGGGAGCATTATTTTTTCCATTCCGGGGCAAGAGATGTTTGTAGTGGCGATGCCTCGCCCAGAGGGAGGCTCGACCGCTCATTTGTATTATATAGAGGAGGATACCTCTAAGGAGGTTGTGATTCCGTTGGACTCGATTCCAGTTGTTCATGAGTATTCCAATGTGTTTCAGGAGATACCAGGTCTACCCCCCAGTCGAGAGATATACTTTGTCATAGACTTATTACCGGATACTAGACCGATAGCATGTGCTCCATACCGTATGGCTCCGGCAGAGATGCGAGAGTTTCGAGATCAGATAGAGCAGCTATTAGGTCAGGGCTTCATTCGTAGGATTACCTTACCTTGGGTCGCTCCAGTCTTGTTTGTGAAGAAGAAAGATGGTTCACTAAGGTTATGTGTGGACTACCGGGAGTTGAACAAGGTCACGATACAGAGTAAGTATCCGTTGCCTCGAATCGATGATCTGTTCGACCAGCTGAGGGGAGCAACTTTCTTTTCGAAGATAGATCTGAGGTCGGGGTACCATAAACTACGTATTAGGGAGCAGGATGTTTCAGAGACTGCCTTCTTGACGAGATATGGGTCTTATGAGTTCAGAGTGATGCCATTCGGCCTCACAAATGCTCTAGCCATGTTCATGGACTTAATGAACCGAGTATTCAGAGAGTTCTTGGATCAGTTTGTCATCGTCTTCATAGATGACATTTTGATATATTCACAGTCCGAGGGGGAGCATGCCGAGCACTTGAGGCAGGTTCTTCAGACTTTACGAGAGCATCAGTTGTATGCTAAGTACGAGAAGTGTGGATTCTGGTTGCGAGAAGTACAATTCTTGGGGAATGTTGTTTCTGAGAAGGGGACAGCAGTCGACCCGAGTAAAGTGTCAGCGGTGAGGGAGTGGGGATAACCCACGATACCGACGGAAGTACGTAGTTTCTTGGGGTTAGCCGGTTACTACAGGAGATTCATTTGGGGATTCTCCAAAATAACGGGTCCATTGACGAATCTGACTCGCAAGGGGGTACCATATGTTTGGGATGACGCTTGTCAGTTGGCTTTCGATGAGCTGAAAGACAAGCTTACTTCAGTGCCAGTCCTTGCTTTACCAAAGTCGGGTGTGGATTACCTGGTTTACACCGGTGCCTCTTTATAGAGACTTGGGGGAGTACTTCAGTAGGAAGAGAAGGCTATAGCTTTTGCCTCCCGCAACTTTAAGCCGCATGAGAAGAATTACCTCACCCACAACCTGGAGTTAGCAGCAGTCGTTTTTGCACTGTGGATATGGAGACACTATTTATTGGGGGAGAAGTTACGTTTGTTCACAGACCACAAGTCACTGCAGTACCTGTTCACTCAGCGAGAGCTGAATATGCGTCAGCACAGATGGTTAGAGTTTGTGAAGGACTATCAGTTCGACATACAGTACCATCCAGGGAAAGCCAACGTAGTTGCTGAAGCGTTGAGCCGTAAACCGATAAACGAGGTAGCGGACGTCTGGAAAGCGAAGTGGAAGGTGTTGGGTCACCAGGACGCAGTAGATCATTCCTTCATATCTGTTATGACAGTCACACCCGAGATTGTTACGAGGGTAATACATGCCCAAACCACAGACCCGTTTTGCCAGGAGCAGATTGTACGACTTTTAGCCGAGGGTGCTAAGTCCTATTCTGTTAGTTCTGATGGGGGTTTGAGGTTTAATGGGAGGTTAGTGGTTCCAGAAGGGGCAGAATTGTGTCATGCAGTGATGACCAATCTCACGGGTCCCGATTTGTGGTACATCCTGGAGGAGATAAGATGTACCAGGATATGAGGAGGCAATACTGGTGGAATGGGATGAAGAAGGACATTGCTGAGTTCGTGTCCAAGTGTTCTACCTACCAGGTCGTGAAGGTGGACCATCAGAAACCTTCAGGATTGCTTCAGCCATTGGAAGTACCCGCGTGGAGTGGGAGAGTATTTCCATGGCTTTTATTACAGGGTTGCCTACATCACAGCGGGTCCACGACTCTATCTGGGTGATTGTAGACCGTTTGACCAAGGTGGCTCATTTTCTGCCGGTGCGGACAGATTATACCACAGGTCAGTATGCTCAGTTGTTCATTGCTGAGATTATCAGATTACATGGGGTGCCCCTGAATATTGTGTCAGATAGAGACAAGATTTTTGTGTCGCATTTTTGGGAAAGCTTTTAGGAGGCTATGGGTACTGAGTTGAGGTTGAGTTCAGCCTATCACCCACAGACAGATGGACAGACAGAGCATACTAATCAGATGTTAGAGGATATGCTACGCATGTGTGTTCTTGATTTTGGAGGAGGTTGGGAGCCACATCTTTCACTGGTAGAGTTTTCTTATAATAACTCTTATCAGTTCACGATTGGTATGGATCCATTTGAAGCCTTGTACGGCAGGCCTTGTCGTTCCCCAGCTTGTTGGCTCGAGGTGGGGGATAACAAGTTAATAGGACTAGAGGTAATTCAGAAAACCTCCGCGAGGATTGAGATGATCAGGAGTCGCATTCGAGTAGCGCAGGACAGACAGAAGAGCTACGCCGATGCGAAATAGTTCTTCCGGGAGTTTAATGTGGGGGACCAAGTGTTATTGCATGTATCTCCTATGAAGGGAGTGATGAGGTTCGGGAAGAAGGGGAAATTGGCTCCAAGGTACGTAGGACCATTCCCCATCATTGAGAGGATTGGACCAGTTGCATACAGGTTGGGACTGCCAGAGCAATTACATAGCATTCACGATGTATTTCACATCTCGTCGTTGAGACGATATCTTCGGGATGATATTGCCAATACTCACATCGCGATAAGATGAGATAGACTTACAGCCTGATATCTCTTACGAGGAGAGACCGGTGGATATCCTAGACTATAGTGAGAGGAGATTGAGGTCGAAGATAGTTCCACTTGTACGGGTCCAGTGGGAGCATCATAATGTGGAGGAATCCACTTGGGAGCGCGAGGCCGATATGCGTGAGAGATATCCAGATTTGTTCTTACCAGGTATGCCTTATTTTCCGAATTTCGGGACGAAATTCCGTTATTAGGGGGGAAGTATGTAATATCCCATATTTTTATGCAATATTAATTTGGGGATTTATTAAATTTAATGTGAATTAATTATTTAATAAAATCCGAAAATTAATTATGTTATAATTATTAACGTGACGAGAGTTAGTAATTATGGAAAAATTGTCGAATATTACTAATGAGCAAAGTAATATATAATATTGGTTATATTGAATGTCACGAGTGAATAAAATGACAATTTTGGAAATTTGAGTCGGGACGCGCCCGTGTCGCGTCGGGACTAAATATTGATAAATAAAAGTGAATATTTTATAAGTTGTTCGTATGGTTGTTTTGAGTGCACCAACGCATCCGGAAGGGTCGAGATAGTCAGAAAAGTGTGCCCGGGCGTTTAGTTTGGGTCTCGGGGCGTTTTTAGGCCTAATTAGCACCCCGGGAGGGCATTTTGGACATTTCACATTTTTGGGTAATTAAACCCACGAAAATTAAAAGGGTTACATCAGATATCTGGGTTATCATCTAGGGTTAGAAAGCTCAAAACACTAGAATGGCCATTAGAGAAGAGAGGAGAGAGCTCTCAAGGCATTCCAAGGCTCAAAACTCAACCGTTTGCACCGCCGCCACCGCCAACGCGTAGATCGCGAGACGGGGAACGCAGCCACGCCAATTTCGGCACCAAACTAGACTTCTGAAAATCCCAGGCAAGTGTTTATCTTGCTTATTTCGTTGATGCATCTTTCATATTAGTTTAGGAGTAATTAGAATGAGTTTTTATGGAAGAAACCTAAAAGATGAGATAGGAAATTGCATGTAGGGATGGATTAATTGTTATTCTGGAAACCCCTTAACATGTAGAGGATTGAACCACGAATTTATGAGGTTGTAGATGAACAAAATTCTGGAAAAGATGGATTGGAACATATTAATGAAATTTTAGGGTTCTTGAGGTTTTATATGAATTTGGGGCTTGTTGATCCATATTTAATAATAGAAATCTACATGCTTTACGTTGAAATTTCATAGTATGATGATATAATGTCAGTAGTATAAATTTTGGGTCGATTGGGAATGAAAAATATGGATTTGGTGAAGGTTAGAAGCTGAAATCCATAACTACAAAT
Source organism: Sambucus nigra (assembly GCA_949130495.1). Lineage (NCBI taxonomy): Eukaryota > Viridiplantae > Streptophyta > Magnoliopsida > Dipsacales > Adoxaceae > Sambucus > Sambucus nigra. The sequence continues at coordinate 651,511,903 of OX422208.1, forward strand.
CTGCAGATTTCGCAGACCTGCTTGATCGATCAATCGAGCCTAGAGCTTCGATCGATCGAAGGTTCGATCGATCGAGCCTTAGACCTCGATCGATCGACCCCTCCTAGCAGACTCATATCTTTCCTTCTTAATTAGTTGAAATTCACTTTAATGAGGAATAAGTCATGGCCACCCTTAAAAATATGCTTTGGGAGATAAAGAGGACCAGTAGGGTATATGAATACATTTTTGGGACCTCTAATATATGACGAGAATTGTACTTTTTGGGATAATTATATAAGGAACGATGAAACTACGTATTTAAAGTGAGAGATTACGTCACATAGTTATGATAGAGAATAGATGAATACCTACTGAATTTTATAATTCGGAGGATAAAGCCATGAGAGTTATGTGGTAAGTTGGAATAATACCGAATCAAGGTTAGAAACGAACCGTTATATGTGTTTACGAAAAAGGTGAAAATAAGGATAAAAGTCGTAACTATGGGATTTGAAATATACCAAATATTGATATGGTAATATTAGTATAGTTATATGTCTATGTTTGCATATACTATCTATGTGTGAAAAATATACCCACGCTACTTGCTATCTCTGAGGTTGCCGCACTGGGACGATCTTATCATGTGTTGCCTTATGGGGGATATTGACTCGTACCCTAGAATATAGATATCCTTGGTACAGGCTATCGATTTGATAGTTCAGACGGTCCTAAGAGACGCGGGTATGTGCCATCCTCTTAGAGACTTGGAATCTATGCTTCGCCTCAATATTGTTCTGTATGTGTTAATACAATTCTATAGTGATTCTGAATTTGTATTCCCCTTAATACGAGTGATACGGGGTTTGGATAGTAGAGTATGCCCGCACCATAGTTTTTATGTGGGGTGCTGTTACGATATATATATTTTACGAGTAGTTAATATATATATATGAAATTCTGAAATCTGGAACTTCCTACTGTGATTTGATGTGTAGGACATGGTTGATGACTCAAATTGTAATACTTGTTTTGAGAAAGTATAATATGACACTGGAAAACTTTATAAATTAATTAAGTTAAAACGAGAATTTTGGATACTAATTGAAATATTCTTTTCAAACAATTGTATCGTTCAATTATAAATCCTGCGAATAACCTAAGATAAGTTAAATCATTGGGGAAAGATAGTGTGATATATGACGAGATAGACCATTGGGAAGGTTAGTACGATAGGTGTGCACATTAAAAGAGAGGTGAGAATTTCTCAAGAGAGTGTCGCACTAATATGTTGTTGCATTAACCTGTAATCAATTTAAATACTTGCTAAATGAATTTTTAAATCATATACACTATCGGGCTCTGACCCGTCTTCATTTCTCTTTCTCTCTTATATATATATATGTATATATTACAGGTGCCCAACCATAGGGGCGTCTTGCATAGGGTCCTTTGGCAGGAACGCGCTGCAGCTTAGGTGGGAGTTGCAGGCCTGTTGTTTAGACGACTTCATCCATTTGATTCTACTCCTAGCATGTTCATTATTGGGGCATGTGTCGCCCTTTCCATTATTCAGTTGTTATTTGGATATTGTACTTCATCTATTTCTAGTATTGTCACTTTGGGATTTATTATATTCAGGATGGTTTACTTTAAGTTTTATTGTTAGTGGCCAGTGTTGAATGTTAAATTTATTGGATTGATTGTTTTATAAAAGAAATAAATAAAATTTGAACGGAATGTTAAAAATGGTTTTGACACTTAGCTTAATTAATTAGGGTGTTTAAATTGGAAATTTATTTTCACGACAGTGATGCTAAGAATGATCCATCTGTTCACCTTGATTTTAATTTAATAAAGGAGTGATCGCCCGGTATTTAATTAGGCGGGGTGTCATAGTACAATCCCTAAAAACTTCGTAAATTACCGTATAAAATATTAGAATTGTAAATTGAAATTTTAACTAAATACAGTCTTTATAGATCCTAGGCATTACATATATGAGGGAACTAGCCCGCATCATATGAAATCAGAGGAAAATACAAAGCGGTGAATGGGCAATTACACTTGCATAGTGTTCTTAAACATCTCAAGTACCTAGGGCAAGAGAGATTAAAAGATCGTCTATGTTCGTATAATTTCCATACACGATTCGGTCAATATTCCCTCTATTTTCTACATGGGTAATTTACCTCGGAACGAGTTCATGTACTCCAACCCTTGAAAATTTAGCTAGATATGGTTTTATGAGAAAATAACTTCATAACAAGGCATGGAATTATGTATCTAATAAACATTGTAAAAACAGAAATTACAAAACAAGTGAGATTTGAATTGAAATAAAAATTGAGACTAAATAAGAGAATGGAATTTGATACTTGTAATCAGCTCTAGGGAAAAGAGATGAAATTAAATCCAGAATTCTCCTTGTTCTTCAAACTTACAAACTAGGGTTTTTTTCTAAGAATATGAAATTGTCTACTAAAAACTAAAAAGGATCTCTAAAATCTGACTCTCTCTAAAATTCGACTCTCATGGAAGGATGTAGGGCTTGGCCTTTTATAACACCAACTAGCACGAATTGATAGATAATATCGATGAGTTGTGCAAGATATTCCAAGATTTTCACCTCTTGAGCTCCATAATTAATTTCAGAAATTCGAACAGTTGGACCGGTCCGGATCCCATCGGATCGGTTAGTTTTTTTAGTAACCAGATCGATTCTTTTTTATTTATACCAGACCGGTCCGAATGCTATCGGATCGATTCTTTTGTCATCGATTTGGCATCAATCCGGGGGCTACTGGAATGGTGACATTTCGGATCGGTCCGAGATAAACCGGATCGGTCTGACTTTCATCAATTTTGACTTTTTCTTTCCATCTTTGACTTGTCATAACTTTTGATCTCAAGCTCCGATTTGATTGTCATTTCTTCCGATGCTCTTGTGAAATAAGGATCTTCAACTTTCCTTTAGACTTCAAATCTGAACTCCGGGTGTAAATTTACGCTTTTGCCCTTTGATTTGTCTTTCTTTGTTCTCTTCATTTTTTCTGGTTTCTTTCTTTCTTTTCTTGCACTAAATACCTGTAAAATCCATAAGAAATACACGAAACTCGGGGTACTCGTTAGAAATAGTCAATGGCAATGATCTGGGATAAAAATGATTCAATTACTTTGTTCGATATATCAAAATCACTAACTTACGGGGCTAAATTCAGAAGAATTTATGCTTGGTCAATTCCCCCTAACTTAGAACTTTGCACGTCTCGGGAAATGTAAATGAAGCTACCTAAAGTTCTATTCTTGAGATTTCTTTTATTTAACTAAAATTACACTTTCGTAGGCATGCGATTTCATTGAGAATATGCAACAAGCCTTTAAACCCTTAGGTTACCCTAGTAGGACGAGTTTTGTCTCGTGAGAGTTTGCAGTGAATACACTCACAAAATTGTTTATTGACTCGAATAAATATCAAAATACTTAAAAATTTTAGAATTTAAACTCTTCGACAAATAATCACCATAAATTCATATTCAAATGTCTCAAACCATAGTGTGTGTGTGCAAAGCCAGAAATTAAACCTCAATTTTTCACCGATTGAGCATTACGTTACTTTTCTGAAAATTCGTTTTGATTTCAAATTCTCACGGAATGCTCTCTCAAACGAATCACTCGAAATGTGGCTATTCTCTCGGTACGCGTGATATAAAGAGTAAATATTATGGACACAAATTCACGAATACAAAATTGAAAAGAAGGAAAGATATGGTGAAAAGATCTAATGATGGGAATACAGTTATTAGGAAATAAAAACATCACCTCTAGTTCACACCATTTTAATCTCTTTTATTATCTTTTCTTATCTCTCCCTGCAGTAACCAATTTCGCCATTTGGACTTGGTTAGGACTTTTTTGGGTTAAAAAGTGTAAAGGGTAAAAATAGGAATGGACGGAATGTTCGGAATTGGAAAATGTCCTTATGACGTCCATTAGTGCTTTTTCGGGCATTTGCTCATTTTTCTTTTTCTTGTTTTTTTCATTTTTTTCTTCTTCTTTTTTCTTGCTATTTTTCTTTTCTTGCCCTTTTTTTATTACACACTTTGGACTTACTTGATGGATTTCTAATTTTTCACAATTCCGGGCTATTTGGGTTTTTCGAGTTATCAAACGAAAGGAAAATATTTTATTAGGCTCAAAGTGGGTTGCAAAGGGATAATTTTTTCACAACTTTATTATGGCTAATATTTTTGTGTTAAACAAACGAGGGCCTACTTAATTGTCCAAATTGCTAATCACATTACCATATGCATCTCGAGATTAATTAAGTTTAGAAATAGGACGAATTTCGAGATAACATTTCACACATTTCCCATAACCGATCAAAACAAAGGATTGAGATCATCAACGAATTATTAAAACGCTGAAAAGAACTTTGAGTTGATCATAAACTCGGATTGATTTAAAAACTCATAAAAATTGAAAGGCTCAAAATCTCACCGGGTTTGATCAATCTCCACACTTATTCGTTAAGTCGTCAATTTTCTTTCAATTTCCATCTTCGGTCAATTTTGGCTTAGTGCATTTTGATTGTTAACAATTTGAGACTTTAAATAGAATAAAGGTGATATTTTTGAAGCTTTTAAATTCCAATTTTTATTTATTTTGAAGAAAAATATTTTTGTCTTTTTTTTTTCAAAATTTTTCAATTTATATATATATATATATATATGTGAAGTTTTATGAATATGCACTTATCATCCCCCCTAACTTAGTCTTTTGCATTGTCCACAATCAAAAGAACGATAAAGCTAAATAAGACGAAATAAGGAGTGCGATAAATAAAACAAGCAAAGTACGATAATAAAATTGTTTAGTACAACATAGTTGTGGAAACAAAAGAGAAAAAATTGACACCATAACATAACATAACTAGAGAAACGGGACTGCCTACGGGTCTGGTGAGTGGTGGGAGCTACCGGGGGTAGTGGGGTCATAAGGATCATAAAAATAAGCAGGAAGTGGGGCTTCGGGACCCAACTGGAGGCTATAAAGATCAGCCTGCATACGTAGCATCGTACTCGTATCCCATTGGTACGAGGTCATAAACTCATCAAAATGTGTCTCAAAAGAAGTAACGCACTCGGTGAGACCCGTACCAACTGGAACATAATCAGGATCAACAGTTTCATCATATTCGTCCACCTCACCTTCTTCCATCTCAGCATCTTCATCAGGAATAACCTCGTCGTCGGTAGCAGCCTCATCACCAGAGGTATCACTATCACCTCGACGCGCACGGATCATCCGGATTTTCTTGTCACTTCGGGTGCGGGATTCTTGCCCAAGTGGCTTGGGTAAGTTTATAAGATCTTGCGAGGGAAATATGCTGACATCCTTAAGAAAGGAGGTAATGAGACGATTGTAGACACCCCATTGTGTTACCCCCTAACTCTCCTTAGGTCCCTCATACCTCCCCTCATCACTACAAACCTAGGTCATATCCCGAGTACTGACCTGGAAGCCATCGGGCACTCCCCGGATCAGTTTGACCCAAAAGACAAACTCTTCATCTCGATCGAGACTCAATGAATCTTAGAAGGGCACTGAATACCCTTTCCAACAGTCTACCCCATGCGCGATTCCGACTTACCATGCGAACGAACAATCCGTTTGCGTCCAAAACTTGACCCAGAGGCCACTGGGCGCTCCCGGGCTCTGTTTGAACTAAGTCTACTCTTCATCTCAATTGAGGTTGAATGAATCTTCTAAGGGCACTGAATCCCCTTTCCAACGGTCCGTCCTGTGAGCAATTCCGACTTTCCATGCGGACGAACGATCCGTTTGACTCCGAGAGGTCACAAAATGCTCTTCGGTCCCGGTTGACCAAAGTCAACTATCCAAACTGGATCAAACTCTTTGGAATGTCAAAGTATATCTCCTAAACTTTCCAACGGTCCTCCCCGTGCGCGATTCGAACTTACCATACGGACGAACGATCCGTTTGCGTCTGAACGATTCCCCGTCCAATGGACCGACAAAAGCTTCCGAGCCATATTTGAATCATAGTCAACTACCAAACCTGGGAGAGGTCTAAAGGACTTTCGAAGGTCTCTAAATTAACTTTCCAACGGTATGCCCCGTGCAAGATTCTGACCAACGGTTTACCCTCGGCAGTCGATTTTCCAAAAAAGCGTGAAGTGCACTGCCAATTGGCAGGTTCCAGACCCTGCCTATCGGCAGGCAGGTGCAGATAGGCAGGAAGGGGTCTATGCCGATCGACACTGATCTGAGCCTATAAAAAGGTGTCCTTCACCTCATTTGTAAGGGGAGCCCAGATCTGATAAAAATCTCTCTCAGCAAATCCCACAAACCCCTCTCGAAGGCAACATGATTTCAGCTTCCAAATCCCTTTTTTACTTCCACTTTTCATCATCCTTTTCATCAAAATTGGTGAATTAACCAATCTCCATCATCATCCAAGTACAAGGGATTCTCTCCAACATTCAAGATCAAGATCTTCAAGAAGGTCTAACTTTCTCAAACTCTCTCTTAAATTCTCTTAAATTTCCAATAACTTGTTTTCTTACTTAGCACTTTTATTATCTCACACATCCTAAATATACTTTTTATTTAGTATTATTGCACATCTCATATTTTCGTATAAATAAAAACCCCAAAAAATAAGAAAAAGAGGGTTTGCTCATAAATTTCAAGTAGGGATTCTCACACTTTTTCCACACTTTTCTCACAACTAAAACACTTTTTCTACACACACACTCACACTCACAAATAAGAGATCCTTATTTGGATTTATGGGATAAACCCCACCCCTCGTTTTGTATGCGAACTACGTGGGCTTTGATGCCTTTATAGGCTACGTAGGCGTCTCGGGGTAAAACCCGAGACTCGAGTCCTTTTTCCCACTTTTTCTCTTATTTTCTATCTTCCCTAAATCCATTTTCCTTATATTCTATATACTTGTTCTTAGTGACGTCTTACCCCATATGCGTTATCATTCCATTATAACAATCAACATAAGGGTAATAGCGTAAATCTTACTTTCTAATATTATTCTTATATCTTCCTACGGATGACTCGCTTTATCTCTTCCATTATACAAGTCGAGGATTCCTACCTCCATTCTATATATACACATGTACACATATCACGGGGGGAAATATAAAGGAAAATAGCAAATATCCATGAGAGACCGAAAGGTCGGAATGGGTGCCTAACACCTTACCATTTCGTAACTAAGCCTCCGAACCCTTCTCGAATCATTTAGTTTCGCACGCACCAGTATGTCTTTGGATGCCATCCTTCAGGGTGGCTTCCCCATTTTCTTTTGTCTGAGTTGAGTAAAATAGACTGGCGACTCTGAATCCCTCTACATTTTTACATCACATCTCAAACGACGCCGGTCGAAGCGCTCTCCCGAGAGGGATGTGTGGGACCCATAGGATCCTTTTCCTCCACGACGAGGATCGGGGATGGCCATAGTGGCGACTCCACCGGGGACATTTATTTGTTTTGAGGGCTTAACTCTATTTGCATGGATGCTATATTTGTTTATGTTTCCCCTATATCCGCATGTTCCCCTTTTCCATGTGTATCCCATGCTTATGCTTATATTCACACACTTGTAGAAAATTCTCCATGTACACCTCACACCACGTGCACCTGGGATCACATATATCCCCATGTTGCATGCATCCCCCCTCCATACTTGGTGTACCTTTTAGGTTACTTGTACTTTGCTCCCTGTTTGGCATAATCAAGAAAGGCATTCTCATCATAAGATACTAATAAGGGAATCATGCATTATTCAGACAACATCACCAAAGAGCATTGCTATTGACCAAATTTTACCCAGTAACTGGAGGGTCACTTCGTGATGGGCACTGGTCTGGCAGGTCGGAGTTAGCCTAATCGATATGACTCTCACCTTCCATTGGCCAAGTACCTTCGACGTATATCGGACGGTTCTCCCGCGTCATTCCGCTTGACCGAAGTCATGACGGGAGGTATATCGCAGGGAATTCGTTCACGTACACCGAGTATATCAAATTCTCTCTCGTACGTACCGTCGCCACGAGGTATATGGTGAGGCAATTCACGTACATTCAGGTATATCAAATTGCTTGTCCACACGTACTGATTTCCCGCAAGAGCAAGACATATATCTTGGAAGTCACGCCAAATGAGGGAACCCATGCCGATTCACCCAACCAACTGCATGCCCGCATATAGGTGTCAAACCTAGGACACGCACTTTAGATTGTCGATTTCAACCCGAAACTCTGCCAAAATTCTGGGTCGATCTGTCGCCCAACTTTGGTGCATTTTTAAAATGGGACCCTGTCCGTGAGCCTGGTTACAAGTCCAAACCGTAGCTTTGCATGTATTAAAAACCCCACTTTTCCAGGCTCGGGTCATGTCTGGCATTGCATTTAGGAGAATTAAATAGAAGTGAGAACATAATAATCATAATAATCATGCTGAGTTCCGTATCCAAAAACATTTCTCCCTTGTTTATTAAAAATCCAAAAACATTTATCCCTTCTTTATCAAAAATTCAAAAACATTTCTCCCTTATTTATCAAAAATCCAAAAATAGTTCTCCCTTTTTCTAAAAAATAAATCTCATCCTACGCCTTCTCAAGTCGATCGCAAGCCCTTGGCCTGGCTCCCTAATGGCTTTGGTCTTCAGTCAAATTATCCCGGAGTTTCATCCGTTCTTCTACTACTTGTTTCGAGTCCGGAAACCATCCATTTCCCATGGAGAATACAGATCAAGTACAATTCATGCAGCCGGATCTGACGACAGTCCTAGCTTAGCTCATGTTCGAGATTGACAACCTCCAAACCGAGGTCCGAGAGATGCAACAAAACCAAGTTCCTATTCCTCAAGAGCCCGAGGCCCTATTCCCTCATGCTATGGGTCCACCCGAGCCTATCTGGGTTCTGTAAGAATATTAACATGCTCCATCTTCCCCTCCCGCCAATGGGTCGCCGCCTGCCCAGCTTCCAATGCGAAACATTACCTAGCCTATGGCTAACCTGCCTGTGGTCGCTGATCCAAAGGAGAAGGAGTTGAAAAAAGTCAAAGAGGATCTCAAGATGCTCACCAAGAAGTTTGACCAAATCAGGATCTCAGGGAATTATATGGACTACACCCACATGTCTCCTTATCTTAAAGCGAGGTTACCCGAGAAGTTCAAAATGCCAAATATCGAGAAGTTCGGAGGGAGTGGCCCCCCGATTGTTCATCTTCACAGTTATCATTATTCCATGACTCTACTTGGGGATTCTAAGGATGTGATGGCCCAATTATTTCAGCAAACTTTGAAGGATAGTGCCCTCCGATGGTTTTTATCTCTTGAGGAATCCAGAATCGACAGCTAGGAGGATGTAGCCCGAGAATTCATGTCGCAGTACAAATACACCAAAGAGCTTGAGGTCACCCGTCGTGATTTAGAGCTACTAAAATAGAATCCTGGAGAATGAGTCAGTAACTTCATAACCCGATGGAGGGAGCAAGCAGCTAGCATGACCAATCGGTCATCCGAGGAAGAGCATGTCAACATAGTGGAGAAGAATTTCTTGCCCCATGTCCGAGAAACGATGGGAGGACAATACTATCCCCACTTTCGAGCTCTCAGAGAGGCTAGAGTAGAAATCGAGGAAAGCCTCGTTAAAACAGAGGTTGAACCGAAGAAGGTGTCCGGACAGTTCACCCCTAGAAAGTATGATAGGACTGCCAGTGCTACAGTCTCAACCATAAAAAACATCTCTCAACCAACCACATTATGGGCACCAGAAAGTCGCCTTGCCCCCATCCGAAGAGAATACATTGATCTCTAGGCTCCCCTCTCCAAATTTTACCAAGCCCTGTTAAGCCGAAACCTTATCAAACCCTTAAATCCACGTCCATTGCCAAATGCACTCCCAAGAAATTTCAAGACTGATGCTCATTGCGCCTTTCACCAAACTGTTGGCCATACCACCAACCAATGCTTTCACCTTCGAAACATAATCCAAGATCTCATTGATCGGGGTACCATCTCCCCACCAGCCAATCCTAAGCGAAACACTACTCGCAATCCACTCCCAAATCACACCAATGCCATCTTCTTGGTAGAAAACCCAGATTTCAATCCGTCAACTCAAATCACACCCATATACTCTCCTAAACCTCTTTAAATTTTCCCATATTTCCTCCTAGACCCTACTAGAGTCACTGATCAGGCACTGTCACTCCTTACCAGAGCATGCATCGTTGTCCGTACCCTTTCTGAAAATGGAGGTATGGAATTGTTAGAGGTGTTGAACCAACTCCTAGAGTTCGGGATGAAATTTCCCTCACAGATGGTCATCGATTGTCAGAGATTCAGTACACTATTTTGGGAAGCACAAAAATGGGACCGAGATTCAGATAGATGGGTGGTACCAACCGACGAAGTCAGCTTAGATGATGTTGTCCAGACTATGGCAGAATTATTCGAGCAAACCAACAGCATTTGCTGTATCACCGGGTTACTTGGCACTTTGAAGCTATAGGGGCGCCTGGTCCCTTCAATCACACATATCTCCACAAAATGGGAGGACTTGTATAAAGAGGCCGTTAAAGTTGTGGAATGCATCGACTTTACATGGAAAGACAGAATTATTGCCACCGGATGGGGGGAAGAATTTGAGGATTCGAGCGAAAAATAAGCTTCAGGCCTAGTAGCCGATGTATGTGGGATGATATCATTTGAAGAGCTCATCGGAGAAATAAATAGGGTGGCAGAACAACATAAGATTGATGTGAAAACGGGATTCATGTTCTTTCCTTCTTCAGTAAATCACATGACCAGATCAGGGAGACATTGCCAGGCTCCAGGATCACTACCAGCAAATGACAAGGGGAGGGTCGTTGAAAATCTTCCTATACCATAGATGACCAACCACATCATGGGCACCATAAAGCCGCCCTACCCCCATACGAAAGGAATACACCGAGCTCCATGCTCCCCTCTCTAAAGTTTACCAAGCCCTGTTAAGTCGAAACCTCATCAAACCCTTAGATCCACGTCCATTGCCAAATCCACTCTCAAGAAACTTCAAAACCGATGCTCATTGTGCCTTTCACCAAACTTCCGGTCATACCACCGACCAATGCTTTAACCTTCGGAACATAATCCAAGATCTCATTGATCGGGGTACCATCGCCCCACCAGCCAATCCTAAGCCAAACACTACTCACAACCCACTCCCAAATCACACCAATGCCATCTTCTTGGAAGAAAACCCAGATTTTGATCCCTCAACTCAAATCCCACCCATATACTCTCCTAAACCTCTTCAAATTTGCCCATATTTCCTCCTACACCCTACTAGCCTCGCTGATCAGGCACTGTCACTCCTTACCAGAGCATGCATCGCTGTCCGTACCCGTTCTGAAAATGGAGGTATGGAATTGTTAGAGGTGTTAAACCAACTCTTAGAGTTCGGGCTGAAATTGCCCTCACAGATGGTCATCGATTGCCAGAGATTCAGTACACTATTCTTGGAAGCACGAAAATGGGATCGAGATTCAGATAAATGGGTGGTGCCAACTAACAAAGTCAGCTTAGATGATGTTGTCCAGACTATGGCAGAATTCTTCAGGCAAACCAATAGCATTTGCAGTATCACCGGGTTACTTGACACTTTGAAGCTACAAGGGCACTTGGTCCCTTCAATCACACATATCCCCACAGAATGGGAGAACTTGTATGAAGAAGCCGTTGAAGTTGTGGAATGCATCGACTTTACAGGGAAAGACAAAATTTTTACCACCAAATGGGGAGAAGAATTCAAAGATTCGATCGAAGAACAAAATTCAGAAAGAACTGGCCCATTAGACGATTTATGTGGGATGATATCATTTGAAGAACTCCTTGGAGAAATAAATAGGGTGGCAGAACAACCTTAGATTGACAAGGAAATGGGATTCATGTTCTTTCCTTCTTCAGTAAATCACATGACCAGATCAGGGAGACATTACCAAGTTCCAAGCTCACTACAGGCAAATGACAGAGGGAAGAGCGTTAAAAACCTTCCTATGCTATAAATGACCATTGAGGAGAACAAGATCCTCGATTAACTGAAGAAAACCCAATCTAACATCACTCTATGGAGACTTTTTATGTCTTCCCAGCTGCACAGAAGTGCTTTAATCAAGTTACTACTGGACCCATAGTTCCTCCATCGACCACACCAGAAGAAGCGGTAAATCTGGTCGGATCCTTGACCTCTACCCGAATGCTATCATTTTCTAAAGAAGAAATCCCCAGAATTGGGCCGAATCATAATCATGCACCCAACATCTCCGTCGAAATTATGGGGAAGTCCTTGCCACTCTACCTTGTCGATAACGGATCCGCCTTGAACGTTTGCCCTCTGAAAACCTTCAAGTGTTTAGGCCTCACAGAAAGCGAGCTCACACCAACCTCGACCGCTGTGCATGCCTACGATAATACCCACCGAGAGGTTATGGGGCATAAAACTTGTAATAGGGGTTGGCCCTATAAACCCTATCATTGAACTCCAAGTCATAGACATCCCATCTTGTTTCAACCTGTTGCTCGGACGACCCTGGCTCAATAATATCAAGGGTGTCTCTTCCTCACTCCATCAGAAATTGAAGTTCTTCGCCGATGGGCGAGTCATCAGCATTTTGGGCAACGACAAAAATGTTAAGGGTGCAAGCACCAACACTCCAATTCTCGAGATACAACACGGGTCAAATGATATGCTCCTATTAGGATTCCGCGTTGAGCCACTCCTACTCCAGCTAGGGGACAATTTGAAAGAAAGGGTTTGTCCAGAATATGACCCTCGTGGCAATGTTAATGTGATTCAGATGTTCAAAAACATGCACTTTATGCGCGAACTAGGGTTAGGGCAAAAGCAGCAAGGGATACTTGATCCCATCGAACTGAAGAAAGATTTCCCTCCTTACGGCTTGGGGTATCAACCATCAGAACAAGAGATCAGAATGATCTGCCAGTCTCGACTAAAGAGAAGATTATACTGCATCCGAACTATCTCAGGAGACTCCTTAAATGGAAGATTCATTAAAAAAATTGAGGACTTCCCATTTTGCGGTTTTCCAGAACCATGGTATGACCTCACACACAAGAAGATGAAACCTTGAATGGAGATATTTTTCCAAGATAGCTACCCATGGGACAAAAGTTCTCCGCACCGAGTACAACCGCTAATCAAAGATACCGAAGAGACTGAGGAAAGTGATTTCGAAGATTCCTTCAATTTGCAGACACTGGGGCTGGCACTCTGCATGATTCATTTAGGCACTACATCAATGGACCCATCCCGTCTGATTAAAGCTGCTGATACACCCCTCCTCAACTGGCATGCTGTGCCTGTTCTACCTCTTAAAATCTCCCCTAACCCCAATGTTTACCCTATTTCTTCTTTTGTTGTCTATCCTTCCTCAAACGTAATCGAGACCTCTTTTGATGAGGTTCTCAATGTTGTTTTTCCTATCAATGAAATAAATGAAGATTTTGAGTATCTTGCTGTGCCTTATATTAACTGCTTACATTCTAATCAAACTTTTGATGATGATGATTTTGCAAATGAACAATTCTTAACTGATCTAAATAAGGTTAATAATAAACAACATAACCGTGTTCAAGTTAATAAAGAAGAGACTGTTTTTATTAATCTCAGTTCTAGTATCCAACTGTGCGAGATTAGGATATGGGCCACCCTTGACGAGCATGAGCGCGCACAACTCGAAGAATTGCTGAAGGAGTTCGTGGGCATCTTCGCATGGTCCTATGATGCTATGCCCGACATTGATCCTGAAATAGCTCAGCACGAGATCCCCACTCTCCCAGATTACAAGCCAGTTAAACAAAAATTGAGAAAACTCCGCACCGAATGGTCGATCAAGGTCAAAGAAGAGGCGGTCAAACAGTTGAATGTGGGTTTCATTCGGGTGATCGAATATCCCACATGGCTAACCAACATTGTACCTGTGCCAAAATCAGGAGGGAAGGTTCGAATGTGTGTAGATTGCCGAAATTTAAACAAAGCTTCTCCAAAGGATGATTATTCGCTACCCAATATCGATATGATCGTGGACAACACAACCAGTCATGCTCTCAAGTCATTCGTCGATGGGTTTTTCGGATATAACCAGATCAAGATGCACCCCGACCACCAAGAAAAAATTGCATTCATCACCCCATGGGGAACCTTTTGCTACACTATTATGCCATTCGATATCAAGAATGCTGGGGCTACCTACAAAAGGGCTGCCACAACCATCCTGCATGACCTGATTGACAAAGAGGTCGAGGTTTATGTGGATGATATGATTATCAAGTCCAAAACTAGAGAAGATCATGTTCCCGCTCTCTGGAAGTTCTTTGAACGACTGCGACAGTATGAGATGAGACTTAATCCACAAAAGTGTGTCTTCGACGTTACAAAGGGAAAACTCTTAGGATTCATGGTCAGCAAAAAGGGGATAGAAGCAGATCCTGCGATGCTGAAGGCCATACTTGAGATGCCACCGCCACGATCAGAGAAAGAAGTTCGAGGTTTTTTTGGGAAATTATAGTATATCAGCTAGTTCATCAGCCAGCTAACCTCCATTTGTGAACCAATCTTCAAGCTCCTTTGAAAGGATTCAACCAAGGTTTGTAATGAGGCATGCCAAGAAGCTTTTGACTGAATTAAATAATATTTGACCCAACCTCCAGTTCTCATGCCACCATAGTCTGATCACCCTTTGCTCTTATAATTAACCATAATCGACACTGCAGCTGGGGCTTTGCTAGCCCAATATCTTGAAGACTCCCTCAAATAAAGAGCCATCTATTATGCCAGTCGCAAAGGCTTGTGTCATTGTCTGGGTCACCCAAAAGTTATGACACTACATGCTCGCCTTCCCCATCAAACTTGTATCCCGAATGGACCTCATCAAATGCCTGCTTGAGAAACCCGCCTTATCCAGTCGAATGGATCGATGGTTGATGCTCCTAACCGAATTCGATATCATGTACATCACACATAAATATGTTAAAGGAGAAGCCATCTCTAACTACCTCACTGATTACCCCATAGATGAAGCAGATGTCCGAATCTCCGAATTCCCAGATGAAAATATCGTCTGCACCACTCAAGAACGCCTCCTATGGAAAATATTCTTTGACGGCGCTGCCAACAAAAAGGGATATGGCATTGGGATACTTATGATCACCCCAGACTCCCATCGCCATTAAATTATATGACTTCCACACTCCCATCGCCATTAAATTGGATTTACCTTACACCAACAACATGACGGAATACGAGGCATGCATAGTGGGCCTCAAAGTCGCTCTCAAGGAAGGTATTCAATACCTTAATGTCTACGGAGATTCTGCCCTCATCATCGATCAAGTGCTCAAAAAGTGGAAAGTCAAGGACGAAAAGCTCCAACCATTTCATGCCCAATTAGAAGAGTTAGCCTCCCGGTTTCGAGATATCACCTTCCGTTACGTACCCTGAGTAAAGAATAACCTAGCCGATGCTCTCGCTACCTTGTCCTCCATGGTCGGCATGCCCGAAGGAACAACAATGACCCCCTTCCTAGTTCAAAAGCAAGACAAACCGACCCATTGCTACCATATTGAGCTCGTCTCTATCGAAGATCCCGAACTAGCCGATTGCTGGTACTATGATATCTGGTGCCTCCTCAAACATAGTAGGTATCCAGAGATTTCCAATAAAAAAGATCGAACAACCCTCCGAAGACTGGCCGCCTAGTACATTATCTGTCATAAAGCCCTACTCAAGAGGAACTTCGATGGAACTCATCTACACTGCATCGCAGGGGATGAGATTGAGAAAATAATGCAGAAAGTCCACAGCGGGGAATGCGGACCCCACATGAATGGTCATATTCTTGCTAAGAAGATCATCCGACAGGGCTACTACTGGACCACCATGATTCAGGACTTCACCGCCTATGTCCGGAGGTGCCTCAAATGCCAACAATTCTTCAATCTTCAACACCTGCCTCCATGAGAGTTCTACAACATGACCTCTCCCTAGCCTTTTTCCACCTGGGGTATCGACATCATAGGTAAGGTTACGCCAAAGGATTCAAATGGACATGAATTCATCCTGTGTTCCATCGATTACTTCACCAAATGGGTCGAACCTGAGTCATACGCAGTAGTGAACGCCAAGAAATTGGCCAAATTCCTCAAAAAAAATATCATCTGCCGATATGGGGTCCCGCACGAGTTGGTATCAGATAATGGGTTGCACTTCGAAGTAGAAGTCAGAGAAGTAGTCAACGAGTATGGGATTCAGAGACACAAATCTTCTCCCTACCGACCTCAGACTAATGGTGCAGTTGAAGCCGCCAACAAGAACCTCAAATCCATCATCAACAAGATGACCGAAAGTTGTACGGATTGGGTCGACAGGATCTCGTATGCCTTTTAGGTCTATCGAATCTCAATCCGAACCTCTACTGGGGCTACCCCTTACTCCCTGGTCTACGGCATGGAAGCAATCCTACCTGTGGAGCTGGAAATAGCCTCGCTACGCATCATGCTCAAAACAAGGTTAGTGAAGAAGGCTGGTGCCAAAGACGTCTTGATGAGCTAGCCCTCCTATATGAAAGAAGATTAAAAGCTCTTTACCACATACAGGGATACTATCATCGAATAGCGCAATCATTCAACAAGAGAGTCAAGGACCGCGGTGTCCAGGAGGGAGATTTATCCCTCAAAGAGATAATAGAACCCATCTGGGACCCCAGAGGGAAATTCAAGCCCAATTGGAGAGGCCCCTACATTGTGAAAAAAATCTTATCCGGCGGTGCCGCCATGCTCACTGACCTAGATGGGGAAGAGATGGCTCATCCGATCAACCTCGACCGACTCAAGAAATTCTACCCCTAAGTTCGAAATCTTGGCGCGCTACGAATCTTCTCATCCCCCTGCTATTCTAAAAAAAAATCTTCATTTCCCTCTACCCAGAACTACGTGGGCCTGATCCTCTACAAAAACTATTTTAAAATTTTTCAAAAACCCCAGAGGTACGTAGGCAACTCATGCACAACACATGAGTGCGACCCTTTATTTTTCACAAAATACTATTCTTTTCTTACCTCCGAGAACGGCGATTCATTCCAAAAATACTTGAACAAAAGGATTATGTATGCCTTAGCGATCAGTATAGATAATTCAAAATACAAAATTCATCGAAAGGCACAACTGGATGATCAGAATTTTTTTTATTGCATTAATAAGAAATTACAGTACGGATTACATAAGAAAAAGGAACAGGTAACTCCCTTCCCCATTAACCATAAAAGACAAATAAAATCCCCACATCTGTTACATAAATAAACTCTCCAAGAGTCCTACCCACACCCACCAGAGGAGTCTACACCCTCATTATCTACATCCGGATGTCCCCAAGTTTCCCCTACCTGAATAGAATGCTGTAAACATTCCATGGATCGATGAGCCTTAACCATCTTTGAAAAGACCATAACACCCACTTCCATGGTGTTAGATAAAACAAACCATCTCTCTCCAGTCTCCACGGCCAACATCTTGCTGACTACCTTCTTCCACAACCACTTCATATAATCTTTGGGGACATGACAAACCTCCCCGATAGACTCAGAGGGATGGGTCGACGGACGCCAAATTTCCCACACAGATCCAAGCATCAGACGCAATCACTCAGTCAAATCTTCTACTAGAACGAAATTTGAGGTTCGAGGGGGCACGACCTGCGCCCAGCCAAATTGGAGCAAAAGCTGCCAAGGGAAATAAAAAGAGGTCTGCCTGAGACCAACCAGCCGCACATATGAATACTCTCCTAGCTACAGAAAAGGATGCAACTGTCCCCACCAAGGTACTGACCAATACAGCCCACGAGCCCCATACTCCACAAGCCAATTCTTTAGTTCTCAACATACATGCCAATGCTAATGAAATGGTGTGAAAAGAAGTTGGGTACAGGCGATAAAGGATACTCTAGAGGAGTTTCCAAGCGGAATATTTCAGACAACTACATGAACAACATCACAGGGCTACCCCTAAAAAAGTTAGAAAGACCTTCTCTCCAGGCATCCAGGCCATTCAGGGTCTCCGTCAGTATCACCGCCGCAGGATTACGACGGTATGACATCCATGAAGTAATGGCTGAAAGTTGCGGGTCCACCAGCAGTTCCCCAGTCACCAGTAATAATTTTGAAACCAAGCTCAGAACAACGGTTCCAACATAGCCATCATCACCCACTTCCCGCAAATGCACGAACTGCAGCACGACCGGGAGGGAGATCATTCCTCCAGCAACCCATGATCTGGCCGCCGAAGATGAAATACGAAGAAGCCCAGCCAACAAATCCCTGGGAGAACAGGAAAATTCAGGCAAAGTCGCTGCAACCCCGGGATTTACACCCACCATGGCAGAAAATTCCTCGTAGGTAGGACAAACTTCTTCCAACCCAAAGCGGAATACATGGTCTTCGGGGTACCAGAATTGTACCGCCGCCCTCAGCACGTTCCACTCAAGAGGCCGATTACGCCACAGGGAGACTCGACGTATGTTGAAAGCATCATGGTCAACATTATAAGAGCACATTGCTTCTAAGGCTTCGAGGTAGTTGGAAAACTCGGTGCTACCAGGGAGAGCCATCTTGCAAAGCTAAAAGATAATGGGAAAGTGGGTAAGAATGCAAAGGTGTGATGAAAAAATTCCACCCTTACCCCTTTTTATACTTGAAAACCCTCACAAGGAGCATAATCCCTGCAGAAATCGGAGGGAATCCTACCCCACAAGGTACCAAAGACTGAAGAGGGTACCAATCAAAGCGTTTAATTGATGGGACTCGACTGAACTACCAATAGGCAGGTCAAGGTGCTTGCCGATCGGCAACCCCCCATTTTTAGAAATTTCCTTTTTTTCTCTTTTGACAAATCAGAAAACTCAATAAAGATAAATTGATATTCTCAACAGAATTTCAAGAATCCCCTTTTCTCCTTATATTTTCTCCTTTTAATTAAAAAACTTTCCTTCAAAAAATATTCCTTTTTACGGTCTCAGCAGCAAAGTAAAATGCGCATGTGCATTCATTTATCATTAATAAGAGATAATAAAAAAACTTCATTGCATTGCATATATTTGCGTTCTGTGTTACATCAATTTTGTAGGAAACAAAAAGAAAAAACAAAAACAACGGGACTCAACCCGAACCCACATTCTCTCTCTCTCTCTCTCTCTCTCTC
This sequence comes from Sambucus nigra, assembly GCA_949130495.1. Classification (NCBI taxonomy): domain Eukaryota; kingdom Viridiplantae; phylum Streptophyta; class Magnoliopsida; order Dipsacales; family Adoxaceae; genus Sambucus; species Sambucus nigra. Next base: position 651,531,189 of record OX422208.1, read on the forward strand.
TCTCTCTCTCTCTCTCAAGAGCTACCACCCCCACAACGTGCTCTCTTCCCCCTACGGCGACATGACGCACCACCACTACCCGAGCCAGAGTCCTCTCCATACGAGGCAGACGACACCAAGCAAGAAGGAATAGGAACCGCGTCCCAAATATGAGCAGTCGCCAAAGATATCCAGTCTCTGATGTCCCTGAGCAGGTGGCTGACACCCGGACTTGCTGAAAGAAAAGTTGAAATCAGTATCAAAGCAATGATGACCAAAATAGAAAAGAAAGAGAGAAAGGAACAGAAAGGTATACCGCAGGTCGAAGGACCTCCTCTGTCAAACCCAACTCCTCCGGATCCGTCACATGAGGACGGTACAACATTGGCACCATACCTCCATCAGCTTGTCGGATGTTGTACGAAGGGGTATGCAACCGCATAAAAGGGACCTCTGAGGTATCCGTCGCCGTCCTAGATGCCGATGGACCACCGCCACTGTGAGAAGATCCCACAGCTCAACTAGAACCCATAGGAAGGAAGGGCAACGCATCATATATGCTGGGCGCCATCAACCAGCTCGTCACGAATTATATATAGTCATACGACGCAGCCGTATCGGTGTATAGCAAGTAGGACTCGGTAATCATCGCCACGATCCTCTCATCCTCCAACAGCTGTCGCTCTCGCCTAATAGATGTAGGAGGCTACGCGAGTGGCACCACCACCTCCTCCTCAGCAATCTGGCGAATCACCCTCTCCCCGAGGTACCAAGAATGGCCAAACTCATGCGCCAGCAAGCGCCTCATTCGCACATTCACCCCGTCTCCCCCGCATCCTGAATGGTCATCTCCAAGGGATAAAAGGTCACCTGAAATCTCCAAAGCGAGCATAAATCAATACAAGATCAAAAGGTGCAAAAATCAAGATTGAAATGGAAAGAGTCTTACCCTACAACTGGTTAGGTCGTTCAAGACCTGACGCACCGCCTCCAGGGAGAGAGATCCCTTCGACTGTCGATTGGCTTTACTCCATCGATACAAACGGTAGAGGTCCCCAACAGTGTCGTCCTTCAAAGCGATCAGCGGGGTGTTGCACCCAATCACCTCATAGAACCACGTCTGAATTCGTAAACAAAAAGAGACACATAAGGAAAATGCGAATGCATGAAAAGAAATGCACAAACTGAAGAATACCTCAAGCAGGTACGTGGCTCAAGTAAAGGTCTGCCAGCAGTACCGGCTGAATGCATCCAGAGAAAAGTAAAGGGTTGCCAAGGTCAGACCCCCCCAATCATATAAAGGGATGTTCGAAAACATCCTCAAGTACGGTAGAAATCACAAATGGATGACTTCACCGCTCGACGCCACCATGAAACCTCCCAACACCAGCAAAATCAATAACCGAGCAATCTGCCTCACTTGCATCCCATCCTCCACATCAATCACCCTGCTCAGCAGAACTTCCTTCAGCAGGGACAACCGAATAGAATCTCCAGAAACAATCCTCCTCACATCACCAAGTGTCGCATGCACTGCCTCCAGTCTCACCCATAAAAGGGGATCCACCTCTATCTAATATTTAACACAATCCAGCCCCAGCAGCTGCTGCATGTCTATGGGAGTCACAGTCATTTCCCTAAAGCCGAAATGAAAGGTGCGGGTAGTGTCCCACCATCTCTCTCCCAGAGCACACAAGATCGCTGTCGAACGAGGCATCTCATCCAGCGCCGATGGCAACCACCCAAAACCCGTTGATGAGACCACCCAGCGCACCACAGGTGGGAGATGCTCCCAGACGTCCTTGATCCCCGTTGTCCCACGGGCACGCATGTTCTTCAAATAAATATCAGACTGGAAAAAAGAAAAGTCTCATCAAAAGTCAAGAAAGAAAAATCACCAAAAGAGAAAAATGCCAAAGGTCGGGTTACTTACATAACCGCCTGGAATCAATCTCGAAGAGCGATGATGCGATGGCTCCAACAGCAAGGTCCGCTCATTCGCAACAGGCTCAAATGCATCAAAGGAGTTCTCATTCCCCAAAGAAAGGGGCACCCTGTCCCTCCAATCCACATTCGCCTAATCATCAACGGTCAACCACTCACAGTGGACTGCAGTGCTCACAAAGGCGGTCATTTCTTGAAGATCAGAACGCTAGAACGATTTGCAGAAGAATCGCAGAGAGAGACAAAGCAAAAGAAGTTGTGAAAAAATGAGGGGATTCTCCCCCTTTTTATAGGAAGCCAAGCGCCATGCCGATCGACACCTCCCCCTACCATACCGATCGGCACTGACTCCTCACCTTCCCGAGGCAGCCCAAAAGTCCGTGCTATTGCCGAATCGCACTTTTCATACCATGCCGACCAGCACCCCCCTTCAATTTCGTACAGAAATTCCCAAAAAATATCAGAAAGCCCCGAAAAATCCTCAGAAAATTCTTAAAAATCCCAGGATGGATTTTGAACATGTTCACCGAAAAAACTTCGCATTCCCTCAAGAGAAACCCCTCTTCCCCAGCGGAATCCCCAAAAACCAAGTGAGACTCCTCCCGGTAAAACTCCAGATCACCTGATCACTTCCCCAGCGGAATTCTTTTACAGCACCGAAATAGGTTGTTCCCCCATGCGAGGCCTCCTAAAAGCTTCCCCAGCTATCGACTCCCCAGCTCAGATCAAAATCACAAAGCTCTTTCTCCTGCATAATCGAATTCCAATCTTTATCTACTCTTGGGTTATAATTGGCCCCGGTCTTGGATTGTCACCTGAGTTAGGTCAGAATTAACCTTAGTCCTCAGTCGTCACCACTCTTGGGTCAGAATTGGCCTCGGTCTTGGATCGTCACCTGAGTTATGTCATAATTGACCTCGGTCCTCAGTCGTCACCATTTTTGGGTTAGAATTGGCCCCGATCTTGGATCGTCACCTGAGTTAGGTTAGAATTGACGTCGGTCCTTGGTCGTCACCACTCTTGGGTTAGAATTGACCCCGGTCTTGGATCGTCACCTGAGTTACGTCAGAATTGACCTCGATCCTATGTCATCACCACTCTTGGGTCATAATTGGCCCCGTTCTTGGATCTTCACCTGAGCTAGATCAGAATTTACCTCGGTCGTCGGTCGTCACCACTTTTGGGTCGGAATTGGCCCCGGTCTTAAATCGTCACCTAAGTTAGGTCAGAATTGACCTCGGTCCTCGATCGTCACCACTCTTGGGACAGAATTGGCCCCGGTCTTGGATTGTCACCTGAGTTAGGTCAGAATTGACCTTGATCCTCGGTCGTGACCACTCTTGGGTCAGAATTGACCTCGATCCTCAGTCGTCACCACTCTTGGGTTAGAATTGACCCCAGTCCTCGGTCGTCACCACTCTTTAGGTCATAATTGACCTTGGTTATCAAACCATTACCCTAAGCCTGCAGATTTGGCTTTGATCCATAGAATTGGTCATCCCCAGCACACTCCTTAGGTCCTCAGAATCGGCCTCAACCCTTTGAATCGGTCATACTCCCTCAAAATCATCATGTGGTGTCTATTCGACGGTCATCATTTGTTCCAAATTCACCCATAGAGGGGCTCTGTAGACACCCCATTATGTTACCCCTAACTCTCCTTGGGTCCCTAGTACCTCCCCTCATCACTGCAAACCTAGGTCATGTCCCGAGTACTCACCTGGAAGCCATCGGGAACTCCCCGACTCAGTTTGACCCAAAAGTCAAACTCTTTGTCTCGATCGAGACTAATGAATCTTCGAAGGGCACTGAATACCCTTTCTAATGGTCCACCCCGTGCATGATTTCGGTTTACCATGCGGACGAACGATCCGTTTGCGTTCGAAACCTGACCTAGGGGCCACCGGGCGCTCCCGGGCTCTGTTTGACCTAAGTCAACTCTTCAGATCAACTGAGGCGGAATGAATATTCGAAGGGCACTGAATCCCCTTTCTAAGAGTCCATCCCGTGCGTAATTCTGACTTTCCATATGGACGAACGATCCATTTGACTTCGAGAGGTCACCGAATGCTTCTCGGGCCTGGTTGACCAAAGTTAACTATCCAAACTACGTCAAACTTTTTAGAATGTCGAAGTACATCACCTAACCTTTCCAACGGTCCGCCCCGTCCACGATTTGGAATTACCATACGGACGAACGATCTGTTTGCATTCGAACGATTCCCCGTTCAATGGACCGACAAATGATTTTGAGACATATTTGACCTAAAGTCATCTCCCAAACCCAGGAGCCGTCCAAATAACTTTAGAATATCTCTGAATTACCTTTTCAACGGTATACCCCATGCATGATTCTGACAAACGATTTGCCCTCGGCGGTCGATTTTCCGAAAAAGTGTGAAGCGCACTACCAATTGGCAGGTTCCAGACCCTGCCTATCGGCAGGCAGGTGTCGATAGGAAGGAAGGGTTATATGCCGATCGGTACTGACCTGAGCCTATAAAAAGGCAGCCTTTATCTCATTTGCAATGGGAGCCCAGATCTGATAAAAACCTCTCTCAGCGAATCCCAAAAACCTCTCTCGAAGGTAGCGTGATTTCAACTTCCAAATCCCTTTTTTACTTCCAGTTTTCATCATACTTTTCATCAAACATGGTGAATTAACCACTCTCCATCATCATCCAAGTGCAAGGGTTGCTCTCCAACATTAAAGATCAAGCTCAAGATCTTCAAGAAGGTCCAACTTTCTTAAACTCTCTCTTAAATTCTCTTAAATTCCCAATAAATTATTTTCTTACTTAGCACTTTTATTATCTCACACATCCTAAATATACTTTTTATTTAGTATTATTGCACATCTCATATTTTCATATAAATAAAAACCCAAAAAAATAAGAAAAAGAGGGTTTGTTCATAAATTCCAAGTAGGGATTCTCTTACTTTTCCCACACTTTTCTCACAACTAAAACAATTTTTCTACACACACACACACACTCATAAATAAGAGATCCCCATTTGGATTTATGGGATAATCCCCAACCCTCATTTTATATGCAAACTACGTGGAATTTGATGCCTTTATACGCTACGTAGGCGTCTCGGGGTAAAACCCGAGACTCGAGTCCTTTTTCCCACTTTTCTCTTATTTTCACTCTTCCCTAAATCCATTTTCCTTATATTCTATATACTTGTTCTTAGTGACGTCTTACCCCATATGCGTTATCATTCCATTATAACGATCAACGTAAGGGTAATCGCTAAATCTTACTTTCTAATATTATTCTTATATCTTCCTACGGATGGCTCGCTTTATCTCTTCCATGATACAAGTTGAGGATTCCTACCTCCATTCTATATATACACATGCACACATATCATGGGGGGAAATATAAAGGAAAATTACAAATATCCATGAGAGACCGAATGGGCGGAATGGGTGCCTAACACCTTCCCATTTCGTAACTAAGCCTTCGAACCCTTCTCTAATCATTTGGTTTTGCACGCACCAGTATATCTTTGGATGCCATCCTTCGGGGTGGCTTCCCCTTTTTCTTTTGTCTATTTTGAGTAAAATAGACTGGCGACATTGAATCTCTCTACATTTTTACATCACATCTCAAACGACGCCGGTCGAAGCGCTCTCCCGGGAGGGATGCATGGGACCCAAAGGATCCTTTTCCTCAGCGGTGGGGATCTGGGATGGCCACAACGACCATAAGGAAGAGGGGCCCTACCCTTTTTGTCCATTGATAATAGCTTCATGGTCAAACAGATGATACACCATAGTAGCTTGACACGGGTGCATAACCGAATCATTTGATGTTTGCAAAAGGTTGGCACAAACAATGTGAAAATTGATTCGGGCCTTGTTGGGTAATCGACCAACATGAAAAGTCTCAGTATTCCAAACCGAACTTGGAGCGATTCGAGACATGCAAACATCTTTGGACACAACCGGATCAACACTGGAATAGGTAAATTGGGTGGGAGTGATCACACCTTTAGACTCGAGTTTATGGGACCGAAGTTCAAGCGAGAACGGTATCGGTGTCGAGTCGACAAAGGCTTGAGATTCGAAATCTGCGGTACGGACGAGCGAACTGTATAACTGATGCACTTCATTCTCCCATATGGCCTTGTATGGTTCATTGAAAAATCTATACCAGCCTCGGGACATGAACATTCCTGTGAGAGAATTAGGAAGCTGATCCCAAAGCACCTGACGCTCAATGTGGATTTTTTGCCTAGGACCGAAAAAACGGAGGCACCAATTCCCCTCTCGGCGTGAACGATATTGTCCATTGGCATCGGGTAGTACTTCAATGGAATTATACTTCTAGGCAGAAACCATGGAAACTTAAGAGCTGTACAGAAAAGAGAGAGAAGAAAATGGTGATGGAGGTGTGAAAGAAAGTGGAGAGGTTAGGGTGATATTTATAGGTTGGATGGGGGTTAGGGGGAAGAATTGGTAGGAAATATTGGAGGGAAAGGATGGGGAAGGGGGGTTGTACGATTTTTTGGGGAGAGGAAGAGATTGGGGAAATAAATGAGGTGTCGATTGAAGAGGTTTTATCCTCGGGAAAAATAGCCTGCAGACGACCGGATCGATCCAAATTCAGATCGGACCGGTTCGATTTATTTTTTTATTTTATTTCTTTTTTAATACCGGATCAGTTCCTTTTTTTCAGGGCCTGACTGATCCGGTATGTAAAAATGCTAGCTTTTCCTGCTTTAGTTCAGTGGCCACATTCAGCTTGATTTCTCTAAACTAACGCTCCCTCCCAAAACGCACTTGAGACATGTTTTTGATTCCCACCTCTGGTAGTGACACACAACTATGACTTCCTAACTAGCCTAACATCCTATGACTACTATACACAACATTCACCCCATACATGTCGAGGGTGCGACGACCTCACCTTTCTTTCTCGGTCAATCCCCATAAATGGGCTCCGACAACTAGATCGTGATGGCTTCCATTACAACCGCATCTAAATATGGCTTGATACGTTGTCCGTTAACCTTGAATGTGTTTCCAACCTTTTTGATGCGCTAGTTCAACAGCTCCATGGGGGAATACTTCCTTCACAATGAATGGACCTGACCATCGTGACTGCAATTTTCTCGGAAACAAGTGCAACCTCGAGTTTTAGAGGAGTACTTTTTGTCCCGAATGAAACTCCTTACGTCGGATGATTCTATCGTGAGCACATTTCATTCGTTCTTTTGAGATTTTAGTACTTTCATACGCATCATTGCGTATTTATTCTAACACATTCAACTGAAGTTTACGTGTTTCACCGTCTTTTTCCATGTTAAAGTTCACCCTTTTAATAGCCTAATACGCTTTGTGTTCAATTTCAACTGGAAGATGACAAGATTTTCCATATACAAAACTAAATGGGGACATCCCAAGGGGATTCTTACATGAATTTCGATAAGCCCAAAGCGCATCATTCAATCTGAAAGACCAATATTTCCGGTTAGGTTCGACTGTCTTTTCCAAGATAATATTTATTTCCTGATTGGTTAGCTTGGCTTGGCCATTCGATTGAGGGTGATAAGTCGTTCCAACCTTATGGACGACCCTATACTTTCGCATTAGCTTTTCCATCGGTCGATTGTAAAAATGAGTGCCATTATCACTGATGATAGCCTTAGGAACTCCGAATCGAGAGAGTATGTGTTCTTGAATGAATTTTATCACCACCTTATTGTCATTCGTCCTTATTGCTATGGCCTCTACCCATTTTGACATGTAGTCTACTGCGACGAAGATGTATAGAAAGCCAAAAGAGGGTGGAAAAGTCCCCATGAAGTCTATACCACAATAATCAAAAAGCTCTAACACAAGTATGGGGGTCAATGGCATCATGTCACGGTAAGTAATAACTCCCATTCTTTGGCATCTATCACATGATTTGCAAAAAGTATACACATCCCGAAAGATTGTGGGCCAAAAGAGATCGCTTTGTAGGATTTTTGCAGCAGTTTTATTTTTGGAGAAATGACCCCCACGTGCTTTCGTATGACAAAATTGGATTACCCTTTGAATTTCTTTATCAGGTACACATTTTTGGATGATTTAATCAACACAATACTTAAACAAATATGGATCATCATAAAAGAACATGTGTGACCAAGTAATGAACTTCCTTCTCTCTTAAGGAGTCCAATTGGTGGGAACGACTCCAGTGACAAGGTAATTTACTATATCCGCAAACCAAGGAAGAGAAGAAGTAGAAAATATATTTTCATGCAAGAAATACTCGTCTATGGGGATGGGATCAATAGGTACGTCAGGCGAGAGTTGTGATAAATGGTTAGCAACGATATTTTCTACTCCTTTCTTATCTTGAATCGAGAGAGTAAACTCTTATAGGAGTAAGATCCACCTTATTAGGCGCGGTTTGGCATATTTCTTGATCAGAAGATATTTGAGGGCTGAGTGATCAGTGAAGAAAATGATGGGCGATCCAATAACGTAAGAGCGGAATTTATCGAGAGCAAAAACGAATACTAGTAATTATTTCTCCGTGGTGAAGTAGTTAAGCCGGGGGCCAGATAATGTCCTACTAGAATAGTAAATAACATGAGCTTTCTTGTCTTTTCTTTGTCCAAGAATAACCCCAATTGCGTAATCACTTGCATCACACATAAGCTCAAATGGTAGTGACCAATCGGAGCTTGCATGATAGGAGCATAAATTATCATGCTTTTAAGTCTATCGAAAGCTTCTTGGCATGCGTTATTCCATTCAAACGGAGTGTCCTTCATGATAAGATTACTCAAGGGTCTAGCGATGGCGCTAAAGTCTTTGATAAATCTCCTATAAAATCCATCATGGCCTAGAAAGGACCTCACATTTTAAAGCGATTTTGACGGGGATAACTCAACTATTACTTCTATTTTTTGCTCGATCAACCGCAATTACCCTAGATGAGACTAGGTGGCCCAGAACTACGCCCTCAGTGACCATAAAATGGAATTTTTCCCCAATTGAGGACAAAGTCTTTTTCCACAAACCGGAATAATACCTTTTCAAGATTATCTAAACATTGGTCGAAAGATGGACCGAAAATGCTGAAATCCTCCATGAACACCTCAATACCTTTTTCTATCTTGTCGCTAAAGAGACTCAACATGCACCTTTGAAAAGTTGTTGGTGCATTATATAACCCAAAAGGCATACATTTGTAGGCAAACGTACCAAACGGGCATGTAAAATTCATCTTTTATTGATCAAGTACATCCACTTCAATCTAATTATAGCCAGAATACCCATCTAAGAAACAATAGTAAAGATGGCCCGCTACTCGTTCAAACACCTGGTCGATAAACGGCAAGGGAAAATGGTCTTTTCTTGTTCCGACATTGAGTTTTCGGTAATCAATGCAGACACGCCACCCGGTGGTGGTGCGTTAGGGTATTAATTCTCCCTTAGTGTTTTCAACCACGGTCATACCCAACCTGTTTGGAACGACCTGAATTGGGCTCACCCATTTACTATCGAAAATGGGATAGATAATCCCAGCATCTAATAATTTGATGATTTCCGCTCAAACTACATCTTTCATGGTTGGGTTCAGTCGCCTTTGCATCTTTATCGAGGGCTTCACCTCCGCCTTGAGGTGGATTTTATGGGTACAAATCAAAGAACTTATACCTTTCAAATCTTCTATAGTCCAACCAAACGCACTCCTATGATTCCTCAACACATTCAACAACATTCCTCTTGCTCTTTTTATAAACTAGAAGAAACAACAACATGAAATGTGTCATCTTCTCCCAGAAAAGCATATTTTACATGAGAGGGTAGTTTCTTTAACTCGAGACTAGGAAATCTATCTTCAGAGGGGATCATGAGTGACTCGCTCAGGGGTAATTCCTCAAATCTCAAAATCCAGTCAATATCTCTCAACTTCTCGAAACTCACTTCTTCTTGCAACTAAGCTCCCAACTCTTCTACTTCATGCTCAAACTCAGTATAAGAACTCTTATTCTCAACACCTTGCACTAAACAAGCTTCCAGTGCATCTCCACCTATGATCTTCTCAATGTCCTCATCCACTACCTCTTTAATAAGATCAACCTCATGAATTTCATCCTCATCACCCATTTGGTTAGTGACATTGAAAATATTGGTCTCAAGGGTCATGTTTCCAAAAGTGAGTTGCATTTGGCCATTACGTGTATTGATCAAAGCATTAGAAGTAGCTAAAAATAGATGACCCAAAATTATGAGAACATTATTACTCGAATGGGGGGAAGGTTCCGTGTCCCAAATGACAAAATCAATCGGGAAGTAGAATGTGTCCACTTGAACTATCACGTCCAACACAACCCCACGAGGCACTTTCATTGTTCGCTCTGCTAACTGTAGAGTGATTCGGGTAGGTGTAAGATCACCTAAATCAAGCTGATTATAGATAGAGTATGGAAGGATATTCACACTCGCACCTAAGTCAAGAAAATCTTTTTCAACTCTACTCTCTCCTATAACACATGAAATTGTAAGTGCACCAAAATCCTTGAATTTTAGTGGAAGATCATTATGAAAGATTGAGCTCACATTTTGCGCCAAAAAGACGTTCTTCTTCACCTTAAGCCGTCGTTTGATAGTCAAAGGATCTTTGATGACTTTGGCATATGCTGGAATTTGTTGGATAGCATCCAAAAATGGCAAGTTCATCTTCACTTGCTTCAGAACATCTAAAACCTCAGTACGCGAAGCCCCCTTTTTGGGTGGTGCCAAGCGTTGTTAATATTCATCTCCTTTATCCTTATCTTCCATGTGCAATGGGGTCTCCTCAGATTCTGAAGCTTCTTTAGCTTTAGATTCCTTGGGAGGTGGTGGAACTAGATCAATTACGAGACCACTACGTAGTGTCATGACAACTTGACATTATTCTGGCAAATCCGACGATGTAGAGCTAACCGTAGTTTATCCTTGAGTAGGAGGTCTTTGGCCTTAAGCTGGGAATTTAACCTTCTCCTGAGTATTCAATGCAGATTGTAACCTAGAGATGCTAGTATGAATTTCTGTGAACATTCGATCATACTTAGCATTGCCCTCCTTTTGAGATTGGATGAATTGATTCAGATTATCCTCAAGAGATCGCCTAGGTGGAGTGACATAAGGACCAGGAGATGGTAACTGCATAGGGGTTTGCGTCAGAGGAGGCATTTTCTGAAATTAAGTAGGGGGTGGTGGCAAAGCCACATGTGGATTAGGAGCCATCCCACCTTGGGGTGGTCCATAGTTGAAACCAGGGTGATTCCTCCAAGATTGATTGTATGCATTCCTTTGTGGTACATTAAAATTACCTCGAAACCCTCCTATTGTCTCTACATGCTCAGTGTACATTTCCTTGTATGCAAGGATAGTAGGACATCCTTTGGTAGAATGACCAACAGCACAAATGGCACACACTTTGTCTTTTCTTTCTTGCACGGGTCCAACTACTTCTCTTAATCGAACTTCAAGCATGTCTCTGAAATTATTTTCCAATTGGTCAAATTTACGATCTAACAAAGTGTCCTTGTCGAAGTGATAAATACCAGATGTAGCAGACGAGTTGGACACTTGCCGATTTTTATTTTGATTATTGGGGTCAGAAACATCCCATGCTTGCGTAGTCTCCGCTACGTATTTCAGATGAGCCTCAGCATCGCTCGAGTCTAGCTCCCGGAATGGTCTTTCGCACATTGTCTGAACAAGTTTTTTAGATGCTAACGTAAGCCCTTGACGAAAAAATAAAATGAGATGATGTTTTTCGAATCCATGATGTGGGCAAGCACTAACTAACTCCTGAAATATTTCCCAACACTTGTCGAAAGCCTCATTCTCATTTTCTCAAAAAGTTTGTATTTGGGATTTGATAGAGTTGGTTTTTTGCTGTGGAATGAACTTGGATAGGAACTTAGTTTGCATATCTCTCCAGGATAAAATAGAATTCAGGGGTAGTGACCATAGCCAAGTCTTAGCTTTATCCTTTAAAGAAAAAGTGAAAAGCTTTAACTTAATAACATCTTGTGGGCAGGTTTGGTCACCAAACGTCTCACATGCTTCTTCGAACTCTCTAATATGGAGATATGGTTTTTCAGAATCCATCCTGTGAAATGTAGGAAGAATTTGGATCATCCCATTATGAAAGTGGAACTGACAGGCATTATACGGGAGTAAAATGCAACCAGGGGTAACAGTTCGCTCCAGAAATAAAAAATCTTTCATGGGAAGATATGGTATCTCTTCCTCTCCAGCACCAACTCCAATACTACCGCGCACAGACATATTACAACCAAAAGATTCATAATTCTCACTTGTTGTTTGACTCAAAGAGCGACTTGTGATTGAATTATGAGGCGAAGGAGGTGGAACCCAAAAGTGTGGAGAGTCGGTGGTATGAGAATTTTCAGAATTAGCTTCGGCAATAGGATTTTCGTGAACTTGGGTGAGAAGTGGATTCTGCATGTAATCGTAGAAGAGATGACATGAAAGGTAGTATAATTTTTTTTTAGAAAACCCCTTTTAGATTAAATTCACTTTCCTAAATATGACCAGATGACGATCCCCGGCAACGGCGCCATAAACTTTACGCGACTAAGAATTTGTCTCAGAAATGCGTTCTATCTAAGCTCAAGTGCAATCCTGTCGCGTTAGTAATAATCTGACAAGTCGGGATCGTTTTCACAGGGATCAAAAATTGGCAATTTTTAATAGCGTATGATGAGTTATTTAACCTTCAAATGATTTCTCCAAAGAAAAGAAAAGATGATTGACGGGTTGAAATTTCCAATTGATGATTAAATAAAAATAAACTACGTGCACAAAAACACTAATAATTGTAAAGAAATAAGATATGAAAATGAGAGAAAATAGGGTAGAGTACAATCCCTCAAATCTTAGTAAATTACTGTATAAAATATTAGAATTGTAAATTGAAATTTTGACTAAATCCAGTCTTTATAGATCTTAAGCATTAAATATATGAGGGAACTAACCCACATCATATGAAATTTAAGGTAAATACAAAGCGGTGAATGGTCAATTACACTTGCATAGTGTTCTTAAACATCCCAAGTACATAGGGCAAGAGAGATTAAAATATCGGCTATGTTCGTATAATTTCCATACACGGTTCGGTCAATATTTAATTTACCCTCTATTTTCTACATGGGTAATTTACCTCGGAACGAGTTCATGTACTCCAACCTTTGAAAATTTAGCTAGACATGGTTTTATGAGAAAAGAACTTCATAACAAGGCATGGAATTATGTATTTAATAAACATTGTAAAAACAAAAATTACAAAACAATTGAGATTTGAATTGAAATAAAAATTGAGATTAAATAATAGAATGGAATTTGATACTTGTAATCAGCGCTAGGGAAAAGAGATGAAATTGAATCCAGAATTCTCCTTGTTCTTCAAACTTACGAACGAGGGTTGTTTTCTGAGAATATGAAATTGTCTACTAAAAACTAAAAAGGCTCTCTAAAATCTGACTCTCTCTCTAAAATTCGAATCTCTTGGAAGGACGTAGGGCTTGGCCTTTTATAACACCAACTATCATGAATTGACAGATAATATCGATGAGTTGTGCAAGATATTCCAAGATTTTCACCTCTTGATCTCCATAATTAATGCCATAAATTCGAACAGTCGGACCGGTCCGGATCCCATCGAATCGGTTCGTTTTTTAGTAATCGGATCGATTCTTTTTTATTTCTACCGGACCGGTTCGAATGATATCAGATCGGTTCTTTTGTCATCGTTTCATCATCAATTCAAGGGATACTGGAATGGTGACATTTCGGATTGGTCCGAGATAAACCGGATCGGTCCAATTTTCATCAATTTTGACTTTTTCTTTCCATCTTTGACTTGTCATGACTTTTGATCTCGAGCTCCGATTTGATTGTCGTTTCTTCCGATGCTCTTGTGAAATAAGGATCTTCAACTTTCCTTTAGGCTTCAAATCTGAACTCCGGGTGTAAATTTACGCTTTTGCGCATTGATTTGTCTTTCTTTGTTCTCTTCCTTTCTTTCGGTTTCTTTCTTTCTTTTGTTGCACTAAATGCCTGTAAAATCCATAAGAAATACACGAAACTCAGAGTACTCGTTAGAAATAGTCAATGGCAATGATATGGGATAAAACCGATTCAATTACTTTGTTCGAGATATAAAAATCACTAACTTAAGGGGCTAAATTCAGAAGAATTTATGCTTGGTCAGGCAAAACAGAACAAACATTGAACTTAAATTTGTCTCCCTTATAAGATCGTAGTGTAAATAAAATAACTAAAAAGAACCCAATAACGAAAAACAAAGAACACATTAAATATACAAACAATGTAAAAAACAGTAATGAAATATACCATGAGAGAGAGAGGGAGAGATAAATGTATATTACCTTTGAAAAAAATTCGGTCTTCTAAGTTACGACCTTTTCCAACACAAATGTAGTCTCTCTCTCTCTGTACTTGCCTTTGCGTGAAGATATCTGATACGACCTCTATCTCTAGCCAGTTGTAAGTCCCAATAAAAAAGACACATGTTCGAAGGTTTTTAAAATTATCCAATGAAATATCCACAAAACACTCGAAGTTTTCAGAGTTGGCTAAAAAAATTCTAAGCGGGTTGGAGGTCCCAAGATATTTTTTTGACTTATTACTAATATAGCCTATATATTTGAATTATAGTAAAATTTTAGGAGGAAAAAGATGGGGGAAATTAATTTTAGTAGGTTAAAATTGTAAATGTCATATAAACTATAAAATAAGGTGTGGTGAGTTGTAGAGCTTATGGTGTGGATTGCAATCTCACCCTCAACTTAGTGCCTTGCTGTCTTCGATCTGAACCGTGAAATGTCTTCCCAACTTATGAATAATGAAAACACCATTGTAACTTATTATATAGATGTGATGAATATATATATACTATGATGTGATCTACTGTGTGGATAAAAAGAGAATAATAAATTATGAATTGAATTAAGTAAGTGAATACTTAATATTTAAAGACCTAGTTCATCTTAAAGAGAAATGAGTACATGTTTAAATAAATAAAGTATTGCATGGGAAATACGGGATAATGAGAAGAGGGAAAGATAATTGAGAATCTGGTTTATGGGAATAATAAGGTACGTTAGGCGTGCACACCATAAGAGCGATGAGATTCTCAAGTGAGATAACTAACATGTACATAATACCTGCTTAATTGCACTTAATAAGCACTAGCTATTTTTGAAAAAAACGTTTTACAGCCGGGCTCTGACCCGTTTACTTGCATATTATCTTCTCTACTATATCTATATTACCAGTTGCCCAACATCAGGGAAGCATGGCTTAAAGGATGTATATTTTGACGAGTTTTTGGGAATGCGGCTTTGGATTAGATGCATTCGTTTTCTTGATTCCTATCTTCATAGTATTTGTCTCATGTAGGGCATATCGCCCAGGATTTAGTTATTTCATTTCAGTTTCAGATATTGTATTCATTTTATATTGATACTATTATTATCATTTTGTTATAGATGATGATATTGAGATATTTTAACTGGAGAGTTTATTCGAGTTCTATTTTTACTAGTTGAATTTTAACTCAGTTGTGTTGAGTTGCTACTTATTTTATTTCAGTGTGTTGGTATGGATGTAATTAAATTAAAAGATGGAAAAGTTTTTGACATTTAGCTTAATTAATTATTAGGTAATTTAATAAGAGAAATTATTTTCCGATGGAGATGCTAAGAATGAACCAACTGGATATTCTGATTTAATTT
Organism: Sambucus nigra; assembly: GCA_949130495.1. NCBI lineage: Eukaryota > Viridiplantae > Streptophyta > Magnoliopsida > Dipsacales > Adoxaceae > Sambucus > Sambucus nigra. The sequence goes on from OX422208.1 coordinate 651,546,897, forward strand.
GATAAAGTACTGATCACCCGGTATTTAATTAGGCTGGGTGTCATAACCCATTATTATGATAGTTTCTAAATTACAATTTTTTTATTGTGGCAGAGGATGATACTCTGCATATATCCCTACAGAAGAGGGACAAAGGACATATTTGTCTTCACCTATACAGGGTCAAGGTCACCTTGATCCTTACGCCGCACATATTGAACATAAGCGCCTAATGCTTCATAGAGAGGAGGTGAGTTTGGTCATTTTTGTTTTACTCTTTGAGTTATTTATATATCTGTTTCCCAATCAAAGCATCGGGGCCAATAATCGTTCTTCATTAGAGGTTTACTTTTAATTTGTACTTCTAAGTCAGTAAAGTTGTTATTTTTAGTAATCTTTCCTGGCATAAACTTCAAAGTACTTCTGCTTAGTATGCAACATACACAATAGATAGAAGGTTTGAATGATGTGAAACATTTTCTACTAAGATACTTGTCTAAGGTGTTTGAAGTAAATGCGATACATCAGCTATTATTCTAGGAATTATTTTATCACTGCTTGATTCATAAATAATTTATTTTGTACAGCTACTACTAAGAACTGAATAATCTCAATATTCAATAGAAGTTAAATCAAATGCTAAAAATATGGGTGTCGTTCTTGAAAAAAATTCAATTTTCTTTTTAAACACAAGTTAGGGGTACAAATTGTAATTCCACAATACTTAGGGAAGGGATGTGGGAAGATTTGTATTGGGATGCCAAATCTGTAAGACAACTAAAGAATAAGACTAAAACACTATTCTATATACTCCATTACATGTTTCAGAAGGTATATGGGAGTACCTTTACATGGACTTTATTTTAGGTTTACCCCTCACTCAAATGGGGAAATATTATATTGTTGTTATGGTGGACATATTCTCTAAAATAGTTCACCTTATTTCCCGTAAGAAGATCAATGATACCTCTGATGTTGCTAATCTATTTTTTCAATAGAGCAAAGATAAATTTACTACGAAATGCCAAAACTTAAAATATGGACATGAATTATTTATTATTTCTATACCTTAGAATGTTCTGAAAGATTTTCTCTAACAATGGAGTCCTAAGCTGATTGATTAATGAATTCATCATACTTCTTTGGTGGAAGTTTAAGAATCATTGGTCTATCTTCAAATCTTCGAATCCATGACATGCAAAGTTGGGGTTTAAATTGCCTCCAACTCTTAGCCATCTTTGATAACACTTGAATTTTTCTCCTCGGATCGATATCAAACATGGCCTAAAGATTGATAAATTAAACCCCGGCACTACAAGAAAACTTGTCTTTAGCGACGTTTTTTAAACGTCGTAATAAACTCTAAAAACGTCGAGAACAGAAATCTCGACGTTTGGGCAACGTTTTGAAAAAAATGTCGGCGTATCGACAATCGGGAAAAAGAGTCGTTTGTTAAAAATGTCGGGCACACTTTCTTGTCGCTTGTAGCTACGTTTATCAACCATCGGTAATTGTCCTTGCCTTTTGGTATAAATGCGACTTTTAAAAAAAAACATCGATTTTTGGCAACATTTTCCCAAAAGCGTTGGGAATGTTACCTGACTTTTTCCATACTATCTTCCAACATTTTTTTTGTAAAGCATAAATATTTAAGTGTCGTATAATATCCAAGTAAACATCATTAATATTATAATGGATCCTTCGAAGAAATTTTCAATCAAACAAAAAAATAGATATATAATAATATCTAATGATCCCAAAACAAAAAAGAAAGTGTATCTTCAAACATCCCAAAGTTGTCTACTAATAAGCCAAAAATTTGTACCCAAATATTCCAAACAAAATACGAAACATATTTCATCAGCCAAAAAATGCTAGAGTAATGTTCAAAACAATCAATACGATGTCTCCGCGACCATGGGCATGACAGAACCACCTATAAATAGAAAGAAAATAAGTATTAAAAAGTAAATAAGTAAATGTAAAAGTGATGCACAAATGAAAATTGAAAGGTGATTAAGGACTTACTTCCCCATTCAAACTTTTCAATTAGTTGGTATTTTTTGCCTTCTTCATCCTCTCCTAATGCTAGAGTAATATTCAAAATAGTCAATACGATGTCTCAGCGACCATGGGCGTGACAGAACCACCTATAAAAACAAATAAAATAAGTATTAAAAAGTAAATGTAAAAGTGATGCAGAAAATAAAATTGAAAGGTGATTAAGGACTTACTTCCCCACTCAAACTTTTCAATTAGTTGGTATTTTTTACCTTCTTCATCCGCTCCTAAAATATGAAAAAAAAAATAATTGGAAGAGGGATAGTAATTAGCTTCAATGTTTTCAAATAAATAACTTATGGAGTAATAATGAAAACTTACAACAACTTGTACGATCAAATTGAAAAATAGTGATGTATATTACTTTAAAATATATTTTCAAATATAAATGAACCAAAATAATGTAATACGCTAGCAAATAATATTCCCATATAGCTTATGAAGTTTGTGACCCGACCCAAATAAAAACTGTAAGCCACATAATCTAGGTCTGGCAACATTTTTTATTTCCAAGTTAAAAGATTAATTTTCAAAAGGGATCCCTAATGTTTTAACATTTTTTGTGACAAATTGTGATCAACGCATTATTATAAGATTTATAAAAATAGGCATAATATTTTGTAAATTACTTTTTTTCGTTGTTGGCTACTATAATATATACTATTTTTTATGCATTCGAATAAATGAAGTGATAAAAACATGTGGATGTTGATAAACTAAATAGTTATATAGTAACAAAGCATGTTTAACACATTTACTATTTTTAAAAAAAAATCGGCAGAGTTTCCTATGTTTATTCATGAAAACCAACATGTTTTAACATTTAAAATTAACTTAACAACAACAACAACCACCAAATTAAACTAAAAATAAACCCCTTCCGCCAATTTCAATGAATTGCCATTGGAACGAGTATAACTATCACATATATAAAATGGATCTTACACGCATCAAACAATGAAAATATTAAAGCTCTTGCGTTAAAATGTGTCATGAATAATTTTAGAGGCAAAAATAATAACCCCACAATAGTTACAAAGTTGAGTTCGTGATATGATTTGTGGTGGTGCCTTCATTAAGGATTACGATCGACGTTGCGATTGAACCTCAGATGTTAACGGTTGCAACTGTGGTGATGCTACTGGATCAACGTTGGCGTTGACAGGAACCTAGCAATTATAATGTACAAAATATTACATTTAATGTATAAAATAAAGAAATTGTACTCATACATCCAATGATTAATAAAAGTTGACCTGTGCAGCGCCTAAAGAAACAACTCGCGTAGATTGGATAAAATCACCCATAGAATCGATACGAGACTCCATAAAATCCTGTATATGAGATTCCACCCGTTCATTCATCCGAAATTCCATAGCAATTATATTTCAGTTTGTTTCCTCTCATATTCTACCTCTATCATACTTCGCATCCTCTCATATTCAACCTCCACCTCACGTCGCATCCTCTATAGTTCTTGCTGATGTCATGTTTCAATATCTCTCAACTCAAATTGGGATTGCTTATATGATGGTCCAAATATCATACTCGGAGAGACACCGAGTCCAAACGTGCGCACACGCCCATGTCTTTTGGGTCCCATAACTTTCCCAAATATATCATCCCGCGCAACACAGGTCTCCACTGTCTCTGGATGCTGTAATTCAAGATCATTCATCTCTTGCTGCAAAATTCAACCCCAGTTCTTATACAAACTTCAAATTATATAATGAACATGTAAGAATCTCATAGAATAGAATAGATTTGGGTATAAAACCAATAAATGTAAAAAATGATTGTAATGCAAGACTGTCATATAAAGAATGAAATTAAAAGTTTTTATATGAATTTTTATTTTCACACGTGAACTCCTAATTTTGGAATGATAGGGTTCCTTGTAAGATTTTGATTCTAATGTTAGGAACATGTTAAAACTGTAGTTCCATATGGAAAAATATCTTTCGCGAACTGAATTCAGTCATGGCATTGCCTTTAAAGTTGATCTAACACATCTCTGACCATGATTTTTGGAACTACAAGGGATTAGATGCTTGTCCATTATACGGAGCACTAAAGGGCATGATGAAAACTGTAGTGAATCAACCTCCTATGCTCTCTCCCCTACAATAGCCTACTTAGTTAGCCCATAAATAAGGGATGTATCCAATTTTTCCAATTGGGGAGCTAGCCCTGGGCAGACCAGGGCAAAAGATTTAGAACATGAAGTGGAAAAAAATTATTAACATGACGTATAGCCTATCTCATGAAAGACTTACTCACTGTAGGTTACAGATGTATGTGAAAGATCCACTAAGAATATTAAATCATTGAGTTAGCATGATGTTCTTTTACTTATAAGTCATCTTGGGCTTTCTAATTCATCATGTGAGCGTGTAACTTAACATGAAAGCTTTCTTATATACACTATGACATTTTAATTCCCCATGTGAGTGTAGAAACTTTTTAATTGCCCTCTTAAGAACTCTGGCTCTGCCCTTGAACTTTTCCCATCCATCCTAATTTCTATTGCATTATTGATTTATGAAGCTTTTCCCTCTGATTATTATGTGTTATGTGTGTGTTTAATTCCGCTGCATTTATATCACGCACACAAATAGATTTACACAGATAAAGAGGAAAGGTTACGGACGCGATTAGAAAATAGAGTTTAAATTATATGAAAACAAGCCGAATTCACAAAATAAAGCTAGACTTTGATAAAACAAGATAACAAAATTTTATTTAAAAGGAGAAATAAAGAAAAACACATAGAGCATAAACAAATCAATCTTATTATTCCTCTTACTAGCATCTAATCTTAAAGTGTAACAAAAAGGTAGGAATACAAAAGAAAAGGGATAAAAAAACAATAGAGAGCTAACAATCTTGCAATAGATACTGTCAATCATCATTTCTTGCTCATTCAAAATCTGTGGATGAAACATCATTAATGTTTTTGAGGTAAATTCTCATATGTTCTACATTTTCATAGACTGTACTTTTAAAATTCCACACAAATGACCTCAGGGTAACGGAGTTTGAATTTGGAATTCCTTTAGGATATTCACCAAGTCTTTCTTAGTACTCCTTAAAGAAACTTATATTACAATAGATTATACTTTTATTTATTAAACCGATGATTTTTTCAAAAAAGGCATACACTGGTGTGAATAAGTAGAAAGATTAAAAGTCTAGTGTGTTGTCGTTATCAATACAATTCAGTTGGTCTTTCAAGTCTATAATTATGTACATGGGTGAGTTTGTTTTCTCGTTTTTCTTTCGTTGAACAGGTGAATACCTTAGAGTTTTTTAATATGTTCTTCTTATTTATGAATTGGAAAATAATTTTGGTGAGTCACCATTATTGCTAAGGTGAAAGTAAAGGTGACCCTTTATGTTATCCTGGTTTGAGAGTGCTATTGTTGCATTATTCTATGTTTCACTTGTATCTTAGTTTTATTCTCTTTGTGCAAATTTTTGTCAGGATGAGTGTTGGGAGATATGAATTGCTTATTTGGGTATGGTAAACTAGTTGCTTGGTATGTGTTTCCTTTGGATATGAACCTATAGATAACTATCTGATAGACTGTGGATCCTCCACAAATAAATCAGTGTTCAATCGCGTGTTTGTGGCTGACAATTTAGATCCCACTATTCTTTCAGCCCAGCAAAACATATCTGTGAGTTCATTGTCTCCTGATTTATATTTGTATCAAACTAGTAGAATTCTACTTAGAACTTCTTCGGTGCTAAAGAAAGTGACTAGTTATCACAGGGCTGTTAGCCTAAATGCCAGAGACCTAGACATCCATCGATGTCTTATCCCAGTTTGTCCTGGGTTAAGACTTAGATATTATACCTCTGTATGGCGACTCATGTTAAAAAAACCTTTCAAATTGAAGACTTAGCGGAGCGAGAGAATGAGTGATTCAATATTTAGGCAAAAGAATTGTGGGATGCAATAAGTGAAACCTGTTGGTATTTAGGCAACTCAGTACAAATATTTGAGATCAAGAAGAGGATTCGAGAGACCAAGAAAGAGTATCAAAATGTCAGCAAGTACTGTAGCATTAGAAAAGGCTTATGGCATGAACTATACATGTCTTATGTTCTTGAGTGGAGTTGTGCCACTGATAGTGCTCGGTTTAAGGAGATGTTGAAGAAATAAAGATTAATTTAATTTCTTGTAGGTTTGAATAAATAATTGGATGAGGATCGTGGACGTGTACTTGGTAAAGAGCCTCCTACTTCTATAAGAGTGACATACTATTCATACACCCTATATGGAGTTAAAAGTTTTGTTCGTTTGAAACTGTACACACTGAACTCGTGTAATTCTGGTAAAATAGAGAACTAAATTTAACCTCAAATGAGTGTTTAAGTAATTTTCACCCAAGTAAAAGGATTTCGCCCTCTACAAGTAAAAACTAGACAGTTGAATCCTAAAGCCTTACATTAGAAGAGTAGTTCCCTATGTTGGTGAAAACATTTGGCAAAAGTTACCTATGAGTTTGTCAAAAGCTGACCATTATACATACATCTAGAATTTTTCATGAAACGCAACATCTACACCTAGAATTTTTCATTCTTTTATTTCAGAATTTTTCATGAAAAGCACAAGTAATATGGCTTTACATGTGTTATTAATAGTTTGTTACTTTGATGATCACTCCTATGAAAGTTCAACCATTTTTGTCATTCACCTTGTCATATTCAACCAACTTCACCTTTTCAGTTTGATTAACCTTTTCTATTGGCATTTGCTCTTTTGTCATTTAAACCTATTTAGAGTTTTTTAGTTCTTTTTATTCTGTGCTTAAATACCTCTCTCCTTCGTATTGATATTATCATTATTCCCTGAATATTCATTTTTCCTCTTTTTTATTGGATAATAGAGATATTAATCTTAACATCTTTCCATCTTTCTTTAATATGACCAAACATTTAACGATCAGAGCATATTGGAGGTCTCCATGGGTATTTCACCATGAATTGGGATGGGCCCTAATCACTCCTTCCATTATCTACCATAATATACTCAGGGACTTCCTAATATGTGGAATTAAGGACTTGAACTGCGTCAAAAGTAATTCTCCATGAGCTAGTATGTATTACTAACTTTAACATGAACTTAGTTATATAAAAACTATTAACAAAGAGGATATGTACAGTTATCTAAAAAAATATCACAGCACAAAAGATACATACAATCGCTAGGGAAGCTACTTCATTAACAGGCCCCTTCCCTTTAGTTACATGTGTATCCTTATACACCATCCTACGAGTTGGTTTGAATCCCATTGCTTTAGTCATCTACAAGTACAATATAATAAGTGTCAAAGCATAACATAACAATACAATACAATAATAACAATGAATTAGTAAGTATAAAAAATTTACCGCGTGTTTAACTTGAGCATGAGATTTTCTACCTATCAAATACGTTATAATTATTAAATGAATCATGACAAGGCATCACCTATCATTTGTACCTTTAAAAACAAAGCATGTTAACTCACAGGACAAATTTATAACCATATATTATACTCCTTATAATTCCAATCACTCTTCTACTTCTTCTAACTTGTAATATCAAATCAATGGCTGTAATATTCTTCAATTCACCTATTATCATTGTAGACACCTCATTCTGTTACCCCCTAACTCTCCTTAGGTCCTTAGTACCTCCATTCATCACTACAAACCAAGGTCATGTCCCGAGTACTGACCTAAAAGCCATCGAGCACTCCCCAACTCATTTTGACCAAAAAGTCAAACTCTTCATCTCGACTGAGACTCCATGAATCTTTGAAGGGCACTGAATACCCTTTCCAACGATCCACCTCGTGCGTGATTCTGACTTACTATGCGGACGAACGATCCGTTTGCGTTCGAAACCTGACCTAGAGGCCATCGGGCGCTCCCGGGCTCTGTTTGACCTATGTCCCTCTTCAGCCCGACCGAGGCTGAATGAATCTTTGAAGGGCACTGAATCCCTTTTCCAATGATCCATCTTGTGCGCAATTCTGACTTTCCATGCGGACGAACGATCCGTTTGACTCCGAGAGTCCACCGAATGCTTCTCGGGCCCAATTGACCAAAGTCAACTATCCAAACCGGGTCAAACTCTTTGGAATATCGAGGTACATCTCCTAAACTTTCCAACGGTCCACCCCATGCACGATTCACACTTACCATACGGACGAACGATCCATTTGCGTCCGCACGATTCCCCGTCCAATGGACCGACAAATGCTTCTGAGCCATATTTGACCCAAAGTCAACAATCGAACCTAGGAGCGATCCAACGAACTTTCGAAGGTCTCTTAATTTCCTTTCCAACGGTATGCCCCGTGCATGATTCTGACCAACGGTTTGCCCTCGGCGGCCAATATTCCGAAAAAGTGTGAAGCGCACTGCCAATTGGCAGGTTCCAGACCCTGCCTATCGGCACCTACCTGCCGATAGGCAGGAAGGAGTCTATGCCGATCGGCACTGACCTGAGCCTATAAAATGAAGGCCTTCACCTCATTTGTAGAGGAACCCAGATCTGATAAAAATCTCTCTCATCGAATCCCAAAAACCTCTCCCGAAGGCAGCGTGATTTCAACTTCCAAATCCCCTTTTTACTTCCACTTTTCATCATCCTTTTCATCAAACTTGGTGAATTAATCACTCTCCATCATCATCCAAGTGCAAGGGCTACTCTCCAAACATTCAAGATCAAGCTCAACATCTTCAAGAAGGTCCAACTTTCTCAAACTCTCTCTTTAATTCTCAATAACTTGTTATTTAGCACTTTTCTTATCTCATCTCACACATCCTAATATACTTTTTATTTAGTATTATTGCACATCTCTTATTTTTATATAAATAAAAAACCCAAAAAAATACGAAAAAGCGGGTTTGCTCATAAATTCCAAGTAGGGATTCTCACACTTTTTCCACACTTTTCTCACAACTAAAAAACTTTTTCTACACACACACATACACACTCACAAATAATAGATTTTCCATTTGGATTTATGGGATAAACCCCACCCCTCGTTTTGTATGCAAACTACATGGACTTTTATGCCTTTATAGGCTACGTAGGCGTCTCGGGGTAAAACCCGAGACTCGAGTCCTTTTTCTCACTTTTCTCTCTTTTTCTATTTTCTCTAAATCGATTTTCCTTAAATTCTATATATTTGTTATTAGTAACGTATTACTCTATATACCTTATCGTTCCATTATAACGATCTACGTAGGGTTATCGCGTAAATCTTATTTTCTAATATTATTCTTATACCTTCCTACGGATGACTCGCTTTATCTTTTCCATGATACAAGTCGAGGATTCCCACCTCCATTATACACATGCACACATATCACGGGGGGGAATATAAAGGAAAATATAAAATATCCATGAGAGATCCAAAGGGCGGAATGGGTGCCTAAAACCTTCCCATTTCGTAACCAAGTCTCCGAACCCTTCTCGAATGATTTGGTTTCGCACGCACCAGTATGTCTTTGGATGCCATCCTTCGTGGTGGCTTCCCCTTTTTCTTTTGTCTGTTTTGAGTAAAATTGACTGCTGACTTTAAATCTCTCTATATTTTTCTACACCACATCTCAAATGACGCCGGCCGAAGCACTCTCTCGAGTGGGATGCACGGGACCCGAAGGATCCTTTCCCTCCGCGATGGGGATCGGGGATGGCCACAGGGGCGACTCCGCTAGAGAAATGTGTGTTTTGAGGGCTTGAATCTATTTACATGGATGCTATATTTGTTTATGTTTTCCCCTATATCCGCATGTTCCCCTTTCTCATGTGTATCCCATGCTTATGCTTATATTCACACACTTGTAGAAATTCTTCCATGTACACTTCACACCACGTGCACCTAGGATCACATATATATATCCCCATATTGCACGCATCACCTATCCATACTTGGTGTACCTTTTGGGGTACTTGTACTTCGCTCCATGTTTGGCATAATCAAGAAAGGCGTTCTCATCATAAGATACTAGTAAGGGAATCATGCATGATTCACACAACATCACCAAAGAGCATTGATATTGACCAAATTTTACCGAGTAACTTGAGGGTCACTTCATGATTGCGCTAGTCCGGTAGGTCGCAGTTAGCCTAGCGATATGACTCTCACCTTCCATTGGACAAGTGCCTTGGACATATATCGAACGGTTCCCCTGCATCGTACCGCTTGACCTAAGTCATGACGGGAGGTATATCACAGGGAATTCATTCACGTACATCGAGTATATCGAATTCTCTCTCACACGTACCGTCACCACGAGGTATATGGTGAGGCAATTAACGTACACTCACGTATATCAAATGGCTTGTCCACACGTACCGATTGCCCGTAAGAGAAAGACGTATATCATGGAAGTCACGCCAAAGGGGGAACCCATGTCGATTCACCCAACCAACTGCATACGCGCATATAGGTGTCAAACCTAGGACACGCACTTTATATTGTCGGTTTCAACCCGAAACTCTGCCGAAATTCCGAGTCGATCTACGGCCCTATTTTCGCGTATTTTTAAAATGGGACCCTGTCCGTGAGCCTAGTTACAAGTCCAAATCGTACTTTTGCATATATTAAGAACCCCACTTTTTCAGGCTCGGGTCCCGTCCAACATTGCATTTAGGAGAATTAAATATAAGTGAGAACATAATAATCATAATAATCATGCTGAGTCCCGTATCCAAAAACATTTCTCACTTCTTTATCAAAAATCCAAAAACATTTCTCCCTTCTTTATCAAAAAACCAAAAATAGTTCTTCCTTTCTCAAAAATAAATCTCATCCTACGCCTTCTCAGGTCGATCGCAAGCCCTTGGCCTGTCTCCCTACTGGCTTCGGTCTTCTGTCAAATCACCCCGGAGTTACATCCGATCCTCTACTACTTCTTCCGAGTCCGGAATCCATCCATTTTCTATGGAGAATACAGATCAAGTACCAGTCAGTCCTAGGTCAGCTCGTGTCTAAGATTGATAACCTCCAAACCGAGGTCCGAGAGATGCAACAAAACCAAGTTCCTATTCTTCAAGAGCCCGGGGCCTTATTAACTCTTGCTATGTGTCCACCCGAGCCTATATGGGTTCCGAAAGAATATCAGCACGTTCCACGTGCCCCACCTACCAATGGGCCGCCGCCTGCCTAGCTCCCAATGCCCAACACTGCCCAGCCTATGGCTAACTTGTCTGTGGTCGCTGATCCAAAGGAGGAAGAGTTGAATAAAGTCAAAAAGGAACTCAAGATGCTCACTAAGAAGTTTGACCAAGTCAGAATATTTGGGAATTACATGGACTACACCCACATCTCTCCTTATCCAAAAGCAAGGTTACCCGAGAAGTTCAAGATGCCAAATATCGAGAAGTTCAGATGGAGTGGACCCCTGATTGCCCATCTTTGCAGTTACCATCATTCCATGACTCTACTAGGGGCTTCTGAAGAGGTGATGGACCAATTGTTTTAGCAAACTTTGAAGGATAGTGCCCTCCGATGGTTCTTATCTCTTGAGGAATCTACAATCCGTAGTTGGGAGGACGTAGCTCGAGAATTTACGTCGCAGTATAAATATAATGAAGAACTTGAGGTCACCCGTCCTAATTTAGAGCTGCTCAAATAGAATCCTGTAGAATCAGTCGGTAACTTCATAACCTGGTGGAGGGAGAAAGCATCTACCATGACAAATCGGCCATCCGAAAAAGAGCAGGTCCATATAGTGAAGAAAAACTTCTTGCCCCATGTATGAGCAATGATGGAAGGAGAATACTATCCCCACTTCCGAGCTCTCAATGAGGCTGTAGTAGAAATTGAGGAAAGCCTCGTTAAAACAGAGTTGAACTAAAGAAGGTGTCCGGGCACTTCTCCCCTAGAAAGTATGGCAAGCCTTTCAATGCTACCATCTCGACCATCAACAACATCTCTCAACCAACTATTTCATGGGCACCAAAAATTCACCCTGCCCCCGTTCGAAGGGAATACACTGAGCTCCATGCTCCCCTCTTCAAAGTTTACCAAGCCTTATTAAGCCGAAACCTCATTAAACCCTTGAACCCACGTCCATTTCCAAATCCACTCCCAAGAAACTTCAAGACTGATGCTCATTGCGACTTTCACCAAACTGCTGGCCATATCATCGACCAATGCTTTCACCTTCGGAACAGAATCCAAGATCTCATTGACCAAGGTACCATCGCCCCACCAGCCCATCCTAAGCCAAACACTACTCACAATCCACTTGCGAATCACACTAATGCCATCTTCTTGGAAGAAAACCCAGATTTCGACCCCTCAACTCAAATCACACCCACTCTCCTAAACCTCTTCAAATTTGCCCATATTTCCTCCTACACCCTACTAGCCTCACTAATCAAGCACTGTCACTCCTTAGCAGAGCATGCATCGTTGTCCGTACCTGTTCTGAAAATGGAAGTATGGAATTGTCAGAGGTGTTAAACAAACTCCTAGAGTTCGGACTGAAATTTCCCTCACAGATGGTCATCGATTGCCAGAGATTCAGCACATTGTTCTTGAAAGTACGAAAATGGGCTCGAGATTCAGACAAGTAGGTGGTACCAACTGACGAAGAAGCTTAGATGTTGTTGTCCATATTATGGCAGAATTATTCAGGCAAACCAACATCATTTGCAGTATCATCGGGTTACTTGACACTTTGAAGCTACAAGGGAGCTTGATCCCTTCAATCACACATATCCCCACAGAATGGGAGGACTTGTATGAAGAAGCCGTTGAATTTGTAGAATGCATCGACTTTACATGGAAAGACATATTTGTTACCACCGGATGGGGGAAGAATTCGAAGATTCGAGTGAAGAACAGGCTTCAGGAAGAGCTGACCCTGTAGCCAACATATATGGGACGATATCATTTGAAGAACTCCTCGGAGAAATAATTAGAGTGGTAGAACAATCTGAGGTTGACGGGGAGACGGGGTTCATGTTCTTCCCTTCTTCAGTAAATCACATGACCAGATCAGGGAGACATTACAAGGTTCCAAGCTCACTACCAGCAAATGACGAAGGGAAGGGCGTTGAAAACCTTCCTATTCTAGAAATGACAATCGAGGAAGGCAGGATCCTCGATCAACTGAAGAAAACTCAAGCAAACATCACTCTATAGGGGATTTTCATGTCTTCCCAGCTGCACAGAATCGCTTTAATCAAGATGCTCACTGGACCCATAGTTCCTCCATCTACGACACTAGTAGAAGCGGTAAATCTGGTCGGATCCTTGACCTCTACCCGAATGCTATCATTTTTTGAAGAAAAAATCCCAAGAATTAGGCAGGATCACAATCATGCACTCAATATCGTCGTCGAAGTTATGGGAAAGGCCGTTCCACTCTCTCTCGTCGATAACGGATCTGCCTTGAATGTTTGCCCTCTAAGAAGCTTCACGTGTTTAGGCCTGATAAAAAAGTATCCTCGCTCAAACGTCCATCGCTGTGCATGCGTACGATAATACCCATCGTGAGGTGATGGGATCCATAAAACTTGTAATAGGGGTTGGCCTTATAAACCCTATCGCTGAATTCCATGTCATTAACATCCCAGCTTGTTTCAACCTGTTGCTCGGACTCCCCTGGCTCCACAACATCAAGGGTGTGTCTTCCTCGTTCCATGAGAAATTGAAGTTCTTCACCGACGAGCGAGTCGTCAACATTTTGGGCGACAACGGAAATATCGAGGGTGCAAGAACCAGCAGTCCAATTCTTGAGATACAGCACGTGTCAAATGATATACTCCTTTTAGGATTTCGTGTCGAACCGCTCTTACTCCTGGCAGGGGATGGTTTCAAGGAAAGGGTTTGTCCAGAAAATGACCCTCATGGCAATGTTAATGTGATTCATATGTTCAGAAACATGCACTTCATGCCCGGACTGGGGCTAGGGCAAAGGCAACAAGGTATACTTGGGCCCATCAAACTGAAGAAAGCTTTTCCTCCTTGTGGCTAGGGGTATCAACCATCATAATAAGAGCTCAGAATGATCCGCCAGTCTCGACCAAAGATAGGATTAGACTGCATCCGAACTATCTCAGGAGACTCTTTAAATGGATGATTCATCAAAGAAGGCGAGGATTTCCCCTTTTGCAGTTTTCCAGAACCATGGTATGACCACAGAGACAAGAAGATGAAACCTGGAATGGAGATATTTTTCCAAGATAGCTACCCATAGGCCGAAAGTTCCCCACACCGCGTACAATCGCTCACCAAAGATACCAAAGAGACTAAGGAAAGTGATTTCGAAGATTCCTTCAACTTAGAGACACTGGGGCTGGCACTCTGCATGGTTCATTCAGACACTACATCAATGGACCCATCCTATCTGATTAAAGCTACTGATACACCTCTCCTCAACTGGCATGCTGCGCCAGTTCTACCTCTTGAAATATCCCCTAACCCCAATGTTTACCCTATTTCTTCTTTTGTCCTTGCTCAAATATAATCGAGACCTCTTTTGATGAAGTTCTCAATGATTTTTTTCCTATCAATGAAATAAATGAAGATTTTGAGTATCTTGTTATGCCTTACATTAACTGCTTGAATTCTAATCAAACTTTTGATGATGATGATTTTGAAAATGAACAATTCTTAACTGATCTAAATAAGGTTAATAATAAACAACATAACCCCGTTCAAGTTAATGAAGAAGAGACTGTTATTATTAATCTCGATTGTAGTAGCCAACTGCGCGAGATTATGATAGGGCCACCCTTGACGAGCATGAGCGCGCACAACTCGAAGAATTGCTGAAGGTGTTCGTGGGCGTCTTTGCATGGTCCTATGATGATATGCCCGGCATTGATCCTGAAATAAATCAGCACGAGATCCCCACTCTCCCAGATTACAAGCCGATTAAACAAAAATTAAGAAAGCTCCGCACCGAATGGTCTCTCAAGGTCAAAGAAGTGGTGGTCAAACAGCTGAACATGGGCTTCATTCGTGTGATCGAATATCCCGCATGGCTAGCCAACATTGTACATCTACCAAAATCAGGAGGGAAGGTTCAAATGTGTGTGTACTACCGTGATTTAAATAAAGCTTATCCAAAGGATGATTATCCGCTACCCAATATCGACATAATCGTGGACAACACAGCCAGTCACACTCTCAAGTCATTCGTCGATGGGTTCGCTGGATATAACCAGATCAAGATGAACCTTGACCACTAAGAAAAAACTGCATTCATCACCCCATGGGGAACCGTTTGCTACACTGTTATTCCATTTAGTCTAAAAAATGCTGGGGCTACCTACCAAAGGGCTGCGACGACCATCCTGCACGATCCGATTCACAAAGAGATCGAGCTTTATATGGATGATATGATTATCAAGTCCAAAACTAGAGAAGGTCATGTTCCCGCTCTGCGAAAGTTCTTCTAACGACTGCGATCGTATCAGATGCGACTTAATCCACAGAAGTGTGTCTTCGGCGTTACAAAGGGAAAACTCTTAGGATTTATGGTCAGCGAAAAGGGGATAAAAGTAGATCCTGCGAAGCTGAAGGCCATACTTAAGATGTCACCACCCCGAACAAAGAAAGAATTTCGAGGTTTTCTTGGGAAGTTACAATATATCAGCCAGTTCATCAGCCAGCTAACCTCCATTTGTGAACCAATTTTCAAGCTCCTCCGAAAGGATTCAACCAAGGTTTGGAATGAGGCCTGCCAATAAGCTTTTGACCGAATCAAACAATATCTGACCTAACCTTCAGTTCACATGCCACCACAACCTGGTCTCCCTTTGCTCCTACACCTAACCATAACCGATACTGCAGCTGGGGCTTTGCTAGCCCAATATCTTGAAGACTCCCCCAAAGAAAGAGCCATCTATTATGCCAGTTGCAAATTGGTCGAGTACGAAGTCAACTACACTGCTTTAGAAAAGGCATGTGTCGCCCTTGTCTGGGTCACCCAAAAGTTGTGACACCACATACTCACCTTCCCCATCAAACTTGTATCCCAAATGGATCCCATTATATACCTGCTTGAGAAACCCGCCTTATCCAGTCGAATGGACCGATGGTTGATGCTCCTAACCGAGTTCGATATTATGTACGTCACACAGAAAGCTGTTAAAGGAAGTGCCATCTCTGACTACCTCGCTGATTACCCCATAGACGAAGTAGATGTCTGGATCTCTGAATTCCCAGATGAAGATATCCTCTGCACCACTCAATATCGCCTTCGATGGAAAATGTTCTTTGACGGCGCTACCAACAAAAAGGGATATGGCATTGGGATACTCCTGATCGACCCAGATGACTCCTACACTCCCATTGCCATTAAATTGTATTTCCCATGCACCAATAATATGAAGGAATATGAGGCATGCACAGTGAGCCTCCAAGTCGCTCTCAAGAAAGGTACTCAGAAAGTGGAAAGTCAAGGACAAAAAGATCCAACCCCTCCATGCCTAACTAGAAGAGATAGCTTCCCGGTTCCTAGTTATCACCTTCCATTACCTACCCCGAGCAAAGAATAACCTAGTCGATGCTCTCGCTACCTTAGCCTCCATGGTCGACATGCCTATGGGAACAACAATGACTCCCTTCCTAGTTCAAAAGCAAGACAAACTGACTCATTGCTACCATATTGAGCTTGTCTCCACCGAAGATCTCGAACTAGCCGATTATTGGTACTATGATATCTGGTGCCTCCTCAAACATGATAGGTATCCCGAGGGTTCCAATAAGAAAGATCGAACAACCCTTCGAAGATTGGCCGCCCAGTACATTATCTGTCATAAAGCCCTACTCAAGAGGAATTTCGATGGAACTCATCTACACTGTATTAATGGGGCTGAGATTGAGAAAATAATGTAGAAAGTCCACAACGGGGAATGTGGACCCCACATAAATGGTCACATGCTCGCCAAGAAGATCATCTTACAGGGCTACTACTGCACCACCATGATCCAGGATTGCACCGCCTATGTCCGGAGATGCCTCCAATGCTAACAATTCTCCAATCTTCAACACTTGCCTCCGCGAGAGTTATAAAACATGACCTCTCCCTGGCCATTCTCCACCTGGGGTGTCGACATCATAGGGAAGGTTACACCAAGGGCTTCAAACGAACATGAGTTCATCCTAGTCGCCATCGATTACTTCACCAACTGGGTCGAAGCTGAATCATATGAACTATTAAATGCCAATAAAATGGACAAATTCCTCAAGAAAAATATCATCTGCCGATATGGGGTCCCGCACGAGCTAGTATCAGATAACGGGTTGCACTTCAAAGCAGAACTCACAGAAGTAGTCAACGAGTATGAGATTCAGAGACACAAATATTCTCCCTACTGACCTCAGACCAATGTTGCAGTTGAAGCCGCCAATAAGAACCTCAAAAGCATCATCAGCAAGATGACCGAAAGTTGTAGGGATTGGGATGATCGGATCCCGTACGCCCTCTCGGGCTATCGAACCTGAATACGAACCTCTACTGGGGCTACCCCTTAATCCCTAGTCTACGAAATGGAAGCAGTCCTACCTGTGGAGCCGTAAATACCCTCACTACGCGTCATGCTCGAAAGCGAGGTTAGTGAAGAAGGCTGGTGCCAAAGCCGTCTTGATGAGCTAACCCTCCTATATGAAAGAAGGTTAAAATCACTATACCATATACAGGGGTACCATCGCCGAATAGCGTGATCATTCAAGAAGAGAGTCAAGGACCGAGGTGTCTGAGAGGGAGATTTAGCCCTCAAGGATATAATAGAACCCATCTGAGACCCCAGAGGAAAGTTCAAGCCCAACTGGAGCGGCCCCTACATTGTGAAGAAAATCTTATCTAGATGTGTTGCCATGCTCACTGACCTAGATGGGGAAGAGATGGCTCGTCCAGTCAACCTGGACCGACTCAAGAAACTCTACCCATAAGTCCGAAATCTTGGCGCGCTACGACTCTTCTCATCCCCCTTCTATTCTTAAAAAAAACTCTTCATTTCTCTCTCCCCATAACTACATGGGCCTGATCCTCTACAAAAACTATTTTAAAACTTTTCAAAACCCCCAGAGGTACATAGGCAGCTCATACACCTCACATGAGTTCGGCCCTTTCTTTTTCACAAAATACTATTCTTTTCTTACCTCCGAGAACGACGGTTCATTCTAAAAATACTTGAATAAAAGGATTATGTATGCCTTAGCGATCAGTCTAGATAATTCAAAATACAAAATTCATCGAGAGGCACAGCTAGATGATCAGTAACTTGTTTATTTCATTAATAAGACAATTCAGCACGGATTACATAAGAAAAAGGAAGGGATAACTCCCTTCCCCATTACCATAAAGAGAAATAAAATCCTCGCATCTGTTACACAAATAAACTCTCCAAGAGTCCTACCCACAGCTACCAGAAGAGCTTGCACCCTCACCATCTACATCCTGAAGTCCCCAAGTGTCCCCTTCCTGGATAGAGTGTCGTAACCATTCCTGTGGGTACCCGAAATTAGAATGATGGGCCTGGACGAGTAGCCCATTTGTGGCGGCCCCAAGTCCAGACCCTCCATGTCATAACTGATTATGATTTAGTCTCTTCCCATGTTCCCATTAAGAGAGGTTCTAGGAAGAGATGGAAAACGTGGGGGAGTCCAACACCCCCACTCACATAAATAAGCATGTATATAATAAACCCTAGGTCCGGTGCAAGGGACACATTGTATTCTCTATAATCACTCTCCGGAGAACATAGAAATGATACTGACTGCACCACCGTGGACGTAGGCATCTTTGCTGAACCACGTACATCCTTTGTTGTGTGATTGTCATTTTGCATTCCTTATTCTTACTTGGTGATTGCTTTTCTCTTATCTATTTATGTTGCATAATAATTATCACCATAATTGGCACCGCCTGTGGGAACATTTATCTTCCCTGAGAAATCCCACACCAAAAAAGGAGTTCGAAATGTCTTGTCACAGTAGTAATGCTCCCCATGCAGGGGATATTCAAGAACCCCTTGCTCCTCGTAGGATTAGGTCTGAAGTTCAGTGTTCAGATCACAGGGCTCGCCCAGAAAGGCCGGCCTCGAAAGAAAACCAAGGACCAGTGAGATCCACGTAGATATCCAGGCTGATTGATGCATACGAGGCGAGGCTTCAAGAGCAGACGGAGTCTTCTCGCAGGCACAAGGCTGAGAACACTCGCCTCAAAAGAAGATTATAAAGAATGGAGAGAGAGCTCCATCGTAGTACCAAAACACATCCGTACCATACTCCTAGCCCACAGGCGAGCAAGTCTCGCAGCCGAGGAAGGAGCACCAGGCGCGGATCCCAGAGAGCTGAGGGAAACGAGTCGAGGACGACCTGCTCGAGCAACTATGACTAGCTCACAGCCACAGAATCCCGGATCGCAGCAACGAGAACATAAGAAATCTGGTCTAAAGGGAGATGGACCAATATCCTGCCCATCATAGTACCAGATCAACCCGAGAACTCACCAGACGAGCTCTCAAAACTCAGATGAAATCACCTTTATCAAGGGAAATTGAGGAAGAAGAAGCCCCCAAGAAGTTTTCCATTTGAAGGTTCAAAATTTATGACGGTAAGACTGATCATATTAATCACGTCTGGCAGTACCGACAGACCATGACCCTCTGGAACCACCGAGATGCACTAATGTGTCGAATTTTCCCCTCGAGCCTGCATGACGTGGCACAAAATTGGTTCGAAAGGCTCCCCCACCGGTCCATCAGAAGTTTCAAATCCCTGGCCGAGATCTTTATGGCTCGATTCATTACTAGTAGCTCCCATCCCAAAAGGATGGATGCACTGCTGACAATGAAAAAGACGCCCCAAGAGACCCTCTGAGACTACGCGAAGAGGTACTGAAAATTGTTCAACGAGGTCGAGGACTGTTCGGAGAAAGTGGCAGTGGCCTCTTTCAAAATTGGGCTACCTATCTCTTCCCTTCTGTACTAATCCTTGATAAAGAAAGAAGCCATGACCATTGACGACCTAATGTCCCGTATCGATAAGTATGCCAAGGTGGAAGATGTGACCTGCCTCGGCACAGCGGAAAACGATCGAACTAAGCTCACTGCCAAATGCAGTGACAAAATTGAGAACTAAAAGAAAGGAGGAAAGAACGGGGGCATAAATGGCCCCAAGAACGGAGGCAACAATGATGTGTCAAGATCATTTCATGCGGTAAACACCATCTTCAAAGAACCAATTTACAAAATTCTCGAGAAAATCAAAGACAAGCCATTCATCAAGTGGCCCAGGAAGATGGGGGATCCCTAAAAAAGAAATAACGCACTGAGATGCGCTTTTCATAAAGGGGGGACATAAGACCAAGCATTGCAAGGCCCTTAAGTCTCACCTCGAGGAGCTAGCCCAATCCGGGCATTTGAACGAGTTTGTGGAGAAGAAGGCAAAGAAAGCAGCTTCCAATAGAGAGGCAAGACCTGACAAAGTACTCGAAGATGATGCTAGACATGAGTTTGCGATAATTTATGGGGCATATGATGCCAAGAAGATCCAAGGAAATTCATATCGAATGGAGATAAAGAAGCTTACAGCAGTGATGCAAGTTTTTCAGATCAATCCAGCAAAGTCACAGTCAGGTTAGGGTCGACGATCAGATGACGTCAACTATAATAAGCATATTGTTTTCACAGATGAAGATCTGGTGGGAGTGAGAACCCCACATCACGATGCTTGGATCATTACCCTCGGGATAGCTAACTTTGACATCGATAAGTTGCTCGTCGACCAAGGAAGCTCGTCCGAGGTAATGTATCTCGACCTATTCAGAAAATTGAAGTTAAGCGTCGCCGACCTAAAGGAAGTTACTATCCCTTTAGTTGGCTTCGCTGGAAAAATAACTATGCCCCTGGGAAAGATTGTACTGCCAATACACGCAGGAAATGTCTCGAAGATGATTGAGTTTTTAGTGGTTGACATCGACTCGCCATACCAAGCCATCCTCTGAAGGGGATGGCTACATACAATGAAGGCAGTCTCCTCGACCTACCATCAGAAACTCAAGTATGTAACCGAGCGAGGAGTAGTAGACAACCACAACAATCAAGCAATGGAAAGAAGGTGATTCATAGCAGCCATCCGACCATGTCCAGAGAAGAAGACCGATCAGCCCAGCGAGAAAGTTGAAGAACAAGAAGGTCTGACACCTTCTAAATAGAAATTAAAGTACGGAAGACCTGGAGTAGAGAAGACCAAGCTCCTCCCCTCTGAACGGGTCATCGAAGACCTGGTAGAGGTTACAGCTGGAGATAGCAATAGTGACCGAGTTTTCTTGATTGGATCCTCTCTCACTGACTAGTTACAGAAGGAACTGACAACTCTGCTGAGACGCAATGTAGATGTTTTCCCTTGGGAACCATACGAGCTGCCTAGAATTGATCCTAGTATGGTTTAACATCAGCTGCACGTCAATCCCACCTTCAAACCAATCACGCAGAAGGCATGGTGAATAGCACCCGAGAAGGCAAAATCCATGGAGAAAGAAGTATAAAAAATGCTGGATGCAGGATCCATACGGGAGGTGCAATTTATTGAATGGTTATCCAA
The DNA here is from genome assembly GCA_949130495.1 of Sambucus nigra. Taxonomy (NCBI): domain Eukaryota; kingdom Viridiplantae; phylum Streptophyta; class Magnoliopsida; order Dipsacales; family Adoxaceae; genus Sambucus; species Sambucus nigra. The sequence goes on from OX422208.1 coordinate 651,568,517, forward strand.
CCCAGTAGTAGTTCTAAAAAGCGACGAGAAGTGGAGAGTTTGCATCGACTTCACCGACCTCAATAGAGCGTGACCTAAGGACAGTTTCCCCCTCCCAAAAATTGATCAACTGGTAGACACTACTGCAACTCACGAGAGAATGAGTTTTCTGGATGCATACTCCGGGTATCATCAGATCCCTTTGTATGCCCCAGACCAGGACAAAACAACATTCATCATCTCAGTCAGACTATACTTCTACAAGGTCATGCCCTTCGGGCTCAAAAATCCGGGGGCAACCTACCAGCGACTGGTCACCAAGATGTTTAAAGAAAGAAAAAAGAAGTCTACATCGATGGGAGACACCATGGAAGTCTACATCGATGATATGCTCGTTATAAGAAAGAAAAAAGAAGACCACCTCTCAGACCTATCAAGCATCGAAATCCTCAGGAAATACTGAATGAAATTTTACACGAGAAAGTGTTCTTTCAGTGTCCAGTTAGGAAAATTTCTTAGGTACTTGGTCAGTAAGAGAGGCATCGAGGCCAACCCAGACCAAATCAATGCAATAAATAGGGTACAACCTCCTCGCACGATCCGGGAATTACAAAAGCTCACCGGTATGCTCGTTGCCTTAAATCGATTCATTTCAAAGTCCTACGAGAAGTGCAAGCCTTTCTTCCAGCTTCTAAAGGGAAACAAAACGGTAGAATGGAACCAAGATTGCTCGCGGGCACTGGACTAAATCAAGGCTTACCTCTGTTCCCCACCACTGCTCGTCATGCCACAGGAAGCAAATCCCTTGTACTTGTACCTCTCCATTTCCAACCACACTGTCAGTTCTGCATTAATGTGCAAAGTTACAGGGATCCAGCACCCCGTTTATTACGTGAGCAAGACCCTACTAGACGCCGAGCAGAGGTTTTACCATTGGTGAAGCTCGCCTTTGCACTAGTAGTGGCTTTGAGGAAGATGAAGAACTATTTCGAAGCCAACACTATAATCTTCCTTACATCACACGCCCTTAAAGCAATCCTGAGGAAGGCTGATTTGTCGGGTAGATTCTCTAAATGGTCAGTCGAGCTCGGACGATTTGACATCCAATTTCAACCAAGGAATGCAATCAAGTGGTAGATCCTTGCTGATTTCATAGCCGAGTTCACAGGTGAGCAACCTTTCAACCAACCTCCACTAACAAGACCAAAGGGGAACAACATAATGAAGGAAACCAGGAAATTTTTCGTTAATGGAGCCTTTTACTCAAAGAGGGCAGGTGTAGGCATTTTCCTCGTTAGTCCAGAGGATACAATCCTTGAACAAGGAATCAGGCTTGAATTTGCAGCCTCCGAAAATGAAGCAGAATACGAAGCCTTAATAGCCAACCTCTAGAAGGCGCACACTTTAGGAGCAAAGCATTTACAGGTATTCGGCGATTCTCAATTAGTCTCCAATAAGATAAGTGGAGATTACAATGCAAAAGATGAAAGAATGGCAGCGTACCTTGCCTTAGTAAAAAGGCTGATGGCAAGCTTCGAAGATATCAATGTCCAGCAGTTTCCCAGAGGGCATAACAACCATGCTGACGCCCTAGCAGCCCTAAGCTCAGCAATCGATTCCGACTTAAAAAGGAAAATCCCCATCGATTTCCTCTCTCACTCGAGCATTAACCATAACAGTGAACTTCCAAGCGTGGAGCAGGTGCTCCAAATTGAGTTTGCACCCAGTCGGATGGACCCATTAAGGGACTATTTGAAAGATGGCACACTTCCAGATGATAAGAAGACTGCTCACCAGATAAGAGTAAAAGCTTCTCGCTTTCACTTTTCTCCTAAGGGCAGGCTATACAAGAGATCATTTTCCGGTCCCTACCTTCAATGCGTTCACCCAGACGATGTCGAGAAAGTTATACATGAGCTTCACGAAAGAATCTGTGGAAGCCATATTGTAGGAAGATCTCTGGCTTTCCGAGTAATAAAGGAGGGCTATTGGTGGCCATATATGCAAATGGACTCTATGGTGTATGGCCGTAAATGTTTAAAATGCCAGCTTCACAATCCTATGGTCCACCAACCTGCTAGCAACCTAAAATCATTATCCAGCCCATGGCCGTTTGTCCAATGGGGATGGACATCATAGGACCAATTCCTACTACCATCGATAATCGCAAGTATTTACTAGTCGTGACTGACTACTTTACCAAATGGATTGAGGCAGAACCCCTAGCGAACATCTGAGATGAAGATATGATAAGGTTCATATGGAGAAATATAATCACCCATTTTGGCATCCCTAGAACCGTCGTCATCGATAATGGAACGCAATTCGAGCGCGGCTCTTTTCAGAGTTTCTGTAAAGAACATAGAATCAGACACCATTTCAGCTCGGTGGCCTATCCTCAGAGCAATGGCCAAGCCGAGGCTTCCAACTAAACTGTGATCGACGGATTAAAGAAGCGACTAGAGCAAGCCAAAGGCGCGTGGGTGAAAGAATTACCACATATTCTATGGGCTTATCGAACCACTCCATGACGAGCAAGAGGGGAGACCCCATTTTTGCTAACATATGGAATGGAATAAGTCATCCCATTAGAAGCCGGCTGGCCGATAATGAGGTCCAGCCTTGTCGACCAGGGCCATAATGATGCAGCATTGCTCGCTGAGCTCGACCAACTTGACGAGCACCGAGAGCTAGCCCTAGTAAAACTAGCGAGCTATCAGCAACAGCTCGCAAAGCATTATAACAAGAGGGTCAACCCAAGGAAATTCTAAGTTGGGGACTATGTCCTAAGGAAAGTTCTGAGCAGCGCAGTGAAACCATCAGACGGCAAGATAGGGCCAAACTGGGAAGGACCATTCAAGATAACAAAATACAATCTTCAAGGCGCCTATCACTTAGAAACAATGGAAGGCAGAGAAATCCCCCGAGCATGGAACACAACCAATCTTAAGAAATTCTATTTTTAGATTCTTCCTTTATGTTGTTGTTGTGGAACTAGTAGTTTATTTTCCTTGTCAACTAGTAGTTCATTTTCCTTGTCATTAATGAAATCCGTTTAACGGCTGCGTTATAATAATTAACAGTTATATAAGATTTATTACACACCTTTTCCAAATGACAGGCACATTGATCATTACACCATAGCAGGGAAATCCCCTTCCTCAGGCTTTCGTTATGAAACACGAAAGATCTCTTAGCATTGCCCCTGGCAATATATGAAGCCCTACAGGAGATCCTTAGGCAATATGGATAAATTAAAACTGGTCGCCAAACCATTTTTGGTTGAATAAAATCCTGAACGGATAGAGCTTCCAACACCAGGTGTGTCCTCATCAATTGCCACACTTACGCCTAAGGGAGTGTGACGACACGACCTAAAAGATAAAGTGGTGCACAACGGTATCTTGATAGTATACTGGACTGGAAGGACACTTGCGTAATAATACAAATTTAGAGATCATAAAGGAGCGAGAATATGGAGAATATAATACACTTGTTTAGTCGGCTAAATCAACCCAAAACATAAATTTTATATTAATCCACCATATTTACAACAAGTACAATAGATGTTTAGTCGGCGAGCTCGCCCAAAAAATTAACATAACATCACTTCAGTACAAAATACACAGAGTAACTACTGGAAAAATCTCAGTGGGGGTGAGTCCTCTGAACGAGATAATCAGCCACTTGATCCCTTCGACCATCATCAGGAGCAGGAACTAACTCTTCCTCGACTTCCTTAACATTCGACTCCAATAGCTGCCGAGGGATGGCATCGATGGGTATCCACTGATCATCTCTCCGGAAGGGATTGGGAATCCGAGTGGAAGGAGATATTTCATGGCGATACCAAAGCATTGAGTTCCTTGGAACTTGCATCTCCTTCAAAGCACTCAACCACCCTCTGATGAAGTCAAGCTCTTCAAATTCTATCAGCCTCATTGGAGCATCTAGCCAACCCTGGTCATAATCGTCGGCCCATACACGCCGAGGTCCTTTTTTAAATAGGTGCCGCAGCCGAGTAACATCCCATTGAAGCCCAGCAACAATCACATATGCTCGTTGGACATCACCGTGAAGCTCTTCCATTTCCCTATCTGAACGCCTGGTGCTCCTGCCAGCTCACGAAATGGATGGACCAGTAAAACCTCGCAGCACAGGAGGAACGTTGCTCGAGTCAACCCTAACTTGTGACGATGAAGAGCCTCGCAATAATACAGGAGTTGTGCTCGGTGCATGCTCCCTAAGGCAAGAGACCTATTTCCTTAAAGCTTTACTTTCTTGCTGAAGCATTTCCCCAACCTGGTTGATCTCAGAAGCATTGACAAGATTTGTTCTCAGTGCATTCACCTCTTCTTGCACTGAAGCACCAATATCTTTCAACTCCTGGAGCCTGTCCTTCAACTTGGCCACAAGCTCAGACTGATCCTTATACTTTTGATTCCTTGACCTAAGAGATTTACAAAGCCTAACAAAGGCCTGAAGAACCTGAGGACTTGCATTGGGACCAAGAGTCCTGCCCAATTGAGATGTGGCAAGAATATACTCTTCTACATCAGTCAACTACAAGACATAAGAGGGCATCGAAAAGAAAGACAAATCAGTGCACTGGGAAAAAGAAACCTTTTCATTAATAAGGGTTGAAGTACATCGAGTAGTAAAAAGAAAAGTTACAAACAAAAATATAAAAGGTAACCCTAGATGATAACTAATTAGCGACCTTAGGCTGCCTAGAGATAGATGGATGCTTCCCCTTGTCAGCGACAGTAGAAGCACCCCCCTCAGCAGGGGCAACCTCTATCGCCTGAGAAGGAAGGACTTCGGTAGGCAACGTCTGGGAGACAGGATCAACGCCTTCTATAGCAGGGGCAGGAGCTTCTTCATCCACAGTCAGCTTTGGACCCGGGACATGCTCGTCGAACAAAGGAGAGCCAGCATCAACACCAGCAGCTAGGAGGGCCTTGTTCCAACCCTTCTTAAAGTTCAGACGACTGATGCAGACTATCTGAACCTTGGCATCTTCATATGCAACAGTCCACCCGGAGTTGTATGAGTCCTCCTTGATGGTGGCTGCCTGGGACTCTTTCTCCTTTAACTGCTCGGCCAGAACCTTGTTCTCCTCTACGACAACCAACTTGCTCGAGCAAACCAGGTCATAGGCCTACCTCAGCTCGTTCAGCTCCTTAACCGCCGCATCCCTCTCTCGATCAGAATTGGTGAGGGCCAGGTAAGAGGAAACTCGGGCGGCGTCAGCCGTCTTTGAATTGGCCTCCAGTTAAGTACCCCTCACTTCAAAAGAAGCCCTCTAATACTCCAGCTCGCCATTCCTTCTCACCAGCTTATCACGATAACCATAGAGCACAGCGAAGTCAGTCACAAACTATCAAAAACAAAGAAGAGATAAGGAAGGAGAAACAGCTAAAACTTGTTAAGCATTAGAAAATGGAAAAGAACTTACCACGGCTAGCCTGTGGCTAGCTTGTAGGGCCAATTGATCAGACCCTAGTGCCCTATGGCGATCTGTAGGAAGAACAGTCCTCTCGAGAAGCACAGGAGCCAATTGAGGAGAAACGGCAACTGAGGCTCCCTCGAGCAAAGCAGACACCGGGACTAAGGCTTGTCCAGCCTTCGTCCTTGACTCCATCTTTCTCCTCTCTTCCTCTTTCTCCTTCTCCATTCTCCTCCTCTCCTCCATCCTCCTCTTCTCCTCCATCTTCTTTATTTACTCCTCCTTTTTCCTCTCCTTCTCTCTCATCTGCTCTTCCTCTTTCCTCTTCCTCTCTTTCTCTTGAGTAGAAGACCGAGAGCCAATAGCTATAGCCCCAGTACTGGACTTCTTCTTCTTTGACCTTTGAGCGAGGAGCACGTGATCGTCGTCATCATTATCCTAAATCAAGTTTTTCCTTGGAGGAACCATCTCCTCTCTTGAACTGCTGGATGTGCTCGAATATTCTCGGGGTTCAGATACTTCCTCCGAACTAGAAGAGATACTACCACCGAAGCTCCCTTCACCAAAGTTGCCTTCAGCACCACCTGCGATATCACTCTCAGAACTGTTCTCCTCCTAGTCCAACTGAATAGGATCAACATCAGTCTCTTCAGAGGTATCAAACTCAGGGATACTTTCTGTCGGCCTCGCTATAAAATTAGAACCGACGTTCTTATATTCGAGCAAAAAAGCAGCAGATCGGGGATGCTCCCCGTCAGCTAAGGGCTCCCTAATATTCCAGGCCTTAACCAATTTAGAGAGACGAACCTCACGGAGAGCAGGTTCCAAATTCTTCGACCTCGCTGAAGAAAAAATAGAGAAAAATCAAAAAGATCACAAATCAACAAAAACTTGAAAGAACAAGATCAAAGTCTACCTATGTATTCTTCCCCATAAAAGGGAAGAGAGAACCTATCAGACCTCGACCTTTCAGACCGAGGAGAAAACTACCAGTTTCTAGAAAGGAAACCCTCTTGCCAATAGTCCTTATGGGAATCAGGTAGGTTTACTACCAATACCCTGTCAGGGCTCCTGGCTTTGAGATAGAGAACACCAGAACTTATCCGAGAAAAAGAGTAACAAAAATAGACCTCGGTAAGCCCTAACATGGTACCATATAACTGATTGATTCTATGGATGCCATTAATTATCTTCCACACATTGGGTGAACACTGTGCTGGATTAATATTGAAGTAACCAAAGAAGTGCAAGAACAGGTCGTTGGGAGGAAAAGTAAGTCCCCCTTGGGAAAGCATCAAAACATGGATCCAATGGGCACCCTCTATGTCTCTAACATTTCTAGGAGGAGGAACACACTCAATCTCTACCCACTCTGGGATGTTATAAAACATCCTAAACTCAGACACCGATCTATTACCAATCTTTGCAATGGGGAAACCCTAGAAAACTACAAATTCAAAGAAAAAATACAAAGAGAAGGCATAAGAGACTTACAAGATGGAAGTTTGACTCCAACGATGAAGAACCATGATCCCAAATAACAAAGAAGCGATAAGAATGGAGACTGAGAGAAGAGAGTGTAAATCGCTAGAGCTTACAGGAAATGGAAGAATGCTCAGAAGGTTGAAACGACGGTCGCTAGAAAACCTTTAAATGTTGCTAATCATAGTGCACAGGCCACGGAGAGGGTGCCACCAGAATTAGTTCTCAAACTTTGGGAAGAGTTTCACGATGTACAAAGGAACCATTATGACAAATCATTTAAATTTACAGAGCCCAAGCATAGCCCAACAAACTTAGGGGAAATTGTGGGTACCCGAAATTCAAATGATTGGCCTGGACGAGTAGCCCGTTTCTGGCGGCCCAAAGTCCAGACCAATCATGTCTTAACCAATTATGATTTAGTCTCTTCCCATGTTCCCATTAAGAGAGGTTCTAGGAAGAGATGGAAAACGTGGGGGAGTCCAACACCCCCACTCACTGAAATAAACATGTATATAATAAACCCTAGGACCGGGGCAAGGGACACATTGTATTCTCTATAATCACTCTCCGAAGAACATAGAAATAATACTGACTGCACCACCGTGGACGTAGGCATGTTTGTTGAACCACGTACATCCTTTGTTGTGTGATTGTCATTTTGCATTCCTTATTCTTACTTGGTGATTGATTTTCTTTTATCTATTTGTGTTGCATTATAATTGTCACCAAAATTCCATAGACCGATGAGCCTTGACCATCTTTGAAAGGACCATAACACCCCCTTCCATGGTGTCAGATAAAGCAAACCATTTTTATCCAGTCTCCACTACCAACATTTTGCTGACTACTTTCCTCCACAACCACTTCATATAATCTTTAGGGACATGCCAAACCTCCCCGACAGACTGAGTGGGACGGGTCGACGGACGCCAATTTTCCCACAGAGATCCAAGCAATAGACGCAAGTGCTCAGTCAAATCTTCTACCGAAAATAAATTCGAGGTCCGAGGGGGCACGACCTGTACCCAGCCAAATTGGAACAAAAGTCGCCAAGGGAAATAAAAAGAGGTCTGTCTCACACCAACCAGTCGCACATAAGAATACTCTCTTAGGTTCTGAACAGGCTACAGCTGCCCCAACCTAGGCAGTGACCAATATAGGCCACGAGCCCCATGCTCCACAAGCCAATTCTCCCAGTTCTCAACATACAGGCCAATGCTGATGAAGTAGCGTGAAAAGAAGTTGGATACGACCGACAAGGGATATTCTGGAGGAGTTGCCAAGCGGAATCTTTCAAACAACCACATGAACAACATTACAGGGATACCCCTCAAAAAGTCATAACGACCTTCTCTTCAAGCATCCAGGCCATTCAGGGTTTCCGCTAATATCATCGCCACAGGATTGCGACGGTATGACATCCATAAACTAATGGCTGCAAGTTGTGGGTCTACTTGCACCTCCCCAGTCACCAACAGTAATTTGGAAACCAGACCCAGAACAACGGCTCCAACATAGCTAGCATCACTTACTTCCCACAAATGCACGGACTGCAACACCACCGGGAGGGATATCATTCCTCCAACAACAAATGATCTAGCCACCGAAGGCGAAATATGAAGAAGCCCAGCCAACAAATCCCTAGGATAACGGTAAAATTTGGGTAAAGCCGCTACAACCCTAGGATTTACACCTAGCATGGCTAAAAATTCCTCGTAGGTAGGACAAACTTCTTCCAACACAAAGCAGAATACATGGTGTTCGGGGTACCAGAATTGTACCGCCGCCATCAGCACATTCCACTCAAAAGGCCGATAGCGCCACATGAAGACTCGACGCATGTTGAAAGCATCATAGTCGACATTATAAGAGAACATTAATTCCAAGGCTTCGAGGTAGTTGGCAAACTCGGTGCTACCAGGGAGAGCCGTCTTGCAAAGCTAAAAGATAATGGACAAGTGGGTAAGAATGCAAAGGAGTGATGAAAACACTCCATCCTCACCCCTTTTATACTTGAAAACCCTCACAAAGGACACAATCCTTGCAGAAATCGAAATGAATCCTACCCCACAAGGCACCAAACGATGAAGAGGGTACCAAACAAAGCTTTCAATTGATGGGACTGGACTGAACTCCCGATAGGCAGGTCAGGGTGCTTGCCAATCGGCAACCCCCCAGTTTTGGAAATTTCCCTCTTTTCCTCTTTTGTCAAATCAAAAAACTCAATAAAATTAAATTGATATTCTCAACATAATTTCAAGAATCCATTTTTCTCCTTATGCAATTTCCCTTTTTTATAAAAACTTTCCTTCAAAAAATTCCAAAAATATTCCTTTTTACGGTCTCAGCAGCAAAGTAAAAAGCGCATGTGCATTGCATTCATCATTAATCAGAGATAATAAAAAAAAACATTTGCATTGCATATATTTGTGTTCTGTGTTTACATCAATTTTGCAGGAAATAAAAAGAAAAAGAAAAAAACAACGGGACTCAGGCCGAACCCACATTCTCTCTCTCTCTCTCTCTCTCTCTCTCTCTCTCTCTCTCTCTCTCTCTCTCAAGAGCTTCCACCCCCGCGACGTGCTCGCTTCCCCTTACGGCAAGATGATGCACCACCACTACCCGAGCCAGAGTCCTCTCTAGACGAGGCAAACGGTACCAAGCAAGAAGGAACAGGAACCGCATCCCGAATATGAGAAGTCTCCGAAGATATCCAGTCTCTGATGTCCCTGAGCAGGTTGTTGACACCCGGAGTTGCTGCAAGAAAAGTTAAAATCAGTATCAAAGCAAGGATGACCAAAATTGAAAAGAAAGAGAGAAAGGAATAGAAAGGTATACCGCAGGTCGAAGGACCTCCTCTGTCAAACCCAACTCCTCCAGATCCGTCGTATGAGGACGGTGAAACATTGGCACCATCCATCCATCATCTCGCCGAAAGTTGTACGAAGGGGTATGCAACTGCACAAAAGGGAGCTCCAAGGTCGCCGCCGCCACAGATGCCAACGGACCACCACCACTGTGAGAAGATCCCACAGCCCGACTCGAACCCATAGGAAGGAAGGGCAATGCATCATATATGTTGGGCGCCATCAACTAGCTCATCACGAAGTCCATATAGTCAAACGACGCAGCCGTATCGATGTATAGTAAGTAGGACTCGCCAATCATCGCCGCGATCCTCTCATCCTCCAACCACTGTCGCTTTTGCCTCATAGATGTAGAAGGCTGCACGGGTGGCACCATCGCCTCCTCCTTAGCTATCCGGACAATCACCCTCTCCCCGAGGTACTATGAATGACCGAACTCATACGCCAGCAAGCGCCTCATCCGCGCGTTCACCCCAATCGCCACTGCATCCTGAATGGCTGTCCCCCAGGGATAAAAGGCCACCTGAAATATCCAAGAAAGCATAAATCAATTCAAAATCAGAAGGTGCAAAAATCAAGACTGGAATAGAAAGAGTCTTACCCTACCACCGGTCAGGTCATTCAAGACCTGACACACCGCCTCCAAGGAGAGAGATCCCTTTGACTGCCGGTTGGCCTTACGCCATCGATAAAATCGGAAGAAGTCCCCAACAGGGTCATCCTTTAGAGCAATCAGCGGGGTGTTGCACCCAATCAACTCATAGAACCATGTCTGAATTCACAAGAAAAAATAGACGCATAAGGAAAATCCGAAGGCATGAAAGGAAAATGTGAATGCATGAAAAGAAAATATGCAAATTAAAGAATACCTCAAGAAGGTACGTGGCCCCAGTAAAGGTATGCCGACATCACCGGATGAATGCATCCAAAGAAGAGTAAAGGGTCCCCAAGGTTAGACTCCCCCAATCATAGAAAGGGATGTTCGAAAACATCCTCAGGTACGGTAGACACCACAAATGGACGACGTCGCCGCTCGACACCCCCATGAAACCTCCCAACACCAGCAGAATAAATAATCGGGCCATCTGCCTCACTTGCAGCCCATCCTCCACATCGATCACCCTGCTCAGCAGAATGTTCTTGAGCAGGGACAACCGAATAGAATCTCCAAAAACAATCCTCCTCACATCACCAAGTTCCGCATGCACTGCCTCTGGTCTCACCCGTAAAGAGAGATTCGCTAATATCTTCTCGCCATCACAATCTAGCCCCATCAGCTGTTGCACATCTATGGGAGTCACAATCATCTCCCCGAAGCCAAAATGAAAGGTGTGGGTAGTGGCCCACCACCTCTCTCCCAAAGCGCACAAGACCTCCGTTGAACGAGGCATCTCATCTAGCGTCGATGCTAACCTCCCAAAACCTGCTAATGAGGCCACACAACGCACCACAGGTGGGAGATGCTCCCAAACATCCTTGAGCCCCGTTGTCCCGCGGGCACACATGTTCTTCAAAGAAATATCAGACTGGCAAAAATGAAAAATCTCATCAAGAGTCAAGAAAGAAAGAAAAACCACTAAAAAGAGAAGAATGCCAAAGGTAGGGTTACTGACATAACCGCCGGGGATCACTCTCGGAGAGCGATGACGCGATGTCTCCCACAGCAAGGTCCGCTCATCCGTGACAGGCTCAAACGCATCAAAGGAGTTCTCACTCCCCAAAGCAAGGGGCACCCTGTCCCTCCAATCCACATTTGCCCAGTCATCAAGGTTCAAACACTCTCGGTGGACTGCAGTGCTCATAAAGGTGGCCATTTCATGAAGATCAAAACGCTTGAACGATTTGCAGAAGAATCGCAGAGAGAAAAAGCAAAGGAAGCTGCGAAAAAATGAGGGGATTCGCCCCCTTTTTATAGGATGACAAGCGCCATGACGATCGGCACCTCCCCCTATCATTCTGATCGGCACTGACTCCTCCCCTTCCCAAGGCAACCCAAAAGTCCATACCACTGTTGAATGGCACCCCTCATACCATGCCGACCGGCACCCCACCTCAAATTTCGTACAGAAATTCCCAAAAAATACCAGAAAGCCCCAAAAAATCCTCAAAAAATTCCAAGAAATCCCAGGATGGATTTTGAACATTTTCACCAAGAAAATTTCACTTTCCCTTGAGAAGAACCCCTTTTTCCCCAGCAAAATCCTCAAAAATCAAGTGAAACTCCTCCCGGAAAAGTTCCGGAGGATCTCTAAGGATCGCCTGATCACTTCCCCCAAAGGAATTCTCTTACAACACCAAATTATGTTGTCCCCCCTGCGAGGTCTCCTAAAAAGCTTCCCCAGCTATCGGCTCACCAGCTCAGATCGAAATCACAAAGCACTTCCTCCAGCAGAATCAAAATCCAATCTTTGTCCACTCTTAGGTCAGAATTGACCCCGGTCTTGGATCGTCACCTCAGTTAGGTCAGAATTGACCTCGGTCCTCGGTCGTCACCATTCTTGGGTCAAAATTGGCTCCGGTTTTGGATTGTCACTTGAGTTAGGTCAGAATTGACCTCGATCCTTGGTCTTCACCACTCTTGGGTCTGAATTGGCCCCGGTCTTAGATCGTCACCTGACTTGGGTCAGAACTGACCCCGATCCTCGGCCGTCACCACTCTTGGGTCAGAATTGGCCTCGAACATAGATCGTCACCTGAGTTAGGTCAGAATTGACCTCAGTCCTCGATCGTCACCACTCTTGGGTCAGAATTGGCCCCGGTCTTGGATCATCACCTGAGTTGGTCAGAATTGATCTCGGTCCTCGATCGTCACCATTGTTGGGTCATAATTGGCCCTGGTCTTGGATCATCACCTGAGTTAGGTTAGAATTGACCTCGGTCCTTAGTCGTCACCAGTATTGGGTCATAATTGGCCCCGGTCTTGGATCGTCACCTGAGTTAAGTAAGAATTGACCTCGATTAACGGTCGTCACCACTCTTGGGTCAGAATTGGCCTCGATCTTGGATTGTCACCTGAGTTAGGTCAAAATTGACCTCGATCCTCGGTCGTCACCACTCTTGGGTCAGAATTGGCCCCGATCATGGATCATCACCTGAGTTAGGTCAAAATTGACCCCGATCCTCGGTCGTCACCACTCTTGGGTCAGAATTGGCCCCGATCTTGGATTGTCACCTGAGTTAGGTCATAATTGAGCACGGTTCTCGGTCATCACCACTCTTAGGTTAGAATTGGTTCCGATCTTGGATCGTCACTTGAGTTAGGTCAGAATTGACCTTGGTCCTCGATCGTCACCACTCTTGGGTCAGAATTGGCCTCGATCTTGGATCATCACCTGAGTTAGGTCAGAATTGACCTTGGTCCTCGGTCGTCACCACTCTTGGGTCAGAATTGGTTCCGATCTTTGATCGTCACCTGAGTCAGGTCAGAATTGACCTCGGTCCTCGGTCATCACCACTCTTGGGTCAGAATTGGCCCCGGTCTTGGATCGTCACTTAAGTTAGGTTAGAATTGACCTTAGTCCTCGGTCGTCAGCACTCTTGGGTTTGAATTGGACCCGGTCTTGGATTGTCACCTAAGTTAGGTCAGAATTGACCTCGGTCCTCGGTCGTCACCACTCTTGGGTCAGAATGGCCCCGATCTTCGATCGTCACCAATTATTAGGTCAGAATTGACCTTGGTTATCAAACCATTATCCTAATCCCACAGATTCGGCTTTGATCCGCATACTTGATCATCCCTAGCACACTCTTTAGGTCCTCAGAATCGGCCTCGACCCTATGAATCGATCATACTCCCTCAAAAGCATCATGTGGTGTCTATTCGACGGTCATCATTTGTTCCAAACTCACCCATTGAGGGGCTCTATTGACACCCCATTCTGTTACCCCCTAATTCTCCTTAGGTCCCTAGTACCTCCCTTCATCACTACAAACCTAGGTCATGTCCCGAGTACTGACCTAGAAGCCATCGGGCACTCCTCGGCTCAGTTTGACCAAAAAGTAAAACTCTTCATCTCGACCAAGACTTAATGAATCTTTGAAGTTCACTGAATACCCTTTCTAATGGTTCATACCGTGCGTGATTCTGACTTTCCATGCGGACGAACGATCCGTTTGCGTTCGAAACCTGACCTAGAGACCAACGGGTGCTCTCAGGCTCTGTTTGACCAATGTTAGATCTTCAGCCCGACCGAGGCTAAATGAATCTTCGAAGGGAACTGAATCCTCTTTCCAACGATCCATCCCGTGCGCGATTCTAATTTTTCATGCGGACGAACGATCCGTTTGACTTCGAGAGGCCACCAAATGCTTCTCGGGCCCGTTTGGCCAAAGTCAACTATCCAAACCAAGACAAACTCTTTGTAATGTCAAGGTACATCTCCTAACCTTTCAAACGGTCCTCCCCGTGCGTGATTCAGACTTACCATACGGACGAACGATCCGTTTGCGTCCGCACGATTCCCCATCCAATGGATCAACAAACGCTTCCGAGCCCTATTTGACCCAAAGTGAACTCTCGAACCCCGGAGTGGTCCAAAGAACTTTTGAAGGTCTCTGAATTATCTTTCCAATGGTATGCCCCATGCACAACTCTGAACAACAGTTTTCCCTCGGCGGTCAATTTTCCAAAAAAGCGTGAAGCGCACTGCGAATTGGGAGGTCCCACACCCTGCCTATCGGCGCCTGCATGTCAATAGGCAGGAAGGGGTCTAAGCTGATCGGCAGTGACCAGAGCCTATAAAAGGGAGGCCTTCACCTCATTTGCAGAGGAGCCCAGATATGATAAAAATCTCTCTCAACGAATCCCAAAAACCTCTCTAGAAGGCAGCGTGATTTCAACTTCCAAATCCCCTTTTTACTTCCACTTTTCATCATCCTTTTCATCAAACTTGGTGAATTAATCACTCTCCATCATCATCGAAGTGCAAGGGCTTCTCTCCAAACATTCAAGATCAAGCTCAAGATCTTCAAGAAGGTCCAACTTTCTCAAACTCTTTCTTTAATTCTCTTAAATTCTCAATAACTTGTTTTATTATTTAGCACTTTTATTATCTCATCTCACACATCCTAATATACTTTTATTTAGTATTATTGCAAATCTCTTATTTTCATATAAATAAAAAATCCAAAAAAATAAAAAAAGAGGGTTTTACTCATAAATTCCAAGTAGGGATTCTCACACTTTTCTCACAACTAAAACACTTTTTCTACACACACACACACACACTCACAAATAAGAGATTCCCTATTTGGATTTATGGGATAAACCCCACCCCTCATTTTGTATGCGAACTACGTGGACTTTGATACCTTTATAGGCTACGTAGGTGTCTCGGGGTAAAACCCGAGACTCGAGTCATTTTTCTCACTTTTTCTCTCTTTTTCTATTTTCTCTAAATCCATTTTCCTTATATTCTCAATATTTGTTATTTGTAACGTATTACTCTATATACGTTATCCTTCCATTATAACGATCAACGTAGGGGTAATCACGTAAATCTTATTTTCTAATATTATTCTTATGCCTTCCTACGGATGACTCGCTTTATCTTTTCCATGATACAAGTCGAGGATTACCACATCCATTATATATATACACATGCACACATATCACAGGGGGAAATATAAAGTAAAATAGCAAATATCCATGAGAGATCGAAAGGGCGGAATGGGTGCCTAACACCTTCCCATTTCGTAACCAAGTCTCCGAACCCTTCTCGAATCATTTAGTTTTGCACGCACCAGTATGTCTTTGGATGCTATCCTTCGGGGTGGCTTCCCCTTTTTCTTTTATCTGTTTTGATTAAAATAGACTGGCGACTCTAAATATCTCTACATTTTTCTACACCACATCTCAAACGACGTCGGTCGAAGCGCTCTCCCGAGAGGGATGTGCGGGACCTAAAGGATCCTTTCCCTCCGCGGAGGGGATCGGTGATGGCCACAATCATAATTCAAAAAACTGTGACCAAGAAACCTGTTAATAGAGTGTGGATGGTCGTAAAGAGTTATATTTCAATTAAGAGTGCACCTCAACTTCAGATTAGATCATCTTGCAAGAACAAGGTTAATTTATTTTTATCTTTTCTCATGTTTTTTTAATAATCTTTATTCTTTTATTTTAATTTGTATTTAGATCTTAGGGGGAAATATGAAGTTTATAGTATTACTTTTGTTTCACTTATGTTTTTCTGTATTTTTTCCTTACTATTCCATCTCCAATGATTGTGTAAATTGGTGTAATGTGAGTGACCGCACTAGGAATAGTGGAATTCGGGATCAATGAAGAAACAAGAAAGAAGAATCCAGTGGAAGGAATTTGAGCAACTAGCTTTTAAAAGCTGCAAACGGTTTAGTCCACGACACTGCTTCAGGGAACTCTAAAACAAGGTGTAAGAAAATCAGACAAAAGGGGAGGAATAGACAAGATGATCCCCTTAAGACCCTCCCTACGCATATAAACAAGGTTCCATTAGATGGGGATGATGTTTCATCATGTCCCATTCATTGTAATGGAAGGAATACCCAGTATGAGAAAACTATTGAGGAGGAACAGTTTAGCCTGTGTAGCTTGGAAACTTCGTCCTTACAATTAGACGCCACATTCAGCATCCACATTCAGTTTATAGTGCCAATTAGACGCCACCTCCTAATTGGCACTATAAACTGAATGTGGATGTTATTATTAACAAAAAAACAGGATGCATAGGGATTGGTGCTATCGTTCGGGACTTGTCGGGTAAATTTTGTGCAGGTTTGGCAAAAAAGATAGAACTCCCTTTTCAAGTTAAAATTGTGAAATCCGTGGAGGTTGTAGAAGGGATTCAATTTTCCATTGACATTGGGTAGAGGTAGTTGTTGATTGAAAGTGATGGCATTAACATTAATAAAGATTTGTTTAAGGAAGAGGATATTTACACAGCTACTGGAATTTTTCTTGACCAAGTTATAAGGCTTTTGGAAGATTATTCCTACATCTTTGTTCACAGAGAAGGCAATTACCCAGACCATATGATTGCCTACTTTGTTTTGTGTATATTTATGATTGTTCAAGAATGTTAACGCAACATGAACATATAAATAAGTTATCACAAAGCAGCTTATAACAAACAAAAACACAAACCTTAATATTATTGTTCTTTTAATGGAAAAGCTAAAGCAGGATATTAACAAATGTGATGCATTATAGAGAAGAAAGTAAGAACATGTTCCTAATGTAGCAGTCCTTGACCATACCCAAGGTCCCATGGTACGAAAGGTAGTTAAATAGATCGTTCAAGAATGTTAATGAAACATGAAGATAAAAGAGAGATTAGAAATTAGAGGAAATCCACTCAAGTGATAATGATGCTTGATAGAATTTGAGTTAATTAATCTAGCGAAACCTCTACTCAAAATCAGCTGCTAATATTAATTGGATAGGAGATATTGGAACCCCCCCTACCTAATACTTCTAGAAGAGTTAAAGAATCCTTTAGGAACCCCGTTAATTAAAATAGAAAACCAATTACTTAATCTCATTCTCCAAATCAAATCATGGATTGAAATTTAAAAGAGAATATTTTCATGACATTAGCATTTGTATATTCCATCCAAGAGTTTTGACCACTTTTTCAAAATCAGGATGATGGCACTACATGGATTGAAATTTAAAAGCCTTAGAAAGCAGGTCAGTTCCTATTTGAATGGAAAGACCTCTGTCTAATCTATCTAATATCATGTCATTATTTGCTCTTTGATCACACCAAGTAAATTTGGATCCAATAAATCCCATGTCAACCAAACCATTATACCATTGTAATTTTGAGCCGCATAAACTATTCATAATTCAAAGAAATTTAATAAAATCAATACTAGTTAACACATTATACCATTATAAGCAGCCTATGGAAAAAAATAAGAAAATGGAATAAGAAAAACAAATCCACCCAAGTTCTTAATGCATATTCAAATGCCTAGCTAATCAATATTACTATTCATCTTCATCCATCTGCCCCGTGGTTTCCTAATCAACTAATGCTCCATCCACACCTTGTCTAACCCAACTAACATCATCACCGCTTGTCAATGTTGCATCGTCCAAACATTGATCAGCCCATGCCTCTGTTTCATCATTTATAGTGCTCTCGCTTCTTAATTGTTGCCCAAACACATCATAAAAGTCTCGAGGCTTTGTTTTAACAACAATATGTCAATCTTTCTCCACTAGGTCTTGTACATAAAATACTTGCTTTGCCTGAGATGCTAGTATGAATGGTTCATCGGGTTTTTAATGCCTAGGATACAAAAAATGGTTGAAGTTTACAAGCGTGAATCCAAAGTAATCTTGCTCAATGAGACCTCTACTATTGTCAACCCAGTCACACTTGAACAACACGAACTTATTATCTTTTGAATAATGAAGCTCAATGATATTCGTCAAAATTCCATAAAAATTGACATCTCCAAATACGGAATTTATGTCTCTTTCACTTGCGTAACTTTCAGTCGTTGCATTTAACATGACTCCACTATTTTGTGTGGCTCTTCTCCTCTCACGAGCCTTAGTGTGATACCTAACGCCGTTGATAATATATCCAGTGAATCTTTTTGCCTTTTTTAGGGGACCCATAGCTAAAATCTGAATTTCTTGTGACACATCTATATTCTTTGTCTGGACTAACTTCCTCACCTATTTTATTACAAAAAAATGTTTTAAATGCCATAGTTATGTAATAATACATGTAAATGTAAAACATTGTTTTTAATGTACATTTTACTTGCATGATCCTTAAACCACAAATGAAATATTTTGTTATGTATGAGGTCCACAACATGTGGTCTGAGATGGGAATCACTCATAATTGATGCACGATGAGTACTGCATTAAAAAGAATCATTACATTATTCTTTACATGGCTAAAAATGAAAGAATTTTCTTCAAGAAGATACCTACTCTCGAAACGGAGAAATAGCATTTGTGTTGATAAGTACATATCGTTGTGCTTGTACATAGTTAATGTCATCAAGCACAAATCCCTCTTATTTTACTAATTTAAGACCACAAAAGTGATCAAAAGAACTACCATCATCATTCCTTGTTAGGCGATTAGACTTCGTCTCAACATCATCACGTAGGTACCTTGAGCAAAATGTCAAGCATTCTTCTACTCAATATCCTTGTGCAATTAAACTCTCTAGATGACTACTGGTCTTCACATAATTCTTTAATGTGGACAAGTATCTATGGTGAGGGAAATTTTAATTATTATGAAAAAACAACCGTGAAAAATATTTAAAAAAAATATTTTTATCAAATAATACCACACCTCTCAATAGGATACATCGATGGGTATTGCAGACATCCTCCAATCTTCACCTCTTCTCCTAAATGAATAACCAAATGCTCCGTGACATAAAAAGCTGAAGGTGGAAAGATCCTCTCAAGTTGTCATAGCATGAGCTCAATGCGAGATTGACCACGATCTAAGTTGGTTACATTCATCACTTTCGAGTACATATTTCTAAAAAAGTTACTTAGCTCAACTAATGGTCCAAGCACATTCTTAGGCAACACATTTCTTAAGGAAATAGGAAGTAGTTCTTGAATAAAGATATGTTTTTCATGACTTTTGAGTCCCGATATCGTATGTTGTTTAAGGTTAACACAATGCAATATGTTCGAAGAATAACCATCTGGGACTTTCACCTCCTTCAACATTTTACAAATTATGTCTTTACCCTTAGTGTCCAAGGTGAAACATGCAGGTGGCAAATAATATTTGTTGTTCGCCCATTTTTGAGGATGCAACGTCTTATGAATATCCATATCTTCCAAGTCATGACGGGATTTTAAGTTATCCTTCCCCTTTCCATCAACATTTAATAATTTCCAAAGCAAATTATCACACACATTCTTCTCAATATGCATTATATCAAGATGGTGGCGTAACAATTTGTCCTTCCAATAATCTAACTTAAAAAATATACTTTTTTTCTTCCAATTATGTGTTAAGGTTTCATCTCTTACATCAACCCTTTTCCTCTTACCTCAAGATCCTTCCCAAAATTATTATTGAAATTTTTTACCTCATCATATGCTTCAGCTCCAGATAATCGAGTGGGCTTTGTATCCAACTCAACTATACCATCAAATGAGTTTTTATTTGTTCTAAATTTATGCCCTTCAGGCAACTATCGACAATGACCCAAGTAGAAATGCTTACCTCCCTTAAACAACCAATGGGATCGAGTGTATTTATGACAATAGGGACACACCAATCTACCTTTTGTGCTCCACCCCGATAAATTTGCATAAGTTGGAAAATCACTAATTGTCCATAACAATGATGCACGCATTTTACATATCTGATTACTGGCTGGATCATAAGTGTTTAACCGAACCAATAATTCCTTTAATTCACCAATTAAAAGACTCAAATAAACATCAATGTCATTTCTAGGGTTACGAGGACCATTATTAATTATTGGTAATATCATATATAGTTGTTTCATACACAACCATGGAGGCAAGTTATATATTATTACAATTACGGGCCACGTGCTATGGACAATACTCATGCTCCTGAATGGGTTGAACCCATCACTGGATAATCTAAGGCTAACATTCCACGGTTCAAGTGCAAAATCTGGATAAATACCATCAAATTTTTTCCAAGAAAGAGAATCAACTGTATGCCTTACATTTTCATCATCAACACGCTCATCATCATGCCATATCATATGTGATGCTGTCTTTGATGACATAAAGAGCCTTTCAAGTCTTGGTATTAAAGGGAGGTATCGTACCACCTTTGTAGGAGTTTTTCTATTTATAATGGCATCATCATTTGATTGACCATTTACTTGTTTGTACCTTGGGGTATGACACTTTCGACATTCATTCTCTCGTTCTGTCTCATTCTAATAGAGCATGCAATCGTTATGGCATGCATATATCTTCTTGTAATCTAGCCCTAGTTTGCAATCAACTTCCTTGCTTCGTAAAAAGACTTTGGTAATGTTTCACCATCAGGAAATGAATCTTTTAATAATTCAAGTAACATTGTGAATGTCTTGTCACTCCACCCACCAAGGAACATTAAATGAAATAATCGGACAAGAAATGAGAGAGTTGTATACTTCTTATAATCTAGGTACAACTCTCTTTCAGATTCTTTTATCAAATTGAAGAATTTTTTGGTCTCTTCATCGGGGACATCCATATGTTGATGCGCATCACCACCACCCATAAAGTTAAGTGGACTTGTAGTAGGAATTCCAAAAGCATCATATATCTTCTCTCGCATTTCATTACCAATAACCGAATCAGGAGAAGGAACCGAAGATGCTGCAGATTCTCCATGATAAGTCCAACATGTGTAGCTATCTAAAAACCGATTTAGCAATATATGTTCTACAACATCATCTTTTTTCACATATAGAATATTGTGGCATTTCTTGCATGGACACAATATTCTTTCAACATTTGGTTTATTATCAGAAGCAAACTTAATGAATTCTTCTGCTCCTTTCTCGTACAAAGGATGACCTTTATGTGTTATATTAATCTAACTCTTATCCATCAGTATGAATCGATTAACCTGATGAAATGAATAAGTAAACACAACAAAATTTTGTCAATTTGCAAGTTCAACACAAAGGTAACAAAAAAGTAACATGCAACATGACTTTTGTTTCTTACCAAAAATCATGGTCTAAGGTTGTCAAATATAAAAAGTAGAGAGAAAAAAAAATGGTAGACTTAATATTTTTTTTAATTTGTTTTAAAACAACATAATAAGATGCAAAAAAAAAAAGATTACACAACTTGTCAAATGCAACAGAAATATATAAAATCTACTATTGAGATGAAATTTACAAAATTGGACACGACTTACGACAACAAGATTATCTACTGAAACATCACTTCGTCCCCACAACAAACATAATCCAACATCTGAAATTAACTCAATCCCTCCGATTAAACACACCTTGAAGGCCTAAAAAACTTATTTTCCATTACAAATAAGAAATCTTATACATTTTCTAACTTTTGAGTGCTTTTGATATCATTTATTCGCCTTCCAATTTGCATTGATGTATTATTAGTCAATGCACATTTTAAAGATGCTTTTGATATTATTTATTAATTACTATATCATTGGATGCAGTCGTAGAAGTGAAAATGATACCTGAACGAGAGAGGTTCTCTGAAGGCCGATATTAGAAAGAGCTCGAGATAACCGGTTTGATACGCCTATTGATATCCAGGTCACGTTTTCTTCAGCAAAGAACACGACAATATAAGAAACATAATTTTATTCTATCAAATTCAAAATACCATACCCATATCTTTGATTGTTGAAAGGTAATTTTATTATTAATTGGCTCAAAAACAATTTATCTAAGTTGTCTTCATTCTAGTTGTTATGTTGGACTACATTAGGTATTTGGTTATCATTGAAGGTCTGTACGTACATGTGGATTCCTTAATTTGTTGTTGAAAGTTATACATTGTCCACGTAGACTTTTTTATGGTAATAGGCGGTAGAGTGGTTGTCATGAGAAGAAACAGAGCTTTTTTAATGATACCATCAGAGCTTTTTAATTAAAATGAAAATATAATTATGTTTAGACCATTTATTTTCCTTTTCGATTTAAATAAATATTGAAAAAATTGAATGGGAATAATTATGTAATGGTTAATTACACTTAAGTCATTGAACTTTACCCTCCTTATAACTTCACCAACCGAACTTTCAGTTTTTAGACCTAACCCTTTGAACTTCCAACATGACTTCAAGTAACCTCGTACCGTTAATTTTTGGACGGGAAAAAGGGTCATGTGTCCGTCACGTGTCACTTTAGAAGAGTATTTTGATATTTAACCTCATTTATATGTTTAAAAAGTAAAAAATAATAATTATGGTAATCAATGATTTACAGAAATTATGAGGTTACTTTTATGGCCAAGGCTCTCCGCCTCCCCCTATCCCCTGTCGTGGCTGCCTTCCCCTACCCTACCCTATTGGTTTCGTCTCTATCTTTATCACTCACTTCTCTTACACGTGCGCGCACACACACACACACACATAAAATTCACGTCTCTGTCTTTATCGCTCATGTCACTTCCGTGAAAATTTGATTAAAATGAAATATGGGCGATTTCTTTGAATTGATACCATCAGAGCTTTTTTAATTAAAATTAAAAAAGTAAGTTAGGATAACATGTGAATCCCAAATTGATAGCATCAGAGCTTTTTTATGGCAATCAATGATTTACATTACTTTTTTCATTAAAATGAAGCAGGGGCGATTCAAAATTTCATTCAGATATTTCATCAGAGCCATATGTCTCGATTTTGATTCAAGATAAAATCGCTAATGAGAAAGTAAATGATGAAGATTCAGAAGATTCAAGATTTACCTTGAGAAGCAGCGGTCATATTCAGAAATTCAATAAGTAGTTTGAAAAACACAGACCCGTATGAAAATACAATTGAGAGAAACTTCAAGAAGCCACGTCGAATTCAAGAAGCAGCGTCGAACATTCAAGCTTAGGGAAACATAAAAAAACAGAGACCTGTATGTGAATACAATTGAGGGAAAGTAGCGGTTTGTTGGAGGGAAACCAAAAATTAGAGGGAGCAACTGAAAGGGAAGCACAGTAAAAAATAATTAGGGACCCGACGTTCTATCCAAAAACGATGGGAAATATCTCACATTTTTTTAAAAAACGTCGTTCTTTTCCGACGTTTCTACTAAAACGCCATTAATATTTCGACACCTATACAAAACGTCCATAAATAACCCACGTTGTTAAATAAATGTCGGCATATGCACTATATCCTGACATTTTTATAAGCGTTGCAAAAAAAAACGTCGTCATATCCACTTTTTTTTGTAGTGCGGTTAAAATAGAACTAAATCTGAATAAAATACATATTTGTTAAATATTAACAATTGATAATTAACTAGTATTTCCATGTACTGTACTCCATAACTTTTTATTTATTTCTTTGACACCTAATTTCATCTTCTATAATTAATTGGAACAATGGACTTAACTAACATTTTGCAATACTCGCTCATTTTATCATATCGACAATTGCCTGGCCTTTTTCATTGAACAAAACCCTTACTCGTTCTTTGGTAGTTTGAATCTTAATTATTTGTTTAAGCTCTTTTGGACCTCTACCCTTATAATTGTCATAATTTTATTCAACATCTTTATTTTCAGAAATCATATTATGAGCATTATTTAAGTCTGCATGATGTTGATTTTGTTCATATCCCAGATCCATGTAAGAGAAAAAATCCTGAATTAGAAACCAAAAAATGGTTAGATATTTTTATTCATTTTATTTTATTTAGTAATTCCTTTTTGTTTAATAATATTATGGAAAACATATCAATCCAAGTCCCTTTAGAATCTTCACGTGCATAATTTGATGAGCTTTCATCAATGACATCGGAATATTCAACATTTGGTAATACACAAGTTTGAATATCATTTTCACCGCGTTCGACCAATGCATCACCATTGCCTTCATTATAGTATTTCTTTTGAGAAGATGATAATGCAATTGACCATTTAGTATCCAATTGATCACATACGTAAGAGACTTGCTTGGACTAAGAAGCCAAGATAAAATAGTTGGATCTATGACCAACTTTACCAAGTTTGACCAAAGTGAATCAAAGTTCGTCTATCCTGATGCTATTTTTGTTTTTAACCAAATCAAACTTAAATACTGAAATCTTAAATGCAAAATAGTCTAGCATCCATATCTCGTTAATCACACTGTAAAAAAACCATATCTCTAATGACATGTTTACTATTCTTCGCACTAGCTACTTGCATCCTTTTGGCCACTATGCTAACTCCACTATTCTGGTTATCAAGAACATCATCACGACCCTTCATTTGATATCGACATTTGTTAATGACATAACCATGATATTTTAAATCATTTTGACGTGGTCCTTGAGCCAACTAATTTAAAGTGTCTGGGACATTCAAATTTGGGATATGTTGCTCAACTTCAACCTGGTATTTTAAGAAGATTAGTAAAAATAAATTATGATAATAAGATACATGTACACTTTTAGAATATTTACCCTTTCACGCAACCATTGAATAAAGGTGCAGTTATGATCCTCTTCTAACCACATTTTATTTTTTGCTTTACGAATGTACATTTTCGTCAAGTACTTCTCATGCTCCCTAAATCAAGTTCTGAATTACTAATGTTTCATATAGAGGAAAGAAAAATTGTATGAAGAATGTTTTATTTCAATATAATTAATCGATGTAAGGTTGAACATCATTAGTGTTATGCAACAAATGGAGATGTTCTTGATTCAATAACAAACGATCGACTTCAACGATATCAGCACTCCCTAAAGGTTTGTCATCTTCTACATCAAAAGGAACTCCAATTATGTCTAATCTAGATAATAACTTTGAACAAAACTTGATTGCTTCTTCGGCTATATAACATTTGGCAATGCACCATTCTAGGCTATTTTTTTTTCTCACATAATCTTTTGAAACTTTCATATACCTGAAAATCAATAAGGATAAGACTAAAATCATGATGTATATTTGATTATAATGGAGAAAATTAATGTACTCACCTTTCAATTTGGTACATCCATCAGAAAAAAACTGGACCAAAAAGTTCAACCTTTCTCACAAGATGGACCATTAATGTATTATGGTGCGAAAGAATGATGGTTGAAATTATTTCTATGACAAACACATCCTGATTACAAGATCATTCTGAATTTCCGTTAATTTCTCCACATCCACGACTTTCGCATAAAGAGCATTGAAAGAGAAGAATACTCTAATAAGTACATATTTCACATGTTTTAGCAATACACCTCGTATAAAGACATGAATCAATTATTGCATTAGAATGTGATGGTCATGGGATTTGAGGCCATATAATTTTAAATCTTTCATAGAGACAAGACTTTTAAAATTCAAAGAGTGTTCATCTGGGACATTAAGGTCACATGAACTTTCACACATCATTATTTTTCATCTTTAGATAATGTATAATGTGCTGGTGGTAGGTAAGTACCTTTCTCGTTAACTTATAATGATAACTCCTTCCTTAAACCCATTTCTATGAGGTCATTAGGAATCTTCAAACCATCTTTTGTTTTTCCCAAAATGTTAAGTAAAGTCCTAATTATACTCTTATAAACATTCTTTTCAATATGAATTATATCCAATTTATGTCGTATTGGAAGAAATTTCCAATACTCAAGATCAAAATATATTGTTTTCTTATTCAAACACGTAGCATCTTTATTTTGTAAACTTCCTTTCTTATTTCTCTTCTTTAATGTCGATTTCTTCCTGGTAACATGCTTATTTACTTAAGAGACCTTGATCCCCACCTTCACTAATACTTGTTCCCCAATCAAAGGTTCGGGTGTCAAACCAAACTCTTTCTCACCATTAAAGGATTTTCTTATTTTTAAACGGATAGTTCAGTGGAAGGTACCTTTTATTCCCCATATAAATGCACTTAGTATAATTTCTCAATCTATGAGAATTTGTCACTTCATTACATATTGGACAAGCATAATATCCCTTTGTACTAGAACCCAATAAATTCCCATATGGAAGGAAATCATTAATTGCCCACAACAAAACAACCTTTTGTGTAAAATATTCTTACCGGTAAGCATCATAATCCCTTACTCCTTTCTCCCATAAAGTTTTCAGATCCTCAATTAGCGGTGCCAAGTAAACACCAATGTTATTTCCAAGTTATTTGGGGCTTGATATCAACATCGTTAATTGAGTGTACTTTCTTTTAATGCATAAATCCGATGAAAGGTTGGAAGTATTAAGCATAACTGACCAACAAATAAACATAGTGTTAAGGGAATTGTGTGAATTAATTCCATCTATTGAGATAGCTAATTGAAGGTTCCTTGATTCCTTTTCAAAGTCACATGCGACGTCTAAGCTTTTGATGTCTGTGTGGATTGAAACCACCTTTTGAATCTTGGGATACATGGAAAGTACCATAGTACTTTTGCAGGTACACCCGTTCCCCCCCCCCCCCCCCCATCAGTCATATTCTTATTGACTTTATATCGTGGTCTTCCAAAAATAGGACATAGTAATGCATTCACATACCCTTTTCTATAAAGTATGCAATTATTAGGATAAACATGTATATTCTGATACTGCATCCCAAATGCAAACAAACTACGCATTGCCTCCCTAGTAGATAAAGACAATTCATTATCTTCTTGGAGCATAACAATAAATAAAGTAAGAACATATGAGAAGCTCTTGTCAAACTAGACACTCTTAGCTTTTATATTGAATAGTTTCACTATTTTTGCTAACTTAGTATACTCTCTACAACCTCTATACAAAGGCTTCTATGCATCTCCAAGAATGGTTTGTAAATCTTATGATTTTCGACGAGGTCTCCATTTAAATCCCGGACGAAATCTATTGTGTTTGCAACATCATCAATATTAATGCCATGGTCTTCATCGATAGGCTCATCATATTTCGCACTTAACGGCTCTCCATTGTTTTCTTCTTCCCCATGCCAATCCCACATAGTGTATCTTGGATGAATTCCATCATTGTATAAATGATACCTTATATCTTTTACTCTCATCTTAATGATGTTATCACACTTAGTGCATTCGCTTCGAATTGAACTAGGATCATCCGCACCATCTTCAGCAAATCTTATAAATATTTCAACCCCGTCCATATATTCTTTGGATAATCTATGCTTCGTCATCCATTACTTATCCACACCGAACAAATATTCTTCTACCCTTGGGTGACAAAACCTAAATTATTAAATAATCAATTATACAATGTGTATGTGTGTGTGTGTGTGTGTGTGTGTGTGTGTGTGTGTGTGTGTGTGTATATAATAGTATCATCGTATGCTGATGTAAACAAAAACACGATCAAATGGTTAAAATGTTTCTGCGTACTTTTCTATTATAGATTTTAGGCATGTAAAAAGCTATAGGTCAAGTATATTTTGGTGAAAAATGTTGTAATTCATTTCTATTGGCAATGTTATTTTTTTTTCTAATTATTTGATATATTGGTTAGTTTGTAAACAGGTGTCGACATTACTTATGGACTTTAACTTTACCTACTCAATAATTCATTTTGTTGGTAAATCTATGCACATTAGCTTTTAAATCAAATAGTCTAATTTTTTTATATAGTCTTCAAGATGTATTCTTAGACAGCCTGTAGATTTTTAAAATTAGTTTCTTCCTAATATTTGTCAAATTGGTGGGTAGGTAAACATGCTCGAGATGTGACATCATAGGAATTTAACTATTGATCTTATTTGTTTGTTAAGTGGAACTATTAATGTTATTTTATTATATCTAAACTATTTACTTTTATCATAATACATGGTGCTCAGACAATTTGAACTTATTTGGCATGGAAATTATTAACATAAAGGTTTGTTCAGTAGTCGTGTTTGTTTTAAAGTTGAAGAGTCATAAACCTCTACTAATTTTAATCTGTAACATGTTTTGTTAGTTAAAAAAGACCTTGTACTTAAACAGAGTATACCCACCCACTAGGTACAAAACCGAAGCTCGAGAACCAAATCAAAACTCACTACAAGAGGTATATACGAACATTGTCTTCTTATCCACCCATGGGCCATAAAACCCAAGCTCGAGAACAGAGTGCACCTTTTCATATTTTTTATTAGACTTCATTGTCTTTTGTATATGGTGGAGATTTATAAAACTTGCAAAATAAGTACATCTACAAGAGGTATATATAAGTTTTGTCTTTATTTGTTGGAGTTTCAAGGAAATCTTCAATTACGAAATCTATTTGAAGAAAGAAAAAATTAGTCTTCTTATTTTATAATTATTAGGTATTAGAAAATATTTTGTCGAGTACTAAATGTGACTATATGTCAACTACCCCGAGTCTGTATAAGATTCCCAACACCAAAGGTATGACATATTTTTCTCTCTTATTGTTATTTGGATATATTTATAGAAGTGTATATGTATATGTGTGCATCGAGGCTTCCCCAAACTGGCCTTAGTGAGAAGGTTCAAAGTGAGGGCACCTAGGGTTTAAATTCAAATTAAAGTAGATATATTTAGGTACAAATGTAAAATAGCATACCTTGTGCGATTTACGAATGTCTTACGGTGATTCGGGGTGAAGACACGACGAATTTCAATGATGAGGGGGCGAATATAGACCTGCAATCAAGTTGAACGAGAACCATTAGAGTGAAAATGATTTAATTTGTTAAAATTGTTGTGATTTCAGTTAGGAAAAAAATTCCAAACACCAGAACCAATAAATAGATAAGTTAGGTGCAAGTAAGTGTTTAATAGTGGAATTTTATCAAACATGAAAATGGCATTCCATTATATCATGGCATAAATTCAAACTAGGTACATATGAACAAACATAATCAATATGATGATAAACGGAACATCAAATTTAATCAAATCTGTATAAAAAATTCAATATATATCAAAAAAATATGTCATAAGTTAGAATATTTTACATATACCTTGAAAATTACAATGATATGTACGCATTTGTCTAGAATCTATCAATGTTATATACATATTTGTCTAGAATCTATCTTAGGGTGTGGCCAAACTTAAGTTAGTTGGTATTAGAAGACATAAATGGAGATATGTTGTTTTCTTAGGGTATAAGATGGGAAGGAAATGAAAAAATGAACTTTAAAAATAATTCATGACGAATCAAAGGGGATCTTAGATATGAAGGAGTGGGTGTCGGGATGAGATGAGATTTAGACGGTTTTGGAACTGATCAGTTTGAGTGAGAGTAGGAGTATTCTTTAGAACTAATTTAAGGTTCTTCAAATTAAACCGTTGTATAATGAAAAAATAAAAAATCATTTAAGACGGTTAATTAAAAATGAGATGCAGAACCAAATCGATGAAATCATTTACAATGCCCCACTTACGAGTGATGCAAATTTCTTTTTTCTAATACACATGTGATAGCAAAGACAATTCGTCAATTTCTAATACCAAAAGCAAATGAGAAGGAGTAGGTAACCTGACATCAGTTAAAGCTCATATAAACAATATTGATTAAACTAAACAAATGTTATACCAAGATATTTGGGCAAGTATGAAATTGAAGTGAACATTTCTAATAAGCTAGAAAAATATAAGATAAGGAGTTAACTTATCTTTAACAAACTAGAGCTACGTCGGTCAAACAATTTATGGACATCTTGCAATCTTTGAATTAATTTCAATCGACAACCTAATGGATAAAATATGGTCCTTTAAGATAAGAACTGATCACTCAAATACCACCAAACGCTCCAAATTGTCATTCATAAAAAGAAAGAGTTACAAAACTAGAAAACAATACACGTTTATTGGATTTAATACTCCTACTCCAAGCAAGATTTACAAAAATAAATAAAAAAATATCAGTCTTTTGTGTTTTTCCAGATTTTTAGAACTAAAAAATTCCCATGAAATGTAGATAAAACCCATCAACACAACTTTTTAAAATTGATCAAAATTGTACTCAATTTGACTTCTATGTAGGTAAAATAGACATTCACCTCATTTTTCTTCTTATTCCCATAATTAAAAACACTCATAACTAATCAGGTAGATAAAAAAAATTAGAAGATCTGATACAATTCTTCATTAATAATCATCAACAAAAGCACCTATACTTTGTACATTACATAAAACACCAGATTGCTTATGTATAATCAATTAAATTCTTTTTTGAATACAAATGTGATTCGAAGTACCTCACAGAGCATAACTCTAATATAGAGAAATGGTTAATATACCTAATAATGCGATTAAAAGTACCTTACCGAGCAGAACTCTAATTTAAAACTCTAATATAGAGCAGAACTTTTATGCGATTGCCTTAGAGATGAGGTGAGGACTTTGAGGATTTGTAACGGTTAGGGAAGAAAATTAGGGTGGGTATTGGAAGAGAGGACACGAGATAAAGAAAATCCGGATAGGTATTTTTGGAGGATTGGCAAGAAAATCAGGATGATTATACGGATGTTTTAGTGGGAGTCTCAATTCAAGTTGGTTTTAATAAAAAGTTGTATAAATAACTAATTAAAATTTATTTAGATTGGATAATTAAAAGAGGGATGTAAAAAAATGAAAGACCAGGTTTACAACGATCCACTTTAAAGGGACGAAAATTCATTTATAGAAGTGTCTTAAATAGATATTTTTCTTATAGTGAGCATTTATTCATCCACCATTAATACACTTTCTCCAAGATTTCTTTATCAAGAGTTGTTGACCTATGACATGTAACCTGCGTTTATGGGACCATGGTGTTTGAGCAGTCTACCTAAGGTGTGTCTAAGAGTGCTTACTTTTCTCTCCCTCTAACTGAGTTGCTTCAAGGGTTCATTTATTTCATATCATTAAGTTATACATGAGTGTTTTTATGAGATCAATACTAAATGTTTAGTCATATTTTATCTTATTTACTCTCATTATTGTTGGTAACATCTTACTTAGTAACTTATTGCGATTTTAATAGAGGTTATGCCTCCGTTCGTATTACAACACCCCAGTCTCAAGATAACTCTCCTGCTACATTTGGCTACTTTGCTGGGGAGATATTCTTTTAGTAAAATGGGTTAAGATAATGTTAAGCATGTTGTTAATTTTGATGAGATCCAATGGAGGGAGGAATAATACGCGAGAGAATGCGAGGCTCCTATAGAGGGGATAGCTCGGATTGAGGTTCCCTAAGTGCCAACGGTAATAGAAATCCCCAGGTGATGCCTGCTTCCACAAATTTTGTGATGGGGCTAGCTCAGATGGACTATTTAATGGAGAATTTCATGGAATTTCTACAGATGCCAACAACCGCGATGGTTTTTAGGGCAGCCATGGACCCTAGTCCATTCATTACTTCTATAGCACCTCATGCTGTTCCTTCGAGCAGAGTTCTACCAGCATTCATTTCCATCATTATACCCACCATAGGATCGCCCAACGTAGTTGACGTTACACTTGTAGTTTCTTGGCTAAGTATTATAGTAACAGTGGAGGTGGCCTCACCTTCCTTGATAGTTGAAGATATAAATAAGGTGATATTGAAGATGATGATGATGATGATAGCTTATTCGTAGATGGTGAGTGAGACAACCTCAACATACGGTGACTTTTATACCCCTTATTTGAAAGAGTACAACAGTGAGACATATCTTAAGGATTCAACTCCATTTATATTTGAGAAGTACACTGGAAAAGGGGGAAATTCGAAGGAGCATATCAAAAGATTTGTGGATCACTTAAGTTCTCATTGCAATAATTAAAAGTTATTCTTAAGGGAGTTCTCTAAATCCCTCATAGACAAAGCTTACAACCGGTACTCACACTTAACTCCAAGAAGTGTGACCACTTGGGTGGAAATGCATGTCTTATTTGTGAAAATGTTCTTTTTGGCTAAAGATGAGTTCACTTTTACTCAGCTTGCACAAGAGAAGCAACAGCCAGGAGAAGAGGTAGCGGAAAATATAAGATGGTTCAGAGAAAGGACTCTCGATGTGAGAGAAGAGGTCGATGGGGCCAAAAAGCTTTAACTTTATGTGAAGGCTTTTCACCATGAATATATTTGTTATTTGATAAATGAAACGCGTGAAGGCGCCTTTGCAAACTTCTTGAAATCAATATGAAATATCTCGTTGGTTGTTCGCTTAAGTCCCATCTTGACCCCTTTTATGTTTAGACTAAAATTGGGGCAGGGATATGCCAGGCCCCATGGGTGGGTTATGTAGATAGGGGAACAAAGGATGGAAAAGGACAGAGGAAGGATAACAAGAGGAATTTTAGGAGAGACAAAGAAGATACCCCAAAATTGCCTTGCTTATTAGAGGAGGTAATTACCTACTATAATGCCATATTGCACGCCTAGGGGAGGAGGGTCTACATGCCTAAAGATTCTCTTTAAAATGAACCATGACCATATGTTCATGCAAATCCTAAATATTGCCTAGTAAATTGTTATATATTCCACCCAACCAACTCATGATTTACCTTAAACAGGATTATTAATAAACATTTGTTAGCTAAAACGATACAAATATCCCAAGGGGATGTTAACAATAACCCACTACCAATCCATGGAGAAAATCTGGTAGTGGCCTATGATGAAGAGGCTAAAAATGTATAAGGAAACTGAGAAGAGAGATGGAGGAGTTTCAAGCATCCCTAGATAATTACACAGTTAGGATGGAAAATATAGTGATTGCCCATGATGAAGTGAGTGCCAGGGATATGAAGTAAGTCTATAATGTGGAAGGTTATGTTATGGAACCCAACTTAGAGTACCAAGATGTGTCAGAGTCCTCCATATAGCGCGATTCTTCAACCAAGTGGAGATGACCTTAAAAAGCAAGCTCGAAATTACTCAGACAATATTAGACATTGCAAAGAAGAATGCAGTTCCCTTAATGAGGTGGAAATGTCACATGGCTAGGTTAGTAAGGATGTTCATATCCGATATAACTTTCTCAGATGCTGATAGACATATAAGGTTCCCATACGACAAAATCGTTGTGTGTCACGACAAGTGTGAACGGAGTAAGCTTTTCCAGAGCGTTGATGAATGGGGGTGCTTTTATAAATATTAGGCCTATTAGATCTTTCTACAGATCTAATATCTCTAAGATAAGATTGATATAAATTCCAATTGTGCTTTATGGTTATAATAACCAATATTCAAAGCCCATTGGTTATGTAAATATTAGAATTATGATCGGGAATCTCACATCACTAATCAAATTCCATGTTATAGAGAGTACCACTTCATACCCTATTTTGATAGGAAGGGTGTGTATACACAGCCATGGTTTAGTTCCCTCTACCTATAACCAATGTGACATGGCTAATGTGAAAGGAACATAAACAGTCATCCAAGCGACCAAAAATCCATTTGCCTAGGAGGAGGCCCACTTAGTGGATGATGTATTTTATATTGGGCTGGCAGAAGATGTGTGCATTATAACATGGCTCATGGAGGGGGTCAGAGTCCCCATCAATTAGAAAAATGTTGTGTCCAGTGACCAACCACGTGGAAGAATGGAAAAATTCAGGTCAAAGAGTTATAGAGGCATATAACCCCATTCCCAAGCCTCAAGCTATCTCTAAACAACTAAGAAATAAATTGAAGCTAAGAATTGACTCGACATAACATGAGGTCGGGTGACAGAGTGTCCTTAGTAGGTTTTTTTAGGTAAGCTTAGAGGAAGTTGAGAAAGAAGGAAAGAGAAAAGTAGTTGCTTCATCCAACCTCCGGTGCAAAAAGGTCCAATCAAAAGGTTAAATAGTGGTGTATCGCCTTTGAAGGTGTGCGTGGGCAACCGAGGAAGCTGACTTAAAATATGAACATTTCCTGGTGGATAATCAAGGATAATGGATTATCATTGATAATTCCAATATCCATGAGTTTGTGGAGGAAATTGAAGATGAATTGAAGTGCATAACTAATTGCCCAAAACCATAGGTATAAGAGTTACATCAAATTAACTTAATTGTGGATGTAAGAGATTAAAGTCCCATTTTCATTTTAAATATCCTAGACGCTGAGAAAATATAAGGGCCAATTGATCTCATTAAGGAATTCAAAAGATGTCTTTGCATGGAAGTGCACCGAGATGGCAGGACTGGACCAATAGGTGAGCTGCCACAAATTAAATGTTAGGGCTTCAGCCATACCAAAAAATCAAACAACTAGAACATACAAGCCATAGTTGGATATCAACATCAAAGAGGATGTACAATGATTATTAGAAATTGGGTTCCTTAGGATAATTCAATATCCAATTTGGCTCTCCAACATCGTGGCAGTGGGAAAGAAAGATAAAAATCGAATACGCATTTGTGTTGATCTCAGAGATCTCAACATAACTTACCCGAAAGGTGAATTGTCTCTACCACCTATTGACAGTTTGATTGATCTAATGGTAGGCCATGAGATGTAAACATTTATGGATCGTTATGTGGTATATAACTAGATCAAGATAAATCTAATTGATACAAACAAAATAACATTTAAAAGTGCATTAGATAACTTTATGTACAATGTTATGCCTTTTAAGTGAAGAATGCTGGGGCAACTTATCAAAGAATAATGATAGCCATCTTCCATAATTTTTTTAAGAAATTTTGAAGTTCTATGTGGATGATGTGGTTATTAAATCGAAGAAGGAGGAGTCTCACTTGATTGGCAGCATAAGGGTTTTCAACAAGTGCAAGAAGTAAAGCTAAAGATGAACCCGTTTAAATGTGCTTTTAGTGGGACAAGTGAAAAATTCATGGACTTTGTGTTGGATCACCATGGGGTGCAGATGGACCAAGACAAATAAAAGGCTATTCATGTCATGATTTATCCAAGAACAGGGAATGATCTCTTTAAGTTTCCTCGAGAAGGTCTCTACCTGAGGAGATTTGTGCCAGGGTTAGCCGAGATTACTCATCCCTTGATGGACCTACTGTGTAGGAGCAGAAAGTTAAAATGAGAGGAACCTCATCAGGAAGCCTTTGGAAAGCTCAAGAAGTTACTCACTTCTCCATAAGTTATGATTCCCCCAAGGGATGTAATACCATTGTAACTTTACCTCACTTCTATTATGAGGTTGATCGACATTTTATTGACATGAGAGATCGACCAAAAAGAATGATTTGACTACTAGTTGAGTATAATTATCCATTGTCAAGAGGCAAGGTACACTAACATTTAAAAGCATTGTTCGGATTTGGTATTTGTTTCCCCAAATCTTAGACATTACATGTTATTTATCACTATTACTATTGTGAAAAAATATGATCCCATCAAGTTTTTATTGGCACGAACCATTTGGATTAGGAGGTAAGTAAGGTGGTTTCTTATCCTCTCAGAGTATGACTTAAAGTGTGTAGTTCCTCGTGCAATTAAGAGCCAAGATTCTACAGATGTATATTGGCTATTTTACGATTAGGGATATTTGATCCACCACATGAGAGCATTCCAGGTGATTACTTACAAGACAATTTCCTAGAGGCTAACCTTGAGGAGTGGACTATGGAGTTTAATGGTTAATTTTTGCAAGGAAAAGGCGTAGGAGTGGTCATCCTTCCAAAAGGAAAAGAAGAAATTTTCTTATCTTTTAAGTTAGATTTATCTTATTCTAATAATGAGGCAGAATATGAAGCTTTGGTGCTGGGACTATTAGAGGCCATTCAAAGGGGCATCTGTTAACTCTAAATCAAAGGATATTCTAATCTGGTGGTTAAGAAGGTGAATGGGGAATAGATGTTAAAGCATCTTAACCTAAAACACTACATAATAATTATTCAAAGGTTGATCGCTTAGTTTCATCATATTAAAGGAAGAAGGCATCCTAGAACAATGAACAGGCATGCCGATGCTTATGCCACGATTACACAAAAACTGACCATAAATGGCGAGACAATAATTATTGTGATCCAGTAGAGGACTCCTCCTTCGGTGGTGCTTGAATTTTTCTAATGAAAGATGACTCTAACGGGAGGGGTGAAATTAGAAGGTAACTTGAGTTTGAGGAAGGAATGATGGAGCTCATAGAGTTAGATTAGTATTTTATCATCCAAGGAACTTGTATTCAATAAATGTGGGAGGCTAGTTGTCAAGGTTCATTGGCCTAGAGGATGTAGAGCAAAGGTTGAAGAAAACACACGAAGGGCACTACGAGACAACAAATATTACTTTATATAAAAAAATACATAGAGAGGGATAATTTTTTCCAATGACGAGGTAAGACACAACAATGATGCAAAAGAGCATGTGCTAAGTGTCAGCTTTTCTTTCAAGCAGCCGAGTGCAACTTCGTGGAAAATCAAGGAGATTAGAGGCAACCGTACGTTGATTTCAGTAAGGATGGAGTTATTGCAACAAAAAATATGGATTCCATGAGGATTAGAAGAAGGGCCCCACATTTTTACATTCAAGAGGAGCAAATTTATTGCAGAGGATACTTCAAGAAATCTTTGAGGTGCATCACAAGAAAGGAAGCACAAGAAGTCCAAAAGAAAGCCCATAATCTAGCTCATATTAAAGGAGCCAAGTGATACTATCACCTTATGAACTTGTGATATTATTGGCCAACCATAGAGAAGGATTCAACTTATCTTATTTGGAATTGTAAAGCATGATAATTACATAGGAATATGATTTATGCTCTCTCGGTAGACCTCCACTAGCTGACAACTCCTTATCCATTTCATACTTGGCCTTTGACTTAGTACGGGTAATTAATTACTACTCAAGGGGGAAAATATGAATAATTGTAGGCCCAACGTGTTTCATAAAATGGGGAGAGGTAATACCATTCAAGTGAGCAACAATAGGTGTGGTGGCGCAGTGCATAAAATAATACGTTATTTACCTGTTAGGGATTACCAAGGTTATTTGAATTATAATGGAACCCTATTTATCAATAAAGAGGTCAATTTGCTCAAAAACAAATATTAGATCATACATCATACCTCAACAATGGTCTACCCCAAGCAATGGTCAAGCTGAAGCAACAAATAAGTCCTTGGTTTTTATATTTTCTAAGGTGATGGAAGATTTTCCACGAGTATGGGATGACAAAATTCTAGTAGTATTATGGGATGAACGAAAGAACAAAAGAAATCTAACTGGTTATACACTATTTTCACTAGTGTATGGAGTTAAAGTAATTTTATCGGTGGAGCTGGAAGTCCCTTCGGCCAGATATGCCATCCAAAACAATATGCTCCCCTAAAATAGACATGTTCAATTAGAGGAATTGGATGAGCAATGAGATAACATGATGAAGAACTTATAATTGTATATAAAGCAACTAACTAGGGCATATAACAATTTGGTAAGGCTAAGAATGTTTGTAGAGGGGGACTTGGCACTAAAGGTAGCTGTTAAGAACATCAGAGTGCTCCCATTGACTAAATTTATTTCCAATTGTGAGGGTACATTTATTGTGAAGGAAGAATATAACTTAAATCCATACTACTCAATCTCCAAGATAGAAGAAGGCAATCCTTTCAAAATTAATAACAAATGGCTAAAGGTTTTCATGTTTAAGTTTGACTAGCCTATTTTGAGTTTTAACTTTATTTTGTTTTTTGGCTTATATGAAAAATATAAAAAGACATTATAGATTGTAAACGAGCCATCATGTACTAAGAAATCCCGCAGTTTTGATGAAATATAAATATGGAAAGAAACTACGTTAAGATTATACTCAATTGAGTTCCAAAATATATTACTCCTTTCATATTTCAAGTTTTAATTAAAAAAAATACATGGTGTTTAGGACTACTACACATAAATACAAATAAAAATAAAATAAGTCCTAGACTATAAGGAACCAGTGAAGGATATAGGTTCAAGTTCCTTTAAATGAAGAAAATGGTCATCCTGTAGGTTCAGAGGCATACAGTGTTGGATTTAGGGCCATCACAATGGCCCAGTGAAGGATAGGAGTTGGTTTTGGTATCTTAGGAGTTTTGTTTTAGGTTCGACACATGGATTCATCTATCCACCGTATGGATATGTTAGAATTTAAGGTGGGTGGTGATTTTTTCCATCTTAGACAGGACTTGTCCATCTGTCTAGTCAGGTGTATCAGGTGATGATTCCATAGATCTGGATGATCCTGACCAGATGTCATTGTTGGAGGCTATTCCTTAGTATTATTCATTGTCACAGGAGGATTTAGGCTATTTCGGGTTCAATTTTCTCACAACCTCAGAGGCCTCGAAAAAGATGTCCACACAGTAGTATCAGTATTTAGCATATCCTACCCCTATGGAGAGATTTCATTGATAAATCTAGCTTAGGTTAGGGTGGATACAATATACAATAGGCTATAGAACATGGGGATTAAGGTTGACCATATCCATTTCGGTGGTATATGAATACCTCAGAGATAGGGGACTTTTCTGGAAGGGGACGGCCTTAGAGGGTCATCCTGTATTACAGTTTGATTATACCGACTATGTTGGTTGTATCCAAGTAGGTATTCCCATAGCTACCTTATACATCGGTGTAGTGGTGGGTCTAGGGTGACACCCGAAGTACAAAGATGTCAAATTTTAGTTGTATAAATGAATACTCGAGCTCATTGTAAGGATCAATATGGGTTTTCTATAGGTTGACATACACAAAGAGGATTAGGGTTGACCTCTATGTGCCACAGATAGTATCAGTGTCTCATGCAGAGTTGATTGAGAACTTGTTTGAAGTAGTGGTGAGTGGGCATTACTATAAATTCCTGAATTCATGAGGGAAAGCATGTATTCCTCAGAGGTTGACCCTCCTCATCCGGAGGACTAGATTGGTACTACAAAGGTTATGTTCTCGAATGCCTAGATGGCTTCATCATACATCTCATCTAGTCGTCCGAGTGATCTATTTCTACCACAACAAGAAAACATGGCTTTAACGACGCTTTGTAAACGTCGAAATAAACTCTAAAAATGTCGGGAATAGAAATTCCTACGCTTGGACAACGTTTTTTAAAAATGTCGATGTATCTACAGTCAGGAAATGAGGTCGTTTGTTAAAAACTTCAGATACATATTTCCCGACGGTTCCTGCTATGTTTATTAACCGTCTGCAATTGTACATGCCTTGTGCCATAGATGCGACTTTTTTTTTTAAAAACGTCAGTTTTTGTCTCAACATTTTTCCAAAAGCGTCAGTAATATTAAATTAAGGTATTGACACAAAATTCAATAATTTACTTAAAAACATCATAATGTTAACTAACTTTTCCCATACTATATTCCAAAAAATTTTGTAAAGCGTAAATATTTTAAGTGCTATATAATATCCAAGTAGACAACATTAATATTATAATGGATCCCTCAAAGAAATTCTCAATCAACCAAAGAAAAATTATATACAATAATATTTAATCATCCCAAAACAAGATGAGGAAAGTGTATCTTCAAACATCCCAAAATTGTCTACTAATAAGCCAAAAATTTGTACCCAAATATTCCAAACAAAATATGAAACATATATTATCATTAAAAAACGCTAGAGTAATGCTCAAAATAGTCAATACGATGTCTCCATGACCATGAGCTTGACAATGGGCGTGACAGAATCAGCTGCAAAAAAAAAAGGAGCAAGTATTAAAATAACAATCTCGCATATCAACAACTCTCTACAGTTTTTTTAACAAAATTGACAGAATCTCCTTTGTTTATAAATGAAAACAAACCTATTTAATCAACACAAAAGCCCGCATGGCCATAAAAAAATTGAAAACAACAATCTGACATATCAACAGTTCTTTAAAATTTAAAAAAAATATCGACAGACCCTCCTTTATTTATAAATGAAAACCAACATGTTTAATCAACGCAAATCCTGCCCGCCCATAAAAAAATTGAAAAAAATAATCTCGCATATCAACAATTCTTTACAATTTTTTTAAAAAATTCTACAGAGTCTCCTTTGTTTATAAATGAAAACCAGCATGTTTAATCGGCACAAAAGCCCGCACGATCAGGAAAAAAAATAAAAAAACAATCTCGCATATCAACAACAACAATAAATAAACAATCTACCTGGCTCAAACCATTGATTTTTTCATGTGTTCCACGTGAATAAAATATAAGGTTGAAATATTATCCTGAAAAAAAATAAGACACAAAGCAAAAAAGATATCACTAATCAAATAATGTTCAAACATACGTCTAAAGTTTTACAAATTCTCTTCATATACTCTAACCAGGAGTCCGATAACTACGTGGTAAGTCCCTACACGGTCGGTCTGTACGAATTACATTGGTCCCATGCGAGGTGCTCGTGCCTCTTACGGGACCGTTTTGTGTCTATTTTACGTTTTCACCCTTTGACAGCATGTTCTTAAGCCTAGGTCTAAATTTTTGCAAATTCTTGTCATATACTCAAACCAAAAGTTGACTGTGCGATGGGAAGTTACATTGGACACGTGCAAGGTGCTTTCCCGTGCCTCTTATGGGACAATTTTGTGGTTGTTTTACATTTTCAACCTTTGACGACATATTTTAATGCCTAAGTCAAAATTCTTGTAAATTCGCATCGTATATTCAAATCGAGAGTCCGGTGACTATGCAGTCAGTTCCTAAGGGTTGCATTGGTCACGTGCGAGGTGCTCGTGCATCTTACGAGGCTGTTTATGGATATTTTACATTTTCACCTTTTGACTACATGTTTTAAAGCCCAACTCTAATTATTTGCAAATTCCCGTCGTATACTCAAATAGGGAGTTCGATTACTACTCGATCGGTTCGTACGACTTACATTGGTCTCGTGCGAGATGCTCGCGCCTCTTATGGGACCGTTTTATGGTTGTTTTACATTTTCACCCTTTGACGGTATGTTTTAAAGCCTAATTCTAACCATTTGCAAATTCTCGTCGTATACTAAAATCGGGAGTCTGATGACTATGCAGTCAGTTCGTATGAGTTACATGGGTCTCGTGCGATGTTCTCGTGCATCTTACGGGATCATTTTGTGGTTGTTTTAAGTTTTCATCCTTTGACGACATGTTTCAAAGCTTGTCTAAATTTTTGCAAATTCTCATTGTGTACCTAGATCGAGAGTCCTTTGAATATGCGGTCGGTTCCTACAAGTTACATTGGTCCCGTACGAGGTGCTTCTGCCTCTTAAAGGACCATTTTGTGATTGTTTTACCTTTTCACCCTTTAACGACATGTTTTTCAGCGAAAGTCTAATTTTTTGCAAATTCTCGTCGAATACTCAAGCCTGGATTCTGGTAACTATGGGAACGGTTCGTACGAGTTACATTTGTCTCGTGCAAGGTGATCGCGCCTCTTATGGGACCGTTTTGTAGTTATTTTATGTTTTCACCCTTTGACGACATGTTTTTAAGCCCAAGTCTAACTATTTACAAATTCTGGTCGTATATTCAAATAGGGAGTCTGGTGACTACGTGATTGGTTCCTACGAGTTACATTGGTCCTGTGTGAGGTGCTTTTTCCTCTTACGGGACTGTATTGTGGTTATTTTACGGTTTCAACCTTTGACGTTAGACTTTTAAACCTAAGTCTAATAATTTGCAAATTCCCTTCATATACTCAAATGGGGAGTCCAATGACAATGCGATCGGTTCCTACAAGTTACTTTGGTCCCATACGAGGTGCCTGTGCCTCTTATGGGACCGTTCTGAGACTGTTTTACGTTTTCACCCTTCGACATCTTACTTTTAAGCCTAAGTCTATTTTTTTTTTGCAAATTCTCATCGTATACTCAAATCGGGAGCCCGGTGACTATGCGATCGGTTCGTACGAGTTACATTGATCCTGTATGAGGTGTTCATTCATCTTACGAAACCATTTTGTGACTTTTTTATGTTTTCACCTTATGACGGCATGTTTCTAAGCCTAATTCTAACCGTTTGCAAATTTTTGGCATATACTCAAATGGGGAGTCCGGTGACTATGCGATGGATTCCTACAAGTTACATTGGTCCCATGCGAAGTGCCCGTACCTCTTACGGGACCATTCGATGTTTGTTTTATATTTTCATTCGTTCACGCCATATTTTTAAGACGAAGTCTAAATTTTCTCAAATTCTCATTATATACTCAAACTGAGAGTTCGATAACTATGCGGTCGGTTCGTATAGGTTACACTAGTCCCGTGGGAGGTAGTCGTGCCTCTTACGGGACCGTTTGGGGTGGTTTCAGGTTTTCACCTTTTGACTGCATGTTTTAAAGCCTAACTCTAACTTTTTTTCAAACTCTCGCCGTATACTCAAATAGGGAGTTCGGTGACTACTCGGTCAGTACGTACGAGTTACATTGGTCTCTTGCGAGGCGCTCATGGCTCTTACGAGATCATTTTGTGGTTATTTTACATTTTCAGCCTTCGACGGCAGGTTTTAAAGCCTAAGTCTAACCATTGGCAAATTCTCATCGTATATTGAAATTCGGAGTTCGGTGACTATGCGATCGATTTGTATGAGTTACATCAGTCCCATGTGAGGTGCTCGTGCAACTTATGGGACCATTTTATGGCTGTTTTACATTTTCACCCTTTGACATCATGTTTTAAAGCCTAAGTCTAAATCATTGACTATTCTCGTTGTGTACTCAAATTGGGAGTTCGATGATTATACGGTCGGTTCCTACGAGTTAAATTGGTCCCATGTGAGGTGTTCCTGCATCTTGCGGGAACATTTTGTAGTTGTTTTATGTTTTCACCCTTTAACGACATGTTTTTCAGTGTAAGTCTAAAGTTTTGCAAATTCTTGTTGTATACTCAAACTGGGAGTCTAGTGACAACGCGGTCGGTTCCTATGAGTTAATTGGCCCCGTGCGAGGTGCTCGTGCCTCTTATAGGAACTTTTGTGGTTTTTTTACATTTTTACCCTTTGACAACATGTTTCTAAGCCTAAGTCTAATCGTTTACGAATTCTCATTGTATACTCAAATAGGGAGTTTGATAACTACGAGGTCGATTCCTATGAGTTACATTGGTCTCGTGCGAGGTACTCGTGCCTCTTACGGGTCTGTATTGTTGTTGTTTTACGTTTTCACCCAATGATGATAGATTTTTAAGCCTAAGTCTAACCGTTTGCAAATTCTCGTTGTATACGCAAACGGGGGGTCTAATGACTATACGATCGACTCTTACGAGTTACATTGCGAGGTGCCTGTGCCTCTTATGGGACCGTTATTTGGTTGTTTTACGTTTTCATCCTTTGACGCCATGATCTTAACCCTATGTCTAAATTTTTTGCAAATTCTCATCATATACTCAAACCGAGAGTCTGGTGATTATGCGGTCGGTTCGTACGAGTTACATTGATCCTCTGTGAGGTGCTCATGCATTTTACGGGACCGGTTTGTAGCTATTTTACGTTTTTACCCTTTGATGCCATATTTTTAAGCCTATGTATAAATGTTTGCAAATACTCGTCATATAGTTAAACGGGGAGTCCAGTGACTACGCGATGGATTCCTACGAGTTACATTGGTCTCGTGTGAGGTGCTCATTCCTCTTACTGGATCGTTCTGCTGTTGTTTTGCATTTTCACCCATTGACGCCATGTATTTAAGCCGAAGTCTAATTTTTTGCAAATTCTCATCCTATACTCAAATCGGGAGTACGGTAACTAAGAGATCAGT
Organism: Sambucus nigra; assembly: GCA_949130495.1. Taxonomy (NCBI): domain Eukaryota; kingdom Viridiplantae; phylum Streptophyta; class Magnoliopsida; order Dipsacales; family Adoxaceae; genus Sambucus; species Sambucus nigra. Next base: position 651,612,482 of record OX422208.1, read on the forward strand.
TCGTACGGTTACATTGGCCCCTTTCAAGGTGTTCGTGACTCTTACGGGGCCAATTGGGCGATATTTTGGGTTTTCGACGCCTAGTTTAGGATTTCACCCTCTAATGGCATGCTTTTAAGCTAAAGTCTAAATATTTTCAAAGTATCATCATATTATCAAACTAGGAGTTCTGTGGCTACGTGATCAGTTACTACGAGTTACATTTGTCTCGTGCGAGGTGTCTGTGCCTCTTACGGAACGTTTGGGAGATATTTTGAGTTTCCACACTCTAACGACATATTTTTAAGCCTAAATATAGATATCTGCAAATTACTGTCATATTCTCGAATCGGCACGGGACTATGCGATTAGTTCTTACGAGTTACATTAGTCTTGTGCGAGGTGCTCACGCCTCTCTCCGATCCATTTTATTTTTGTGTTGATATTCCACCCCCAATGCCCCGTTTTAACTTAAGGAAACGGTCAATTAACACACGTTATAATGGTCCCTCTCGAGGTGGTCGCTCCTTTTTTTGGGCCATTTAGTCTTTATTTTATTATTTCACTCCAACACCCCGTTTTAACCAAAAACTTACGGTACTTGTCATTTTATTAAACTGAGAGTCCAATAATGACACGGTCAATTCACACACATTACAATGGTCCCTCTCGAGGTGCTTGCTCCTCTTTTCGAGCCATTTGGTCATTATTTTGATATTCAACCCCTCCAATGTCCCATTTTTAACCTAAGAATAGGACTCAAAGAAAACTCTTCCTACGTTATATCTATATATCTGAAGGTTTCAATTTATATATATATAACGTATGGTTTTGACCAGGAAGAAACATTATTATCTACACAATGTAGAAAAGACTACATATCCTAAGAAGAAAAATATACCATAACTCGTCCAACTACAGGTAGATCCTACAATAAATAGCACGTGAACTTATTATTTAGAGATCTCTAAAGAGCTTGAATTGCATTAATTAATCTAAAAGATTATTCTGTGAGTAATGTGATAAAAACAAATATGTAAAAACTTAGAAATTATATGAATCATATTATAAATGTGCTAATGAGATATATTACTCACCTTTTTAGGCTTTCATCACATTTTCGCCTAAATCACTTGCTATCCCCCTGCCAAAAACCACGAAAATGATGAAAAGATATTAATAGGTGATAAATGATGCCTAAAAGAATCAAGGAATGCGAAATTATCACACATTAAGGGTTTGTTTGATACATATTGGGCAAAAGTGTTGGCATGGCAAAATTTGTTAGGACAAATTTTGCCTAGACAAATATTTTTTTCTCACATTAGACTATCAAACACCAAATAAGGTAAAACAAGTTTTTTAGGCAAAACATTTTAATAACACATTTTTCGTCCATATTAACATATATAATAATAATAAATATGTTTTTTTTTTAATTTTCGTCCCAAGTCTTATTTAATAAAAAAAAAGTTTTTTCTTTTCTTTTTTACTTCCCGTTTTTATTTATTAAAAAAGAAACAAACTATATATAACAAAAAAGTTTTTTACGCCAAAACTACTTACTAAAAACAGTTTTTACATTAAAACTGTTTTTACGTTAAAACAGTTTTTAATTTTTTTTACATTAAAACAGTTTTTATATTAAAATAATTTTTTGCATCAAAACAGTTTTTACATTAAAGCAGTTTTTACATTAAAACAATTTTTTTATATTAACACAGTTTTCACATCAAAATAATTTTTAATTTTTTACATTAAAATAATTTTTACATTAAAACGTTTTTTACGAAAAAATAGTTTTTAAACAGATTTTAATTTAAAACAGTTTTTTTAACTATTTAAAACAATTTTTAAAATATTCATAACAATTTTTAAAATATTCATAACAGTTTTTTTTAATTATTTAAAATAGTTTTTAAATTGTTTTTTTAAATATTAAAAGCGTTTAAGAAGTTAGCAAATTTGTTGACAAATATTTCTCACCCATATAGCAAAGCAAAATTTGCCAACATGTTATGAATAAGAGGTGTTGTACATTGGCAAATAGCTTGTAGGCAAATTTTGCTATCAAACACACCAAATTGTAGGCAAATGTCATATTTGCCAACTTATTTGCCATTTGCCATGGCAAGTAATGCTATCAAACGAACCCTAAGTGTTAAATATCGAAGTACTTCTAAGAAAATAGATGAGTGAACTTTTATAAACAAAACTGGAAAAAATGAAGAACTCCATGAAAGCATCATTTCCATCCCAGTTGTCATACGTACTATGTATTCTAATGTGTGTCCTACTTACCACCACATTAAAACTCACCATAACTGTAACTATTAAAACGAAGTGCAAAGAACACACTTATTATATGTGACATCAATTATACTAACAAAGTATACAACTTAAGAAATCATTCAGCAGTATGTAGGGGCGGAACCAGGATTTTATGCTGGAGGAGGCTAACTTAACACTGATTTTCGAGGGGTCGAGGGCGGTAGACCCCCAGCCTAATTTTCTTAAGGTTATTTTTAAATATTTAATAAATAATTAGTTTAGAAATAAATTAAGCATTCAACAAATAAAAAAATCAGCAAACATTTCAGCATTTTACAAAAAAAATATATTTCAACAATATAAAAATAAATTCAGCATTTGGCAAATAAAAAAATCATCAAATATGTCAGAATTTAACAAATAAATCAAGCATTCAGCAAATGAAAATATTCAACAAATAACAAAATAGTTCAGCACAATAAAACAATATAAAATAACATTCAACTTTGAGAAGAACCAATAACAATATTCAGCAATCATGAAGTAAAAAAATATTTTAAAATTTATTATTTAAGGATGTTTAAATTAGACAAAAAGGAAAAGAAAAAGGGGATTTCGAAAAAAATAAAATTACCTTGCACCAGCTTAGGGCAGAGAACCAAGACAAGCATCAACGGAGCAGAGAACCAATCATATTATGCTTTGTTCTTCAAACCAAGCGGATGCAACTTACAAAAAAATGGTGAGAATAAAGGCAAGAACCAAGTGAACCAAGCCCTGCTGTTTTTCTTTTGATTTTTGGGTGTTCGCCTACGTATTCTGCTCTTTTGGTTCGCATACATTGCGTTGACTTTTTTGTTGGGTGGGCTGTGATAAATTGGGCCTAAAATCTGGGCTATTTTTTTTTAAATTGACCCAGGTGGCCAAGGCCCCTACATGATTACACCCTTAGAAGTATGCATCATTAAAAGTCTTATCACAAAGTGTGGTAGCTAACTAACAATTACGTTTTAGCAGAACATAAGAATTAGCAATAATATAAATAACTATAAAGTTCATGCAATATCAATTAAAGTAAAGATAGATAACAATTGAGGGAAAAGAAATTAACAACCTAATAATAGTGTTGTAAAATCGACAGAGGGGTCAGTGAGTTCAGTAGTTGGGTTTCATTCAAACTTCCACTTTAACAATTAACCTATTTAATAAACGTCAAAGACTTATTCTCCATATCATCAACTTATATACATATATTATATATATATCTATATGTGTAAACAAATTTGAGCTTCACAATTTTTAATTTCCCTAACTCTTTTAGCACATGGGATACAAAGAAACATGTCACGAGAAAAACAAAATCCCCCAAAAAACCGATTCCCCTAAAAAAAATCAAACCCTATAAAGAACGATTTTTTAACAACTTTTGTGTATGAATCAACTGATACCCAACATAAAAATAAAACCGAATTGATACCCAACATTAGTGTACGAATCAATTGATACCCAACTGATACCCTCATTTATTTATCTGCGATAGTATCAATTGGCATCCAAGAATTGGATTTAAAATTAAAAATGTATGCATAACCTCTCTAGAAAAAGCCAACACCAATTTGTAATTATCAAGGATAGAATAGTAACCAAGTCCATGGCATATTAATTTTCTTACAACATTTGGTGTGTGGATTCCATATCCTGAAGTGGAAAAAGTTATAATAACAATCAAATTGTTTCAAGAATTGAAAAAAAAACTAATTATCGTTCTCATATTCAGCCGTGCTCAAAGTCGAAAGAGGTACCCATTCCTCTCCTCACCCGATACTCCCCGGAGTTCAACATCTGGATATAATCCATGAACCACCTGAACGTTTCCCACCTGCTCCGACTCGCGATAAAACTGGCCAACCCCTGCTCACATATCCATACCCATCTCTAGTAGTGGAAAATGGGCCCCAAAGAATAAAACAACCCATATTAAACATGGGGAACATTTTTAAAATTATGAGTCAAATATGGGGCCCATATTTAAATGTTAGAGTAAAATATTGGGCCCATATTTGAAAGCTATGAATCAAATATGGAGTTTATATGAAGTCCATTTTCAAAAGCTACGGGTTAAATACAAAACCTATTTTTAAAATTTAAAGAGTAAAATAAATTTTTTTAACATGTATTTGGAATTATAATACTTATTTAGGAGCGAAAAAACGGGTTGACCCAGCCCATATTTGGACCAACCCATATTTGGCCCGCCCACATTAGGCCCAACCCAGAGTTTTGCCACTACTACCCAATTCTAGTTGCCTAAACCCAGTTAACCCAAAGTCCAATACATATACACAACCCACCTGCTTCTGTAAACCCATTAACCCTATTTGAACTCATTAACCATCTCCATAACCCAAAATCGAGAACCCATATTTGTCCACGACCCATTTAAATTCAAAGACCCATTTCCCATATTCAAAATTCAGTCTTGTTCAATTTCTGCAATTCCAAAATTAATGTGTGTCTTTGATGATTTTGGTATCAGTTGGGGGTTGAAAGGTTTAGGGATTTGGCTTAATTTAGATGGGGTAGAGGTTGGGTTTGGTCCGATATGGGTTGAAAGTGGGTAAGAGTTGTTGGATGTGGGTTAAGGGTTGAGTAATAGGTATGGGGTTCTCGATTTTGGGGTCGCATTCGGGTTGCAGGATTTGGCAGTGGGTTTCGGTTTTTGTTTGGTTCACCGATTGGCTGGGGTGTTGCTGGCTGGAATGGTCTGGAGGTCCGACGGTGTTCGTGCAGGTCGTCGGCAATGGGATAGTGAGGATCGAGATATGGAGGTTGATGGGGGATCCAGGTTGTGTGTAAAAAAAATTTTGAAAGAGGGAAAGTGGTCTATCATTCGAGGGAAATAAAAAATAAGGGGGATTGGGAGAGCGGGGGCGAGACAAATTATTTTAGAAGACAACATTTTTATTCCAAAACGTGGGGAAATAGCCCACATATTTTATAAAACGTCATAATTTTTCGACTTTTTAAATAAACGTCAATAATATTTTGACACATTTTATAAATATCTATAATTTTCCCACGTTGTTAAATAAACATCGGCATATACAGTATATATCGACATTTGTAAAAGCGTCAAGAAAAAAATGTTGTCATATCCAACGTTTTTGTAGTGTACCAAGGAAGGATTAAGGAGTCCTGGCTCTTTTGAGACCATGAATTATGTGACCAGGAGTAAGTCCCAAGTTATCGTGGTCCTTTTGCAGGAAGTCTATAACCATGGTGAATAACGTCATATGTCTAAGTTTTTGCAATTATCTTTAGGGCAGGTGATGGCATGCCCATGGGATGGCTCTTTAGAAGTGTGAGTGTGTCATCCTCCTTGATCTATGATGAGTGAGGACTATAAGGGTGGACAGTTCAAGGTATCAAATAGGCGTGTCAGATAAGGTATTAGTTCGAGTATTAGGATTTTATGCTAGGCGATTCTTAGTAGCATTAGTCTTTAGAGGGAAGAGAGTTATGGTATTAATGAGGTCTTGAATGGTGTATCTCAATGCCCAAAAGTTTTCTGTAATATGATCAAACCCCTGAAGGAACTCATAATTTGAGTCATTCTACAAGTACTTATTCGTGCTGATGGGGGGGTGGGGGTGAAAGGTTTAAGGCGACCATCGAACTTCAAGGAGGAAAAGATCCAACTGAGCGGGGCTTAAAGATATGTAAAGTGTCTTGGTTGGATGTGAAATTCTTTGGGAGAAGGAAAAAAGCTTGATTGTTTTTTGGAAGGGGTCTAGATTGGAAGGGAGCAATGGAGGCTACCATAGCTTGGTTTTGGTAACCGGCCATCATTTCGATTTAGGACTAACGACAAGAGTGATGATGTGAGATGTGGAAACTCTATGTGAGATCTTACATGTGGAGAACTGATTTACCTCTCACTAAGTGTCCTCAGAAGGTTTAGTAGATTTGGCAACCAAACGTTCCTCGATTTAACACACTACGTTATTAAGGTCTTTGAAATCTTAGATCCCATTGACCCTAAGTTCATTCTATACCAACCTTTGAAGGTTCGTGATCACTATCACGGTCACTATCAGATCATTTTCCAAAAGGCATCTCACCATCTAACCAACTTTCTCTCTCTAGTGAGTGACGAAAGTGCCAACTACGTCTCCCTCTTCTTTCTTTATCAATTGTATATCTTTGTGTGTGACACCAAGTTCTTTGTTATACTAGTACTATTTCAAGAAAGCATGACATGCATCATCCCATGTTTTTGCAGTCCCCTCACATTTCAGACCTATATACCATATAAAGGCTCCTCCAGATAGAATGGAGAAGAACATTTTTTATAAAGAACATAAGCCTATGTCTCAGACTTATATCTGAAGGTGGTAGTTGGATAAATGGGTGGATAGTGAGTCCAGTCCTTTATATGTTTTGAAGACTGGAATCTTGAATTCATCTAGCAATTTGGATTCTGGGTAAAGAGTCATATTTTTTATGTTTGTAAGTTCATCTGAAGTTTGCATCTTATTGATGGCTTCCTAGAAAAGATACAGTTCGATTTTACCTTCATTATCTCCTGGTTCGGAGGTAGGGCCAGCCTTATTAGTTGGTGGAGGAGGTATGGATTTAGCTCATGAGGGACCTTAAAAGGCAGTGTTTGGTTACTTGGGGTACTGATGGTAGGATTCAAAGTAACCATGAGGGGAAAACTTTATTTGGTAGTGGGAGATCCAATATTAACAAGGGGAACTTGTGTGGGACTAGTGCAGGCGGTTCCTAGGGATTAGTTTGTACTACAACAACAGTCACTGCAAGCAGAGTACCACTGTTGGGGATGGGGATGAAGTATGTTAAATCGTGTTTTGATAGTAGCAGTGGCCTCTTGCAGTCAGACTTGTGCTCTGCCAAGTGCCCTAATTTTTAAATGCATATATTCTATGAGACGGTGATGTTTTCAAATTGCCTCACGTCTTATCCATCACAACTGGAGTGGGGTCTTCTTTCGCAGACTTAGAGCGTACTGTGGAGTAGACTTGACAGTATGGGTGGGGAGCTCACTGATGAAACTAGACGACTGAACGGAGCATGAACTCAAGTTTTTAAGGTAAGAACTTAGTGGTATTTCTCTATTGTTAGTGATAACTAGACAAAAAGTTAGGGAACTTTCATTCAAGAGTTCATAGACAAAAGGGTTGACAGAAGGACAATACATAGGGGGAGAAAGACTCGCGTGTATGATTTTTTCGAGGCAATTCATTCATATGTTTTAACCTAATGTTGATAGTTTTTTTATTTAGTAATATATTCAAGGGGAAGAGCTAAACAAAGCCCCATTGGATTCAGGTAACAATGGGTGAGCTCTCATTTTCGTACGAAGAGCAAGAAGATGATAGGTTGAAACCTGATCATTTCTCAAAATAAAAATCCGAAGGGGAATCAAACATAAAGGAATTCTATTTGGCGATAACTTGCGAATTCATACTTCTCATTGTCCATGTAAGAGGAGAAGACATTCATTCTCGAATTTGAGGGATTTTGGACTAGCTTCCGACCATCTTACGTCAAAGTAATTTTCATAAGTATCTGTTCTATGTGAATAAAAGCGATGTGACTCGGTGATTGGTGGGTCGTTTTTCATTGACATGGATCATGATATATCAGGCTACTTGGAATATACAACCTCTAAGGTATGTGTGAAACCACTTAACACTATAACTTAATATCTCTGAAAGCCTACTCGATATACTCCATTCTTGAACAAACTTCAAACGTTCTTTTTAACTTATACTTTCGGATCGAAAGATAAGCTCCTCTGTTTACCGAACGGGTGGATGAAAAGAAAAGAGTGATAATATTCATTGATGACTAGCCTTTTGACTAACAACTTTTGGCATCAAGGCTATAGGTTTCAAGCCATATGAAAATTAAGATTATGCAGTGCGTGATGCATATAGGTAATATATATTTTAACCTAATTTTTTGTTTATTTGATCGCGAGGTCCTTCGAGCGTACCTATAAGTTTGGGAAAGTATATAATGTTGTACATGATATCCTAACAATGTATTTATAATAGGAGGAACTCTAAAACTAAAGTCATTAAATAGTTCAAAACTTTACGTAAAGTAGTCATAAGGGAGAGCAATAGTAAGCATATTATAAAGGAACTATATGGATAGTTTAGTTCTCTTGACTTATCCCTAACAGAGTCACCACTGTGGTATTGTAGACCCCGTACTGGAACTCGAGGGCAATGGGTTACAATCCTTATGGGGATGCGGGGGTGCTTATTTATCGATCCTCCATTTATCCTTGAGGTCGGGTTATCAATTCGACATGGGTCAGTGACTTGCCCCTGAAGGTGTTTGACACCATATTTAGTTTTAGTCGCATGCCTTGAGTTTTACGCCTGAGTCTAAGTTTTTTTTTCCTGTGAGGGCCCATCGGTCGTTCAGAGTAATCAATTTATTTTATATATAAACAAATAAAAGGTTAGTGTTAACCCATTTGAGCTGATCCTAAGGCAAGTTTCGATCTGTTATTGATCTAGAGATTCTTTTTATGGGGTACGGGGATAGGGTTATGAGTGTAAAATGTGCTGAACACCCCACTTATTCTTTATGCTTCCTTAATTATTTTCTTATTATCTATCTTAACATTATTTGATTACTTTTTAATTTATTTTAGAATATGTTTAGAGACCTTTGTTTGAGAATCCCTTAAAACATAGATAGGTGATTAGGTATCAAAATGGCATTATTGATAGGCATATGAAAATGGTATTAGTGAGAGGCATATGAAAGTCGCTTAAACTAGTGTGGATTACATAATTTTTGTATTTGGGTTAATGGATGGCCATTGGTGTGTATGTAATGTGTGATAAAGCTTAGATTAAGTAATGAGTGGCCATTAAAAAATATGTGTGTGTGCCTGAAGTCTTATCTTGAGATAGTTTGATATCCTGTTCGAGGTTTGCGGAGAGATATAAAGGTAACATGAGAGATGATTGCATCTTTGTTGCGATAATATATCGATATATATATTGTTAAGGATCATAACTAAGATAATGACTCGATATTATGCCTACGTACTCGTGTAGCCATGACATTAAGGCCTATGTAGTTTAGATGTAATCAATTTAAGTCTTTAAACATTTGCATACGGTGCAAAAGATATCTTATATTGGAGATAGTTTGATATATCTTTTACAGTAGAAAAGGATAATGGATGAGTAATGAGATATGGATGCATCTCAGTGGGGATAATATATCATGAGACATATTATCGAGGCTTATGATCAAGAGAAGAACTCGGTATTATTCTTATGTACTAGTGTAGCCATAAGATCAAATCCTATGTAGTTTGGTTGTTCACGTGTTCCAACATGATATGTGCAAAGGTGTAGGACTTGGATTATAGAGGGGGAGAATATATCTATAGAAAAAAGGGTATATCTGGTGGAGGTTCAAAATGGGATGGGACTCAAATGCATCGATAAAGAGATGATTTGTTATGATGGTCGAGCGATCACTAGCCGAAACGTATAGCCCTTCAGGATAGTTTGTAGGTGTAACACTAAGGATGTTATGTTTTAAACATCATTCGCTGGGGGGTAGACTAGAAAAGTAGGCATCCATAAGAAATAATACACTGAGAGTCATATTATGAGGCATGGTCGTCACTATTTTAATTAGATAGAGTGACTACGTACCCAAAGATACTTGGGAGCAAAAACAACGTAGTTCTATCAAATACAATATATTTACGGGTGTAGGGTATAGGATACCGAGTATACTATATACATCATTACAGTATATATGGAGCCTAGTCCTTAATATAGCATTTATGATGTGTCGAATTTATATATTTATATGTTAAAAATCTATTTAATCAAAGACTGATGGTGGACAAGAATCTATATAAAAACACATATTCTTTGGGTGTCATCGTAGCAACGGGCTTTGTTTTCTAGGCGAAGCAGTGGGAGTAGGTTGATTTTAGATTTTGGCTTTTCAAAGTTTCGAAATGACTCGGTTCGCTAACACTTTCCTGAGAACGGTTTTCAAAAGTATGTTTTCATGTTTGTATTTAGTCGTTGTGAAGTTTATTAGAATTTATTCAACATATGAGCATGTCAATTCAATAAACAAAGGTTTTGGGTTGGAAATCAAGCTTTAACATATAAACGTTGTAAAGTACATACCCAGTCTGCTTAATGGAGGTAAGGCTAAATGAGATAAACATATATGGACAGTTTATCGCAATATATGTGGGTACTACCCTAATATTTGTGTACAGTTTTTTAATCTTTATAGCGTGAGCTGAATTTTTCCCAATGGAGTGTCCCCACTTGAGGTTCCCAATTGGGCGGAGCTCCGTTTAGTCAGGAAGAACATCATTTAGAAGAGATGACATTTATGAAATGTGCATGAGGTATGCCTATGTTTTTCAAAGGAAGATACTTTTCAAAGTACGAACTTCACTCGAGGGGAACTGACTTCACAAGAGTATAAGATTTCCTCAAGGGAAAGCGACTTTTCTGAAGTAGGAAATTCTTGAGGACTTTTTAGAACGATCTTGAGTATCCCAGACGCTCGGGATTAAAGAAAGTTAGACAATCAAATCAATATTAGGTTTTGGGGTGCTTGTCAAGGTTGGTGAGGACCTCATTTCATAGTAGTCTGATTGAGTCATTTGATCATACGATCATCCATTATGCTTGATCGAGCGATCATCCAAGTGGCCACGTGTAAAGTGGATGAAGCTGGTGTGGCATGTGTATGTACAGGGCTAGATTAATAGGTATTTGGAAATGATTACCAAGGGTGGATAACCGTTAGATTAAAACCCCATTTAACCGTTCATTTAAAGGACCCCCGGAGCATTTTTTTTACACTTTTCGCATTTTTATATTGTATTTTGGTCCCCAAAACTTTTTATCAATTTTTTTTTGGGTTTATTGGGATAGGAATGTCTTAATAAGTAGAGATAAGGTTCCAAATCTTGATTGCAAGTCAAAGTGTCCTTGGATACCCTAGAGATGTTTATTTAGAATCATAACTTGATATTGTTAAAATAAGAGATTAATGTTTAGTGAGTGAGATACTAATAATGTAAGAGAATATATATATTGAGACATACTTATTCGAAAGACGAACTAAAATTATTATAGTAAATAATACTTAACTAAAAGATGAAATTATACCATATGGGTCTCATTCAGGATTGGGATTCGAACTGCGTGCTTATTTAGGTTATTTAGGTTAAAATAACTTAAATATTGAAGGATGATGTGTGATTTTTATTATTGTGGCCTAAGTGTAGTTATATTCTTATGAACTATAAACTTTGTAGATTTAATCCTCTATGTGAATCTATTTTTACGCATCTTAGGCCGCGATCGTCACTGCAGACTTGAGTTATTCATTAGAGAAATTTTTCTAGCATCAGTTCTATTTATCAATTCCTAGTATGTAAGTGTTGAGCATTATAATCATTTACATTCGTGTATTCCTATATATTTCATATATTCAGACAATTGTGTGTGTTCAAATTTACTATGTCCGAGATTTGTATGAGATGTATTTAATTGAGATTATTATTATCATTCTGATTTGAATTTTGAGACATTGAGATATATAATATTCCATAGATGGAGCTTTACTCTATTATGGTTCGAATGGTCTGAAAGTGACATTTTATTTAGCTTTGTAATATCATTTTGTTTTTCTTGTTAATGCTTAGAATGCTACTTATTATTTTTTACCCCCACGATTTTTATATTTTAACTGTTCAATCTATTTATGGATTTTATAGGGTGTCACAATTTTTTCAACAAGAGAGGACATTATAAATCAGACTTTTTATCAATGGTTGTGACACCACTAATTTTCACAAAAGATTTTTCCAAACTCTTATTTACAAAATTTAGACGTAAAAAAATATACATTATTTCAATTATTTTATCCCAACTAGTGTTTAATTTAAATTATTACATGAAAGCTATTGAAATAGAATAAGCTAATCCTACCATGGGAAAGTTTTTAATAAAATATTATAAAAGATATAGCCTAGTACATAAATTGTTATACAATTATTTTGTACTAAATATAACATTGTCTAACAAAAGCCATTAAACAAATTAAAACTAAAGGCCAAAAAAATAAATTATATCAAAATATTGTTGGTGAAGGACAATCTCCTTTTGCAAGATAAAAAGAATATTAATAAATGAGAAGTAAAAATATTATTATAATCTAATTTACTAAAATTTTAGAAAACATTATTATAAATCTAAGCTTACTAAAATTGTAGAATATATTTTGGATAAATTGGATCGGTGTGATGTTGGAAAATTCGAATAAAAAATTCAAAATTTCATAGTTTTATAGATGTTTTCTAGTTCCATACTAGAAAATTTTTGATATATATATGTGTGTGTGTGTGTGCTTGTGTGTGTGTGTGGGTGGCTCTAACGTTGGATAAAAAACTAGAAATTTTGGAAACTCGATTAAAATTTGCACCCCTAGGTAATCCTTAGCACTCTTTATTAGTGGAAAAAGGAATAGAAAATAGTTACACACTCACAAAAAGGATTCGCATAAGTATATCCACTACCCAATGACCGTTAGTTATATGCATGGGTTTTCAAAACGATTTTGTTAACTTATTTGACTTGTTTTATCCTTAGCCACTTGATAAACCCAATGACTTATGCAAAGTGTACTTAAAATTACCTATTTTTTATACATCAATGTATCAAAGTACCTATTTTTATGCATAAATGTACCATATTGATAACATTGGAAGGATGGCTGAGAGAGAAACCTTAGGGCGAATCTACAGTTTTATGGTGACTTTCATCTTTTCCCCACGTAATCCTTATTGATTATTTCTCTTTTGTCTTGTTATGATGAATTCTTATCCTAATTCTAATGTTGTGAATACTCCATGGGAGTTCTTTAATCTAGATAGTGCCATTGTTTCTTATGTAATGCATGAAATTGTTGTCAACATGCATTATCAAGAGAAACACATCACGTTAGAATCTCTGTCCACGGTGAATAGAGAAACTAATAGTAACTTCTATACCACAACGTTTAACAAAGATATTCATCTTAATATGGGTGCAAGTGTATGACAATTCTTATGGCGATTGAAATAACATATCTAGAATACAAATCTTCTTCGAAACAGAGTGAGACTTTCTTCATTAGAAAGTATTTTCCGAACAAATGAGACACATCCTTGCCTGTTAGGTTTTAAAATATAAGCTTTCAAAGTTATATAGTATTGGAGATAATTGGAACATGGTCCTACTGGGCAAAGGTTTCTTCACTCTTCAATTTCATTGTAAAGAGATCAAGTTATCAATTTAGGAAAGAGGAACCATTAATTTGAATCTAGGTATATTCGTTAGATTTAACCCATTGGACCAAAAAGTAACAACTGCACCAATCTAGGTTAGATTCATGGGATTATGAATTGAGTATTAGAGGCCTATCATATTGTTACAGATTGTTATATGCTTGTGTGATCCAATGAAAATTGATCAACCAATTCTAGAAAAAAACTTATGGTTACTTTACAAGAGTTATCATTAATACGGAGATTAATGATTTCATGCCAGATCATGTTTTAGTTCGTAATAAAGGAATGAAATTTGAACAAAATGTTGTTTATGAGAATCTTCCACCTCGGTATTCTGATTGTAAAATCCTACGTCATTGGGTGACTAAGTGTAGTGTCATAAAGAAAAATCAAATAGAGGATAAAGTTCATGTTAATGCATTGTATGCTCCATTTAAGAAGAGAGGTAGATTTAAGTCCAAACGCAGAAGGAGATTTCAGTAAAAAGATGATGAAGGTATATCTGGTGTTAAAGATTCTCAAGGAATATATGTTTATAATACCAATCTTATTGTAGGAAGGATTATTGAAACTTTAAAGTGTGACACCCCGCCTAATAAAATACCGGGTGATCAGTCCTACATCAAATTAAAACAGGAATCCCAGTTGGATCATCCTTAGCATCACTGTCGAAAACTTTTTAAAACTTACTAACCACCTAGTATTCCAAAAGTTGGTGCCAATTTTAACTTTTTAATTAACAAAACAGTACATGCGGAATTAAATACCAACCATTCTTACAGCTTAATGAAAATAAACTAAATCATTAATTACTCAACCTGACGAATAAAACACCGTCCATCAAAGAAATAATCCAATACAAATATGCAACACCGGAATAAAATAATTCTGAAACCTGAACTGAAAGTCTGGGCGACATGCCCTAAATAAAATTGAAACTGATACAATATTCCTACTTTAGGAATGAATGAATGATGCGTCTAATCCAAACTCCTGCTAGCATCCACATATGCCGCAGCTCCGTGTCCCTGGAATGGAATATCAATCCTGGCATCCCTGTGGCTGGACACCTAAAAGGTTTTGAAAATAGCTTTATAGCAAGGGTTAGAACCCAAAACATTTTGAAAATATTTAGCAAGTGAATTAACTGCAGTAATTTAAAATGCAAGAATAAGCTTCATATTTAAGTTAGTGTCACACTCTCTTGTGGACATTCTCACCCCTCCACTATTATGCACACCTACCGATTACCTTAACCCCACCTAGTTGTACTACCCCGTCCAACTAGTCCTGGTATAACCTTCCCTTGCCATACTACTTTAACCCTAGTATAATGATTCTTGAATTAAAAGTTATCTCACAACTAACTTAATTAATTCCTCTTAAAGAGTATCATACAACCGTGTCACAAGTTATATAAAGTAAATACATCACACATTGTATTATTACCCGTATATAATATTTACTACCATTATATATGTACCTTTACCACAGTATCCACACATATCACATACGTATATCCATCCCTTCGAGTATACCCTCGCCGAATGATTCCCTCTAAAATGCTATCTCACTAGGTGTGCTCACAAAACCTAGTTCCCCAAGTTGAAATCGCTCACTAACTTGGCCCAAAATATAAACGTAGTGGAGGCGGTCATATTCCTTCCCTGAAAGTGAGATAAATCCCTCACCCATATATACCGGACGCTATGACCTGGGGATATACTCGCCCAACTCCTCAAGCTAGGGGATTCACCCACACCGCGTAACCTCCCTTGATAGCACTAGAGTATATAAATTGAATAAATAACTAGTCACTGATATTTAATATTTCACAAAATATATACACTTATATATATATACTATCACTATACTGTATATATATAATATAAATTCCGACTTCACCGTGTACACAAAATCCCATACACTGCCTGTAATTTAATATCACACACAATATATACACGTATATATATAAATACTATCACTACACCCTAAATATATATATATATATATATATATATATATATATTGAAACCCCGACTTTACCGTATACTAATATCCCCCACACTGCCTGTAATTTCCTGAGTTTGTGGCCCGACTCAACGTAATTAATTTTCTCACTTAATAATTTATCGTCTTCCCGAGTCTATGGTCTGACACTAATATTTTTAACTCACACTTCAATTTATATAATACTTTCCCCGAGTCTATGGTCCGACTCTATTATAATTAATTATCACATTAATTAATTAACCCAAATTCGAGCCTGTGGTCTGACTCTAACATAATTAATTTACACATTAATTCATACTAAACTAAGTCTGTGGTCCGAGTCTAATATAATTAATTATCACATTAAATAATAAATACCCTTCGCGAGTCTACAATCTGACTCTGATTAAATTAATTATCACACCCATTAATTTAATCCTACCCGAGTCTACAATTCGACTCTAATTAAATTAATTTAACACACTTATTAATTTAATACCTTCCCGAGTCTATCACCCAACTCTAATTAAATTAATTATCACACCTATTAATTTAATCCTACCCGAGTCTACAAAACAACTCTAATTAAATTAATTATCACACCTATTAACTTAATAACTTGGTGTCACCCAACCATTATCTCCGGACTCACTTACTTGGCTCGTAACTTAATATTTCTCGAGTCTATGTTCCGACTCCAAACTAATTACTTTCTCTAAATAATTAATTCAACACTTGATGTCACTTAACCAACATACCCGGACTCGCTCACTTGGTCCATTTTACATCTTATAATACCAGACCTACATATTCGCCCACAATGTGTCACAGATTCATCTCCATACTTTCCGAATTATATTTACCTATAATTACCAACATACCCCGAACTCGATCACTTGGCCCGAAATTAAATATTTTCCGAGTCTATATCCCAACTCTAAATTAATTAGTTTATCTCCAAACTTAATTCACTACCTTGGCGTCGCTTAGCCAATATACCCTGACTCACTCACTTAATATGTATCTCCCTATTTTAGAATAACATTCATCAAATTCATCCATAAAGTGCTCCACATAAATTTCCCCTAGTCCCAATTACTTATCCCCAATAATTACTAGGAATATGTGTTTCATAATTATCTATCACAAATTTATATATGGGAATTAATTTCTAATTAATTTCCCCCTTATATACAAACTAGGCGAACTGCCCAGAATTCTAAATCATCAATCGATCGAACCCCCTGGGTCGATCGATCGATCGTCCCTGACTTCGTCTCCTTCGAGATGCAGTATCACCATTAACGAAAACCTCCAACTTTCATTATTTCCCCTAGACTAACCCAATCCCAAACAACCCTATATCTACATAGGAATAGGACCAAAGTACCTTATGGAACATCAAACTGAAACTAAATCTCACGATTTTCTACTTTTTCGGAGTTGAGTAAATTTCCAGGTTTATACATGTAAAATCCAAATTTCATAAAGTGATCTCATTTTTTTTCATAATTTCTACTGGATTTCACATTCTAATCAGATATTCATACTCAGAATTATAAAACACAACTGATTCTCATCTTAAATCCCGTTAAATTTATTCCGTTAACAAAACCCCATTTTCATACCCATTTATCCCCAAAACCAATTTTAGTTACACATCACTAAAATATGAATTGGATATCATAATTTAGGTGTAAAAACAGTTAACCACTTGCCTGGAATTACTGGTAGGGTCTGATCCATTATTGATGTCCCTTAACTTGGCTCCAATAACCGTCAATTTGCTCTTGATTTGATTTCACCCAAATCCCCTCTCAAACCCTAGGTTTAGAGTTATGTTGGTTGCCATTCCTTAATCTCCCAATTAGTTTAAACACCCTCAATCCCGTTTTTAGCTTAATGGGCTTAATTAAAATAGCCCAAATCACCCCGTGTGGGCCCGGCTATGCCCAAAAATGCCCCGAGACCCAATTACTACCCCCGGGTACTCTTTTCTGACTATCTCGACCCATCCAGATAGAATCGCGCACTCAAAATTGGCATCTGAATTAATTTATAAAAACCTTATCTCACACCCAATTTAGTCTATACCGACTCCCGGCTGGAATAAGTGCATACCCCGTCATTAATACCCGAAATGGCGTGATTAAATTATTACTATTCACTTACTAATTAAATTTCCCTAAACATTAACCATTCACTCCCTAATAAATATTTAAATATATACATTGCCATAATAATTCAATTAAAATTACAACACACAAGTAATTTAAAATTCCCGAATTAATTAAATATTAAATGCACAAAAATACGGGGTGTTACATACTCCCCCCCTTACAAAGGAATTACGTCCTCGAAATTAAGATGAGTGTAATGTTCCAAGCTTCGCATATTACTCTCTACTCATGTGCCTCCAAGCCCTCTATATATATCCCATCCGCTTCTAACCATAGGTTTCACAAGTATGCATTTAGATGACCCAGGGTGCCCATACACCCTATACACGTGCTTAACCGCACAAAATTTGCCTTAATTAACCCGGGTGCCCATACACCCTATCCTCGCGCTCTACCGCACGAAAGTTACCCGACTATGCTTGTCGTAACCCCTAATATAACTTCGAACCCGTAGTCATATCACATATATAAATATATATACACATATATATTTACTGCCCGGGTACCCAACCCATGTGCTAACATCTAAACATCTACCCATAAATACTTACCCTTATGCTACCAAAGATAACATAAAATACCGCGCCCTTACTATCACTACTCCTTGCGCAAAATAAACCTGAGCCATCTCTCTTTGCTCGAAATTAAATCTAACCACCCTGATTCACTTCAGTAAATATCCCCACCTACCGGGATAAATTGTGAGAACACAAAACCTCACTATGTGCTATCTCACCATGCAATACAACATATATATCCACATATATATAGGTTATACGCCCTCTCCGGTTATACCTATTACCAACCATATCCTGGTGTCGCGAACACCAAAATTTTACACCACTATCCACCATAGTTAAATTTCATCGTTATCCAGCCGATATTTTGGAAATATAATTAACCCTACTCCCATAATTCTTAAAAGTAGTAATTCCTCGCATAATTAAAACCTTTAATCAGTGTACACCTTCACTCTCCCGTGAAGAACACCAAGGAAACTCCGCTACCCTACGGAAAGTTTATCTACATACTATGGCTGCTACAGCCAACGCACCCACTAAGTTCGACTCACTCGCGAACTCTAGTGAAAAATAAGTCTTATATTGTGACATCCTCCTTTCCACTCAAAAATATACCCCACCACCATAAGGTAAAAATAATTACCTCCATATTCCAGCTGCAACGGCTGATCCTCGGGTTCCGGAGCATCTTCTCCCTGCCCAACTGTGCCCATGACTTTCTTTAGTGGCTGTACATCCAGGACCTCGTCCTGTAGTTGACCCCTGCGTCGCTTAAGACAAATTCCCTTCATGTGTCTCACTTTCCCCACAAACGAAACACCTTCTAATACATTCACCCTACCGCTGGTCCTTTCCATGCGGAACCTGTTGGAATTCCTGGTCATCCTGCTGATAGCCTCCAGTTCTAGATCATTTGGAATGATTTCCCTGCTGGAATCTTGTCCCTGATCTCCCCCAGTCTGCTGCTGGGATACCCCATTGGTACTGTTCCCTCCAGCCTTATCCGACTGGTTAGTTCCCACTCCCCTACCACTTCCTTTCCCGTGGAAGCGATATTCTAACAGTGCCGGAGTGTTACGTTAATGACATCAAGTATAAGCTACTAATGCATATTTACCAATTAAATGTTGTCTGATTCTCTAGAAAACCCATCCACATACCTTTACTTTCTTTCTCTTTTCCCTGCTTACCTCATCCGGTATAAAAATTTTGCCAACGAGTGAATTCTTCCTCGTGATTGACCACTTAACGGTCCCCTTGAGTCACCTCACAAAATTTTCTACTCGTTTCGGTCTCCACCGCTAGAGGAAAAATACTTACGGTCGAACCGCACCCAAAACTCTGCAATAGCTAGTGTGTCCCTTTCCTCACTGTGGTGATCGGCTCCCACCACTGTAGCGCTGCTCCCACTAAACTAAAAGTGGTTAGCATTTGCTTCCGCACCTCATCACAATCTCCCATTCGTAGGGGACGCTGGATATCTCTCTTCCTTGACACGCTAGTACTACTGCTGAACCCCCCTCGCATCTCTGGTGGGTTCCTACTAAAAATAACCTCTCTTTCCTGTTTCCACCCCGACGACTCCACGTGAGTCTGAACGTCTGGCGCCACTAACACTTGTGGCCGATCCCGTGGAAAGTACCCTGCCGTTGTGACCATCATCATTTCAAATGCCTGTGCCACTATTTCAGTTACCTGTGCTGTCAAAATCATCTATGGCCGTAGCTGCGATAACTCTTGCTCCTAACGAGCCTCCCTCGTCTAATCTCCCCCTACTGCCCTAGATACTCTCTCTCTATCCAGGGCGTCATCTGGAATGAGAATCGAGTTTGTATGAGTTCACTCTCAAATATAAGTTTCGTAGAAGAACGTATATGCGCATACGTATGAGAATACAATAATCCTATGATAGGGCTCTATATCAAAGATTGCTAAGCTGAAATGCGAAAAGCCGCACAGATCCTAAGGACATTAGAACATGATGCTCTGATACTATCTGTGACACCCCGCCTAATAAAATATAGGGTGATCAGTCCTATATCAAATTAAAACAGGAATCCCAGTTGGATCATCCTTAGCATCACTGTCGAAAACTTTTTAAAACTTACTAACCACCTAGTATTCCAAAAGTTGGTGATAATTTTAACTTTTTAATTAACAAAATAGTACATGCGGAATTAAATATAAACCATTCACACAACTGAATGAAAATAAACTGAATCATTAATTACTCAACCTGCCGAATAAAACTCCGGCCATCAAAGAAATAATCCAATACAAATATGCAACACCTGAATAAAATAAGTCTAAAACCTGAACTGAAAGTTTGGACGACATGCCCTAAATAAAATTGAAACTGATACAAGATCCCTACTCTAGGAATGAATGAATGATGCGTCTAATCCAAACTCCTGCTAGCATCCACATATACCGCAGCTCCGTGTCCCTGGAATGCAATATCAATCCTGGCATCCCTGTGGCTAGACGCCTAAAAGGTTTTGAAAATAGTTTTATAGCAAGGGTTAGAACCTAAAACATTTTGAAAATATTTATCAAGTGAATTAACTTCAGTAATTTAAAATGCATGAATGCGCTTCATATTTAAGTTAGTGTCGCACTCTCTTGTGGACATTCTCACCCCTCCAATATTGTGCACACCTACCGGTTACCTTAACCCCACCTAGTTGTACTACCCCATCCAACTAGTCGTGGTATAACCTTCCCTTGTTATACTACTCTAACCCGAGTATAATGATTCTTTAATTATAAGTTATCTCACAATTAACTTAATTAATTCCTCTTAAATAGTATCATATAACCGTGTCACAAGTTATATAAAGTAAATACATCACACATTGTATTATTACCCGTATATAATATTTACTACCATTATATACGTACCTTTACCACAATATCCACACATATCACATATGTATATCCATCCCTTCGAGCATACCCTCGCCGAATGATTCCCTCTAAAATGCTATATCACTAGGTGTGCTCACAAAACCTAGTTCCCCAAGTTGGAATCACTCACTAACTTGGCCCAAAATATAAACGTAGTGGAGGCGGTCATATTCCTTCCCTAAAAGTGCGATAAATCCCTCACCCATATATACCGGACGCTATGACCTAGGGATATACTCGCCCTACTCATCAAGCTAGGGGATTCACCCACACCACGCAACGTTCCTTGATAGCACTAGAGTATATAAATGGAATAAATATCTAGTCACTGATATTTAATATTTCACACAATATATACATTTATATATATATACTATCACTACACCGTACATATATAATATAAACCCCGGCTTCACCGTGTACTCAAAATCCCATACACTGCCTGTAATTTAATATCACACAATATATATATATATATATTATAAAACCGGCTTTACCGTGTACTAATATCTCGTACACTGCCTGTAATTTCCTGAGTCTGTGGCCCTACTCAACGTAATTAATTTTCTCACTTAATAATTTATCGTCTTCCCGAGTCTATGGTTCGACTCTAATATTTTTAACTCACACTTCAATTTATATAATACTTTCCCTGAGTTTATGGCCCGACTCTATTATAATTAATTATCACATTAATTAACTAACCCGAATCCGAGTCTGTGGTCCGACTCTAATATAATTAATTTACACATTAATTCATACTAAACTGAGTCTGTGGTCTCATTCTAATATAATTAATTATCACATTAATTAATAAATACTCTTCATGAGTCTACAATCCGACTCTGATTAAATTAATTATCACACCCATTAATTTAATCATACCCGAGTCTACAATCCGATTCTAATTAAATTAATTTAACACCCTTATTAATTTAATACCTTCCCGAGTCTATCACCCGACACTAATTAAATTAATTATCACACCTATTAATTTAATCCTACCTGAGTCTACAAAACGACTCTAATTAAATTAATTATCACACTTAATAAGTTAATAACTTGGTATCACCCAACCATTATCCCCGGACTCACTAACTTGGCTCGTAACTTAATATTTCCCGAGTCTATGTTCCGACTCCAAACTAATTACTTTCTCTAAATAATTAATTCAACACTTGATGTCACTTAACCAACATACCCGGACTCACTCACTTGGTCCATTTTACATCTCATAATACCAGACCTACATATTCGCCCACAATATGTCACACATTCATCTCCATAATTTCCCAATTATATTTACCTATAATTACCAACATACCCCGAACTGGATCACTTGGCCCGAAATTAAATATTTCCCGAGTCTATATCCCAACTCTAAATTAATTAGTTTATCTCCAAACTTAATTCACTACCTTGGCGTCGCTTAGCCAATATACCCTGACTCACTCACTTAATCTGTATCTCCGTATTTTAGAATAACATTCATCAAATTCATCCATAAAGTGCTCCACATAAATTTCCCCTAGTCCCAATTATTTTTCCCCAATAATTACTAGGAATATGTGTTTCATAATTATCTATCACAAATTTATGTATTGGAATTAATTTCTAATTAATTTCCCCTTTATATACAAACTAGGCGAACTGCCCAGAATTCTGAATCATCGATCGATCGAACCCCTTGGGTCGATCGATCGATCGTCCCTGACTTTGTCTCCTTCGAGAGGCAGTTCCACCATTAAGGAAAACCCCAACTTTCATTGATTCCCCTGGACTAACCCAAGCCCAATCAACCCCTTATCTACATAGGAATAGGACCAAAGTACCTTATGGAACATCAAACTGAAATTAAATCTCACGATTTTCTACTTTTTCTGAGTTGGGTAAATTTCCGGGTTTATACATGTAAAATCCAAATTTCATCAAGTCATCTCAATTTCGTTCATAATTTCTACTGGATTTCACATTCTAATCAGTCATTCATACTCAGAATTATAAAACACAACTGATTCTCACCTTAAATCCCGTTAAATTTATTCGGTTAACAAAACCCCATTTTCATACCCATTTATCCCCAAAACGAATTTTAGTTACACATAACTAAAATATGAATTGGTTATCACAATTTAGGTGTAAAAACAGTTAACCACTAGCCTGGAATTACTCATAGGGTCTGATCCGTTGTTGATGTCCCTTAACTTGGCTCCAATAACCTCCAATTTGCTCTTGATTTGCTTTCCCCCAAATCCCCTCTCAAACCCTAGGTTTAGAGTTATGTTGGCTGCCATTCCTTAATCTCCCAATTAGGTTAAAAACCCTTAATCCCGTTTTTAGCCTAATGGACTTAATTAAAATAGCCCAAATCACCCCGTGTGGGTCCTGCTATGCCCAAAAATGCCCCGAGACCCAATTACTACCCCGGGTACTCTTTTCTTACTATCTCGGCCCATCTGGATACAACCGCGCACTCAGAATTGGCATCCGAATTAATTTATAAAAATCCTTATCTCACACCCAATTTAGTCTATACCGACTCCCGGCTGGGATAAGTGCATACCCCGCCATTAATACCCGAAATGACGTGATTAAATTATTACTATTCACTTAGTAATTAAATTTCCCTAAACATTAACCATTCACTCCCCGATTAATATTTAAATATATATATTGCCATAATTAATTCAATTAAAATTATAACACACAAGTAATTTAAAATTCCTGAATTAATTAAATATTAAATGCACAAAAATACGGGGTGTTACACAAAGCTGGATGTTGGGAATACAATTAAATAAGATGAGGATATTTCAAACTCTAATGTGGTCTATGTGGATATGCTACTGAATTTTCCTCAAATTGGAACAATGTGCATGAGTTGTTAAGTATATTACAGAAATATGTTGTCTTAAATGAGATCGGACCACTCACCTTTTAGAGGAGATGGGGGAAATAGGAATTAATATTATAAATTGAATTTGAATTTGAAATTTAAATATCGAATATAAGTAATACATAACTAAATGAAACATACTATAAATTTTATATAACAAGTAATAGGTGTTTGAATGGAAAAAAGTTGAACTACATTTGTTAGAGGATAGATGTACAAGGGGATGACATAGATCATAATATGTTAGAGGATTTAGTTGATGACGCGTACAGAGTTCGTGAAGTGGAAGAGAATGAGGTCACTGACTATGTACAAGGTTCAGGTACTCATGAAGATATCAGGATAAACCTTGATGATGACTACCAAAGTTTAAAATTTAAGGCGACACCGTTATACTCTGGCTGTGAGAAAGATCAAACAACTTTATATGTCAAGGTTGATTTTCATAGTTTGAAGACCCAATATAGTTTGCCTGGAAATAGCGTGACAGGAATTCTAAAGTGGGTGAAGGGTTTGCTACCCAAGGAGAATACGCTTCCAAATAGCTATCTTTTAATGAAGAACAGTTTGAAAGGTTTGGGAATGAAGTATACATTTATTCATGTTTGTGTGTATGACTGCATACTATACCGAAAGGGGTATGAAAATCTCGATCAGTGTCTGGTATGTGATGAACCTAGATATATCCAATCTACTGGAAAGGAAGGCACAAGCTCAAAAGTGCCTCAAAAATTGTTGAAAGATTTTCCTGTTGGGCCTACATTAAAGAAATTTTTCACAGTATCATGGATAGAAGAGGCAATGACTTGGCAGGCTAGGGCAGAAGTAGGGGATAATCTCATGCGTCATCCTATTAATTCTACATCTTGGAGGAGGATGATTTATGAGTATCCCTATTTTTCTCGAGAACAGCGTAACATTCTTTTGGAAATATCAACAGATGGTTTCAATCCATTTGGAAATCTAAGCACCAATCAGAGTGTATGGCCAGCGATCCTAGACCCATTTAACCTCTTTCCTTCACAGTGTATGAGACCTGAACTTTCAATTTTGTCTTTGTTGATACCTGGGCTAAAGGCACCAACTGATGACATTAATGACTACATGGATCCTTTGGTAGAAGAATTAAATGAGTTATGAAAATAGGGTGGGAAAGAATTTGACTCTTTTAGAAAAGAAGAGTTTACACTGAAAGTTATGCTGATGTGGGAAATTCATGATTTTCGAGCTTATGGGACATTATCCGGTTGTGTAGTACATAGTTATTTGGGGTGTACTATTTGTGGAGAGGAGACTGAATCTCTTCGTCTCCCCGTTATCTCATAAAATGTATACAATTTCCATATGAGGTTTTTACCCCACGCTCATAGTTTCAGATTCAAAAAAAGTTTCAAATTTTTATTTGGCGGGGTTGAACATAGGCTACCATCGAGAAAACTTTCAGGTTCAAAAATTGAAAGTAAATCTTATGATTGTGGCCCTAATATTCCAGGTAAGAATCCTAAATTTAAGAATGTCAAGCCTAAGAATATCATAACTGAGAATGAAACTGAGACAAGAAAGGCATCGTCTACGAGGTCAATTGTATTTGACTTGCCTTATTGGAAGAATAACCCTGTGCGCCATATATTGGATGTGATGCACACTGAGAAGAATATCTTTGAACATATTGTGGGAACATCCCTTGGGGGGAGTCATTTGAAGGATGTAGAAAATGAACGAAAATACCTTAAATCGTTGAAACTTAAGCCACAATAATGGTTGAAAGAAGATAGTAGGGGAAGGACAATAATTCACCCTGGTGTGTTTACTTTGACGAGTGAGGAAAGGAAGGTGCTTTTAGACACAATATAAAATTTGAAGGTTCCATCTAATTTTTCATCCAACTTGTAAAGGATTGTGAATCATTCTACCCATTATTTATTTAAGTTTAAGTCTCGCGATTCTCATGTGATCGTGCAATTGGTTCCTCTATTGTTTAAGCACTGTTTCTCCAAGCACAAGGATTTGTCGAGGGCGATTATGCAAATTAGTATCTTCTTCTGACTTTTATGTGAGAAGGTAGACAATCGAGAACACAGTGGCCACAAAAGTGGCCGTTATGGAAGAGATTTATGTGTTGGAGAAGTACTTTCCCCCATCATTATTTGACAAATGTGTTCATTTGTTGGTAAACCTATGCGACGAGGAACTTCTTTGAGGTCTAGTTAGATATCGATGGATGTATCGGTTTGAAAGATTGATGAAAGTTTTCAAAGATCACGCTACATTGCACGATCAATTGCATAGGAATACATCATCGTGGATTCATCAATCTATACTCGATAACATATGCCTAACTCGACCAACGGTTATGACATTAATGAGTTCATGGATGAGGGTAGTCATGTGATGGGCAAACGAGTGAAATTAATGAGTTTTCACCATGAACAAGTAGCTCGTTATCTATTTGACACACGTGAAGATGTCGAAAAATGAAAAAAGTAAGTTTAAATTATTTTAAGCTTTACATTATTTTAGATTATTTTATACATGATTAATTTTGTAATACATTCGTCACATTAATTTTATGTAGAAAACATGAAGCCTGTGAGAACAATAAAAGACAAAAAATAATGGCATCAGACAACGAATTTAGACTGTGGTTGTCACATGAGGTAATTATAACGAAAATGGTTGTTATTAAATGTTACATTACAATGAAACTTTGCAACTAACCTAACTAATTTATCCATATTCTCATCTCTTAAAGACGAGTAATACGACATCAAGGCTTGCTCGTCTAGCCACTAGACCCTTAACATGGAATAAGAGTACAAAAAGTATCGATTGAACAGTTACGTATTCGGTGCAGGGGTGCACGAGGAAAGTACAAATGCACAGAACTCGGGCATTTCATACAAGGCTCTAACTTTCGTTCGAGCGAGCGGGAAAGATAAAAATCTCGTTGAAGCAGAAATAACTTACTATGGTGTAATTCGAAATATATTTGAATTATAATATGTAATCTTCAAACAGGTTGTATTTTACTCTGATTAGGTAAGAGTTTGAGGATAAAAATGCTTGTAAAGTTGATCCTAACACCAATTTGATCATGGTTGACTTGTCCAAGTTGAAGGGCAACAAACACGTGAGCGATGAGACGTTTCTATATTCTTTTTAAAAGGACAATCAAGTGTTTTACTCAAGTATATCAACAACGAGTTGTGGTTAGTCGTCCTATATGCACCAAAGCATTTAAAGAGTAGTGTTAATGACTTGTCTTCTCCTACCGAATATTAATTCATTTTTATGATAACCTGAATTTGAAACAATTTTTAGATTTGTAATAAGTATTCCAATTATCGAACATCAGTTAATGCTTTTAATTTATTTGTACTTGATCAGTTTACTGCATGTAATATTTATATTTAATTCTTAAGCATTAATTGAAAGTCCATGTCTAGTGGGTGTATTATTCTAGTTGTTTTATTATTATCGGACATCAGTTTTATTATTTTAATTCATTTATACTTGATCGATTTAGTACATTAATTCAAAGCTGCGAGTGTTTTTTTATAATATGGTTAGCGCTTTGTATTCTTCTAATTCATTTCGATTGTACTAATAACAACAATTTTTACAGAAAATGCCTTCTTCGGGGCTTAGAGGCAATGGAGACGATGAGGGCTCCTCGGCCCCTATGCTCCCAAAATGGGTAAAATTGGGATCGTCCGTTGAGAATAAGACGGGATTATTGGCTAGATCCCTCAAGTTGGTAAAGACAATTATCGGCTCGGGGTATACTAGTTAGAGGGAGGTGCCAAACGAGCTCAATTTTGCTATTTGGGAAGCACTACAGGCAATTTCAATTTCAATTTCAATTTCAATTTCAATTTCAATTTCAATTTCAATTTACATTTATATTTATATTTATTAGCAATTAACCCTTACTTTCTTTTTGTTTTGTATTTGTTTGATTGGAACAATTTAGCCTGCCCCCACAACTCCGCGATTGCATATTGGAGCAGTTGAGGGAACAACATAAAATGTGGAAGAAGAATTTACAGGCTCGATACTTTGGGAACACGTGGGAATCCATTCTCAGACTACGTGATACCATCCTGACAAAGGAGCCGACCACATTGGCACAGTGGCAAAAGTTTATCAACAATGAGATCGAGGAGTGGCAATTGGCATCTCACCAATTAAGGAGGGAAAATCGGGCGAACAAGTTGGACGTGCACTATTCTGGACAGACGTCTTACGCCGAGGTCGAGCACAAGATGGTAAGTTTTTATTTTACTATAATTATAGTTTCATTTTATTCTGCATTATTTTATTTTCCATTACTTACTAATTTTGTATTATTTTATTTCAGGAGACGGGGAGTGTCCCTAGGTGTAGGCCACATTGTCTCGATACCTCTATGGCAATCCAGACGAAGAAGGGCAAGGACAAGGAGGTGTCCCCGAGCATCGCGGAAATGATTGTAAGTTATAAATGATTAATTTTTTTTAAATACGTTATACTTTTTTTATTTACTTAATTAACTAATCGTGTGCTTTTTGGTGTTTCAGGCAAAGCTGAAGGAAGTGCATGAGTCACAATCTGATGCTGACAAGGCATCTTTGGCTACGGACGCACTTAGCCAAGTCCTCGGCGCTGATCGCAAGGGGAGGAATTCACATGGGTGGGGAAGTCTAGGATCATCGGAATGGAGATGAGCAACACCGGGTTGGCTCGTCAGGTAGACATGCATGACCATAAGCTATCAAGGTTGGAGGCAACGGTCCTAGATATGTACTCTTTCATGAAGCCTAATTTAGGCAAGGTCAAGGGGAAGGAGAAGACAGTAGAGGTGGAAGAGGATGAGGACATGGATGTCCTTGCTTCATCGTCGATACGCGCAGACTCGACGCTATATGATCCAGTTCCCATCTTGACTCCCTTCGAGCGACCTATGTTAATAATCGGTTGGTCGATCATATTTTTACTCTACATATGTCATATATGAAGGCTAGTCGATAGCGAGGGGGTTGAGGGACTCTATAACCCTCCTAGGGATGTATTTTCAAGGATGTCCCCTTCAAGACATTGAGACCAGGGTGCTTGTCATACATGTGATGCCCAAAAAAGAGAACTATGCATTGTGGTTGCTTGAACAATGTGACGTGACGCATACTGAGGGGTGTTTCAATGCGTATATCATTTGGCTTCCTTCCTCCTCCTACCTATTGATGACTCTATGCATTGACATTATTTGTATCTATTTTATTTGGACACTTGGATTATATTTGTATTGTTTTGATATGTTACATTTTGGTTTGGATATGGATTGTATTTATATTTTATTTGGATGTAGAATTATATATCAAATGATTTGGTGCATTTTTTGCTATTTTATTTGGATATATGTTGTTTGAACGGGTACAATTTTGTTATAACAGGTACAGATATACTATTGGGCAGTGGCAATGGTCATACTGCCTAACAGATGTTTTTTGAATTCTGCCCAGATTGTTCACGATTAATGACCGTGACAAGTCCGTGGCAAGTCCAATTGTCACAGACTTTCCATGGTCAATAACCGTGATAATTTTTTTAAACTTGTCATGGCATTTTATCGCGACAAAACTTGTCAAGGTCAAAGATCATGACAGGACCATGACAAGTCTAATGAACTTGTCACGGCCTTTGACCATGACATGTCCGTGATAAAAACGTTGTCACCCCAGACTTGTCACGGTCAATGACCATGATAATCTGACAGTTTTTGTGTAGTGTCTCCAATTTAAATCTTGTGATCACTGAAAATCCTGGAATTCTCCCTCATCAAGTATTGCCTCTATAAGCGCAAAGAAAATAGCACCAGTACTAGTTTTAATTCACTAAGCGGTTACTTAAACTCGTGTGGATTGAGATTTCATGAGTCATAAGAAACATGTATATTCTCCTTTATTGTAATCATCCCAAACCTTTCAATGAGTCATCTATGTATGTAAAATGATCCGCCCTTATCTTGGGCGAAAATCAAGCTTGGTGATTAAGTCAGCTTAGTATTTAGCTCCTACAAAGATTTCATAAACTCAACATCCCACACAAAATGAATGCCTTTGTTTATCAATTTTGTCAAATGATATGTGATCTTTAAAATAAACACAAATAAAACTATGATAGTACCTGATCAAACCTAAAAATATATGAACACCAATTGTTATTGTGGATGCCCTAAATTTAAACATATGATACATTTCTCGAATCTACGGGAATCCCCTTATTAGAAACCACATGCCATAGAAACTTAATTTCCTTCTTTCAAATTTTTTACTAATTAAACTTACCAAATAGCCACTGATCCCATAGGGTTTAAAGAACTATTCTCAAATGTTTAGCATTATCCTCGGTAGCACCATAATAAATCATAAGGTTATTGATAAAACAATGTCAAACAAATACAAGTATTCTTGAAAGAACTAGTTTAGCAAAATTCATAAAACTAATATGACATTCATTAGCCCAAATGGCATAACAAGGATGAACCATATTGGGTAATAAAGGTGATAGTGGGTAAATCATTCTCTCACACTCTCAATTGATGGTACCCGAACCTCAAATTCATCTTCAAAAAGTTTATTAAATCGATCAATTAAGCAAACAAATCATATATCCATAGTTATAAGTTCTTAATTCCTTATAGTCATTTTGTTAAACTTCCATTAATCAATACATAACTAGATTGAGCCATACTTCTTCTTCACAAACAAGAGTGTATCTCCCTATGGTGATGTTCTCTATTGTATAAAGTTATAGCTAATTATTGCTTAATTTTCTCCTTTTATACCCCTATATATAGTGAATCCATACGATACGATGGCCTAAAAAATTTCATAGTAATCAAAGACAAATTAATCAAGAATTCATTTTAGTGGACTGATGGAAATCTTAGGATATCCTGGAGTACATATGAAGACTATCACATTGTGATTAGGCATAAATTCTTCCCAATTTATCCCTTGATTTAGTTACTTTTAGCACCTCGAACAACGTAATTGAGTTGACTTTATCTCATAATCTTGATACTGACTGATCCTAATGAGTACACCGAGTTTCTGGTATTTCGTAGTGATTTTACAGGTACTGGATGTTAAGAAACGGAAGAAGGAAACCGAAAGAATCAAGGAAGAAAGAAGGAAAGTCAAAAGGGTAAAAGCGTAATTTATACCCGAAATTCGAATGAGGTACCTAAAGAGAAGTTGAAGAGATCTCATTCACAAGCACATAGGAAGAAATATCACCTCAATCGGAATCCCGAAACAAAAGATGTGAGCAGTCAAAGTTGAGCCAAAAAGTCAAATAGCCGGACCGGTCCGCTTTGCCAAACTCTAGAAGACCCCGGATCACAAGAAAACCGCAGAAGGAAAAACTAAAAAGAATCGGTCCTCCCTCGGATCGGTCCACCCCAAAATAAAAAGAATCTATCCTCCTTGGAGGCAGACTGATCCGCCTAAGGCCCGGACTGGTCCGGCCCTCGAGATTTGTAAATCTTAGAAGAGTCCTAGTGCAGCTGAAATTCCTATTTTCATGGAGGGTATGAAAACCCATTTTATCATTGTTATTAGGACGGAGATTTTTGGAGAATAATAGTTAGTTTTTCTTTTTTTCTCCAGAAACCCTAGTTTAGCTACAATTACCAATTTTAATTCAAGGATTGAAGATTTATTCAGAGTTCGTGTGATTAACAGTTTTATTCATTGCTGCAATTATTGCTTGGGTCATTTTAGTGTGTTATTTATTTTTCTTAATTCCTTTCTACATCTATTCACAATTTTCTTTAGAGTAATTATGAATTCCTGCACATCAATCACTGTTTTTAGCACTTTCACCATGCTAGGCTAGATTTTCTAAGGCCGGGATACATGAACCCAGCCTGATGTGTTAATTGTACATGTATAACATTAATCCTCTGAATTTAGTGATTGAATAAAATCGTATTGCATAGGAATATAACAATTGTAGGTCTTTATATCTCCTTTGCCTCTGGGTAACCGTGATGATTTAGAATGCAATTTTAGTGTTGCTATCGCGATACCGATTTACTCGTCCTCAAATTAAGTATGACGCAGGCTTGAACCTCGTATACGTAATGCATGGGAATACTAAATTTCGGGTCAATTTAATCAGTTAAATTTACGATTAATATTATAACTACAATTCACTAGGGTTGGGGGATTGTATTCCCGTCCTATTTTTCCCATCACATACTTCAAAAGTTTCGAATCAATGTTTAATCATATTTTAGGTAAATTAGTGTAGTTGCATCTTTTCATAATTTCATAATTGCATTTTGTCGTAATCCATTCTCAAAACCAAATCATTTTTTTCTTTCTTTTTAGAGTCAGAGTTAGGGTTCCTTCGTCTTTTCCCGTCATTACAACTCCGTTGTCCTTTTTCCCTGAGGATCGATACCCGACTTGTCGGATTATTACTTAAGCAATAGGCTTGCACTTAACCCTAGAGTGAACGCATTTCTAAGACACATATTCAGTCGCGTCAAGTTTTTGACGCCGTTGCCGGGGAATTAGGTAGACTTAGGATTAGATTGAGTCAATCCAAAACTTTGACCAAAAATCCAAAAACATAAAAAAAAATTCAAAAAAAGCACAAAAAGATCCATCATCATCTCTCCTAAGCTTTAAAGCAAAATTCTGAAACCACTCCCACACCCCATAATACTCCAACCAACATTCACGAAAATCCAATTGTTGAGTATAATCCCGATAGTCCCCACACTCCAAACGCCCCACAGTTCTGGATCCCACCTCCCACACCGTCGCACACAATCTCCAATAACACTCCATTTTCCTTCTTAGTACACACTCCGAGCATACCTAGTGAGAGCATCGAGTTGTTAAGTGAGGAAGAGATGTCGCAACACGGCAGTGCACCCGCCGGTGAGGAAGAGCTCACATACCGCCCGCTGAGAGAATTCTTATATCCCGAGCGCACTGTCACTCCGGGATGTATTATACTCCCGTACAATGTCGGGCAGTTCCGTTTCAAAATTGGGATGATCCAGGTGTTACCGCATTACCACGGTATGGATTCTGAAAAGCCATACCTCCATATTAGGGAATTTGAGGACGTGTGCGATACTCTCAATGATCAAACCTGCACATAGGTGGTGATCCACCTCAAACTCTTCCCTTTCTCGCTTAAAGATAAAGCTAAGACCTAGCTATGGTCTTTACCTCCGAGCTCGATTCCATCATGGAATGAGTTACAATCGAGATTTCTCAAGAAATTCTTCCCAACACATCGAACAATCTCCATAAAGGCTCAAATTCAAGCGTTCCGACAAGCTGAAAATGAGCCATTCCATCGATGTTATGAACGTTTCAACGAGTTAGTTACTTCGTGCCCCCATCATGGATTTGATTCAGCACAAATCATCTCTTTTATCTATAATGGGTTGAATCTTAACTCCAAACAACTTGTTGAAACCATGGGAAGTGGTTCGTTTGTCGATTTAGATGCCCATGATGATGAGCTT
This sequence comes from Sambucus nigra, assembly GCA_949130495.1. NCBI lineage: Eukaryota > Viridiplantae > Streptophyta > Magnoliopsida > Dipsacales > Adoxaceae > Sambucus > Sambucus nigra. Next base: position 651,646,137 of record OX422208.1, read on the forward strand.
CACCTGAGGTATGTCGCTGAGACTACCCAATCCTGGGATACATCTGATCCTAACGCTCAAAATTGAAATCTTCAAGTGACCACCACTCCGTCAGCGTCCGGCCCATTCCACGCAGACAAGAACTCTATGACGGATAGTCAATTGGAAACTCTTGATAAAGGATTTTGAGACCTATGCGAGATATATAGAATAGGACCAGATGGATCCATACCAAACCACGTCGAGAAGGTGTGTGCGATTTGTGAGGCGGGACATTCAACTGAGGAATGCCCGACGATACCCGCCTACAAAGTTATGCTTCAGGAGCAAGTTAGTGGTATAAGAGGATTTAAGGGAAATTTCGGTGCCCCGCACGGAAATTCATATAACCCTTCATGGAAAAACAATCCCAATTTTAGCTATGGGTAACAACATGCTTCAATGAACCCTCTTTCACATGTTGCCCCTCCTCCACCATAACACTTTCAACAAGCTCCACACATGTAAGGACATGTGCAAGCACCACCACCTCAAGGAGCGTATATTTTTCCACTGCGGAGAACTCTCGAGGATACTATGAATCAATTCATCGCAAACCAAACCACAACCAATGCCAAATATGATCGTCTGATTGGCGACATAAATGTAAGTCTGTCAAAAATACAATCCTTATTGAGTGTCCAAGAGAAGGGCAAGTTTCCTGCCCAAGGCCAAAGACCTCCCCAAGGTCAAACTAGTGTTAGCTCCACCTCTACTCAACATCAGGAGCAATGTCAAGCTGTAACCACTCTTCGTAGTGGGAGAGTCGTTGATTTATCACCTCCCTCACACGACACGATAAAAGACAAGGAGATTTCGCCCGGCACGAAAGAGGCCGAAGATGTCCCCTTGAATGAGAGTGATAAAGAAGATACTAGTGAGCCAGAGGTAGTAGTGAAACCACCATCCGCGGCACCTTTTCCTCAAAGGTTGATTCCCTCCCATAAAGGAAACCCACGTGAGGATGTTCTAGAAGTGATTAAGCAAGTAAAACTAAATTTACCTTTTCTTGATGATATTAAGAAAATTTCAGCTTATGCTAAAGTCATCAAAGACTTGTTGACGGTGAAGATAAAGATGAAGGTAAAGAAGAATGTCTTTCTAGCATAAAACGTGAGCTCCATTCTACTAAATGAGCTCCCGCCTAAATTCAAAGATCCTGGTGCACCCACCATATCCTGCATCATTGGAGAGAATAAAATTAAAAAAATCCTTACTTGACTTTGGAGCAAGCGTAAATATCCTCCCTTACTCCATCTATAGACAACTTGACTTGGGCGACCTCAAGCCCACCAAGGTCACTCTCCAATTGTCGGATCGAACAGTGAAGATTCCACGAGGCATAGTCGAGGACGTGATCGTCCAAGTTGACACTTTCTACTTCCCGGTAGACTTTGTCATTTGGGACACGGAGCCCTCCTTCAATTCGAGCAAACATGTTCCCATCATCCTTGGACGTCCATTCTTATCTACGGCTAACGCCATCATCAATACTCGAAATGGGCGAATGCAACTCACCTTTGGGAACATGACCTTGGAAACCAACATCTTCCACATAGCCCAACATACGGGGGAGGAAGATGATCTTCACGCGGTGAGTCTCATAGATGAGATAATAGAGGATTATTTTGAGGAGAATTACTGTGGTGACGCTTTAGAGTCCTATTTAGCGGTGAGATATGAGAGTGAGGGGACATACATCGACTTTGAGAGGGAGGTTGGGGAGTTTAGTGAGTTACTCGATGAGAGTGCATCGGACGAGGACGTAAGAGATGTCAATTGGGTTTCTAGATTCGAGGAGTTACCTCCGAGGGATACACGCATGGTTCCCTCCAGTGAAAAATTTCCAACCCTCGAATTAAAGAAAATCCCCTCCCATATTAAATATGCATATCTAGGAGAGGATGAGACATTTCCTGTTGTTATCTCCTCTAGCCTAGACGAAGGGCAGCAGGGTAAATTATTGAAAATTTTGAGGAAGCACCAAAGTGCTTTTGGTTGGTGCATTGCTGATTTGAAGGGGATAAGTCCTTTGATTTGCACTCACAAGATCCATCTCGAAGAGGACGTCAAACCCTCTAGAGAAATGCAAAGAAGACTAAATCCCAATATGAAAGAAGTTGTGAGAACCGAGATTATCAAGTTGTTGGATGTCAGGATTATCTACCCAATCTCGGATAGCAAGTGGGTGAGCCCTATTCAAGTCGTCCTGAAAAAGTCGGGGATGGCGGTGATCGAGAATGCTAAGGGAGAGTTCGTTCCCCAACGTACCACCACGGGGTAGCGCATTTGCATCGATTACTAAAAACTCAATGCGGGAACTAGGAAAGACCATTTCCCCTTGCCATTTATCGATCAAATGCTTAAGAGAGTTGCAGGCCACCCTTATTATTGCTTCCTTGATGGTTATTCCGGATATAACCAAATTGAGGTGGATGTACTTGACCAGGAAAAGACGACCTTCACTTATCCTTTTGGAATGTTTGCCTACAAACGTATGCCATTTGTCTTGTGTAATGCACTCACGACCTTTCAAAGGTGAATGTTGAGCTTATCTGACGACATGGTCAAAAGAGGACTCGAAGTGTTCATGGACGATTTCAGTATTTTTGGCACCTCTTTCGATCATTGTTTAGAAAAACTAGAAAAAGTACTTACCCGGTGTGTGGAAAAGAACTTAGTGCTGAATTGGGAGAAATGCCATTTCATGGTCACCGAGGGAATAGTTCTTGGCAACATAGTATCATCCAAGGGAATAGAGGTTGATAGGGCAAAGATAGATGTCATAGCTGATCTTCCCCCACCTAAATTGGTTAAAGACGTGCGCTCATTCTTGGGTCATGCGGGGTTTTATCAAAGGTTCATTAAGGACTTTAGTGCCATCGCTAGACCCTTAAGCAACCTACTTATGAAGGACACCCCCCTCGAGTGGAAGGATGCATGACAAAGCTCTTTGGAAAAATTAAAAAACATGCTTGTGTCCGCTCCCATCATGCAAGTTCCGGATTGTTCCTTACCATTCGAACTTATGTGTGATGCTAGCGGTTATGCAATCGGGGCTGTTTTGGGCCAATGGAAAGATAAGCAAGGTCATGTCATCTACTATGCTAGTCGGACCCTTACCAGACCTCAACTCAACTACTCTACCACGGAAAAGGAGTTGCTAGCGGTAGTCTTTGCCCTTGATAAATTCCGGTCATATCTCATTGGTTCTCCCATTACTTCCTTCACCGACCATGCGGCTTTGAAATACCTACTTGCAAAGAAAGATGCCAAGCCGCGCCTCATAAGGTGGATCCTACTCCTACAAGAGTTCAATCTTTCCATCAAAGATAAAAAGGGAGTAGAAAACGTCATTGCCGACCACTTGTCTCAGCTTTCGTATGATGTACCTAGTGATCCCGTACCCATAGACGAATACTTTTCGGATGAGCAACTTTTTGCTACCTCGTCGTATCCCTGGTTTGCGGATATAGTGAACTATCTTGTCACGGGGGCCGTCCCTCCCGATTGGACACCGCAAGATAAGAAGAGGTTTATCACTTGGTCGCGTATGTTCTTCTATGACGATCCATTCCTTTTTAAATATTGCACCAACCAAGTCATCCGACGATGTGTACCGGATGACGAAATCCCGAAAGTCATCCAGTTTTGTCATTCGAAAGCTTGTGGAGGCCACTTTTTGACTAAAAAGATGGCCGCTAAAATTCTACAATGCGGCCTGTATTGGCCCACAATATTCCGAGATGCAAACGATGCTTGCAAATCGTGAAACAGGTACCAAGGGATGGGAGTCATTACTCAACGAGACATGATGCCTCTTACACCCATACTCATCATTGAGATCTTCGACTGTTGGGGTATTGACTTCATGGGCCCTTTTCCCCTGTCCTTTGGTTTCCTATACATCCTTGTTGCGGTAGACTACGTTTCTAAGTGGGTGGAAGCTATAGCTACCAAGATGAATGACAACAAAGTGGTGATCAAGTTCCTGCAGGAATACATCCTTTCACGCTTTGGTGCTCCGAAGGCGATAATTAGTGATAATAGCACGCACTTTTGCAACATGCCATTCACAAAGCTCATGAGAAAGTATGGTGTCGTTCACAAGTTTAGAATGACTTATCACCCGCAAACGAATGGTTAGGCTAAATTAGCGAATCGAGAAATCAAGAATATTCTTGAAAAGACCGTCAATCCTACCCGAAAAGATTGGTCCCTTAGATTGAACGATTCGCTATGGGCCTATTGTACCGCATATAAGAATCAACTCGACATTTCCCCTTTCCGCTTTGTTTACGGAAAACCTTGCCATCTTCCCGTTGATCTCGAACACAAGGAATATTGGGCGATTAAGCAATTGAATTATGCCTTGGACAAGGCCGGTGAAGCCCGCAAGCTTCAATTGAATGAGTTATAAGAACTACGCAATGATGCGTATGAGAATGCCAAAATTTCCAAAGAAAGGATGAAACTCTCTCATGATAGCATAATTCGACGAAAAGAGTTTCTTCCCGGGCAAAAAAGTTATTCTCTACAATTCTCGGCTTCACCTCTTTTTGGGCAAGTTGTGGTCACGATGGTCTGGCCCATTCGTTGTGAAGAATGTTTTCCCCCATAGAGCTGTTGAATTAGATGATTTAAAAGGGGGAAATACATTCAAAGTGAATGGACAACGCCTAAATCCATATCTAGAGGCGTGTGCAGAAAAAGTCGACACCGTCTGGTTATCGGACCCCGTTTACGGGGTAGAGTGAGTTGTTGCAGCGAGGTCGTCGCACCCCCGACGCGTATGGGGTGAGAGTTGTGTGTATTGAGAGTCGTGAGTTTTGAGAGTCATTAGGACTAGGTTTATTCAGGAAAGGCATTCGTGTGTTTCGAGAATTTTGAGTCAAAAGGTGTTGACCAGCGAAATCGAGAGGGTTTTAGTCTAGATTGATAGAGAGTATGTTGTGAAAGTGAAAGTTTTTAGAGAAATGGGATCGAAACCAAGTTCGGGAAAAATTTAGCCCAAAAGCCCTGGGGCCGGACCGGTTCCATTAATGGCCGAACCGGTCCCCCCTCGGATCGGTTCCTTTAATTTTAAAAAGGACCGGTCCGCCTGGCGAATGTTTGAAAAGTCAAAGACCCAGACCGGTCCGCCCATACGCCGGACCGGTCCGCCATCTACAGGTCTGTTTTCTCCCCTTCCCAAGATTCACCCCCCAATCCCATTCATTCCCTCCAATCCGTTTTCCCTCCTCCCAACCCCATCCTTTCCCTCCCAAATCCACCCCCTTTTCCCTCCAAACCCCTTTCTCTAATTCCAATCCCTCCCTTCACCTCTTCCACTATAAACACACACCCATCCCTCCCTTTCTCTTCACACCTCTAACACAAATCCTATCTTCTCCCTCTATAGCTTTCCTATAAAAAACAAATCCCTTCTGTTTCAATGGCTCCCCGTGTTGCCCCTACCAAATATGACTCCACTGAGATCCAACCCTCCGGTCACAGCGAGTTTCGCTCCCGCCAAGAGGAGCGATGGTGCAATAAATTTTTTAGTTTGGGCCGCAAACTCCATATGGAGCGCGCTGTACAATGGGAAGGGCTGCCCAACTCAGGCACTGCCCTATTCATGGCTCGAGGTTGGTGCCGATTCCTCAACCAACCCTAAGAAGCGGTTTGGGCAACCAAAGTCCGCTCCTTCTATGGCACTTTAGTTCGGACGGGCCAATTCGAGGCCTAAGCTTACATGGATGGGACTGTCATCCCATTTTCTTTGGCTCTTCTCACGGCCAAGTTGGTCGAGTATGACATCTCGGACGTTCAAGAATTTACTTATCCCCGAAACGTCCCCCCGGTCGACAAGGATACTATCATGGCCCGAATTGTTCCGAATGTGGCTTGGACGGGGCAAACCGTCGCCGTTGGACGCCTAAATGAGAAGGCGTGCCTCACATTTCAGATTGCGCGTGCCAACATTTTACAAACATCCAACGACTCCGCCATGCGGCCTCGAAAAGCCACTTTGACATATCACCTCTTCGACCCCCACACATCCATCCATTTGGGCCGAACATTATACGCGGATATCATTAACGCGTCCTTGGATGAGAAGGGTACCACCCCACTTCCCTATGCCTGTTTGATCACTTCCATCCTTAAGGATGCTGGCATAGCGGCGCCGATCGACCATACTCGCATTCCCAGTCCTTTTGGACAAGGGACACGCACCAAGAGCGCCAAACAGCTAGCTATCCTCCAGGATAGGCGGGGAGGTGATAGTGAGGAAGAGACTGCCTCGAGCGAGAGAGAGGAAGATGAAGGGGCAGCCGGTGAGGACGTCGAGATGGGGGATATCGGTCAGGATGAGGAGGACGACCCAGATTTCGAGTGGGCGGGAACCGACCTATCCGACCACATGTCGGCTCTTGAAACGAACTTCAACACCTTTCAGACCAACTACGAGCGCGACATGAGCATAGTTCTCCACTTCCAAGCGGACATCTATCGCCGCCTAGGGGATCCTAATGAGCCACTGCCCTCCTATTACCATAACCCCTATGGCCCCGACGCGCCCGGTTCTTCCCATCGCCCACCCCAGTGAAGCTTGTTGTGGTTCCCGCAATTTTTTTTAGTGTTTTTTCCTATTCACATTTGTATGCTTTTCACTGCACTTGTAACACAATCCTGTTTGTAATAAAAACTGCATTTTCTCCATTTGTTTGTTTTATTTATCGCACTTATTATTTTGCCTTATTTAGATTTTAGTCCTTTTTGCTTGAGGGCAATGCAAAAGTCTAAGTTAGGAGGGGGGGGGTCACAAGTGCGTATTTCTAAAACTTCACAAATTTTCAAAATGCCCAGAAATTTCCAAAAAAAATCATAAAATTTTGAAAAATCCAAAAATATTTTTGTTCAAAATAAATAAAAATTGGAATTCATATTTTTCAAAAATATCATTAAAAGTCGGTTTAAAGTCTCAAATTGTAAAAAATTCAATATGCACAAAGCCGAAATTGACCAAAGATGGAAATTGAGCGAAAATTGACGACTTAATGAATAAGTGTGGAGATTAACAAAACTCAGTGAGATTAGAGCCTATCACTTTTTACGAATTTTTAAATCAATCCGAGTTAATTGTTAACTCAAAGTTCTTTTCAGCACCTAAAAAGTTGTCGAGGATCTCAATTCTTTCATTTTGATCGGTTTAAAAAAAATGTGTGTAATATTGCCTTGAAAAAACGTGCCAAATTAATCTCTAAACTTAAATTCATCTCGAAACGCATATGGTAACTCAATTGGTATATTGGACAATGAAGTAGGCCCTTGTTTGTCACCCAAAAATATTGGCCAGAAAAAGTAGCGAAAAATTACCCCTTTTTGCAACCCAAATTGAGCCAAATAAAATTTATCCTTTCGTTTGACAACCCAAAAAACCCAAGTAGCCCGGAATTGCGAAAATAGAATATTCAATAAAGTCCGAAAAATGCATAAAACGGGGCAAAAAAAAAATAGATATGCTCAACAAAAATAGCAAGAAAAGAAAAGACGTGAAAAACAGAAAAAAGAGAAAAAGAAGAAAAAATGAGCAATAGCCCGAAAAAAGCACAAACGGACATCATTAATGACTTTTCCAATTCCAACCTCCCTACCATTGTCATTTTACCCCATATACCTTAAAACCCTAAAAAGTCCTAACTGAGTCTAAATTGCGAAATTGATTACCGCGTGGAGAGCTAATACACCAAAAGATAATAAGAGAGTTTGAATGCGCGAAAAAAGAGGCAATGTTCCCATTTTTAAAACCGTAATCCGTTGATGAGATCCTTTCACCATGAAATTTCCGTATTTCTATTTGTATGCGTGATCTTGCGTCCATTATATTTACTCTTTACATCATGCACACCGAAAGAATAGCCACATTCCAAGAGATTCGTTTGTGAGAGCATTCTGTGAGAAATTGAAATCAAAACGAATTTTCAGATAAGTAACGTAATGATCAATCGGTGGAATTTGGCGATTATATTTCCGGCTTCGCGTACACACACTACGGTTTGAGATTTGTAAATATGACTTGATGATGAATATTTTTCTGGAAAAGTTTGAATTATACAATTTTTGCGTATTTTGAATTTTCGTTGAGTCGAATTGTGTGGGTATATTCGCTACAAACCCTCACGAGACACAACTTGTCCTACTAGGGTGACCTAGGGGTTTAAAGGCTTGTTGCATACGCTAAATAAAATCGCTTGCCCGCGAAAGAGGTATTCTATCCCAATAAGATGTTTTCAAGAATTGATCCTGGCTAGGATTCTTTTACATTGCTCGGGATGCGCAAAGTTCTAAGTTAGGGGGGTTTGATTAGGCATAAATTCTTCCTAATTTATCCCTTGTTTTAGTTACTTTTAGCACCTCGAACAACGTAATTGAGTTGACTGTGGCACGCCGACTAATTAAATACCGGGTAGCTACTCCTTTATTAAATCAATGCAAAATGCCAAGTTGGTTTAGTTAATAGCATCACTGTCGAAAACATTTTGATAATTACTAACCACCTAGTATTTAAAAAGTAAGTTGCCAAATTTTAAGTTAAGTCTGATTAACATGCAATGAAAGAGTAATAGAAGAACAACATAATCCATTCACCATAATGAAGTAATAAATAACCAACGAAGTAATAAAAGTCCGGAGGAAAACTCCTCACAACAATCCCACAACTGGAAATAAAATGACAAGTCTGAATCCTGAATTAATGCATGCCATAAGTCTGAATAACTGAAATAAATGAAATGTCTCTAAAGAAATGGACGACATGCCCTACAACTGATAAATGCTGAATAGAGAGTCAATATAGAAGAAGCGTCTACAAGAAAAGTCCTGTAGCTTCCACAAACAGCTACAGCTCGTCACCTGAATGAGGATCCTAAGCATGGTGTCCTTATGGCGGGCACCTAAAATGGTTTTTACAAAAATAGGTTTGAAAGCAAATGGGTCAGAGCCCGAAAGTGGAAATCATTTTAAAAACAGCAAGTATTTTAATAACATTAAAACATTAAATGCAAAATACATGTTAGGACGTGCACTCACATGAACTTCTCACCTCTCGACTACATGTGCACTCCTAACGTACCATACCCATCTAAATGACATATATAGCTAACCAAACCGTAATAAGTTCTACCCTTTACTACTCGATTTCCATTTTCCATACTAGCGTTAACAAATCAATAGAGGCTTTACTAAAACTCAAATTCTCAATTTGTAATACAATTCACTATCGGTTAACCCGTTATGTTTTCTCAAAACGTTTCCATATTTATACACACAATATCACATGAAAGTTCCCATTAATTAAGTGTATATTATTCACGTCATAAATATACAATACAAGCACCCCGAGACTAAGCTGCGGTGCACACATACTCTGTTATCCATCCCGGTACATCACGTACATAAGGATCACGCATTCCGAATCTCTCAGGAATCGTTCTCAGGTAACAACATCACAAATAATGGAGGCGAACATAGTCACATCACATGGGTCACGCACATACCTGCGCTCCCACGATCAGCAGACTTATTAATATCCCAATAAGTCCTTCTATGACCTATGTTCATCGAGGTAACCAATCTAAATCCGGGCAACACAAGGATTAGAAGGCCCTAAGCGAACGCAAACCTCCCGTGATAGCAAGTATGGTAGGTATGTCATACACATAAAATCAATACATATACTAAGTATGCACACATCTTAGTAATCTCCATAGTATATTGGGGTACACTTCTCATTCGTACCGACATGTAATGCTACACAATTTATATGTTCCCGATAAATATAATTATTTAGGCCGCAAATGTTCTCGCATCGTATAGGCACTCGCGTCCTAATTCATAATCCCCCTTAGGTTCAAACTACACTTCTAGGTTTTACTCCTCATTATACCTCAAATTTCCCTACTATATCAATCCATCAACAAGGAAGTGTTATCTCTACATATAACCAAGGTTACGGGACACTCGGGATTAAAACAGGCTAAAAAGCCTAAACTGTCAGCTCGTTAGAAGTCTCGTTCGAATGAGGCTGTTCGAACGAGAGTTCGTTCGAACGAACTGGGCCTTCTAACGAGATCTCGTTCGAACGAAAGTCTTCGAACGAACATCCCTCTCGTTAGAATCCAAACTGTCAACTCGTTAGAAGCTCGTTCGAACGAGCTCGTTCGAACGACCTGGGCAGGTCTTCTAACGAGTGGCCAGATTCGAGCCCAGAAATTTCTTATTTCGTTTTTCCATCTTTTCTTCCTCTCCAAACTCATCTAAACATCAATCCAGTCATTGCACATGGGTTCTAATCATTCCTAAACATACCTAGGTTATATATTAACGTGTTTGATGGTGTTAATTCATTCTAAACATCATCCAAATATCACATCTATACATTTTCCCCAATTTCAAGAACATGAACCCTAAAAAATTTTAAATCCCCAATGAGTCTAATTAAATCCGTTTTGTTTCATCCAAAATATATTATCATCAGATTAATCACCTACATACAATTCTACATGCAATTTCCTCATCAAGATACAGTTTCTAATTCCAATTTAATGGGTTTTCATTAATCTCCCAAGAACAATACAGTTTATCAAATTCCTACGCATGGAAGAAACATTCTTTGTAATAAACGAAATTAAATCACTTGCCTTATTTGTATCTCCGATTTTGATGTTGAAGATCGAATCGTTCTCTCTCTCTTTCTCCAAGCTTTCTTCTCCAATGGTGGCTATGGAGGCTAGGGTTTGTCTTAGGAACTTTTGGGGCTAATTCTAATAACCCCCGTAGCCCTCTACTTAGTTAATGGCTGGTAATGGGTTAGTGGGTCTTTTAATTTTCCAATTAAAACTCCTAAAATTCGTTAATCAAGAATCCCAAAATTCTAAAATTACCAAACTACCCTTATACGTTGCCGGTATGGCCTAAAAATGCCCCAGGACCCAAACTAAACCCCCGGCTAGGTATTTCTGACTATTTCAACCCTTCCAGCGCGTTGGAGCACTCAAAACGACCATACGGTTTATAGAAATAAAATTCACTTTTTAATTATCATAATTATATACCATGACGTGACTGTCACACGCGTCTCAACAAAATTCCCAAATTGCCGTATTTCAATCTCAAGACAAATTTCATAATTCAAAATTCATATATAATCATATATGAACAGTATAATCAAATACCAACTCGCATCTCACTAGTATTTTAATCCGGATTAATTTCCAATTAATACGCATTTAATTCAATTAATCCCATAAATAAATATCACGAAAATACGGGGTATTACATTGACTTTATCTCATAATCTTGCTACTGACTGATCCTAATGAGTACACCAAGTTTCTGCTATTTCTTAGTGATTTTACAGGTATTTGATGTTAAGAAACGGAAGAAGGAAACCAGAAGAATTAAGGAAGAAATAAGGAAAGTCAAAAGGGCAAAAGCGTAATTTATACCCAAAATTCGGATTAGGTACCTAAAGAGAAGTTGAAGAGATCTCATTCATAAGCACATAGGAAGAAACGGCACCTCAATCGAAATCCCGGAACAAAAGATGTGAGCAGTCAAAGTTGAGCCAAAAAGTCAAATAGCCGAACCGGTCCGCCCCTACCACGGACCGGTCTGCTTTGCCAAACTCCAAAAGACCCCGGATCACAAGCAAACCGAAGAAGGAAAAAATAAAAAGAACCGGTCCGCCCTCGAACCCATCTGCCCCAAAATAAAAATAACCGATCCGCCTTGGAGGCAGACCGGTCCGCCTATGGCCCGGACCGGTCCGACCCTCGAGATTTGCAAATCTTAGAAGAGTCCTAGTGCAGATGAAATTCCTATTTTCATGGAGGGTATAAAAACCCATTTTATCATTGTTATTAGGACGGAGATTTTTGGAGAATAATAGTTAGTTTTTCTTTTTTTTTCTCCAGAAACCCTAGTTTAGCTACAATTACCAATTTTAATTCAAGGATTGAAGATTTATTCAGAGTTCGTGTGATTACCAGTTTTATTCATTGCTGCAATTATTGCTTGGGTGATTTTAGTGAGTTATTTCTTTTTCTTAATTCCTTTCTGCATCTATTCACAATTTTCGTTAGAGTAATTATGAATTCCTGCACATCAATCACTGTTTTTAGCACTTTCACCATGCTAGGCTATATTTTCCAAGGCCGGGATACATGAACCTAGCCTGATGTGTTAATTGTACGTGTATAACATTAATCCTCTGAATTTAGTGATTGAATAAGACTGTATTGCGTAGGAACATAACAATTGTAGGTCTTTATATCTCGTTTGCCTCTAGGTAACCGTGATGATTTAGAATGCAATTTTAGTGTTACTATCGCGATACCGATTTACTCGTCCTCGGATTAAGTATGACGCGGGCTTGAACCTCGTATACGTAATGCTTGGGAGTACTAAATTCCGGGTCAATTTAATCAGTTAAATTTACGATTAATATTATAACTACAATTCACTAGGGTTGGGGATTGTATTCCCGTCCTATTTTTCCCATCACATAGTTCAAAAGTTTCGAATCAATTTTTAATCATATTTTAGGTAAATTAGTGTAGTTGCGTCTTTTCATAATTTCACAATTGCATTTAGTCGTAATCCATTCTCAAAACCAAATCATTTTTTCTTTCTTTTTAGAGTCAGAGTTAGGGTTCCTTCGTCTTTTCCCGTTATTAGAACTCCGTTGTCCTTTTTCCCTGAGGATCGATACCCGACTTGTCGGATTATTACTTGAGCGACAGGCTTGCACTTGAGCCTAGAGTGAACGCATTTCTGAGACACATTTTCAGTCGTGTCACACTGCTAGAATAGTGTCACGTGACATTGTAAACTTTTTCTTTGTTGAAATTTCTATGACATACGAATGGGTGTTAAACCCTCCCTTAGCATGTTGCATCTTATAAATGTACATCATTTTTATTGTCATACCAAACACCATTATCCTAATAAAATAGTCCACTTGTGCCTGATACGACCACCTAATCCATATGCAAATTAAAATTGTAAGTATACATATGCATAACTAACAAATTGGCCACAAATCTCAGATGGACTATACCAATTCCCACATCCTCAAAAATATATATAATTACTAGACTAGTCCCCAATGGCGATGCTACAAATAAAGTCGTATTGCAAGGTCTTAGTGTCGTATAAATTATTAACATAAAGTCATGTGCAATAAAGAAGTGGGTGGAATCCATATCAAAAATAACTTTACCAAGTTTACCATGAACTGGGAGAATACCATCCACCACATGCACTGGAACATGTCCTTCATACAGCATCATATGATAAGCATGTGTACACAACCATGCCTGAAAATTAGGCATGGTTGGAGTCGGTAGTTGTTATTATGATGACCTCTGTCATATTTTGCTTGGAACTCGCTTAGGTTACCTTATGCATCATGAACAGAGATAAAAAAAAATTAAAAACACTTGGCTAATATAAAATTTTCAAATTAAAAAAAAATAATATTATAAATCAAAACATAAGTACACATTCAAATATGAATAAAAGAAATTAGTTTTTTCATATGTCTAGGACATTAATAAACATGTTATTTATATATTTGACTATTACTAATCAATTAGATGTTTTTTGTTAAATATATAAGCTAAATGAAGAAACTAGTTCTAATAAGATATTATAGCTCTCATCTTCACTTCTCACTTAATATTCCTTTTTTGGGTCCTCGGCTAAGTCTATCTACTAAAACCATTTTTTTCGTTGAATGGGTTTGATTAGGGTGGTTTTGTGGGGTTTCATCAATTCTGTTATTTTTTCCTATAACTCGTCACCCGAGATACAACCTGGGTAATCCCTTCATTAGTTACGTCCTTTGTTAGCGTGGTGCCTCAACTCTTGACAATCAAAACACTCACCTAGAAATGTACCAATTTATCATCCACACTAATGTATCCCTACTAGAGTTAACCATGTCCTTCCTGTGGTGGTCGGTGACTCAAGCATTGTCGTTTTCATTGCTCCTGTTCATTTCGGTGAATCTTCCATTACTATTGACCCTAATGGAAAACCTGAATCTTCATGTCTCCCCCAAAACTTCCAGACTTAAACATAGACCTTACCTTATGGTCGGACTCGTCCATCTTATCCATCACCCCCTTATATCTCTGTAGTACTAACAATGCAATAATGTAACATCCATAACCTAAGCATGTGTAGAGTTGGTCGTATTCCTGTAATAGCATATTTGGTGAGACAACTCAAGCCTTCCATGAAATTATACCTCATATTCACCTCAGTATCAACCTTCGTAAAGCAAAAAAGGATATGTTAATGAAATTTTTCGCATACGTAGAAATAGTGCTAGTACCCTTCCCCTATGTAAAAAATACTCACTTCGTTGAATCTTAAATCACATTTAGAAAGTACTTAGCATATAAACCCTCCATAAAACAAGCATATGTATGACTTATGTCGCATCCATAGTAGTCACATTCTCCCACCAAAACATTGGAGAGCATCACCAATTAAGTGAAAAATTTGGTGCGTTCCCCTTGCTGAAAACACTTTGTACTTCTCCCAAGCTATGATTGGAGAAACTTTCTATATTGGTTCAGGGGTATTAGAATGTGGAAAATCTTTCAAACATGTTTCAACCCTTACCATGATTATCTAAACATTGATAATATCCATCTTTCGATTCCCCCATGGTGTCTTTCCCTGTATTAGAATGTGGAAAATCTTTCAAACATGTTTCAACCCTTACCATGATTATCTAAACTTTGATAATATCCATCTTTCGATTCCCCCATGGTGTCTTTCCCTCTCCCCCATTAGCCATGATTGCAATGTGGTTTGTCTAGGAACCTCATGGCCTAATGTTTGTCATTCAAAAAATATGTTAATAAAACATGTTAAACCCAATTTTCACATGAAAGTAAAAATAAGACACATATTAAAGAACATACACAACCCAATGAGTCTTCTGACTTTAAGACAACACTCTAATACCAAATGCAACAAACCACATTCCCCTTATATATTTGAGTTATTCTTTCAAAAATACTAAAATTATAAATGTCAAACAATTTAATATTGTTATCTTCATGTACAATGAATATAAAAGTTCAACAATTGTGATAATAAAAAAATTGAAAGATAGTCTATTTGATAAACCATAAACTAATCCAATTTCATTCCACCATCCACAAATTTGGAATTCTAAATAAAAATAGGTACCCAATAACCATCAACTCAAAAATAAACATAACAATCGCATAAATATCAATCCCAAAAATAAAATATAAATATACATACATGATGTCACATTGCATAAAGATAAAATAACACATAATGGATACATGTACCACTGTATAATATTAAATTTTCCAACATGTAAGTCAACATTATCGCAAGAATGCCTCCAAATGATCCCAATTATAACAAACAATTGAACCAAATATAATGAGTATTTTATTGATAAACATTATCTATAATAATATATTAGAGTCACCATATTACTATTACATAATTGAGACTAAACTACAACCTTAATATAAACTACATCACCCTATGTAAGATAGAACATATGCATATTCGCCAAGTATTCGTATATATGTAAGTTCACTCATGCCCCTCATGCAAGCCAACAATCAATATCTTGTCAATGCATTTAGACAACAATGGAGAGTTAGTAGCCTCTATAACTTGTACATGTCAACACGCACACGATCATGACATTCTAGTAAGATAATGACCAAGTTAACACCCCATTTGTCATGTACACGTTGACGTGTCACAGGCAAAAATACATCCACCGTAGTCAAACATGTAAAGAAAGTTAGTACTCGATTATGTTCCTCACGTGGCAACGTGATTAGCACAAAAGATGTATGTTTTTATACACTATCATATATATATATATATATATATATATATATATATATATATATATTTCCCAATTATGTGATCAAGCCATCCTCCTCTCAAGTTGTTCTTAAGTTTCTTAGATTAGTCCACCCCACAACGTATAAGTGTATCATTCTATACATGTGCTCAAACACGAACAAGAATCGTCCCTTAAATATTAAGTTATTGTTAAACCTTAATTAAATCTCTCGAGGTTATTTCATAATTCCTAGGTCTTGATTCCCGAACCCTAGGGTCTAATTCAAGGAACGATTAGTAACCATTTGTGTAATTTACTAGACTTCAGAAACTAAATATTCATTCTCCTTAAACCACTTCAAAATAACTCGGAAGGCTTTTTTTTAAGGTACAATATTACTAATTTTAATATTTTCATTCAAATATACATGAATTATATTAAAGTTAGTTGTATTCTCAAAATAGTAACAATGAGATTTTATCAAACACCAGTAATTTATCAAGACATCCATGAAATAATACCTCTTCCTCACCTTCGTAGCGACCTTTATCGAGGAAAAAAGGGTCTGTGAAATTTGAC
This sequence comes from Sambucus nigra, assembly GCA_949130495.1. Classification (NCBI taxonomy): domain Eukaryota; kingdom Viridiplantae; phylum Streptophyta; class Magnoliopsida; order Dipsacales; family Adoxaceae; genus Sambucus; species Sambucus nigra. The sequence goes on from OX422208.1 coordinate 651,662,635, forward strand.
GAGTCACTTTCATCACCTTCGTATCGACCTTTGGCGAGTCCCCTTCCCCAATGTCAAAAACATACACTTATTCGCAGCTTGAAATAATAACTAGAAAGTACTTGTCATCTATCCCCTCGACAAAAAAATATGTCACCACCTATCTCTCATCTACCATCATCACACTCTCCCACTACACCACTGGAGAGCATCACCAATTAAATGAAAAATCTAGTGAGTTCCCCTTGTTAAAATCACTTTGGACTTTTCCTAAGTTGAGACTAAATCAACTTTATATGGTGGTGTGAAGGCCATCAAATTTGGAAAAAAAATCATAGATGTTGCAACCCTTTCCATGATTAAACATCGATAATATCCATATTTGAGTTCCCCTATAGGGTATCTCCCTATCCCCCATTAGCCATGATTTCTCTGTGGTCTCTCCAGGTTCCTCCTCACCCAGTGTGTGCCTTTCAATAAATATGGGAACAAAATACACATTAAAACCAAAAATCATATAAGAGTATAAAAAAGACATCCATAAAAATAAATATCTCATACCAACTGTGAAAAACCATACTTTTCATATATATTTGGTTATTACTTCAAACATATTAAAAATATAAATGTTAAACAATTTAATATTGTTATCATCATGTACAATGAATATAAAATTGCAAGAATAATGATAACAAATAGTTTAAAGATAGTTCATTTGACAAACAATAAACTAATCCAATGTCAATCTACCATCCACAACTTTGGAATTCCAAATACAAACAGAGACCCAATAAGCATTAGCTCAAATATTAACATAAAAATCACGTAAATATCAATGCCAATAATAAAACAGATAAATTATATATCCATGTATGATGTCGCACTGCAAGAAGATTAAACAACGCGTGATGGATAGATGTGACCACTCCTTGTGGGGATGAATTAACTACAAATACATCTCTATAATATGAAATATTACAACATGTATTTCAAGGTCACCTCAAGAACACCTCCACATAATAACAATTATAAGTACCAATTGGATTAAATATAGAGATTATTATATTAATAAAAATTATTTATACTATTATACTAAAGTGACCAATAGTAAGGGAAAAATGGGCCCCAAAATAATCAAACAACCCATATTAGCGCAGTCCTTTAAATTGGGGCCCATTTTTAAAAACTATGAGTCAAATATGGGGACTGGATTTGAAAGCTATGAATAAAATATGGAGCTCATTTTCAAAAGCTACAAGTCAAATATAAATCCCATTTTTAAAAGTTAAGAGTAAAATATTTCTTTTTTTACATATACTTGGAATTATAGTACTTTGTTGGGTAGAAGAAATCGATTGGCCCAACCTGTATTTAGTCCTCCCATATTTAATCCAACCCACATTTAGCCCAAACCATATTTAGCCAGCATAAATTTGGCCCAACCCATAGTTTTGCCACTACTAGTCACCATCTTACTATTTCATAATCGAGGCTACACTAAAACCATAGTATAACCTGCATTACACTATGTAAGGCAATACTTATGTCTATCTGCTAAGTATTTGTATATATGTAAGTTCGCGCATGCTCCTTTTTCAAGTTAACATCCAATATCTTATCACTACATTCAGACAGTGCTAGAGAGTTAAAAGGATCAACGACCCACACATGTTGACGCAACGCTAGAGAGTTAGAAGCCTTTATGACCCACACATGTTAGATCACACATAATCATGCCACTGGAATTAGATAATGATTGATCTAACACCTCCTTTCCTCATATATGTCAATGTTTCTTATAAGAGCAAGTTTTATAATTTCTCATGTTTTATTTTTATTTTTGGTGTATCTCATTACAGAAACATTGCCCCCATATGACTTCTTGGGACTCGAAGACAAAGTTGAAGACATTTAAAACATGGAAAAATCGTTTGTCTAAACATCCTTAGAAGAAGTTATGTTTTTTATTGGTAAAATAATTTTTATTATTTCATGGGTTTAAGAATTTTTTAAAAGGTTATATTTCCAAAAAGGCGTTCAAATTGTTTATAGAATTTTTTCTGAAAATTCGTTCAAACGAGATTGGAAGTTATTAAAACTACACTGACTATCGTTCAAATGAGATTAGTTTAACTTCGAATGAAGTATTTTTTGTATGTCTCTGGAATGTCGTTCGAAGCAATCATTCGAACAAGGTATAGATTCCTTTGAACTATCGTAGGAGTATTTATCTTTTAATGAAATCCAATTTAAATATTTTATACTCATCATATTTTAACCAACCTTCTTATAAATAATATGAGCATGATTAGACTTCTCAAGAACTCTTTTCATAATCAAAAGCACCTCTTTTAGTTATCTTTTGTGATCAAACACCTTTATAAACATTTCAAATAATCTTGGAATAATTTAGATCACGTTATCAAGTCACGGAGAAGTTTTCTATCATTACAAACCTTTGTAGACAGAAATTTTTTTCGTTGAATTGTGAAATTGGGATTTTAGTCCTAAAGAAGACAAAGCTAATTGATGGATACTGAGGGTAGACCGCTCCCTGTGTATGGATCTAGATCGCAATCGCATTCTATTGAAGACTTTGAAGGCTTTGCGCGGCTCACTTATATTATCTAAGTCTTGTAAGTCTATTATCATTTAAAATATTTAATAGTGCTGAATATATGGTTTTACCCTTTATAGGGATTTTTTCTCATCACTTGTGTTAATCGCATGTTTAGTTTGAAAATTGGAAATTGAAAAATCTTATATACACCCGTAATTTAATTTAAGATAAAATTTGATAAAAAATTGGATTTGTGTATGTCGAAATTTATTATACAAATCAGTCCATTGAATCACTTGCAGTCTCAAATTGGTACCAGAGCATGTTGGACTAATTTACTGTATGATCCTTTTAACAAAAAATATTTTCATATCAATTTTTTCAAAAATTATTGATCTTTAAAAAATTTTATTTGATGAACAATCTGTATAATCGAATAAGGTGCTTATTATGTTCCTATCTTATATCCCTATTGCTAGATTGTATTATCATTCTATATTTACATGTTTTTCGTTTTGGTATATGTTTTTGAAAAATACAAAAAGAGTTTTCTTTCTCGGGAAAAAGTTTGAAAAATACAAAAGGATTTTCAATTTTCAAGGAGGAAAAAAGTGAAAAGGATTTTATTTTTGATAGAAAAAATTAAAAAGACAAGAAGAGTTTTGTATTTTTCCTTTTCAGCATATATGGATGAACAGTTAAGATATTCAGATCACCCTTTCATTTCATCCATTCACGTGACTTTTTCATAGTGTTTTGAGATATGACTTTATTTCGTTAATGTGCTTAATAATGTGTGAATTCATTACGTTGATCTTTGATGACTACTATCTACATGTTAAACTCCTTGTCTCCTTTATTGTACACGTGCATGGGCTTTATGAACATTGTGCTTACTTGTCATTTGTCAAATACGATGTTCTCGTCTCAATTCTGCTTAATAAAGAACCAAGTGTAAAAGGATATAAGTTGTGCATGTAAGAACCATTGCCCAGATTTCATTTATATCCCAAAAAAAATGTTACATATTAAGAAAGGGGCTACGAAAGATGAAATTGTTATTTGCGTTAAAAGCTGCCATATGCATAAAAGAGCCTAAAAATATTAGAGGCATATAAAAATATAAGTGTCGGTCCAATTTTGTTTAGATTCATTGATGCTTCCTACATATGAGCACTATGATTTCTTCAAAATAATTAAGAGTGAATTCTAACATATGAGAGATTTTGAGGGAGTTAAATTCAAAGATTAATGGGTTTGCACAATGGACTCTCTTGAAAAATATTACATAGTTTGTCATTACTGGTGTGAGAATCACTTAAGATAATGACATGTTGATTAAGTTGAATCGATTTCATATGAGTTCACTAGTTTTACACCTAAGGTAGACACTGAGTTCTGTCGTTAGAAATGTCTCATGACTTCATGCACACTTGCTATGAATGTTTATGTTGATTTACCTATGGAAAATGTTCACACAATAACAATTTTTCATTCACAATTAGAACATTATAGTGTTATTTCACAGTGTGTTGTATTTGAACATTTTATATTTTATACTTGAAAAAATATCAAATTCAAAGAGGAAAATTTTCTCTGTTTATTTTTTTCCTTTTGAGATTACTTATGCGTTCTTGATTATTCTTGTGATGATATCTTTCTTCTTCATGTGATGCTTACAATTCATGTTTAGTTTCTACTCCTTTGTCTATTATGGATAAAAAAAGGGGAGAACAAATTGAGGGGGAGTTTTTTTTCCTATTAAAACTCGTATGTATCAAGGTATATTATAAGTCTCATGTGTGTAGGATATTCTGCCTAGATAATGATCACTTGGAACCTCACAAGATGAAGACCAAGCTAGCCAAAGTAAATATCCGTTGCAGTTGAAGACTTGCACAAAATTTATTTTTCATTTCTTAATTTGGGAGGGTAGCTAGTGTTTTAACTCTTTAGGATAAAATTTGGCTTCGGTTTGTGTTTTATATAAGAATAGCTAAATGGGGAGATTTGTAAGAGCAATTTTTATAATTTCTCATATTTTATTTTTGTTTTTGGCATATCCCTTTACACAAATCCTTCCCCCAACATGCCTTCTCATGATTCCAAGACAAAGGTGAAGACATTTGAAAGTTGGAAGAATTGTTCGTCTCAACGTCCTTGGAAAAAGTTATGGTTTTAACTGGTAAAATGTTTATTATTATTATTATTTCTGGGGGTTAAGAATTATTTTAAGATATTATATTTCTAAAAAGGCATTTAATTTTTTTATGGATTTTTTTTTTTTGAAAATTCGACGCCTCATTAAATTGAGATTGTAGTCATTCGAACAATATTGGTTTAACTTCGAACAAAGAATTTTTTGGTCGTTCTCTTGAATGTCATTATAAACAGTCATTCGAGTTCGTTCTAATCAGATCATAGGTGTCATTCGAATGAGGTATAGGTTCATTCGAATGATCGGGTGAGAACTGGTTTTTTAATGAAATCTAATACAAATCTTTTATACTTATCACATTTTAATCGACCTTCTTATAAATAGGATGAATTGGATTAGACTTCTCAATAACTCTTTTTACAATCAAAAATACATCTTTTGAGTTCTCTTTTGTGATCAAACACCTCCATAAACATTCCAAATCCCTTAGAATAATTTATATCACTTTACAAAGTCACGAAGAATGTTTATATCATTATAATCCTTTGTAAAGAGAAATCTCTACTGCTGAATTATGAAATCTAATTTTCAATACTGAAGAAGACAAGGATGGTAGGTGGATACCGAGGGTAAATCGCTGCATGTGTACGGCTCGGGATTGAGTCGTATTCTATTGAACATTTTAAAGGCTCTGCGCGTCTCACTTAGATTGCTTAAGTTTTGTAAGTCAATTATCGTTCAAAACATTTAATAGTACTGAATATATGGTTTTTCCATTTTTAAGGATTTTTCCTCATCACTTATGTTGATTGCTTTATTAGTTTGAAAATTAGACATTTAAAAATTATGTATGCATACCTAATTTAATTGAAGATAAAATTTCGTAAAAAGTTAATTTTTATGTGTGGTAATTTATTATACAAATCAGTCCAATGAATCACTTGCATTCTCATTTCAGACACAAAAAACCCCTACCATAGTCAATCATTGAAAGACATTTAGTACTCCCAATATGTCCCTCGCATGGCGATGTGATGCACACATAAGATGTATATTTATATATACTATCACACACATATAACTTTATAGCCCAACTATGTGATCAAAACCACCCTCCTCTCAAGCTGTTCTTAAGTCTCACAGATTACTCCATCCCATGGTTATAGGTGTATCATTCTATGTATATTTTCAAACATGAACAAGAATCATCCTTTACTTATTAACTTCTTATTAAACCTTTCTCAAGGTTGTTTCCTAAATCCTAGGTCTTGATTTCCACATCCTAGGGTCTAATACAAGGGATAATTAATAACCATTCTGTAATTTACTGGAGTTCACAAACTGAATATTACTTCACCCCAAACCACTTCAAATTATTTCCCAAGGCTTTGTATTAAGGTACAATATCACGAATTTAATACTTATATTCAAATCTACCAATTTACGAAAAAACTTCTTACATGAATTTTATCAGGGTTAGTTGCATTCTCAAGACAATAACTATGAGATTTTATCAAACAACACTAATATTATATTAATTAACAAGGGGGAACGTTATTTTTTAACTCAATTTTACCTAATTATAAATCTCCAAATATAAAGCACAAAAAAACGCGTTAAAATGAATTTCAGTGTTTGGCTTCTAAACTTTCTAAGAAATATAGAGGGCATTACATTCACAATTATAAGAATGTTTCATTATTTCCATTCTTATCATCACGGCCTATAACTATAATTAGTTTATGAAATTTATAATCCTGCTAACACGAAAATGTAAGAGAATAGATAATAATTTCCTTCATAGAATAATTATCGAATATAAATCCCATATTTGATCACCTTCTCCTTTAGATACAATTCCATTATTGAATGGTTTTAAATACTTCATTGAGAGGGTGCCTCTTGATGGTAACTACCCAAATAAAAATTAATTCAACTCATTCAAGAAAAAAGAGTAATAATTTATTATTGCAAATGGGTTAATAATCCCAAAATCTATGTAACAAAATATTTTACTAGATTTTAGAATCTTAATTTTTTATCTTCTTTAATTAAGACGATGATTCTTAAAAATGTGAAAAATTAAAACAAGCATAAGAATGGATGTAGTAGGGCAAACCCCATTAATTGAAAAAAAAAATGGGCAAATAAGAATGGAAAATGCACGATAGTAGAGTATTACAACTAGAAGACAAAGACTTACAACCACATGATACTATGACCAACTAGAAACTCTTTCACCCCATATCCTCTGAGGAGATCAACGACAACTGAATAACACTCCACAACAGCCATTGATTTTGGTTTACGGTAAATGTCATCAAATCTTTCGTCAAAATTTCTTCTTAAAGTTACTGCAACTTGTTCCAAGTATGGAACCTTCAAGAAACCACAAAATTTAAATCAAGTATTTTGAGAGAATCCTAAAAGGTTATGTTGGTGTATAATAAGGGATATAAAACTCAAAATAAATTTTTCAATCTAAGGAAGAGAAAATATATACGCACGAGCTAAAAATTTAGAAAATTATTTTTAAACACAAAGATGGATAAATAAAGATTTAAGGTTTTCTAAAAAAGAAAAACCTAAAATCAATGGCATAAAGAATTCAAAGAAGTGGAGTGAAAAATATTGATCTCAAATATTTCAATTTTTTGATCAGCTAAAAGATTTTCAAAGCTTGAACTCTTGGTTTGGAAGAGTATTGAACACATGACTATATAGCCTTATATTTGAAAGTGTTTAACAGACTAATGGGTTAAGTGTCACACTCTTATAGTGTCAAGTAGTCACTTCCAAGATAAAGTCAGCCAAAAAGGTATACTTGGTACACAAACTAAGAAGATCTATAGGAAATGTCTTGTTAAAAAGTGCTTTCAACATTCTCAGACTTGGTCATTGATGGCGTCGTTACTGTGATGAAATTCTGTGTTGTGGTGATCCTAAAGCGACGAGGTCGAGCGAGATTACAAGGGAAAATATCATTGGACAAAAGCATCGAGCGAAGGTCTTTCGCTATAGAGAATAAATGTGTCGCAGCGTCAAAGTAACCCGCGAGACTGTCCAGGGATTTTGTTTAGTTTTACCTAAAATGATTTTGGAAATAAGTTTTAACAAACCCTAAGTATGTTTGTCCCAACTAGGAATGCTCATACTTAAAATACACGAAGTGATGAAATTTTTAAGAAAATATATTTTTATATGTATTAAGTTTATTTGCACACTGTATTTGACATTTATCTAAACAGGGTTAATTTAAAATATTTTCAATTACGAAAAAAATTAACCAAGTTTTGAATCTAAGACTGCTAATTCTTATGCCTTTCCTCAATGGTGTACTTGAAGTTCAACATGAGTGAATCTGGGTAGAAGTTGATGAAGCTTTTCGATGGCCTACTGGACAAAGACTTTTTTTGCAATTGAAGAGGAGAGTCCCCACAAATGTATTACAGGATAAAGAATTAAACATGTTTTAGCCGGCAAAAAGAATATGTGTAAAACACTGCACGTACGAAAGGAAATATACACAATTTATTTCTTAGCTCTAGGTAAGACCATTTTGATCCCAAAAATACCTTTTAGAATGATTAAACAAGATATAAGGTAGTTCAAAGGGTGCGGAACTCTTGTTAATTTAAGGTAGTTCTCATAATCCCAAAGGTGTAGCACTTTCCACATCATCACTCTTGATTTTGAAATATATCTTTTTCAACTCCAACCATGGTAGTTAAAATTTCTAATACACAAAAGAATTAATTGATGCCCTTTTTCATAATATTACATATAAAAATTAATTTTCAGTAAAATTGAAAACAAATCCTTTCACTATTTTGCTTGGAAATTACAGAAGTTATAGTGTGGTGTATAGTGCATGGGTTATAAAAAATACTCTAAAATAACAGTCTTAATTTATCAAGTAATTTCAAGATATGAAATTCTAAACACAGAGTATAAAATCATAAATAAAATTGGTTGTATAATAAGTGAGCATGCAGGTTTGCATTTAAGCACAAGGGATAAAATAATACCTAGCAAGCATAAAAGACCAATATTGAACAAGGCTAAAATCTAAAGGTATGAACAAAAAAAATATCATATCTTAAAGATTAAATAGATACAAAAAAATAAAGGTGCTTATCAATAAGAGTAAAGAAAAACTTGAAATCACCCAAAACAACTCATAACTCCACTTAGTAAAGGATGAAGAGTTTGCTCTAACACGATCTCTTATGGCTTTTAACTCAATTTTATCTATTTTTTTTCAAATCCAACTAGATTCAAGCTTCAAAGGATCGGATTTTGTAACCACTTTAGGAGGATCAACCGTTTAAGCTTAGAGTGGTGGAGGTTACTTCATAGGTCATTTGTACAAAATTCCACCCCTCCTTAGACGTCATACAAGTGAAAATACGTATAAACTCAATCGGGGGCATACAACCAAAAAATAGTATTAAGTCCCATAATGTTCAGCCCACTCTCCTTAAAATCATTGTCATCCCAACTAGATCTAACCTCTATCTACATGGACATCATTGACAACAACCTTGGGAGAAGTCCATCCTAAAATAACACTATTCCATATTCTATCATCCATGGATATCAAGTATGAAGACATACGAGCTTTCTAATAGGAATACTTATTACCATCAAATCGATAAGCTTTAAGGATTAAACTTCCATCCACTCCACACAAAAGAATCTAAACCTAGGTTCTAACTTTTCAAATGTTAGAGAGCCACTCTAATACCAATCGAGAGTATGATCATCGACGGTAACTACCCAAATAAAAATTAATTCACCTAATTCAAGAAAAAAGGAGTATTGATTTATTATTTGAAAAGGGTTAACAATCTAAGGGTCTATGTGATAGAATATTTTAGTAGATTTTATAATCCCAAATTTTTATCTTCTTTAATTAAGACAATGATTCTAAAAAATGAAAAAAAAAAAGTAAAATAAGCACAAGACCTAATGTACTTTAGTATATTATTACAACTAGAAGATAAATACGTATAACCAAACAATGATATGACTGACTAGAAACTCTTTCACATCATATCCTCTGAGGAGAGTGCTAATAGCTGAACAACGCTACACAATAGTCACCAGTTTTGGTCCGTGATCAATTTCGTTAAATCTTTCTCCAAAGTTTCTTATTTGAAATTAAACAACTTCTTCCAAGAATGGAATACTCAAGAAATCATAAAAGTTGCATCAATAATTTTGAAGGAATCCTAAAAGATTGTGTTTGTGTATTACAAGGGTATGGTTCTCTAAATCTCAAAATGAATTTTCCATGCCAAGGAAGAGAAAATATCTACACACAAAAAAAAAGTTTAGAAAATTATTTTTGAACACAAATATGGATAAATAACAGTATAAGGTTTTCTCAAAGAGAAAAAATCAAAAACAATGGCTTGAAGAACTTAAAGAAGAGGAGTGAAAAATATCGCTCTTAAATATTTCAAATGTTTTTATCAACTAAAAGAATTTTCAAATATCTAACTCTTAGTTTGGAAGAATGTTAAACACATAACTGTACTGCCTTATATTTGAAAGTGCTTAAGAGGCTAATAGGTTAAGTGTCACACTCATATGGTGTCTTGTACTCACTTTTAAGCTAAAGTCAGTTGAAAAGGTGTATTCCATACACAAACTAAGAGGATCTTAAGGAAAAATCTTTTTAAAATAGTGGTTTCAACTCTATCGGACTTGGTCGCGGATGGTGTCACTATAGTGAGGAATGTTTTCATTATGGTGATCCTAAAACGATCAGGCCTCGTAAGATTCAAGGGGAAAAATCACATGAAAAAAAATCCAGAGAAGGCTTTCTCATTATAGTGAAGAGATGCGTCACTACGACGAAGAAACTCGCGAGGTCGTCTAGGGATTTTGTCCAATTTTTTTTAAATAAAAATAAAAATAAGTTTTAGTAAAATCCTAGGTATGTCTGTCCCATCCAAGAACACATATATGTAAAATAAATGAAGAAGATGCAATTACTAACAAAATAAATGTCTATATATGAAAAGTATATTTGCATAGTGTATTTGACAATTTACCTTTTCTTTTCTTTAGAGAATAGGAGTTTTATTGACACTTTATCCAAACAATGTTAATTCAAAATATTTTTCAATTATGAAAACAATTAACCAAGTTGTGAATCTAAGTCCAATAATTCTTATACATTTCCTAAGTGATGCACTTAAGGTTCAACGTGAGTGGATTTGAGTAGAAGTTCATGAATATTTTCGGTGACCACTTGGATAAAAACTCAAATATATTTTGGCAGGGAATTTAGACAATTAATTTTATAGAGCGCAATGAGTATAATATACTCTTACATTCTTGATTTTTCTCCAATTAATATTTTCACTTCACTTGCTATAGAGGTTTCTTGATGGAGGCTCTAAAGTTTTTATATGAGTTTAAGGTGAGGATTTGGTCCTAGAAAAATTAAATTTTTATTTAAATTAGTGTTCCTCGCATTATACACCTCTACATCATCCATTAAGGGGTATTAATGACCTCAACCCCTCTAGCTAGGGAAATATAGTTGTTATGGTGGTAAGGAGCCTGTTAAGATGGTCTATATAGCCGTTATGGTGGCGTTCCCTATGTCGTGGATGTAGGGGGCCTGAGACCAATCCCTGGATTAGAGGGAGCTTCCTGAAATATCATAAGAGACTCAAGGGAAGAAACCAGTGACACAGCTCAGTGAGCAAGCTAAGTTTATTTATGTTCTTACTTAGTCATGCTATAACTTTTGTTTATATTGACTGTGATCTATAATGATTGTAGTGATGTAATGATTATAACTATTCAGTGCGAAGTCAAATGGTATTCACGAGAGACCAGGATTGGCAGGGCCTGGGAGAGCTTTCATGCTCTATCGACTGATCTTATCATGGAAACTTCAGAGGGAATTGATTTGGAGGATTGAGAAGTAAGGCATCATTGGGGCTTGTCCTGAATATCTTAGATACAGCTGGTAAAACATCGAGAAACCTTTCACCGTGGAAATTTGTTTGAGCAACCTTGAGTTCCATTATATGTTGAGTTTTTAACCAAACAGTCCTCTACCTAATGTCACATCTACTTTAGGCGATGTTACCAGCCAGCTAAACATTGTCCAGTCCATACTCGAGTAAACCATTGTGGTATTGGGGTTGTCAAATGGTTTGGTGAGACACCTCTCTGGTGACAGTCCTCGGAAGCATAGTGGTTAGGCAAAAGGCATGTTTTGGCATTTGATATTTATGACGTAAACCCGACGAGTCCATCAGGCATTTAATGTTTATGACATAAAGTATGGAAAGATGCTTGTTCACAGCTGTAAGGGACTAAGGCACCTCGGGACTTGGGGTGGGGATATTTATTAACCTCAACCACCCCTGAGAGAGAAGGCTCTTTTATAGAGATTGTGAACTAGAGAGAGAATAACCAGAGAGAAGTTATTGCAAACTAGAGCTCTTACTCACCCACCAGTGTTATTTATTATGAAGCTTTTCATATCTAAATAGGTATCTTTCAGGGGTTGTTAGTATGTTTGGTTGCCTGCCAATGTGTGTCTAGGATGATTACTTCTCTCTCCCTTTGATTGAGTTACTTCTGAATCTCCTTTATTATTGTTTGAGTTATACATGAGTGTCTTGTGAGTTCAATCTGAGTGTTGATCAAATATAATATTGGGTGTTAAATCGTGTTCGTTGAAGATTTGTTAGGTTATCATTCATCACCATATCTATAGGGGTTACACCTCAACTGGTATTACCTTACTCCTAGGCTACAAGTGGAATACCCTCTTACGTTGTGCAACTCTACTAGGGAGGTATTCTCCTAGATGTATGGATCAAAATATATAATGTTAATCGTATCATATATTTTGACGCCATTCAGCGTAATAAAGAACAAGCTGAAAGGGAGCTCGAGGCTTTTAGGGATAGGGTTTCTCGAGTTGAGGTGCCCCCAGTTCAAAAGGTAACAGGCATCCCAGGGGTGATGCAAGATTCTATTAGTGCTAGGATGGGAAAATCCCAAATGGCTCTTCTTATGGGAAAGTTCTTCAACTTTTTACAAACTCCTACTGCTACAACGATTTTGGGTGGATTTTGACCCGAGTTCCATCATAATATCGATGGCAGTTCCGATAGCCCCACTGAACTCAACTCCAATAGGGACTGGCCCCGCAAGCACAGTACCCACTCCTATCCCAATGGTGGGAATCCCAGGTGTGATAGGAGCTCCAACTGTGGGTAGGTACACCAAGTGCAACGAGTATTCCACCGATGATCCCTCAACCTATTACTCCAATGGTCGAGAAAACACCAGTGTTCGCCCTGGAAGAAATGAGGAAATAGATATAGAATGAGATATTGAAAATGATAGCAGCTTCCTTACAATCAGCCAGCGAGGTGGCATCAATGTATGATACTTTTCGTACTCCTTATACCCAGGAATACAAAGATGAGACTTACCCAAAGGACTACATTCCACCCATATTTGATAAGCACACAGTAAAAAGGGGAACCCAAAGGAACATATTAAACGCTTCATCGAACATCTGGGAGCTCATTGTAACAACAATAAGATTAGGTTAAGGGAGTTTTTCAAATCCCTAATCGATAAAGCCTACACTTGGTACTCCTACTTGTCACCTAAAAGTGTCTCAGCGTGGGAGGAAATGCATGTGCTATTTGTCGAGAAGTTCTTTCTGGCAGTAGATGAGTTCACATTGACCTAGCCAGGCAGGGAGAAGCAACGGTCGGGTGAGGAAGAGGTAGTATATGTTCGAATATTCAGGTAGAGGTCTCTCGATGTAAAAGAAGAAGCTAAGGAGTCCAAATTACTGCAGCTTTGTGCTGAAGTTTTGATCCCAGAGTACATCTGCCATCTCATCAATGAAATGCACGAAAGAACTTTCTTGGCCTTTCTAAAAGTGGCAAGAAATATATCATCGGTTATTTAACCAAGTCCCGTTATAGAACCTGCGATGTTTAGGCAATCGATATAACCCATTGCGACACAGGTCAACCCCTATGGGTAGGGTACGCCAAAGGAGGAGAAGGGGCTAAGCAACTGAAGAAGGACGGTAAAAGAAATTTGGCAGGGACAAAGAGGACCCACATCCACTCCCTTCCATTATTGAAGAGTCTATCAGTTATTTTTTAACCATGGTCCAAGAGGGAACGATGTATGAACCCAAGGGAATTTCGAACGTGGGACTAGATACAATAACAAGAGATGATCCCAAATACTACCAGATCCATCAAAATGTGGGTCACCCAATGGAAACCTATTTCATACTAAGGAAAGTCATCAACAAGCATATGAAGAGAGAGACTTTGTGGATACCTCAAGAGAATGTTAACACCAATCCCTTGTGAGCACATGGGTCAAATTTGGTGGTCGTTTATGATGAGAAGGCTGAATGAAATGAAAAGTGAGAAAATTAAAGAACCAACGAGAGGAATTTGAGGATGCCTTAGAGGACTATACCAGGGGGATGGATAATGTGGTGACAGCTTATGATGAGAAACGTGCAAGGGATATGAAAGATGTGTACAACTTGGGAGGAGAAGAGATAGACCAAGGGTTGGAGTACCAGGTTGTTTAACAATCACCCAAGTTCTCATAGTTCTTTGACTAAGTTGGGATGCCAATGGAGAGCCGATTAGAGATCCCACAAGTAATTCTACATAATGCACAAAAGAACGCAGTACTATTATTGAGGTGGAGAGAGCCCATGGCCAGGTTGGTGAGAAAATTTTTGTCTGAGGTAACCTTTAGTAATGCCGACAGGGCTATGAGATTCCCACATAATAAGACCATATACATAACCGCTAGTATTAATGGGGTGAGTTTTTCAAGGGCCTTGATGGATGGGGGAGCGTTCATAAATATCATGCCGATCAGCTCTTTCCAAATGGCCAACATTCTGGAGGAAAGGTTGATACTAATGCCTCTAGTAATTTTTGGCTACGATAACCAATCATCCAAATTAATTAGATATGTGAACATTGGGATTGTGCTAGGGAATCTTACTTTGCACATCAAAATCCACGTGATTGAGAGCACTACTTCGTACCATCTTCTGATAGGAATGGTGTGGATGCGCAATCATGGTTTAGTCCATTCGATATATCACCAATGCGGGAAGGAAAATATGAAAGGGACTAAAATCCTTATACATGCAACGAAGAAGCCTTTTCCACCGAATAAGATCACTTAGAATATGCATCATTCTACACAGAGCTAGAACAAGAGGCTGGGGTCTTAACAAGAATGATAGAGGGGATAAGATTTCCCTTTATCAGAGAACGGATGGGGCTTGTGAATGGTCAGAACTGCGAAGGAGCAAGAGGAAAGGAAGTGACCAAGGAAGTTCACCGTACTGATCCTAGACCTCATAATATCTTAAAATAACTCAGAGATAGAATGTGACCTAGGTTGTATCCGATGGAGCACGAGGCCCAATAACAGAGGGTGTTAAGTAGGTTTTTAAGGAGCAAGCTGGCAGAGGATTCAAGATAAAGGAAGAGGAAGGCAATTATAATGGTATATAGGTAATGCAAGAAGAAAATCACAAAGGATGGAAGAAAGATTTACCTCCTCTGAGCATGTGAGCGGGCATTCAAAAAAGCAAATCTAGAGGTTGGTGAGGAGGATGACCTGGTGTATGAATGTTTATTGGTAGACGAACAGGGTCAATGCATGGCCATTGACAACTTTAATATACAAGAGTTTGTAGAAGAAGTGGAAAAAGATCTAGAATATATGAAAGATCGGTCGAAGACACAAGTGCAAGAACTAGAACAACTGGACTTAGTCGATGAAGGACAAGACCCAAGGCCCATCTTTATTTCAAAAGATCTGGGCATGGAGAAAATTAGGGCCCTGGTTAAGCTAATTCGGGAGTATAGGGACGTTTTTGCATGGAAATACACAGAAATGGAGGGGCTAGATGAAGAAGTAAGTTGCCACAAACTTAAGGCTATGCCTTCAGCCATACTAGTCAAGCAAGCAACAAGAACTCACAAATGGTAGTTAGATTTGAAGATCAAAGAGGATGTGGAATGGATGCTAGCGTAAGGGTTCATCGAACCGAAACAACACCCACTTTGACTATCAAGCATCATCCCAATGGGGAAGAAGGACAAGAGTTAAATAAGGATCTGTGTGGACTTTAGAGATTTGAATAGAGGTTGCCCAAAGGATGAATTCCCTCTTCCCTCCATTAATAGCTTGATCGATGAAACTGTTGGTCATGAGATGTATAATTTTATGGAGGGGTATGTGGGATACAATCAGATCAAGATGAATCCAGAAGACACAAAGAAAATGGCATTCAGGACCCCGTTGGGAAACTTCATGTACAAAGTAATGCCCTTTGGGTTAAAGAATGATGGGGTAACGTGTCAAAGGATGATGATGGCCATTTTTCATGACTTCTTTCATAAGTTTTTAGAATTTTATATGGATGATTTGGTCTTCAAGTCGAAGAATGAAGACTCTTATCTAAATGACTTGAGGAATGTATCCATTCACTGCAGAAAGTATAAACTTAAGATGAACCTTTTGAAGTGTGCCTTCAGGGTTATAAGTGGAAAGTTTCCTGGTTTTGTGATAGATCGACAGGGAGTGCATATGGACTAGGATAAGCAGTGATCAATCTTAGAAACTCCATGTACAAGAAGGACGAAGGATCTCAAGAGTTTCCTTGGTAAAGTCTCCTAGCGTAGGAGATTTTTACTGGGACTAGCCGTAATAACTCATCCCCTGATGGAATTACTGCGAAAGGGCATAAAGTTCAAGTGGGAGGAAACTCACCAAGAGTCTTTGACAAAGTTAAAGAAGCTATCCACTTCTCCATAAATAATTATTCCTCCAAGAGAAGGGTCATTATTGCATCTCTACCTCACTTCTACTACAAGATCCATTTAAGCTCTCTTGGCGCAGCAAGTCGATGGGAAAGAAGGTCAGTCTACTACCTAAGTAGGATCATATATGGACCAGAGGTAAGGTACACTAGTCTAGAAAGACATTGTTTAGCCTTGGTATCTGTAGCACAAAAACTTAAACATTACATGTTATCATTCACAATCCACAATGTGATAAGATGTGACCCAATTCAGTTTTTGTTGGCAAGAACAATTTTGATTGGAAGAGCAGCTAGGTGGTTCCTCATCCTTTCAGAGTATGATTTAAAATATTTGGTCCCTCGTGCGATCAAGAGACAAGTATATGCGAATTTATTAGCAATTTTACCATCTGGGGCATTTGATCCACCCTGACAGAAAATTCCAGGGGATGACTTGCAGACAAATTTTCTGGATGCAAACCTTGAAGAATGGACGATGTAGTTCAATGGTTCTTTGGCTGAAAAGAAAGGATGGGCAGGGGTTATCTTTTCTAAAGGGAAGGAAGAATTTTGTGCCTTTCCTACAAATTGGATTTCTCTTTCTCTAACAACGAAGCAGAGTATAAATTATTGGTACTATGGTTGCTAGAGGCCCTCTGAAGGGGCATTCGCTCACTATACATCAAAGGCGATTCGAACTTATTGGTCCAACAAGTGAATGGGGAATATGCATTAAAGCACCTCAGCATGGGCCCCTACAGGATAATCATCCAATGACTGATCAACCAGTTCCATCAGGTCAAGATAAGGAGGCCTCCCCGAATAATGGATAAGCATGGTGATGTCTATGCCACCATTGCCTATAAATTATCTATGAAAATCGACACAACTATCATGGTGATACAACAGAGAACAGCCCCATCGGTTTTACAATCGATTCTACTAATGGAAGGTGATTCAGATTGGAGGGGTGAGATTAGGAAGCAGTTGGAGTCTAGGGAAGGCAAGATAAAATTGAACGAGCTAACATAATAATTTTCCAATCATGGAAACTTTTTCTTTGGGAATATGGGAGGATGGTTGTCAAGATGCGTCGGTCCAGAACAAGAAGAAAAAAGATTAAAGAAGACACATAACGAATACTGCGAAATAACTGAGATCCCCATATATAGAAGAATTTAGGGGGAGGGGTAATTCTGGCCCACAATGAAGCAGGATGCAGTAGAGTTGCAACGAAGGTGTGATAAGTGTCAAATCTTCTTTCAAGCAGTTGAATGCCACATCGTTAAAAGTCAAGAAGACTGGAGGCAACCTTACATTGATTTTATCAAAGATGGAGTTATTCCTCTAGAAAAAATGGATGCGATGGGACTCAAGCAAAAGGACCCATGATTTTATGTCCAAGAGGATCAGCTCAATCAGAGAGGGTACTTTAACAAATCATTGAGATGCATCACGAAGGAGGAGGCAACGAAAGTTTTGAAAGAAGCTCACGATCCAGCTCACATTAGAGGAGTAAAGCTATATGGCCAACTAATGACCTTGGGTTATTATTGGCCAACTATAGAGAAGGATTTTGTTGAGTTTGTATAAAAATGCAAGGCGTGCTAGCTGCATGGAAACATGATCCATGCCGTTTCGGTGTACTTATATTCTTTGGCCACTCCTTACCCATTCCACACTTGGGCATTTGACCTAGTAGGGGTAATACACCCATCTTCGAGAGGGAAGATCTGGATACTCATGGCAACAGACTGCATTTCCTCCCAAGTCTTGTCCCACCTCCCTTTTATCCTTTTTTGTTTTTACCCATAAAATCTCATGTTTTTACTACTTTAAACATATATCTTCCTCCTAAAGTATCTTTTAACAACCTTATACGCATATGCCCCTTAAGGGTTCAATGACTAACCTATAACCATTTCTGCAAGTCTAAACACAACCAATATCAAACCATCCTAAATTGTCTTGAGCAAACTAAAATAAATTTAACACCCCAAGGATATGTGAGGTGATAATAAAGATAAAAGTTTAAATAACAACCAATTTCAAATTTTTAAAACCATTTTCCAAATCCTGGTGAATAAAATAAATCATTTGTGAAAGCTCAATAACATAGATTGAATGAATAAAAAACTTTATTCTCATTAGTCTCGGAGTACTTATTTATACTGAAATAAACAATATAGTAATATTTTTTATAAATAAAATGAAATACAAAGATATTAAATGTTTCCTACTAAGAAAAATATGATGTGTCAAATCTACATTCCACTAGGTACTCCTACATGACCTTAAATATAAACAATGAAGGTGGTTCAATCCCACAACAAGAGTACCACTACATGATCCTAATCAGAAGTGCAATTAAAAAATAACATAGATATTTATTTGGGTATTTTGGATTCATATGTTTGAATTTTATTCTTAAAAGCATGTAACGATATTAATTTATTTTTGTAATAATGTGTCAAGTTCATTTGAAATGAGAATCATGTTTGTGAGAATGCGGTGTACTTATAATTTAATTATGTTGTATATTAATGTCGGCCAATTGGAGTTAGTAGGAATTTTGGTGAGTTGGGTTCATCCTAATCATGCGAGATTGGAGTTTCGGTTCTAGTACAATTGAACAGTTCACAACTTAGATTGTGAGTTGACATCCTATCGGTAAAGCTACGAGTGGAATTCTAGGAGTTTATCTCAAATTACGGGAACTTGTTTGATGGTTCGGGTACTTATTTGATAGGATAATGAGGATTATGATTGTTAAATTCAAGAATATATTTAAAAGTACTACCCGTGAGATTCAAGTCTAAATGATGTCTAGATTAGACTTGGTCAATCTTGCAAACGTCTCATAGATTCATAATCTATTATGAGGATTGGAATGCTTTTATAATTATTTATTTGACTATTAGAAAAGATTTAATTTTATTGGATCTCAGTCTCCATAGATTGGGAAATTGTTATGTAAGTAGGTTTGAGATCATTATTCAGAGGAATCCACATCCAAAAAAGATCTTGGATTGTGATACCCACTTAAGACACTTTTAAGTATTTTTCCACTAATAACCTTGATCAGTGGATTATTTTATAATCCAGTGGAATAAAAAGTGAAGTCTAAGAATCGATGAATATGTAAGAAGTTTGTTAAAATAAATTAGTGGACAATTGATTTGACCAAGCAGGTATTGTTTACTTAATGGGATAATCATATTACGTAGCTTATCAAAATTTCAAGTAAAACCTCATTACTCAGATTGATTTTGAGATGTTTAAATTAGAGTGCAGTCGTAATTATTTAGTGAAATTAATTACGATTAAATAAAAAAAGAAATTAATTATGAGAATGTAATTTTGAATTTTTTAGTATTTATTTGTAAGCTAATTTGATTATTCGGTCATGTATCCCTAGTATAGTCCATATTCTCAAGTAGCGAGGCTCAAAGTCTATGTATACCCAATTTAGCCCAAACCCGTAACTTATACCTATTTATATTTGTGTAAATTAGGGTTTTAATCTGCATACTCATTATTGAGGGTTAGAAAAAGGAGAAAAAAATATTTTATTAATATTTTTTAAAGGGGTTTAGACAGAGAGGTCCATATCTCAGTCAAAACATGATGTATTCTTCACTAAAGGTTCTTACATGCATACCTTGCTTTGGGATGATCATATTTTAGAATATCGAAGGCTTTTGGCCTGTTCTAGCAAGATTTTGGAGTACAAAGAAAAGGGAAGACCTTTTTTCTTCTCCAAATAACTTTTCTCCTAATTTATATTACTAACAACAACAACCAAGGTATTATAATCGAAACCCTGGTCTTATTATTTAAACCTAGTTTTTGTTCTTCACTTTCTATTGCATGATTGATCCAAGTTTTGGGGATGAAATGTTTTTATGTATATGGATCCCCAATATCATACTCATTGACGTCCATCCTAAATTTATATCATAATCTAGTCTTCTAGAAAAGATGATTCTTGTAGTTTACATAGCCTGTCCTATCCATCATTTGTATATCCATCACTATAATATTCTCTTAGATTCGTCGTTTTAGGAAACCAAGACAATTAGGCTAATAGCCCTTGGCCCCGGGAATACCATGATGCACATATAATCACGTTGTTATATCCATCCAACATAACAAGGTTAATACCCAATGGCCCTATGCATACCATAATGTGCACATAATCCTGTCATTATATCCACCTAGCACGAAGCCCTGCACATACGATGACGCACACATCATCTCACCATTATATCCAGACAACACTTTTCCCAAAACATACTATGGTGCAAACGTATGAGTATACCTACATTCTTATGCATTACTATACTAGCACTTAGCTATCTCTTACAAATCCTTACGCTAGTACATTTTATTCAAATCTCAATTTTTACTTTATTACCCATTATTCCAAAATTCCAGTATTTAGTTCTCTCGACTTAGATTGTACTAGCAATCTCCATAATTTTCTTAGTTACAAAATTAGGATTCATTCTTATAATAAACAATTCCATATTCAAACTTCTCTTTTATTATATTCATTATCACGAATTTATCATGTATCATGTTTAGGGTGCCCATACACCGAATCCCACCATTCACATCTACCGTATGGTCTCTTTATTAAGTTCATTATCCAATTTAATCACGACGTAACTTCTTGCTAAGAACTAACTATAAATATTAATCTCCACTCAAAACTAAAGTCCGAAATCGCTTCCTAAAATTCATCTTGCAACAACATCATCTAACGTTACTCAAAGCTAGGCAAAAATGTAAGTCTACTTATAATTTATGAAAAAATTGAATTATCAATCTCTACTCGATGCTAAATAACATATGAAGATATCTCCAATTAGAATTTTGCATCTATAACAGCTATACCATAGATATGTCATCATATTCCAATAACATCAGTATTATCATTTTAAATATACAAACTAAATATTCTAAATTTATTTTCATCATTGTTATTTTCTCACTAAGAAATTATCTTAACTTAGATGGACACAATATATAATCCTATCAACATATTGATATCCTTAATTTGAAGAAAATGTAGATCTTATGTTAAAAATAAGATATCTTTAATTTGAAGTTGGAACATTGTCCTCTCCTTGTCTTGATAAATTTTCCTATTTGATCTTCCTCAAAATTTTAAATTTGAATATATCAATTGAAGTGTCTATGGAGGTTTAGGTTTAGAGAAGGGTTGCAATGTCTTCTATGTGTTTAAGGATGAAAACTATGGTTGAATATGATTCTGGTTTATCAAACTTTGTATTCAAATAAGTCCTTCGACTAACAACCTCGTTGTTTCCCTTTCAACCAACCCCTATAGCGATCTTGGGCCCGCTATAGTGGTCCTTGGTAAGTGATAGCGTCTATCTATGTCGTTAGTACATTAATTCCATTTTAGTTTCTACCCAACCTAATGTCAACTCAAGGCAACAATTCAACAATGTTTTTAACACTACAAAATCCACCAACCTTCTAACCAAGTTAACCAAATGTCAAAAATACCCTTTGGTCTTCCACTCTAGACCAAACTTTAATCTAAACGAGCCCAATACTCACTTAAGGCTGAAATCAAATATATAATTCAAATAAATTTCCAATCAAATAACTATCCAAAATTTAGGGGTATTACAATAAATGTATGGGGAAAATATAAATTAAGATAAATAACTCATAAATAAGTTCTTTCAAAATATAATTTTTTACATAGTTCATGAATGTAGTGGAGTAGTTTTTTCTTGTGTTATTGTTCAACTTATTATGATAGTCCAGGGGGTGCATGTGATTCCTTAACTCATTGGTTTTGGCGATCAACCGTGTAGTTTTATTTGGGGGGAGGGGGGGATTATTTGTTTGAAATATTCTGCCGTAATATGGTCGAGAATTGAATTCAATAACCTACAATTTCTTAGTTGTTATTGTTATAATGGTAGTAAATGTGCACGTTTGAGTTTATGGGAGTTAATGGGTTTAATAATAAACTACATAAGACTAACGATATATACATAAGGATCTATATATTTCAAGTATTTTCTCAATATAATAGATCCTACAGCGATTACAGTTCGGTCCATTACCTCATGGTTATGCGTATGGTCACGTAAAGATAATGGCATATACATGGTCAATTCCTTCATTCTATTATTCACCCAACATACAAATATTTATCGTGGTTGGGTCATGTTTGTTTGCATATCTATACATTTGTTTGTATGTTTGATTTCCTGCTTGATGATAGCTAATTATGGCTTTCTTTGATCCTGTGTGAGTAAGAGATTAACGTGATGGTTGTGGTTTTATAAAAATCTGGTATGCATGTGAAACGACCTTAGTGGCAGTTAATTGGCGAATTTTGGCAACAGAATATATGTTATTAGGGGAAACATACTAATCCATAATTTTAATGGTACTGAGGATGGAATTTATGTAGTTTGGAGCAAAAATGTAATTATTCATAATTTTAATGGTTTTAATCAAATAATAGAAATTGAAATAAGAAGATCTTAATGTATGTTTACACATGATTATGTAGGGAATTTGATTGTGTAGACATATATAATGCTCAATTTTTAATGCAGTTCATGCGATTTTAGGTGTTTGGGCATACCGGTGTTTTATATTAAGCACGAGAAGCTAAAATCAGTCATGGTTCAACCTTATCAGTTTTGTGAAAAATTTTGGTAAGACTTGTTTTTAGAGATATTTATGAGGTTGTGGTTATAGACTGTGTAAGATGAGTAGTGTTGAGATTAATATATTGTTAAAGATGTTGATGAGGTTTCATATTGTTATTTAGTTACAAATCAAGTTAATAATAATTAACTTAATGATATTCGGGGAAAATGGTTAATGGTGAAGAGTTCTTATTGTGGGTCTGACCTGCATTTTGTTGACAACCCTTTTAGGTTTTATTTATTTTTTTACCAACCGAGGATCGAGACTAGCTATAGTGCACTTCATTGAGATCCAACATTTTTATTTTAGATATTTGTTTCTTTCAAATTTCTAAACTCTTTGTAATTGGTCGTTCTTATTTTATTTATAGGTCCTTAGTTTGTGTGATGTCAAAGTTGTATTAAGTGCATTTTGACTGAGATATTTATTTGAGCCATGTCGATATTTATGGATTGTCATCATGGTTTGATTTTTACGTCATAATTTATTATTCTTTCTTTGGGTTATACCAAAATTTCCAAAGAACATGAAATTGAAATTCCTAATGTTTTTGAAATTTTTTCGAAAAATAAAAATGTAATTTTTTAAAATTTTTGAATCTTTCAATTTGGAAAAATATATGGTTTTTGGAGTTCTATTTTTTTTCGAATCGTAAGAATTTTTGTAAATTTTCCAATGACCATTATTCCTACCTGATTTGCTCAAACCATGCCCATTACAAAGTGGTTATAAATTCTCACAAATGATAAGCCTGTGATACTTAAAATCTTTGCAAAAGAAAAAAAAAAGAAAAAGAACAAAAAGAGTATATTTAAAGTCAATAACATATTACCTTTCCTCAATGCCTTTCAAAATCTATATTTCCTCATTTCAACATTGTCGCGCCTTCATTTTTTCATTTCTTATAAAAATATTAAATCAAATATAATTAAGTCAATGAATATTACAAATAAATTTTAATTGAGTCAAGTACGGGATTCAAAAAAACACCATTGAGAAACTGTCACAATAACACAAATTCCTCATCAACAATAGTAAAGTCCAGATATAACAAGTCGCAAAAAAATGTGTAAAACATAAAATCAAGATATAATTGGTTCACAAAATAAATATGTGTAAATTAGGAGTGGTAATTTTAGAAACAACACGAAACGGCAAGAAATTAAATACAAAATTGACACGATTTTTCGTACTCGTGTTGGGTCTTTTTAACACGAAATCCTGTAGTGTAGTTTCATGTTTGTGTCAAAATTATGATCTATACGAGTTGAATTCGTGTTAAGTAAAAAATATGAGGTCGTGTTCATGTCCAAAAAACTCTTGTTGTGCCATATTGTGTCGGGTCGGGTCGACCTAATATCCCACCCCGAAACACAAATTGTCACCCTTAGTGTAAATAAGCATTTTTTCCATTAAAGTTTTAAACAACGTTGATCAAGTCAATTTGGAAAGGAAAAAATAAATGTTCTAATAGCATCCTCAAGGTGGATTATAAATTCTATTTCGGGAATCCAAAGTGTTCGTATAAGTGTGGTTATGTTTAGCTTTAGCGATTGGGTATTCTTGTTTGATTTAATTTAATATTTTCAATTTGATAAGTTCGATAATATCCTTTTGTTATTATTAATTTCGGTATTTCATTTTGATATGCTACAGTCAGTAAATCGTTTTTTAAAATGTTAAAACCAAAACCAACCACAAAAAATTTGGTAATTTCGGTATTGGTAGTTTTGGTTTTCGTAAGTAAAAATTATAAACCATTACCACTAATTTTCGGTACGAAATGGTACGGTGCGAATTTTTACCGTACCACGAATGCCCCTAGTTGTGAAGTTTGAATTGTTAGGGAGTTTTCCATTTTAATACTTGACCAATATTTTATTTAGTCCTACATACATATTTTTTTTTTGCAATAATGTCTCTCATCTCTTAATATATACAAGTTAGGGTATACACAAACATAACACATATATATTACAAAACTTTGTGTATATATTATGAAATTTCACATACAAATTATAATTCTTTCAAAAAAATCATGTATTCTTTACAGAAATGATTATATATATATATTATAAAAAAACTATGTATATATATTAAGGGAAAGAGATCTTAGTGGCCAAAATATATGTTACTTAAATCGAGCCAAAAAAAATTACAAGTCAAAGAATCAAGCCAAAAAACCACATAATTTTTATTATTTAATGCTTTTAAACGTAATAAATTAGGCATATAAGAAAAGAATAACTCTTAAGGTAAGAAGTCTTGGGGAGTTTAGGTTTTTAATATTAAGGGATAAATTTTTGAAATAGAAGTCTATTGTTTATTAATGGAGAAAAATATTATGCACTTACGAACACCAAATGATTGTGTTCAACGTCAATAAATACACGACACGTATATGTATATATATAAAGTTATAGCTCCGAATCGTTCTGAGCTGACATGTGGAAATTGATTTAATGAAGTACCAATTAAATCTATTTGGAACCTTTTTCCTTCTATTATTTACTCCACACGAAGTGTCTCTTCCATTTTCTTTCTTACCCTTATTTACTCATTTCATTTTCTCTCACCCTTCCATCTCTCTCTCTCTCTCTCTCTCTCTCTCTCTCTATATATATATATATATATATATATATATATATATATATATATATATATATATATATATATATATATCCACCCGTTCTTCTTCTTCTTCAGTCCTCTCTATCTTCCCTACATAAACCATTTAAAAGACCCACCCGTCCCTTTAAATATCCTCTCTTTATTTCTCACTCTAGGATCGTATTTGTCCATAGCACTTGATCCATTCAGGAAAAAAAAAACGGTACGAACATTTTTATGTTATAAGGTTCTAATTGTCAAAACCAATTATCTAGAAGTCTTAAACATACGTATGGGTTTGTTTTAGCATATGTTGAGCTCCATGTTACTCATTCTTACAAATTTGATGTATCTCTCTACACCTCTTTCTGTGTTTGCTTTGTTTTTCCTGATATTCATGTTTATCTTTCATTTATTAGTTAGAACAGAAAACAAATAAGCGCAACCAAATTATTGTGGCCAAGAAAAGATAATTTCAATAACAAAAGTGTTATATATTTTTAAATAATGATTTCACTTTTATTATTCATTGTTTAAATATATATTATGCATTTGGAGTATTTTCATCTAGCTAGAAGGCCAAAACATGAATTTTCATATTTAATGTTTGGTCTATATATAGTAAAACCTCGATAAATGAATACTCCCGTATTCAAGAAAAATTATTATCATAACGAGATTATTTATTTATCGATGAATGAGAATTTAGCGATAATTTTTTTCTAGTAATGGAGGTTTAGTGAATGGCAGATAAAATTGTTTCACCTCTTCTTACGCATTAGTGTGATCGTTTGAATGATGTTGAGGACATTTCAGGAGGTAGCAAGATCAGGAGAAAGATACGCCTGAATTTGGGGGTAATCAAAATCGTGGTCGAAGATGCGGAGAATTCATTAGGGAAAATAATGGTGATGGAGTCTTTCCTACCGGTGTGATATATTCACCTATTAAATAAGCATATACTAATATCTTCTACCTCATTACATTACCCGGAATATAATAATTTTTATTTTGGTTTTGTTCTTATTCAGAATCGATCCTTATGAGGAAAAGCTATAACAAACTAATATTGTGCTTTTGATGTTCAAAAACTGAAGGTAAAGATGTTAATTTTAGTATTATATTTTTTTGTATGTAATAATAATTAATGGGTTTAGTTTAAGGTTTGTTGTTATTGTGTAAGGGTCCGATAAATACACCAAAAATTTTACTCCAAAACACCCTTTTGTACAAAACACTACATAAGTACCCAATATTTGTACAAAACACCAAACAAAAAGAACACCACATTAACCTTATCCCGTATAAAAACTCAAAAAAATTTAAACCTCATTTTTTCTATTTCCTCTCTCGCTCTAACTTCCCTCCCAAGCCTCTCTCTCAACCTTACAAACTCAAATATAAACCCATTTAACAAATCCTACTATGATAATATATTGAATAAAAAAGGAAATGAACAAACTTGGATTTTAAAACAAAAAAAAAATTGTGAACCCTAAACCTAAGGTTGCACGTCGTTGTAGGTGTTGGTCTAACTCGGTCCAAGTTCACCGTATATGGGTTCATATCGGTTGTATCCCACCGTGATTTATTTGTCTCGGTTGCTTTCCACAGTTATCCACTTGCCACCGTAAAAACTGTTTTTAGAGCCACTTCCAACAGTGGAAAAATAGGTTACGGTTATATTTCACTGAAACTACTCATCACTTACGGCGACGAGGGGCCGTAAGTACAGCAAACCCAGTTTTTTTTAATTTAATCTTTATTTTTTAAATAGTTTTAGACATTATATACTTTGTAGAGGTGTGTTGAGTACTATCGGAATGTATTTTTGGACTTTGGGGGACAAATGAACAAGGAGAAATAGTTTGGTTGTTTTGGAGTTGAAAAGTTTTGAGATTTTGTATTGCGTGGTGTTGAGTCTGTGGTGTTAGTATGTGTGTAATTTCTTGTTTATTTTGGGGTATATTAGACATTTTGAAAGGAATGAAATGTACAAAACTTTTGGGGGTGGTTAGTAAAATCTGCTTTTAATTTTTATGTGGTGTTTTAGAGTAAATTTTTTGATGTATTTATCAGGACCCATTGTGTAATGCGTTCTTGTTTTTGGTTATGCATTATTTATGTGCTTTTGATATTAATCTAAAATTCAATCTCCTTTAAATCTTAGAATATAATGTGTGAAACACATGGCAACAACAAAAGAATAAAGTTTAGCTAAATTCGATCACGCATCGCGTGACCTTCATGCTAGTCTACACGTATAAAATTATTGTCTTTATAGTAGAAGTATATGAGAAGAGTCTTTCTACACCGACTCATGATTTTCATATGTCGGTTGTAACCATGGGCGGAGCTACACTAGGACGAGTGGGTGCGGAGGCACCCACTGAAACTATGAGATTTCTGATTTTTTTTTATACCTTTGTGTAATAACTTAATTGTTGAGGTGAAACTGTTAATTTATGAAACCTTAATCATTTATATGAAAGAGACCTGCATTTCTTTAATGGAAAATACTAGGGAGACCCACTTCGTGGACACATTTCGTGGACACACTTCATTAAAAGCTTATACCTTATTGTTTTGGGTCCCGCCAGGGCATCAACCAATGCAATAAATACTTGTACATATTTTTGTCTTATTCACAGGCCACGAAATGTGTCCACAAAGTGGGTCTCCCTAGCATTACTCTTCTTTAATAGCCAGCGGGCCCTATTTTCCAAGAGAACTCTTCTTCTTTCTCTCCCTCGAAGAACAAAGCTTCTTATCCTCCTTCACCATCCATTATCCAGATCTTGCTCACCATTATCCACATAAAAGGTAAGTTAACTTTTATATTTCTGATTTTTTTTTCCAGACGGCCATTAGATTTGTTAGACTAATAATTTTTTTTTCTTCGGGCCATTAGATTTCATTTCTTAATTCTGTTATACTAATAATGTTAGACCATTATGTTAGATTTGTTAGGCTGATTTATTTGACTTTTCCAGTTTGGAACTTTAGACTTTTATAATTTGGAACAAAGCTTAAGATTAATTCTTTTAATATACATATTTATTAGCTGATTTATGTTAGATTAAATTTATTAGACTTTTTATTGATTTATGTTAGCTGATTTATGAATATTAATGCATGATTTTTTTGTTGAAATTTTCTTTAGTACTAGATTTATGCCCAAAAAAGTAAAAATAGCTTCAAAAAATTCGCCTCCATGTCGTAAGTGGTTAGTGACGTTGGCGCAAACCCACATTTATAAAATAATAACTAATCGTGATACTCCACGTCACAACACATGAAAATCTTGGATCACCTTATACTTATTGATATAAGAAACGCATAGCATTCATATAATATTTTTATTGATGTTAGCATAAACACGTTGTATCACAAGTGTATGATATTTTTTCTACTATTAGAATGGTAGAGAGTTGTTTATAATTTCTCTGAGCGTGTAATTTGGCCCACGAACATAGACAACATAATTTTGTTTATCCTTGTATCTTTCTGTTTTTGTCTAGATATACCTTTGTTTTGATTGCCAAAAGATTAATCTCCTGCACTAACGACTTTCTCGTGCACCTAAATGGAGCAAGAGAGAATCTTCATCGTACATTAATTTTCATGTTCTTTAGCGCAAGGATTCATCCTAGTGATGATTCACCCGAAGCTCAATATCTTACAATTTTATTTTTTTATTAGTCCCGCATGAAACTGATTTACCATATGCGAGTCATGAAAATGGACAGCAAAATCATGGTGGGATTGATTCCTAGGGCTTCCACGAAACTACTGATTCCCTGAAACAACACTGAATCATTGCATAACCACTACCACGTGTTTTCTTTTTTAATTCGAAAACAACTTCGTGCTAATATCTACCCAGAAACTTCCATATGTGTTCCCGTTAACACAGATCCCTCCATATAGTGCTTTAACCAAAATCGATTTTTATCACCTTTATATGAATGACTCGTTGAAAGTTGAAAATTTTATAATTAAATAAGTAATGTCCCAACAATTTGATATCCAAAATAATTTTAACAAATATAGAAATATAAATATATAATTTTTACATAATATATGAGTGAACAATTACAGAATAATAATTACACTAAAATTTTATTAAATAAAAATATCAATAAATTTTGTAAACAAACACTCTGTATGAATGATTAATTATAAATAGTCATCAATATTTAATAAATTTTGTAAAGATTCTATAATATTTTCTGGAATAGGCAAATTATCATTATGCAGATTCTATAATTATATTTGTACATAAAATCATTATGGAAATATTATAATATAACAATATAGAAATTGTGTCTTCAGATTATTATCTAAAATGATTTTAATAAATACATAATCTAGAGGGAAATATAAATATAATAAATCTGAAGTTACAAATGCTTATAGAAATTGAAATGATTGAGGCATGTGTTGAATACTTTGCTCTTAAGACGAAAGTTGCCCCACGATGCTTTGCGGACGCAATGACAATCGTCTCTCAAGATACAACAATCCAATCCTTGCTATAATAGCACTCTAAATTACAAGAAACAAGAGAATCAACAATGGTGGAACTCTCTTTTTTAAATAATAAGACTAACAGAAATGAAGGAAATATATGTCTAAAAATTAACTCACTTTATAATGATTGAGACAGACAAAAGTGCAGAAAATATATATTTAAAAATTAACTCACAAAAAATGAATGCATATGACGATTTATAGTTATTCAAACGACACTTAGGCGTGGTTAAAATTGCTCAAACTATCATAATGTTTGGACAAATTTTTTAAGAAAAAAAAATGGACTCGGTAAAATGTAAAAGCCTAATAAGATTTGACCCAAAAAGTTAACATTTAATCCAAGTCAAAGCCAAAGCCTAAAACCCCGAGTCTGTATCGTGCCGGACCGGGAGGGCAACGGCACATGCGTGTGGGCTTAGAAATCAATCCAAATTCATGTAGGTCATCCCTCCTTCAAAGAGTTAGGATACACCAATAACACCTAAATTATAGGACAAATTGGGTCATAATATGCTATATCAATTATTCATATATTATCTATGTGGGACTTTAGTTTTTTCATAACACTTCAATCAAATTCCATATTACAAATAGGAATTTGGATAATAATTTCTCATTCATTAATTTATTGTTTGTATATGTGAGTCTACCACGTTATACTCTTTGCTGAGGAGGACACGGTTCAACTCAGAACCGTCTTGAAAGACATGTGGATCTATATTAAACTGACCTCAAAGTTGACCAAAATAGAATTCTGTCAACCCAAATAAATCATAAATTTCAATCTATATCTGTTAGATGATTTACACAGATTTATAAACCAATAATTTTTTAAAGGAATACTATGCAAGAAATAATAAGTTAGATGAGAAAGAAAGATAGAGACTTCAATTTAAAGTGAGTATGTGTGACACCCCACCTAATTAAACATCGGTTGATCAGGCCTTCATTAAATTAAAACAGGATTTTCATTTAGTCCATTCTTAGCATCGCTATCGAAGACTTTTTAATTACTAACAACCTAAGTGAAATTAAACCGATGCCAATTTTATCCTTCTTTAAAACAAATAAATGAACAAATCGAAAAATTAAATTAAACATTCACAATGTACTAGAGTCCAACCATCACAATATATAAATGAATAAGCTTTGCCGAATAAAGAATCGGCTAAAACTTAAAAACCAAATAATCCATAATAACAAAAGAACTGAAAGACTGCAAAACTAACAACGGACAACATGTCCCTACAAGGAATAGAAAATGAGATCCTACACTAGATATGAAAGGAAGACTTGTCTACTCAAATCTTGTCAACATCCATAATGCTACAGCTCTGAGTCCCTGGAACGGAGTCTTCAAGTCGAGTGTCCCTATGGCTCGACACCTAAAACATTTTGAAAATATTTTGATAGGAAGATTTAGTACTAAAAACTTTTTGAAAATATTTAGCAAGCGTTTATTATAATAAAATTCGGTTACTGATTACACATGTTAGGTCCACGTACACTCTCTTGAGTTTTCTCACCCCTCAACTATTATGTACGCCTACCGGTCTCTATTTAGCGCACCTAGCTATACTACCCAGGCTAACTATACATAAGTAACTATCTGGACGATCGACCTCTCTAAGTCCCCATACTACCCATACAATACGTTATTCGAATTAACATTTCTCGTATGTTAATAATTTCTCATGTAACATTTCACATATGTTATATTTCAATCTTTATAATTAAGTCTCACTACCTAATTTATTAACTCATATATTTATACATAACATCTACCAGTCTACTATCACTCATAAGTAAAATAATGTAGATATTTCACCCACAATATATCCTATAATTGCATACTTTAGAATCATATCCCCGTATCACACGTTAAGGATTATTGGCTCGGAATCCTACCTCGATCACCAATAGTGATTTATATGTCCTGGCTTGGAACCATACCTCGATCACTAGTAGTTAATATTATATCGGCTCGAAATGACACCTCGATCACCAATATTAATCATATCTAGATTGGCTCATAATCATACCTCGATCACTAATACTAGTCATCTATACTGGCTCAGAATCCTACCTCAATCACCAATATTTATTTAGTATACTATATGTATTCACACAAACTATTAATCATATCTAGATTGTCTCAGAGTCCTACCTCAATCACCAATATTTATTTAGTATACTATAGGTATTCACACAACCTATATATTACTATCCACCAATAGGTATTCACACAACCCGATTATTCACATTAATATGTAGTATATTTGTCTCTAATACTTATCGTACATTTTATTTTACGATTTCTCTAACTATCATATTAATTCGAGTATTCACCCAACTCTAAGGGTCCTAGTTACCCTTTTATAAATTTCAGAAGTTAAACCTAACTTACCCTACTGTTCGATACATTAGCCCATTTAATTCTCGTAATTCTTTATTTGTCTCTCATATTAATTATAATTAAATTTAACCCAATCTCGTTCTTGTCTTAATCATCTCAATAAGACTAAACCATACCCCTATTATAATCCTATTGTAATATATCAGTCTCTCGGTATTACTTTACCAAAGTCCTCAAAAATATCACAATAACGATTTAGGGATTTAAGGCAAAAGGGGGAAATTTTCAGTTTCCGGGGTAAGCGAATCGGTTCGCCCTTGGCCGAATCGATTCGATTCTATACAGTTTTTGCACTTCGTCTTCTTCATGCGTTTTTACCCAATTTTCACCATTTTTACATAACATAATTCTCATGCTACTCCACCAAATTTAAAGCGACATGTTCCTAACCATTTCTAAATGCGTGAGGGTAATTTCTAACGTAAATCAGTCATCAAAACATTAAAATTACCGATTAAAAGGGGATTGATTCATCAAATCCTCAAGAACCCTAGATTTCAATATCCTCCATTAATACTCATATGAAACCCAGATGTAAATTCATAGACCTATATAAAAATCTCAGATAACTTGTTCTCTACAAATTTTCATTCAATCTACATGAAATATCATACCCAAACATGTATAAACATAGATTTTTCTTCCAACTATATCACGCAAATCGATATTTTTCAAACCCTAGTTAGATGGGTATTATAATTTTATATTAATTTGCAATAAAAAACTTACCTTAACAAAAGGGGTTTGATTTCGTGGTGTTGATGATGGATTGATGGTTTTCTCTTCAAACTCGTACTCCTTAGATGATTAGGATGCAAGATCTAGATCCAATTCTTCAAGAACACCTTCTAAGCCATGAAAATTGTCTCTCTCTTCTCTCTAATGGTCTCCTTTGGGTTTATGTATTTCTAACTCTAACCCAAATCTCGAATCATCCGATATATGACTCTAAATTTCGTAGGTCCCTTAATCTCTATTGGCCAAATGATCAAAACGCCCTCAATATGTGTCGGTTTGGTCTAAAATTGACCCGGGACACAAACTATACCCCAGGATACACTATTCTGACTATTTTGACCCATTCAAAATCATCCGCGACCTCCAAATTATCATCCAAGTCACTTAAAAATATATTTTCTATCTCGACCTCAAATTAGTCTACACGCAACTCCCGATTGAGATAAAATAAAATAAGCACATATAACTCGATATGCCGTATAACACTAATCATCAATTATTTAGTATTCACACTCAGTAAATATTACATTATAATAATAATCGGTATCTATATCTCGATTAATATTTAATAATCACATATATCATTTAGTCACATTAAATTACTTCACTCGTGTAATTTAATTAAAACATATTTTCTCAGTTAATTCTCGAATTTATTAAATCGTAAATACGCAGAAATATGGGGTATTACATACTTCCCCCCTTATAAAGGATTTTTGTCCTCGAAACTAAGACATACCTACGGTGAATAACTCTAGATACTGCTCTCGCATGTCATCCTCCTGCTCTCATGTCGACTCGTCAGTATTGTGGTGTCCCCACTGAACTCGCACTAGTGGCACCACCTTGGACCAAAGTTTACGCTCACTGTGATCTACAATAGCCATGAGCCTCTCCTTATATGAGACGTCTCGCTGCAAATCAGTCTCCTTAAGTGGAACGTGCTAGAAGGCTCTCTCGCTCCTCATGTACTTCTTCAGTAATGACACATGGAACACGTCGTGTATTCGCTGAAGATGTTCTGGAACTCTCAGTCTGTATGCTACCGGTCCCACCCTCTCTACAATAGGAAATGATCCCACATATCTCAGTGCTAACTTCCATCTCTTGCCAAATCTCATAATCCCCTTCATAGTAGATATAAGAACCAACACCTAGTCGCCAACCTCTAACTCCACATGTCTCCTGTCAGCGTCGGCATAACTCTTCTGCCTATCCTAAGCTATCCGAATATGCCCTCAAATCAATTCAATCATGGCAATAGTCTCCTGAATCATCTTGGATACCAACAACTTGTTGTCCCCCACCTCTAACCAGCAAGCGGGGGAACGAAAAGGCTTCCCATATAATGCCTCAAACGGTGCCATACCGATAGTAAATTGGTAAGAGCTATTATACGCAAACTCTACCAATCGGAGTTATCTCTCCCACCCTCCCCTAACATCTAGGATGCACATCCTCAGCATATCCTCAAGCATCTAATTCACCCTCACAGTCTTCTTATCTGTCTGAGGGTGGTACGCCGTACTCAACCATAAATATGTGCCATGTCCTCCTGAATGCTCTGCCAAAAATGTGACACAAAAATCTTATCTCTATCAGACATAATATTAATTAGGACCCTGTGCAGCTTAACAATCTCTTAAATGAATAGCTGCGCGTACTGCATCGTCTCGTAGTCAGTGCAAACTGACAAGAAATGAGCCACCTTGGTTAGCTGATCCACTATCACACATATGGAATCATGACCCCACTGCGACGTAGGTAGCCCAGTAGTAAAGTCCATCGAAATGCTCTCCCACTTCCATATGGGAATCTCAAGTAGCTATAACACCCATAAAGGCCTCAGATGGTCAACTTTCACAAGATGACAAATAACACACTTTGAGACAAACTCTTTTGTGTCTCTCTTCATGCCAGCCCACCAGTATTGTCCCCTCATATCCTGGTACATCTTATCCCCACCGTGATGTACCATAAACCTGGAACCAGGAGACTTAGTCATAACTACATGTCTGAAATACTCATTCACGGGCACTACTAATCTCCCATTAAAGCTCAGGCCTCCCTTTAAGCCGATTGAGTAAGACTCTGAACCCTCGGTTAATAATTATTTACCCTGTCCTGACAGAACTGATCGTGCACCTCACCCTTCACTACCCGCATAATAATCTCGGGAGTGATAGTCATAACTACCATATACGCTCGGGCAACCTCATCTTCCTATCGAATCTCACTCCAGTCGCTTTCCATACCTCTACTAATTCTCTAATAGGTCGTCGGCTCAACGCTTCTGCAAACCACGTTCGCCTTACTAGGTCGATACTGTATATATCAAACTGGTAGTCCTTTACGAATTCTAGCCATCGCATCTGCCTCATGTTCAGATCTTCAGTGTGAAGAGATATTGAAGTGACTTATGATCCGTGAATAATATAAATTTTCCCCCAATAGGTAATGTCTCCATATCCTCAACGTAAAAATGATCGTTGCTAACTCGAGGTCGTGGGTGGGGTAATTCTTCTTGTGGGGCTTTAGCTTCTGAGATGCATATGATATCGCCCTCTCCTACTACTAAAGCACACCCCCAAGTCCCTACAAGGATGCGTCAGTATAAACCTAGTACTCCAATCCTCCCCTAGGCAAAGAAAGTACTGGTGTTGATGCCAATCGGTCCTTTAGATAATCGAAAGCCAACTGACAATGATTACTCCACACAAATGGTACTCCCTTATGAGTCAAGTTCGTCAAAGGCCCCACAATCTTTGACAACCCCTTGATGAAATGACAATAATATCTGGCTAACCCCAAGAAGTTGTGAATCTCGATCGGTGTCGTGGGCTGCCCCCACTCTCTCACTGCCGATACCTTACTAGGATCAATAGCTATGCCCCTATCGGACATAATGTGGCCGAGAAACTTCACCTCCCGAAGCCAAAATATATGCTTACCAAATTTAGCATACAGCTGATGGTCTTGTAACGTCTACAAAACCAAACGTAAATGCTCATCATGATCCTCCTCGTCCATGATTAATCCAGGATTTAATCTATGAACACTATCACAAACGGGTCCAAAAAGTCCTGAAACACCCTATTCATGAGATCCATGAATACTTTTAGCGCATTGGTAAGTCCAAACGGCATCACCCTAAACTTATACGACCCGTACCGCGACAACAAAACGGTCTTAGGTATGTCCTCCTCTCGGATGCACAACTGGTGATATTCGAACCTCAAATTAATCTTTGAGAAGTAAGCATCCCCTCTCAACTGATCAAACAAGTCATCGATCCTAGGCAACAGATACTTATTCCGTATCTTCACCTTGTTCAGCTCCCTATAATCCACGCACAAGCAAAGAGAACCATCCATTTTCTTTATAAACAACATCGGAGCACTCCAAGGTGATGTTCTCTACCGAATGAAACCCTGACCCAAGAGCTGCTGAACCTGCTCTATCAGCTCCAGCATCTCTGAAGGAGCCTTGCAATACAATGCTCTAGCAATTGGTCTAGTCCCCAGTGCTAAGTCGATGACAAACTCTATTTATTGGCTCGATGGAAGCCCGAGTATGTTATAAAATACATCCTTAAAGTCCCTCACTACTGGAATCGAGTCTAAATGTACCACTATCTCCTACAAGGTATTCTCCTCAATACAGTATAGATGAGTGCGTTATCCCACCTCAAGCAGAGGCATCACCACTAGGAACATCTCCTACCCTGGGATGGAGAACATTATAGTCCTATCATAGTAATATACCATCGCTCAATAACTCTCCAACCAATTCATGCCTAAAATCACGATGTACCCCTCCATGTCTAGCACTAGGAGGTCTGCCGCTAGACCCAGTCTCTCCCAATCAAAATATCGACTCCTCTGCAATTTGAATGTATCAGCAAACCACTACCCATCAGGGATTCGACACATACAAGAAGACTGCCATTTATATCTAATAAATGAGTGGCTCGTGCAAATATTGTCTTAATAAAAGAATGTAATGCTATAGTATCAAATAGAATCTTACCCTCAAGCCCATGAATAGGAAATGTACCCTTTATTGTTGGAGGCACCTGTGGTGCTGGAGGCATCGGTATATCCTGACCGTTGTATACATGTCCGTAGTGCATCTGACCCTGCTGCTACCATGGAGTTGGTGCTGGTGCTGGAGCTATCAAAGCCTGCTGCCCCTGTTGGGCACCTTACTCTTGTACCCGATCTCGTTGTGGAGAAGATTTACTCTTGTGACCCTACTGGCTACATGTGAAACACTGACCCTTGAACTGTCTCTGTCCTTAGCCCTGACGTTGGCCCATATAGCCTTAGCCCTGTTGGCATCCCTCTGGTTACCTTCGACCTAACGGGTCTAAGGAACCCGTTACTACTGGGGACCCTACTGGCCCAGCCTAAATCCCCCATCGTGTCAGTAGCCTCAAGATCTAAACCTCTTAGTAGAGTTCCCCTATCGAAATACTGCCCCTGCTGACTCGTTGTCTGTTGCTATTGAGGTGGTTCCC
The DNA here is from genome assembly GCA_949130495.1 of Sambucus nigra. Taxonomy (NCBI): domain Eukaryota; kingdom Viridiplantae; phylum Streptophyta; class Magnoliopsida; order Dipsacales; family Adoxaceae; genus Sambucus; species Sambucus nigra. The sequence continues at coordinate 651,700,719 of OX422208.1, forward strand.
CACTACCACTGCTCCTCCCATCTTTACCCTTCTGGCTAGGCTCACCTCTGTTGCTCCCCTTCGCATGGAAGCGATGATCCTGACAATGCACGAGTGAGGCATTGATGACATTAGTGTAAGTCATCAACGCGGGGTTACCAATCAAATGTTGCCTGATCCTCCAGGTTAACCCATCCATAAACTTAGATTTCTTCCTCTCTTAGTTGCTCACCTCATCTGGCATAAAGTTTGCTAGATGGGTAAACTCCTCCGTGTAGTCCGCTACTTAACAGTCACCCTGTACTACTTCCCCAAACTTCTTCCTCATCTCTAACTCGACTGCAGGTGGGAAGTATTTGAGGTCGAACCTCACCCAAAACTCAGAAATCATCATCAACTCCCTCTCCTCGGCGTGTAATACCCCGTATTTTTATGACTTTTAAATTTAGGGATTTATTAAATTTAAATTGAGATATTAATTTAATATTAATTCATAAATTATTTTAAATATTTACTAGCGTGATGAGAGTTAGCAATTATTGGAAATTGTTGAATATTACTTAATGGGTAAAGTAATATGTATAATCAAATTTATTAAAATTATCATGAGGGTATAATTTGATAATTATGGGAATTAAATCGGGACGCGTCTGTATCGTGTCGGGATTAAATTATTACTATTATAAGTGAATAAATTATAAGTTGCATGTATGGTCATTTCGAGTGTGCCAATGTGTTCGAAAGGATCGAGATAGTCAAACTAATGTACCCGGGGGTTTAGTTTGGGTCTCGGGGCGTTTTGACGCCTAATTGGCATCTCGAGAGGGTATTATAGACATTTTACATTTTTGCGTAATTAAACCCACGAATTTCCTAAGGATATATCATCCTTTAGGAGTTTCCTTCTAGGGTGAACAAACAAAAAATTAAAGAACGGTCATTAGAGAAGAAGTTGGAGAGCCTTCCAATCAACTCAAGGCCAAAGACTCACCCATTCGCATCGCCGCCACCACCAAAACATAGATTGCGTGACAAGGAACGCAACCATACCTCTTTCGTCCACAAATAAGAAACTCAAATTCCAGGCAAGTATCTATCTTGCTTTATTTTAGTTAATGTTTCAATCATGTTAGTCTAGGGTTGTTTAGAACATGTTCCATGGAAGAAATCAATATTTTTTAGACTTAAAACCATATGTTGTAGGGGAAGTAGACATATTCTGGACATCTAAATTACATGTAGAGGATAAGCGACAAATTTGTATGGATTTAGAAGCAACTAATCTGGAAAAGAATTGGAAGAATGGAAATTAAAGAAAAATTAGGGCTCTAGAAGTTTATATAAATTTTACTCCATTAAATCGTTATACTTGATGAAATCGGTCATATTTTACATAGAAAATCATGTAGTTAGGTGTATAGTTCTTGTGGTAATGTTGTTTGGGAGTTTGGGGATCGTTAATGGAGATTTGGTTGAGGTTGGAGACGTAAATTCCTAACTGGACAATGGTAGGTTTCGTCATAACTTCTTGATCGATCGATCGATCGATCAAGAACATCGATCGATCGATGGTATCGATCGATTGATCCCTCCTGGAAAACTACGTATTTTTCTTCTGCTTGTTTAATCCGGTTAAAATGCGTAGAAACCCTTGAGTACTATTGTTGGAACATAATGGGATATAGAGAAGACTAGTAGGGTCTAGGTAGACCCCGTTGAGTGAAATTTAATGTAGGATGAGATTTTGGGTTAACAAGGAGTTATTCATACGTATAAGAAATCATGTGTGCATTTAATAAAAGATCGAGACCGTAAGGGAGTTTGACCAGAAGGCAAGTGAGAGTATGCCTACTGAAATTATATTTAGGATGGTAGAAAACTTCAAGAAATAAGGAGTAAGTATGAATTAAATTATATATGATAATGAAAGTGGCGAAATCGCTATGCGAGATAATCGAGTAAAATGTGCTAAGAACGGATAACTATAATTATGGGTCGTGGGCGCACCTAATTTAAAAATGTAAATATTTATATATATATATATATATATATACATGACTGTGTGATCGTGCATATTATATATCTCTGTAAAAATCATACCCGAGCTACTTGTTATCATGGGGGTTTCTGTGCCGGGACAGTCTTATCTCGATTGGGCCTTTATGGGGGATAACGACTTGTACCCTAAAAGATAGTATCCTTGATACAGGCTATTTGAATGATAGTCAGATGGTCCTAAGAGACATGAGGGTATGTGATGACCTCATAGTGACTTGGAACTATACTTCGCCTCCAATTGTATGTGTTTTACGTTAATACAGTTCGAGAGTGATTCCGAACTAGTATTTCCCTTAGTACGAGTGACACGGGGACTTGATAGTTGAGTATGCCAGCACCATAGATTTTATGTGGGGTGCCGATAGTATATATATTATATGAGTGACTAATATATATATACACACACACACTTAAGTAAAAGAACTTTATACTATGCATAAAAGTAGTTAAGTAATGAATAAATACTCCAACTTTATTATAAGTGTTTGCAGAATTTTGTTACATCACTGGATTATTTTTTTTAAATAACATAAGATATATGAGAGAGCTTAATTTTCTGAAATTAATTATCTTAGCCATAGTATTTATCAGAATGAAACCTTATGGGAAAGTTAAGTTAAAATAAACTTTTGAGATTAATAGTACGGTAGGCGTGCACACTAGATGAGAGGTGAGAATTTCTCAAGAAGAGAGTGTCGCATACTAACATGGTTGTTTCATTAGCCGGTAAGCATTTTAAATACTTGCTACACTATTTTTAAACTTTTTTACACTCGGGCTCTGACCCGTTTCCTGTTATTTATTTTCTCTTGTATATATATGTATTTATTACAGGTACCCATCCACACGGGAGTCATGCTTAGATTCCTTGGAAAGGACGCGCTGCAACTTATGTGGGAGTTACAGGCCATTGTTTAGACGAACTCGTTGTTGACTCTACTCTTATTTTAGTTCTGATTAGTTAGGGCATGTATCGCCCGTTTCCCTATTCAGTTGGATTTGTCAGAGATTTATGTTCTTTTATTTTCAGTAATTGGTACTCTTTGGGATTTAATTCTGGTCAGGATGATTGCATTTATAGTTTTTAAACTTGGTATTGGATTATTAGAATGGTTAAAATTCTTGTGTGTTAATTACCATCTTTAATATTGATGCGATTCTTAAACTATTAATCGTTGATAAAGGTTTTCATAATGGAGTTAAATAAAATAGAAATAAGGTTTAAATTGTTTTGTCACTTAGCTTAATTAATTAGGGTGTTTAAACTGGAAATTTATTTTGAGATAATGATGCTAAGAATGAACCAACCGTTAACCTTGATTTTAATTTAATAAAGGACTGATCACCCGGTATTTAGTTAGGCGGGGAGTCACTGGTGGTATCAGAGCATCAGGTTCTAGTGTCCTTTAGGATCTGTACGGCTTATTTCGCTTCCAGCTTAGCGTCCTTGATATAGAGTCCTATTTTAGGACTATTGTATTCTTGTATTTACGCTTACATCTTCAGCTATTCGAGATTTGTTAATAAATGTAAACTAATAAACTTCCTTCTTGTTTCAGATGCCTCAGAGACGTGCACCCCGAGACAGAAATGCCCAGGTGGAGCAGCTAGCAGCTTCGGCTCAGGGAATGATATACGCAACTGAGGTAGCCACTATTACTACTCAGGCGATGAATGATGCATTAGCTGTAGTGAAGTAGGCTACATCCCAGATTCAGGTACTGGCACCAGTACTAGCACAGCTTCCATTGGCATAGGAGCGGGTTAGGGATGTCTTTCAGAAGGCGCATCCCCCAGAGTTCTCGGGTAGTTCGGACATCATAGTCGCCAACCAATGGAAAAAAGATATCCAGAAGCATCTGTGCATGTATGAGTGAACTGACGTGCAGAGACAGCTATTGGCTTCCTTCAAGCTGGTGGGGGCCGCTTTGCAGTGGTGGGAGCCCACAACCACCTTGGAAGAGAGGGACAGCATCACGATTCAGTCATTCTGGGCACAGTTTGACCGCAAGTACTTCCCATACACCGTGTAGACTGAGATGAGGCGGAAGTTACTGAATCTGAAGCAGGAGAGTATGATTATTGCTGAGTATGAGGAGGAGTTTACTAGACTTATCACTATAGTGCCAGATGAGGCACCCACTGAGGAGAAGAAGATAATGTTATTTGTAGATGGATTAGCCTGGAGGATCCGTCAGCACCTCATCGGCAATCTATCACTTAGTACCTACACTGATGTACTCAATGCTACTTTGTTACACTGTCAGGATCACCGCTTCCATCTATAGGGGAGCAAACGAGCAGGGTAGGGTAGGGGGCAGTAGTACTTATGGGGCACCAGCAGCCTAGGGTAAGACCCGTCACAGTAAACAGAGTTCCCATCAGGGGGACCCTGCCAAGCGGTTACGATCAGGTGACTCCAGATAGGGATTTGGGGAATTTAGGCAGGGCCAGCCGGGCCAGTCTAATCAGCATGGCCAACAGGGCCAACACCATCAGCAGCAGGGCCATCAAGGTCAACAGCGTTTCCAGCAGGGCCAGTGGTGGGGTGGTAACGGCCAACAGGGCCGTGGCCAGCAGGGGCAGAGGGAAGGTAACTTCAGGGGTAGATGTTTTGGATGTGGAAAGAATGGCTATAAGCGCCAGGATTTCCTAGAGGGAGATAGGTCCCAACAGCAGTAGGGTGCCCGTAATAAGCCACAGAGGCCACTCTTTTTAGCAGCCCACCCAGCGCCAGCTGAGATGCCATCCCTACCACCCATCCTAGCAGCACCAGTTCAGCATAGGCAATTGCAGTATGGACGTGTCTATAACATCCACCAGGCAGTAGCACCTCAAGAACCACCCACAATTGAGGGTGTGTTTCCTATCCATGGCACTATGGGTCGGGTTTTATTTGATACTAGGGCGTCGCACTATTTTATAGCTACTCATTTTGCATGGGCCTTAGGGTTATTAGACACGGCAGAGAGCACTGTGACATGCGTAGACTCACCACTGGGGAATGAGTCTTTGATTTTCTTTATATGCTGGGGTGTAGGAGTAGAGATTGGTAGCTTGATTTTATCGGCAGACATGCTAGTCTTAGAGATGCATGAGGACGATGTTATTATTGGCATGGATTGGCTCGCTGTGTACAGAGCCTTGATAGATTGTTTCGATGGGAGTATTATCTTTTCCATTCAAGGGCAGGAGATGTTTTTGGTGGCGATGCCTCGCCTAGAGGGAGGATCTTCCACCCATTTGTACTATATAGAGGAGGATACCTCTAAGGAGATTTTAATTCCCTTATATTCGATTCCAGTCGTTCGTGAGTATTTCGGTGTATTTCAAGAGATACCGGGCCTACCCCCCATTCAAGAAATTGATTTTTTTTAGACTTGTTGTCGGGCACTCGGTCGATAGCACGTGCACCATACCGTATGGCTCCAGCAGAGATGAGAGAGTTACAAGATCAGATAGATCATCTGTTAGGTCAGGGCTTCATTCATAGGAGCACCTCACCTTGGGGTGCTCCAGTGTTGTTTGTGAAGAAGAGAGATGGTTCACTGAGGTTATGCGTGGATTACCGAGAGTTGAGCAAGGTCAGGATATGGAACAAATATCTATTGCCTTGAATCGATGACCAGTTCGACCAGCTGAGGGGAGCAACCATATTTTTGAAGATAGATTTGAGATCAGGATAGCATCCTCTAAAGATTAGGGAGCAAGATGTGTCGAAGACTAATTTCTTGACGAGATATGGGTCCTATGAGTTCAGAGTCATGCCTTTTGGGCTGACAAATGCTCCAGTCGTATTCATGGACTTGATGAACCGAGTGTTCAGAGAGTTCTTGGATTAGTTTATCATCATTTTCATAGATGATATCCTGATATATTCATACACTGAGGAGGAGCATGCTGATCACTTGAGGCAGGTTCTTCAGACTCTATGAGAGCATCAATTGTATGCTAAGTATGAAAAGTGCAGATTCTAGTTATGGGAGGTACAATTTTTGGGGCATGTTGTGTCGAAATTGGGAATATCGGTTGACCCGAGCAAAGTGTCGGTAGTGAGGGAGTGGGGCCAGACCACAACACCGACGGAAGTGCGTAGTTTCTTGGGGTTAGCCGGATACTACAGGAGATTCATCTGAGGCTTTTTTAAGATAGTGGGTCCATTGATGAATCTGACTCGCAAGGGAATTTCGTATGTTTGGGATAATGCTTGTCAATTGGCTTTTAATGAGTTGAAAGATAAGTTGACTTCGACACCAGTTCTTGTTTTGCGTAAGTCAGGAGTTGAGTATCTGGTGTACACTGACGCCTCTTTACAGGGACTCAGGGGAGTACTTCAGCAGGAGGAGAAGGCTATAGCCTTTGCCTACCATCAGCTAAAGCCTCACGAAAAGAATTACCCCACCCACGACCTAGAGCTAGAAGCGATCATTTTTGCATTGAGGATTTGGAGACATTACTTGTTGGGGGAGAAGTTTTGCTTGTTCACAAACCACAAGTCACTGTAGGACTTTTTCACGCAGTGAGATCTGAATATGCATCAGCGCAGATGGTTGGAGTTCGTGAAAGACTACCAGTTCGAGATGCAGTACCATCCGGGAAAGGCTAATGTGGTTGTTGATGCGTTAAGTCGTAGACCGATGGGCGATGTAGCAGACGTCTGGAAAGCTAAGTGGAAATAGTTGGGTCACCAGGATGCAGTAGCCCGTTCCTTTGTATCTGTCATGACAGTCACACCAGAGATTATTACAAGTGTGATACAGGCACAGTCAGCAGATTCGTTTTGTCAGGAACAGATTGTACGGCTTTTGGCTGAGGGTGTTAAGTCCTATTTAGTAAGTTCTGATGAAAGTTTGAGGTTTAATGGGAGATTGGTGGTCCTAGAATAAGAAGACTTACGTCATGCAGTGATGACACAGCCTCACGGGTCTAGATTTGTGGTAAATCCCAGAGGGGATAAGATGTACCAGGATATGAGGCGACAGTACTGGTGGAGTGAGATGAAGAAGAACATTTCCGAGTCCGAGTCTAAGTGTTCTACTTGCCAGATGGTAAAGGTTGACCACCAAAAATCGTCGATATTACTTCAGCCATTGGAGATACCAACGTGGAAGTGGGAGAGTATTTCCATGAACTTCATTACTAGGCTGCCTACATCACAGTGGGGTCACAACTCCATATGGGTTATAATGGATCGATTGACCAAGGTGGCTCATTTTCTGCCAGTACGGACAGACTGTACCACGGGCCAATATGCACAATTATTCATTGTCGAGGTTGTTAGGCTACATAGGGTGGCCCTACATATTGTGTCTGATAGAGATAAGATTTTTGTGTCGTGCTTCTAGGAGATATTTTAGGAGGCATGGGTATAGAGTTCAGATTGAGTTCAGGTCATCACCCACAGACTGGTGGACAAACAGAGCGTACCAATTAGATGTTGGAGGATATGCTACGCATGTGTGTCCTTGATTTTGGAGGAGGGTGGGAGCCGTATCTTCCACTGGTGGAGTTTGCTTACAATAACTCTTATCAGTTAACGATCGACATGGATCCATTTGAGGCATTGTATGGAAGGTCTTGTCGTTATCCCACTTATTGGCTAGAGGTGGGGGACAAAAAATTGCTCGGACCAGCGGTGATTCAGTAAATTTCAGCTAGGATTGAGCTTATCAGGAGTCGCATTCGGGTAGCCCAGGACAGGCAGAAGAGCTACGTCGATGCAAAATGATTTTTTTCAGAGTTTAACATGGGGGTAAAAGTATTACTGCGTGTATCTCCTATGAGAGGAGTAATGAGGTTTGGAAAGAAGGGGAAGTTGGCTCCGAGGTACGTGGGACCATTTCTCATTATCGAGAGGATTGGGCCAGTGGCATACAGATTGGGATTGCCAGAGCATTTTCACCGCATTCATGATGTATTCCACATTTCGTTGTTGAGACGATACATTCGGGATGATATAGCCCACACCCACATCACGATAGAGGAGATTGATTTACAGCCCAACAGCCCTTAGGAGGAGAGTCCAGTGGCTATCCTAGACCATAGCGAGAGGAAATTGAGGTCTAAGGTAGTCCCACTTGAATAGGTCCAGTGGGAGCATCATAATGTGGAGGAATCCACTTAGGAGCTTGAGACAGATATGCACAAAAAATATCCAGATTTATTTTTACCAGGTATGCCTTATTTTCCGAATTTCGAGATGAAATTCCGTTATTAGGGGAGAAGTATGTAATACCCTGTATTTTTATGACTTTTAAATTTGGGAATTTATTAAATTTAAATTGAGATATTAATTCGGAAATTATTTTAAATATTTACTAGCGTGATGAGAGTTAGTAATTATTGGAAATTATTGAATATTACCTAATGGATAAAGTAGTATGTATAATCGAAATTATTAAAATTATCATGAGGGTATAATTTGATAATTGTGGGAATTAAATCGGGACGCGCATGTATCATGTCGGGAATAAATTATTATTATTAAAAGTGAATAAACTTTAAGTCATCCGTATGGTCATTTCAAGTGCACCAATGTGTCCGGAAGGGTCGAGATAGTCAAAATAATGTACCCAAGGGTTTAGTTTGGGTCTCGAGGAGTTTTGAGGCCCAATTGGCATCCCGGGAGAGTATTATAAACATTTTACATTTTTGGGAAATTAAACCCACGAATTTCCTAAGGATATATCAGCTTTAGGAGTTTCCTTCTAGGGTTAACAAACACAAAATCAAAGAACGACCATTAGAGAAGAAGCTGGAGAGCTTTCCAAGCAACTCAAGGCCAAAGACTCACCCGTTCGCATCGCTGCCACCACCAAAACATAGATCGTGTGACAAGGAACGCAACCAGACCTCTTTCGTCCACAAATAAGAAACTCAAATTCCAGGCAGATATCTATCTTGCTTTATTTTAGTTAATATTTCAATCATGTTAGTCTAGGCTTGTTTAGAACATGTTTCATGGAAGAAATCAATATTTTTTAGACTTAAAACCATATGTTGTAGGGGAAGTAGACATATTCTGGACATCTAAATTACATGTAGAGGATAAGCGACAAATTTGTATGGATTTGGAAGAAAGTCATCTGGAAAAGAATTGGAAGAATTGAAATTAAAGAAAAATTAGGGCTCTAGAAGTTTATATAAGTTTTACTCCATTAAATCATTATACTTGATGAAATCGGACATATTTTACGTAGAAAATCATGTAGTTAGGTGTATAGTTCTTGTTGTAATGTTGTTCGGGATTTTGGGGATCGTTAATGGAGATTTGGTTGAGGTTAGAGAGGTAAACCCGTAACTGGACAATGGCAGGTTTGGTCATAACTGGTTGATCGATCGATCGATCAAGAACATCGATCGATCGATGGTATCGATCGATCGACCCCATTCCTCGATCGAACGATCCCTCCTGGAAAACTGCGTATTTTTCTTCTGTTTGTTTGATTCGGTTAAAATGCGTAGGAACCCTTGAGTACTATTGCTAGAACATAATGGGATATAAAGAAGAACAGTAGGGTCTAGGTAGACCCCGTTGAGTGAAATTTAATATAGGATGAGATTTTGGGTTAACGAGGAGTTATTCATACGTATAAGAAATCATGCGTGCGTTTAATAAAAGATCGAGACCGTAAAGGAGTTAGACCAGAAGGTAAGTGAGAGTATGCCTACTAAAATTATATTTAGGAAGGTAGAATACTTCGAGAAATGAGGAGTAAGTATAAATTAAATTATATATGAGAATAAAAGTGGCGAAATCGCTATGCGAGATAATCGAGTAAAATGTGCTAAGAATGGATAACTATAATTATGGGTCGTGGGCGCACCTAATTTAGAAATGTATATATATATATATATATATATATATATATATATATATATATATATATGTGTGTGTGTGTGTGTGTGTGTGTGTGTGTGTGTGTGTGATTGTGCATATTATATATCTGTGTAAAAATCATACCCGAGCTACTTGTTATCATGGGGGTTTTCGCGCCGGGACAGTCTTATCCCGATTGGGCCTTTATGGGGGATAACGACGTGTACCCTAAAAGATAGTATCCTTGATACAGGCTATTTGAATGATAGTCAGATGGTCCTAAGAGACGTGAGGGTATGTGCTGACCTCTTAGTGACTTGAAACTATACTTTGCCTCCAATTGTATGTGTTTATTTTTAATTTAGTTCGAGAGTGATTCTGAACTAGTATTTCCCTTAGTACGAGTGACATGGGGACTTGATAGCAGAGTATGCCAGCACCATAGATTTTATGTGGGGTTCCGATAGTATATATATTATATGAGTGACTAATATATATACCTAAGTATGGGAACTTTCTTTTGTGCATAAAAGTAGGTAAGTAATGAATAAATACTCCAACTTTATTATAACTATTTGGGGAATTTTGTGACATCACTGGGTTATTTTTTTTTAAAAACAACATAAGATATATGAGAGAGCTTAAATTTCAGAAATTAATTATCTTATCCATAGTATTTATCGGAATGAAACCTTATGGGAGAGTTAAGATAAAATAAACTTTTGAGATTAATAGTACGGTAGGCATGCACACTAGATGGGAGGTGAGAATTTCTCATGACAGTCTCGCATACTAACATGGTTGTTTCATTAGCCGGTAAGCATTTTAAATACTTGCTAAACTATTTTTAAACTATTTTACACTCGGTCTCTGACCCGTTTCCTGTTATTTATTTTCTCTTGTATATATATGTATTTATTATAGGTGCCCAGCCACAGGGGCGTCATGCTTAGAGTCCTTAGAACGGATGCACTGCAACTTATGTGGGAGTTGTAGGCCATTGCTTAGATGACCTCGTTGTTGACCCTACTCTAATTTTAGTTCTGATTAGTTAGGGCATGTGTCGCCCTTTTCCATATTCAGTTGGATTTGTCAGAGATTTATGTTCTTTTATTTTCAGTAATTGGTACTCTTTGGGATTTAATTCTTGTCAGGATGATTGCATTTATAGTTTTTAAACTTGGTATTGGATTATTTGAATGGTTAAAATTCTTTTGTGTTGTTAATTAACATTGATGCGATTCTTAAACTATTAATCATTCAAAAAGGTTTTCATAATGGAATTAAATAAAATATAAACAGGGTTTAAATTGTTTCGTCACTTAGCTTAATTAATTAGGGTGTTTAATCTAGAAATTTATTTTGCGACAGTGATGCTAAGAATGAACCAACCGTTCACCTTGATTTTAATTTAATAAATGACTGATCACCCGGTATTTAATTAGGTGGGGTGTCACACGACGGTGGTCACTAACTCCCACCACTGTAGAGCTACTCCTGAAAGTATGAAGGTTGCTAACATCTATTTCTGGACTTCTCTACGCTCAATCATACGCAGAATGCTCTTCTTCCATTGGCATGCTACCACTACATCAGTACTACCCTGGAACTCGGGTGGGAATCCTTACGTAAGGTCACCTTGACTCGCTGCCAAGAAGACGGCACTGTCTCAGCTTGGATCGTTGGCGTCACTCTCTGCTATGCCTGAGGCTGAGGGAAGTGAACTTCCATCGCCCTCATAGATGTCTCTACTTCCTGAGCCACTATCACTACCAACTGAGTAGTAAAAATTATCTCTGGTGGTGGGGGGGTACCTGTTGCTCCTGAGAGTCCTCCTTAACCTCATCTCTGGTTGCTTCCCTCTCTTCTCGCTCTCTCATCGGCAGTATACTGAAAAAGAATTAAATCGTATAAGTTCACAATTTTTTACAAAAATCTAATAGCAAAATCTCAGTATCTTAATCACGCAAAGATAGAACAACCGTCCTAACAATAGGGTTCTATATCAAAATAACGATACAGTGAGACCGTAGTAACCCGTACAGATCCTACGGACACTTGCACCTGATGTTCTGATACCATCTGTGACACCCTGCCTAATTAAACATCATTTGATCAGGCATTAAATTAAAATAGGATTCCCATTTGGTTCATTCTTAGCACTACTGTCAAAAACTTTATAATTACTAACTGCCTAAGTGAAATTAGACTGGTGCCAATTTTATCCTTCTTTAAAATAGATAAATGAACAAATTGAAAAATTAAATTAAACATGCCCAATACACTAAAGTCCAACTATTACAGTATATAAATGAATAAAGTTTCGCCGAATAAACCATCGGCTAAAATTCAAAACCAAATACTCCATAATAACAAAAGAACTGAAAGACTAAAAAACTGACAACTGACAGCACGTCCCTACATGGAATAGAAAATGAGATCCTACACTAGATTTGAAAGGAATAATCGTCTACTAAAATCCTGTTAGCATCCACAATGCTACAGCTCCAAGTCCCTGGAATGGAGTCTACAAGTCTAGCGTCCCTGTGGCTGGAAACCTGAAAGGTTTTTAAAATATTTTGATAGAAAAGGTTAGTACTCAAAATGTTTTGAAAATATTTAGCAAGCATTTATTACATTAAAATTTGGTTATTGATTACACATGTTAGGTCCATGTACACTCTCTTGAGTTTCCTCACCCCTCAACTATTGTGCTTGCCTACCGTTCTCTACTTAGCCCACCTAGCTGTACTACCCAGGCTAACTAGACATAAGTAACTATATGGACTATCGACATCTCTAAGTCCCTGTACTGCCCATATAATACGTTATTCGAATTAACATTTATCGTATGTTAATAATTTCTCATGCAACATTTCACATATGCTATATTTCAATCTTTATAATTAAGTCTCACTGCCTAATTTATTAACTCAGATATATATGTATCTATATATATCATCTGTCAGTTTACTATTACTCCTAAGTAGAATAATCATAAAGTATATATTTCACCCACAATATATATTGTAATTGCATACTTTAGAATCACATCCATGTATCACACGTTAGGGATTATTGGCTTGGAATCCTACCTCGATCACCAATAGTGATTTATAAATCCTATCTCGAAATCATACCTCAACCACTACTAGTTATTGATTATATCAGCTTGGAATGACACCTCGATCACCAATATTAATCATATCTTGATTTTCTTGGAATCATACCTCGATCAACAATACTAGTCATCTATATTGGCTCAGAATCCTACTTCTATCACCAATATTTATTTAGTACACTATGGATATTCACACAACCTATGTATTACTAGCCATCAATAGGTATTCACACAACCCAATTATTCACATTAGTACGTAGTATGTTTCTCTTTAATACTTACCCTACATTTTATTTTACGATTTATCTCACTATCATATTAATTAGAGTATTCACCGGACTCTAAGGGTCCTAGTTACCCCTTCATAAATTTTAGTTATTAAGCCTAACATACCCCACTAGTTGCTATATTAACCCATTTAATTCCCGTAATTCTTTATCCGTCTCTCAGATTAGTTACGATTAAATTTAACCCAATCTCGTTCTCGTCCTAATCCTCTCGATAAGACTAAACCATACCCCTATTATAAGCCTACTGTAATATATTAGTCTCTCAATATTACTTTACCAAATCCCTCAAAATTCTCACAACAACTATTTAGGGATTTAAGTCAAAAGGGGGGAAATTTTTAGTTTTCTAGGTAACCGAATCGATTTTCCCTAAGACCGAATCGATTCGATTCTATACAGTTTTTGCACTTCGTCTTCTTCATGAGTTTTTGCTCGATTTTCACCATTTTTACATAACATAATTCTCATGCTACTCCACCCAATTTAAGGCCACATGTTCCTAACCATTTCTACATGTGTGAGGGTAATTTCTAACGTAAAACAGTCATCATGTATTAAAATTATCGATTAAAAAGGGATTGATTCATCAAATCCTCAAGAACCCTAGATTTCATTATCCTCCATTAATACTCATGTGAAACCCAGATGTAAATTCATAGATATATCTAAAAATCTCAGATAACTTGTAATCTACATATTTTCATTCAATCTACATGTAATATCCTACCCAAACATGTATAAACATATGTTTTTCTTCCAACCATATCAAAGAAATCAATATTTTTCAAAACCTAGTCACATAGGTATTATAACTTCGTATTAATTTGCAATAAACAACCTGCCTTTACAGAAGGGGTTTAATTTCATGAAGTTGATTACGGATTCATGGTTCTCCCTTCAAATCCGTACTCATTAGATGATTAAGATGCAAGATCTAGATCCAATTCTTCAATAACACCTTCTAAGCCTTGAAAATGGTCTCTTTCTTCTCTATAATGGTCTCCTTTGGGTTTATGTATTTCTAACCCTAACCCCAATCTCTAATCATCAGATATAGGACTTTAAATTTCGTAGGTCCCTTAATCTCTATTTGCCAAATGATGGAAACGCCCTCAATATGTGCCATTTTGGTCTTAAATTGACCCGGGAACCAAACTATACCCTCGGGTACACTATTCCGACTATTTCGACCCATTAGGAATCATCTTTGACCTCTAAATTATCATTTGATTCACTTAAAAATATATTTCCTATCTTGACCTCAAACTAGTCTACACGCGACTCCCAGCTGAGATAAAATAAAATACGCGCATATCACTTGTTATGCCGTATAACACTAATCATCAATTATTTACTAGTCACACTTAGTAAATATTACAATATAATATTAATCATTATCTATCACTCGATTAATATTTAATAATCACATATATCATTTAATCACATTAAATTACTTCCTTAGGGTAATTTAATTAAAACATATTTTCTCAATTAATTTTCGAAGTAATTAAATTATAAATATGCAGAAATAAAGGGTATTACAGTATGTGACACCATTTATTTAATATTTTTATACATGTTAGCTGTGAGAGTGTGGTCAGCTTGATTTCTTGTATCAGAGATCCCTATAATACATATTGAACTTCGCGGTAAGTTGAACCGGGGGCTGCAGGTGGAGGTTCCAAGGCTTGCCTGAAGGTGGGGATTCTGGAGCTTGCCTTATAAGCAAAAACCTTTCAGGGATATTTTAGGAATTTCATACATGTATTAGGTCGCCATGATATTCCTAGTATATAAAGGATATTATGGTTGATTATTTTCCTTTAACGCATGTGAGATCATATTGTAACCTTCTTCGAAATAGTGAAACATTTACTTGTAGTGACCGTGGACGTAGCTTCTCACAATGAGGAATGAATCACATAAAATCGCATGTCACTTTTTTTTTATCTTTGATTAATTTTTGTTGCTATTCGTTTTTCCATAATCAAAATTAGGTTTCATACCCTAACATTAACCACATGTAACATTAAACAAATTTTTGGCCTTTAAATGACCACAACTTCACATAAAAGGATATCATTGGTTATGACTAGAGATACATTGAGAATGTTCTTGTAAGGAACTAATGTAAAGACTTTAAATAAGGTTCATAATTTTCACTATTAAATTCATTATCTTTCCATCTGTAAATTCATTTCAAATGCATCGAATGGTGGAAAACATAATCCTTATTTAAGTCCTTATTTTCGGTCCTTATAGGAGAATTTTATATATATATATAAACGCATGTGATCGCTTCTCGGTTGCATACTTATAATAGAGTGTGCATTGCAAGATCATGACCCACCTTATTTCATTTATCAAATTTGTAGGAGAATAGGCTCAAATATGTATAACATAAAATATAAGAAATCCTTTGCAATTGGTGTAATTGAATCTCCTTTATTATAATTCATATTCATGTGAAGAATATTTATATAAATTCAATTTAAAAAATGAAAATGTGTCAACTTACAAATAGGTGGGTAAAGGTTAGAAATGACACAATATTATGACACTAAATGATCTTAAATTTAAATGACATATCATATTTTTATTGTGTTAGTTACTTTTTGGCCTGAAGACGTATTGTTCTCGTATCAAAATAAGAGCCTATTACTCATCACAAATCACATAAATAGTCCAAATCACATATACAGTCAAAAAAGGGGAAACCAAGTAACAACAGAAAATTCATTATGATTATGAACTTTGCAATGTTAAATATGGGAGCATCCAACCCAAAATTTATTAGAAGTGGATGGAGTTGCCCAGGATCTTATATATTGTGGTGAAATATTTTAATCTTACCATCTAGGAATTTATATCTCAAACACCCCTCACGTGTGGTATCACTTGGGCCTAACACGTGGACATATTTATATAGGGTGATGTAAAGCAATTGGGTCGTTAGGTCATGAATAGTGTACTTTGATACCATTTTAAATATTAGATCATTCAACCCAAAACTAATTGGCAATGGGTCGAGCATCCCCAAGATATTATATATTGTTGTAGGGGGTGTCAAACCCACAATAAAAGCAATATTATAGTTTGGCCTCGAAAATATGAATGAAATAAACAAATAACACATTATGTACGTGATTCGACACACATCCTACTTACGTTCACACGGAATGCATGGATATATGTTTATTTCTTGGAAGAACAAAGGAAGAATGGATTGCTAGGGTTGCTAGCTAAGAGTCCAAGTCCTCATGAGCCGGATACAAATCAATATTCTCAAATCGAGTGAGGTCATCCTTATTTATAAGTATTTGGAGTATCTTTACATTGTTCATATCTATGAGTTATAGAGTCCTACTGAGATTGTTCATCCTCATCATCTATTTGGTCTTCTCAAATTCTCACTCTGCTCCCCTTTGATATTCTCCTGACTATGCTCCTCGTCTTTTGAGAGCAATCTATCAATCCACGTGGTATAATCGGCTATATTTCCATTATATTTCCCTAGAGGCTAGGGTGATAATCGTTGTTTAACCAGATCAACATAGTGTTATTATTTTTGTTGACATGCATCATCATGGATTTACTCAACTATCATTTCTATCTTCACACATTCCTAATTCTTGAAGTGGGTTATAATCCTTATTTACCTGATATGCAAGATTCCCACTCCTAGGGCATCGCAAACTGTCAACAGTCTTTACAATTAATGATTATGCATGGGTGCTTGGATCCTTTCCAAATGCCCAAACGCCGGTGGTTTTGAATTTGGCGGCAGAAGGTATAAGGCCTCAAGGGCCATATACTTTAGCCTTTTCATGAATTTGAAAGATATTTTCTATTTCTTTCCCTCTTTTGATTTCATCTAAATTAGATCATTTACATTACTCATCTTCTCCATCCCTCCTTTTTCTTATTTTCGTCATGTTTAGGCGTGGGAGGAAACATGAAGTATTTTCCACCAACGATACCAAATACTTAATTCCTGAAAATGTACATATTAAGACTTCACCGGAAGATGAAGATGTCTTCAATCTTTCCGATGAAGTCAATTTTATGACGATAGTGATAATGGAGTGGAGTTCACTTTCCCTGCCACCCATTGTTAATGGAAGAAATCCGTAATTTTGGAATACTTATGTTATTATGGAATACTTCCAATCTAAGAAAATAGCAGTTTTTCCAGATTGTTATGGGCACAGTCGCCATGAATTAGAATTGTGGGACAAACCATGTTCTTAATAAAAACAAGTATTATTATGACCTGAGGCGTTCCCTGGGGACTAACATATACCATTTCCAGACTAGGGATAAGTCTCACGATCGTCTTAAATGGCTACCCAGATCGTAAAGCATATTGAGAAAACTATCCTTGCATTTTTTGGGTTGTTATATTGTGATATGAAGGTATTTGGGTCCCCACAATGACCGAAAAACCTGGTAGGCCATCCACTATTTTTACCTTCATACTGTGATTTTTATTCTATTACTAGTCAGTTACACTTTGTGTGCAGATCGCTTCTTTAATAGAAAGACAAAAGACTATCAAGTCAATCCGCGAGACCTTAAAATCATCTGGAAAAGGAAAACCCCAATTGGTGTGAGACCCCATTGAGGAGTGGCACATGTATTATTTGATTACGAACTTACCTTTAGTTCAGCCAAAAACTTCACTATTATTCCTGAGGTTACCATTGCTGATTATTTGTGGTCAGTGATGAATACATTCTTACTTCTACCCACTTCCCAGTAAATCCACAAGGGGGTAATCCCAAGGAAGTCTTCCCACGTCTACATTATATCATCTGACTCCAACAAAGGTCAAGAGGAGACTGAAGAGTGGGATGAGGCAGAAGATAGAGCAAACCCCTTTTTCGGTGATTATTATCATCTAAAATTGGTTTATGGATTGTATGACTTATCCAGATGATTTTCAATATAAAGAAATAACAAATAAAGGATTTAATTGTGACAATACTAAATTGAAAGAGAGAAAGGAGGTGAGAGATAAATAGAGGAGACAATTATTTATGTGGTTCGGCCCAAAAGAGTTACTTGCGTCCTCAGGTGCAGTGATGGTGATACTATTTTCATTTGCTAATGAGAATGAATACAAGTTCTGGTTTGTTCTCTCTCTCTAGGGTTTGCATATGGATCTCAATGAAATAGTTCTCCATACCTTATCACGTGGGATTCAACGCTATTTATAGTTAGTTATCAGAGAATATTAAGGGACGGGTGGAATGCCTTTATAGGTCAGGAAGTTACATGATTTACACACAGTAGGATAGATAAGTATGAGTTTATTATAGCATAATCGAAGTGGGCGATGGTATAAATTCCTTATGTGCACAAACATAATAAACGTGATCGGTAATCTTCCCTTACATGTAAAAGTTGGTGCAAAGGTGATATTTACTTAGTCAAATAACGCAGTTAATTAATATCGTGAGATACCTATGAAGACGGTGGGCAGGGCCGAGCATGAGCATATCTGAGCCGATCATATCTTCACATAGATGAGTATAATTGAATAATGAAGACGATCTCTTAATTTTCCTTCAAAGAGGCCACATGGAATCTTCTGAATGATCCACCTGGTGTTCTACATTTATGGTATAACAATGACCTTGACCCACCTTTCTCATATGGAAAGGCTGGTGCCTCTGGTCGCCTTTGGGAAGAGCTGGAGGCAGAAGATAACTTACGCACTTAAGACTTTACATTTTCTCCTGATAAACACCCAAAACTGTACATTTTATACCCCGAATAGACGTACTTTAGTTGCTAATTCTCGACAATATGGGTCTTATGTGCTTAAAAGTTTATCTGTAGGTCAAATATCCGTTTGCGGTGTCCAAAGCTATATATCAAGGAAAATGTGCGTTTTATGGAGCTAATTACCAACCCCGTAACCTTATCCGAGCCTAAACCTACCCTAAACCCTGTGTGTGTTTTGTTTGTGTCCTTTTAGATTTTTTATATTTTGTTAGTTTGTGTCATTTTTATTTTTAGGATTTATTTTAGATTTATTTATAATTTTTAGGATTTATTTTCTATTTTTTCTATTTCTTTTTATTTAGTGTAATCTTATTTTGATTTGGATTTTTATTAGTTTTTAGTCTTATTTTATCAGGATTAGTTTTTTTAGGAATTCACTTATTTTTTTAGTTTTATTTGATTTTACATTTATGTAGGATTTTAGTTTTAGTTTTATTAGATTTTATTTTTATTTCCTTTTTAGTTTCTTTTTTTTAATTGAGTCTTTATTTTATTTTTAGAATAGGAATTTAATTTTTAGATTTTTAGTTTTTTTTAGTGTTATTTTTAGGTGTCCAAATAAAACACACACATTAACACACTAACACATACACACACCCTAACACTACCTATCCTCATCCTCACCTACATCCTATTATCCTATACCCTCACCCACACAATAACCCCCAACATCATCTTCTCCAACTTAGACCAACCACCTTCTCTCTCCTCCCTCTTCCACCATTTTCAAAACCACTCTCTCATCTCTACCATATCTTCCTAAACTCCATTAACACCACCACTACCAAACCCCAAACCCGAATCCCATGGCAGCCGGATACCCATACCCATTCCCAACCTTCGACTACCTTCTGACCCGGAGCCAAATTTCGGTGACGACCATCCACATCTCCGGTGTGATTCCTGCCGGAGCTAGCCTCACCCCCTCTTCAAGCCTAACCCGCGGCCACCTCGATCCTACCCGAAACCCGTCGGACCTCCAGCCTTAACCCATGTCCCAAATTCGGCCAGACACACCCGCCAACTCGGTTACCAATTCCAAACTTGCCCAACCCGAAACCAAGGTCCCAAAACCGTTTGCCCATTTTCAAGCCATAAACCCATCTCCTTTGGAAACCCACTTAAACCCATTTCCCACTATGTCACCTAGCCACGATTTTACCACCTACACAAAACAAACCAAAGCCAAAGTCCCCACTTGTGCACATGTGTTAAATCCTCTTTTAACCCCAATTCTAAAAATGCCCCCCAACTTATCCCCACTCTCTCATAACCTCACCATCCACATGCTCCCTTGCCATTTTTCCTAATTTACCCCACCCAATACCTTACACACCCTCTTGCACCTTTGTCTACCCAATTTACCCCCATGCTCCATACCTACTATTTAAGGAGAAGAATATCATTTTTTAAGGAAGCTTTTAGATAGGAATTTCTAGAGAGAGAATTAGATAGCGAAACACCATTTTTAGTTTTTTAGTAGTTTAGTTTTTTTTTTTTAGATTAGAAAAAAAGTCAATAAATTGAGTGTTGTAATTAATTGAGATGATGAAAGAATTGAAGAATTAATGCAATTGAAGGCAATTTCGGTTTGATTACTCCTCTCTAATTTTCATTTATGCTCTTATTTGATTCTAATTTTTATTAGATGATGATTATGGACGGCTAGTCAACCCATTCAAGGGATGAATTGAAACCCTCATGAATCCAATTTGATTTAATTGTAAATTCTAATTTTGTTAGTTTCCTTTGTTTAGTAAATTTAATTCCTACTTATTTTCACATTGAGAAATGGAAAATCAACCTTGAGAAAGTAATGAAAATTGTATTGTCATTTGATCATTTGATTCAAACTAGAGATAGGCTTATCACTTGATTTAAATGTTAGTATAATTTTCATCTACTCTTGTTTTTACTTTGTCTAATTAAAATTAGTTTGGTAAATCGATCCTAGCGGGTGATTTATTTAATTGATTTTAATTCATTTAGAGTAGTGCTTGTGGGGATTAAACTTACTTTTCTAAAAGAATATTCAATTAATTCATTAGTTTAATGAGAATTAGCTTTTGAATTATATGAATATTTTGAAAATTGATGAAATTAAAATAGTGCATGTTAGATAAATTTGTGTGAATTGAGGGTGGATTTTCCATCCTTTGAATATTTTCTCTCATTTAGTTACATCTCAGTCACTAGTTTATATTTTTCATACTTTTATTTTAGTTTGATTACCCCTTTTAATTTAGTTATTAGTTAACTCATCCTTAACCACCCAAATTGTTTTAATATTTGAAAAAGCTAAAAAATTGTAGAAAAGTGAAAAAGCACAAAAAGAAAATAAAAAGTTAATTGCAATTGAATTTGTCTCTAGTTTCACCCCCTTGATGTGGATTGATACCCTTACTTACCTCTACACTTGAGTTTATATATTTTTGTAGGTATTTGAGGATTTTGATTAAAAGGACTTTTACAACAACGACACACCAAAAAACTTTTCATCAAATGGAGTCGTTGCCATTCTTGGGATCGTGAAGCTTGGAGAAGATTCAATCTTGTAGTTCATTTATTTTTTGCATTTTTTTTATTTTTTTTGTACCATTTTGATATTTTTAGAAGGATTGTATAAGGATTTTATCCTTGGCTTGTATTGCGGTGCATAGAGACATCATTTATTTTTCATTTAAATTATAATAATTGAAACCAAGCATGATAGGGAAACCGGACAAGGTAGAGAAAGGGCGTCCATAGTCAACGATTTAGAAGCCTCTCTACCTTGGGTCGGTAGGACTCCCGGGGACGACTGAGATAGGCGTAATCTCCCCCCGATCGATTCAAATTTTTCGGCACCCCGCGGCGTAAAAACCATGGAAGGTACATTTCTTAAACCCTCGCGCCTCTCCTGTTAGCGAGTCAATTATTGTGTGTGTTTTGTGTGCTCTTGTGTGATTTTATTCTCACATTTATTTTTTGAATGGTGTGATGAATTAAATTACTAAGACCTACACCCGGTCACTCACAAGAAGAGATTTCATCACCCGACTCACTCGCTTACCATTGTGTGCTACCCTAACCATCGCTAAATTTAAAATCAATCAACTAGGTATCCCACTAGGAGAACATTTTGCAAAGGCGATCACAAAGATTTCCGTGATTTTTTTTATCGCCCACGGACTTAATTAAAATTTGATTCCCCCTTTCACTAAATTTTGAATATAAAAATTGGCTATGTGCTAGTTAGGAAATTTTCTTAACTTGTGTGTGTCCAATTCCATTTTTCGGTAGTCGATTTTAGTTGGTTCGTTCACAATTTTAAGAGTCCACATTTTTCCCCACCTTTTCTTCCAAAAAATTCAAAAAAAAATTCTTCCTTTATTTTCCAAAAAAATCCAAAAATATTTTCTTTCTCTTATTTTAGAAAATCCAAAAATATTTTCTTTGCTTTTGAAAAAATTTAAAAAACTCAAAAAAATATTTGTCTCTTAATGGTCGACGAACGTCCTTTACGGGACTACTTTGGTCATTTTCCATTGTCACGCGACACGTGTGAGAGTGATCCCGAACCGTCTCTTTATGAGATTTTTAGTGGTTTCACCTCTCTCATGAGTGCTCTTGATACTCTTGACCCATCTATGCACGCACCTCATATTCCATCACCGTGTCGACGTGTCTCATCCTTTGTCATGCACCCATTATTCTTATGCCGATCACATGTCCCATGAGTTCCCTTACTCTTCATATCCCTACGAACCCACCATGGAACATGTGTATCCATATGACACTGTTTCGGAACCCACCTTGGCCCATTGTCATGATATACCCAATCCCGAGTTGTGTGAGTACCCTAGTTATTTGTGGAGGCCTGATCACCCTTCCACGCAATTCGAATCCCAACCTGATGTTTTGGATCCTCACATGTTCCAACAGTCATCATGGCAACCTTGTGCACCCATTCACGATCAGTACCCTCACCATGCATTCCATGAGTATCAACCATTTTTCCATCACGAAAGCGATCCTTTCGTGTATGATGAACTTGGCCCCACTCCACACACTTCATACAAGTATTCTCCGTATAGTCCTGACCATAGCGAGTTGTGTCCACCTCAACCACCGCCACCACCCGTCACTCCACCACCACCATCCACATCCGCTCTTGAAAGCCTCTTACAAAAGTTCATACTCGAACAAGAGAAAGCCACTCAAATTTAAACTCAAGCTCTCCAAAGGTTTGAACAAAGGTTAAATAAATTGGAGTGTGTGAGAGAGTCGGACATTCCCATGGATCCACCCATTATTGCAACCGAGTGTGACGATGATGTGTCCTCTTGACCCGGATTTTGAGCGCGACCAAAATCCTGAGAATCTTGAAGTTGAGACCATTCCTTAGTTCGGGCCCTAAGTCGACAATTGTGTTTAATTATATTTCATTAGTGAGCCTGATTTGATCCCACCATATCCACCTAAACCCCACTTTGAGGTTCAAATTTCGTTTCCCGATAAATCCAAATATATGCCTGAGTTTACACCTATCGAGATTCACCCTTGTGTTCCCGAGGAACCAATTTATCCTAGGTTAGCTCCGGCTACGATTGCTCACCATTTTTTCAAGATATAATCCGTGATAGTTCATAATTATCCGGATATGGATGATGTCCCATCATTCATGGATCCCTTTGAGATCGATATTTCTAGTGATCCCTATATCTCTGCTCTTGGTGCCTCGTTTGAACCAACCACCCCACTCACCAATAATATTCTTGTGGAGAAGTTGACCACTCCATCTTTAGAAACCACACTCCCTTGTGAGTATTCATTTACTCCTCCTCATGAGTGTGTGTCTTCCACGCTTGAGTTATATCATCTTTCTCCACCATTTATCCCACCCGACCCACCCACTGTCCCTTATATACCACCACCTGGTTTGGATCTAGACTTTACACATTTCAAGTTTCCATCTATATTTTTAGATCCTCACCTGAAAACATCCCCCACTAATGAGAGTATTTGTGGTGCTACTCTCTACTTTCGTGACACCGAGCTTGTTCCTCTATACCCACCACTCTCTTGTGGTGTTGATTTTTCTTCTCAACAGCTTCCTGGCGTGTCACGGCGGGACCATTATCATTGGCCATTCATATAATGGTCCTTCAATTTCTACGAACCCCACCCCATTCCACTTTCCACACCATTGCGCCTCCCTCACCAACTAGAGCACCATGCTTATAGGGCCCTAGTTGCCCTCACCGTTAAGCTCAACAAGGCTCGTGACAGGTGCCTATTCACCATCACCTTTACCCTAATCCCCACCCACCCATGGTCCACCGATTCTTTGCATCGCATGATGCACTTTTCCATACAAGTGCATTGACCTGTTTTGTCCTCTATCCAACAAGACTGACGCTTCAGTCTTGTTTGGGGGTGATACTCACCACCCCAATTTTTTTTCGCCCCGCGCTTTCATAGATCTTATCTTTAGGGTGAGAATGGTTCGGTCTGGCTGAAGACATTAAACTTAGCGCTACTGGGAGGCAGCCCGTCGTTTCTTGTATGAGTCTTATCCTGTTTGGGAGTGGTATTTCACATCACCCTATGCTTTACCATGCTTATAGACTTGTCCATTTTTTTTTCTTTTCTTTTCTATCACTTCTTATTCAGGTTTATTCTTGAATATATTTGTCCACTTCATTAGCGGTTCATTCTGGTAATCTCTTTCCTACCTTATGCTCTCAATTTTAAAAATCATTTTACTTAACATCGAGGACGATGTTCCTTTTTGTTTGGGAGTGGGGAATTTTATCAAAATCGTACCTCTTCTGAAAAAATTTGATTTTTAAACATGATTTTTAAAATTTCATGCAGTTTCTTTCATCTCACTCATTGATGTGAATTTTCAATCATCCATCTTTTAAAGTCTAGGAATCAAGCTAGAGAATATTTTTTCTAAATATCTTATGTAATACGTAGCAAGGCACATTGCACCATGAATTTCTAGACTCAACAAAATTTGTGCACTTATAACGTCAATACGGTTTAGAGTTGAGGATTACTACAATTCCCATGGGAACCTTAAGGATCATTAATAGAGACTTTAACTTGTGAGACTTGTGCCTTTCACCTTTTCAGAGTGTTTTACGCAAACTCCGAGTCACAAGTTGATCCAACGTCGTTTGGGTCCGCAATTTAAATTATTGTATGATCTCATTATTCTTCATTTTTTGCTTGATCACTGAGAATGACATCTTTTTCGAGTTGTAAGAAACGCGTGTCTTGAAATTTGTCCTGAATACTAGATTTTCATCCATACACTTGCCACTTTTCCATATCTTATTTCCATTCACTCACCCATTACCTTTCCATATTCCCTCATCATCCATACACATTCCCCATTCATTCATATATCATTCATCATCATTTTTGAGAAAAAGAGTGTGATTTCAAATGTAAATGTATTCATTATTGGTTTGAAAAGAGAGAGAAAAAAAATCAAAAAAAGGGGAAAAATAGGAAAAATAGAAAAAAGAAAAGAAGAAAAAAAAATAGAGAAAAAGAAAAGAAGAAAAAAAAAGATTCTGTAATTAGTAGTTAGTTTTGAAATAAAGACATTTGTTCTTCATGTATAGTTCACTCTTCTCAATCTTATCGCATCCATCACTCATCCATTATCCATCATATCACTAACCTCATATCACATCCATCCTATTCTACCTCACCTCATCCCATATATCCCATTTCATTTCCCCCTCACCCATTATCATCCATATATTCCCCTAGGTGTTCGGGCAAATTAAAGTCGACGTGGTGAATAACTCAACCTTCTCGCTATAGTGATTAGCATTTCTTTCATGAAATCATTTTTCTTTCTAATTGTTCGTTATTTCTTATGTGTGTGTGAGATGTTTGAACTTGATAACATTTACTCACCTCCTCACACATAAGAGCGATATATCAGTGAGATTTGAAATTGAAGCGTTGATTCTGAAAAGGCAATCTAGGAATTACTCTTGTGATACTCGACCCGTTTTGACTGATTCACACTATACACGTTGAGTTCTAGGAAGGATGTGCCTTGAGTATTTACTTAGCTTAATCTTTTTACACATTCTAGCTTGTATTTCTCAAATCATTTATCTCATGATGGATTGTACGCTTATTCTACGTCTAATAAGATATTGACTTCCTTTTAATAAATCTTTGCAATTAAGAATTTTGTGGGTATATTCCCTACAAACCCTCACGAGACACAACTCGTCCTGTAGGGCAACCTATAGGTTTAAAGGCTTGTTGCACATGCTAAGTGCAATCGCAAGTGCCCGCTAAAGTGGTACACTTTTGGTTTCTTATCTAACTCTTTCTCTCTATCTTATTGCTCGAGGACTAGCAACGCTATGTTTGGGAGTGGTGTGATAAGCACCCAAAACTTTATATTTTATACCCTGAATAGACGTACTTTAGTTGCTAATTCTCGATAATATGGATCATATGTGCTTAAATCTTTATCTTGTAGGTTAAATGTCCGTTTGCGATTTCAAAAGCTATATATCAAGGCAAATGCACATTTTATGGAGCTAATTACCAACCCCATAACCTTATCTGAGCCTAATCCTAGCCTAAACCTACCCTAAACCTTGTGTGTGTTTTGTTTGTGTCCTTTTATATTTTTAATATTTTTTTTAGTTTGTGTCATTTTTATTTTTAGGATTTATTTTAGATTTATTTATAATTTTTAGGATTTATTTTCTATTTTTTATATTACTTTTTATTTAGTGTAATCTTATTTTGATTTTGATTTTTATTAGTTTTTAGTTTTTAGTCTTATTTTATCAGGATTAGTTTTTTTAGGAATTCACTTATTTTTTAGTTTTATTTGATTTTACATTTATGTAGGATTTTAGTTTTAGTTTTATTAGATTTTATTTTTATTTCCTTTTTAGTTTCTTTTGTTTAATTGAGACCTTATTTTATTTTTAGAATAGGAATTTAATTTTTAGATTTTTAGTTTTGTGATTTTTAGTTTTTTTTAGTGTTATTTTTAGGTGTCCAAATAAAACACACACATTAACACACTAACACACACACACCCTAACACTACCTATCCTCATCCTCACCTACATCCTATTATCCTATACCCTCAACCACACAATAACCCTCAACATCATCTTCTCCAACTTACACCAACCACCTTCTCTCTCCTCTGTCTTCCACCATTTTCAAAACCACTCTCTCATCTCTACCATCTCGTCCTAAATTCCATTAACACCACCACTACCAAACCCCAAACCCAAATCCCATGGCAGCCCGATACCCATACCCATTCCCAACGTTCGACTACATTCTGACCCCCTCTTTCGGCGACGACCAGCCACATCTTCGGCGTGATTCCTGCCGGAGCTAGCCTCATCCCCTCCGAAGTCAAGCTAGCCTCACCCCCTCTTCAAGCCTAACCCGCGGCCACCTCGATCCTACCCGAAACCTTCCGGACCTCCCGCCTTAACCCCTGTCCCAAATCCGGCCAGCCACACCCGCCAACCCGTATACCGATTCCAAACTTTCCCAACCCGAAACCAAGGTCCCAAAACCATTTGCCCATTTTCAAGCCATAAACCCATCTCCTTTGGAAACCCACTTAAATCCATTTCCCACTATGTCACCTATCCATGATTTTACCACCTGCACAAAACAAACCAAAGCCAAAGTCCCCACTTGTGCACATGTGTTAAATCCTCTTTTAACCCCAATTCTAAAAATGCCCCCCAACTTATCCCCACTCTCTCATAACCTCACCATCCACATGCTCCCTTGCCATTTTTCCTAATTTACCCCACCCAATACCTTACACACCATCTTGCACCTTTGTCTACCCAATTTACCCCCATGCTCCATACCTACTATTTAAGGAGAAGAACGCCAGCTTTTAAGGAAGCTTTTAGATAGGAATTTTTAGAGAGAGAATTAGATAGAGAAACACCATTTTTATTTTTTTAGTAGTTTAGTTTTTTTTTAGATTAGAAAAAAAGTCAATAAATTGAGTGTTGTAATTAATTGAGATGATGGAAGAATTGAAGAATTAATTCAATTGAAAACAATTTTGGTTTGATTACTCCTCTCTAATTTTCATTTATGCTCTTAGTTGATTCTAATTTTTATTGGATGATGATTATGGGTGGCTAATCACCGCATTCAAGGGATGAATTGAAACCCTCATGAATCCAATTTGATTTAATTGTAAATTCTAATTTTGTTAGTTTCCTTTGATTAGTAAATTTAATTCCTACTTACTTTCACATTGAGAAATGGAAAATCAACCTTGAGAAAGGAATGAAAATTGTAATGTCATTTGATCATTTGATTCAAACTAGAGATAGGCTTATCACTTGATTTAAATGTTAGTGTAATTTTCATCTACTCTTGTTTTTACTTTGTCTAATTAAAATTAGTTTGGTAAATCGATCCTAGCGGGTGATTTATTTAATTGATTTTAATTCATTTAGAGTAGTGCTTGTGGGGATTAAACTTACTTTTCTAAAAGAATATTCAATTAATTCATTAGTTTAATGAGAATTAGCTTTTGAATTATATGAATATTTTGGAAATTGACGAAATTAAAATAGTGCATGTTAGATAAATTTGTGTGAATTGAGGGTGGATTTTCCATCCTTTGAATATTTTCTCTCGTTTAGTTACATCTCACTCACTAATTTATATTTTTCATACTTTTATTTTAGTTTGATTACCCCTTTTCATTTAGTTATTAGTTAACTCATCCTTAACCACCCAAATTGTTTTAATATTTGAAAAAGCTAAAAAAAAGTAGAAAAGTAAAAAAGCACAAAAAGAAAATAAAAAGTTAATTACAATTGAATTTGTCTCTAGTTTCACCCCCTTGATGTTGATTGATACCCTTACTTACCTCTACACTTGAGTTTATATATTTTTGTAGGTATTTGAGGATTTTGATTAGAAGGACTTTTCAAGTAACGACAAAAGCAAAAAAATACACCGAAAAGTTTTTTCTATCAAATGCTCCCAGATAATATCATATCATCCAAAGAGAAGGATTGATCTAGTCGTCGTCAGGGACAATCAGAAGAAGCAGATCGACTAAAGTGGACAGGTGATTCAATATATTATCGAGTAGTAGAAGAGATGGCTTATTACCTTTAACGAGAAGAAAACCTTAGAACTTGAGCACCAAAGGGATGGAGAGAAGCAGGTCAGGCATGCTAAGTACCAGAGGCTTGGAAATCTCCTATAAATACTCGTCCTCATTCTCCACCATAATCAAATCTACCTAATGCTATCAACCCACAGACATAGAGTCATGACAGGACGCCCCCTCCACCTAACACCGGGTCTTGTCCTAGGTAGATATCCTTTCTGAAAGGCAAGGAGTTGGTCACCTATGTTGACTTGGATCATAGATACTTAAAAGTTTCCTACTCCATTACTTAGGTGTCCATGTTACCTCCTAACATGGTCAACTTGAGGTCATTTTATGTGGGACTCCTTCACAAAGAAGAGCTCTGTCATAATGTGTTGGTAACATTTAATTTTATTTAAAGGGTTTTTGATTTTTTTTCTTATTTTTTTCCTGCCTACCTGTCGCTTTTATTTGCACGGACCATACAAGTCACACATGAGCTTGCCACTGGGCAAACCACCGTGGAAGGGAAATGACTTTCTTCTTTACAATAACAATGTCTTAAAGAAAACATTGATAAAAAAGAAGAATGAGTTGACCAACCTCAATAATAATATAGAAGAGGAACCGACCGCTAAGGACAGGGAAGTAGAGGAGGCTGAGCAAACTCAAACGAAGTTTAGTCTCGCTGACATCGAGATAAACAAATTGAGAAAAGTGTACAACGTTCATTTTGGAGAGGAAAAATGAGGATGACTTCAAAAATCCTTTGATGAAGTTTTGAGGTGGCAATCCAAGAGGTTGTTTCACAACTGGACTATCACGAGTCTATTGTGTTCAACAAAAGATGGTTGGTAGGACTCCAGACGGGCAAGGTCCTTGAGGGCGACCCGACCTGCATCGAATATCCTCCTTTTGAGAATCCAATGGGATGAGGCGAAGAAGCTCCTCAGGTTCTAAATGATAATCCCCCTATTATTGAGATCAACCAGGCCATTAATGAGGTCGGTCGATCTTCTAATGACAATAACCAAATCATCGTCGACCCTATTCAATTAGAAGTGCTTCAACCTAAAACCTATCTTTTAAAACTCAAAACCCATTAATGGGGTTTTAATGATCCTAACCTTAAAACTAGCAACTAAACATGTTAAAACAATTAATACAACTTTTTAACAAATGAAAACAACTAATTGATGTACAAAAATTAATTATCAAAGGAAGAAAACAACTTAACAAAGCTCCAAAAAAATAAATACAATTTATATATATGGAGAAGATGATCAATAGTAACCTTACACACAAACCTTTAGAGAGAGAATGGAGAAAATATCCTAACACTAACCAAACCCTAACCTAATCTAATACAAAATGAAAGACTAAGAAAGATATCTCAAACAAATGAGGGTAAAAACTATATATATAAATCCAAGAATATAAAACTTATAAAATAAAGGTGCCAAATTTTCTCGGGCCGAATAGATTTAGCTCAAATCCAAATCGATTCGGTATAGGAAAAATTCAGGAGTATCGAGGGTGAATCGATTCGGACCCTTCATGTATGAATTCTTATGATTGGATCAATATAAGGAAAATGATGTATATTATTCATTATAAAATGGAATCATGAGCGGTAGGAGGCTACACAAAACTAGCTCAGAGGCCAACACTATAAAGCCTTTGGGTCGAAAACTCAACAGCTGAAATGCTTAAAATGCCCCTGAATGTGCTCTTTATGATGGAACTTTCTGGAAATGCGACCAAATTTCATGTTTAGCACCTTAATACGTACAAAAGCTCAATTATATCTCAAAAATCATATAAGCATACATAAAAGAGGTTGTTTAGTTAGTGACTTTAAAAAATTGGAAAAAAGGTATGTGAGGGGGCTAAAATGCATAAGTATAAAGGGTAAATAAATGTAATATTCAAGACGAATTACACCCCTAACTTACACATTACTACTCCCTTGTAATGAAATGTAAAGAAATAGTAACCACAAGTAGCACCATAAGAGGGGAACATGTACAAAGAAGATAAATGCCACTTTTGTGGGAGAACGATTGCATTTAGCCTATGAAATAAGCAGTTAAGCCCTAAGATTACCCTATTGAACAAGTGTTGTCTCGTGAGGGTTTTTGACGGATAAAACTCACAAACGTCAAAATTTTCTCAAAAAGTATGCCCAAATAACAATAGAAGACATGCTCAATAATAACGAGAAATATTTCAACATATCATTAGCATAGTGAAGAAAGTAGTTATTAACATTAGAATAACTTCATCACAATTGAATCCTTAAATATGGGAGGAAAAGAGAGCACATGATAGAAGTATTATTTGGAAAAAAATTTATAAACCGAATAATATTAAATCACGGCATGATATTCAATTCATCACCGATGATTACTCTCAACAAATGAAATCAGTAAGAAATAGGGTGCAACACACACGGGGAATGGGGGCAAAAGAATAATTATAAATGGAAACTAGGCCGCGTGCATGTCATCAATGAAGAACGCTATATATAAAATGAAAATTTGCAATCTCAATAAAAGATACCGTTCATCAAATGAAGTGAAATACATTTTCACATATTATCACAATTATTATGACTTTCAAATCAAGTTCATCTTAGGATTACGTGGAACTTGTATGGGTTATAATACACGTTTGGGGTTCAGGTGATGAAATAAAATGATATTTACATATTCAAAGGTGTTTGGGGATGAAACGCTTGGGATAAAGGAAAGTTCACGGGAAATTTTAAAATTGGAATATGATATCCATAACAAACATTGGATATAACATTGGAAAGCAAAAAATATTATTGAACACTATTTACACTACACCAAAATAGGTGGATGGTAATGACAAGATGGTGACCAGCTGGTCATGACCAGTTTCATGACCATAGACTTTCATGACCTAAATTGGAACTGGTCACGGTCTAGGGCCTGACGAGGTTAGGTCATGAATACGGTGTGTGACCATTGTAGTGGTAGAATTACACCAAAATTCCCTCCAACTATAATTACATCAAGAAAATACCTCCGCTTTCTTCTTTTTCTCCTCTTTATTTTGTTTTCTTCTTTTCTCTTTTCTTTTGTTTTCTTCACTTTTACTTCTCTTTCATTTTCACGTGATTAATTGCAACCACATAACCAGAACATCATTAAATCCTTGTAATCATTCCAAACAAAGGTATAGAAGGTGATATATGTATATATATATATATGTATACATAGTTTATAACTCCAATTTGAAGTTGATTGTGGGATTTTGAGTTATGAAACAAAAGGCTATATTTAGGCTCAACGGGGTTGAAGAGGGGAACGTATAAGGTGAGGTCAAGGTAAATATGGGTTAATAACAAAGATAGCCTATGATTCTTTCCTAAACTTTACACAATTCTCCACTCAAAATAACTTTGAAAAATAATGTCCAGTAACATATTAAATTTATAAACTAATTTAATGAACGATCAAATGAAATAATAATGAGATTACCAACGACTTAAACTTTTTCAAAGAGAAAAGAGTAATGTATAAATACTCACAAATAAAGGAAAGAAAAATACTCACTTGGTGCAAGTATATACAAATGAAACAAAAGATTAACGAGCTATAAAAATATTAAACCAAATCAATTAAACCAGAAAAGGGCATGTGCTCATGGGTTTAAAGTTTAATTCATGAAGGTTTTCATAATACTAATGATTCCAAGACTAAAGTCTAATAACTTCTAAAATAGAGAACATGCATCATTGAATTATCAATTAGATTGGGCATTTATTAAAATTTATCATCGAAATCCAAGGCAAAATGCCCAACAAAGGGGGAAAAAAAATCATTTCAAAACTTTCAATTTTTTTACAAAAAAGGAATACTTGGTAAAAACATGTGATCAAATCAATGAAACTCAAAATCAATGAGAAGAATATCCCATACCCCCCCCCCCCCCCTAAATTAAACCTTTGCTTGTCCTTAATGTGTTTCAAAAACTAAGTTAAAGAGAGGAAAAGAGAAATATTAACCAAAATGGAGCGATCTCCGATTAGCATAAGTCCAAAGATTCTACATAACATGTTATTAACAAGCATAACAAAAAGAGTAATAAAAATTTAACTAATTACAGTAGACTATAATTAAAATGGAAGAAAACGAAACAAACAACTATGTACAACCTATAATTTTAACTTCTAACTAATTACATACTAGAAGTTGAAGTTATTTAGGGACAACCCAATAAATTATTTGACTTTGAGGGATAATTGAATTCATGCCTCCCGAAAAAAATGAGTTTCCTTTATGCAACGAATGGCATGTATAAGGCGAAAGAAATGAACCATCACCATTTGAAGATTTTTAGAGGGTGTTGTGGGTTTGGATAAAATGGGAGACAAGATCAAATCAATTCAATTCAAAAATAATCAAAATTACCTCCTTGAGGTTTTTCTATTGCAATGGGAGGTAGGGCATGTGTGAGTGAATATCTCATCAAATGAAGCATCTCAAAGTAACATTTCCATTCAATAATTGGGTTAAAGTAATCAAAACTTTTATCCGAGTCTTGTGACAGTTACAATGATTGGGCAATGGTGGGAAACCAAGGTAATAAAGGAAACTCAACCTCAATAAAATTTGAATCATTAAAAATAGGTTGACATTCGAAAGCGCTTGGATCACTCTCAATGATTTCTTCTTTAAAAGTAGGTAGAGGTGAAACGCAAGTTTCAACCTCAATCGAGTTTTTAGAAAAATTCATTTCATCGAGTTGGACATTTTTTTATTTGTCCAAGCTTCATAACTCTCGAATTGATCGTTTAGTTTCTTATTCCCACGTTGTAAAGTTTCCCAAGTGCTTCGTTGAACAATCTCATTTTCAAGAATTTTGATGTAACCACCCATTATCATAGGTGGTGGAGAAATTTTTTTACGCTCAATTCTTTCATTTTCAAGAATCTAGAAGTATTAACGCATAGTCTAAGGGATATAACTTTGAAAAAGTGTTATCATAACAATTACCACTAACTAAGGAATTAAGATAAGACATTTTTAGAAATATCACCCGAAAAATCCAAACACACGACGAGCAACAAAATTTCATGTTTCTCGAAAAAAATTGTACAGGTCACAAAATAAGTATAGAGAATATATAATATATACACAAAGTTCTAAAACACTAAAATCTTATAATGCACCATTCCCCAACAATGGCGCCATTTTTTATAAGCCATAAATTTTATATCTAAAATATGTCGTAAGTTGTTTATGCCCTATACAAAAAACAACATCTTGGCACGTTATATGTGGAAGTGTAATGGAAAGTAGGGATCGAATACACATGGGAACGATATTTAGGATTAAATTGATTTAGTACTTAAAAAGGGCAAAGGTGTAAAATGTGATGATGGCAGAATAGGATTAACACTAGGTAATAAGTAAATTTCCCTACCATGGGTAATAACACTTAATAAGGAATTTGGTTTGAAAATAATTAACCGAGCATATGTAATTAATTATAAACATCAAATATGAAGTAATTTAATTAAGTAATGAAGATTAAACTTTCACTTGAATACGGTCACGAATGGATAAAAGTCACAAAATCACTATATATACTACCGTTGCATGATAAAGGAAGTTAAATGTCGAATATTCCGATTTCAATACACAAGGTTTCAAACAAAAGTCATTCAAAACAAGCCCTAGCTTTTAAAGCTCAAAACCCATTAATGGTGGTGTAAAGATTCCAATATTTAAACTAGCAACTACACATGATTAAAACAATTAAAAAAACTAAATAACAAATGAAAACAAGAAATTAACTAACAAAAACTAATCATATTATAACAAAGTTGGGTTACAAAGAAATTAACTAAGTTAGAAAGAAAAAACCAATAAAGAAGATGATGAACAGTAGCATACATAGCAAACCCTAGGAAAGAGAGAGGATAAAAGCTCCCAAACACCAACCAAAACTAAACTACAAATCAAGATATCTTAAACAAAATGAGGAAAAATCTATTTATACAGAACCCTAATGGAAAATGTATAACACAAAGATGCCAAACTTTCTCAGACCGAATTGGTTCGGTCCAATTCTAAATTAATTCGGTACAGGGGAAATCTGAGACTGTCAGGGGTGAATCGATTCGATCCAAATCCAAAACGATTCTGACCCTTTAGGTCTGACTTCTTATGCTTGGATCAATATACAAAAAATGCCATAACTTTTTCATTATAGATCGAAATAATGCACTATTAGAGGCTACATAAAGCTAGCCCAGAGGGCTAAACTTTCATAAAGCCTTAGGCCAAAGCCTAAATGATTAAATGATAAAATGCCCCCAAATGTGCACTTTATGACAGAACTTTCTCAAAATGTGACCACATTTCGTGCTTTGCACCTTAATACATACAAAAGCTTTACATATCAAAAATAATATAAACATATATAAAAGAGGTTATCTAGTTAACGAGAACAAAAATAGGAATTAAGGTACCCAAGGGGGATAAAATGCATAAGTAGAAAGGCTAAATTAATGCAATATTCGAGACAAATCACTAACCCATCACCTTTATTTATTGAATTTACATGCTCATATGTTAAATATATATTAATCAAATGACATAACAACAAAATACAAACATACAAACCATTCTCAGGAAAGTGTCAGTAAGCTGAGTCGCCCAAAATTTTACGCAATCCAAATTTTAAAATCCAGCTACTATCACCGCTTCTCTAAGTGAACAAATCTCGTCGCTATGAAGACACCCCCGAATATGTGTTTTTATACAAATACTTGCCAAGCATCAGCCTTTGATTAACGTATTTTTAATATATAAATATATCAATCCAACACGATGAAAATTCTATATTAAGTACTAGGCTCTATAAATACTATAATGTTGTATATTTTATGCCCGATATCCCATTAATCACACTCATAAATATGTCCCATTAGTTGAAACTATATTATCTTTGATCCCAATTCCTCTTGGGTACATTGGTGCTATATTAAGCTAAAATCCTAAAACCTAAGCCTTATAATGCATAGTTTGATATATTATCTATTATGGATGCATCCATTCCTAGTCCAAAAAATAAAATTACCAACCCAAGGACTACTACACCTCTAGGATTTTAGCCATGTCGATAAGGAATACTTAAATCTATTGATGGTTTTTGGTCCATCCCAATACTGAATATACACCTCCCTTCTCCTTCTACACCTCCAAACTAGTTTCAAGGAGAATACCTTCCAGCTAGTGATCACTCGACGATCATAATATGATATGAAAATATCAGTATCTACGGGCTCACACCCATTTTGACCCTCTGCCAAAGCTTACCTATGCCCACAGATACCTTTTCCCCCACTCAAGTAAATTTCTACACTTGCACACACACATCACATTGGAATTCATGTACTAACAAACTATATAGGATTTGATCTCATGGCTACATGAGTGCATACGCACAATACCGAGTCCTTCTCGTTAGCACAATCCTCAGTAATATATCCCATAATATATTGTCCCCGCAAATATGCATCCATATGTTAGCCCTCATCCATTATCACATTCCAATTGAAATGAGATATTCGAATATTTCAAATTTGTGACCTTTTATGCACCTCTATGCAAACATATAAACAAGTACACACTAATAACAATCAAACTACATAGGCTTATAGGCATGATACTGAGTCCTTCTCCTGAACAAAAGTTTTGATAATATATCTCTTGATATGTTGTCATAACAGAATCGTGCCCATCTCTCATATTTCCACTTTATCTCTCCTTAAACTTCAATTGAGATATTAAACTATCTCCATTCGAGATTTCTTATACATTTACATACTTACATACATAACCTTAACGGTCAGCCATTACCCAAGTCGAGCTTCTTTGCACCCTTAGATACATATTAGCATCCACTCGTTATCTTAGCCGAGATTACTCGCACAATCACATACGTGCTAACGGACAATCGTTAACCCATATACAGAGTAATAGACAAGCACCCTTATGTAACATGCCAGTTTAAGTGACATTAATACACTTCTCACTAATACATTTTTCATACCTAAGCTTCTATCGACGTTTTAAGGGATGCTCAAACTAAGGCCCCTAAATATATTCTAGAATAAACGAAAAAACAATCACATAATGTTAAGAGAAATAGCAAGCATATAATTAAAGAAGCATAAAGAACAAGTGGGGTGCCTAATACCTTCCCCATTCATAACCCGATTCTCAAACCCACACAAGAAGAATCTTTAGATCAACCGCAGACTTAAACTTACCTTAGAATTATCCTGAAAGAGTTAACCCGAACCTTTTATCTTTTTATATAAAATAAACTGGCGACTCTAAAAAATCGACAACCCCTCGTAAAAAACACACTTAGGCCTAGGTGCACCAAAAATTGGATGTTAAATATCTTCCGGGGAAAAATAATCAATCCCACTGAACTGATAACCCAACCTCGATGGGATCGAAGGAATGATAGACATTCACTCTGGCATCTACATCACACAATAGCCCCCCCCCCCCCCTCCCCACCCCCCACACACATTGGCACCATCACCTCTTGAGGCCTATAACACTACACATGGTCCTGGTGATAGATGAACCTGAAGTTAGAATTCGTGTTCCCAAGATCGTTGGTCACCTTGGTCGGTCTCTTAGATTTTCTCTGATCTGTAGAAGAATCTTATAAATAGGATCTTTGAATAAGTCTCCACTGCCTGGAAACTGTTTTCGATTGTCTGCGATTTGGATCGTTCCTTACCAATGTAACTTCATGACCCATTTTTCATTAGAGCAAACTAATTTTCTCCCTTGGAGGTATTTTTTAGGTCATTCTTCTTTGACTGGATGGAAATCTTGTCAATCAGAGTCTCAGTGGTGGGGAGTTCATCCCCTACTTTGGCATGTTTTTCAATGCTTTCCATGAGATTTTCCATAGTTGATATTGAATTCATTCATAAGGAGTGATAAAGATCCTTAGAAGTGGAAAGAAAGAAATTGAAAGATGAAATGGCTAGTTTCTCATTGTAGTTTTCTAAATCATTAAACAGTTCCCAATAGCATTATGTATATTGCTTGAGGGACTCTCCTTTTTCCTTTTAAGGGCGATCAATGAGTCGACCTCCTTGATCGTTTTGCTATAGGCAATGAAGCGAGATTTAAACTATTCAGCTTGCGCTCTAAATGAGGATATTTATTTGGGAGACAAATTTTATAAACACTTTAGACCGATCTCTCCAAAATTTGTGGGAAAGACTCGACATATAAGGGCATTATGGTGACTTTATAGAAACATCATCTACCGATAATGTCTGATGTGATGGGTGAGGTTCACCTTCTCGTAATAAGTTATGATCTTTGGTATAAAGAACTTAATTAGTATCTCTGAGGTCTCTACCTCCATGGTGAATGGTGAGGCGGAGAAATTCTCCAATCCTTTTCTTGCAAGGTCTTTCACAGTTCGTGCCAAATTTGGGTTCATCATTCCTTCCAACTCCATCTTAATGAAAATATAGAGTTCATCACTCCTAAATTTATTTGGATTCACTCTAAGGAGAGCCAATCTGCTACTTTGTGCATACGCGGTTGGGAAAACTAGAGGACGATTACAGATAATAGAATTATGAGTCGACGGGTGGTGGACATGCCATGGACCAGAGTGCATCATTCGAGGACTCCTTGACCTATAAGCCCTGCTAATATAGACATACATGTTGTTCCTAGGGGAACTAATTATCCTCTATTTGCATCATTCCAGAGTATGAGAATTGGATTTAAACTCTTTTGATTGCCCAGTCAGTTTCCTACTCAGATGGGAAATCATTTTACCAGAGTAGTCCTACCTTTCTTCATAAATACTAACCAGTCAGGGAAATCCTCTCCCCACAGGTCACTCAGTGGAGGTATTATAACATTGTCAACTAGGGGAAAAAATTTTAGGTGAACACCCCTTGACCTAGAT
Source organism: Sambucus nigra (assembly GCA_949130495.1). Lineage (NCBI taxonomy): Eukaryota > Viridiplantae > Streptophyta > Magnoliopsida > Dipsacales > Adoxaceae > Sambucus > Sambucus nigra. Next base: position 651,739,916 of record OX422208.1, read on the forward strand.
CCTTTGGGCAGTGAAGGAGTCTATAGCGAGATTGCTCCCTCCTGATAACTCGTACCTCAGATTCGATATGACATGTGTTATATGAATGATGAGACTGGTTGGCACTCATATTTTTGTAGGGGAGTTGTTTTCATGGTGTTACGAATTCAAAACTATCCCATAGATGACACAAAATTATAGGGGATATAAAATCTATAGTAAAAGGAATATTATAGTTTGGCCTCTGAAATATGAATACAATAAACAAAGGACACAGTATGTATGTGGTTCGACAGATTTTCATACCTACGTCTAGGGGGAAGGGAGGGAGATATGTTTATTTCTTAGAAGAACAAAGGATGATTGGAGTGTTAGGGTTGCTAGTTCAGAGTCCAGGTCACCGTGAGCAAGAAATAAATCGATACCCACAAACCGACTGAGGTCGCCCTTATTTATAAGTACAAGGTTTCTATCATTCTAAGTCCCTTTATGTTTATCCTATCAATGAGTTTTAAAGTTATACTATGATTTTTCATTCGCATCATCTATGTGATCTTCCTATATTGTCACTTAACTCCCCATGATATTCGGTCGGCTACGCTCCTCACCTTCTGCGAGCCACGTGTCAGTCCACGTGGCGTGATTAGCTACATTTCCTTTCAATTATTGTGCAAGGTTACTATATGCACATATAATAAATACATTGACAATGACCATCATCATATCTAACACTTCGTCCATTGGTAATCTACAAAATTATTAAAGACAAATCACTCTCAACCTTTGGTTATTGATAGGCTACAAATTTACAAACACAAATTATAATTTATTTTTCAAATTATAAATCATCACATGTTATTGGCACCTTCTTAAATCAACATATACAAACCCATAAATAATTATCACATTAATAACATGAAATGATTTAAAAACCTTTGAGTAGCTTTGGTCATATGGTACACTTATGTAAAAGGAACCAAAAGTTAAAATGAATTGAGAAGAGAATTATTCATACCAATATAATCTTCATGTATGCTCCAAAGATTTATTCTAGTTGTCAAAATTAACTAATATAAACACCCTATAGCATATAAATAATTACACATCATAAGAGTATTGAATGAAATGAATTGCCACTATAAACAACAAAAATAATAAATTGAAATGAAACTACTCTAGTGGGAATGTGCAATAATAAATGAAAAACCTATCACTAGATGTGTTAAACCTAACAAAAAATTCTTCATCTGAAAATACACTTAGACAACGACATTCAAATTACTCAAGAAGATATGAATATAAGTTATTTATTATAATTCTCATATGCATTTTTATGAAAAATAAAACAAGCAAAGTGCCATTAATTAAAGTATTCATCCAATGGATGTACTCAATACACCCTAGTTTAGTAATTTTAAAAAGAATTAAAGAGGGGAAACATACTATTAAAGTGACACTATGAAAGTAGAAGAAATAAGATATATGGAGATAGATTGTGTGTATTGGCAATAGGTATTGTTAGAATTTTTCAAAATATTAATGGGTATTAATTTTATGGAGATGAATTTTTATTTTGGGTCTTCTTGCAGATAAAGAACTTAAGTAAATGAGTGTAAAGGAAATGGGTGTAGTTTTTAAAGTTACACATAGAAACTTTACTCAATATTGGAAGGGTATATAACAAAAAGACAAAAGAATACCATTTTAATATGGTGCTTTGTGGTGGTGCACCACCATCGTGACACACATAGCGCATTCGCGCAACGTAAGAAAAGGAAATTGGGTAACTTAGGGTGAATTAGGCACTTTAATGTTGCAATTAACACTTGTTGGGTTGACTTGTTGTGATTTATATAGTGTGCACCCATTCGCTTATGATTAGATGTTAAATCTGGATTGTGCGGTCTAAATTAAGTCGAACATACACGATCCAATGACTATTGAGTCGCATGCCTAAAAAGAGGTAATTGTTCATGAATAATCACTAAAATGGTTATAAAAAGAGTTACAACCTCTATTTTGGAAACTAAAAATTATTGTGTTCTCTTCTTTCTATCCTCTATCCATTAGTATTATTAGTTTCACCTTTCAGAGTGTTCTTGGTTTTATTAAACTGTACATAGATGGCATCAAACAAGTGACATCACTACATTGTATCCTTAAGAAAATTTCTATAAGAAAATCCGTCTTGTACTCGCAATCTTTAATAGGAAGGGGAGAGATATTGTGTAAAATACAACGTGCCTAGAATGTTCTTTACAGTAACTTGGATTCATTCTTCTATTTTCCTTTCATTATTTCCAACACGTATGATCTCATTTAGTTCTTTTACCAGTTAGCATTCAATAATATGGCATATCAACTAACTTTTTAAGGACAAAATTCTAATCGAGTCAATTTATATGTAATTGGCTTAATTCCATTTGGACAAAATTTATTGAGTCATAGGTTAAAATTTTAGTTTTTGTCCTTAAGGCCTATGATGTGTAATTAAAAGTCGTAACTGCCAAGTTAAAGCAACATCAAGTACACGTCAAGTTTTCAGACGAGTTTATTCTTCAACATCTCAGGGATCTTAATGAGGTATGAATGCATATTTATGTTTGATCCCTGGATACTTTGCGGTGTTTGTTTTATTAAATGTTTTGAGGAATTTTTCGTAAAATGAATTTTAAAGAAAATATTATTTCACTCAATCAAACGAGATTTCAATAGTTATTCAAATGGAATTTCATTGTTCATTCGAATGAGTTTTAATCTGAAATAGTTTGTCATTTAAACAAGAATTTTCTATTTAATAGAATAATTTCATTCGAAGGGAATTAAAACGAGTTACACAGGTTCGTTCAAACAAGATTTTATTTCATTCAAAATAAAATGTTGACTTCTTGCATACGACCCTACATAACTCGTTCGAATCAGATATCTAAAAAAACATGTCGCCTCAAAATTTATATTTTCTATAAATACTTAGGTCTAGCATCAGTTTTTAAAAGGGTTTTGTAATACCCCGTACTTTTGGCTATATTTATTTTTGGGATTAATTAATTAAATGCATATTAATTGGAAATTAATCCGGGTTAAAAATACTAACGAGATGCGAGTTGGTATTTGATTATGTGCATACATGTTTTTATATGAATATTGGATTATGAAAATTTTGTCGTGAGATTGATATACGACATTTTAGAAATTTTGTTGAGACGCGTGTGACCGCCGCGTCATGGTATATTAGTTTGATTAGAAAAGTGAATTAAAATTCTATAAACCGTATGGTCGTTTTGAGTGTGCCAACGCGTCCGGAAGGGTCGAGATAGTTAGAAAACACTAGCCGGGGGTTTTGTTTGGGTCCCGGGATATTTTTAGGCCATACCGGCAACATAAAAGGCATTTTAGTAATTTTGTATTTTTGGAGAATTAATAATGACGAAAATTAGGAGTCTTAATCTGATGTGGATTTAACCCACTAAACCCACTAACCAGCCCATATTAACCCATTAAGCTACGGAGGTTATCATTTAGGTTTCCAACTTTCCCAAAGAAAACCCTAGCCACCATAGCCACCTTTGGAGAAGAAGCTTGGAGAAAGAGGGAGAGAGGGAATTCTGCAGAAATCTTCACCAAACCAACACCAAAATCAGAAATCGAATCAAGGCAAGTGATTTAAATTACATTTTTTATGCAGTGAATGCTTCTTCCATGTTAGAAATCTTGATAATCTATCTTAATTAAGAGTTAAAGGAAAACCCATGAAATTTGAAGTTATTAACTTAATTTTGTGTATAGGTTTGCATGTAGAAACATTGCTTGAAGATTGAATTCAGAGATTTCATTTTTATGTAGGGTAAAAACGGATTAAATTCTGGGATTTGATGATGATAAAAATCTAGGGTTCATGTTCTTGAAAAATTGGGGGAAAAGTATAGAATCTTGTGATTTAATGATGTTTAGGATACATTAATGCCTTAAAAGATGTTAGTATATGACCTTAGCATGTTTTAGGATGATTAAAGAACTTAAAACATTGTTGGAACGAACTTTGGAGAAGATTTGAGGAGTAAGAATGGTGAAAAACGAAATTTAGAGAAATCTGGGACGAAACTGGTAGGTCGTTAGAAGCCCCTGCCCAGGTCGTTCGAACGAACTCGTTCGAACGAGCTTCTAACGAATTGACCAGTCGCTTCTAACGAAAGGGGACTTCGTTCGATAATCTCGTTCGAATGAGATATCGTTAGAAGGTACAGTTCGTTCGAACGAACTGGATCTCGTTCGAACAGTCTCGTTCGAACGAGACTTCTAACGAGTTGACAGTGGAATCTCGTTCGAACAGTCTCGTTCGAACGAGACTTCTAACGAGCTGGCAGTCTGGGCCTTTTTGGACTGTTTCGATTTTTGGAGTCCCGTAAACTTGTTCGAGGATATAGATAACATTCCGAGGATGATGTAATGATAGAATTAGGACTTTTATTACGAGGAGTAAATGACATATGAGAGATTTAAATCAATGAACCGTTTGGGTTGTGACGTGAGTGTCTACTGCGACGTGAGAATAGATTATAACGCGTATGATTATAAATCGGAATCGCATAAAGTGTGTAAATTATATATTGGTACTAGAATGAGAATAGTACTACAATTAAACTACGGGATTACTAAGACGTGTGTTTACTTAGTATTGGTATATAAATTGTGTGTATGACATACCTACCATACTTGTTATCACGGGAGGTTTGCGTTCGCTTAGGGCCCTCTAATCCTAATGTTGCCCGAATTTAGACTGGTTACCTTGATGAACATAGGTCATAGAAAGACTTATTGGGATATTAATAAGTCCGCTGATCGTAGGAGCGTAGGTATGTGCGTGACCTATGTGATGTGACTGTGTTCGCCTCCATTATTTGTGATGTTGTTATCTGTGAACTATTCCTGAGAGATTCGGAATATGTAATCCTTATGTACGTGATGTACCGGGATGGATAGCAGAGTATGTGTGCACCGCAGCTTAGTTCTCGGGGTGCTTATATTGTATATTTATGATGTGAATAATATACACTTAATTAATGGGAACCTTCATGTTATTGTTGTGAATATAATTACGGTATTGTTTCGAGAAATATAACGAGTTAACTGATAGTGATATATATTGCATATTGAGCATCTGAGTTTACGTTAAACCCCTACTTAATTACGAGCGTTATAATGTTAATAGAACCGAGTAATACGGGTAGGACCTATGACAGTCTAGCTAGATATGATGGCACGTAGCTAGTGGCTTGTGTCGTTGTAGATGGGTACTTACGTTAGGAGTGCACAGTTAGCCGAGAGGTGAGAATATCATGTGATTGCACGTCCTAACATGTACTTTGCATTTAATGTTTTAAATGTTTTTAAGCACTTGCAGGTTTTTAAAATATAACTCCACATTCGGGCTCTGACCCATTTGCTTTTCAAATCTATTTTTCTTTGTAAAACCATTTTAGGTGCCCAGCCACAAGGACACCATGCATAGGATACTCATTCAGGTGACGAGCTGTAGCTGTTTGTGGAAGCTACAGGGATTTGCTTGTAGACGCTTCTATCACTTGGATTCCAGATTCATCATCTATCAGTTGTAGGGCATGTTGCCCATTTCTATTAGAGTTACTTTTCCATTACAGTTTTCAGACTTTGGCATGTATTGATTTAGTATTCAGTTTACTTATCAGTTGTGGGATTTGTAGTGAGGAGTTTTCCTCCAGACTTTATTTACGTTATGTGATGGTTATTCTATTCACTACTTTATGGTGAATGGTGTTATTATTCTTTATTACACTTGTTGCATGTTAATCAGACTTTAATTAAAATTTGGCACTTACTTTTTAAATACTAGGTGGTTAGTAATAATAAAAATGTTTTCGACAGTGATGCTATTAACTGAGCCAACTTGGCATTTTGAATTAATTTAATAAAGGAGTAGTTACCCGGTATTTAATTAGTCGGGGTGTCACAGGTGGTATCAGAGCATCAGGTTCTAGTGTCCTTTAGGATCTGATGGCTTATTATGTTTCCGCTAAGTTTCTTTGATATAGAGCCCTAAATTTTAGGACTGTTGTACTCTTTTTGTGTATGCTTCGTTCTTCAGCTATTTTAAGTTTATAAACAGCGAACTTATAAACTTTGTTCTTATTTCAGATGCCTCCACGACGTGCACGATGAGTTCCCAGGGATGCAATGCCCGAACCCCAGCCCGCTCCAGTTCAGGGTATGATGAACGCCGCTGAGGTTGCAGCTATAGTAGCCCAAGCGGTAAATGCCGCCATTGTCGTTGTTCAGCAGGCACCACCTCAGGTGCCGGTTGCCGCGCCAGTACAGGCAAATGCATTCCCGTCTGCTTGGGAGCGTGTACGTGACGCTTTTCAAAAAGCGCATCCGCCAGAGTTTGCAGGTAGCTCAGATGTAGTAGTCTCAAGCCAGTGGAGGAAGGATATGCAGAGGCACTTGAGGATGTATGAGTGCACGGATGTTCAGAAGCAGGTGCTAGCTACTTTCAAGCTAGTTGGATCTGTGCTACAGTGGTGGGAGTCTATTACCACCATGGAGGAGAGGGATACTCTCACTATTCAGGACTTCTGGGTGCGGTTTGACCACAAGTACTTTCCGTCGGCTGTTCACACGGAAATGAGGAGGAAATTGATGAGTCTAAGGCAGGAGGGTAAGACTGTGGCCGAGTATGAGGCCGAGTTCACAAATCTGCTGAATATCGTTCCAGATGAGATACCAACAGAGAAGAAGAAGATTGAGAAGTTCACCGACGGGTTGACTTGGAGGATCCGTCAGCATCTGTTAGGGAACCTTTCGTTGGCCACGTATTCCGATGTGGTTAACGCTGCTTTGTTACACTGCCAGGACCACCGCTTTCATATGACTGAGGGCAAGAGGTCGGGAGAGTCTAGCCATCAGGGCAGGAATGGAGGACATGGTGCCGGTGGGGCACAATCTGTTCAGGGGCAGAGACAGGGTGAGCAGGGTTCGCAGCAGGGGGATCCGAAGAGGTTCCGATCATGGAACTACAGACAGGGACAGGGAGGTTTTTGTCAGGGCCATCAGGGTCCAAACGGCCATCAGGGCCAACCGGGGCAGAATGGGCAGCAGTTTCACCAGGGCCAGCAGGGCCAAGGGAGGAACGGTAACGGCCACCAGGGCCGGGGACAGCAGGGGCAGAGAGGAGGGAACTTCCCAGGGAAGTGTTTTGTTTGTGGCAAGACTGGCCATAAGGGACAGGATTGTCCTGATAGGGGCAGGGCCCCACAGCAGCAGCAGCAGGGTGCTCGCCAGGAGCCACAGAGGCCTATGTTTCCCACCGCTCTTCCCGCACCGCCACAGATGGCAGCATTGCCACCCATTCCAGCAGTCCCAGTCCAGCAGGGGCAGCTACAGTATGGACGTGTCTACAACGTCCACCAGGCTGCAGTTCCACAGGCACCGCCCGCGATTGAGGGTACGTTTCCTATCCATGGCACTATGGGTCGGGTGTTATTTGATACGGGTGCTACACATTGTTTTATAGCTACACACTTCGCGAAAGCTTTAGGATTGTTAGCTACGGCAGAGAGCACAGTGACGTGTGTCGACTCACCATTGGGGAGTGGGTCACTTATTTTCTTTATATGCCAGGGAGTGGGGGTAGAGATTGGTGGTTTGGTATTACCTGCAGACATGTTAGTATTAGATATGCATGTTCATGATGTGATTATCGGTATGGATTGGCTCGTAGCTTATAGGGCCATGATTGATTGCTTCAGCGGGAGCATTGTTTTTGCCATTCCGGGGCAAGAGATGTTTATAGTAGCGATGCCTCGCCCAGAGGGAGGATCGATCGCTCATCTGTATTACATTGAGGAGGATACCTCTAAGGAGGTAGTGATTCCTTTAGATTCTATCCCAGTTGTCAGGGAGTATTCAGATGTGTTTCAGGAGATACCAGGCTTACCCCCCAGTCGAGAGATAGACTTTGTTATAGATTTGCTACCGGGTACGAGACCTATAGCACGCGCACCGTACCGTATGGCTCCAGCTGAGATGAGGGAGTTACGGGATCAGATAGAGCAGCTGTTAGGTCAGGGCTTTATTCGCAGGAGTACCTCACCTTGGGGCGCTCCAGTTTTGTTTGTGAAGAAGAGGGACGGTTCACTGAGACTGTGTGTGGACTACCGAGAGTTGAATAAGGTCACGATACGGAATAAGTATCCGTTACCTCGAATCGATGACTTATTCGACCAGTTGAGAGGAGCTTCTTTCTTATCAAAGATTGATTTGAGATCGGGATACCATCAGTTACGTATCCGGGAGGAGGATGTCTCGAAGACCGCGTTCTTGTCGAGATATGGTTCTTACGAGTTTTGGGTTATGCCTTTCGGTTTGACCAACGCTCCAGCAGTGTTTATGGACTTGATGAACAGAGTGTTCAGGGATTTCCTAGATCAGTTTGTCATTGTCTTCATTGATGACATTCTGGTTTACTCTCAGACAGAGGAGGAGCACGCCGAGCATTTGAGGCAGGTTTTACAGACACTTCGTCAGAATGAGTTGTATGCAAAATATGAGAAGTGTGAGTTTTGGCTGAAGGAGGTCCAGCTTTTGGGACACATTATTTCCGACCAGGGAATATCTGTTGATCCGGGGAAGGTATCAGCGGTGAGGGAGTGGGGACAGCCCACGACACCAACGGAGATTCGTAGTTTCTTGGGTCTAGCAGGATACTACAGGAGGTTTATTCGGGGTTTCTCGAAGATAGCAGGTCCTTTGACACATCTGACTCGTAAGGGTGTGCCATACATCTGGAGTGATGCATGTCAGTTGGCATTCGATGAATTGAAGGACAAATTGACCTCAGCACCTGTGTTAGCATTGCCGAGACCGGGAGTTGAGTATTTGGTTTACACCGATGCGTCTTTGCAAGGACTGGGAGGTGTATTGCAGCAGGAGAGACAGGCCATAGCTTATGCTTCCCGTAAGCTTAAGCCTCATGAGAAGAATTACCCCACGCATGATTTGGATTTAGCGGCAGTGGTATTTGCCCTACGGATTTGGAGGCACTATCTTTTGGGGGAGAAGTTCCTATTGTTCACGGACCACAAGTCCCTACAGTATCTGTTCACGCAGAAGGAATTGAATATGCGGCAGCGTAGGTGGCTTGAGTTTGTGAAGGACTACCAGTTCGACAATCAGTATCACCCAGGTAAGGCTAACGTGGTAGCAGACGCGTTGAGCCGCAGGCCAGCAGATGAGGTGGCAGAGGTGTGGAAGGCTAAGTGGAAGGAATTGGGACACCAGGATGCAGTGGCCCGATCTTTCATGTCTGTGATGACCGTTACACCGCAGATTGTCACGAAGGTACTACGGGCACAGGCTAATGACTCATTCTGTCAGGAGCAGATAGTTCGATTACTAGCAGAGGGAGCTCAGTCCTATACCGTTAGCTCAGACGGGGGATTACGCTTCAATGGGAGATTGGTAGTTCTGGAAGGGGATGAATTGCGACACGATGTGATGGCAGAGTTGCACGGCTCACGATTCGCGGTACATCCCGGAGGGGACAAAATGTACCAAGACATGAGACGCCAGTATTGGTGGAGCGGTATGAAGAGAGATATCGCTGAGTTTGTTTCGAAATGCGCCACTTGTCAACTTGTAAAAGTGGATCATCAGAGACCGGCAGGATTGCTACAGCCGTTGGAGGTCCCGGTGTGGATGTGGGAGAGCATATCCATGGACTTTATCACGGGGTTGCCTACGTCGCAGAGGGGTCACGACTCCGTTTGGGTAATTGTGGACAGGTTGTCCAAGGTCGCTCACTTTTTACCCGTTAGGACTGACTACACTACGGGACAGTATGCCCAGCTCTTCATTTCAGAGATTGTGAGACTTCACGGTGTGCCCCTAAATATCGTGTCTGACAGAGACAAGATATTTGTTTCGAGGTTTTGGGAGAGTTTCCAGGAGGACATGGGCACGGAATTACGGTTGAGTACGGCTTATCATCCACAGACCGATGGGCAGACTGAGCGCACAAACCAGATGTTGGAGGACATGCTACACATGTGCATTATTGACTTTGGGGGTGGATGGGAGCAGTACCTTCCACTGGTGGAGTTTGCTTACAACAACTCCTATTAGTTCACTATTGGCATGGATCCGTTTGAGGCATTGTACGGTAGGCCTTGTCGTTCCCCAGCATGTTGGTTAGAGGTGGGGGACAACAAAATGCTTGGGTCGAAAGTGATTCAGGATACTTCAGCAAGGATTGAGTTGATTCAGAGTCGCATTCGGGTAGCTCAAGACAGGCAGAAGAGTTATGCTGATGCGAAGAGATTTTTTAGGGAATTCCAAGTAGGGGACCAGGTTTTGCTCAGGGTATCTCCTATGAAGGGGATTATGCATTTCGGGAAGAATGGGAAGTTGGCACCAAGGTATGTGGGGCAGTTTCCTATTATTGAGCGGATCGGACCGGTTGCGTATAGACTCGGGTTACCGGAGATTTTGCATCGGATTCACGATGTGTTCCATATTTCCTCGCTGAGGAAATACCTTAGAGATAATTTGGCTCATTCTCACATTGTTGTGGAGGACATCGATCTCCAGCCGGATAGCTCCTACGAGGAGGGGCCGATTGCTATTTTGGACCGAAGCGAGAGGAAACTGCGGTCAAAGATAGTCCCGTTAGTACGTGTTTAGTGGCGACATCACAATGTCGAGGAGTCCACATGGGAGCGCGAGGATGAGATGCGCGAACGTTATCCAGAGTTATTTTTAGCAGGTACCTTCTAGTTTCGAATTTCGGGATGAAATTCAGTTATTAGGGGGGAAGTATGTAATACCCCGTACTTTTGGCTATATTTATTTTTGGGATTAATTAATTAAATGCGTATTAATTGGAAATTAATCCGGGTTAAAAATACTAACGAGATGCGAGTTGGTATTTCATTATGTGCATACATGTTTTTATATGAATATTGGATTATGAAAAATTTGTCGTGAGATTGATATACGACATTTTAGAAATTTTGTTGAGACGCGTGTGACCGCCGCGTCATGGTATATTAGTTTGATTAGAAAAGTGAATTGAAATTCTATAAATCGTATGGTCGTTTTGAGTGCGCCAACGCGTCCGGAAGGGTCGAGATAGTTAGAAAACACTAGCCGGGGGTTTAGTTTGGGTCCCGGGGTATTTTTAGGCCATACCGGCAACATAAAGGGCATTTTAGTAATTTTGTATTTTTGGAGAATTAATAATGACGAAAATTAGGAGTCTTAATCTGATGTGGATTTAACCCACTAAACCCACTAACCAACCCATATTAACCCATTAAGCTACGGAGGTTATCATTTAGGTTTCCAACTTTCCCAAAGAAAACCCTAGCCACCATAGCCACCTTTGGAGAAGAAGCTTGGAGAAAGAGGGAGAGAGGGAATTCTGCAGAAATCTTCACCAAACCAACACCAAAATCAGAAATCGAATCAAGGCAAGTGATTTATATTACATTCTTTATGCAGTGAATGCTTCTTCCATGTTAGAAATCTTGATAATCTATCTTAATTAAGAGTTAAAGGAAAACCCATGAAATTTGAAGTTATTAACTTAATTTTGGGTATAGGTTTGCATGTAGAAACATTTCTTGAAGATTGAATTCAGAGATTTCATTTTTATTTAGGGTAAAAACGGATTAAATTCTGGGATTTGATGATGATAAAAATCTAGGGTTCATGTTCTTGAAAAATTGGGGGAAAAGTATAGAATCTTGTGATTTAATGATGTTTAGGATACATTAATGCCTTAAAAGATGTTAGTATATGACCTTAGCATGTTTTAGGATGATTAAAGAACTTAAAACATTGTTGGAACGAACTTTGGAGAAGATTTGAGGAGTAAGAATGGTGAAAAACGAAATTTAGAGAAATCTGGGACGAAACTGGTAGGTCGTTAGAAGCCCCTGCCCGGGTCGTTCGAACGAACTCGTTCGAACGAGCTTCTAACGAATTGACCAGTCGCTTCTAACGAAAGGGAACTTCGTTCGATAATCTCATTCGAACGAGATATCGTTAGAAGGTACAGTTCATTCGAACGAACTGAATCTCGTTCGAACAGTCTCGTTCGAACGAGACTTCTAACGAGGTAACAGTGGAATCTCGTTCGAACGAGACTTCTAACGAGCTGGCAGTCTGGGCCTTTTTGGACTGTTTCAATTTTTGGAGTCCCGTAAACTTGTTCGAGGATATAGATAACATTCCGAGGATGATGTAATGATAGAATTGGGACTTTTGGGTTATTACGAGGAGTAAATGATATACGAGAGATTTAAATCAATGAACCGTTTGGGTTGTGACGTGAGTGTCTACTGCGACGTGAGAATAGATTATAACGCGTATGATTATAAATTGGAATCGTATAAAGTGTGTAAATTATATATTGGTACTAGAATGAGAATAGTACTACAATTAAACTACGGGATTACTAAGACGTGTGTTTACTTAGTATTGGTATATAAATTGTGTGTATGACATACCTACCGACTTGCTATCACGGGAGGTTTGCATTCGCTTAGGGCCCTCTAATCCTTGTGTTGCCCGGATTTAGACTGGTTACCTTGATGAACATAGGTCATAGAAAGACTTATTGGGATATTAATAAGTCCGCTGATCGTAAGAGCGTAGGTATGTGCGTGACCTATGTGATGTGACTGTGTTTGCCTCCATTATTTGTGATGTTGTTATTTGTGAACTATTCCTGAGAGATTCGGAATATGTAATCCTTATGTACATGATGTAACGGGATGGATAGCAGAGTATGTGTGCAGCGCAGCTTAGTTCTCGGGGTGCTTGTATTGTATATTTATGATGTGAATAATATACACTTAATTAATGGGAACCTTCATGTTATTGTTGTGAATATAATTACGGTATTGTTTCGAGAAATATAACGAGTTAACTGATAGTGATATATATTGCATATTGAGCATCTGAGTTTACGTTAAACCCCTACTTAATTACGAGCGTTATAATGTTAATATAACCGAGTAATACGGGTAGGACCTATGACAGTCTAGCTAGATATGATGGCACGTAGCTAGTGGTTTGTGTCGTTGTAGATGGGTACTTACGTTAGGAGTGCACAGTTAGACGAGAGGTGAGAATATCATGTGAGTGCACGTCCTAACATGTACTTTGCATTTAATGTTTTAAATGTTTTTAAAGCACTTGCAGGTTTTTAAAATATAACTCCACATTCGGGCTCTGACCCGTTTACTTTTCAAATCTATTTTTCTTTGTAAAACCATTTTAGGTGCCCAGCCACAAGGACACCATGCATAGGATACTCATTCAGGTGACGAGTTGTAGCTGTTTGTGGAAGCTACAGGGATTTGCTTGTAGACGCTTCTATCACTTGGATTCCAGATTCATCATCTATCAGTTGTAGGGCATGTTGCCCATTTCTATTAGAGTTACTTTTCCATTACAGTTTTCAAACTTTGGCATGTATTGATTTAGTATTCAGTTTACTTATCAGTTGTGGGATTTGTAGTGAGGAGTTTTCCTCCAAACTTTATTTACGTTATGTGATGGTTATTCTATTTACTACTTTATGGTGAATGGTGTTATTATTCTTTATTACACTTGTTGCATGTTAATCAGACTTTAATTAAAATTTGGCACTTACTTTTTAAATACTAGGTGGTTAGTAATAATAAAAATGTTTTCGACGGTGATGCTATTAACTGAGCCAACTTGGCATTTTGAATTAATTTAATAAAGGAGTAGCTACCCGGTATTTAATTAGTCGGGGTGTCACAGGTTTTTGCAAAAATGAATTTTATAGTCAAATTTAAAACCTCCCAAACCCTAGTTCACACCCAAATTTGGGAACTAAGAATCCTATACACATATGTTTATTTGATATATCATTTGGACTACTTAGTTGTTCGCTCTACCTATTGAGAGTGTTTCTAGATGTGGAGACCATGTTTGTGTTGTGTGATGGCAGGAGTAGTCACAAGACAAGTAAGATTAGTGGGATATCGAGATATGGGAAAATGCATACGTTGTTTGCTTATTGGAATGCGTCCAATCGTGGTTGGGAAGAAGGTTACAAGGAACAAGGAAGCACGTCAAGGATTGAAGACATTCAATATGTGAGTAAGTCTAATTTGTATATGTAAAAGAACCTATATCGTAGTGGACTTACGTGGTTGGGCCGTCCGAGGAATTTTCTTATTATGGATTTTTCTCGTACATCGTCGTGTTATGGTTTGCTATTTTAGATGCTTAGTTCAAGAATAAAATTGTAAAACTGATTAGACAACACTCAGGTTTAATTGGTGCAAAGATAAAAATTGAAAAAGAAATTAGTGTGTATTTGATAAACCGTATAACCCTAGGGCACTAGTGCATTTTTAAATTGGTATCAGAGGGGGTTACACTAGCTTGCTATATTTAATCCATGTTTTTGTTCATGTTTAGTTTTTTATGGATTTAAACTGATAGGGGAGTTCTGATATCTGACCTCCATTATTTGATGGACAAACTATCCATAACGTAAGGTGTGGATGCAATTTTTCTTAAAATTGATTGATAAAAATGTTAGTAACTCTGTTGAGTATGGGTGGATTCCTCCCCCCAAAGGTGATGCTCCGAAAGCATTCAACTCTTGGACAACGGCTATAAAAAATGCCTCAATTTTTAATTCCAATGGTGTAAATTCTATCTTCTGTGTTGTCACTACAGAAGAATTTAGGAGTATCATGACTTTTAAGAGTGTGAGAGACGCTTGGGATATTTTGAGAACCTCACTAAGAGTACAGATGTTGTTAGGGTTTCCAAATTACAAAATCCAATGACTAAGTTTAAGATAATTAAATGTTAGAGAATGATTATTTTGATGAGTTATATACTAAGTTGTCGGATATTATCAATTCATTATTTAACTTAGGAGATCTTATCTCCGAGCCTAGAGTGGTGGGTAAAATTTTAAAGTCATTTCCTAAAAGATTTAATGCCACAGTCACGGTCCTAGATTCCCTAGGTGTTGTCGACACTATAAGAGTCCAAAAACTTGTAGGTTACCTTCAAACTTATGACATGAACATGTGTCCTCCAAAGAAAAAAGATGAAAATAAAGAAAATGTGTTTCTTTGAAAACCAGAAAGGAGGATGTGTCAAATTTTGATAGTGATGATAAACTTAATGATGAAGTGACAGCTAGGTTTGCTCGAAAGTTCAAGAAGTTTCTTCAACTTAAAAAAGATAGGAGTTTAGAAAAGAAACTTAAGAAATTTTATGACCGTTATAGGAAGAAAATAGATGATCCTAAGAAGGTAGGTGATCGATACAAGTGCTTTGAATGCAAAGAATTTGGGCATTATTCCTATCAGTGTCCCACTAATCAAGGAAGGAGGCCAAGAAATCGAAAGTATATAATTTTATCCTTAGTGACAGTGAGTTGAAAGAGGAATGTGATTCCCCCATTGATCATAACATCACCGCGTTCATGACTACTCATTTGGTCTTATAAAAAGTCTTATATTATTTAAGATGATCATTTTGAATATTGTTCTGAGGTTCGATCTTGTGATTCCCAAGTGAGAATCAATGAAGAAGAAGAAGAAGAAGAAGAAGAAGAAGAAGAAGAAGAAGAAGAAGAAGAAGAAGAAGAAGAAGAAGAAGAAGAAGAAGAAGAAGAAGAAGAAGAGGAGGAGGAGGAGAGTGAACTTAATGTTGCCTTTTGTGAGTTGTACACTTAGTCTTGAAGTTAAAAAAGATAACTTGAAGTTAGAAGAAAATTTGAAGGAACGTTCCATAGATAATGATTACAGTAAGCTATATTAGGATTTGAAGTCACTTAAGAAGACTCTTAGGGATAAACTCGAGTATGTTGAGGAAGAGAGAGATACAACCTTCGTAGTTTGATGGAATTTATAAAGAAAGATTCTGAAAGAGTCCATTGAGTTTGAGGAGACTAAGCATTTACTTGATTCTCAGATTGAACATTTAGAATAGAGATTGAGAGACTCAAGTCACATAAAATTTGATTTGTAATCTAGGCCAGAAAAATTATATAAAATGTTAGACACGTCCAAATATATAATGACAATTTTGGAATTATCTCTGATGATGACAAGGCTCCCACTACTAAAGCCAGGACCATGTTTTTGATAGAATCAACCATTTCTAGGGATATTATAAAAGGTCAACCCAAAGGTAATATTCACAGTGTCTACATTTTCTCACATTGCAGTAGGAAAGGCTACCTTAGATATTTTTTTATGATCTTAGAAAAGGTCCTAGGAAGTCTAACTCTAGTGTCACCAAGGTTCTCCAAACCCAGGATCGTCATGCTACACCTATGTTGGTTAGGAGATCCAATTTGGAGGCGCTTAATGTTAAGCTTGTTGATTCTCACATGCTTTTACATGATATTTCTCATGCTATATATAATATTTGATTGTGCTTGCATTTTTTCACACACTAGATTTTATGATTCATGTTATATGTTATTGTTATTTGTATGATGTTTGAGTCTTCAGTATTTTTATTTTTTATTTTATTGGGTATTATTGAGCAAAATGGGAAAAAAAATGTTTGCCTTTTTGAGTTATTTTTTAAATTGGTGCTTTCTGAAACAAAATTTATAACTCTAAAAGATTTTTTGTTTGTTTGTGTATTTTGGTTTTACACATTATATGTAGTATATCGGCGTGTTTGAATCCCATTTGTTCTATGTTTCCATGTGGCTAGGATATTTGGTTATGATTTTCGATGCTTGGATTGTTCTTAATTTTGTGTGGGGAGTTAGTCGACTTTAATTTGCTTTATGGACTCACTTTGCATATGCCTCTAAACACACTTGCATGAGATCTTTTGGATTATAGCTACCTATGTCATCTGATCTAAGTAAGGTTTTCTCCTATCAATATTCTCATATACATAAATTTTTAACTATAGGGATTTGTGCATGTAACAACCATTGCCTGAGAGTTTTTTAATTGAAAAATATGAGTGAACAGTGAAAAAAGGGCTAAGAATGGATAAATCTTCCTTACGTTAAAGACCACCATTAGCAAGATCCTAAAAGAAAAGAAATTTTCCAAGGCCAACTTTTTGCATTGATGTTTCAAAAATTGATATCTTCAAAAAAACGAGAGTGAAAAAGATATATGTTTATTTTGAGGGTTTTAAAGTTGAAAATCAATGGCTTTGCGCTACGAGTCCTACTTAAGCTTAAATGTTTGGCGTTATTAATCCGAGAATATATTTTCAAAGATATTGTGAATTGTATATGTTTATACATTATGAGTTCTTTACTTGTCACTTGAGGCTAAACCGAAGTTTGATAGTTTAATGTAGTCAAGTAGAACTCCTTGAACATATTTTGAGTGATTAGGTAATATTTTTTTATTTATATTTCACGTCCCTTCACTCCATACCACATTATTTTTTAGACACGCTAATTCCATACGAGTGTGGAAAACTTATGTGTTTTGTGTCTTATATTGTGTTTATACACATATATTTATCGGCTTCATTGGTATATAAGTGCTTATATACATGATATGTTTGTTTTTAAGTCTTTGCATTAAATGTAATCCATGTTTACCATATGCTTAATATTCGATTCAAATTGGCATGTCATAATGATCATAATGGTATATTTTGTTGCATGTTTACATTAGTAACTTATGATTCAATTTCTATATAAAAATTGGTATCATGTGTTCATTCTTTGGAATATATGTGTTTGTGTTACCGAGTTTGTTTTTCATTATGTTTCACTTTACATCATCGCATGATATACTTGTTTTTATTTATGTTCATATATATTGCATTTAGGGGAGAAGTTGTTGATATTGTGCACCTTATTCTTTATATATTCCTGAACAAAAAGGGAGAGAAGTGGTATTTAACTCTTTAACTCAAGGGGAAGAAATTTTCCTTAGGGGGATACGTCCTATTTTAGGTGGAAATTTTTAAAGAAATGGGGAGGGGTTTTCATATGCGATTTACATATTATTATATTCTTTTAGAATTAAAAAGGTGTGTTAAGTTTGCAGTTTTAGCAATGATGTGATAAAGTTTCGCAAGAGAAAATCTACTCAAAGTTTGTGTCGGTCAAGCATTTGTACTTTTTTCCTTTTTTGGTTTGGGATTGAATCTTAGTGAGCTTGATGGTCCAGTAGGTTTTTATTTTTGAGTTTTTTCCCAAAATATCCAAAGGGGGATATTTGTAAGGACAAAATTTCAATCGACTTAATTTGTATCTAATTGTATTAATTTTGTTTGAATAAAAAAATTTAGTCACGGGTTAGGATTTGAGTTGTTTGTCATTTAAGCCTATGATGTGTGATTGAAGACCATAGCGGACAAGTTAAAGCGGCATCGAGTACACGTCAAGTTTCAAGCAAAAATTCATCTTCAACATCAGAGGGATCTCAATAAGATGTGAATGCATATTTATGTTTTATCCATGTATACTTTTGGGTATTAGTTTTAGAAAACGTTTTGAGGAATTTTTCATAAAATGCATTTTATAGAAAGTATTATTTTGTTTCAGTCGTTCGACCGATATTTCATTACTTGTTCAAACGAGATTGCATTGCTCATTCAAACAAGTTTTAATGAGAAATGATTTGTCATTCAATCGAGGTTCAAATAAGAATTTTCTATTTTACACTAAAATTTCATTCAAAGCTCGTTCGAAGTGTGTTTAAATGATTTATACATATTCGTTCGAACGAGATTATATTTCGTTCAAATGAGAATGTAAGCTTCATTTGAACAACACTATATACTTTTTTCAAACGAGATTTCTTAAAAACGTTTTGCCTCAAAATTTGTATTTTCTATAAATACTTAGGCCTGGCATCAGTTTTTAAAAGGTTTTTTGCGAAAATGAATTTTAAAGTCAAACTTAAAGCCTCTCAAACCCTAGTTTATACCCAAGTTTAAGATCTAAGAATCCTACATACATATGTTTGTTTGAGATCTCTTTTGGATTGAACCACAGTTGTTTTCTCTACATGTTGAGAGTGCTTCGAGCGGTGGATACTATTTTTGCATTGCACGGCGGCTGGACTAGTCATGAGACAAGTAAGATCGGTGGGATGCCAAGACGTGGGAAAGTGCCTACAATATGTGGTTGTTGAAAGGTAATTGGGTGAAAATCGAGCATCGTGTATATACACTAGTCTTTGTTATCAGTTTTGCACCACAATAAAAAAAAACTTTAATTGATTTATTACTTCTTAAAAAAGTGTAAAAGATAATTTTTGGTTTTTTATGTTTTAACACTGTAACTAATCTAGGAAAATATTTAAACTAAATTAATTTATAAATATCACAAGCATAGGTTGAATGACAATATTGCTTATAATATATTAGAATAGAAAAGAAAAATTCATGTGGCCGACCCCATATGATGGGATTAAGGCAAGGATGATGATGATGATGATGATGATGATGATGATGATGATGATGATGATGAACAAGAATAGGTTCGGAATTAAATCCTTCACCTAGGAATACGTAGCATAAATGGTTACATGGTTAAACAGATTTTTAAAGGTGATTAATACTCATTTAAACAAATATTTAAACTCGAAGTGTCACTCCCCAAATTTTCATAAATGTTTAAATACAAGTTTTTCGTCAATAATATTACCAAAATTACACATGCAATGTCCATGATATAGTTCATACGTGATAGACCCCATTAAGGTCCATCGGTGTAATTTCGGAAACAATCAACTCCTTAAAATAGAGTATATTCCATCATTCCATACCGAAGCAACTATAGACTCAAGGTGAGTTCATTTATCTTAATTTAATTAAAATATCCTATCATGCATTCTTTATCATTTAAATGAAACAATGTGTTAGAGAGTGATTATTAAAACGAGAAAATAATTTTTAACAGAATGACTAACTATGAAAGCATTTAACTAACTTTAAAGTTCAGATAACTAATTATTGAAAACAAACTAAATAATAGAATAATTTATTAAGACTACAATTAAATTACAAACTATAAACTACTCTACTTTAACTGCTTTAAAAATTATGTATGTCACTGATCCTAATTGACCTCCTTTTATAGGTGAACATATTGTTGGTTGAGGTAAAATAGGAATTACACATTATTGGTGAGCATGATAAAAATACACAAAAGAAAAATGGACGGATGCATGTTTGAGGGAGATGGGAGAAAACATTATTAATTTGGGAACCTTGTATTTTTTAACTAGTGGAAGTGATTGGAGGTATAAGGCAAAGTGGGAAAAATGATCTCATAGATTACATTGGCAAAAGGAACAAAAGTGGAAGAGATGATAAAATTAAGGAGAAAAAGAACATTTTTTTTAATCTTTTGTGGCAAAAAAACACTTGAGAAGCTCACAAAAAAGGAGGAATAAATCTTTAATATGAAAACACAAGGGAAGGGAGGTCACTGCACATGCGCATCTAAGGAACCAAAAAAGGAGGAGATGGCACCAGAGGCCACGTGCGCGCGGCGCATTAGAGAAGAGGAAGGGAATAGGGGAGCAGTGCACGGAGCAAGTCTAGGGCGTGAGAATGAGTGGCTATAGAGCTGCCACATGGCACAATCTTAGAGATCCACATGGCACAATAAAAAAATGGCTAAAAACAAAATTAGGGGGAAGGAGTTTTGAACTCCCATCCCACCCACCCCGTTTCCTTCCCGGACTTAACCACTAAAGAACAATACTTTCAATAATAATAATAACTCAAGAAATATATAACCCCTTTTAAATATATATTTCCATAATTACAATTAAATCCCCAAAACTTCATATTATTTCATACAATCTTAGATTACCGCATTGCAAAAATCGACGCGACCTTTGTTTGGGGGCTAACAATTTTTCAACAGTGTTTGGATCATAGGGTCTGACTTCGGGTTTGACCTAGGGTTTTGACTTTTAACTTTCTTTCGGGTCCAACTTTAAATGGTCATGATTTCTTTATTTTAGATCGGATTGATGCGCCGTTTGAACCTAAACATTCTCTGATTCGAGTCCGTCAACATTTGGGAAGATTTCGAGTCCGAAATTAGTTATTTGAATTTACGATTTGGCCTCTAAAAGTGTGTATGTGAATGTTTCTTGCTCTGATTACTTCCAAACTTCACCATTAACATCGTAAACCCTGAAAATACTCAAATAAACCATGCAAAAAAAGACTATCCATGAATATTTAATGTTATACAATAAATGAGTATAAAACTGGGTTCAACAAGCATAGGACTATGACACCGTACATATTAAATTACCAGGTGGCCAGCCCTTTATCAAAATAAAATATTGGTCCCATATGGCCCATTCTTAGCATCACTGTCAAAAATATTTTTAAATTTACTAACCACCTAGTAATTAAATAGACCGGTGCCAAATCTTATCTTACATTAATTAACATGTGAAAATCAATAACAATTAAACCATTAACACATACTGATAACTAAATCCAACACAGATAAAAATATGAATAAAGAAGACCGAATCAACTATCGGTTCAACAATAAAATCAAACAAAAACTGAAATAATAAATTGGATACACAAGGTCTAATGAATAACTAAAAAACTGAAATAGTCTGAAGGGAGATATGCCCAAATGAGTACTTAAATAAACTCCCTACACTAGGAACAAATGAATGAAGCATCTATAGAAAAATCCTACAACTTCCACATGAGCTGCAGCTACGCATCTTTGGATAGAATCCTCAAGCTGGTCGTCCCTATGGCTGGACATCTAAAATGTTTTGAAATTTTTTTTGACACGAGTTAGAGCCCAAGTAAAATATTTTAAAAATATTTATCAAGAAGTTAAATTGCAATTAATTAAATATGTGTGAACACTTTTCATATTTAAGCTAGTGTCGCACTCTCTTGAGATATATCTCACCCCTCATCTAATGTGGACACCTAACGCTTCCCTTCTAACCTCACTATTTATGCTACCCCACCTAAATAGCCTTATTACACCTTTTTCTATTGCACTACTCTAACCCGAGTATTCTTACTTTGATTATTAAGTTATCTACTCATTAAATATTAATCATTTCAACTATATTAAGTCATATAACGTTCACACTAGTTATATAGGAAACCCCTTTTAACTTTCACACTAATTATAAAAGAAATACATTCACTATGCGTACTAGTATACTACATTCACTGGCCAAGGGATTCACCCACATCGCGTAACCTCCGATGATAGCACTCGAGGGGTATGTATTTCTACAAATACCATTCACACCTATATCTATAATTAACACAAATATATATTTATATATATATATATATATATATATATATATATATATATATATATATATATATATATAATAAAAGTCCGGCTAACCGTGCCTAATATCCATAGCACTAGACCAAATACCCGAATCTATATCTTGACTCTTATTTTAAGTAATTCACCTCAATTAATTTTATTGAAGCAGTGTCACTCAACTACAATACCTGGACTCACTCACTCAGTCCGTATTTTTACCCTTTAGAAATTATTACACCAAATTACGTTATTTAGTTTGGCACTCTTTCTAAATTTGATATTACATAAAAACCCATCTCCCAAGGCCCTAAGTACTATTCTCCATTTTATTTTTATTCTAATTAAATCCCTCCAAAAACTCCAAACGAAAAAAAAAGGAAATTTCAAATCGGCACTGTGAAGAATTTCCACCGTCGTTCGAACGAGGACCTAGGTCGTTCAAACGAGGCCCTAGGTTGTTCAAATGACCGTCGTTCGAACGAGGTCCTTGCTCATTCGAACGACCGTCCGGGTTCATTCCTCTTCTTCCCTGCTGTTCTTTTTTTTC
Source organism: Sambucus nigra (assembly GCA_949130495.1). Classification (NCBI taxonomy): domain Eukaryota; kingdom Viridiplantae; phylum Streptophyta; class Magnoliopsida; order Dipsacales; family Adoxaceae; genus Sambucus; species Sambucus nigra. Next base: position 651,762,772 of record OX422208.1, read on the forward strand.
GCCATTGATATCCATCCAAGCTTTGGTGTCTTGTCTCAGTTTTCAATCCAATTGAAGTTAATATGTAACACACATCCAAGATACGTTCTAATCATTGTAATAATCTCTACACATCCAAGATACGTTCTAATCCAATTGGTGTTTCAAGGTTTCACTCGATCATTTTCTCAATTACAATTCTACAATCCAAATTAACTTAGCATTTGTTACTGGGTTTCCAAGAAAATTCAAATTCTAACATTTTCGAATCATATATCATCATCCATTGAACTTTTATTCTATACAATTTGCCCAATTTATTCGAAACCCACTTGTTCATGTGAAACCACCCCAAATATAATTTTTTTATTACACCCACTATGATATGAAACGAAATACTGCAATTTAGATTGAAAGAAAGTTACCTACAATCAGAATTAGATTCATAGAGTCTGATTACGTTAATGTAGAAGATGGGTTTGACACAAGCTCTTCAATCCCTTTTCAAATTGGCTCCCAAAAGCTTCACACTTTCTCCCTCTTTTATTCTCTCTAGATTTAGGGTTTTTCATTTGAGTTATGTCTGCCACAGACTCTATAATTTAGGTTTAATATTATTAATCCCGTAATTAAGCTTATGGGCCAATCCCAGATGACCTGAACACCCCCCGTGTGGGTCCGATTATGTCTAAAAGGGCCCCAGGACTCAATTACTACCCCCGAATACACTATTCCAACTATCTTGACCCATCCGGAGTCAACCGTGGCCTCGAAATTGACATATAAGTCACTCTACAACAAATTCCTATCTCATCCCTAAATAGCCTATAGCGACTCTCGATTGAGATAAAATACTGTCACCTCACTATCACTCGCTAAGACGTAAAATTAATAACTTACTATTTACTTAGTAATTATTTGTCAACAATATTAACCATTAACTCTCCCAATTAATATTCTAATTAACACATAATAATTTATTCAATTAAATTACTACACACTTGTAATTTAAAATTACCCGAATTAATTCAATAATAAATACTCAAAAATACGAGGTGTTACATACTTCCCCCCTTACAAAGGAATTTTTCCTTCTAAATTCAGATGTACCTGCAGTGAATAACTTTGGATAGTGATCTTGAATATTCTCCTCCCGTTCCAACGTCGACTCGCCAGTATTATGGTTCCCCCACTGGACTCAAATCAAGGGTACCACCTTAGATCGCAGCTTACGCTCACTATGATCAAGTATAACCACTGGTCTTTCCTCATAAGAGATATCTGGATTTAACTCTGTCCCCATCGCCTCCTGACACTATCTACCAGAGGTGGAATGGAAGGGTTTCATCCTAAGCCACAATAATATTGGGCGGTGCCTTGTTCTGGTTCATTTCTTCTTTCTAATGAAATATTGGGCTTATTGCTCGATATTATAAGACACTCCAATTAATAAAAAGATTTCCATTTTGATCAATTCATCCCACAAACCCGAAGGAACTCCTGACCTCTTTGCGTATCCATCCCGTCACTAGAGCCATCAATCCATTACAAAAATCCTAGTTGGTAACCTTAGCCAACCTTTTTTCATCTCTAAATGGGGTAACCTGGAGACAACTTCACTATGTCTCATTAAACACCAATCCTCATTCTCAACATTTTACATCTCATGGAACATCTTACTCCCTTTTTTCTCGAATATACCAAAAATCATTGTCTTTACGTTTGCTCCTAATTTTGTATATTTCTTGGACGCTTTTTCGTCCGGTGGTAATCAACATCTCATTTATGCGTAAGACGCTCTTGGTATTTGACTAAGTGAGACTTTTCTCTACTTTCCCAAGATTGTGGGGATCTCCCTTATCGAGGGATATATTTTTACATGTGCCTCCATCGCCTTTCAACTCCCCTCAGATGTGATAATTCTCCTTGATATACACGTAGTCGGACTTTCTTCTTTTCTCAACGAAGTTCAATCCATCATATCATTCTACCTATGTTTCTAGTTGCCCCTCCGACATATATTCGAAACGCTTGTAATCACCTTCCCTAATTTTGGATGATATTGGTAGTCAAACTAACCTGGGTGTCCATACACCATATAACCCGTGTATATTTTTACAAACATCACAAATGCCACATATGTAACATATTTATCTCAAGCTCGCACTACACCAAAACTATCGGATTGTCACGATCTTTGATCGTGACAAGTCTGGGGGTGACAACTTTTTTTATCACGAACTTGTCATGGTCAAAGGCCGGGACAAGTTCATCAGACTTGTCACGGTCTTTGATATTGACAAGTTTTAACGTGGTCAAAAATTGTGACAAGATCGTGACAAGTCTAAAAAATTGTCACGGTCAATGACCATGATAATTCTAAGCAGAATTTAAAAAAAATCTGCAGGGCAATATGGCCACTGCCACTGCCCAGCAATATATTTATACCTGTTATAGAAAAATTGTACATGTTCAAACAACTTATATCCAAATAAAATAGAAATAATTCACCAAATCATTGCATATATAATTCCATATTCAAATAAAATAGAAATACAATCCATATCCAAACCAAAATGTAACCAATAAAAATAATACAAATATAATCCAAGTGTCCAAATAAAATAGATACAAATAATGTCAATGCATAGAGTCATGAGTATATTGGAGGAGGAAGGAAGGCCAAACGATATAAGCTTTGAGACACCCCTCAATATGTGTCATGCCACATTATTTGCACAACCACAATGCGAAGTTCTCCTTTTTGGGCATCACATGCATGACGAGCTCTTTGGCCTCAATGTCTTGAAGAAGACGTCCATGAATCGGCATACTAGGGAGGGTTCTTGAGTCCCCCATACCCCTCGCTTGTGACTGGACATCATATGTGTCGAGTAATAATATGATCGGCCAACCGATTATTGACATAGGCCACTCGAAGGGAGTCAAGATGGGAACTGGATCCTATAGCGGCGAGTCCGCGCGTATTGGCGATAAAGCATGAACGTATACGTCCTCGTCCTCGTCCTCGTCCACCTCCACCTTCTTCTCCTTCCCCTTTCCCTTGCCCAACTTATGCTTCATGAAGTCATACATATCTAGGACCGCCGCCTCCAATCTTGATAGCTTCTTGTCATGCGTGTCCACCTGGCAAGCCAACCCGGTGTTGCTCGTCTCCATTTTAATGATCCTAGACTTCCCCACCCACAAACTCACCCCCTATTCCTCCCCTTACGATCAGCGTCGAGCACTTGGCTGAGTGCATCTGTAGCCAAAGATGCCTTATCGGCATCAGACTGCTACTTATGTACTTTCTTAAGATTTTCCTGAAATGACAAAAAGCACACGATTAGTTAATTAAGTAAATTAAAAAATTATAACTTAATTAACAAAAATTAAATATTTATAACTTACAATCATGGCTGCGATGCTTGGGGACACCTCCTTGTCCTTTCCTTTCTTCGTCCGGATTTCCACATAGGCATTGAGCCTATGTGGCCTACCCCCAGGGCCACTCCCTGTCTCCTGATATAAAATAATGCAAAATTAGTAAGTAATGCAACATAAAATAATGCAGAATAACATAAAACTATAATTATAGAAAAATAAAAGCACTTGTTATAGTTGTGAAAAGCCAAGGAATCATTTATGGGAGTCTATGTGGCTCCGCTGGTTTCTTTGGAGTTTTGTTTGGACAGTCTTTGGACCAGCGGAGCCATGTAGTCTCCCACGAGTGAATCCCTAGCTTCTTACAACTATAGCAAGTGTTCCCATTATTGATTTTATATGGTGGAGTTCGATTTTATTGAGTAGAGTGAGCGGTAATGTTTGTAAGGTATTAATTTCAAGGTGCGAGAACTTAACATTACAAGGTGGCCTCACAGGAAGATTAACAGCTTGACAACCCTTAATGAGGATTGTCAACCTCTTAATCTTCCTATGAGGCCACCTCTTTTGTTCATAACGGTGGGGTCGGGATGCTACTACAAATTGTTCAAAACGTTGGGGGTATTGTCGATCCAGCTCAGCAAAAGTTGCTTCCCCATCCTTCATCTCCTGAGCATAAGTTGAGTTCCCTGTGAGACCACTTTGAGTTCCCTGTAGTGTCCTATATTGGTCATTCTTGATGAAGTCCACACTCCCCGTAATGATAGGAGTCATATTTGGAATACTCTATCAAACTCCAAATGATAAAATACATCATACTATCTGGGACTCCTTTCCAGAACAATTTCAATGAGCTCTACATCACACTGCATTTGGCAAGGCTAGAAAAGTTTAAAAAAAATTCCAAACATTCCTTTTGAGGGTGAAAATCCAAAGCACCTCCCAAACGACCCCGCAAGAGGAGTAAACACCTCACACGAGACCAATGTAACTCACAGAAACCGATCGCGTGGTCACGGGACCCCCGGTTTGAGAATATGACGATAATTTGAGAAAATTCACACTTAAGCTTCAAAAATGTTTCGTTAGAGGGAGAAACCCCTTAGCGGCCCCTTTAGGGGAGAGATCACCATGCACGGGACCAATGTAACTCGCAAGAACCGTTCGCGTGGTCACGGGACCCCCGATTTGAGAATATGATGATAATTTGAGAAAATCCACATTTAGGCTTGAAAACATGTTGTTAGAGGGAGAAACCCCTTAGCTCCCCCATACGGACCCTTTAGGCGAGCGATCATAGCACACGGGTCCAATGTAGCTAGTAGGATCCGATCGCGTGGTCACGGGACCCTCGGTTTGAGGGCACGACCCAAAATAGAGAAAATCCAAACTTAGTCTTGAACACGAGCCATTGGGGGGCAAAACCCCTTAGCGCCCCCCCCCCCCCCCCCCCCCCCCCCCCCCCCCCCGACACGTCCGCCGTCCCCGTGAGTAGTGTCAATACTCGCATGAGTCCAATGTAACTCGTAGGAACAGACCGCATGCTCACAGGACCTTCGGTTTGATAGCACTGCCCAGAACAGAGAAAATCCACACTTAGGCTTGAAAACGTATCATTGGGGGGCGAAACCCCTTATTACCCTCCACACGGCTTCGTGAGCAACGCTAACACCTCGGACGGAACCAATGTAACTCGTAGTAACCGACCGCGTGGGCACGAGACCTTCGGTTTGAAACCACGGCCCAAAATACAGATAATCCACACCTAGGCTTAAAAATGTGTCATTGGGGGTGAAACCCCTTAGCGCCCCATACACGGCCCTATAAGCGGTGCCAACACCTCGTACGTATCCAATGTAACTCGTAGGAACCAACTTTGTGGTCACAGGACCCTCGGGTTGAGAGCACAACCCAAAATAGAGAAAATCAAAACTTAGGCTTGAACACATGTCGTTGGGTGGTGAAACCCCTTAGCTCCCCCCACACGGCCCCTTGAGCGGCGTCAACACTCGCACGAGTCCAATGTAACTCGTAGGAAAATACCGCATGGTTACGGGACCCTCGGTTTGAGAGCACAACCCAAAGCAGAGAAAATCCACACTTAGGCTTTAAAACGTGCCATTGGGAGGGAGAAACCCCTTAGCTCCCTCCACACAGCCCCATGAGCAGCGCCAACACCACTCACGGGACCAATGTAACTCATAGGAACCAACCTCATAGTCACGGGACCTTCGGTTTGAAAGCATAGCCCAAAACAGAGATAATCCACACTTAGTCTTGAAAATGTGCCGTTGGGGGGGGCGAAACCCCTTAGCTCCCCCCACACGTCCCTGTGAGTAGTTCCACACCTCACACGGGTCCAATGTAACTCGTAGGAACCGACCGTGTGGTCACGAGACCCTCCGTTTGAGAGCACATCCCAAAATAGAGAAAATACACACTTAGGCTTGAAAATGTGACGTTGGGAGGCGAAACCCGTTAGCGCCCCCCGGCCCCGTGAGCGGCCCTAACACCTCACCCAGGACCAATGTAACTCGAAGGAACCTACCGCGTGGTCACGGGACCCTTGCTTTGAAAACACGGCCCAAAACGGAGAAAATCCACACTTAGGCTTGAAAATGTTTCGTTGGTGGGTAAAACCCCTCAGCGCTCCACACACGGCCCTGTGAACGGTTCCAAGACCTCACACGGATCCAATGTATCTCGTAGAAACTGACCGCGTGGTCACAGGACCCTCGATTTAAGAGCATGAACCAAAATAGAGATAATCCACACTTAGGCTTGAAAATGTGCAGTTGAAGGGGGAGAAATCCCTTAGCGCCCCCCACACGGCCCCGTGAGTAATTCCAACACCTCCCATGGGTCCAATGTAACTCGTAGGAACCTACCACGGGTTCACGAGGCCCTCGGGTTGAGAGCACGACCCAAAACAGAGAAAATTCACACTTAGGCTTGAAAACATATCGTTAGGGGGCGAAACCCCTTATCACCCCCCAAGCGGCCCCGTGAGTGGAGCCAATACCTCGTATGGGTCCAATGTAACTCGTAGGAATAGACCGCATGGTCACAGAAACCTCGATTTGAGAGCACAGACCAGAATAGAGAAAATCCACACTTAGGCTTAAAAATTTGTCTTTCAGGGGTGAAACCCCTTAATGCCCCCCAAACGGTCCCGCAACTGGCGCCAACACCTCGTACGGGACCAACATAACTCATAGGAACCAATCGCGTGGTCACGGAACCCTCGGTTTGAGAGCACGACCCAAAATAGATAAAATCAACACTTAGGCTTGAAAACGTGTCGTTGGGGGGCAAAATATCTTAGAACCCCCAACATGGCCCCGTGAGTGGCGCCAACACCTCATGCGGGTCCAATGTAACTCGTAGGAACCAACCGCGTGGTCACGGGACCCTCGGTTTGAGAGCACGGCCCAAAACATAGAAAATCAACACTTAGGCTTGAAAATGTGTCATTGGGGGGAGAAACCCCTTAGCGCCTCCCACACGGCCCAGTGAGAAACGCTAACACCTCGTACGGGTGTAATGTAACTCGTAGGAGCTGAACGCATGGTGACGGGACCCTCGATTTGAGAGCCCCAACCAAAACATAGAAAATCCACACATAGGCTTGAAAATGTGCCGTTGGGGGGCGAAACCCCTTAGCGCCCCCCAAACGGCCCCGTGAGCGGCGCCAACACCTCACACGGGTCCAATGTAACTCGTAGGAACCGACTGCATGGTCACGGGACCCTCGGTTTTAGAGCACGTCCCAAAATAGAGAAAACCCAAACTAAGGCTTGAAAATATGTCGTTGAGGGGTAAAACCCCTTAGTGCCCCCCCCCCCCGACCCCGTGAGCGGCGCTAGCACCTCATACGAGCCCAATGTTATTCTTAGGAAATGACTGCGTGATCACGGGACTCCGTTTGAGAGCACGACGCAAAACAGAGAAAATTCTGCCAATTTTTTTAATATAGCTAAAACTGGTCACGGCTAAAGGTCGTGATCATATTTATTTGTAGTAACGCATAATTAGGGTCACAGAATCTATCCCTGACCAATGGTGTGTCTGTCTAAGTTGGGGTCACGGTCTAGGGTCATGACTAGTGATGTGACCATCTAATTATATTTAATGTTGGGTCACCACCTAAGGCCATGACCAGTGATATGACCATCCAACTATATTTAAAGTTGGGTCATAGCCTAGGTCCATGACCGGTGATGTGACCATCCAACTATATTTAAGGTTGGGTCATGATCTAGGGCTATGACCAGCATGATAGATAGGTCACGGTCTTTATTCGTGACCAAGTTCTGTGACCCACTAAGATCCGTGACCAACATATGATCAGGGACATGAGCCGTGACCACAGGAAATGGTCGTACCCGATTTGTTCAGGGATAAAATCCGTGACCAATCGCCCAGTTTAGTGTAGTGTAGAGAGTATAAATTTGATGTTTATTTCGGTGGTGCTATCATGGTGAGAGAATGAGATAATATAGATTGCCAAGGTGAAAGAACGAAATAGGTTGGTTGGATTTACTTTGGGATTTATGATGAAGCTATTTAGTTATATTTAAATAAGGTGGCTAAGATACGAAGGATAAACTCGGCTCTAATACCATGTAAACATATCATTTGGAGAGAGAAAGAAATGAATATGTTGTATTGATAGTGTGAGTTTACATTATATGTCCAACCTATATATAGTGAAGGGACAAGGAACAAGGCAAAGTAAATTGAGGAGTGGTGGGCGAAGGTGGTGAGGTAGTGGGGTTAGTGATGGAAGTAGTGGAAATTGAAGAGGGTGGTTCTTATGCGTGTGTTTCAAATTAACCAATTTTCACCAAAAATTATCCAACTTTTAATTAGCACCAAACCAAGTGGTGAAAAACCAATTTTTACTTTAAACCAATTTTATCTTGATTAGTCCTAAACATGCATCTAGTGATTAAAGCAAGTAAAGTAAAGTAAAGTAAAGAATACTCACAACGCCGGATGTACGACGAAAAACCCAAAACGGGAAAACAACCTCGGACAGCCCAAGCCAGACAATCACTATGAATATGGAATTATAACGAACAGACAAAGACTCACTCAACGAATCGATCCCCACGGGTCTTGATGCTCTTCTGATATTCAACCACTCATCTCACAGTGCCCACGCAGAAAATCCTTCTTCCACGATACCTATCCACAACACACGCGTCCACGTATGTCTCGGTGTCCACTGAATTGATTTGATACGTCTACGACGTCGAACAAGAAATCCTTCTCTTTTCTTCACCACAAAACCCTGATGTTCAAGTATAGAACAAACTTTCTTGGTGCAGCAAGATCACATAAACATATAATAATGATAACTCGGATCTTTTCAAACTCTAAGGATGTGTTTAAGCTTTGAAACCTTAGAAAAACATGTGAAAACTCGTACTGGAACATAAACTATTTTTTCATAATGCACACCTTATTAATTCTGACGAAACCACGCTTTATATAATAAAAAATCACCGCCTCAAAAAACTGTGTCGCTCTAATGAGATTGGTAAGTCGTTCGCGCGATATAGCCATCTCGCTTGGATGAAGGATAGCTGTCATTCGAATGACGCGTGTGTCAATTTGACTTTTTGACTTTTTCCTTAAAACGTCTCTTCCAAAAGAGATCCAAATAAGTCAAACTCTATTTCGAGCTTATCAGAATAAAACTTAGTTTAAAACATTTAAAACACTTTTAAAAATATTTTAAAATATTTTCCTTATAAAATTACATCCTTATCTTTTATAAAAACAATTCCGAGCACCATTAATCATACGCATTCATACATGTGTGATCTCGGAATGCAATTAACTTTGAAGACGAATAAACTTGCACTAATTAAACTTCGACATGATTATTTCTTTGAAGCTTTGCTGCAACGTCTTCAATTTCTTCAACACATCATAGACCAAGTGGGATCATGACAAAATAAAATCTCCCTATGACATATTACATACACAGTTTTTTTCATGGAATTAAGTCAAAACAATAGAGGGACTCAATTGGAAATTTATATCCTTACAAATCTCCCCCTTTGACTATTTTGGGACAAAACTAAACCAGTGAAATGCCTAAGTCGGGTCGTCAAGACGTGTAATGCCTATATCCCATCCCATAAACCCAAAGTCAAAAATTACAGGACACGGACTAGTATATGTAGCACCGACAAGTATGAACTGTCTGAATGTGATGTAGACTTGAAATCTCGAATCACTGAAGCATACCTACACACATGAAACAGACAAACAGATACCCAGTGAAGTATGGAGGAACAAATGAAACCAATATATATATCCAAATGATACCAATTTGACAATAAATACCAATATGAATAAACTCTGAAAAATCATTAGTTAAACAATTGAGCAACAAAAATGATACCAATTTGTAAAATATGCAATCAAAAACATTCTCAACAAATCTTACCTACATCACATACATGTCTCCCCCTTTTTGTCTCAAATAGACAATCCGATCAAAAGATAAACGAATCAACAAGTATCTAGCATGAGAATATATCAAATAAAAATCGCTAGATAATCATGAAACAACTAGCAAAATATGATCAAGTAATGACAAATCAGTAGCTAGTAAATCAAGGAATCACACAAAGAATATCGCAATCTAATCACGTGTGATAAACTGAATCATATGCAAAAGATGAATATTGACACAATATAACCTGCATATAAACCAGTTAGTCCAGAAAACTTCCAGCAGTACCAAAAAAATATACCATAGTAACCAGGGGGCTGTAAACCACAAGAAGAAAAAATCTCAGACTGTCGTTCGAACGAACCAGTGACGTCGCTCAAACGAGATAAGAACGTCGCTCCAACGAGACTTCTCGCGAAAGGCCAAATCTTCCCAGATTCCCAGAAATATATTATATTTTTTCCTAGTGAAAAAAATTTCAGCAAAATCACAGTGGAAGGGCCTGACAGCAGCAAAACAGTAAGCTTTTTAACACAAAATGCAAAAAATGCATAAAAATTAACAATGCGAGTTACATGCAAACATAGTATCGATGTGCTCAAATATGGACATGGAATGAATGAACGTGAAACTACAAAAAATGAGTCACAATTCCAACACTTCGAAAAGATCAAGAAGCTCTAATTGATAGCAATAAATCATCAAACTTTATCATAGCCATATGACAATTAAAGTGTGAGCTTAATGAACTAAACATACTACATTCATATAAATCCATAATTTTGACGATTCTACAAACAATAACGTCAAATTGCAATGTTTCAACATTACGGATTAGTTGTGCAAACCTGTTAAATTTTTAATCCATCCAAACTCCCTCAATAATATCATATTTTCTTTGGAATGAACTAAACTAACTTGGCCCTTTTCTTAGCATTTTGCCTTTTTCTTTTGGGCTCTTTTAAATGGTGGCTTTCATGACGAGTCAATTGAACTCTCGTAGCCCTTTCCAGTGAATCACTCATTATTTTTAATTAGGTACCAATTCTAATCCTCACGATAAATAGTTCTTACATGCACACTTCTCCTTAAGTCTTCTTACGCATAGATGATAATATTGAGATAAGAACGCCTCATCAAATTCAAATATGTAAGAGAAGTCAAACATCCATATAAACTTGTGCATGTGTACAATGTTGGCATATATACAAAGCCAAATCAAAATGCATATCAACTTCGAAACTACCCCATATAAACAATGGTTAAGATCATTCTAAGTATCGATGGGGGGTCCACACACACCAATATGCCACATCAAACATGTAAACTCAAAAACAAAAACCAAAAATATTTTTATCTTTCCAAACATATTTTGACTAAAATAAAAGTAAAACCTTTTTGGTTTTTCAAAGGATTCTCAAAAAATAAAATCTTTTTGTATTTTTCAAAAGGACTCAAACAAATGAAAACTATAATACAAAATGATACACAAGTCATTATACTAGCAATGAATATATCATGAAGCAAACTAGCATATGACAAACATGGCAACACTATCATCCTTTAGATTTATCATGGAAAGAATCAAGTGCACCCAAATGAGAATCATGAAGCTTTATTCCTAAAGACACTAAATTCGATTTCCTGACGCAAGTAGGTGTAAAACTACGCATGGGGGTTTGGGGAACCGGGGCAAATTTATTCCTAAACTTCCTAGGAGCTTGTCTAAGGCCGTAACAATAACGCCTAAGGTGACCTTTCTTACCACAAAATGTGAAAGTGTAGCGACGGTGGGAATGATTACCTAAATGTGGACCTTTTCTAACCTTCCTAGTGTTTCTCACAAGTGAGGGGGGAATGGGAACAACACTCTCATCAAAACCTATACCTCCCATATCTCCCTTAATTTGGACGGTTCTTAGGATCTTATCTAACTTCTCTGATCTATCCTCCAAATCAAACTTAAATCTAGACGAGTCTCTCAATCTCTCCTCCAACTCATTAATCCTAGACTAGAGAAAACGTCTAGACTCCTCAAATGCTAAAATCTCCTTTTTCAAAGACTATTAAACCACGGATATTATCTCTCTCTTTCTCCACAAACTCTATTTTCTCCTTAAACTTTTTCTCTCGTGCCCTAAGATCCTCAATCAAACTATCATTATTTTCTATGGCACGCTCATTCAACTTAGCTTACAATTTAGAGTTGGCCATTTTCACCTTCATCGTTTTGGCATACAACTCATTAAATGCATTTTGTAATTCTTTCACATATATCTCCTCTTAATCACTCTCTTCTCCCTCACTAACATGGGATTTACTCAAAACCACCTCGGAAGTGTCATTCACATGAGAATCATCATCGCTCACATGACATGCCATAAACGCAATAAAGTTACGATCAATGGGGGAACTCTCTCCCTCTTTCGGATCACTATCACTTAAGGTGGCACCATATACAATGGGTTACTTGCCCTCTTTCTTAAGTCCAATGGGACGCTCCTTAACTTTGTGATCGTACCTCTAACACCCAAAACACTTATCCAATTCATCTCTCTTAGGCTTCTCAAACTTATCCTTAGAGGTGGATAAACTTTGTTGTTCTTGAATTTTTCAAATTTCTTGACATCTTTCTATTGCTTTTGAAACTTAACAGATTTTTTAAATTTCTTTTCCAACAAAGCAACATCCTCAAAATCGGAATCGGAATCGGAATTGGAATTCAAAACTTTAATTTCCTCATTTCAGGTTTTCAAAGCAATACCCTTTTCTTTCTTAGGCACTTGCTTAGAGGTAATCATGTCGATTTCATAGATTTGTAAGTCACCTACAATCTCTTCTAGTTTCGTCGACTCTAACTTACCCAAGGATTTTAAAATAGTCACTTTCGCATCAAACCTACTAGGCAATGACCTAAGGATTTTCTTAATAACACGTTTGTCAGGAATTTTCTCACCTGGGTTAAACGAAGAGTTGACAATATTGGATAATCTAGCATAAAATTCATTAAAAGTCTCACTTTCTAACATCCTAATGGTCTCAAACTGTGTAGTGAGATTTTGAAGTTTTGATGCCCTAACCATACTAGTGCCCTCGTGAGTGAGTGCCAAAATATCCCAAGCCTCTTTTGATGTTTCACAATTCATAATTCTATTATATTATTCCGGTGTGACATGTGAAGAAATAACGTGCAAACCCTTAAAATTATATTGTGAAAGTTTATGTTCAGTTTCGGTCCATGACTCGACAGGCTTTAAACTAGTGACCTCACCTATAACAGTGACAGGGGGTGTACAACCTTTCTCAACAGCTAGCCACACACGCTCATCAATAGATTTTAATGCACTTTTCATTCTCATCTTCCAATAAGTGTAATTAGTGCCATAAAAAACAGACGTTCGAGAAAATTCGTTATATCCAAAATTCAACTTTGAAAACACACGGGATCATAAAATAAATAAATTATGTTTTCTAGCTCTGATACCAATTTGAAAGGGGGTGGTCCTACACGTGTGTTTCAAATCAACCAATTTTCACCAAAAATTATCCAACTTTTAATTGTGAAAAACTAATTTTTATTTTAAACCAATTTTATCTTGAATAATCCTAAACATGCATCTAGTGATTAAAGAAAGTAAAGTAAAGTAAAGAATACTCACAATGCCGGATGTACGAGGAAAAAATCCAAAATGGGAAAACAACCTCGGACGGCCCAAGCCAGACAATCACTATGAATATGGAATTACAACGAACAGATAAAGACTCACTCAACGACTCGATCCCCATGGGTCTTGACGCCCTTATGATCTTCAACCACTCCGCTCACAGTGCCCACGCAGAAATTCCTTCTTCCACGATACCTATCCATAACACACGCATCCACGTATGTCCCGATGCCACCAAATGGCTTTGATACGTCTACAAGGTCAAATAAGAAGTTCTTCTCTTTTCTTCACCGTAAAACCCTGATGTTCAAGTATAGAATAAACTTTCTTGGTGCAGCAAGATCACATAAACATATAATAATGATAATTCGTATCATTACAAACTCTAAGGATGTGTTTAAGCTTTGAAACCTTCACAAAACACGTGCAAAACTCGTACTGGAACGTAAACTGTTTTTCCAGAATGCACGGCTTATTAATTCTGACGAAACCACGCTTTAAATAATAAAAAATCACCGCCTCAAAAACTATGTCGCTCTAATGAGATTAGCAAGTCGTTTGCGCGACATAGCCATCTCGCTTGAACGAAGGACAGTTGTCGTTCGAACGACGCACGTGTGAGTTTGACTTTTTGACTTTTTCTTCAAAACGTCTCTTCCAAAAGAGATCCAAATAAGTCAAACTCTAGTTCGAGCTTATCAGAATAAAACGTAGTTTAAAACATTTAAAACACTTTTAAAAACATTTAAAAATATTTTCCTTATAAAATTACATCTTTTTTTTATAAAAACAATTCCGAGCACCATTAATTATAAACATTCATACCTATGTGATCTCAGAATGAAATTAACTTTGAAGACGAATAAACTTGCACCAATTAAACTTCAGCATGATTATTTCTTTGAAGCTTTGCCGCAACGTCTTCAATTTCTTCAACACGTCATAGAAGAAGTGGGATTGTGACAAAATAAAATCTCCCTATGACATATTGCAAACACAGTTTTGTTCACGAAATTAAGTCAAAACAATACAGGGACTCAATTAGAAATTTATGTCCTTACAAAAATAGTGGTGGGGTGAATGGAGGTAGTGAAGCTAGTGGTGGGGTGAAGTTGTATATACATTAACACTTTCAAGACTATTTTATAATCGTGAGAGCCCGATAGAAATACTTGAATTCGACTCAAAATCTCATGGCAACATCTCATATACATATAGCTTCCTATATATATATGGCGCACACACACCCATATATATAGATGATTGCAATTTTTAATAGAGCAATCCCATTTGAGTTTTAAGCACTAACCAGTTGCCTTGTTTGATGTCTATAATTAGCAAACTGTTGGTGTTTGGCTTCCCACACACACACGCGCGCGCACGCACGCACACTCACATGTGTGTGTATATATATATATATATATATATATATATATATATATATATACAAATTATAAATAATTTAATTTTTAAAAAGGGTCACTTACTGTGTGGTATACATTTGTCTATAATCATTGGTGTTTGGGGTACACTAGTTTTCATTATAGTTGGTTAGGTGTTATTTTAACAGAAGTTGTTAAACTTTCGTTAGTAAGCTATCACTCAATTGTCAAATGAGTTATTTGTCCCCTGTCCTTTCATTGGACATATATATATTAAGAAAAGCTATATATATTATAATTTTAAAAATTGCATATATATATTGCCAAAATGACTTAAGAAAAAAAATTATGTTTTTTCTCCTTTTGTAAAAAACTGTCAAAAAATTGATTCAGAATAGTTAAAAACAAATATAAACTGTATTTAAATAAATTCCAGCATACAAATAAAAAATAAAACTTTATTTTCATAAGCATTATTTCCATATACAGTTAAAAATATATAAACTATATTTCAAAATAGTTAAAAATATATAAATTGTATTTCCGTAAACATAAAAAAAATTCCACGAAGTAAAAAAAAATTCCACGAAAGAAAATGATTTTCAATAGAACAAAATTTTATCCACCCAAAAAACAATTTCCATAAACAAAATAAAATCCAACATCAAAATAAAAATAAAACTGATTTTAGCCAAAAAAAATCGAACAAAAATAAAATTCCAACAAAAAAATATCAAAATAAAACTGATTTCAATCAAATATATATATATATATATATATATAACTGATTTGAAATAAATTTATTTTGAAAAAAAAAAGAAAAGTTTCTACCCCGAAAAATGATTTCGAGTCTAAAAAATAAATTCCAGCATAAAAATAAAATTGTTTTCTTTAAAAAATTTATTTTCAGAAAAAAACGGTTTTCAACAAAGAAAATCATTTCTACCCAAAAAATTATTTTCGGCAAAAAAACTCGGCCATGAAATTCCAATCCCGAACTTCAAATTCTAAACCTCCGGCCATGAAATTAGCATAGGCGGAGAAGAAGACCCATTAGATCAAAAAACCTCTGTCCATGAAATAGGCGTAGGTGGAGAAGAAGACCCAATTAGATCAAAAACCTCCGACCAAACCTGAAGTCGCCGTAGGCAGAGAAGAAGAAATCGGCATGGTGTCGATCTGAAGTCGCCGTACGCAAAAAACCTCCGAAGTGCTGTGGTGTGGGTTTCAGTGGTTGAGAGAGAGAGAGAGAGAGAGAGAGAGAGAGAAGGGGGGGGGGGGATTTTAGGGTTTAAAATAAAAGTTGTGTATGATTTGAGGGTATTTTAGGTAGTTGGTAAAAAATGATACAACTATTAAACGACCGTTGGTTGAAATAGTCAAAATAACATCCAACCAACTATAATGAAAGGTAATGTTCCCCAAACACTAATTATTATAAGCAAATGTATCTCAAAAAGTAAATGACCCTTTTAAAAAAATATCATAAAAAAATTGATGATTTTTTTTGTAGATGATCTCCTCCTCACTATGAAGATCATCTAAAAAATAAATTAAATTATTTACTATTTTTTTTAATGAAATGCAAAATTGATGAATATGTGCATTTTTCTATTGAAATTTTTATGATCATCTCACTCACATTTGAATTGTGTTTTTCGATAAAAAAATATTCTAGATGATATCTTTACTATGGAGATTATTTTTAAAAATTAATCAAAAATTTATTTTTTTATTATTTTAAAAAAATGATTCGCACCATCTCAAGTGTAATACGATTGGTGTGTGTATATTCAATATAAGTACTGATAATCATGTGAAAGGTGCCAGTAAACCTGCTATGTTGAATTTTATTTTGGATTTGATTCAAATTAAGTTTATTTATTTAGATGTTGATGATATAAAATCATTCTTAAGAACACCCTAATATTAATCATGAACACATTAATATGATTAATGTTTAACATACAATTGTTCTTAATAAAAGGATCTTATATCTTCATGTTTTCACAAAATACGTCTAAAAGATAGAAAATAAGACATACCTTGATCAAAGATCAATCTTGATTAATTGCTCCATCAATCTGCCTTCTTGGAAAAAATGCACTCTAATGGAATCTCGGAGTTTCTCTCCCACCTCAGAAATAGTGTGTTATGAGATGACTCTAGATGGTGTAGAGGTCTCTATTTATAAGGGGAAGAGGGCCGGAATCCTAGTCAAGGTGGGACTCTTTCAAGTCTCCCACTAATGCCACTAACCATCATGTGACTAACGGATAAGGTTTACCCAAATCTTTTAATATCTTTATTTATCACATTCCTAATTAATTATCTGACATTTATTAAAACCACATAAATGGGAAATTCGGAATTTAATACAATTGAAATTAAATAATTAATTTCGTCACTTAACATTAATTTCCAACAGTCTCCCACTTGGTCTTAATAATTCGCATAATTAGATTAGGTATCATAAGGTGCACAATCATTGATAAATTTATTTTGCTGAATCAAATGATTCACGGATGCGAGTCATGGCGGTTCCATACTATTCAAGAGCATGGTTCCTTCCATGTACCACAACACCAATGTTTCATTCAACTAAGCCTTTAATATTGGGTATCATAATGGCCTCATAATGTCCTTTGGAATAAGGACTATTTCTGTCAACAACACTTCATAATTGCATGCATTCACAAAGGACAGAAATAATTGAAATCAGAAACACTTTTATTGAATTCAAGTAATAGTGTCAAACAACTAAGCCAAATAGCAATCATAATTTTACTAATCGAGATCCATCTCTTTGACACGTTCCATAAGGTCTTTTGGAGATAGTCCTTTCGTAATAGGATCTGCTATGTTATCACTCGTACTAATGTGATCAATTGACACTTTTTGTTTCTGAATTTCTTCTTTAACTGATAGGTATTTCATTCAACGTGCTTAGTTACTTTAGGAATACCTAACATTTCTTCATAAAGAAGATTGCAGCGACATTATCATAATATTTCAGCGACTTGATAATAGTGTCGACAACTCCAAGTCCCGAAATGAAGTCACGCTGCCAAAATACATAAGTTGTAGCATCAAGCATACTACAAACTCAGCTTTCACAATACTTAATGGATGGATTGTGTTGCACTCCTTCATTATATTGGTTGATAAACCAAAACAAATATTCTTAAGCAAGAGTGAACTTCATACCATCCGTACAAATAGTAAATCTGAGTCACAACAATTGTTCATATTTAAATGAACACATATATATCATAAATGTGAGCATATAGTCCTTTAACTATCTCATTACTTCATACACAACTTTTAAACCCATAAAATTATTTTGATTCTCTACTTTCTAAATCCGTGCTTGTATATAGAGAAAATATATAAACTTACTCCCACTGATCTTAAGGTGTATACAAATATACAACGACTAAAAAAAAAATAATGATATTATTTCTTAAAATGCCTCATGTGGGAAACTTATGTTTATAAAATGATCTCCTAAACATATACGCATGGTTTATTAGAATTCAAAAAATAATTTTCACATCCACTTTATGTAACTCTCAATCATAATGAGCTACTAATGTCATAAGAATTACATGTTCTTACATATAATTGAGAAGGTTCATTTATAACCTTTTCTTCATTAATAGTGAAATATTTTACTACAATTTAGCTTTATCTCGTTTAACTACCGTTAGTGTCGCGTTTGGTCTTGATGACCCCCTTATACCCGACTTTAGTGCATCAATTATGTAATTCAACGAGATTTCAACCTTAGTTATAGTCCATTAGTTTCACTTCTTATGACTTTTGAAAATAAAACCATGTCATTATTTATTCCTTCACCAAATTCATGTTCATGCAGATACCCCACATAATCATTTAGGATAGTAGACCTTTTAGGATCTTCTTAATACTATTCCTTATGATTTCATCTACATTTCTCTCACGGTGACAATACTATCATTTAGTGGTTGACCATTTATTTGTTCTTTGTTGTTTAGACAATCTAACAACTAAAAGAACAAGGATTCAAGAAGGTTATCGTTAATGGGATAAGTACCCTACCTTCCTTTATAATCATATTTCATGATTTTCTACTACCACTAATTTCACCTTTCATAATGAATTTGACATTAATGCAATAAATACGTGTCAATGACAATTATATGATCTATGTAGGTCCACTTTAAGGGAAGTTTCTCATAATCTCCCACTTGGGCCACATAGGTCATCCTTATATTAGACATCGTAATACCTTAAGAGCACAACTCGATTATCAAAATTTGTAAGAGACATTACAAAAATCTTGTCCACGAAAATTATGAAAAAGAGTCTAGATTTAATTTGGTACAAGATTTAAAGAGTTTCATAAAAAAATGCTACGATTATGATGCAGGATCAAAAAAAAAAAAATCTTTAAAGAACTATGTCCAAACTTTATTTTGTACAAAACATCAAAACTAAAATCATAACCCTTGAAAAATATACATCAAAAGATTCTTTAGAACATATCCCTCACGATCAAGTCTAGACAAACATTTTCCAAAAGAAATTGAGGGTTTATGAAAACAAATGGCGATTTGATTCCCCAAGAACAAAAGAAAAGAATCTTATTAGCATTTCTAGTTTGTTTTGTAAGAAATCCTTGCATCAAAAGTAGATACTTTCTATAACACAGTAAGTATAACTTGAAAACTCTACTGAGATGAAAAACTCATTTCAAATCATAAAAGATACATATTATCTTTATCATTATTAGTCCGAGTGCGCAATATGTAAACAAACTTAATTTGTTTAACCAAATTAAATATGAAATTTTAGAGAAATAAAATGGGATACAATAATATGTGATAAGATAATGAGATAAATTGCTCACTTCATTAATGCTTTGATTTAACAACACACACATCGATTACATGATAAATTGAGTGCATAACCGTGAGTTTTTGTCAGTAGTAACCGTGAAATATCGATTATATGATGCTTGTAGATTACTTTATTGGGTATAATGTTATTTCATTATATTGTACACGACATTTGTGCACAACTTATTTTCACATACTATAATAATGTATGTGATCTATGATGTTCATTCAATCACTCAAAATTGATTCCCTGTAAGGAATAACCTTGCTTGAAGAAATGAACTCAATATACCCCATTAATATCTTTACAATTATAAGCATCATGAGTTACTACTACCATCATCTTTACATTTAATATTCATTGCAATTCTAGTCGGGTCACTGTAGTGACTACCAAACATTTCATAATATGAATATTACATTACGTAAAGACTTACATACACAAGTCAATAAATTTTTCACTTATTTTCATTAAATATCGCATGATCAATAAGCTAAATTATTCATGTTTATGGTTTTCATAACCTTAATTGGTGATATGATAGTGAAAGAAACTATGGCATCTGTGTTTGACGACCATTATTACCTTCCCAAAATATATATCACCACTAACATTTTGTTCAATTATTGTAATCACAATAAATGAATAAACAATAATATGTATGCAACATCATAAAGTATCATCATCCTAGCATTCAATATCATACATGGACCCGTAGGCAACCAAAATATGCATGATATTAATGCATTAGTCCAATATTTATATCTTCTGGAATGGAGCACTTTAATGAACACCAAACCATATATTATATAAATATAAGAGATACGCATACATGTGCAAAATACCCGTAATACATGAATAATTATATTATTGTCTATTCCTTAATTTGAAATTCACGAAAAATTGGACATAATGTGAAAATCAAATAGACAAAGAGTTTACATGAGATATTACACAAATAATAGTAAATGGAAGACACAAATCATTTACTTTCACTTCATCACTTATGTATGAGTAACAAATCAGAAATATTGACCCAAATCATTCATGGTCATACTAATGCACAATATGGTTATAATCACAATTATCATACTAGTGACATATGTAAATATGACTTTTTAACATTGATGCCAATTATTTAACATTTACAAAAATTCCAATGTTTATTTGATTCAAATTTCAGCATGTGTTGCGCTTCAATTTAATCTTATAACAAACATTAGGATAATCTGAAATGACTACAAGTATAGTATCTTCACATGTAATCTTAGCCTGTATTTGGCATTTGATTAAACTGAATGAATACCTACTTATGAGTCTCAAAATTTGCAAGTCATGCATTCAAATATGCATGCATGCAACGAATAAATCTAGTATCCGCACATATGAATTGTAGCCTGTGTTTGGCATTTAATTCAACTTAATGGGAGTACTAGCCTTAAAAATAAACAATAATTCTGATTTTCGACCACATGAATCGTTGGCCTGTGTTTGGCACGAGACTCATTAAAACATGAATATCATAATATTCAACAATATGAATCATTGGCCTATGTTTGGCACGAGATTCATCAAAATATGAATATTAACAATAACACAAGTCTAATATCCGACCATATGAAATATGTTGGCATGTGTTTCGCACGAATATTCAACTAAAAAGGATCATTAGAGCAAGGTTTTATGAAATATGGGAAAACTTAAATTTTCACACACAACAAAAATTGCAAGGGTCGAATATTGAATTGTTGACTAAAATTTTGGTATATTTCATCTACATTCCGAATATCACGGAATCTGTGTTAATCATCACATAATATTCAGATTGTAAAGATATATTACCCTATAATTCATTTATCATGGTCCCATAATTTTGGCATCTGTGTTTGTTGCCTAATTCATTTAATACCATGATTAATGGACTTAATGTCAACTATTCTGTTTTTACAAAACTGGTTCTAATGTTGTTCAATTCAGATATTAGCATGTGTTGCGCCTCAATCCAATTTTATAACTAACATTAGAATAAGTCTTTAATGAATGTAAGTATATTATTCGTACATGCAGTCTCAGCCTGTGTTTGGCCTTTGACTTAACTCAAATGAATAATTGTTTACATGTCTCAACTTAAATATAGTTAATCATGCATTTAATATTAACTATAATATGTAATCTATCAGTAATCACAAAGATACCAATAGTAGCTCGAATGCCTCAAAAACATAATTTTTCTGGAAGTCATAAACATTATTTATGTAAAATCAATGCCCCAAAAATATTATACTCAAAACTTAATGTATAATTAATGGTCCAAATATAAATGCATACACAATAATCTAATATTTACAATTATAGATTAAGATACTTTTATGTCTTCTCCATCCAACATCATATAAATATTATTGTCGAAACATCAATTCATAATTACATTAGGACCTTTGGGCAACCAATTATAGATTATGCACAATAACCTAATATATCGAAATGTTATTGTCAAACACATTATCATACATCTAATATTCAAAATTTTATATTGAACCCTTTCATCAATACAAAATAATACATAACATGAATATTAGAACAACCATGAACATAAAGAAAAACATCCCCCGTGGTAAAAAAAAAAAAAAATACATAATATTTGGAAAAAATCGTGATTTTTGCCAAAAATAGAAAATTTGAGTTAGCACCACAGAGATGTAGATAATTACTCCAGGATCTCAAAACAATTTGCGGAATTCAAAAATCAATTTTCTGGAGTGAGATATTGACGTCAACATTATTACCAAAAACGGCAAAAACGCAATTTTAAGGGTCTTAACGACGTCAAAACGCAAAAGTAAGATGGTGCCCATTGAAAACAATGGGTTTTGTTTATTTCGACGTTTCCAGTCGACCATGTCAGTTTCGTAAAATTCCGAGCAAGTTTTGACCTTTCATTCTCACCAGTGAGTATTGGCGACAGAAGAAAAACGTCACAGAAAATCTCAGACACACTTTAAGAGCAGATTTAATGACAGAAATAAGACGTCGCAGAAGGTCTCAGGCACAAAAGCAATTTAATGACATAAATAAAAATGTCGCAGAAAGTCTCAGGCACATATATCATTATAGACGAACATCAATAAGGAAAATCACGAGATCTTAAACTTTAGCTCTGATACCACATATAAAATCATTCTTAAGAACACCCTAATATTAATCATGAACACATTAATATGATTAATGTTTAACATACAATTGTTCTTAATAAAAGGATCTTAGATCTTCATGTTTTCACAAAATACGTCTAAAAGATAGAAAATAAGACATACCTTGATCAAAGATCAATCTTGATTAATTGCTCCATCAATCTGCCTTCTTGGAAAAAATGCACTCTAATGGAATCTCGGAGTTTCTCTCCCACCTCAGAAATAGTGTGTTATGAGATGACTCTAGATGGTGCAGAGGTCTCTATTTATAAGGGGAAGAGGGCCGGAATCCTAGTCAAGGTGGGACTCTTTCAAGTCTCCCACTAATGCCACTAACCATCATGTGACTAACGGATAAGGTTTACCCAAATCTTTTAATATCTTTATTTATCACATTCCTAATTAATTATCTGACATTTATTAAAACCACATAAATGGTACTTAACATTAATTTCCAACAGATGATCTATAATCCGATAAGCGAAGCTCATATTTTGAACTCATAATAGGTAAACATATCTTATTTTATTGTGGGCGTTGTACACAAAATAGATTGCAACAACTGATTGACCACTAAAGTATGCTTCTATGGAAAATCAAAGGTCCACACGACTTGTGGGAATGAGAAATTAAAATTTTGTATTTCTTTCAATATTATTTTATACCCACATCCACACACACTCAACTTTTTTCTTTAAACAGAAATTATAAAGCTGGAAGTTGTCTAGAGTTTTATAAAAGGAATTTTCTTTTGTATTACATTTAGATTTTTTATAAACAAAACTAATTTTACTAAATAAAAACTGTCACATTCAGATGAATATTTATGAACTAATAACAAGGGGAAAAGCTCTATTCTTGAAGAACCTTGTTTTAAATATGAATTTTATTTCTGAAATACGTAGATTATTGGATTAGAGAATTGTTCTATAGGTGGGTAGGCCGGTGATATGATGTCAAGTTAACTTGTGAGGAATTATATATTTTAATATTAGTTGGATTCGAAAACAGTAAAAAAAATATTAGTGGGGAGTAGGGGTTGTTAATTTAAATTCACTTAAATTTTAATACCACCTACTTTTAAATTTAGCTAAAAATCCTATTGTGACATTAACATGCTTAATGAGGTGGCAAGGGAAAGGGAAAATATTTTTTAACTACAATCCTATTGTGACTTTTAGGTTGTAGTGTTAGAATTATTTTAAATAATTTTTTATTATGTGTTTTATAATTATATTGATATTAAAAGTCACTTTGGTTAACGGAAGGGTACTCTAAATACCAAGAGTCAAAAGACTCTTGGCATTTACCTTGATGAATGGTTTATATTGAGTGACTGTTGGAGATTCAGGTCATGTCACTGCCTATAATAAGTGACTGATTTCCATTATTCAGGCAATCTAAAAAGACAACACAGCGAAATTATAGGAAAGAGAGAAAAATATAAATTCTCAAGGAGAGTAAATTTTGAAGTAGTATTTTGACCATACGGGGATATTTAACCGTTGGAATACGTTTAAATTGAAGTATCTTCTTGCCATATACAAGATGAGGCCATGTTTCAAAGTTCACCTTGATCGGACATCTATAAGATTGAATGCTCCATATATCATTATAGTTTTGACATGAGGGAGGTATGTTACTTTAATACAATTTTATATTTCGCATAATGAATATATGTGATTATCATGAAGATCCAAGATCCTTTTATTAAGAACAATTATATGTGAGAATTTAATCAATAATGTATTCTTGATTAATATTATGGTTCTCTTAAGAATGATTTTACATATGGTATCAGAGCTAAAGTTTAAGATCTCATGATTTTCCTTTAGTGGTGTTTGTTTATAATGGAGTCTATATTAAATCAATTTTTGTGTGTCTGGATTTTTTTGTGATATTTTTTTCTGTCGCCTATACTCATTGGTTGGAATGAAAGGTCAAAACTTGCTCAGAATTTTACAAAATGCACATGGTCAATTAGAAACATCAAAATAAACAAACTCATTATATACAATGGGCACTGCCTTATTTTTGTGTTTGACATCATTTAGAGCCTTAAAATTACGTTTTTGTCGTTTTTGCTAATAATGTTGACGTCAATATCTCACAAAAAAAAATTGATTTTTGAATTTCGCAAATTATTTTGAGATCCTGGAGTAATTCTCTATATCCCTGTGGTGCTAACTCAAATTTTCTATTTTTGAAAAAAATTACGATTTTTTCAAATATTATGTATTTTTTCATCAAGGAGGGTGTTTTCTTTGTTCATGGTTGTTCTAATATTAATGTTATGTGTTATTTGGTATTGATCAAAAGGTTCAATATAAAGTTTTGAATATTAAATGTATGATTATGTGTTTGACAATAACATTTTGATAAATTAGATTATTGTGCATAATTCATATTTGGTAGCCCAAAGGTCTTAATGTAATTATGAATTGATGTTTCGACGCTAATATTTATATGATGTTGGATGGGGAAGGTATTAAAGTGTCTTAATCTATAATTGTAAATATTATACTATTATGAATGCATCAATATTTGGACCCTTAATTATCTATTAAGTTTTGAGGATAATATTTTTTAAGCCATTGATTTTTACATAAATAATGTTTACAATATTACTTTATTCCAGAAAAATTATTTTTGAATTCTATCGAATGTTTTGGGATTCTGGAGTAATTTGCTACAGTTCCATGATACTAACTCATTTTTTCATTTTCATAAAAATTTAAGGTTTTTCATATTTCATTTATGTTTTATCTAGAACTGATATAAAATTTTGTTCTAATGATCCTATTTTAGTTGAATATTCGTGTCAAACATAGGCCGCATATTTCATGTGGTAGGATATTAGATTTGTGTTACTCTTAATATTCATATTTTGATGAGTCCCGTGCCAAACGTAGGCTAATGATTCATATTCTTGAATATTAAGTTATTATTAATATTCATATTTTGATGAGTCTCGTGCCAAACACAGGACAATGATTCATATTCTTGAATATTATATCATTGATATTCATGTGTTGATGAGTTTCGTCCCAAATATAGGTCAAGGATTCATGTGGTTGAATATCAAAATTAATATTTATTCTAATTCTAGTACTCCTATTAAGTTGTATTAAATGCCAAACATATGCTACAGTTCATATGTGTGGATACTAAATTTATGATTTCGTTCGAATGCTAGTATTCATGAAAAATTGAATTAAATGTCAAGCAACTACTTGTAACACCCCGCCTAAAATAATAACGGGTGGCCAGCCCTATACTATATTAAATCAGGAGTTTCAGATGGTTCAGTGTCAACATCAACTGTCGGTACTATATAATATATGACTAACTACCCGATATCATATAGGCGAGATGTTAAAATTAAATAAAATGTGCAACAGATAACCAACTAACACTACTAATAAAAGAAAGAAAGATGCATGAAAGAACTAAGACAAATGAAATGCTAGAATAAAAATAAGAAAAAAAAATGGAAGAAATAACTACCACAGAATATACTACAAAAAGTAGACCCGAATAAGCTGTCAGGTCACAGCCAATACAATAGATGAAATGGAAATAAATGTAAACATATATAAACATCCCTTGGGTACAAACCCGATATACAACATGAATCCTACCTAGAATTTTGAAAGTAGGAGGCGACTACCAGATACATCCCGCAACAGTCTGCACCTATCACGGCTCCCAAGACTCTAGATAGAAAGTCATCCGGCATCCATGCGGTAGGACACCTGTAGTAATATATATATATATATATATATATATATATACGGCAGGAGAGAAAAGTAAACGGGTCAGAGCCCGAGTTGTGAAAATATTTAGCAAGTGTGTTAACCGTGCATAATAAATATCGGTGCACTTATCTCATAATTAAAGTGGAATCGCACTCTCGTGGAACCCCAACTCACCTCTCACCTAAAGGCGCGCACCTATTCGCGTCTTCAACTTTTAGTTAAATTACCCCCATTTTATTAGGACAACCTAACTTATCATAGGCCTAGCCTATGCCCACGAGATCTACCTTCCTAACTTAACCCAAGAATCCACCCCTTTTCTAAACACAATTAAGTATTTATTTTCGATCATATGTGCCTTATTAGGCTTAGTGGATTCCAGTTTATACTTTAACCATTTATAATTTAATAAGTTACCCAATATGCATTTGGGCTGAAACATATGATTTAAATTTCTAATTAATAAGCATGCAAAATTATTATTGACACAACTTCCCTCCAATTTCAACGCTGCGCTGCGTTTCGTGCGTGGGGTGTCTCGCAAAGCGAAATCCAAACAAGGAACCACCCCGTTACACTACTCCATGTCAACGTCGATCCTGGAGATCCATTATGCCACACATAAATATCGACAAAACTTCTCTCTACTCTCAACAATGTACTACATTTCGTGCGTGGGGTGTCTCGCAAAGCTAAATCCAAACAATGAACCACCCGGTTACACTACTCTTTGACAATGTCGATCATAGAGGTCCATAATGTCGTACATACCATAATTGGTAGAACTTTTCTCCAATTTCAACACTGCACTACGTTTCATGCGTGGGGTGTCTCGCAAAGCGAAATCCAAACAAGGAACCACCCCGTTACACTACTCTTTGACAATGTCGATCCTAGAGATCCATAATGCCATATATACAATATAATACTACCACTACTACTAAAACTCCAATAATATCCTTGGGATGATGTAACCGAAATATTCCTTAAATGCGATACATCAACCCCCATCAATCTAGTACATCATAATCATCCAAGATGTACTCTACACAGATTCTATATCCTTTCATCTATAGGATATATAAATATATATATATATATATAGGTATTTTATGCTCACCATATATATACATATACCAATCATCATACCCATGACCAAGTGTACGTATCATATCTGATGTACACTGGACATGCACATAATCCACCCGGATATATATATCGCCGATAAAACTGCATCAATGCTATCATCTTCCCAGTGCCCGGCTCACGTAGCAACTGAGGACCACCCCCACCTCGTGATAACTCACACACACGACGTCCCGGGAAGCGTTCATAGCTCCAACTGGCAATGAGACGAAACATACCCACCACGTCTCATCCCAAAAATATATCTATCGTATAATAACACACCGGACGACTATGACCTAGGGAATATCCACACCCTGCTCTATATGCCAGGATGCTCACCCTCTGCGCGGAAACTTACCAATGATAGCTTGAGCGGGGTATGCTTAACCACATAAGTATATATATTGCTCACATGCGTAATATACATACATCCATATGATCCCATCATATGATCAAATAGTAAACCATCATATACGGTTTAAATATCCATACCATGTATGTCCACAACATAAATATATCCATATATTCATATTTATATATAGATATATGTACATATATTCACACATCGCTGCATCATTATATATACAAACTAATTCTCGTTCATATGTATAAGATATATAAACCCGGCTATAAGTATACATAATCCTCAATATATAAGCCGTCACCACAATTTCCTTTAAATTTACCTCGATATGTGAATACAATCCCTCACTTGAAACATATTCAATCATTTTTCCTATGATGAATAGTCTCCCAAAACCATAAGTATATATCTATACATATATATTCAACATTAGGGTTATTACCCAAGAGTTTGTGTAGGAATCCATCACTACACATTTCATCCATATTCAAAAGTACATAGTTTCCTTTAGTACTATTTAACCATAGGCACATACATGACTTAATAGTCTAAAACCTCAAATTATTCCAACCTCGTTTCAAGTATTGGAATCTCAATGGTCATATCCCCACAATTACGTGTAAACTATCCTAACTTGAATTTATGCTACCGTTTATTCTAGTCGATAGTATGATCCCAATCGTTCCCAATTTCACCTATGGTTCAAATAAATCTCAGGAACCCTTAATCCTATTTAGTTATCAATTGTTCCTTAGTCTAAACATTTCTAAGGATATGAAACCCCTCACTCTTTAAGAGTATGCGACCACTCTCTTCCATTTGGCCCCAAATTGTATCTTAACAATATCCTATCCTTATAAGGATTTGACATAGAGGTCGGCCTAGAAATTTCACAACATACATGGATATTTCTTATCCAATTATTCCAAGAAGTCCCCACTATCATATACTAAGTGAGAGACCCCCTATAAGTCACCAAAAGATATCTCTTACTTCATAAGATAAAACCCCAAATCAATAAACCCAACCAAAAAGGGTTTGAATTCACTAAAGAGAAAATTTCTCAAAATGCTCTGTTTCTGAATCGATTCGGCCCAACAGCGAATCAATTCGGCCCATCCGAATCGATTCGGTCCAAGGGACCTGAGATTCTGCAACCCTCCTAATCGATTCACCCCTAGCGAATCGATTCGGTCCTAAAGACCTGAGACTTCTTCAACCTGGCGAATCGATTCGGTGGGGGCGAATCGATTCGGCCAGTTTAGAAAGCCACGAAAATGGTTGTTTTTCTATAACCCAAAATTCCCCAAAATTCGATTTATACTACTTCCAACCCTTAATCTTCAATCCCAACATAATTTCCAACATTAAAACACATCCTAAATTTAACCTCATCAATTTATATCCCTTAAACCCAATTAAAATCTTCAATTTCAAGATTTGAACCAAAATTTAGGTTTTGATGTTTATACCCAAAAACCATTTCTTTAACCCACAAATTATGAAATAAAATACATAAATGACTTATTTAGCAAGATTAAACACTTGCCTCAGATTTGTAGAAATTGGATCGTCCTCAATGTCGCGATTAGGCCGGAAATCTCCAAGCTTTTCTCCCTCTCTCCTTTCCTTTCTTCTTCTTTCTCTTTTTCTTTCTTTTTCTCTCTTTTTCTCAAATGAGAAGGCTTCATCCGTAAGCCTTAAATCCTTTAAAACAATAAACCCAATTTTAAATGTTAATACACACTTTAAATGACTCATTTACTCTAATTCGAGTCAACTGACTTAAAAATATTCCGGAGCCGAAATAAAACTCAATGACAGTCATTTTGACTATCTCGACCCTTCCGGGATCAATGGTACCCTCAAAATCATCATCCGAAATACTTTACAACATCCTATATTTTTGGACTTAAATTCCCAAATTTAAAATTCTCCGGTTTAAATTAAATTTTTTTTTCCCAAAATTTAATTTCTCAGTCTCAAAAATCGTGGGGTGTTACAATCTTCCCCCCTTACAAAAATTTCGTCCGCGAAATTTAAAATACACATAGGACCTCAATATCATCTAGTCCTAATATCAACTCTTAGGATCACTATACCGATCCTTCCTGGTTCTCATGTCGAACCATATAAATTTAAAAATCACTAACTACCCAGGGCGCCCATACACCCTGTATCCGAGTTTCCACTCGTAGAATTAAAATCAGGCTCCATTAGCCTCCAATTGCAACATAACCCTCGGCATTATAATCTATAATAACATACTAAATATATATAAGTTCGAAAATTCCCAATGGTTGAACTCTCCTCAATTCGTGACACTAGCTACCTTCGTGCGGGGGAGGTCTCGCAAGCGAAATCCAAACAAGGAACCCTCCCAATACACTACTATGTATCTAGGTCGGGAATTGAGATTAGTTGAACCAGGGCTAAATTTTTATAAAAATATTTTCATATTTTAGATACTGCCCGAGGGCCTATACAACAATACTATATAATTCATATTTCGCGTCTTTTGACACTCCAAACAAACACCTTATGTTTAAAACACAAGGCCTCAACACATACAACACTTCTAACCACTACCTAGTTCTCAAAACTAGCACAACTAGGAGCTAAATTCTCCACTCAAAATAAATCCACTAAACTCTGAACCTCTCAGTTATGAAATTCCTCTACATCATATCAACACCTTTCCATAAACTAAGTCATTCCCTCAATGAACCAATAACCTTTACAATTTACATTCCCCCAAAATCAATAGAGCCACTCTCTACTAGCTCCTTATAGGACGTTTTACTATTCCAGAAGATATCTCATAAAGACCACACTTGCCCACTCCTTCTCAAGGCCTAATTCTCCTCAAAGAATTTTCTTCCTCATAAATCCTTCCTAACCATTTCGAAGGACGAAACGCGATGGTGACTGCCGAAAACTCCCCCAGTCCTACATAACGAACTGAGTCTCCAAATGCATTCTCCCTCATCCTAGAAGGCGATACTCTCGATATTGGGACAACTCCACACATCTCACGTTAGGGAAAAGTCACCAACACCAGGCTTCCTAACAAAGGTTAACGGGTTTCTCAACCTAAACCCCCTTAGGACTAGGCTACATACCTCTCCTCGGACTAACCTTACTAAGTCCAAGATTCACCATTCGAGTAAATTTTCCTTTCTTACTCAACCGTCGATAAATCACCTCGAACCACTGCTAGAAATCTCCTCAATATCTCCCCCGGCATTGGGGAAAACAAATACCCCCGATTAAAGCGTACCCAAAATATGCTATGGGTATTGTACTTCTAATCCTATCCCTTCCTAGACGAAAAAAATCTAGGCGACGTCTGAAACGAAACAAGAGTAACCGTTATCAGAACGTCAATCAAGTGAATATACTTCACAGAAGAAAACAACGCAGTGAACACAACAGTCCTAATTGTAGGGCTTTATGTCAAGAACGTTAACGGAAGAATGTAGAAAACTCGCATAGATCCTAAGGACTCTAGAACCTGATGCTCTGATACCATCTGTAACACCCCGCCTAAAATAATAACGGGTGGCCAGCCCTATACTATATTAAATCAGGAGTTTCAGATGGTCCAGTCTCAACATCAACTGTTGGTACTATACAATATAGGACTAACTACCCGATATCATATAGGCGAGATGTTAAAATTAAATAAAATTTGCAACATATAACCAACTAACACTACTAATAAAAGAAATAAAGATGCATGAAAGAACTAAGATAAATGAAATGCTAGAATAAAAATAAGAAAAAAAAATGAAAGAAATAACTACCACAGAATATACTACAAAAAGTAGACCCGAATAAGCTGTCGGGTCACAGCCAATACAATAGATGAAATGGAAATAAATGTAAACATATATAAACATCCCTTGGGTATAAACCCGATATACAACATGAATCCTACCTAGAATTTTGAAAGTAGGAGGTGACTACCAGATTCATCCCGCAACAGTCCTCACCTGTCACGGATCCCAAGACTCTAGATAGAAAGTCATCCGGCATCCATGCGGTAGGACACCTGTAGTAATATATTTATATATACAGGCAGGAGAGAAAAGTAAACGGGTCAGAGCCCGAGTTGTGAAAATATTTAGCAAGTGTGTTAACCGTGCATAATAAATATCGGTGCACTTATCTCATAATTAAAGTGGAATCGCACTCTTGTGGAACCCCAACTCACCTCTCATCTAAAGGCGCGCACCTATTCGCGTCTTTAACTTTTAGTTAAATTACCCCCATTTTATTAGGACAATCTAACTTATCATAGGCCTAGCCTATGCCCACGAGATCTACCTTCCTAACTTAACCCAAGAATCCACCCCTTTTCTAAACACAATTAAGTATTTATTTTCGATCATATGTGCCTTATTAGGCTTAGTGGATTTCGGTTTATACTTTAACCATTTATAATTTAATAAGTTACCCAATATGCATTTGGGTTGAAACATATGATTTAAATTTCTAATTAATAAGCATGCAAAATTATTATTGACATAACTTCCCTCCAATTTCAACGCTGCGCTGCGTTTCGTGCGTGGGGTGTCTCGCAAAGCGAAATCCAAACAAGGAACCACCCCGTTACACTACTCCATGTCAACGTCGATCATGGAGATCCATTATGCCACACATAAATATCGACAGAACTTCTCTCTACTCTCAACAGTGTACTACATTTCGTGCGTGGGGTGTCTCGCAAAGCGAAATCCAAACAAGGAACCACCCCGTTACACTACTCTTTGACAATGTCGATCATAGAGGTCCATAATGTCGTACATACCATAATTGGCAGAACTTTTCTCCAATTTCAACACTGCACTGCGTTTCATGCGTGGGGTGTCTCGCAAAGCGAAATCCAAACAAGGAACCACCCCATTACATGAGACCGACGGTTTAAATGGATCAGAGGACGATTTATGTCGTGTGTGGAACCTTGTCATATCGCGAGGATCGCAGGATAAAAATGGATTAGACGGCGGCCTTGACAAGGGGAACGGGTGTGTGGGTGGAACCTTGTCATATCGCGAGGGCTGACAGTTTAAAATGGGTCAAATGGAGGCTTTGACAAGGGGAAGTGTATCTTGGTAAATTATCTTCGTGGTTCATTTAATTAAATTTAACATGGTTGGGAATGTGGGTAAATTAAAATAATATTGGTGTGACATACGTAAAGAAATCCTTGCGGGTAGTTAGTAATTTATTTTTGGAAATTAATTATCTTTTTAATTAAAATATTCCATTGTTATGGTTGATATATATAACACTATTGTATGGGTTCAAGGACCCTAATTGAGTGGAGCAGCCGGTATTCATGCTTGGGGCTTTGGCTCTGACACGTGTGTTGACTAATCTTTTCAGGAATTAATTTGGAATATCTGCATAGGATTTATGGGAGATCTTTTGGAGATGCAGCTGGAGCTATTTTTATTGATTTATTAGTTAGATTTTTTATTCCGTCGTATTTATTATGAGACTACATTTGAGTTATATTGGGTCATTCGGTTCCATAGTTGTCTTGAGATTTCAGTTGAATTTTAATTATTTAATTATTAAGAAATTTGGAGATTGCATGTGATGGGTTTTATATCGCACTTTGGTATTCTATCAGTTGGATGTTATTAGTATTTGGGATTGATCAAATTATTTATCTTGTGGATTAAAAATTTTATATGTATGGTATATGTCACATGCTAAGGATGATATTTAATTTACTCGCACTCGGCTCAGTTTTGGTGGCGGCCGATGCCAGAATTTAGTAGGGTGTGACAGTTTTCAAGTTAAACTTACTTTGTTACAAAAAGTATTTACTTTTGATACAAGGATTGTTTACAAAACAAACTAGAAATGCAAATTATATTCCTTCTTTTTTATTCTTGGGGAATCAAGCCATTTTTTTTTCATAAACCCCCAATGCTTTCAATTTTTTTTTAAATATGTCTAGACTTGAATGTGAGGGATATTTTCTAAAGAATCTTTTAGTCCTTTTCAAAGGTTATGATATTCCTTTGATTTTTTGTATAAAATAAAGTTTGGATATATTTCCTTTTAACATTATTTTGATCCCGCATTATAATCATAGTAATATTGATGAAACTATTTAATTTACAATATCGAATATATAAATGACATATGTGGCCCGAGTGAGAGATTATGAGAAAATCCATTAATGTGGATCTACATAGATCATATAATCTCCATTGACATGTACTTGTTGCATTGAATAAAACCAAATGTCAAACCCACTATGAATGGTGAAATTAGTGGGAGTTGAAAATCATGAAAT
The DNA here is from genome assembly GCA_949130495.1 of Sambucus nigra. Classification (NCBI taxonomy): domain Eukaryota; kingdom Viridiplantae; phylum Streptophyta; class Magnoliopsida; order Dipsacales; family Adoxaceae; genus Sambucus; species Sambucus nigra. The sequence continues at coordinate 651,797,295 of OX422208.1, forward strand.
ATGGTTATAAAGAAAGGTAGGGTACTTATTGTGACACCCCGCCTAATAAAATACCGGGTGATCAATCCTACACCAAATTAAAACAGGAGTCTCATATGGTTCATTCTCAGCGTCACTGTCGAAAACCAATTTAATTACTAATAACCTATTAGGCTGGCGTCAAAATTTTATTTAACTAATATTTTTAACCAAACCATTCAAATAAAACATCCACACAGTTTATATGCACAAAACTGAAATGAAATAAAATAACCGAACACTCGGATTAACATAATAAAACCAAATCGAATGCCGCACTAAAAAGCGGTAAAAGAATAAATAAATGCAGTTGGGCTATCGGCCCGAGTGTTTCAACAGTACCTCCTATCTAGATTACAATGGTAGAAGCGTCTACAGTAAACCTACATGCATCCACAGCTGCTGCAGAAAATGTCTGACTCAAAGGAATCATAATCCAGGCGTCCCTGTGTCTAGACACACACACACATACACACACACACACACACTTATATATATATATATATATAGCAAGAGAGGGGAAAATAGAGAAACGGGTCAGTGCCCGAGTTTTGAGAATGTTTAGCAAGTGCATAAATGACATATTTAAAAAATATGAATTTATCTCATATTTAAATTGGTATCGCACTCCCATGAGATACCCCTCACCCATTTTCTAATAGTGCACACATATCGCATATCTTTTAAACAACCTAGTTAATCTACCCTGCCTAACTAAACCATTCAACCATCCTCTAAAAATCCTCATACCCGAGTACTAAGGGCTAAACTTCTCCCCATTCCCAACCTTGCCCTACGTTCGTGCGTGGGGTGTCTCGCGATGTGAAATCCAAACAAGGAACCCCCCGATACACTACTACCTGGCAATGTTGATCGTCGGGATTCATTACGCCCTCAGCACATAATGCGTATATACATATGTAGCTCGCATATAGATAGATAGATAGATAGATAGATAGATAGATAGATAGATAGATAGCTATTACTAGAACCTATAATTCATTTTCATATAAATCCGGATATGAATCTACCGGAAAGGGAATCACTCTTATTAAATCTTTTCACTTTACACAAGTTCACTTTATATAATTATTCATCTTCATATACAAAAAATATACTATACACAACAAGTATAATTATACCAATCACAATCATAAGAATAATAACCATCCCCCTGAGCTATAACTCGAGGATGCAGTCTCATAGTGCCTATTCAAATCCGGGTTTACTCACTCAGCCACAGTACCAAGCCAGACTCACTCATCGTCATGGTAAAAATACATAATGGTGGAGGCGATCATGTTCCCTCTGGAAGTGGAGTACACATATCGCACTCATACGCGGGACGAGATGACCTGGGGATATACTATCCCTGCTCCTCAAGCCAGAGGATTCACTCACATCGCGTAACCTGCCCGGATCGCACTAGAGAAAATATATAATCTGGTTGTTCCAGCCCTATGCCAAAGGAAAGTCCGTGGAATCAGCCTCTAAAGTACAAATATACCAATCACACATAGATATATTTATTCGTATCATATTATATATACTGTAACAACGTCGTATATATAATTTATATTACTTCTCAATACCGAAGGCTATAATTGTCAAACTCTCATAGCGATAGACAATACTCCGATTGTTCCCATTCGTAATAGTATCTAAGTATTCGCATACTTACAATACTAAACTTATAAGTATTATCCATACACACTATCCGAAGACCTCTCTCGAACGTTGTTCGACCCAAACCTTCACTAAGTCCATACCCAGAATTGTACACTAAACTAATCCAAGGTTCTTTCTTTTATTCCAAGGTTTACTCACCCTCAATACCATCATCTAGGAGTACTAATATCATAGCTAGACTCCCCCACAATTTTCTCCAATTGCAATTTAACTCCCCTTAAACTCAAAGAAGGAAAACTGCCAATTTTAAAAAAGGCGAATCGATTCGCCCCAAATGCGAATCCATTCGAGCCAGCGAATCGATTCGATTTCCATCCGAATCGATTCGAAAAGTGATGTGCAAGCAGTTCCTCAAAGGAGAATCGATTCGGTCTTAATCTGAATCGATTCGTCATGAGACAGATTTACAGGTCCCCTTATGCGAATCGATTCGGTCTAGTCCCGATTCGATTCTCCCTGTTCGATGGGCACTATTTAGGCGATTTCTCAATCTCCAAAATACCCAAATATCAACTCAACCTCCGATTTTATGGTTTATAATCTCAACCACTAACTCTATAATCATCCTAACACTAATTTCTAACTAACACATAAATTTCTTTTCCTCCCAATGTTAGGTTTGAATTCTAAATAACGATTTTGATCTCGAACAGCCTTTCGTAGAAAAATCATTATAAATCCAAAAAAAATCAGAAAAATACGGGTCGGCGTTCACACGACCGTATCGAAAATATTTATAAATTTTATCTTTTGACCAAAAGTCAAATCGATTCGATTCCTAGCCGAATCGATTCGGAAGTGATGCTGTCACTATTCACCTTCTTCTCCAAAATCCCAAACCTCCATTAATACACCTCCAAGCTTTTTATTTTCTCTCCTATAATCCTCCAACATCAACCAACAATATATATACATATAAAAAGGGTTCCAATCATCCTAGGACCCATATCCAACAATTAATTTAAATAAATTTCTAGGTTTCTCGAATTGGATATTGTGGGTACCCGAAAATTAGAACTATGGGCCTGGACGAGCAGCCCAGTCCTGGCGGCCCAAAGTCCAGGCCCCTCATCTTTTATAATTGATCCGGTCTCCCCCCACAATCCCATTAAGGGAAGTTATAGGGGAAATGGAAAACATGGATGAACCCATCACCTCCACTCATCTACATGTACATGTATATATTAAACCCTAGGTCTGGGGCAAAAGGACAAGTTGTATTCTCTGTAATCACTCTCCGGAGTATATAGAAATAATATCGACTACACCACCGTGGACGTAGGCATATCTTGGTTGAACCACGTACATCTTTTGTTGTGTGATTGGCATCTTGTATTCCTTGTTCTTTTCTTGATAATATTTTGTCTCATATTAATTTGTGTTGCATAATAATTGCATCTACAATTGGCACCGTCTGTGGGAACCGTTCATCTTTCCCTGAGAAGAGCCCACGTCAAGAAAGGAGTTCAAGATGTCTGGCCACAGTAGCAATGCTCCCCAAGCAGGAGATATTCAAGAGCCACCTGCTCCTCGCAGGATTAGGTCTGAAGTCCGACGTTCAGATCAGAGAGCTCGCCTAGAAAGACCAGCCTCAGAAGAAAGCCAGGGACCAGCGAGGTCCACACAGATATCTAGGTTGATTGATGCGTACGAGGCAAGGCTCCACGAGCAGAGGGAGTCTTCTTGCAGATATGAGGCTGAGAATGCTCGCTTGAAAAGAAGACTGGAAAGACTGGAGAGGGAGCTTCGTCCTGATAACAGGAGACTCCCATATCGCACTCCTAGCCCTCAGGCGAGCAAATCTCGCAGTCGAGGAAGGAGCCCTAGGCGAGAATCTCAAAGGGACGAAAAAGGCGAGTCAGAAAACGACCTCCACGAACAGCTGCGAAGAGCTCACCACTACCAGAGCCCTACTCGCAGCAATGAAAACTTACGAAACATGGTCCGCATGGAAATGGACCAGCATCCCGCTCACCACGGAATAAGATCAACTAGAGATCTCGCGAGGCGAGCTCTCAAAACCCAGATGAAGTCGCCTTTCACAAAAGAAATTGAAGAGGAGGAAGCTCCCAAGAAATTTGCCATTCCAAGGTTCAAGATTTACGATGGAAAGACTGATCCCATCGATCACGTCAGGCAATACCGACAGGCCATGACCCTCTGGAGTCACCGAGATGCCCTCATGTGCCGTATTTTCCCCTTAAGCCTTCATGATGTAGCACAGAAGGTGTTCGAAAGGCTCCCCCATCGATCGATCAAGAATTTCAAATCCCTAGCCGAACTTTTTACGGCCCGATTCATCACCAGTAGCTCCCATCCCAAAAGGATGGATGCTCTACTAATAATGAAGAAAATGCCTCAGGAGACCCTCCGAGAATACGCGAAGAGGTACTGGGAGTTATTCAATGAGATCGAGGACTGCGCGGAGGAAGTGGCAGTGGCCTCCTTCAAAATTGGGCTCCCTAGTTCTTCCCTCCTCTACCAATCCCTGACGAAGAAGGAAGCTATGACTATTGACGACCTAATGGCCCGAATCGAGAAATACGCAAAGGTGGAAGATGTCACCCGCCCTAATATAGGAGAAAACGGTCGAGCTAAGCTCACTACCAAGGTAGGTGAGAAAACTAAGAACCGGAGGAAAGGAGGAAAGAACGGAGGCAAAAATGGCTCCAAGAACGGAGGGAACTAGGACGCATCGAAAGCATTCCAGGCGGTCAACATCGTCTTCAAAGAACCAATTTATAAGGTTCTCGCGAAGATCAAGGATGAGACATTCATCAAGTGGACCAGGAAGATGGGGGGAGATCCCTCGAAGAGGAACAATGCGTTAAGATGCGCTTTTCATAAAGAGGGAGGACACAAGACCGAGAACTACAAAGCTCTTAAGTCTCACCTCGAAGAGTTGGCCCAGTCCGAGCATTTGAATGACTTTATGGAAAAAAGGGCAAAGAAAGTGACTGCCAACAGAGAGGTGAGACCCGACAACGTGCTAGAGGATGATGCTGGACACGAGTTCGCCGTAATTCATGGAGTATCTGATGTCAAGAAGATACAAGGGAACTCAGCTCGAATGGAGATGAAAAAACTTACAGCGGTAATGCAGGCTTTTCAAATCGATCCAGCAAAGTCACAGTCAGGAAAGCATCGACAAGTAGAGGACGTCAACTATAACAAGCATATTGTTTTTACGGATGAAGATTTGATGGGAGTAAGGACCCCACATCATGATGCCCTGGTCATTACACTTAGGATAGCCAACTTTGACATCGATAAGCTACTCGTCTATCAAGGAAGCTCATCCGAAGTAATGTACCTCGACCTATTCAGGAAATTGAAGTTGAGCGTCGCCGTCCTAAAGGAAGATACTGTTCCTTTGGTCGACTTCACTGGAAAAATGACCATGCCCCTAGGCAAGATAGTGCTGCCAGTTCGTGCCGAGAACGTCTCCAAGATGATTGAGTTTTTGGTAGTTGACATCGAATCACCATACCAGGCCATCCTCGGCAGAGGGTGGCTTCATGCAATGAAGGCGGTCTCCTCGACCTACCATCAAAAACTCAAGTATGTAACTGAGCGAGGAGTAATGGAGATCCAAGGCGACCAAGCGATGGAGAGGAAGTGCTTCATAGAAGCCATCCGACCAAAGCCAGAGAAGAAGGTCGGTCAACCCAGCGAGAAAGTTGAAGAGGGTGTGATACCTTCTAAATAGAAACTAAAGTATGGAAGACCAGGAGTAGAGGAGACTAGGCTCCTCCCTACCGAGCGTGTCATCGAGGACCTGGTAGAAGTTATAGACGAAGTTGGTGACAGTAGCAGAGTCTTCTTGATTGGAGCATCTCTCACCGACCAAGAACAGAAGGAGTTGACGACCTTGCTGAGACACAACGTAGATGTTTTCGCATGGGAACCATACGAGCTGCCTGGAATTGATCCTGATATGGTCTGTCATCAGCTGCATGTCGACCCCACATTCAAGCCAGTCACACAGAAGGCAGAAAGAACTGCACCCGAGAAGGCTAAAGCGATCGAAAAGGAAGTCAAAAAACTGTTGGATGCAGGATCCATAAGGGAAGTGAAATTTCCCAAGTGGTTGTCCAACCCAGTAGTAGTTCCGAAGAACAATGGGAAGTGGAGAGTTTGCATCGACTTCACTGACCTTAACAAAGCATACCCTAAGGATAGTTTCCCCCTCCCAAAGATAGACCAACTAGTAGATGCCACTGCAGCTCACGAGTGAATGAGTTTCCTGGACGCATACTCAGGATATCACCAGATCCCCTTGTATGCCCCAGACCAGGATAAAACGGCATTCATCACGACAGTTGGGTTTTATTGCTACAAGGTCATGCCATTTGGGCTCAAGAATGCGGGGGCAACCTATCAGCGGCTGGTCACAAAAATGTTCAAGGATCAAATGGGAGACACAATGGAGGTCTACATCGATGACATGCTCGTTAAGAGAAAGAAGAAGGAAAATCACCTCTCAGACCTGTCAAAGACCTTCGAAATCCTCAGGAACTACCGAATGAAGCTTAATGCGAGCAGGTGTTCCTTCGGTGTCCAGTCAGGAAAATTTCTTGGATACTTGGTCAATAAGAGAGGCATAAAAGCTAATCCGGACCTGATCGATGCAATCAACAGGGTACAACCCCCTCGAACAGTCCTGGATGTGCAGATGCTCACTGGAATGCTCTCCGCCTTAAATCGCTTCATTTCCAAATCCTCCGAGAAGTGCAAGCCTTTTTTCCAGCTTCTAAAAGGGAGTAAACCGATAGAATGGAGCCCGGACTTCTCGCGACCTTTGGACGAGCTCAAGTCCTACTTAAGCTCTCCACCGCTGCTTGTCATACCACAGCAAATGGATTCTTTATACCTGTAACTCTCGGTATCCATCACACTGTCAGCTCGGCGTTAATATGCGAGGTCGCGGGAATCCAACACCCCATTTACTACGCGAGCAAGACCTTATTAGACGCTGATCAAAGGTACTTGCCATTGGAAAAGCTCGCCTTTGCACTGGTAATAGCCTCGAGGAAACTGAAGCATTATTTCAAAGCTCATACTATCATCGTCTTTACATCGCACCCCTTTAAGGCGGTCCTAAGGAAAGCGAATTTGTCGGGCAGATTGTCTAAGTGGTCAGTCGAGCTCGATCGGTTTGACATCCAATTTCATCCAAGGACCGCTATCAAGGGTCAGATCCTCGCTGATTTCATAGCCGAATTCACTGGCGAAGAACTCCCCGACCAACCTGAACCAACAAAGCAAAAGGAGAACCCAGCAACAGTGGAAACCTGGAAACTATTCGTTGATGGAGCCTCCAACTCAAAGGGGGCAGGCGTAGGCATTGTTCTCATCACCTCAGAAAACACCATCCTTGAGCAAGAAATCAGGCTTGGATTTGTAGCCTCCAACAACGAAGCAGAGTACGAAGCCCTAATAGCCGGTCTCCAAAAGGCATAAACTCTGGGAGCAAAACGTTTACTGGTGTTCGGCGATTCTCAACTAGTCTACAATCAGATAAGTGGATATTACAACGCGAAGGATGAAAGAATGGCAGCCTACCTCGCCCTGGTGAGAAAACTAATGACGAGCTTTGAGGAGATCAACATCCAGCAGTTTCCCAGAGGGCAAAACAGTCATGCCGACGCCTTAGCATCCCTAAGCTTAGCAGTTGATTCCAGCCTTAAAAGGGCCATTCCCATCGATTTCCTCATTTGTTCAAGCAATAACACAACAGCAAGCCGCCAAACGTGGAACAAATACTCCAGGTGGGATCAGCCCCCAGCTGGATGGACCCCTTAAAAGATTATTTAAAAGAGGGCACGCTCCCAGAGGATAAGAAAACCGCCCACCAGATAAGAGTCAAAAGTTGTTCGCTTTCACTTATCCACAGGAGGCAACTTATATAAGAAGTCCTTCTCCGGTCCCTACCTTAGATGCGTCCACACAGGCGATGTCGAGCAAGTACTATGCGAGCTTCACGAAGGAATCTGTGGAAGTCATGTCGGAGGAAGGTCTCTAGCCTTTCGAGCAATGAAGGAAGGCTATTGGTGGCCATATATGCAAAAAGACTCCGCAGTATATGTCCGCAAATGCCTGAAATGCTAACTTCACGCTCCAATGGTCCACCAACCTGCCAGCGACCTAAAATCCCTGACCATCCCATGGCCCTTCGCCCAATGGGGAATGGACATCGTGGTACCACTACCCACTGCTGTCGGTAATCGCAAATACCTATTGGTTACAACTGACTACTTCACCAAATGGATCGAGGCAGAACCATTGGCAAATATCCAAAACGCTGATATGATAAGGTTCATATGGAGGAATATCATCACTCGATTCGGAATCCCCAGAACCATCATCACTGATAATGGGACACAATTCGAGAGTGGCCCCTTTCAGGACTTCTGTAACGAACACGGGATCAGGCACAAATTTAGTTTGGTGTCCTACCCTCAGAGCAATGGGCAAGCAGAAGCTTCCAACAAAACTGTGATCGATGGATTGAAGAAGCGATTAGAGCGAGCCAAAGGGGCATGGGCAACCGAGCTACCCCATGTCCTATGGGCATACCGAACAACTCCTCGGCGAGCAACAGGAGAAACCCCATTTTCGCTAACATATGGCATGGAAGCAGTCATCCCACTAGAAGCGGGTTTGCCAACAATGAGATCCGACCTTGTCGACCAAGGCCAAAATGATGAGGCGTTGCTCGCTGAACTCGACCTCGCCGACGAGCGAAAAGAACTTGCCCTAGTGAAGCTTGCGAGCTATCAGCAACAGCTCGCAAAGCATTACCACAAAAGGGTTAACCCGAGAAGATTCCAAGTTGGGGACTATGTTCTAAGGAAAGTCCTGGGCAACACAGTAAAGTCATTAGACGACAAGCTAGGCCCAAACTGGGAAGGACCCTTTAAAGTAACTAAAGACGACCTGCAAGGTGCCTATCATTTGGAAATGATGGAGGGCAGAGAGATACCACGATCATGGAACGCAACTAATCTCAAGAAATTCTATTTTTAGATTCTCAAGGAATTCTATTGTTGAATCATTTTCTTGTATTTGTCATGTGAAAGGACAGTTCATTCCCCTTATTACTAATGAAATCAGTAATAGTTGCATTTTATCACAAATCTTTTCCAAATCACAGGCACGATGGTCGATATAGCAGGGTAATACCCCTCCTCAGCTCATCGTCATGAAACACGAGAGACCTCTTAGCATTGCCCCTGGCAATATATAAAGCCCTACAGAGGATTCTTAGGCAATGCGACCAGATTTTATACTGGACATCAAACCTACTTTGGTTGAGCAAAATCCTAATCGGATGAAGACATCCAATACCAGGTGTGTCCTCGCCAATTGCCCTACTTAGTCCTAAGGGAGTGTGACGACACAACCTAAAAGGTAAAATGGGGCATAATGGTATTTTGGTATGATACTGGACTGGGGGACACTTTCATGACAAAACAAAAAGGATTATGAAGCAGTAAGAATATAAAAAGATCGAATGAACACGTTTAGTCGGTAAAATTGCCCAAAACACGAACTTTTCATTAATCTCTTATATTTACAACAATGATAATACATGTTTAGTCGGCGAAGCTAACCCAAAGAATTTACATTATCAAAAAAGACAAAAGAATAACAACTTGTTATATTTACAACAATGATAATACATGTTTAGTCGGCGAAGCTCGCCCAAATCATTTCCATTATCAAAAAATACAAAAGAATAACAACTTGTTATATTTACAACAATGATAATACATGTTTAGTCGGCGAAGCTCGCCCAAAGCATTTACATTATCAAAAGAATAACAACTTGCAAAAATTCAAGAAGGTGGAAGCCTCCGAACAAGATAATCTGCCACTCTAGCTCTTCGTCCGTCATCAGGAGCGGGGACCAGCTCTTCCACAACCTCATCAGCGTCCAACTCTAATAGTTTCCTAGGAATAGCATCAATGGGGATCCATCGATCATCCCTCCTGAATGGGTTGGGCATCAGAGTGGAGGAGGGCATCTCGTGACGATACCATAACACCGAGCTCCTCGGGACCTGAAGCTCTTTCAAGGCACTCAACCACCCTCTGATGAAAGAAAATTCCTCGAACTCGGATAGTCTTATTGGAGCATCTAGCCAGCCCTGATCATAACCGTCAGCCCACGCTTGTCGAGGACCCTTATTGAATAAGTGCCGCAATCGGGTAACGTCCCTTTGAAGCCCAGCAGCAATTACATATGCTCGTCGAACATCATCACGGAGCTCTTCCATCTCCTTATCACGCTGTTCTTCTGCTTCCCTGTTCCTGCCCCTGGTGCTCCTACCATCTCGCGGGAGGGGAGGACGAGTGGAACCTCGCGGCATAGGAGGAGTATGTCCATCTCACGAAGATGAGAAGCCTTGCAGAACCGCTAAAACAGTGCTCGGCGCATGCTCTCTAATTTGCAAGACTTCCCTCCTCAGGTTTTCGTTCTCCTTCTGCAGGAACTCCCCAACTTGGTTTATCTCGGTGGCCTCTAGTAACCTTGCTCTCAGTACATTAACTTCCTCTTGTACAGAGGCACCAATGCCTTCCATCTCCTGGAGCCTAACCTTCAGCTTAGCCACTAGCTCGAACTGCTCCTTATACATTTGATTCCTTGACCTGAGAGATTTGCAAAGCCTAATAAAGGCCTGACGAACCTGAGGACTGGCATTGGGACCAAGAGTCCTGCCCAATTGAGATGTGGCAGGAATATACTCTTTTACATTAGTCAACTACAAGACATAAAAGGGCAATGGAAAGAAAAATCAATCAATGCACCGGGAAAAAGAAGCCTTTTCATTTCATTGATAAAAGTCAAGTACATCAAGCAGAAATTGGAAAAATTACAAGCAGAAGTACAAAAATAGTCCTAAAAGAAGATTAACTAGCAACCTCAGGCTGCTCAGAGGTGACTGGTTGCTTCCCCTTATCAGCAGTAGCTGAGGCATCCCCCTTTATAGGGATGCCCTCATTCGCCTGGGCAGGACCAACATCGACAGGAATTGTCTGAGAGGCAAGATCAACACCCTCGATGGCTGGGGCAGGGGCTTCTTCATCCACAGTTGGCCTCAGACCCGGGTCATGCTCGTTGAACAGAGGAGATTCAGCATCAACACCAGCAGCTAAGAGGGCCTTGTTCCAGACCTTCTTGAAGTTCAAACGGCTGATGTAGCCTATCTGAACTTCAGCGTCTTTATAAGCAGCAGTCCACCCAGAGTTGTATGAATCCTCCTTGATGGTGGCTACCTGGGACTCTTTCTCCTTTAACTGCTCAGTTAGAGCCTTATTCTCCTCCACGACACCCAGCTTGCTCGAGCAGACTAGGTCATAGGCCTTCCTCAGCTCGCTCAGCTCCTTAACCGCCGCATCCCTCTCTCGATTAGAATTGATGAGGTCCAGATCAGAGGAAGCTCGGGCGGCATCAGCAACCTTCAAATCAGCCTCCAGCTGAGAACCCCTGACTTCCAGAGAGGACTTCTGCTGCTCCAGCTCGCCATTCCTTCTCACCAACTCGTCGCGAGAACAGTAGAGCACGGCAAATTCAATCACAAACTGCCAAAAATAAAAAAGAGATCAAGAAGGAGAAACAACTAAAACTTGTTAAGGAATTGAAAAATGGAGAGGATCTTACCAAGGCTAGCCTCTGGCTAGATTTTAGGGACAATTCATCAGATCTCAGCGCCCTCTGGCGATCTGCAAGAAGAACTGCTCTCTCGAGCAGCGCAGGTGCCAGCTGAGGAGAAATGGCAACTGAGGCCCCCTCGGGCAAAGCAGACACCGGGACCAAGGCTTGCCCAGCCTTCGTCCTCGACTCCATATTTCTCCTCTCTTCCTCTTTCTCCCTCTCCATCCTCTTCCTCTCCTCCATCCTCTTCTTTTCCTCCACCTTCTTTCTTTCCTCCTCCTTTTTCCTCTCCCTCTCTCTCACCTGCTCTTCCTCTCTCCTCTTCCTCTCTTTCTCCTGAGTAGAAGACCAAGAACCAGTAGCTATGGCCCCCGAAGTGGACTTTTGTTTCTTTGACCTTTGTGCAAGGAGCATGTGGTCCTCATCATCATCGTCTCTAATCAGGTTGTTCCTCGGAGGCATCTCTTCACCTGAACTGCTGGAAGTGCTCGATGATCCTCGAGCTTCGGAATCCTCTTCACAGTCAGAAGAACTGCTAATGTTAGAGCTCCCTTCACCCAAATTACTCGCAGCTCCTGCAGGATCACTCTCAGAGCTGCTCTCCTCTTCGTCCAACTAGATAGGCTCAGCAGTAGTCTCTTCAAAAGAATCAAATTCTGGAACACTATCCACAGGCCGTGCTATGAAGCTGGAGCCTACGTTCTTATACTCGAGCAAAAAGGCATCAGACCTGGGATGCTCTTCGTCACCTAGAGGCTCCCTGATATTCCAAGCTTTCACCAACTCCGAGATACGAACCTCGCTGAGAGCAGGCTCCAAATTCTTTGTCCTCACTGTGGAAGAAAAAGTAAAGAGGGGTTAGAAAAGTCACAAATCAGCAAAAGTTGAAACAACAGTACAATGTCTACCTATATATTCCTCTCCGTAGAAAGGAACAGAGAACCTCTCAGACCTCGGCCCTTCAAACTGGGGAGGGAACTGCCAATTGCTAACGAGGAAACCCTCTTGCCAGTAGTCCTTATGGGAATCAGGTAGGTTTACTACCAATACCCTATCAGGACTCCTAGCTTTGAGGTATAAGACACCTTAACTAGTTCGAGAAAAGGAATAACAGAAACAGATCTCGGTAAGTCCTAACCTAGTACCATACAACTGGTTTATTCTGTGGATGCCATTTACTATCTTCCACACATTGGACGAGCACTGTGCAGGAACAATATTGAAATAGCCAAAGAAATGCAAAAATAGATCATTAGGGGGAAAAGTAAGTCCCCCCTGGGAAAGCAACAAAACATGGATCTAGTGGGCATCCTCTATATCCCTAACGTTCCTAGGAGGGGAGGCACAACATTCAATATCTACCCACTTAGGAATGTTGTAGAACTTCCTGAATTCAGAGATTGACCTATTCCCAATCTTCTCCATTGAAAAACTCAAGAAAATCTACAAACCAAAGAGAAAGTGAAAAGAAAGGGCACAAGAAACTTACAAAATAGAAGATCGGTTCAAGTGATGAAAAAGCACGAGATCAAGACGACTAAGAAGCAATGGGAATGGGGATTAAGAGAAGAAGGTACGAGGCGCTAGAGTTCTCATAAGAAGGAAGAGTACTAGAAAGGCTGAAGCGACGGAAGAAAAAGTGGCTATCCCAACAAGCCTTCAATTCTAATCATAGCACAGAAATAGCGAAACGGGTGCCGCCAAAGCAACTTCATAGTTTTCAAAGAATCACAAATCAGCCATAATGGCTGATCATTTAAATCCATTGGACCCATAAACATGGCCCAACAAATTTAGGGGCAATTGTGGGTACTCGAAAATTAGAACTATGGGCCTGGACGAGTAGCCCAGTCCTGGAGGCCCAAAGTCCAGGCCCCTCATCTTTTATAATTGATCCGGTCTCCCCCCACGATCCCATTAAGGGAAGTTATAGGGGAAATGGAAAACATGGAGGAACCCATCACCTCCACTCATCTACATGTACATGTATATATTAAACCCTAGGTCCGGGGCAAAAGGACAAGTTTTATTCTCTGTAATCACTCTCCAGAGTATATAGAAATAATATCGACTGCACCACCATGGACGTAGGCATATCTTGGCTGAACCACGTACATCCTTTGTTGTGTGATTGGCATCTTGTATTCCTTGTTCTTTTCTTGATAATTGTTTCTCTCATATTTATTTGTGTTGCATAATAATTGCATCTACAGATATTATTCAGGGTTTATCCGTTAAACTTTCGAAAAAACCATTTGATTCACGAAAAACAACCCAAAAATATTTATTGTTTGTTATTATCAACTATGTTATGAGATTTATGCTCAAAAATAATAAAGCATGTAAACACTTTCCTCGTGGATAAAATTCGACGACCTTGAGTCGAATCCTGCGGAGTTTGGCCGAAAATCCCCTTTCTCTTCCTCTTCTAATTCTCTTCTTCCTTTTCTCTCTTCTCTCTCTCTCTCCTAGGGCTCAAATGTGAGAGAAGTGAGGGTTATAAGGGTTTATAAAGCTTATCCCTTATTATACCCAAAATTGACTCGTATACTTAATTACGAGTCCCTACTAGTCCAAAAGTCCCCGGAACCTAAATATTTCCCCCAGATACTCCATTCTAACTATCTCGGCCATTTAGAAACCAACCGCGCACTCTAAATTTCCATATGAGTCACTTAACTACAATTCACTAATTAAACCCTACACATCTCAATACGGGTTTTCCAATTAAAATATTATCCTTTGTCGTTTTACCCAACTGCGACATGTAATTAAAATAATCCAACTTATTTACTTAATCCCATAAGAAAATCTAATCCATGTAAATATTAATTTGATATCAGCAAACTAATATTTTTTACTCGCTTTAAATTCTAAATTTATCAAATTATACTCATAAATTCCAAAATTACTATTCATAGAAATTTCCCTAATCTCCAAATTACGCCCATTTATGTAATTTAACTATCCCTAAAAGTATGGGGTATTACATACTTCCCCCCTCACAACGGGATTTCATCCTCGAAATTCAGATATAACCTGCACCACCAACCTTGGATCGCTAATTACACTATGTCCTAGTACACCGAAGTCGAATGGTACTACCCAATGGTCCCCTACCATATTCCACCTATCTCAAGGTGTATGCTCTAACTCACTAGCTTAACCACAAGCTTTTTTAAATCTCCATATGATACAACGCTACCTTGATCGTAAGGTTGACTCTAACATCACATCGCACCTAGTGCTTCTATAAGCGCATATAAATAAAACGAGCCTATAACCGCTGCTCTAACTTATTGATCCCATCGGAGATCCACTACTCTAGGTGTCCACTCATTTACATTATGACATTTAATTTCCCTCAAAAAGGAAACTACACTAGCGCTTGACTATTCCCGTCAGTCTTCTTGCTTATCTTAGGTGTGATAACTCTTATTGCACAGATGTAATTGGATCATTGCGTACCTCCTACGGTGTTCCATTTCAAATCCATTTATAACTGCCTCGCAGAATAATTTTTTTTAGCTTTATATACTAGGTCCCTTCTATTTCGAGCGGTATATAAAATCAACTTACCAAGGTGCCGATACACCTTTTAACCTGTGCCTATTTGCACTACCATTGTAAACGTCCGACACTTGACACTCTCTCTAAATAATGGGCCTCGTTTTCTCGGCCTAGGACTAACACATGGGTTTTCTTAACCCGAAAAATTCAAAATTCAATTCTTCCTATACCTAGAAATCCAATCTTCTCAAGGTTAACCCACCAATCTTCTTGTGGATAACTCCCAACACTCTTCCTATATTGACGCCACTAGTCCTACTGGCCTTACTTCCTAATAACCCTACGATCAAAGTATTTCCAACACACGTAAAATGAGTACTATCCTAATTATATCCCTAGTGCCCAAGACCTCTCTCAACTTTCGACATTTGCTCGGTTTCATGCGTGGGACGTCTCGTAAAGAGAAATATAAACAAGAAACCCTCCCGTTACACTACTCCCTCACATCGTCGATCATCGAGATATAACGGCCTAAGGCACACCATCGGGACGTTCTAAAAATCCTACCTCGCTAATCTACTAACGTACCTCTACCACTGTGTCCTTCCATCTTAGCGAAATGGAAAGTCTAACTAATCGGGGAGCCTACTCTCTGCAAAAGTGTTACGAACATCATACCCAAAACATATTTCCTCTTAATTTGCCTTCTATTCAAGGCCTGGATATAAACCTCAAATCAATTTCCTTCACCTTGCCTTACCCACCTACTTGCGGTGAAAGGAACATTTCCAGTGCTTTTCCATCGCACATTTACTTTTTATTAGCCTCTAATCATCACATGACTCTCGACTAATCTCACTAAAGCCAACATCCTAGTAAACAACAACATCTCTTCACACCCAATGTCATTAAGGTTCGTGCGTGGAGTGTATCACGAAGCGAAATCCAAACAAGGAACCCCTCCGATACACTACTACTTAACTTTGTCAGTCGTGGAGGTATGTCAGCATAAAACATGAAAATTATATATATCCTGCATATCCCCATGCACTTAAATCATGCTAGTGAAACATCTACTCACCGATGTTCCATCTAAACGAATAATAAAGGCGAGCTCAACCTGTATCCAGGTGAGATATCGCAATAACAACCAGTTCTACCCTAGAACAGTGGATACGATAGTCTTGCAATCATTAGCCTACTATCACTCCGATAATCCACAAATACATTACTCTTACAATAGTACAATACTTGTATAACACACACAAAACGAGGAGTACAAACTGATATAAATTCAAAATAAAACCCCGCAATCACGGAAAAATATATAGACATACACTATATAGTGTTACCGATACCGCCACAAAGCCCTAATTACACACACGAATCTAAGGCTAATAAAAATACTGTGACCCCATCTTGTCACACAGAATATACCTCGTCCGAGGTGAAACTCATAACAATAACTTCGCCAGTCTCTCTGACTGCTCCAAATGGTTCTCAGACATAGTACACTTGTCCTAACCGAACCCAAAAACTACTTTAATCAATGCCCCATCTCAACACTCCATTTTTGTCCTTCAACTCCTACCGTGCAAGGACTAACCGCGTGGTTCTACGCTCCACATTGCAACATTCCCCATCTCTGGCCACCCCGGTCATGTTAAGGTTATCAGTATCTTGGACTCTATAGCCTTGATCCTGACAATCGCCTTCATAGTCCTCTCAACTTCTTCATCAAAAGGAAACTCCACCACCGGCCTCAACAACCCTATTTCAAATAATTCCCCGGGTGGATGTCCACCAATGGGGTTCCACGAACATAAATTCTCCATAAGTGTTAGGAACACTTTCTAGTGAGCCTATTATTCTTCTGAAGGACTCTCTCTTCATTGTACCTACCTTACTTCGGTATAAGGTTCATTTCTCCATATCACTATTTATTCACTGTCGGCCTCTGACCGATCCTTATGTGAATAATTCAAAACTATATTCTTTTTATCCCTGCTAAATCATGGGAACTCGCGGTTAAAACCATCCTTAAGATCCCTTTATGAGAAAAATATCCTGATCTCTTAAACATGGTGACTACCGTTCCCACCATTTCAATATTGCTCCCACGAGTGAAAAAATTACCTTAAATTTTCACTTCTGGGCATTTCCATACCCTACTCGAAGCCTAAAATTTCTGAGCCTTCTACTTCCACTCAGTAATGCTACACTTACTTCGCACAACTTAACTTCAACATATGGTCCTTGTCAAAGACCCTTTCTGTTATACCCCAAACCCAATATCCATACTAGTCATTTGTTATTAAAATAATTGGATCATAATCTTGATCCCATTGGAAAACATACTTCATTTATCAATATTTTTCTACACAATGTGCATAATGAACATAATATTATTCTTATACCATAAAATTTAATATCAGAGTCATAATTAAGCGGACATACAATACTGTTATTAACTATGATCAACTCAATCCATACTAAATCAATATATACAATGTGTGAGTATATTAAAATCTTCAGTGTGACAACGATAAAATCCCCATTTTTAAACCCAAGCTCTCTCCAATGGTGCAACTCTTAAAGTTACCGGTCATATGGTATCCTAACTGGCAGCGTACGAACCTGAAATTATTAAAATATAAACCGTAAGTATTAAGCTTAGTGACGTACTCCATCCCTGCAATAGAATAACAATTCTATATCGAATATGTGGATATAAAATTTGAACAATCCTGCCCATTGGCAATAACAAATCATGGATCATAAGATCCAAATAATTCTGCCCATTGGCAATAACAAATCCTAGATCATAAGATCCAAATAATTCTGCCCATTGGCGATAACAAATCCTGGATCATAGGACCCAAACAAATCCTGGATATTTTAATATCCAAGCAAATCCTGAATACCGAAGTATTCAAACCAATCCTGGATCATGAGACCCAAACAAATCCTGGATATTTTAATATCCAAGCAAATCCTGAATACCAAAGTATTCAAACAAATCCTGTTCTTAGAAACAAATCATAAGTACACTCACCTCGACAGTTTAACTGGCTTTTCCCTTGCCTTTATCCGGTATTTATTCAATCATATCGTCTTCCCTTCCTATCATTCTTAAAATATTAGTATCATCATAAGAATGTCAATAATCCAAAGAATGATTTAAACATAATTCAATCCATAATCATCACATGATTCCATTCAAATCATTTATCACAAGTAAAGTTCCATCCAAATCCATGTTAATATATTTAACATATCCAAATCATAGGCCAAGTATAAATTCATTTATTCTTGGTAATTCAATCCATGTCTTATTAGTATTCCAATACAAAAGACGGTACATCATTTCAAGTCACCTAGAGCAAGATATGCCCATTTCTTTACCACATAGCAAATCTACCCTATAGGCTCTTTTATCGTTCATTCAACTTCCAGAAATTTTCATAAGTTTTCTACATGATAAATTTATTTGATATTTAAACCAACATCAGTAAACATATTGAACAATATAAGGTTAAAATTTCATAATTTTCAGAGTTCATTTGCTATGTCAAGTAAAACATCGAACGCATGGCGAGCATACTTTCACCCTTAGGGAAGATTTCATACTCGAAATTCAAGCTCTCACCAAAGACTCATCTCTTGGTATTTTCCAATGATTTTATGATATGTCATACATATATGAGTCCAGGTTAATCTCCAACTAGAATCAATCAATTCCAGTAAGTATACAAAAATATATGGAAGTTTGAATAAACAAGGTTCCTAAACAAAACAATTTCAAGGGTTTACACATTCAAGTTTTTTAAACTTGCATCTATCCATAAGTACACCTCAAGACATGGAAATTAAGTAAACAAATGATTATTTCAATCATTTAAATAAGTAATACAAAAAAATAAACAAGATTTATGGATGGAAATACCTTAGGGGCTTTTACGTAATTTTTCTATGAATTTTTCTTCAATTTCTCCTCACACTTTCTTCCTATACTTCAAAACTCTCTTTCCTTAGGTTAAAACTCTCCCATGGCTGAAATATGCTGAAGGAAGAGCTTAATTCAAGGGTTTTAAGTCGGCATAAGGCCACCCCCTCTTGGTCCAATCAAAGTATAACATGTGGCATTATATAAAATAAAATATCATTTAAGTCTAAATGACTACTTTACCCCCTGTTCGTAAAAAGACAATATTTTCCCACTCGGATGTCTGTTCGATGAACCATTTATTTTGTTATAAACCTAATTCATATATATAAAAATATCTAGTTTACACCTCAAGTTCATTGTTATGTCATAAAGGTCAAAACTAGCCTCCAACAGGAACATTCCTACCGAAAACTTTAGAATTTCACATTTGTAACTAATTCGATATTTCAAGATTTATGAAGGTGGGATTAAAATAAATATAATTACTTAACATTATATATATACTAATAACATATTATTCATATCACATAATCTAATCATGATTTAAACATGATTTATCATAAGTATATTTGGGTTGTTATAATTCTCCTCCCGTTAGGAAATTTCATCCCCGAAATTGACATACCTTGGTTGTCCGAATCAAACAAATACGGATAACTAATCTTCATGGTATCCTCTCTCTCCCATGTATCCTCTTACATGGAATGCCTTCTCCACACAACTTTCACAAGTGGGATTACTTTTTATCTCAATATTTGTTTTTTCCTATCGACGATTGCAAGTGGTTCTTCCACATATCTCAAATCTTCTTTCAACTCAATAGGTTGTTCCACCAATACATGAAAAACATTATGAAACCGATCTAACTCTGGTGGTAACGCTAACTTGTAGGCAACCATCCCGACTTTTTTAAGAATTTAATAAGGTCCAATGTAGCGTGGACTTAATTTCCCTTTCTTTCCAAACCTCATAACTCCTTTCTATGGCAATATCCGAAGAAACGCATAATTCCGTTTCTAGAATTCCAAATCTTTTCGTCGTTTATTCGCATAACTTTTTTGTCTTCTTTGAGCTGTTCTCATTCTATCTTGAATAATCCTCACTTTTTCAGTGGTGACTTCAATCAATTCTGACCCTCTATCTTCCTTTCACCAACTTCACCCCAACATATTGGTGTACGATATCGTCTACCGTATAATGCTTCATATGGAGCCATACCAATAGTAGAATGAAAACTATTGTTATATGCAAATTCTATCAAAGGAAAATATTCATCCCAATTACCTTTGAAATCAAGCACACAAGCTCTAAGCATATCTTCCAAAATCTGTATTGTCCTTTCAGACTGCCCATCTGTCTGAGGATGAAAAGTCGTACTAATCTTCAAGTTAGTACCCATAGCACACTGCAAGCTATCCCAAAATCTGGATGTAAAAGTAGGGTCTCTAATTGAAATAATAGATACCGGTGCTCCATGCAATCGAATAATCTCATTAACATACAATCTAGCATACCTATCAACTGTATACGTAGTCTTGACTGCTACAAAATGAGTGAACTTCGTCAATCTATCCACCACTACCCAAATCGAATCTGACCCCTTCTGAGATCGAGGAAGCCCAACCACAAAATCCATCGTTACATGATCCCATTTCCACTCCGGTATTGGCAACGGTTGAAGCAAACCAGTAGGTTTCTGATGCTCCACTTTCACTTGCTGACATATAAGGCACCTAGCAATGAAATCAGTTATTTCCTTTTTCATATTATTCCACGTATAATGCTCCTTCAAATCCCTGTACATTTTAGTACTACCAGGATGCATAGTATAAATGGAATTATGAGCCTCATCTAAAATTTCCTCTTTCAATTCACCCACATTAGGCACACATAATCGTTGCTTGTATAATAAATTATCATCATTAACAATACAAAAATCATCAGACTTACCATCTCGGACATCTTGCCATTTTTTCTCAAGAAAAGGATCCTGACTTTGCAAATCATGAATACGAGTTGCTAATAGAGGCCTCACGCTTACATGAGCAAAGAATCTGTCCCCATCTGCTAGTTACAGTTCCACTCCCATCAATCTCAACTCCATAATATGAGAAACTCTTGCACACTGAATGCAAGATAACCTTCCCGAAGCTTTTCTACTCAAAGCATCTGCAACTACATTCGCCTTTCCTGGATGGTAGTGAATTATGCAATCATAATCTTTAATTAACTCCATCCATCGCTTCTGCCTCAAATTCAACTCCTTTTGAGTAAATAAATACTTAAGGCTTTGATGGTCAGTAAAAATCTCACATACCTCACCATATAGATAATGACGCCATAATTTTAAAGCAAACACAATAGCAGCAAGTTCCAAATCATGCGTAGGATAATTTCGTTCATGTGTACGCAACTATCTAGAAGCATAAGCAATAACTCTACCATGCTGCATAAAAACACAACCCAACCCCTGGTGTGAAGCATCAGTATAAATAACAAAACCATCTCCACCGTGTGGAATAGTAAGAACAGGTGCAGTTACCAACCTCTTTTTCAATTCATCAAAATTATTTTCGCAATCAGAATTCCATTCAAACTTAACATATTTTCGGATTAGTTTAGTCATCGGCAAGGCAATTGAAGAAAATCCCTTAATAAACCTTCTATAATACCCAACTAAACCAAGAAACTCCTCACCTCGGTCACGTTATTGGGCCTCTCCCATTTTACAATAGCTTCTACCTTTTTAGGATCAACACATATACCATTTCCAGAAACAACGTGGACTAAAAATACAACTTGTGATAGCCAAAATTCACACTTGTTAAACTTGGCATACAACTTCTTATCTTTCAACAGATTCAAAATAGTTGTGAGATGCTTTTCATGTTCAACCACATCATGTGAATAAATCAGAATATCATCGATAAAAACTATCATAAATAAATCAACAAAAGGATAAAGTACCCAGTTCATAAGATCCATAAATATAGCTAGAGCATTATTCACCCCAAAAGGCATCACCAGAAATTCAAAATGACCATACCGAGTACGAAAAGAAGTTTTAGAAATATCACTCTCCTTGACCCTCAACTGACGATAACCCGATCGTAAGTCTATTTTTGAAAACACTTTAGCATCCTGTAACTGATCAAACAAATCATCTATACGAGGTAAAAGGTATTTGTTCTTACTTGTAGCTTTATTCAGTTGCCTATAATCAATACACAAACTTATGGTACCATCTTTCTTCTTCACAAATAAAATTGGTGCACCCCATGGAGATACACTAGGCTGTATGAACCCCCTATCAAGTAAATTCTGTAACTGAATCTTGAGTTCTTTTAACTCAGCAGGTGCCATTCTATACGGTGGCATTAAAATAGGGTCTGTCCCCAGTGCTAATTCAATACTAAATTCAACCTCTCTTTCTGGAGGTAACCCGAGCAACTCACTAGGAAACACTTCTGGAAAATCCCGTACAATAGGAACATCAACTAACTATAAAGCCCCCTTCTTAGTGTCAAGAACATATGCAATAAAACCATCACAACCCTTACTCAATAATTTCCTCGTCTGAATAGAAGAAATGATGCAACTGGGAACAATTTTCCTTTCCCCCAAAAATTTAAATTCTGGCTCACCAGGCATATTAAAAACAACTTCCTTACAGAAGCAATCCATAGATGCGTGATATTTAGATAACCAATCCATTCCCAGAATTATATCAAAATCAGAAATATCCAATGGAAGTAGATCTATAACTGTATCTCTAACCCCCACAGTTAAAACATAATCACGAAAAACATACTCGTCTACAATCATATCCCCCATAGGCATATAAATACCCATCCCCACATCTAAACAAGTACATGATCTATTCAAGTATACAGCAAAAGCATAGGACACAAAAGAATGTGTGGAACCAGGATCAATCAAAATATAAGCACTTCTATCAGTAACAGAAAGTGTACATGTCACCACATCTGGAGTAATCTGAGCTTCTTTCATTGTAAAAACTTGTCCACCTGGCCTGGAACTACTAGCTTTTCCTTTGCCCATACTTTTCACTACACTTCCTGGAGATAACATTCTGCTTGCTACTTCACTATGTGCTGCTAGAGTCTCTGCCAACTGCGGACAATTCTTCTTAACATGCCCTTCTTGATGACAATGGTAGCATTCCACTCCCTTAAGCTTAGGACACTCAGATTTATAATGCCTTTACTCTTTACAAAAGAAACATACAACACCTCCTATTGGGGTCTCACCTCTCCCTGACTTTCTGGCTGAACCGAAAGATCCTCCACCCCTGGTATCTCTGCCTAATCTCCCCTGACCTCTACCACTATCTCCACCACCTATCTGAAATTTATGAGGTTCCATCTTAACACTTCCACCCTCACCTCCCTTGGAGTGATATGCGTCGAATCTACTCTTCTTAAAACTCTCTCTACTCGGCACCCCTTGGTTCATTTGCCTTTCTGCTATCGTGGCTTTGTTTACCGGAGAAGCATAATCTTCTAACTCATAAGTGGCCACTCTATTTTGAATAGGCCAAATCAGTCCATCTTGAAACTTACTACATTTATCTTCTTCATCCTGCACATACTTAGTAGCAAATCTAGACAAAGCAGTAAATTTAGCATCATACTCCCTCACAGACATTTTCCCTTGGGTAAAATTTATAAACTCCCTCAACTTCTCCCTCCTATAAACCTTAGGGAAATACTTAACATACAAATCTTTAATAAATTCAGCCCAAGTAATAACATCAGTACCTTCCATCCTGGGAACCAAATGGTTGTTGGCTTCCCACCAATATTTCGCCTCTCCTTTGAGCTTAAACACAGCTAGATTCACTTTCTGTTTATCAGGAACCTTCATAATTGCAAAGATAGTTTCTAGATCTCTAACCCACATCTCAGCTTCTGTAGGTTCAACTGACCCTGAATATTCTGGAGGATTCAACTTCAAAAACTTCTCATGCATAGAATCTTTCATTTCTTTCCTTGCCTCTTTCTCAATCCTGGCCACAGTCTTTGATTCTAGATATCTAGCCTGTTGCTCTACCATTAATGCCATATTTCTTTCCTGTTGTTCTTCCATCCTCAATATTGTTGTGCTATTATTTGCATCTCTATAGGCTGCTCTTGCACTCCAGCCCTTCCAGCAACACTTTGCTCTACTTCAGCATTGTCTGTACGAGAAGCTGCTCCCTCTTCTCTAGGTTGTCCATTCCTAGGTTCCATATGGAATTATCAGTAATACAACAAAGTTCTAACAACCAATAATAACAGTTTATAATACTAAACTATTAGTTAGTACATAAACAATTCATAAATATCAAATCAATTCAATACTGCCATCTAACCGTCACACACGTCCAAAATTAACAACCACTCTCGAATACCACTAATTGTCATACCCCAAACCCAATATCCATACTAATCATTTGTTATTAAAATAATTGGATCATAATCTTGAGCCCATTGGAAAACATACTTCATTTATCAATATTTTTCAGCACAATGTGCATAATGAACATAATATTATTCTTATACCATAAAATTCAATATCAGAGTCATAATTAAGCGGACATACAATACTGTGATTAACTATGATCAACTCAATCCATACTAAATCAATATATACAATGTGTGAGTATATTAAAATCTTCAGTGTGACAACGATAAAATCCCCATTTTTAAACCCCAGCTCTCTCCAACGGTGCAACTCTCAAAATTACCGGTCATATGGTATCCTAGCTGGCAGCGTATGAACCTGAAATTATTAAAATATAAATCGTAAGTATTAAGCTTAGTGAGGTACTCCATCCCTGCAATAGAATAACAATTCTATATCGAATATATGGATATAAAATTCGAACAATCCTGCCCATTGAAAATAACAAACTATGGATCATAAGATCCAAATAATTCTGCCCATTGGCAATAACAAATCCTGGATCATAAGATCCAAATAATTCTGCCCATTGGCGATAACAAATCCTGGATCATAGGACCCAAACAAATCCTGGATATTTTAATATCCAAGCAAATCCTGAATACCGAAGTATTCTAACCAATCCTGGATCATGAGACCCAAACAAATCCTGGATATTTTAATATCCAAACAAATCCTGAATACCGAAGTATTCAAACAAATACTGCTCTTAGAGCTATATTCATATTTATATATGAAACAAATCATAAGTACACTCACCTCGACAGTTTAACTGGCTTTTCCCTTGCTTTTATCCGGTATTTATTCAATCAGCTCTTCTTCCCTTCCTATCATTCTTACAATATTAGTATCATCATAAGAATATCAATAATCCAAAGAATGATTTAAACATAATTCAATCCATAAGCATCACATGATTCCATTCAAATCATTTATCACAAGTAAAGTTCTATACAAATCCATGTTAATATATTAAACATATCCAAATCATAGACCAAATATAAATTCATTTATTCTTGGTAATTCAATACTTGTCTTATTAGTATTCCAATACAAAAGACGGTACATCATTTCAAGTCACCTAGAGCAAGATATGCCCATTTCTTTACCACATAGCAAATCTACCCTATAGGGTCTTTTATCGTTCATTCAACTTCTAGGAATTTTCATAATTTTTCTACATCATAAATTTATATGATATTTAAACCAACATCAGTAAACATATTGAACAATATAAGGTTAAAATTTCATAATTTTCAGAGTTCATTTGCTATGTCAAGCAAAACATCGAACACATGGCGGGGATACTTTCACCCTTAGGGAAGATTTCATAATCGAACTTCAAGCTCTCACCAAAGACTCATTTCTTGGTATTTTCCCATGATTTTCTGATATGTCATACATATATGATTCCAGGTTAATCTCCAATTAGAATCAATCAATTCCAGTAAGTATACAAAAATAGATGGAAGTTTGAATAAGCAAGGTTCCTAAACAAAACAATTTCAAGGGTTTACACATTCAAGTTTTCTTAAACTTGCATCTATCCATAAGTACACATCAAGACATGGAATTCAGTAAACAAATGATTATTTCAATCATTTAAATAATTAATACAAAAAATAAACAAGATTTATGGATGGAAATACCTTAGGGGCTTTTACGTAATTTTTCTATGAATTTTTCTTCAATTTCTCCTCACACTTTCTTCCTAAACTTCAAAACTCTCTTTCCTTAGTTTAAAACTCTTCCATGGCTGAAATATGCTGAAGGAAGAGCTTAATTCAAGCATTTTAAGTCGGCATAAGGCCATCCCCTCTTGGTCCAATCAAAATATAAGATGTGGCATTATATAAAACAAAATATCATTTAAGGCTAAATGACTACTTTACCCCTATTCGTAAAAAGACAATATCTTCCCACTCGGATGTCCGTTCGATGAAGCGTTTATTTTGTTATAAACCTAACTCATATATATACAAATATCTAGTTTACACCTCAAGTTCATTGTTATGTCATAAAGTTCAAAACTAGCCTCCAACATGAACATTCCTACCGAAAACTTTACAATTTCACATTCGTAACTAATTCGATATTTCAAGATTTATGAAGGTGGGATTAAACTAAACATAATTACTTAACATTATATATATACTAATAACATATTATTCATATCACATAATCTAATCATGATTTAAACATGATTTATCATAATTATATTCGGGTTGTCATACTTTCAAACTTTTTCCCCAACTTAACTTCACGGGGTAATTCGAGTTTAGCACCACTCTCTATACTGTAGCGGTACGTAAATAAATATAACTACTATATTCTAGTATTCATTGAAGCAATCCATGAAAATACCACAAAGGGAGTGACCTCTACTGCGGTCCTCGTCCTCGACTTTAACTTATATCTCCAACTAAGTCACGCCTCCTGCTACCCTCATCACGGTCTTCCCTGTTTGTCCTTCATCGATCATCACACGAATCTCGAACGAGTGCGCAAAAGATTTACTATAATCTTACATAATAGCAGGATAACAAAATCTCACAAAAGAAATCAACAATCCTAACCATAAGACTCTATATCAAATCGAAAGCAACGCTAAAAGCGTAGTACGTCCGTACAGATTCCTAAGGGCACTAGAACTAGATGCTCTGATACCATCTGTGACACCCCGCCTAATAAAATATCGGGTGATCAATCCTATACCAAATTAAAACATGTGTCTCATATGGTTCATTCTCAGCATCACTGTCGAAAACCAATTTAATTACTAATAACCTATTAGGCTGGCGTCAAAATTTTATTTAACTAATCTTTTTAACCAAACCATTCAAATAAAACATCCACAGAGTTTATATGCACAAAACTGAAATGAAATAAAATAACCGAACACTCGGTTTAACATAATACAAACAAATCGAACGCCGCACTAAAAGGTGGTAAAAGAATAAATAAATACAGTTGGGCTATCGGCCCGAATGTTTCTACAGTACCTCATATCTAGATTACAATGGTAGAAGCATCTATAGTAAACATGCATGCATTCACAGCTACTGCAACAAACGTCTGACTCGATGGAATCATCATCTAGGCGTCCCTATGTCTGGACACCTATATATATATATATATATATATATATATATATATATATATATAGAAAGATAGGGGAAAATAGAGAAACGGGTCAGAGCCTGAGTTTTGAAAATGTTTAGCAAGTGCATAAATGCCATATTTAAAAAAATATGAATTTATCCCATATTTAAATTGGTATCAAACTCCCATGAGATACCCCTCACCTCTCTTCTAATAGTGCACACCTATCGCATATCTTTTAAACAACCTAGTTAAGCTATATTGCCTAACTAAACCATTCAACCATCCTGTTGATGTAAAAAATTAGATCACTCTAATAATTCAATCACAGATAAATAAATGAGACAAAAGATTTTAAAGTGGTTCAGCCTTATAAGAATGGCCTACGTCCACTGTTGTTTTATTGCTGATTGTTTGGGAATTCTCGATTACAAGAAATTTCGTTATGGATCCCAAAGTTTGGATTCAGGATCCGGTCCCCTTACAATGAGGATTGTACAACGTATTTATAGCCTTGAGGTTGTCATCTGAATGGGTGATACATTAAATGATATACATATGAAAGGGTAATACATTTAATGCCCTTTAAGCATGTGTGTCTAAATGATAAGCATTTAATGAACCAGTCGAACTGTTGGTTATCCAGCTATTAATGCTTTGTTCGAGATGCAGCTCGGACCGCCTGAGCTTCCTGGTATTCAAGAGTTCTTCGGAGAGGTGAGTTCCTCGGAGCATGTGAGTTCCTCGTAGTAAGCAGCATTCCTCAGGGAACTATGAGTTCCTCGTTGTAGTCTTGTTCCTCGGAGCGATTGGATTCCTCGAAAGTGTTTGTAGTTTCCATGTTGATAACCACGTGTCTTCATATGATTGGTCCACATCAGCAGATTAAATTTGGTATCAACAGAAGCCCCCAATGTTTCATTGTTCGAAATTTGAGGAGTATGGAACATTCTTTCTCGGAGTATGGTAGCTTTAAATAGTCTTCCTAATTTTTAGAAGCATCTCCCTTGTATTTATTTCTCCTTCCCAATTCGTAGAATCATGCTTTTTTGGACTTTTTGCGTGCTTCGATTCCCGCGTTATTTTTCGTCTTTTCGGCCGCTGTTGCTCGCTTTGGTTCCCGCGCCACTTTTCATCTTTTTAGCCGCCGGTAACGTGATCATCCTTTTTGTAATCATTACTTCGACAGTTCCCAAGGTAAGGTATTTAAACTTCACAGACACTCCCATTTTATTCTATCTTTTCAAATTTTCATCTTTTGAGTTTTACATTGTCTTTTCCTACTCTCTCGTGCGCTCATATTTTTCGTCGTTCATTGTCAGCAGATCCGTTCTTTCCCTGTAAGATCTTCTTCCTTCATCTTTGTTTCTTTATTCACCATGGTTTATCCTGTTGAGTCTCTTGAGAAATTTCGTTCTGATTTTTCCATTCCTTCTTGGGTCGTCTTGGAAGAGCTTTCTGAGCCTTCTAATTATTTCAATTTGGCTGAGGGACATTGGTTCCCCAGTCTCTTTTTTGCTGAATGTGGATTTTCTTTTCCACCCAATTCTTTGTATCTGGAATTCTGTTAGTATTTCGATGTTGTTCCTGCACGAATAGCCCCCAACACATGGAGAATAGTTAATGGGGTGCATAAATTAAATCAAGTGCATGGAACTCGTATAAGAATTCCAGAAATCATGTACTGTTATAGATGGGCAGTTAATGATAATATTTATTATTTAAAAACTAGGTTTATAAATAGAGCCTTAGTAGTCAATCTGCCTGATGCCAATAGGGATTATTTTGAACATGGGGTTGTCGTAAAAAATTGGCAACACCCTCCATTAACTGGAGATGAAGTTTACCAGGGTCCCAGATGCCCTCCTTATGGAAATGGGATAGGTTATTTTTGTTTTATTTTATTTATTTTGAAATCATGTTTGTTTTGTGTTTGATAAA
This sequence comes from Sambucus nigra, assembly GCA_949130495.1. Classification (NCBI taxonomy): domain Eukaryota; kingdom Viridiplantae; phylum Streptophyta; class Magnoliopsida; order Dipsacales; family Adoxaceae; genus Sambucus; species Sambucus nigra. The sequence continues at coordinate 651,826,631 of OX422208.1, forward strand.
ATGTGTCACTGATAACAATGTTTGTTTATTTGCAGTTGATAGTAAGAGAAAGTGCCCAAAAGAAACAGCTGTCAATATAAGGCATTTGGGACTTATCTGGGGTTTGCATCAACGTATTGCCGATGAGCATATCAGGTCGGCCTCATATCTGCTCCAGTACAAGAGCTACACAACTTCCTTCACTGCTCGTCCAGTAATCAGTGAAGTAGAGCCAGTACCAGCCTCTGCAAGTTCTTCGCCTGAATCTCATATTCCATTGAGGGAAAGGATGAAGAAGAGAATAACTCCTGCTCTGTTTGAGAAAACTGCCTCCGGTTCTGGGGAGGTAAAAAGGATTAAGATTGATGTCCCAAAGGAGGGGACAAAGAAGACTGCTGCAGCTCCTCCAGCTCCTCCAGCTTCTCCTGCCAAAACTGCCGATAAGCCCGCAGTGGCTCTGAGCAGGTCTGCTGCTCCGGGAGATGTGATTGTGATATCACCGACCAAGGGCTCTTCCTTGGTCGAATCAGTACCAGTTCCCCCGAGGAGGCTAAAGAAGAGCTCCTCGGTCAATTTGGCTGTCCCCACTACTCAGCCCCCAGCTGCTGGGACTGGAGTTCCCAATTGTGTTCCCCTGAGCTCTGACATGAGCTCGGCAAAGTCCTTGACCATTCCCGAGGTTCAAGGTACCGAAGAAAACCTTACTCGGGACATGGTTACTTCTTTAGCTGCTCGTCACCTTGCTTCAGTAAGTCTCTTTACTTTAAACTTTTCATATTTCTTTTATTGCTTCAATTTCTAACTTGCTTTCTTTTTATGTTCACAGTTGACGAGTTGCTTCAACATAATCTTGAAGAAGGATGAAGCAATCAAAGTTTCTTGCTCTTCGTCCAGTGTGGAGGGAGCTCTGGAAGAAGCTACCAAGTCTTTGGAAGAATCTCGCCAAAAGTATGCTACTGATAAGGCGGTTTGGGAGAAGAGGCTTGCTTCCTCCGAGCAGGAGAAAGCTCGGGCTGCTGATGCCTCCAGGGAGTTGGAGAGGAAAGTGAATGCCTTGGAGAAGGCCAATAAAGAGCTCGAAGTGAAGCTCAAGGCTGCTGGGGAGTTTGAAAATAAACTCAAGGTTGCCGAGGAAGAGTTGACAAATCTTCAGGAAGTAGGTCGACAGAAGGAGGAGGCAGAAATTAAGTTGAAGGCTGTCGAGAACCTGTTGTCCAAGAAGATTGCCTTGGAAAAGGCCAAAAGGAAAGCTGCTGTGAAGAAGTCCTTCAGCTCTGGCTGGTACAAGGGGTGGGATAAGGGGTGTGCTGCCATGGTCTCTCAAGTGGACTATGGAAGTCTAAAGTATTTTAGGGATGGATGGGTTGCTGCCCTTCAGGAAATGAAGGTTGACGAGTCATCCGAGCTCTTCCAGAGACACATCCCTGGTCCTCCTCCTTCTCCAGAAGAATCAGAAGAGGACGAAGCTACCTCTGAGGAGTCTTCAATGGTGATGGGAGAATATGCCCTAACCAACCAGCCTGCTGCCGAGTAAGTCGTCTCTTATTCCGAGCAACAGCTGGTGCTCTCCGAACAAGTCATAGTTCCCTCCGAGCAACCTGCCTCCTCTTCCCAACCTCTCGAGAAGGTTTTGGGAGATAAGAAAAAGGTGTAGTGTTGTTTGGTTTTCTCTTTATTTTTCCTTTTATCAAATGTAACCCAACACTTGTAACTCCAATTTTCATGATCTAATAAAACTTGAGTTCTTTTTGCATTACTGTTGTCTCTTTTTGCTCTCATACTCTGCTTATTCTTCTTATTGATGATTTTTCTTCTTTCCCTGCTAGTTTCTGGCCAGGATGGATCTGCTATCTGCCCATGATACAAAGTTGCTGCAACAATGCAATGAGTACTTTAAGGCTGGTCACACAGACTTGAGTGCTGCACAAGTTGCCGACGTCCTTGGCCAGGATGCTTCAGAACAGGCAGTGGAAGCATATCAGTACCTGAAGTGTCTACTCGACCGAGCTGTGGCCAATAATGTGGCTTACTATGAAATGATCGAGAATCTCCAGTGTACCCTCGAAGACCTTCAGAATCAGTACAAGGAATCAACTGCCCTGTTGCATGAGGGGTATGAGAAGAAGTATCAGCAGCTTTCTGCCGAGAAGGGCTACGAGAAGCTCTTTGCTGGGTACAATGTCAGGGAGAGAACCCTAAAGGGTGAAGTTGAAGAATGTAGACAGATTGCCGAGCTGTTGGAGCGAGAAAATAACAATTTGTAGAAGGAACTAGCACAGTTGAAGTCTGCAGCCTCTTCTTCAACAGCCCTAATCCCAGTGACTGACGAGGGATTTTCATTCTTAGAAGTTGAGAATTCCAAATTGAGGGAAGAGTTGGAGACTTTGAGGAGTTGTGGTACCTCGACATCTTCTCGTGGTCGAGCAAGAGCTCCTCGGGGACGAGCAAGAGCAGCTCGGGTGCTTATCGAGGAACAGAGGACAGCGTCTGCCTTAGAGAACCAAGCCTTCCAATTAATGGATAAGAACCAAGCTTTGTCTGACATGTCAAAGAAGATAAGGGACTTGGAGAAACATCTCTCTACGCAGAAATCAGTTTTGGAGAATAAGGAGCTTTTCATTAAGAATCTCCACGAGTAGCTGGAAAAGCTAACATATCAGTTCCACAAACAGCCCAGGGAGTTCTAGATGGCTGGATACAACGAAGCACTATTCCATTTAGATGATCGTATCCAGAATGCCAATAATGAGGGCTACAAACAAGGCTAGCTGAATGCCTTAGGCGTGTTGAAGCTCGAACAAGGACACTATTTGTGGGACTACCATGATCCCGGGTTGCTCGACTTGCCTGTGCCACTGTATAATTTGGACATGGAATGGATCCCAGCTTGTGCCATTCCTCGGAGCTTAATTTCAAAATACCTCGGTGACTACAATTTACATTCTCAAATTGAGGTATCTCGTCCCGAGCATCTTTTAGATCGACCTTCTGTGATGAACATCGGGATGCTGAAGGATTGGAATTTCATCAATTCTCCTCAGTTTTTAAATGATCCGCCTGCTGGCGAGGAACCTGTATCGAAAGCTGGGGGGAAAAAACCAATAGAATAGGAATTTTTAATGTAACAGTTAATATACATATCAATGTAATTTTCATTTTATTATCAATGTAACTTGTAACTTGTACTTTATTTCGAATTTAATGAAAGACTTTCATTATTGCTTGCAAATCTTAATTGCTATTGTCTTGTAGATATCAAACATTTTTATGCAGATCTGTTAAAAAGATAATAATAATGTTGTTCATCGACCAACTTAGTAAAAACGTTACAAGTATCAGTAATGTTGCTCGATCACTTAATAATAAAGTAATGAGTATAAAAATGTTTAAAATTTTTCCAACCAACCAAGGTTGTTAAATTGTGCTCGTCGACCAACTATAGTGAGAGTTTATCCCCGACTAACCATACTTGGTAAATTTTGAAACATTTTCTCCTCAACGACCAACTAAGTTGGTACAGTTTGGAATATTTTCTCCTCGTCGACCAACTAAGTTGGTACAGTTTGGAATATTTTCTTGAGTAGTCTGTCGAGCTGTGTCGAGTAGTGCGTAGCACTAGTATTCCCCGAAAAAAAATTCTATAAACAGAGAGACTTGCAGAATATTTTTATTTTATTCATAATGATGGAATTGCATTACATATACATCACTGATAATACTTGAGCAGGTGCTCTGCGTTCCATGCATTCTTTAACTCCTTGCCTTCTAGAGTTGCTATTCGGTAAGTTCCTGGTCGAACAACTTCTGTAACTCGGTATGGTCCATGCCAGTTTGCCTCCAGTTTGTTATGCTTTTGAATTACTTTCTTCAGCACATAGTCACCTTCTTTCAGGTCGCATTTCTTCACCCTCTTGTTGTAGAACAAAACTGTTCGCTGCTGGTAAGCAGCATTTCTAATGGCTGCTTCTTCTCTAACTTCCTCGAGCATGTCTAAATCCATTCTTCTCATTAAGTCGCTGACAGGGGAATTGAAATTCAGTACCCTGTGTGTTGGGAGGCCCAACTCGACAGGTATGACAGCTTCACTTCCAAACGCCAGCATATATGGTGATTCTCCAGTTGCTACTCGGGGAGTAGTTCGGTAAGCCCAAAGTACTGATTGTAGCTCGTTGATCCAGTTTGCTTTTGCATCTTCCAATCGTTTCTTCAAACCGTTCAGCAGCGTTCTATTTGTCACTTCAGTTTGTCCATTGCTTTGAGGTTGGCCCGGTGCTGAATGAACCTTAAAAATGTTTGACTGATGACAATAGGCGGCAAACTCCTCGTTATCAAATTGTGTTCCATGGTCTGTGATGAAGGCATGAGGGAGACCATATCGGCAAATGATGTTCTTCCAAACAAATTGGTAAACCTTCTCGTACATCATATCAATGAGTGGCTCAGCTTCTACCCACTTAGTAAAATAATCCACTGCGACGACGAGGTACTTGAACCTTCCTCGGGTCGTTGGCAGTGGTCCAACCAAATGAATTCCCCACATGGAAAATGGCCAAGGGGAAGTTATGGGTGTCAACAATGCTTGTGGAGTTCTTCGGATGGAGGAGAAACGCTGGCACTTGTCACATTTCTTGGCATAAGCTATACAATCATCCCTCGTCGTCGGCCAGTAGTATCCCTGCGTCATCACCCTTTGCAAAAGCGTCCAACCTGCTACATGTGCTCCAAAAGACCCTTCGTGGATCTCTTCAATTAATTCTTTCACCTCGGATGGATGTACACATCTCTGCAAACCTGCCATTATTCCTCGTCGATATAAAACACCATTAGTTAGTATATACCGAGCAGCTTTAAACTTCAATTTCTTGGCTGCGAGCTTGTCAATTGGCAACTCTCCCTCCTCGATATACGCCCTGATGGGATCCATCCAAGATGGACCTAAATTAAGGGTGATAAAGTTCATCGTCAGATCTTCATCTATACTTCGACCATCCAACACTTCAATTGGTATTGTTCGTCGTAGCTCGATGCGAGTTGCTGATGCTAGTCGAGCTAGGGCGTCTGCTCTCGCATTCTCCATTCTTGGTATTCTGACCAGCTGAATAGCTACAAATTCTGATACCAGCTCCTTTGCCTTTGCATGATAGCTGATCATTAATTCTCCTCTAACTGCATATACTCACATAATTTGGTTTACAATCAGTTGAGAGTCATTGAAGATCATAACTTGCTGCACCTCCATAACTTTTGCCAAATTAAGCCCTGCAATCATGGCCTCATATTCAGCCTTGTTGTTGGAAGCTTTGAATTGGAAACGCAAAGCGTATTCCATGTCGACCTCGTCCGGAGTGCTCAAAACTATCCCCGCGCCACATCCTGTATTGCAAGAGGAGCCATCTACATATAGCCTCCATATAGGTAACTCGTCTTCAAATGTCGAATCAGTCAGAGTTCCTCGGTGAAATATTTGCTGCTTCTTTTCATCCTCCCCAGATTTTTCTCGCTCCTCATCGATCATTTCTTCTTGCCCTTTTACCAACCAGAGTTGATCTGGGCTCAAATTTAATGATTTTGTAACATCCACTTGTCCTTTTACCAACCGAAGTTGGTCTGAGCTAGTGTTTGTCAATCCTGTAACATCCACAGGTTGATCAGCGAGCAAATCCTGTTCCTCGTCCGGAGTCCTTCCAACTATCTCTGCATCACATCCTGTAACATCCACACGCCCTTTTACCAATCGAAATTGGTCTGGGCTTGTGTTTGTCAATCCTGTAACATCCACAGGTTGATTAGCGAGCAACTTTTGCTCCTCGGGGGTTTCAGGATAGGTGAACTCCGCTATGAAATCTGCTACAGCCTGCCCTTTTAGTGATGATCTGGTTCATAAATTATATCATATTCACCGAGCTCTATTGCCCAGTACATCAATCTCCCTGATTTTTCTGGCTTGTGAAGGGCTTGTCTCAATGGCACATCGGTATATACTACTATCGTATGAACTTCAAAGTATGGCCTCATTCTCCTACTCGCCTCAATCAGTGTCAGTGCCAATTTCTCCAGCCTTGGATATCTGATCTCTGCTCCTCGGAAGGCCTTACTTGTGTAGTAAATTGGCTTTTGTACTCCATTCTCCACTCTGATCAACGCCGAGCTAACTGCATTCTCGGATACTGCAAGGTATAAATACAATTTTTCTCCTATCATCGGCCTGGATAACAGTGGAGGTGCTCCCAAGTATTTCTTCAAGTCTTGAAAAGCCTTCTCGCATTCATCATTCCACTCAAAAGTCTTTCTGAGTGTCTTGAAGAATGGGAGACATCTATCAGTTGCTCGTGACACAAATCTGTTGAGTGCCGCTACTCGTCCCGTGAGACTCTGTACTTCCTTCTTCGTTGTTGGAGATCGCAGCCCTAATAGAGCTTTGATCTTTTCATGATTTACTTCAAGGCCTCGTTGATTGACAATGTACCCGAGAAACATGCCTTCTCGTACTCCAAATATGCACTTCGTCGGGTTCAGCTTCATTTGATATTTATCTAGTTGATCAAAAGTTTGGCTTAAGTCAACTAGATGATCGGCAGATTTCTTGCTTTTTGTCATCATATCGTCAACATAAACTTCCATATTGTCACTGATCTGTTCATCAAAGACCTTGTTCATCAGCCTCTGATATGTCGCACCTGCATTTTTCAAACCAAAAGTCATAACATTATAACAATAAGTTCCCCTAGGGGTAATAAGAGAAGTACTTTCCCTGCCTTCAGGTATCATTTTAATTTGATTGTAGCCAGAATAAGCATCCATGAAGCTCAGCAACTCGTGTCCCGATGTAGCATCCACCAGTTGATCAATTCGGGGCAATGGAAATTTATCTTTTGGGCATGCTTTGTTGAGGTCGGTGAAGTCTACACACATCCTCCACTTGTTGTTCTTCTTCTTTACCATCACCACATTGGCCAACCAATCTGGATATTTAACATCTTCAATGAAATGAGCTTTCTGGAGCTTCTCGACTTCCTTCTGTATAGCTTGATTCTTCTCGGGACTGAATACTCTTCTTCTCTGTTTCACAGGCTTGATCTCCTTATTCACATTGAGCTCGTGACATAAGAAGTTTGGGTCTATCCCGGGCATATCTTCATGACTCCACGCAAAAGTTTGCCTTCTGCTTCTAAGCAAAGTTATCAATTCCTGTTTTAATGAGGCTTCCAACGATGAACCTATCTGAGTAGTTCGCTCAGGGTGTTCGTCGTCCAGAATGATATTTTCAATAGCTTCCACCACTTGACCCTTCACGAGTTGCGACTCATCCCGAGGATCCAAGGTTTCAATTTCTGCACCTTCCTCCACTTGATAGGTCGTAGTCTTTTTCTCTGATTCTTCCAGTTCTTCTTGCTCGGCGCCAATCTGTTGATGTAAAAAATTAGATCACTCTAATAATTCAATCACAGATAAATAAATGAGAGAAAAGATTTTAAAGTGGTTCAGCTGTAACACCCCGCCTAATTAAATACCGGGTGGCCAGTCCCATACCAAATTAAAACAGAATATACAGTTGCCTCATTCTTAGCATCACTGTCGAAAACATTTACAACTCACCCAATACCCAATTAAGCTGGTGTTAAAAACTTTCCAAATTTTAAATCAATAAAATCCATTTCCAATTTAAGAATAACACAACACATTTTATTCTACAACATTGATAACCAAGTAGATAACACAAAATAATTTGAATGCAATTGGAATAAACATTCCCAAATAGTATTAATCCATTACAGTAATCCCATCAATAATAACTGTATTAAAATTACACGAATACCATAGTATTTGACCCCGATAGAAGAAGATAATTGAATCCTTTGGGCGACATGCCCTACTAAGAGAATACTGTGAATCAAATGATGATAGGCCTCTAAGCAAAACTCCATAAATCCATAGCATGTCATAATCCGCTAAGGTTGGCGTCCCTGTTGCTGGACACCTGATATAGAGGATATAATAGAAAAGAAAATATGCAAGGAAACGGGTCAGAGCCCGATTGTGTAAATGATTTTTAAAACAGCAAGTATTTAACAAGTGCAATAAATCTTTTATTATGTACATGTTAGACCTAACTCTCACTTGTCATTCTCACCTTTCAACTAGAGTGCACACTTAACGTTTCCTATTAACCTCCTAGTTAATGGTTCCTCTTTTCTAGTCTCCATATTATAATTCCATCCCAATATCATAATCCCCGTATGTCCCATACCATACGTCACATTATTGTTCATTTACATTTCTCATCGTTTCTCATTAACATGAATCATTTCTCATTAATATGAATTAAGTTTTTCAATAAACATTAATTAACTTAATTCAATTATCTTTCTCTATTCACCGTTATCTACAATTATCACCGTAGATAGATTTAACCATAATAAATATCCATTCATTCATTTTATCCATTATATATATATATATATATATATATATATATTCATATATAATACGGCACCCCGAGTCACAGCTGCAGTGCAATGCATTACTCTGTTATCATGTCCCAATATCGCTTGTCGCCGAATAAGGGACTAAAGGTTCGTTAAGATTCCTCGAACCACAAACAACAACACAATCATTAGAGGAGAACATAGTTCTCATACCCATGGGTCACGCACATACCTATGTATCCATAGTCAGCGGACTTATCAACTCCCCGATAAGTCTTTCATAGACCTATGTTCTCGAGCGACAAATCAAAGATCCCATGGATTCATCAGGATATGACTGCCCTCACGCGCAGACCTCCCACCGATAGAAAGTAAGCTAGGTATGTCATACACATAAATCATCAATCAATCAAATAGGCATTATCATACCTATAATATAATATCAATAAGGTAATATCACTACCCTAAGATAATTCCCATACGTATCATTATATCTCTTTTAAATTCCACGTATCATATCTTTACTTCATAATTTAATTATCCTTGCATCCTATAACATCTCTCCACTCCCGACGTCGTTAAGGTTCATGCGCGGAGCGTCTCGCAAAGCGAAATCCAAACAAGGAACCCCTCCAATACACTACTACTTAACTTTGTCTATCGAGGAGGTTCGACAACTTCAACTATGCGATCGGGATAACCTCATACCCTCTTTCAACCAAATGTGTTCTAAACTCCCATCTCTATCCAGGAGCCATAACACTACGCTCTTGTACTACACTCAGCCCTTGCGAAATCAATAATGAGCTTAAACTCAGTCCTTGGTGTTTAAATTGTAACCCTAAGGCTACCCAGGTGTTATATTAAATCTCCCCTACTTGAACTATCCTTAATCCTCATAGAAACAGATTAGAATCCAACACATGAATCTAGCAACCGAAATCTCTTTAACTTTAATTATCATAATTCTAATCAATTAAATCCCTATGAAATTAATTCAAATCTTAACTAGGGCTTACTAATCTTCTCTAAGTCCCATAATATCCAATTAATAATCACCGAAGATCTACAAAAGTTTTGGGATAAGAACCAACATTAAAAAGAAACAACATCATGAATTCTCATATTTTAAATACTTAGAAAAATCAGATCCAAAAATTATTCAAATCATCAATCCGACTTCAGATTTGGATTCTACACGAAAAATTGAGTCAGGTATGTGTTTTGAGTTTTTCTTAAATCTCATCCAAATGCACTCAAAAAGAAGATCTAAACATTCCAAATTGGCTCTTCTCATTCCACTCGTTTTTGCCTCTTTTTCCAGAAAATTATCAACATATTATCTTCAAGAACACTAAATTATTTTCAGAATTTCTTCCACAGATTGATGAATATTTATTGAATTACTAACTACCTACAACATGAGTTTAATTCCTATATATTTTTAGATTCTAAAAATCCATTAACAACTATATCCTTTCATCTTCCAAGCATGAAAATCATCTCTTTTTATAACTATCCTAACATGGACAATATACGAACTTAAATTGCAAATATCAAACACTTGCCTCTAATGAAGATCTGACCCTTTGGAGTTGAATAACATAGGTGGTTCTCCCTTTTTTCGGCCACTTTCGGTGGTGGTTGGTGGTGGTGACATTTGGTCTTTAGTTATCCTCCTTTCCAAGCAAACTTCTTTTTCTTTCCAAGCAACCTTCCACTCTCTCTAAGAAGATGACTTTTCAATTTTGTGTAGAAGAGATGAAATGAACCTACATACACTAATCTCCAAATACTTATAATAAGACAAAACCCAAAATCACTATTCATCCCCCTTGTAAAAATAACCAAAATGCCCTTTTGGGTTGTCTTTTCATTTCCAAATGACCCGAGACTCAAAATTAATATCCAAATAGACTTTTCTGACTATTTCGAACCTTTCGAACGCAACGACGCAGTCGAAATGACTATAAGGTCGATAGAAAATAAATTTTCTTTTTAATTTAATAAATTAGTCCTGACACGTCCCATACCGCGTCTAACTAAAAATTCAAATTACCGAATTTATATCATACCGTCATATCAATGACATCACATTCATATATTACCTAAATATCTTTAAGTAATATTCAGAATCATCCATTTTAATATCCACAATTCGGATAAAAACCAAATGAATTAATTTATAATAAGATCCAATTAATCCATTAATTTAAAATATAACTCATTTTAAAAGTCATTAAAATTACGGGGTATTACATACTTCCCCCCTTATAACAGAATTTCATCCCGAAATTCAGAAAAATGAACCATATTGATAAGGTCAACTCCGAGTATAAATCTCACATCGCAAGAAATCTAAGTAGTACCGCCCATACAGTACATTAACGAAAATCCCCATCGATGTTACACTAAGTCTCACCATATAGTTCCAACTGAATCAAATTTAAATTATACCCAATCTTCCCTATACCATCCTCGTGACAAAGTTTGGGAAAAATGATCCTCACTTATTAAACAAATAAATCCTGAAGTCACAACTACTTACTGTTTCATAATTTTGAAAACTACTACAATCCAATCATCCAGGTCCCCCATACACCCTATCATACCACTTTCATTATAATATTTGTCGCAAAGGTTACAAACTCATATACTAAGGATCTAACTTATTTCGACTCCCAACGGTTATTAGTTTCATGCGTGGGGTGTCTCGCAAGCGAAATCCAAACAAGGAACCACCCCGATACACTACTTCCTAAAGTAGTCGGTCATTGAAACTCCTAAGGTCCTTATTCAATAGTGTATAAAAATTTGGTTTATCGAAAAAAAAATATCAGGTATATCAATTTAAATAAAAAAAAAATTATTGATTTCAAATAGAGTCTACTCATCTACTCTTCTCTGGAAGACAAGATGTTGGCTAATAGTAGTACATACGCTCTCGTATACCACAAGTCAATGCATGCCGATAGTCACATCATGCTCGGACATGCCCAAAGGAAGTAATCCCATGATAAAAATCAAACCCACGTGATAACATGTAAAACAAGGTGTCCCACACCCCTTGGTGAGTCTACGTAAATAACAGTGCTATAGGCTAAGTTTAGCAATCCTTTTTTCCCACACAATATTAATCGCTACAAAAATCAATATACGCCTCATAATTCCTTAGATAGGAAACAAACCCTCATTTGCGGGTGGTGGTTATTGAATCCCACTATTATAACTTTTCTCCGATGAGTCAACAAAGTTTTTACCCCAAATTTTCAGTTCTAGTTAACCACACTCCACTATATGCCCAAGCCTTTGAATATATTGCCTTCGTTAGGTAACACACACAATTCCCGCATTTCAAGAACTTCTATTGATGTCTCTCCTCAATTTTCCATAATAGGGGTGACCTCGACTACGGTCATCATACTCGAACATACTTCATAACCTCATAAGTACGATCTCCGCTATCCATTCAATGGCCCTCATCTGCCATACTTCTTTGTTCGATCACTCCCGAACGTAAATAAGATTCACTGATATATACGGAATCTTACCAAAGAGATCAACAATCCTAAACATAGGGTTCTATATCAAAGAATGCTAAGCTGAAAACACAGTAAGCCGTACAGATCCTAAAGGACACTAGAACCTGATGCTCTGATACCACCTGTAACACCCCACCTAATTAAATACCGGGTGGCCAGTCCCATACCAAATTAAAACATAATATACAGTTGGCTCATTCTTAGCATCACTGTCGAAAACATTTACAACTCACCCAATACCCAATTAAGCTGGTGTTAAAAACTTTCCAAATTTTAATTCAATAAAATCCATTTCCAATTTAAGAATAACACAACACATTTTATTCTACAACATTGATAACCAAGTAGATAACACAAAATAATTTGAATGCAATTGGAATAAACATTCCCAAATAGTATTAATCCATTAGAGTAATCCCATCAATAACAACTGTATTAAAATGACACGAATACCATAGTATTTGACCTTGATAGAAGAAGATAACTGAATCCTTTGGGCGACATGCCCTACTAAGAGAATACTGTGAATCAAATGATGATAGGCGTCTAAGCAAAACTCCATAAATCCATAGCCTGTCATAATCTGCTAAGGTTGGCGTCCCTGTTGCTGGACACCTGATATAGAAGATATAATAGAAAAGAAAATATGCAAGGAAACGGGTCAGAGCCCGATTGTGTAAATGATTTTTAAAACAACAAGTATTTAACAAGTGCAATAAATCTTTTATTATGTACATGTTAGACCCAACTCTCACTTGCCATTCTCACCTCTCAACTAGAGTGCACACTTAACGTTTCCTATTAACCTCCTAGTTAATGGTTCCTCTTTTCTAGTCTCCATATTATAATTCCATCCCAATATCATAATCCCCGTATGTCCCATACCATACTTCACATTATTGTTCATTTACATTTTTCATCGTTTCTCATTAACATGAATCATTTCTCATTAATATGAATTAAGTTTTTCAATAAACATTCATTAACTTAATTCAATTATCTTTCTCTATTCACCGTTATCTACAATTATCACCGTAGATAGATTTAACCATAATAAATATCCATTCATTCATTTGATCCATTATATATATATATATATTCATATATAATACGGCACCCCGAGTCACAGCTGCAGTGAAATGCATTACTCTGCTATCATGTCCCAATATCGCTTGTCGCCGAATAATGGACTAAAGGTTCGTTAAGATTCCTCAAACCACAAACAACAACACAATCATTGGAGGCGAACATAGTTATCATACCCATGGGTCACGCACATACCTACGTACCCATAGTCAGCGGACTTATCAACTCCCCGATAAGTCTTTCATAGACCTATGTTCTCGAGCGACAAATCAAAGATCCCATGGATTCATCAGGATATGACTGCCCTCACGCGCAAACCTCCCACCAATAGCAAGTAAGCTAGGTATGTCATACACATAAATCATCAATCAATCAAATAGCCATTATCATACCTATAATATAATATCAATAAGGTAATATCACTACCCTAAGATAATTCCCATACGTATCATTATATCTCTTTTAAATTCCACGTATCATATCTTTACTTCATAATTTAATTATCCTCGCATCCTATAACATCTCTCCACTCCCGACGTCGTTAAGGTTCATGCGCGGAGCGTCTCGCAAAGCGAAATCCAAACAAGGAACCCCTCCAATACACTACTACTTAACTTTGCGATCGAGGAGGTTCGACAACTTCAACTATGCGATCGGGATAACCTCATACCCTCTTTCAACCAAATGTGTTCTAAACTCCCATCTCTATCCAGGAGCCATAACACTACGCTCTTGTACTACACTCAGCCCTTGCGAAATCAATAATGAGCTTAAACTCAGTCCTTGGTGTTTAAATTGTAACCCTAAGGCTACCCAGGTGTTATATTAAATCTCCCCTACTTGAACTATCCTTAATCCTCATACAAATAGATTAAAATCCAACACATGAATCTAGCAACCGAAATCTCTTTAACTTTAATTATCATAATTCTAATCAATTAAATCCCTATGAAATTAATTCAAATCTTAACTAGGGCTTACTGATCTTCTCTAAGTCCCATAATATCCAATTAATAATCACCGAAGATCTACAAAAGTTTTGGGATAAGAACCAACATTAAAAAGAAACAACATCATGAATTCTCATATTTTAAATACTCAGAAAAATCAGGTCCAAAAATTATTCAAATCATCAATCCGACTTCAGATTTGGATTCTACACAAAAAATTGAGTCAGGTATGTGTTTTGAGTTTTTCTTAAATCTCATCCAAATGCACTCAAAAAGAAGATCTAAACATTCCAAATTGGCTATTCTCATTCCACTCGTTTTTGCCTCTTTTTCCAGAAAATTATCAACATATTATCTTCAAGAACACTAAATTATTTTCAGAATTTCTTCCACAGATTGATGAATATTTATTGAATTACTAACTACCTACAACATGAGTTTAATTCCTATATATTTTTAGATTCCAAAAATCCATTAACAACTATATCCTTTCATCTTCCAAGCATGAAAATCATCTCTTTTTATAACTATCCTAACATGGACAATATACGAACTTAAATTGCAAATATCAAACACTTGCCTCTAATGAAGATCTGACCCTTTGGAGTTGAATAACATAGGTGGTTCTCCCTTTTTTCGGCCACTTTCGGTGGTGGTTGGTGGTGGTGACATTTGGTCTTTAGTTCTCCTCCTTTCCAAGCAAACTTCTTTTTCTTTCCAAGCAACCTTCCACTCTCTCTAAGAAGATTACTTTTCAATTTTGTGTAGAAGAGATGAAATGAACCTACATACACTAATCTCCAAATACTTAAAATAAGACAAAACCCGAAATCACTATTCATCCCCCTTGTAAAAATAACCAAAATGCCCTTTTGGGTTGTCTTTTCATTTCCAAATGACCCGAGACTCAAAATTAACATCCAAATAGACTTTTCTGACTATTTCGAACCTTTCGGACGCAACGACGCAGTCAAAATGACTATAAGGTCGATAGAAAATAAATTTCCTATTTAATTTAATAAATTAGTCCCGGCACGTCCCATACCGCGTCTGACTAAAAATTCAAATTACCGAATTTATATCATACCGTCATATCAATGACATCACATTCATATATTACCTAAATATCTTTAAGTAATATTCAGAATCATCCATTTTAATATCCACAATTCGGATAAAACCCAAATGAATTAATTTATAATAAGATCCAATTAATCCATTAATTTAAAATATAACCCATTTTAAAAGTCATTAAAATTACGGGGTATTACATCAGCCTTATAAGAATGGCCTACGTCCACTGTTGTTTTATTGCTGGTTGTTTGGGAATTCTCGATTACAAGAAATTTCGTTATGGATCCCAAAGTTTGGATTCAGGATCCGGTCCCCTTACAATGAGGATTGTACAACGTATTTATAGCCTTGAGGCTGTCATCTGAATGGGTGATACATTAAATGATATACATATGAAAGGTTAATACATTTAATGCCCTTTAAGCGTGTGTGTCTAAATGATAAGCATTTAATGAACCAGTCGAACTGTTGGTTATCCAGCTATTAATGCTTTGTTCGAGATGCAGCTCGGACCGCCTGAGCTTCCTGGTATTCAAGAGTTCTTCGGAGAGGTGAGTTCCTCGGAGCATGTGAGTTCCTCGGAGTAAGCATCATTCCTCAAGGAACTATGAGTTCCTCGTTGTAGTCTTATTCCTCGGAGCGATTGGATTCCTCGGAAGTGTTTGTAGTTGCCATGTAGATAGCCACGTGTCTTCATATGATTGGTCCACATCAGCAGATTAAATTTGGTATCAACACATCCTCTAAAAATCCTCATACCCGAATACTAAGGGATAAACTTCTCCCCATTCCCAACCTCGCTCTACGTTCGTGCGTGGGGTGTCTCGCGAAGCGAAATCCAAATAAGGAACCCCCCCGATACACTACTACCTGGCAATATTGATCGTCGATCTTCATTAGGCCCTCAGCACATAATGCGTATATATATATATATATATATATATATATATATAGAGAGAGAGAGAGAGATAGATAGATAGATAGATAGATAGCTCTTAGGCCCTCAGCACATAATGCGTATATATATGTAGCTCGCATATATATATATATATATATAGAGAGAGAGAGATAGATAGATAGATAGATAGATAGATAGATAGATAGATAGATAGATAGATAGATAGATAGATAGATAGATAGATAGATAGATAGATATCTCTTACTAGAACCTATAATTCATTTTCATATAAATCCAGATATGAATCTACCGGAAAGGGAATCACTCTTATTAAATCTTTTCACTTTACATAAGTTCACTTTATATAATTATTCATCTTCATATACAAAAAAATATACAAGTATAATTATACCTATCACAATCATAAGAATAATAACCATCCCCCTGAGCTATAACTCGAGGATGCAGTCTCATAGTGCCTATTCGAATCCGGGTTTACTCACTCAGCCACGGTACCAAGTCAGACTCACTCATGGTCATAGTAAAAATACACAATAGTGGAGGCGGTCATGTTCCCTCTGTAAGTGGAGTACACACATCGCACTCGTACGCAGGACAAGATGACCTGGGGATATACTCTCCCAGCTCCTCAAGCCAGAGGATTCACCCACATCGCATAACCTGCACGGATCGCACTAGAGAAAATATATAATCTGTTTGTTCCAGCCCTATGCCAAAGGAAAGTCCATGGAATTAGCTTCTAAAGTAGAAATATACTAATCACACACAAATATATTTATTCGTATCATATTATATATACTGTAACAATGTCGTATATATAATCTATATTACTTCTCAATACCTATGGCTATAATTGCCAAACTCTCATAGCGATAGCCAATACTTCGACTGTTCCCATTCGTAATAGTATCTAAGTATTCGCAAACTTACAATACTAAACTTATAAGTATTCTCTATACACACTATCCGAAGACCTCTCTCGAACGTTGTTGGACCCGAACCTTCACTAAGTCCATACCCCGAATTGTACACTAAACTAATCCAAGGTTATCTATTTTATTCCAAGGTTTACTCACCATCATCGAGGAGTCCTAATATCATAGCTAGACTCCCCCATAATTTTCTGCAATTTCAATTTAACTCCCCTTAAACTCAAAGAAGGAAAACTGCCAATTTTAATAAAGGCGAATCAATTCTCCCCAAAAGCGAATCGATTCGGGACAGCGAATCGATTCGGTTTCCATCCGAATCGATTTGGAAAGTGTTCTTCAAGAAGGTCTTCAAAGGCGAATAGATTCGATCTTAATCTGAATCGATTCGGCCTGAGATATCTTTACAGGTCCCCTTATGCGAATCGATTCGGTCTAAACCAGAATCGATTCGCCCTGTTCGAGGTTTATAATCTCAATCTCCAAAATCCCCAAATATCAACTCAACCTCCATTTTTGTGGTTTATAATCTCAACCACCAACTCTATAATTATCCTAACACTGATTTCTAACTAACAAATAAATTTTCTTTTCTCCCAATGTCAGGTTTGATTTCTAAATAACGATTTTGATCTCGGACAGCCTTCCGTAGAAAAATATTATAAATCCAAAAAAAATCTGAAAAATACGCAGTCAGCATCCACGCGACCGTATCAAAAAGATCTACAAATTTTATTTTTTGACCAAAAGTCGGATCGATTCGATTCCTAGCCGAATCGATTCGGAAGTGACGCTATCACTATTCACCTTCTTCTCCAAAATCCCAAACCTCCATTAATACACCTCCAAGCTTTTTATTTTCTCTCGTATCATCCTACAACCTCAAACAACAATATATATACACATAAAAAGGGTTCTAATCATCCTAGGACCCATATCCAACAATTAATTTAAATAAATTTCTAGGTTTCTCGAATTGGATACTATTCGGGGTTTATCCGTTAAACTTCCGAAAAACCCGTTTGATTCATGAAAACCACCCCAAAAATCTTTATTTTTTGCTATTACCAACTATGATATGAGATTTATGCTCTAAAAGAATAAAGCAAGTAAACACTTGCATCGTGGATAAAATCCGACGACCTCGAGTCGAATCCCGCGGAGTTTGGCCGAAAATCCCCTTTCTATTCCCCTTCTCTTCTCTTCTTCCTTTTCTATCTCTTCTCTCTCTATCCTAGGGCTCAAATGTGAGAGAAGTGAGGGTTATAAGGGTTTATAAAGCTTATCCCTTATTATACCGAAAATTGACTCGTATACTCAATTACGAGTCCCTATTAGTCCAAAAGTCCCCAAAACCTAAACACTTCCCCCGGATACTCTATTCTGATTATATCGGCCATTTAGAAATCAACCGCGCACTCGAAATCTCCATCTGAGTCACTTAACTACAATTCACTAATTAAATCCAACAAATCTCAATACGGGTTTACCAATTAAAATATTATCCTTTATCGCTTTACCCAACTGCGACATCTAATTAAAATAATTCGACTTATTTACTTAATCCCGTAAGAAAATCTAATCCATGTAAATATTAATCCGACATCAGCAAACTAATATTTGCTACTCATTTTAAATTCTAAATTTATCAAATTATACTCATAAATTCCAAAATTACTATTCACAAAAATTTCCCTAATCTCCAAATTACGCCCACTTATGTAATTTAATTATCCATAAAAGTACGGGGTATTACACTTATCCCATTAACCATAACTTTTTTGAATACTTGTTCTTTTAATTGCTGGATTGTCTAAACAACAAAGAACAAATAAATAATCAACCGCTAAATGATGGTATTGTCACTATGAGAAAAATGTAGATAAAATCATAAGGAATAGTATTAAGAAGATCTTGAGTGGAGTCTACTATTCTAGATGATTATGTAGTCTATCTACATGAATATGAATTTGGCTTAAGGACAAATAAATAGTTGGTTTTGTTTTCACGAGTCATAAAAAGTCAACATACTGGACTACGAGATCTCATTAAATTACATTTAAGTTGGACATGAAGAGGTCATCAAGACCAAACACGATGTTAATTGTAATTAAATGAATAAAGTTAAATTGGAGTCAAATATTTTATGTGTAATGAGAAAAGGGTATAAATGAACCTTCTCACCTTTTTCAAGGACATCACTTTTTTTAAGGACATAAAATTTATGAGATGAGTAACTCATTATGATGAGAGTTACATTTAGTATATGTGAAAACTAGTATGCGAATGATATTTTACACATGTTATAAAGATATAATTATATAAGATTGAATAAGTTTTCCACCTATGGTAGTTTTAGAAGTAATAGCATTATATTTTCTAATCACTGTATATTCAATTTGTACAACTTATGATCAGTGGGAGTAAGTTTATATATTCAATTTAGTATAAAGTAGAGAAACAAAATGTTACATGAATTTTCAATATGTAATGGATGAAGTTATGGGATACAAAAAGATTATATGCTCATATTAAAGTTCATTCTTCATTTTTGGATGATTAGTTGTTACAACTCATATTTACTGGTTTTATGGAAACTATGAAGTTCACTCTTATCTACTTATGTTTATTTTAGTTTAACGACCAATATAATGAAGGAGTGCAACACAATCCATTGACTATTATGGAAATATGAATCAGTAGCATGCTTTGATCCTACAACTTATTGATTATGGCAACGTAACTTAAATTTCAGGACTTGGAGTTGTCGACAATATTGGGAAGCCGCTGAAATATTATGATACTACGTTGCAATCTTCTTTATTAAGATACATTAGGTATTATGTGAGTAACTAAACACATTGAATATGAATACCTTTTAAAGAAGAAATTCTAAAAACAAGTGTCATTTAACACATTTGTACAAGTGTTAACATGAAAAATTCACATGATTGGGCTATCATGAAAAACATTAATGAATCATGCTTGAGATACGAGTCTTAATTATAGTCGATAGAATCTTGATGTGTTGGATTTTTAGTGCTTATTTTGACACTACCATATGATATCATACAGTGTTTAAGAATCATTTATTTATGTTATTATTGTACACATTCGTGAATGAAAGAATGTGATATAAATAATCTTTTACAGAGACATTATTGGACTGTTATTGAATAACCCTATTTATAGTCCTTATTGGATGAGTTGTTAATGTTGTGATACATGAAAGCGATCATGCTCTTGAATTAGTATGTGAGCGCCATGACTCACATTAATGAGTTGCTTGATTAAGGTGTTTATGGAAAACCATTTAAGGATGACTCAAAGATTATTGCGCACTTTATGATAATTATGGATCAAGTGGAAAACTGTTATAATTATTTTAAACAATTCTCCATTATGTGCTCCATAATTATATTAATACAAAGAGTCACTTTGGTTACCAAAAGTCAAAAGGACTCTTGGGTATCTACCTTGATGAACGGTTGATATTGAGTGACTATTGGAGATTTAGGTCATGTCCCTGCCTATAATAAGTGATTGATTTCCATCATGCAGGCACTATAAATATACAACGCAATGAAATTATAGATAAGGGAGAGAAATTTAAATTCTCAAGGAGAGTAAAATTCGAAATAGTATTTTGGCCATACAGGGAGATCTAACCGTTGGAATATATTAAAATTGGAGTGTGTTCTTTCCATATACAAGATGAAGCCATGTTCTGAAATTCAGTCCCATTGGACATAGTTAAGGTTGACTGCTCCATAAATCTTTATAGCTGTGACATGAGGGAGCTCTGTTATTTTAATACCATTTTATGTTCCTCATAATGAATATATGTGATTATTATGAAGATACAAGATTCTTTTATTAAGAATAATTATATGTGAGAATTTAATCAATAAAATATTCTTGATTAATATTATGGTATTCTTAAGAATGATTTTACATGTAGCCCAGAATAAAATAATTCAACAGTTTCAACAGTTAAAGGCATCAACAGTTATTAATCCAAACTAACTTTATAGCGCACCCCTTGAAAGACTAGTCTCTCCACCTAAAATAGGAATGAGAAATAGGCAGCAAATGAAAAAAAAGTTCTAAACAAGGGGAAAAGTTAGGACTAATAAACTTAGAACTACTAATACTTCTCTTTCAAAAAAACTTGGGACTAATAAACTTAGCCATATATAAATTCTTTTATCTATGGTTGGCTACAAGTTATAATAATTATTAAGTTCAAAATATAACATTAAAAAATATACAACTTTGTTATTATATCCTAAGCATCATCAAGAGATGAGAGTTTTATTTTATCTATATTACAAATGATCAAATGGCCTTAATGATCAAAATAATAATAAAAAGAACTTCCCACTAAATTTATATGTTTCCAATTACATAGAGAAATCTCAATATATTAATAGTGACATAAAAAATTCAAATTAATGTATTCTTATGGAAAGAATACATTACAAATTATACAAAAACCCAACTAATTATATAAAATTTAATGATATTTATGTTTCATAATTAAAAGATTATCTGTATATCTTACACATGGTGAGCGTGCTTCTCCTAATGATATGGAGGTATTAATGTCGTACCCAATTTTACACGTAATCTTTTTAGCCGCTCTTTTGTATTCGCATCCATATATGTACAATCCCACTTATGTACAATCCATATATTCGCATCCATACACGTAATCCTTTTAGCCGCTCTTTTGTATTCGCATCCATATATGTACAATACCACTTACCATAACATGGTGGTAATGGTATAGATCAACAAGTACAATTATTTTAAATATTAGCTCATCCCTCTTGAGATTTTTAGTTTCGTCCTTAGATGGCATTGGCATGTCAGCACCGGTGATTACGTGACATTGTAATGTCTTAATTTCAAAAGACTTAAATAATTTTTCTGGGAAGGTCGTGAAAAAATATGATCACGACGGGGTAACGTAATCACTGATTGTGAGGCATGCGTTGATAATCTATAGTGTCATATGAGCAATCATGTGACCATTAATTCTTGAATATATTTTTTTATTAAAGAGTAAAAAATGCATGAGCCTTTTGTAATAGGATTCCTTTTTTTGCCCTGAATATTTTTTCTATCTCTGCTTCCAAGTGTAAATGTCATCTATTAAAGCACTATTTATCAATAATCATTGATATCTATATGAAAGAAGTATACAATAAATATTGGGCCCATATGGATTAGAATATGTAACGAAGTAAACTCTAATTAAGTGAAATTTGACACCCCGGCAAAGTCTTTTTTTTTTCCTTTTTCTTTTTGGTGGAGCTTTGTTTATAAGTTGAGCATTATTGTAAATGAATTGATAAATCAAAGGAGAGATGACAAGCATGACCGACCAGTGATGAAACCACCTCCCAAGTTCATGAACCCAAGCTTCGTACCTTCCTGGACCTCTATATATACCCAAATGGTTCCTCACTCCCAAGCACAACACAACACAAGTACGAGTCTTACGTGTACCCAAAACAAACACAAAATGCCTTCATCCTCCGTTGCTACCATCTCCAAATGCATTGTCTATCCACAAAACAAATCAAGTCTCAAAACCCTCAAACTCTCCGTATCTGATCTCCCCATGCTCTCTTGCCAATATATCCAAAAGGGTGTTTTACTCTCTCAGCCATCAATTGACTCACCCACTCTTATCTCCCTTCTAAAGCTCTCTCTCTCCACAACCCTCTCCCACTTCCCTGCTCTCGCTGGCCGTCTCCAAACCGACCCCCAAGGCCACGTCCATATCGTCTGCAACGACGCTGGTGTTGAGTTTATCCATTCCAAAGCCCGTCACTTGTTTCTTAACGAAATTCTCTCTTCACTAGAAATAAACCCGTGTTTCAAACAATTCTTTGCATTCGACAAAACTCTCAGTTACGCGGGCCACTATATGCCCCTCGCGGCTGTTCAAGTTACCGAAATTGCTGATGGAGTTTTCATTGGCTGTACTGTAAATCATGCTGTCGTCGACGGGACTTCCTTTTGGAATTTCTTTAACACGTTTGCTGAGATATGTAAAGGTGTCAACAAGATTTCTAAAGCTCCCGATTTTTGTCGCCAAAATGTTTTTAATTCTCCGGTTGTGCTTCCTCTACCCGTCGGTGGACCGGCGGTCACTTTCTCTGGTGATGAGCCTTTACGCGAGAGGATTTTTCATTTTAGTAGAGAAGCGATTTTGAAGCTCAAATACAGAGCTAATAAATCCCAAGAGCTTGAAACTTACGGGAAACAGATGAACGACAGCTGGAAGTTTGTTAACGGAAGGACCAACGGGAAGATAACGTCCGTTTTGAAATCAAAGACTCAGATTTCATCTTTTCAGTCCCTTTCCGCTCAGCTTTGGCGAGCCGTCACACGTGCCAGGAATCTAGAGGGTACTAAAACGACAACGTTTCGTATGGCGGTTAACTGTCGACACCGGCTCGAGCCGGGCCTCGAGCCGCTTTACTTCGGGAACTTGATTCAAAGCATCCCAACGTTTGCTACGGTAACGGAGCTGTTATCTAAAGATCTAAGTTGGGGGGCGGATCTACTGCATCAGAACGTAATCGCACACGACGATGCTACCGTGCGCCGTGGAGTGAAGGATTGGGAAAATAACCCTCGTTTGTTCCCACTAGGAAATTTCGACGGTGCAATGATAACAATGGGAAGCTCACCTAGATTTCCTATGTACGATAACGATTTTGGGTGGGGACGACCTTTGGCAGTTCGAAGTGGTAAGGCCAATAAATTCGACGGCAAGATCTCTGCTTTTCCGGGGCGAGATGGGGATGGGAGCATTGATCTTGAGGTGGTTTTGGCACCCAAAACAATGGAAGCCGTTCAACTTGACTCCGAATTTATGCAATACGTATCTTAAGGTTTTGAGTCACTCAGTGAGTCAATAATCAAATCACCTGATTTAGAGTACTTGGTTTTGATTGCTCATCTCATCTAAAATATTATTATTAGTGGACTATGGCAATACCCCTTAATTTTCCACATGACAAAACGCCTTTTAAGTTGTGGTCCAAACGAGTCAACGCCAATAGTGACACTCGCTGTAGATATATGGTTGAACTTGAATTGAACCCATTGTTTCACATACCACTTGTCTGTGTCTTCCTTTGTTGCAAGAACTTTTAAACTTAATGCTTCTTGCAGCTGTCCCATTAATAATGTTTAGTATTTTATTATACGATTAGAGATGTTCTTATTCCGCCTTTAATTAATTCATTTTGTAAAAATGAAATAATACGGTGGTTAAACTACTTCCATTCATATCTCATCATAGGTGCATTGCTTTGTTCTTCTTCTCTAAAAGCCAGCCAATTTAGACGGGTTAAACTTAATTTTAGATTTCACTGGCAAGCAAATACCGCGATGCGGGATCGTTTTTAATGAAATTGTTAAAAGATACACTAAAATATCAATAAAGTGTTTTCAAAATCATAATAAAAAAATTATTACTTGTAGAAATTTGTCAAACATAATCCTAAATGATAAAAATAAAAATTGTAATTTGTTTAAAATTCAAAAGAAATGTTTAAAAGAAAAAGAAAAATTTGAAAGTCCATTCATATACATACGTGTTGAATCCTCTTCCCTTTTCGAGTCTTCCTTGAGCTACAAACTACTTTTCACATAACAAAGCCAAAAAATCTAATATTTTCGCTCAAAAAAAATATTTGGGTCAACTTCAAACAAAATATAACAAACCCAATATTCATATATAAAAACAAAGATGTATCTATATACCTATATATGCATACAAAACAGAACTGGTGAGAATTTGTGTGTATCTGAGTTTGGACCCGACTTATGTCCTAAACACGATAAACGTTTTTCCTGTTGTCAAAGAATATGATACAAATAAAATTACTTTTCATACAAAACGCCCCTAAAGGATACCGCAACCTAAAATCAAGTTCGTATTAACCAGACGCATTATATGTATATATAGACTTTTAAGTCAATTTGTATACAAATGATGACAACATTTTTTTTTTACTGGAACAAAGGGCAAAAGCCCCAACAACAACCAGACCTCATAATTTTCAAGAAGACATCCGACTT
Source organism: Sambucus nigra (assembly GCA_949130495.1). Taxonomy (NCBI): domain Eukaryota; kingdom Viridiplantae; phylum Streptophyta; class Magnoliopsida; order Dipsacales; family Adoxaceae; genus Sambucus; species Sambucus nigra. The sequence goes on from OX422208.1 coordinate 651,851,642, forward strand.
CGCGAGTCATCGATGTCTGGAAATACATAAAATCAAATTGGGCCAAAAGAGATAATATAATTTAGCTAAGGGATAATTAAACAAATATCTTAGATAGAGTTAAAACATATTTGATTTTGATGTCAAATCTTTTGAGTATAAATCAATTGAGCAATACCAAGGCCTCTTTTTGGTTGCTTAGGTTTATCTATATTGTTGTTCTTCCCTTTTCTTGATGACCCAGATCTTTCATGTCCAAGGTATGGCTCTCCAAAGTAACTGCTACCCATCTCATTTTCCTGCGACATGAATTTAACAAAAAAAATGATAATCAAATATTTTTTTTTACCATTACCTTTATTTAGTTCTTTATACAGATATCTAAAAACCTAAAAATAAAAATCTAAATCTAAAAACCAAATTAGAAATGAAGCAAAATAAAAACCAAAAATAAAAGGGAATATACGTGGATGTGTACAATTCTGATAAAATGAACCATGCGAAAAAAACAATAGCGAAATCCGTAATTTGTAAGCCTGGTTTTGAGCAAACACCCATGTTTTGAAACCAAAAAAAAATCAAGCATAAGTTAACGGTGGAAGCAATCCCACCCAATTAATATTTTTGGGAGATTCGAAATCTATTTTTAAATTTAAAAAAATGTCAAGTTTCTCTATAGTTTTAATTAGTGAAATTTTACTAAAAGTTATAAGAGTTTTCCCTAAATAATTATTGTTACGTATATTTCCTTTCCATAGGGCTTCGTTAAAGAACAAAAATCCTAAAAATAGGTTTGGAACCAAAAATGAACTCATATCGATTTTCCTCTAAGATAAAATACATGGTGAGCGAGGTTGTGAATTAATCTGGAATTTTGAATAAGGGTTCTAATGTGGTGTGGTTAGGGTCGAGAATTGTTGGGTTAAGGTGACGTGGCCTAGGGTGCTGTCAACTTTAGTTATATACTATAATTAGTTTGACGTGAAATATTCAGTTGCATAAAAATAAATTTTCAAATGTATTTTTATTTGTGTAGAGTTCAATCATTTATTATTATTTTCAAAATTACATAGTGGATGTATATTTATTTATAATTGTATACAACATTAAAGTTCAAAACAAATCCCTTAACTATATGCTTAATTGTAAGAGGGAATGATCTCCTTTGGCATGAAAAGTTTAGAACTAAAGTAAGCGTGTAATATTAATTAAAAAAATTAGACTAAACGTGTTTTAAGATAGAAACTTTTAGAGTACGCGTGTAATATTAATTAAAAAAAATTATTGTAATATTAATTAAAAAAAATTAGACTAAACATGTTTTTTAGATTGAAACTTTTAGAGTACGCGTGTAATATTAATTAAAAAAAATTAGACTAAACATGTTTTAAGATAGAAACTTTTAGTTCTAAACTTTTCATGCCAAAGGAGATCATTCCCTTTTACAATTAAGCATATAGTTAATCCTGGTTTTACTGTGTACAAAGTCCGTAATACTAGCCAACATATTCCCGAGTCTATGGTCCGACTCTAATTTAATTAATTTATCCATTAATTAAGTTAATATCTCCTTGAGTCTATGGTCCGATTCTATTTTAATTAATATGCCCATTAATTAACTTAATATCTCCCCGAGTCTATGGTCCGACTCTAATTTAATTAATATACTCATTAATTAATTTAATATTTCCCTGGTGTCACACAACCAATGTATCCAGACTCGCTCACCTGGCCCGAATTTTCATCTCTTAGAACGCACTCCTCAAAATTCCATTATAAAGAGAACACTCATAATTAAATCATATTTAACAATTTATTATATCATCCTATAATAAATTATTCCAGCTATAAGCTTTAATTAATCAATCCCCCATTAATTAATCTATTATCATGACATCACTCAACCAAAATATCCGGACACACCCTTGGTCCATAATACAATATCCCCAATTAATTATTCAAAATTCTCCTCAATAAAGTTTGCACAATTATTAATCTAAGGTTTTCAATTTACTCAATCTGTCCAGATTTTTAAAATGCCGTTTTGGGGAATTTTGGAGCGGTTTTGAAAAAAGCGTATTAGAGAACGAAAGTTAGAAAACGTCATTTTCTAGAGGGCAGCGCGGACATAATCACCATTAACAGCTTTTGTGAAGCTTTTTACCTAGAATTATTCAATCAATCCTTACGAATCAAAACGACTCCCAATAACTTGATTTGTAACTTCCCAAAATCAAAACCCAATTTGTATTAACCCAATCCAAAAATCATTTTTATGACACCTACTATGATATGAATTGAATATCACCAATTTACATTGAAGCGGTTTAAATACTTTCCTTATAAATTCGTGGTGTCTGATTATCCTTTGGTGTAGGGATCGTTGTGTGATGAAGAACACCTTCCTTGTTCTTCCTCTTTGGCGCTCAAGAGTCCTCCCTCTTTGTCCCTTATGTTCTCAAATTTCTCCCAAAAGAGTTATGGTTGCCCACAACTCCAAGAGTTAGGTTTTTCTCGCCAAATCCCGTTTTTAATCATATGGGCCTAATTAAAATGACCCAAATACCTCCGAGTGGGCTCGGTTATGCCCAAAAATATTCCGTGACCCATTTACCACCCCCGGATATATTTTTTTGGCTATCTCGGTCCGTCCGGACTCAACCGTGCTCTTAGAATTGACATCCGAATTAATTTATAAAAAGTACCTATCTCACACCCAACTTCATCTACATCCGACTTCCGGATGAGATAAATAAATGTCACTCACTTATACACGTTATGACGTAAATAAATTATTACTATTCAGTTAGTAATTTAATTTACGTAAATATTAACCATCTTCTCTCCAATTAATATTTAAATAAATATTAACATAACTAATTCAATTAAATTACGATACACAAGTAATTTAAAATTTTCTCGAATTAATTAAATATTAAATGCACAGAAATACGGAGTGTTTTAAATGCACAGAAATACGGGGTGTTACACATAAATCTTTATAGTTGTGACATGAGGGAGGTATGTTATTTTAATACCATTTTATGTTCCTCATAATGAATATATGTGATTATTATGAAGATCCAAGATTCTTTTATTAAAAAAAATTATATGTGAGAATTTAATCAATAAAATATTCTTGATTAATATTATGGTAGTCTTAAGAATGATTTTACATGTATCCCAAAATAAAACAATTCAACAGTTAAAGGCATCAACAGTTATTAATCCAAACTAACTTTATAGCGCACCCCTTGAAAGACTAGTCTCTCCACCTAAAATAGGAATGAGAAATAGGCGGCAAATGAAAAAAAAGTTCTAAACAAGGGGAAAAGTTAGGACTAATAAACTTAGAACTACTAATACTTCTCTTTCAAAAAAACTTGGGACTAATAAACTTAGCAATATATAAATTCTTTTATCTATGGTTGGCTACAAGTTATAATAATTATTAAGTTCAAAATATAACATTAAAAAATATACAACTTTGTTATTATATCCTAAGCATCATCAAGAGATGAGAGTTTTATTTTATCTATATTACAAATGATCAAATGGCCTTAATGATCAAAATAATAATAAAAAGAACTTCCCACTAAATTTATATGTTTCCAATTACATAGAGAAATCTCAATATATTAATAGTGACATAAAAAATTCAAATTAATGTATTCTTATGGAAAGAATACATTACAAATTATACAAAAACCCAACTAATTATATAAAATTTAATGATATTTATGTTTCATAATTAAAAGATTATCTGTATATCTTACACATGGTGAGCGTGCTTCTCCTAATGATATGGAGGTATTAATGTCGTACCCAATTTTACACGTAATCTTTTTAGCCGCTCTTTTGTATTCGCATCCATATATGTACAATCCCACTTATGTACAATCCATATATTCGCATCCATACACGTAATCCTTTTAGCCGCTCTTTTGTATTCGCATCCATATATGTACAATACCACTTACCATAACATGGTGGTAATGGTATAGATCAACAAGTACAATTATTTTAAATATTAGCTCATCCCTCTTGAGATTTTTAGTTTCGTCCTTAGATGGCATTGGCATGTCAGCACCGGTGATTACGTGACATTGTAATGTCTTAATTTCAAAAGACTTAAATAATTTTTCTGGGAAGGTCGTGAAAAAATATGATCACGACGGGGTAACGTAATCACTGATTGTGAGGCATGCGTTGATAATCTATAGTGTCATATGAGCAATCATGTGACCATTAATTCTTGAATATATTTTTTTATTAAAGAGTAAAAAATGCATGAGCCTTTTGTAATAGGATTCCTTTTTTTGCCCTGAATATTTTTTCTATCTCTGCTTCCAAGTGTAAATGTCATCTATTAAAGCACTATTTATCAATAATCATTGATATCTATATGAAAGAAGTATACAATAAATATTGGGCCCATATGGATTAGAATATGTAACGAAGTAAACTCTAATTAAGTGAAATTTGACACCCCGGCAAAGTCTTTTTTTTTTCCTTTTTCTTTTTGGTGGAGCTTTGTTTATAAGTTGAGCATTATTGTAAATGAATTGATAAATCAAAGGAGAGATGACAAGCATGACCGACCAGTGATGAAACCACCTCCCAAGTTCATGAACCCAAGCTTCGTACCTTCCTGGACCTCTATATATACCCAAATGGTTCCTCACTCCCAAGCACAACACAACACAAGTACGAGTCTTACGTGTACCCAAAACAAACACAAAATGCCTTCATCCTCCGTTGCTACCATCTCCAAATGCATTGTCTATCCACAAAACAAATCAAGTCTCAAAACCCTCAAACTCTCCGTATCTGATCTCCCCATGCTCTCTTGCCAATATATCCAAAAGGGTGTTTTACTCTCTCAGCCATCAATTGACTCACCCACTCTTATCTCCCTTCTAAAGCTCTCTCTCTCCACAACCCTCTCCCACTTCCCTGCTCTCGCTGGCCGTCTCCAAACCGACCCCCAAGGCCACGTCCATATCGTCTGCAACGACGCTGGTGTTGAGTTTATCCATTCCAAAGCCCGTCACTTGTTTCTTAACGAAATTCTCTCTTCACTAGAAATAAACCCGTGTTTCAAACAATTCTTTGCATTCGACAAAACTCTCAGTTACGCGGGCCACTATATGCCCCTCGCGGCTGTTCAAGTTACCGAAATTGCTGATGGAGTTTTCATTGGCTGTACTGTAAATCATGCTGTCGTCGACGGGACTTCCTTTTGGAATTTCTTTAACACGTTTGCTGAGATATGTAAAGGTGTCAACAAGATTTCTAAAGCTCCCGATTTTTGTCGCCAAAATGTTTTTAATTCTCCGGTTGTGCTTCCTCTACCCGTCGGTGGACCGGCGGTCACTTTCTCTGGTGATGAGCCTTTACGCGAGAGGATTTTTCATTTTAGTAGAGAAGCGATTTTGAAGCTCAAATACAGAGCTAATAAATCCCAAGAGCTTGAAACTTACGGGAAACAGATGAACGACAGCTGGAAGTTTGTTAACGGAAGGACCAACGGGAAGATAACGTCCGTTTTGAAATCAAAGACTCAGATTTCATCTTTTCAGTCCCTTTCCGCTCAGCTTTGGCGAGCCGTCACACGTGCCAGGAATCTAGAGGGTACTAAAACGACAACGTTTCGTATGGCGGTTAACTGTCGACACCGGCTCGAGCCGGGCCTCGAGCCGCTTTACTTCGGGAACTTGATTCAAAGCATCCCAACGTTTGCTACGGTAACGGAGCTGTTATCTAAAGATCTAAGTTGGGGGGCGGATCTACTGCATCAGAACGTAATCGCACACGACGATGCTACCGTGCGCCGTGGAGTGAAGGATTGGGAAAATAACCCTCGTTTGTTCCCACTAGGAAATTTCGACGGTGCAATGATAACAATGGGAAGCTCACCTAGATTTCCTATGTACGATAACGATTTTGGGTGGGGACGACCTTTGGCAGTTCGAAGTGGTAAGGCCAATAAATTCGACGGCAAGATCTCTGCTTTTCCGGGGCGAGATGGGGATGGGAGCATTGATCTTGAGGTGGTTTTGGCACCCAAAACAATGGAAGCCGTTCAACTTGACTCCGAATTTATGCAATACGTATCTTAAGGTTTTGAGTCACTCACTACAACAATTCTTACATTTAACTACGAAATTTTTCGTAGCCAAAAGTGTATATTTCATTGCTGATAGTTTTTGGCAATGGAAATTATTTCGTAGAGAGTTCATGGCCAAAGGCCGTCGCTGAATGTATATGACCACGAAATTAAATTTCGTTGCCAATTGTTTAGGTCATTTGCCACGAAATTTTTTTCGTGGCAAATAGTAATATTTACGCTACAATTTATTTCGTAGCTAACTGTTCAACATTTCATTGCTAAATGACTTCATTTCGTTGCCGATTCTGTTAATAAACTAGTGTGATTGAAGCTTTTAGCTACGAAATTTACAATTTATTTTGTAACTATTTGTTCAACATTCCGTTGCCAATTCTATCAGTAAACTAGTGTGTTAGATGCTTTTAACCACGAAATTTGTACCTTCCCTCAAGACCTATTGGGTACGAAATTTAATTGTTGAAAAATAATTTTTAATCTTTAATTTTTCAATTATAAACTATAAAATCTTAAACCGCACTTTTATTTATCAATTGCATATTTAACTACGAAAACATTTATTTTGGTAACGTAATGTTTCAATATATATTTTTTTATTTTTAAAATGAATTTTATAGAGTAATGTATACCACCAAATTTAAACAAATTACCATCTAAAAAAACACATTCGTCAAGATGCACAAAATAACTAAATTATCATAAACAAAATTAACTTTAAGTCACATACACATACACATACATTGTCAAGTCACCTAAACACTTGTTATGGGACGTAGAGTCCCGCATTTCATCCCCTTACAAACGACAAATAGTCATGGTGCAAAAAAATAACTTAAACAAGTTAAAGGACTAGGAAGTCTCAGATTTCATTTACAAACGTCAAATGTCCAGAGTTCATGGCACCCAAAAAATAACTTCTTGTCACGTCAAATCTGCAATTAAGAGAATGCAATACCATTAGCTAAGATAAAGTAGTATTTGATTTGTCTTTATCATGAAAAAGTTATAACGACGAGCGAAAGTTGATAATTAAATAGATAATAATCGACACGGAAAAAATTTCTAAAGTACTTAATTGCGAAATGGCAAAAATTTTCAAAGTATGTAATTTCAAAACGGTAAAAATATTGTTCCACAATAAAACAAAATGTAATTTTTAAAAAAATTGGCCATAATCTCCTTTGTTTATAAGACTATCCACCCTGCTTAACAAATAATAAATTTTCCAACAACATTCAAATAGTCTAAATTCATCAAACAAATTCACATATAAAATGAAATACAAAATATTCATCCACTGAATTCACATTGTGCCTCAAATAAACAAAGTGTCCATTTAAAAAAAAATGGACAGAGTCTCATTTGTTTATTGGACTATCCACCCTATTAAGGGATAACAACCAATCCAACAATATTCAATGATTTCAAAAGTAAAATCTAACAAATATTTTAACGAAACAAACTTCGTAAAAAAAATCACATATATATGAACTGAAGTCGTCCCGCATGTTCCATTATAATAACTATCCGTAGTTTTCAAAATGTCACACTATAATAATAGTCAAGCATAATCAACATGCATTTCAATATAAACATAAAATTGATAACAAAGATAGATGCTAAGCAACTTATTCGGCATACTAACATCAAAAAAATTATTTGTCGAACTTCTTTCAAGTAGTATATAAGATTATCGGAGGAATACCTAAAACACTTGGAAAAGTGAAATCACAAAATTGTTACATCTCGGATAAATGAACCGTTATGTTCCACAATGCAATTATCCCCATATTTTTCTTCATTACCCTGATAGAGATATTGCAATTTAATAATTAAAATGAATCGAAGAAGAAAATTAAAGTACACATAAGATAGATTACATCCCTGACCTCATTGCTAGGATTAAGACAGATTAATTAGGAATTTATTTTCAACTTACTCTTGCAAGCCAAGCGATGCAAATTCACTTTTCCTGCCTAACTTCATGAGCATCATCCGTGCAACATTACAGAAGCAGGTCCCTTAAATTACTTTGTGAAACCTGCACAAAATTTCATGTCCGAACATAAGAACATGGCGGTCAGGCATGAGTTCAAATGTGCACTAAAATATCAGTATTATATTTATTTATTTATTTCTTAATTGCATAAAAACATAAAAACACCCCTGACCTCAGCTATACAACATAAAAACACACATTTTGTCGTTGTGGATTATCTAAATGCTTCGCTTAAAATATTTTACATCGAGAATCTTTTCAAGTACAAAAACATTATATAGTGAAACAAATGAAATCATGCAGAAAATGATTTGGCTATATGCAAATAAAACTCAATTGCCTATAATCGATTTGTACCTGTTTGGATTGTACTTGTATAGATTGGTACCTGTATAGATTAGTATCCATATATTGGTACCTGTATAGAAGCTAACAGAGTGAATCCGTTGGAGAGAGCTACTGCCTAACTAAGTTGCGTAACTAAGCTAATAGATTACTAAGCTGCGTTGGAGAGAGCTGCTGCGTAACTAAGCTTCGTTGGAGTGAACTACTGCATACAACATAATAAGACATGCATCCTTTTCGCTTGTGAATATTTAACGAATCAGACCTGATTACTAAACTTTATTCTCACAGGTACTACAAGAGAGCTTCAATGGTGTAATTTTCTCACTTACCCTCATGTCTGCGATTCGAATCTCACAGGTATTTACCCTCATGTTTCCTTGTTCTTGTACTGAACTACTCTAAAAGGTTCCTCTATGCATTATTTATATAAAAAAAGGGTTTCCTCTATGCATTGAGGATGGGATGGGATAGGCCTAGGAGATAAGTTGAGTATCTTTTATTAGTTCTTCCCCATAGCTACTACTACGATTCATTTAGACAGAAAATTCGTAAAGCTAATCATTAATGCCCCATTTCTATCTAAATGGGGCATTAATGAATAGTAACAGGTGTCCTAATGAATGTAGCATCAATTTATTACTTCCTCAAGACTTATATCACAGCTAATTATGTTTCTTTTGGATTAGGAACAACACAAAGATTAGCATTGGTTTATATGAGATATCAATTGGGTTATAATTTTAAGAAATCTGTCATCTCTAGAAATGTTGACATCACCTTCTGTAAAGAATTGATGTTTTAAAAACTTCACTGCTTCTTCTTAAATAGTTGCTTCCTCTGTAATGAAATCACCTTTCTCATCTTTGATTTCTTTTATGCTAGGTTGCCTTGTTTTAGTCTTGATCGAATTAAAGGAAAAAGTTGAATTTCTATTTCCTTCTTTAAGCCACTTTTCATATGACTTTTGTCTCCAGAAAGTGTCTACAATATCCAACTTTGAATTCTCCTAGCTTGAGCCAAAGATAAATTTTCTCTTTTAACTTCAGAGGGATCTAATTCAAATTCTACCTCATTTGCAAGAAGGAAATTTTCAGCATCTCTAGCTTCTTAGAAAATGTCTCTATAAGTGGTTTTGATGAGATATAGAATTCCAAGAGTTTGAGATTTACTTCTCTGATATTGATATTTGAAAACCAGAGTTGGGAAACTTCAATGTGTTTGTTTCTCTCCATAGCTTTTAAAATTTGAAGGCTGCTGCCATGCTTACTTTATTTCCTCCAGGTTTTTCTTTATTGTTTGGTAGCACATTAAAATCACCTCCAACTAACCAATTACTAGTTGTGTAGTTGATAGGGTTTAAAGGAATTAAAAAAGAATAAAAATATGATTTACAGACTTATTTATAACAACACACACACACACATATTATCCTTTTTCCGTGGAATCAAACAGAAAGTGACATTGATTAAAAAATTCTTTTAGCACCATTGCCTATTAATTTTATTTTCCCTCATATTTCGGAACCAAATAAACAAGTTAATTCAAAAATCCTAATGGTTTGGCATTGGCGGTAAATACTGAAGTCGCACTGCATCATCAAATTACTATAAAAGAGATTATTTAGTTACTTATTTATGCTTAATTCAAAGCCATAAGAAATAAAAGTCAATTTAACCTGAATACAATCTTCAGTAGTTCGAATTCCCTAAGATTCCGATAAACCCTCACCATAATCCATTGTTGACTGCGTCAAAAAAGCGCGCAAGCCCAATAACTCCACTGCCCTAGCCATCTCTGATATATGCTTCCCTCCTGCTTTCGCAAAGCAAGTTACCTGATTCCACAACAGTAAACATAAATTCGCCGACATCGTAGCATTTCAAACACGATACAACAGAAAAAATTATGATTATTTTGATTTTATCTCCCATTTATTTGTTTACTCAGTCTCACCCAGAATTCTTAATTTGACCCTCAAAATGATCTTTCACAGATACATTTTGATAAAACACGAATTATAGATGGTAAGGATTAACTAACTTAAGTTCCTTCATGGTAGGAAACACACATTCTTTAATTGGGATTCAAAGCACCAAAATTTAGGAACATGGATCACTCCGGTGTGCGTCTGTATGCTATTCTGCCCAGTACACTGTACGTCGATAGTAAACTTACTTAAGACGTTTCAGTTAGTAGTGCACAGTACGCTGAGAGTAGGCTTAGTTGAGACGTTTCGTTTACAGATTACTTAAACTATTATTTAAATTGTTTTGGGTACAATGTAAGTGTGTATGAATATAGTGCACCCAAATACTCATATACTTCATTTGTTTATGTTAGCTTTTCGTATTAGGAACTTAATATTGTAGCATGTATGTTTCCTTTCTCTTTTTTCCTTTCGTACTCGCTTCTTTTTCTATAACAAAAGAAAGACACAAGATATGGAGATATAGGATAAATGTTTTTTGTCTCATTTATTTGATAAAAGAAATGTGTAGTTGTAAAAAAGAATAAAAATTAATAGGCAATGGTGAAACAATGAGTGCTTACCCCTCCAAGATCTCCCCAAGGAGGCTTCTCGTTCAACATTTCAATAATGGTACAACCCAAACTCGAGATATCAACAGCAAGAGCAAGATCAGGACTAGCATCCGACTACATCACAGATTGTAAGAGCTACAGGGAAGAGATGAGGTCAGTATAAAGTAGGGGGAAAAAGGATATATCTGATGTTGCAGAAGGTAGGTACCTAGGGAAAAATTATTCCCTTTGACATCCCTACAAATCATATCACCATCAAACTTTGCATCCCAGAAGAGACACTCTAAGACCCTGTTTGTTGCATCCGATTATGAGGTCAGATAGGACATTTTTATCTCATCCCATGATTGTTGTAAGATTAATTGGATTTTAAAGAGGAATATTTATCCTAAGTGATTCTCTTATCCCATGCGTTTGTGGGATAAAACCATCCTCACCTCCTAGGTGTTATTTTTTATAATACTGAGATGGGATAAGTTTAATCTTATCCAGATTTTTTTTCCAGGTGCATCAAATGGGCATATATGTATAGAATGTAACATATTTGATAATCATAAATCCACAGACGGGCATATATGTATAGAACAAGTGGAAATTATTTATTGTTGATTCACAGAATGTATTATATGAATATATTTTTATGAAGGGAAAAGTCTTAGACCTTCCCTTATTCTCGAAAAATATATAAAACTGTGAGTGTTTCCACAAAAAAATGATAAATAAAAAAGCATATGTAATGTTCATACAATGAGAACCACCAATAGTATCTCTAATTCAAATTAATCTGACAGGTAAATCATATACAATACATCATATAATTCAAATTTCGTTCATGCATCTGAGTTGCTTCTTCATATCACGATTTTCATCCGTTGAATATATAAACTTTGTAGACATATCCACCTCTCTTTAATGTAGGTAACTAAAGACTTAACTCTGATCTTTGTTTCGTTCTCCTTATGCTATATCATTGAAAATATATAGGAATATAAGATAAATTTACTTTAAAACCTTCATTGATGTAAATATGTAATGATATATTCTAGAGTCACACGAATTTCAGTTCAAACTTGCCTTTCATTCACGAATGTAAATTTTTAACATGACCATCAATCTGATTCAGACGCAACACAAAAGTATCAGCCCTCATGGGTTTAGGGTCGGTGGTGCTCATACTAGACGTGACAAATTTGATGGCAAACAAGCTCATGTGGAGACATAATGTTGCTATAGTTTGACATAATCTTGAAGTTATGTGACATGTTGCGCATGTAAGTTTACTTTCACTGCTAATTACTTTTATTTTCAGACATAATGTTGCTATAGTTTGTCAATATCAAGAATGGTTATATGGGATTTTAGTCCCCAACTAATTTGGGATTAGGCTTTTTTTAATTAATTTAGTTTATCTGGGATGTTAGTTATTATACATAGATGCCAATCCATAAACCTTCCAACCCCTGCTACCTCACCCCTGCTACCTGCCACTCCACCTTACCCCTGCTACCTCCCACTCCATCTTACCCATGTTTTATCGGTTTATGACTCGAACCCCAATGACTATCTCATCTTCCCATCAAAACTCTTAATTTGGGACATTCAAAATAGAGATTTGGACTTGTAATTCGGGGCAGAGAGGGTACTAATCATGGTTTAAAGTAACATTATGAGGGTATGTTTTTGTTATTCAAATATCATAATATTTTTCGAAAATGTACTAGAAACACTGTTAATTTTAAAAATGCTAAAAAAAGGATACACTGAAAACTTTAATTTTTTTTTTTGTAAAATAATTTGCGGTCACACCATGCACAATACATGGACATCTCATGTTCACCATGCACAATACAATGACATCTCATGTTCACAACGATATCCCAAGTTGTCTCCACCCGCGACATGATATAACCACCTAAATAAACCATATATTAGTTGATGACCCTCGCCAAAGCACCTTCCATGCCATAAACTCTGACGAACTCCTTAGCAAGTTCTCTCCAGTCACTGGCCAGGCAGCCACCACCGCAACACCTCGCTAGAGCCTACCCCCCGATCAAATAAGGCACACTAGGGCACCCAGACATCAAATCCCATCGTATTCCACTACAATAATGTAAGATGCTTATCTATTCTCTCATTACAGAAATTAGATTGTGCTCGGGTGTTATGTAATAGAAGAAACAAAAACCAATAACTCACCAAGAATAAAATGTTCCTAAATTCAATCTTTTTTCCAGAAAACTCGGCAACATACGAAAAATGAGATGGAATTTTTTCAACAATTATAGCTGGTGTGAAGGAAAATCCATGAGATGCATTCACGAAACTAAATCTTGATTTTATTATTAGGGGAAAAAATAAAGGATTCCCGAATCAAAAGCTAGTAGTCACAGATAAATTATAAAGCAAGTATAAAGAGTCACTGACAAGACAACCAACAAGTATAAACTGTAAAGAAAAAAAGAAGTTTTTGTACATTGGTTCCTACAAACAAGCATCTGAAAAAAGTTTTTATACCTTCACGGCTCATGGGGGTGCCATGATTGGTTCGTTTTTTACGATAGAGTAATATTTGCGGATTATACCTCATGTTCTGTTCAGTTGCGAATGCCTCCTATATGCTAGCTGACCTAAGACGCCTTGAACTTCCCAGTGCCATTCTGAATAAAGAACATCAAAATCACACAATACATAAAAATTAGCTTGTAGTAATGGTTCACTTAATACATTGTGATTAACGTCACATCCTAAGGAACAATAGCATGCCATTCTTTGTTCTTACAACATAATGGTAAATGAAAAACAAAAAACATTCAAAAATTAAAACGTGTGAAGGAACACATTATATATGTCAAACAAGAAATTTTATTAAAAGGTCGAATAGTAAATTGTGCATGAAATAAATGAAGCCCAAAATAATAAAACTGAAAAAATAACAATACTACGTCAATCCCATTGTCACTTTATCTCACTTCAAGGTTAATTTATCGAGTTGCCATTTACACATTCAATCTATATCACTATCATCATCCTCTGTAAGTACGCGTGGTTCAAATCAGCTAGGGAAATGCCTTCGGTTTCCCTCTTCTAAATTCGGAGGGCTTGTTTCTTCAACTCTTCCATATGCTCACTTAATAGAAGTAACAATTATGAGAATAATCTCACTACTAGTTGCAAGATTACTACTTAACAACATAATTAAAAAAAAAAATAACTTACTCTATATATGGCGCCAATTTCTCACAATTATTCAACGTGTGCCACCACATCATTCCATCTTAGTCATTGTGAGAAAGTCATATCTACATTCCTGAAAAGGGCGTACCTTTTGAGAGAACACATCCAACCCCTCCTCTTGCACCTCTCCATCATAATTTCTTTCCACACGATTGAATGTAGAATATGTTTATTCATATCCACTATTCAATATCCATAAAACTACTTATATTGAGGACATAGGGCTTAGTCCTAATTCCCCCTACATAGTCCTAATTCTCCCAATAACACCAAATCATGGTCATTTATACACGACAATACCAAATCTTGGTCATATCTACACGACAATACCAAATCACGGTCATATATACACGATAATAGGACTAAAAAGACATATAATGGTATAGCTGTTGTTGATCCATATATACACGACATATATACACGACAATGTATAACTACTGCTATACATTGAACAACAATCACAGACGCATAATGGTCATATATACTGCTACTATACCTCAAAAACACACGCATAATAGTTTTTTAAACAGTCCATCAACCTTAACTATGATCACATATACTTAACAATCTAGAAGTATTGACTTTCTAATTAATGAGCGATCAATATAGTCATAAATGTTACAGAGGAAATCTATTCATATACTTACTCGAGTTAATGTAGAGGAATCCTATCCATATACTTATAATCAATAATTATGATCACATAACAGAGGAATCCAAATAACTATGATCACATAACAGAGGAATACTATCCATATACTTATAATCAATGTAGAAAATAAGAATACAAAATATATATGAGAGCATTGGGAAGAGTAAATGAAAATTTTGTTGATTGTTAGTGTATGAAAGAAAAGTGATGTTAATTGTTAAAATTAATAGCATGTAATATAATGAGAGACCTAAAAAGAAAATAATAGCAAAATTAAAGTCCTTGTGGAGACAAAAATTGAGTATAGCACTTGGATGATCTTCTGGAAAATTATTTAGTGATGGAAATAATAGTTTGAAAAGAGTATATGGATGGAGATAAGTTATACCTCGACTTCTGATCAGTTCGCCGATAAAATAATTATCGTGAAGTCTAAGCTGACACTAACCACTACCTGCCATCAAACCACAAAACATTACTTTCACCACTGCTCAAATTTGACACTATAGATTAGAAAAAAGCATAAAAAACACCGAATCAATCGACAATCATTAATTCAAACTAAACCACCACCTAAACAATCAACAATCATCAAATTAAGGCAACAACCCACACCACTAAATAATCAGTCTAATACATTTCACCTGATAAACCCCTAAATAATTAGGGAGACAAAAAAAATCTTAAAAATTGGGAGAAAAAACACGATTTTTTCACGAAGTGGTCATCTCATAACATAACACTAATAAACGTACATATCACCTCTTCATATTGTGTTATGATTTTGTCTTTAAAATTGGAAAAATAGGGTTTGTGCGTAGTTGGAGAGAAAGAGAGACAAATTGCTTACCAGATTTGGAGAGAAAAAGCCGAATTTGTAAAAAGTGGTGATCGAATTTGGAGAGAAAAGTGGAAAAGGGTTTCGTGGTGTATTTTGGTTTGAAGGGACGAACGGGTTGGAGGGACGAACGAAGATTTTGAGATTGGGTAATAACTACATGGGTCTTAATAATTAGAATATTTCCCTACAAAATAATTTGTTGCCTAATGTTTTAAGACTTTACACCATGAAAAATATTTCGTTGCCTAATGTTTTAAGACTTTACACCACGAAAAATATTTCGTTGCAAAAAATAAAACTATTTGCTATGAAAAATTTCGTTGCCAATATTTCATATTTCGTTCCTAAATAATTTTCTTTTTTGCGGGAACATTGGCGCCAACATATTGACACTTATTGTAAACGAAAATCTTAATTTCGTAGCTAAATGTAATATTTTTTTCCACGAAATTATTTTCGTGGCAAATAACGAGTTTTTGCTACGAATTTTCTTTTGTAGCTAAGAAATTCCAAGCCAAATGTTAGAATTGTTGTAGTGTCAGTGAGTCAATAACCAAATCACCTGATTTAGAGTACTTGGTTTTGATATCTCATCTCATCTAAAATATTATTATTAGTGGACTATGGCAATACCCCTTTATTTTCCACGTGACAAAACACCTTTTAAGCTGTGGTCCAAACGAGTCAACGCCAGTAGTGACACTCGCTGTAAATATATGGTCGAACTTGAATTGAACCCATTGTTTCACAGACCACTTATATGTGTCTTCCTTTGTTGCAAAAACTTTTAAACTTAATGCTTCTTGCAACTGTCCCATTTATAATGTTTAGTATTTTATTGTACGACTAGATATGTTCTTATTCCGCCTTCAATTAATTCATTTCGTAAAAATGAAATGATACGGTGGTTAAACTACTTTCATTCATATCTCATCACAGGTGCATTGCTTTGTTCTTATTCTCAAAAAGCCAGCCAATTTAGACGGGTTAAACTTAACTTTAGATTTCACTGGAAAGCAAATACCGCGATGCGGGATCGTTTTTAATCAAATTGTTAAAAGATACACTAAAATATCAATAAAGTGTTTTCAAAATCAAAAAAATTATTACTTGTAGAAATTTGTCAAACATAACCCTAAATGATAAAAATAAAAATTGTAATTTGCTTCAAATTCAAAAGAAATGTTTAAAAGAAAAAGAAAAAATTGAAAGTCCATTCATATACATACGTGTTGAATCCTCTTCCCTTTCCTAGTCT
The DNA here is from genome assembly GCA_949130495.1 of Sambucus nigra. NCBI lineage: Eukaryota > Viridiplantae > Streptophyta > Magnoliopsida > Dipsacales > Adoxaceae > Sambucus > Sambucus nigra. Next base: position 651,868,627 of record OX422208.1, read on the forward strand.
TCTTGGAGCTACAAACAACATTTCACATAACAAAGCCAAAAAATCTAATATTTTCGCTCAAAAAAAAGATATGCATACAAAACAAAGATATATCTATATACCTATATATGCATACAAAACAGAACTGGTGAGAAATTGTGTGTATCTGAGTTTGGACCCGACTTATGTCCTTAACACGATAAACGTTTTTCCTGTTGTCAAAGAATATGATACAAATAAAATTAATTTCATACAAAATGCCCCCAAAGAATACCGCAACCTGAAATCAAGTTTGTATTAAGCAGACGCATTATATGTATATAAAGACTTTTAAGTCAATTTGTATACAATTGCTGACAACATTTTTTTTTTACTGGAACAAAGGGTAAAAGCCCCGACAACAATTAGACCGCATAATTTTCAAGAAGACATCCGACTCCGTGAGTCATCAATGTCCGAAAATGCATAAAATCAAATTGGTCCAAAAGAGATAAAATAATTTAGCTAAGGGATAACTAAAAAAAATACCTTGCATAGAGTTAAAACATATTTGATTTTGATGTCTAATCTTCTCAGTTTAAACCAATTGAGCAATACCAAGGCCTCTTTGTGGTTGCTTAGGCTTATCTAAATTGTTCTTCTTCCCTTTTCTTGATGACCCAGATCTTTCATTTCGAAGGTATGGCTCTCCAAAGTAACTGCTACCCATCTCATTTTCCCGCATAATGAATTTAACAAAAAAAATGATAATCAAATATATTTTTGTAACCATTACCTTTATCCAGTTCTTTATACAGATATCTAAAAACCTAAAAATAAAAATCTAAATCTAAAAACCAAATTAGAAATGAAGAAAAATAAAAACCAAAAATAAAAAGGAATATACGTGGATGTGTACAATTGTGACAAAATGAACCATGCGGAAAAAACAATACCGAAATTCGTAATTTGTATGCCTGGTTTTGAGCAAACACCCATGTTTTGAAACCAAAAAAAAATCAAGCATAAGTTAACGGTGGAACCAATCCCACCCAATTAATATTTTTGGGAGATTCGAAATCTATTTTTGAATTTAAAAAAAATGTCAAGTTTCTCTATAGTTTTAATTAGTGAAATTTTACTAAAAGTTATAAGAGTTTTCCCTAAATAATTAATGTTACGTATATTTCCTTTCCAGAGGGCTTCGTTAAAGAACAAAAATCCTAAAATACGTTTGGAACCAAAAATGAACTCATATCGATTTTCCTCTAAGATAAAATACATGGTGAGCGAGGTTGTGAATTAATTTTGAATAAGGGTTCTAATGTGGTGTGTCATTGAATGAAGATGGTTATTGTTGGTTTGGGTTGGGAATTGTTGGGTTAAGGTGACGTGGCCGAGGGTGCTGTCAACTTCAGTTATATACTATAATTAGTTTGACGTGAAATATTCAGTTGCATAAAAATAAATTTTCAAATGTATTTTTATTTGTGTAGAGTTCAATCATTTATTATTATTTTCAAAATTACATACTGGATGTATATTTATTTATAATTGTATACAACATTAAAGTTCAAAACAAATCAAGCATAATGTATCTTAAAACATAACATGTTTTTAGATAGAGACTTTTAGTTCTAAACTTTTCATGCCAAAGGAGATCATTCCCTCTTACAATTAAGCATATAGTTAATTCTGGTTTTACTGTGTACAAAGTCCGTAACACTAGCCAACATATTTCGGAGTCTATGGTCCGACTCTAATTTAATTAATTTACCCATTAATTAAGTTAATATCTTCTTGAGTCTATGGTCCGACTCTATTTTAATTAATATGCCCATTAATTTACTTAATGTCTCCCCGAATCTATGGTCCGACTCTAATTTAATTAATATACTCATTAATTAATTTAATATCTCCCTGGTGTCACACAACCAATGTACCCAGACTCGCTCACCTGATCCGAATTTCCATCTCTTAGAATGTACTCCTCAAAATTCAATTATAAAGAGAACACTCCTAATTAAATAATATTTAACGATTTATTATATCATCCTATAATAAATTATTCCAGCTATAAGCTTTAATTAATCAATCCCCTATTAATTAATCTATTATCATGGCATCACTCAACCAAAATATCCGGACACACCCTTGGTCCATAATACAATATCCCGAATTAATTATTCAAAATTCTCCTCAATAAATTTTGCACAAATATTAATCTAAGGTTTTCAATGTACTCAATCTGCCCAGATTTTTAAAATACCGTTTTGGGGAATTTTTGAGCCGTTTTGGAAAAAGCGTATTAGAGAACAAAAATTAGAAAACGGTATTTTCTAGAGGGCTAGGTGGACATAATCACCATTAACAGCTTTTGTGAAGCTTTTTACCCATAATTATTCACTAAAATCCTTACGAATCAAAACGAGTCCCAATAACTTGATTTGTAACTTCCCCAAATCAAAACCCAATTTGTATTAACCCAATCTAAAAATCAGTTTTATAACACCTACTATGATATGAATTGAATATCACCAATTTACACTGAATCAATTTAAATACTTGCCTTATAAATTTGTGGTGTCTGATTATCCTTTGGTGTAGAGATCGTTGTGTGATGAAGAACACCTTCACTACACCAAAAATAGGAAACTGGCACGGTTTAAAACCGTGCCAGACGCAATCTGGCACGGTTCAAAACCGTGCCAGAATCAGGCGTGCCAGATTTTCCAATCTGGCACGCTTTTGGTACGCTTTTAAACTGTGCCAGTTTTTTAATCTGGCACGCTTTTGGCACGCTTTTAAACAGTGCCAGATGTTAAATCTGGCACGCTTTTGACACACGCCAAAATCGTGCCAAATTATCTATTTTCTGGAACGCTTTTGGCACGGTTATAAAGCGTGACAGATTGTTTTATAAGCGTTCTCATTTTTATGCATTGGCACGATTTTGGCACGGTTTAAAACCGTGCCAGATTTTTCAGTTGATTAAAAAAATAACAATAGGAACCAAATCTGGAAAATCTGCAAATTTCAAATTCGGTAGGAAAAATATTTATTATTTGCAAAAACAAAATCAAGAAAATTCACAAATTATGAATATCGCAAGTTGTTGATAAACTAATGTGCATACAAACTTCAAAAAATTACAAGAGATAATACCAATATAAACCAACACATGACCATAAAAGTCGATAATAACTTCAAAAAATTACAAGAGTTAATAGTTCTCATGTCAAAAAAAAATTGGGCAGAGTTTCCTCTATTTTTTGAGCATTCCAAAACCTGCTAACATAAAATCTGCTCATATAAAGCCCGCACGGCCATAAAAGTCAACAATAAAACTACAATAGCCAGCACGACCATAAAAATAAACCATAAAACTACGGAAGCCTGCTCGGCCATAACACAAAAAATAGAATCCTGAATATTAACGACACTAAATACACAATCCCCCTGTTGTAAAGCATTGACTTCTTCGTGCGTTCCAAGTGGATAAAAGCTAACGATTGAATGCCATCCTACAAAAAAAAATAAGACACAAAAAAGATACAATATAAGTAACCAAGTCATTTTTAAAAAAATATTCAGGCAAAAAAATTGCATATACAAGAAGAAAAAGTGCATATACGACTACGCGGTCATTTGCTACAAGTTACATTGGTCCCGTGGGAGGTGTTCGTGCCTCCTACGGGGTCGTTTGGTGGCTGGTTTTGGTTTTCACCCCTTAACGGCTTATTTTCAAGTCTAAGTGTGATTTTTGCAAATTATAGTCATACTCTCAAACCGGAACTCTCGGGACTACGCGGTCAGTTCCTACGAATTACATTAGTCCCGTGCGAGGTGTTCGTGCCTCCTACGGGGTCGTTTGGGGGTTGGTTCGGGTTTTCACCCCTTAACGGCCTGTTTTCACGTCTAAGTGTGATTTTTGCAAATTCGGGTCATACTCCCATACCAGGAGTCCCGGGACTACGCGGTCAGTTGTTACAAGTTACATTGATCCCGTGCGAGGTGTTCGTGCCTCCTACGGGGTCGTTTGTGGGCTGGTTTTGGTTTTCACCCCTTAACGGCCTGTTTTCAAGTCTAAGTGTGATTTTTGCAAATTATCGTCATACTCTCAAACCGGAAGTCTCGGGACTACGCGGTCAGTTCCTTCGAGTTACATTGGTCCCGTGCGAGGTGTTCGTGCCCCCTACGGGGTCGTTTGGGGGATGGTTCGGGTTTTCACCCCTTAACGGCCTGTTTTCAAGTCTAAGTGTGATTTTTGCAAATTATCGTCATACTCTCATACCGGGAGTCCCGGGACTACACGGTCAGTTCCAACAACTTACATTGGTCCCCTACGAGGTGTTCATGCCTCCTACGGGGTCGTTTGGGGGCTGGTTCGGGTTTTCACCCCTTAACGACCTGTTTTCAACTCTAAGTGTGATTTTAGCAAATTTGGGTCATACTCTCAAACCGAGAGTCCCGGGACTACGCGGTCAGTTGCTACAAGTTACATTGGTCCCGTGTGAGGTGTTCGTGCTTCCTACGGGGTCGTTTGGGGGCTGGTTCAGGTTTTCACCCCTTAACGGCTTATTTTCATGTCTAAGTGTGATTTTTGTAAATTCGGGTAATACTCTCATACCAGGAGTCCCGGGATTACGCGGTCAGTTGCTACAAGTTACATTGGTCCCGTGCGAGGTGTTCGTGCCTCCTACGGGGTCGTTTGGGGGCTGGTTTTGGTTTTCTCCCCTTAACGGCCTGTTTTCAAGTCTAAGTGTAATTTTTGCAAATTATCATCATACTCTCAAACCGGAAGACCCGGGACTACGCGGTCAGTTCCTACGAGTTACATTGGTCCCGTGCGAGGTGTTCGTGCCTCCTACGGGGTTGTTTGGGGGTTGGTTTGGATTTTCACCCCTTAACGGTCTGTTTTCAAGTCTAAGTGTGATTTTTGCAAATTCGGGTCATACTCTCAAACTGGGAGTCCCCGGACTACGCGGTCAGTTCCAACAAGTTTCACTGGTCCCGTACGAGGTGTTGGTGCCTCCTACGGGGTCGTTTGGGTGCTGGTTCGGGTTTTCACCCCTTAACGGCCTGTTTTCAACTCTAAGTGTGATTTTTGCAAATTCGGGTCATAGTCTCAAACCGAGAGTCCCGGGACTACGCGGTCAGTTGCTACAAGTTACATTCGTCCCGGGTGAGGTGTTCGTGCCTCCTACGGGGTCGTTTGGGGGCTGGTTCAGGTTTTCACCCCTTAACGGCCTATTTTCATGTCTAAGTGTGATTTTTGCAAATTCGGGTCATACTCTCATACCAAGAGTCCCGGGACTACACGGTCAGTTGCTACAAGTTACATTGGTCCCGTGTGAGGTGTTCGTGCCTCCTACGGGGTCGTTTGGGGGCTGGTTCGGGTTTTCACCCCTTAACGACCTGTTTTTAAGTCTAAGTGTGATTTTTGCAAATTATCGTCATACTCTCAAACCGGAAGACCCGGGACTACGCGGTCAGTTCCTACGAGTTACATTGGTCCCGTGAGAGGTGTTCGTGCCTCCTACGGGGTTATTTGGAGGCTGGTTCGTATTTCCACCCCTTAACGGTCTATTTTCAAGTCTAAGTGTGATTTTTGCAAATTCGGGTCATACTCTCAAACCGGGAGTCCCGGGATTACGCGGTCAGTTCCTACAAGTTACACTGGTCCCGTGCGAGGTGTTCGTGCCTGCTACGGGGTCGTTTGGGGGCTGGTTCGGGTTTTCACCCTTAACGGCCTGTTTTCAAGTCTAAGTGTGATTTTTGCAAATTATCGTCATACTCTCTTACCGGGAGTCCCGGGACTACGCGGTCAGTTCCTCCAAGTTACATTGGTCCCCTATGAGGTGTTCGTGCCTCCTACGGGTCGTTTGGGGGCTGGTTCGGGTTTTCACCCCGTAACGGCCTGTTTTCAACTCTAAGTGTGATTTTTGCAAACTCGGGTCATACTCTCAAACCGAGAGTCCCGAGACTACGCGGTCAGTTGCTACAAGTTACATTGGTCCCGTGCGAGGTGTTCGTTCCTCCTACGGGGTCGTTTGGGGGCTGGTTCAGGTTTTCATCCCTTAACGGCCTGTTTTCATGTCTAAGTGTGATTTTTGCAAATTCGGGTCATACTCTCATACCAGGAGTCCCGGAACTACGCGGTAAGTTGCTACAAGTTACATTGGTTCCGTGCGAGGTGTTCGGGCCTTCTACGGTGTCGTTTGGGGGCTGGTTTTGGTTTTTACCCCTTAATGGCCTGTTTTCAAGTCTAAGTGTAATTTTTGTAAATTATCGGCATACTCTCAAACCGGAAGACCCGGGACTACGAGGTCAATTCCTACGAGTTACATTGGTCCCGTGCGAGGTGTTCGTGCCTCCTACGGGGTTGTTTGGGGGCTGGTTCGGATTTTCACCCCTTAACGTCTATTTTCAAGTCTAAGTGTGATTTTTGCAAATTATCGTCATACTCTCATACCGGGAGTCCCGGGACTATGCGGTCAGTTCCTGCAAGTTACATTGGTCCCCTACGAGGTGTTCGTGCCTCCTACGGGGTCGTTTGGGGGCTGGTTCGGGTTTTCACCCCTTAGCGGGCTGTTTTCAACTCTAAGTGTGATTTTTACAAATTCGGGTCATACTCTCAAACCGACAGTCCCGGGACTACGCAGTCAGTTGCTACAAGTTGCATTGGTCCCGTGTGAGGTGTTCGTGCCTCCTACGGGGTCGTTTGGGGGCTGGTTTAGGTTTTCACCCCTTAACGGCCTGTTTTCATGTCTAAGTGTGATTTTTGCAAATTCGGTTCATACTCTCATACCAGGTTTCCCGGGACTACGCGGTCAGTTGATACAAGTTACATTGGTCCCGTGCGAGGTGTTCGTGCCTCCTACGGGGTTGTTTGGGGGCGGGTTCGGATTTTCACCCCTTAACGGTCTATTTTCAAGTCTAAGTGTGATTTTTGCAAATTCGGATCATAATCTCAAACCGGGAGTCCCGGGACTATGCGGTCAGTTCCTACAAGTTACACTGGTCCCGTGCGTGGTGTTCGTGCCTCCTACGGGGTCGTTTGGGGGCTGGTTCGGGTTTTCACCCCTTAATGGCTTGTTTTTATGTCTAAGTGTGATTTTTGCAAATTATCGTCATACTCTCATACCGGGAGTCCCGGGACTACGTGGTCAGTTCCTACAAGTTACATTGGTCCCCTACGAGGTGTTCGTGCCTCCTACGGGGTCATTTGGGGGCTGGTTCGGGTTTTCACCCCTTAATGGCCTGTTTTCAACTCTAAGTGTGATTTTTGTAAATTCGGGTCATACTCTCAAACCGAGAGTCCCGGGACTACGAGGTCAGTTGCTACAAGTTACATTGGTCCCGTGTGAGGTGTTCGTGCCTCCTACGGGGTCGTTTGGGGGCTGGTTCAGGTTTTCACCCCTTAATGGCCTGTTTTCATGTCTAAGTGTGATTTTTGCAAATTCGGGTCATACTCTCATACCAGGAGTCCCGGGACTACGCGGTCAGTTGCTACAAGTTACATTGGTCCCGTGCGAGGTGTTCGTTCCTCCTACGGGGTCGTTTGGGGGCTGGTTTTGGTTTTAACCCCTTAACGGCCTGTTTTCAAGTCTAAGTGTGATTTTTGCAAATTATCGTCATACTCTCAAACCGGAAGACCCGGGACTACGCGGTCAGTTCCTACGAGTTACATTGGTCCCGTGCGAGGTGTTCGTGCCTCCTACGGGGTTGTTTGGGGGCTGGTTCGGGTTTTCACCCCTTAACGGCCTGTTTTCAAGTCTAAGTGTGATTTTTGCAAATTATCGTCATATTCTCAAACCGGGAGTCCCGGGACTACGCGGTCAGTTCCTACAAGTTACATTGGTCCCGTGCGAGGTGTTCGTGCCTCCTACGGGGTCTTTTGGGGGGTGGTTTGGGTTTTCACCCTTTGACGGCTTGTTTTTAACTAAGTGTGATTTTTGAAAATTATCGTTATATTCACAAACCGGGAGACCCGGGACTACGCGGTCAGTTCCTACAAGTTACATTGGTCCCGTGCGAGGTGTTCGTGCCCCTACGGGGTCGTTTGGGTTTTCAACCTTTAACGGCTTGTTTTTAAGTTTAAGTGCCGATTTTTGCAAATTATCGTCACACTCACAAACCGAGAGACCCGGGACTACGCGGTCAGTTCCTACAAGTTACATTGGTCCCGTGCGAGGTGTTCGTGACTATGCGTGTCTCATTCTGGTATGTTTATTAGTTGTTTTACGTTTTCATTCACCAATGTTCAATTTTCAAATGTTGTATGCTAGCCTTAATCAATTTAGAACACTTACTTATTTCATAAAATTTCGACAGAGTTTCCTTTGTTTATTCATGACATCCAACTTATTTTAATATTAACATAAGCCCAACAACAACAACAAGCACAAAAGCCGCAGCTAAACCACCAATAAATCCCTTCCACCGATTTAACATCTAAAAATAGTAGACACTAACGCTTTTGATATGTAAATAAACAATATGGTGAAGATAATCGGATAATAAACTATCAGGTCAAGATAACTTGGTTCAGCAATAACTCGACAACCTATAAATTATCGATTATTAGGTTTTAATAGTGCAGACATACCATGATAATATCGGTCAAGACATAAAATTTCCTTAAACAGGTAAATCCAAATAATTGGAGAAGAACCAAATAACTCGGCACGCTTAGCTAGAGCGGTACTCATACATAGAGTAAAATGTAATAACAAGGCACTCAACATCTGAGTCCTTCAGGATAATTAGATTTACCGGGGGTTTACCGGATCTAATCCCTGGATTATGTGGTATGCTACTAAAGATTTCATTTGTAAGAAAATCTGAATTGTAGGGTTTAATCCAATTAATAAAATTGTGATGAGTGGTTTAGGGTTCAAGGTTTAGTAATAATCAAACCGGTATATATCGAAAGAATCAATAATACGGGGAAAGTTTGAACTACTCGAAAGAGTTCCGTATAAAATTTAGAGTTCAAAAATATCACAAGGTGATATAATAGTGAGTACTTTGAAAGCAAAAAGTTTAAATGATTAATATTGAGATATAAATCACCTATATTGGGTATTTTGATTTTCGGTTGATGTCCAACTATTTTGAGGGTAGACTGGGTAGTCTGAAAGAATAACAAATGTAAGTATGTGATATAGGTCTTAAAATAAAGTGAATTAAAATTAGTAAAAGAAAATTTAAGTAACCATTTCAGTGCAAGGTATTTAACAAAGGTTTAAAGTATAAATTTCAAAATTTTATAAATAATTTATTGAAACTTTATTTATGGGGAATTAGGTGTGGTGATAAAAGACAATTTAGTTTTAATTATGCTTAAGTACTTTTGGAAAAAGTTTGGGGTTGATTTGAATACTTTGTAAAATTTGTAACAGTTTAAGTGTAATTTAAGAAACTTGAAATTAAACCTTCAAAATAGATTTTTGTGGAAAATTCTTTCCTAAAATCCAAACAGGGTGTTATTATATATAAATTTATTCAGAATAAAAAAAAATTATTGGAAAAAATCAAAAAGTTCTGATGGGGGACGCGCTCTCAAGCGCGGGGTCAAAGTCTGGACGCGCCTGGTTTGACCACCACTCTCGCACGTGAGATGCACTCTTCAACCTTCAAATTTTGACTTTAGGGTTTACAAATGTTTGACCTTGATTTCCAAAATATGTAGGATTCCTTTTAAAATGGTTTCTTCATGAAAGTTGTTCAGGATTCGAAAATGAATCCAGCCATACTATTTTTGAAGATTATGGTGGTGTAAATCAAGCTATTGTTTTTTTTAAAAACTCGTAAAAATTTAACCTTTTGAATCTATTTAAAAGTTATGATTTTGGTTTCGTCATTATAATGGCGTTGTTCTTCATTCAAAATGGAATTGATTAAACCTTGTTTGAAGAATTTTGGTGGAGTGAATACTGAGAATTTCATGTTTGAATTTTTCTGGGCTAGAAACTTCATAGTTGAATTGGGTGTATCAAACGTGGTTCATTTTCCAATTTAGCATATATATAAGATCCTAAGAACTTAAGCTTCACTTTCCCCACTTTGAAACTGGTTCAAAGTCAGGGAATGGAAATTCATCATTGGAGCTATAAGCTCTAATGGAGTTTTCTGAGTTTAAGCTCCCATACAGTATATACACATTAGATATCTCATGTAAACACATTTATTCATTGTAGGAACGTGCAGAAACATAATCATAATGGAAAATTAAACAGTCACACATAAAATAATAGAAATGTCAAAAACTCTCAAACATTAATTGGAATTTCTCTCAGCTGATGTGAATTCGAGTGGAGGGGGAAAAAGGTATTTATAGGGTTGAGCCGGGGGAGTTAATTGGTGGAGTTGGAGCTGAGTTTTGGGTTATGGTTCAAAAGTTCCAAGTTTAACTTCTTGGAGGCTTAAATGGGTATCATTTATAAGGCACATGGTACAAGCCATGACGATCACCCAACAGGTGCCATGTCACAGGGGTGAAAAGTGTAAACAAGTTATAGTTTTTAGTTGGGTCCTTGAAGAGTTTATATATATATATTAAGGATTAAAATGTATTTAATTAGACTTTAGGGGCTTATGTAATTATGAAAACTTAAGAAGTTAAATTAGGTAATTTCTGAAAAGTATAGATCCTTAGGTACAATTTTAGTGAAAAGTTAAGGTGTAATAGGCATAGGAATATGTCAATTAAGATGATTTTAAGTAGAAGGGTATTTTGGTCATTTGAGAAAATATAGGGCTATTCTTTGGATTTTATTCAAATTCCAGGGCTATTATGTAATTAAGAGTGGTTTGTTACATTCTTCTTACCAAAAAGAAAATTTTGTCCTCGAAATTACTTGTAAAAAGTGCAGGGTATTGGTATCTCTTTGCACTCTCTGTTTCCTAGGTTGCTTCTTCAGTTCCATGATGTTGCCAAAAAGCTTTGACAAAGGGTATGGTTTTATTTCCGATAACTCTTTCTTATCGATCCAAAATTTTAATATGAACATCTTTAATCTCATGGTTAGGTTTAATGTTGATATGTTTCTAGGTAATGATATGTTTGGCGTCGAGAATGTTTTTTCATAACTGCGATACGTGGAACACATCATGAAGATGAGAGAGCTTAGAAGGTAAGTCTAGACGATAAGCTATTGGACCAATACGTTCTAAATTTTTGAAAGGGCCTATATAGCTAGGTGATAGTTTACCTTTGATTCCAAAGCGCATTATCCCTTTACTCGGAAATACTCGCAAGAATTCCCAGGGTGTTCATCGGGTGACGACGTAACTTTTTTGTCTGCTCTGGGCTACGTGTAATCTTTCTCGAATAAGGCGTATCTTTTTTATGGTTTCGATGATAATTTTGGGTGCAAGAAAATAATCTTCACCAGATTCATTCCAGCATAGTGGTGAACAACAAGGGCGACCATATAATGCTTCATAAGGTGTAGTTTGAATACTGGTTTTATAACTATTATTATAGGATAATTCGATTAAGGCAAGATGTTGGTTCCATGTTCTTGAAAAATCTAATGTACATGCTCATAGCATATCCTCTGGGGTTTGAATTACTCGCTCTGATTGACCATCGATTTGCGAGTGAAAAGATGTACTTAAGTAGAGCTTGGTTCCTAAGGCTATTTGTAATGATTTCTATAATTTTCCTATGAATCTAGGGTCTCAATCGGATATAATAGAAATATGTACACCGGGTAATCGTATGATTTCTTTGATGTAGAGTTTACTCAACTGTTGAAAGGAGTCTAAAATGAGCAGATTTTGTAAGATGGTCAACGATAACCCATATTAAATTAAAACCTTGAATTGTCTACGGTATTTCGTGATAAAACCCATAGTGATATGGTCCCCCTTCCATTCGGGAATAGGTAGTGGTTGGAGTAAATCGTTGGGATGTTGGTGTTCAATTTTCACTTGTTTATAGGTTAGACACTTGGCTACGAAGTGTACAATATCCTTTTTCATGCCAGGCTACCAATACTATTGCTTAAGATTTTGGTACATTTTTGTGCTACTGGGGTGAATCATAAATTTGGAATGACGAGCTTCATGTAAAATCTCTTCTCAAAGTGTTGGGATAAAAGGAACACATATTCGATTTTTGAACTTTATTTTGCGTACTGGATCTAGGATCCAATTTTGTTCAGAGATGTTGTTTTAAATTTTCTTTTTTTGAGAAAATAAGAACTCATCTTGATCTTGAAGGTCTTTGATTTTTTGTTGGAGAAGGGGGGGAACAATAATATTATGCAACGAGATTTGGGTGTTTGAAGGATTTCATTGTAAATTAAAATCTCCAATAGTTTACAGAAATATAAACATATTGTGAAGACTTCCTTGGTTTTTACGGCTTAAAGCATCGGCAACTACATTTCCTTTACCTGGATGGTAGAGTAAATTAAATTTATAATCTTCTAAGAATTCTATCCATCGTCATTGGCGAAGATTAAGATTCTTCTAGGTGAATATATACTTAAGGCATTTATGATCAGAGAAAACTTGAAATTCTTCTCCGTATAGGTAGCATCTCCAAATTTTCAAGGCAAAAACAACGGCTGCCAATTCTAAATCGTGTATTGGGTAATTACGTTCATGAGTATTTAGCTGTTGATACATATATTCTATTACTTTCCCTTGTTGTATTAGTACACAACCGAGTCCTTATAGAAAGGCATCAATGTAAACATTGTAACTGATATTACTTGAAGGGATGGTTAGGACAGGGGCAGTGGTTAATTTCTCTTTCAGAATGCGGAAAGCTTGTTCACAGTCTGGGTCCCATGTGAAACGCACATATTTTCTGGTTAATTTGAGTAAAGGTAAGGCTATTCAAGAAAACCCTTCGACAAAATGCCGATAATATTAGGCAAGTCCTAAAAAACTTCGTAGTTTGATAATGGTGGTAGGTTAAGGCCATTCACTTACTGCGATGTTTTTTATCGGATATACTTGTATTCATGTTGCTATAACTACGTGTCCCAAAAATTTCACTTCTTTCATGATGAAATTGTACTTGTTGTGCTTTGCATAGAGTTGATGCTTTCAAAGTGTCTCTAGTATAATACGTAGATGATTCTCGTGCTCGACTTGGGACTAGAGTAAATTAGAATATCATCGATAAATATGATCACAAATTGATCTAGGGACGGTTGAATTATTCTGTGCATAAGGTCCATGAAAGAAGCAAGGGCATTGGTTAAACCAAAAGGCATAACTAGAAATTCGAAATGACCCTAACGGGTTCGAAAATCTTTTTTTGATATATCCTCCTCCCTTACACGTAATTAGTCATATCCCAATCGCAAATCAATCTTTGAAAATATTTTTGCTCCTCTCAGTTGATCAAATAAATCACCTATTCGTGGCAAGGGGTATTTATTCTTTATAGTCACCTGGCTTAATTTTCGGTAGTCGATGCACAACCGAAATGATTTGTCTTTCTTTTGTACAAATAACATTGGGGCTCCCCAAGGAGATGTATTAGGATGTATAAATCCTTTACTTAGTAAGTCATCCAATTGCATTCGAAGTTCTCATACTTCTAGAGGGGCCATACAATAAGGAGATATTGAGATAAGGGAAGTGTTTGGTAATAGATTGATAAAAAAAACTCAATTTCTTGGGGTGGAGGTAGTCCAGGTAAATCTTAAGGAAACGTGTCTTGATATTGATTCAAACTACGAGAGAGAGAATAGTTGGGTTTGTCACTTATTTGTAAAGGCAGAGATTAACGAGGGCTTCTTCCTAGAAAAACAAAATGGGGTTTGGTGAGGAGGATGGAAGGTTACTGTTTTTGTGTGACAGTCGATATGGGTGTGATTTTGGGATAAAACATCCATTCCTATAATTATGTCAAATTTGGTTAGGTCAAGGATAATTAAATCCAGAATTAATGTCCTGGGTCCAAAATATAAAACATGTGATGTTCATATTTTATTTGTAGTAGCTATCTTTCTCATTGGCATACTGATAGTAAAAGGGTGTCCTAATATTTTATAAGACAATTGTAATTTAGTTAGGATTTTTTACTAATGAAGGAGTGTGTGGATCCAGATTCAAGTAATACATGTACTGAAATATTAGAAAATGGAAGATTGCCTTTCATCACGTTGTCAGAATTTTGATTTTTCACTGGGAGATGTGGAAAGTTCGGACTGGGATTCTTAATAACGGATTCCTGCTTAATATACTGGGAGTTGAATTGTGGCGGATGGGGAATAGTATTGGTAGGATGCTTGAAAAAAGTTTTTATAAATCTAGTGGAAGTAGATTGAGAGGAAATTCAGAGTTTTGAACATTGGGGTCTTATGTGTCCCACTTGATTACATTCATGACAGCGCATTAGAGGTTTACTTGTGTTGTAATGAATTTAACTAAAGTTTTTTCCATCTGGGTGCCTATTATAAGGGTGATTCCTTTGATTCGGTTGGTTTTTTATTGCATAAGACCTGCGTGGAGGGTTAGGAATACAAACGGGAGTATTAATTATGGTATTTTTCTCTATAAGTGAAGACGTTTCGACCATATGGTTGAGTTCTCGAATCTGCAGAGGGGTAATAAAGGATTTTATCGTTTAGCGAAGACCTCGTTCGAAATGCTTGCATTTTTTCATCAGTGTCGATATATTCACGATCATAGCTAGATGGTTTAGTAAACATGGCTTCATATTGGGCCACAGTCATTTTTTGTCGTTGTAGATTCAGAAAATCTATGGTCATCTGACCTATTACCGTCTCGAAAAAAATACTTATTATAAAAGATTTCTTCAAATTGTTCCCGTGTTAGCTCAGTTACATTGCTGGATCGTGTAATGGATTGACACCAAAAGTTGGCTTCTCCCTCAAAAATATAGAAGCTAATTTAACCCTTACTTAGAGAATAATTGTCACTCCATCAAGCATCTTTTGACTTCCACTGCGCCAGGTTTTCCAAAAAACACGGGGGGATTTTTTCATAAAAATTCTTTAAGGGCATTCATTCTTCGAGTTTTATCTGAGATAAGAGGTACAGGTATAGGATGTTGTTGTTGAATTAAGGTAAACATTTCTCGAATGCAATGTAAGATTTCTTCCGAAGTGATTGGAGTTGACATTTGAGGAATAAACTATTCTTCTTGTGTTCCACTAGTAGTTGATCGGGTAGTAACTATCCTATATCAATAATAATGTAATAAATGGATCACACATAAGGATGTAGAAAAACTCACCATACTTTAATACATTCAGGTTCTTCGTTACATAGTGAAAAAAAAGTAGCAAAGATACATAGGGGTTAGTCTTATTTTACACATACAAAACAAAAAAAAACTTCCAGGTCATTCAGTGATGGTAGGATTCTAAAAAGTGAACACAAACTTTTATTTATATACATTATCCCTTGGTGATTAACTTAAGCCATTTGAGGAACTACTAGCTCATTGTCGGGGTCATCGTCTTTGGAGGGATCGTAATCATCAGATGAGTTGGGAGATGTGGTAGTGTTAGTAGGGGTGAACATTGTGGTAGCAGGGTAGAGTGATCTATAGTCGACGGGGAATTCAAGAGGAGTTAAAGTGACTTTATTAGGTGTCACCACATTCCCTTGCGAGGTGAATTGCTTGCTGAAAAACTTCTGGGTATTTCGAGAATCTTTTAGCCTGTCGAGATGCTTATGCTTCTCCCATTAAGAGACTGATAAGTAGACTACGTTTGATTTTGGGGTTGCAATTATCCAATCTCTATCAATACTTTTGATATGTTGGCATAATTTGGTATAACCCACATCTCTCATAGATCTTTCGAAACGTTCGTGAGTAAACTACCTAATATCAAGATATATGTCGTCCCAGATATTCATGACTGCAAAACAGTATAATAATAAAATAAGAATATATTATAATTATAAATGTTGAGTGAAGGTGGAGACAAGGATTTCCCTTATTGTCCCGCATAGGCGTATAACCCGGTTAAGCTCTGATACCATGTTGTTTCATCCTTGGACGTGGATGAATATAGTCGCTAATATTAATGCAAGATAAGAGCATAATTAATACAATGGAAATAAAAGACTTTTATTTAGGAGATGACTGGCATCTTATTACGTAGTAAAGTCTGGTAAATAAAATAAATACACTTTATTTATCTCTGGCGTACAAAAACATAAAACATTACGAAGCACTGGTAGTTCACAAGAGCCGATAGGTTTCAGTATAGATATTCCAATGAGGCTTCCCATCTTTGTCCGTTATTGCCCCCACGTATGTAACTGTGAATATTGACCAAGGTAAAAGTCAATATAAGTTCAAAAGGGCGGGCGGTAATTGATCCTTTTCAAGCTCGTGGTCCATCTGGAAGGAAAACAATTAAACAGACATGCCAAGTAGATCATTTTTATTTCTATACAAGATGTTAATGATAACTAGAATATGGAGGGTTAATAATATTTTGATTTCCTTCCTATCGAAACAAGATGAAATATCATAACATGATTAGGGGTATACTGATGCTTTTGATATGTAAATAAACAGTATGGTGAAGATAATCAGATAATAAAATATCAGGTCAAGATAACCTGTTTCAGCAATAACTCGATAACCTATAAATTATCGGTTATTAGGGTTCAATAGTGCAGACATACTATGATAATATCGTTCAAGACATTAAATTTCCTTGAACAGGTAAATCCAAATAATTGGAGAATAGTCAAATAACTCGGCACGCTTAGCTAGAGCGGCACTCATACATAGAGTAAAATGTAATAATAAGGCACTCAACATCTGAGTCCTTCAGTCCAATTAGATTTACCATGGGTTTACTGGGTCTAATCCCTGGATTACATGGTATGCTACTAAAGATTTCATTTGTAAGAAAAATTGAATTGCAGGTTCAATGCAATTAATAATATCGTGTCGAGTGGTTTAGGGTTCAGGGCTTAATAATAATTGAATCGATAAATATCAAAAGAATCAATAATACGGGGAAAGTTTGAACTACTCGAAAGAGTTCCGTATAAAATTTAGAGTTAAAAAATATCACAAGGTGATATAATAATCAGTACTTTGAAAGACAGAAGTTCAAATGATTAATATTGAGATATAAATCACCTACTTTGGGTACTTTGATTTCCAGTTGATGTACGGCTATTTTGCGGGTAACCTGGGTAGTCTGAAAGCATAAAAAATGTAAGTATGTGATATAGGTCTTAAAATAAAGTTAATGAAAATGTAGTAAAAGAAAATTTAAGTAACAATTTCAGTGCATGATATTTTAAAAAGGTTTAAAGTATAAATTTCAAAGATTAATAAATTATTTATTTAAACTCTATTTACAGGGAATTAGGTGTGGTGATAAGAGACAGTTTAGGTTTAATTATGCTTAAGTACTCGTGGAAAAAGTTTGGGGTTGATTTGAATACTTTGTAAAATTTATAGGGGTTTAAGTGTAATTTAAAAAATATGAAATTACACCTTCAAAACTAATTTTTGTGGAAAATGCTTTCTTGAAATCCAAATAGGGTGTTATTATATATCAATTTGTTCAGAATAAAAAAATTATTGGAAAAAAATCAGAAAGTTCTGATTGGGGACACTTTCTCACGCGTGGGTCAAAGTTTGGACGCGTTTGGTTTGACCACCACTCTCGCGTGTGAGCTTCACTCTTCAACCTTCAAAATTTGACCTTAGGGTTTATAAATGCTTGATCTTGATTTCCAAAAGATGTAGGATTCCTTTCAAAATAGTTTCTTCATGAAAGTTTTTCAGGAATCGAAAATGAATCCAGTCATACTATTTTCGAAGATTGTGGGGGTTGTAAATCAAGCTATTAGTTTTTTTAAAAACTCGTAAAAATTTGACCTTTTGAATATTTTTAAAAGTTATGTGATATGCCCAAAGTGTACCCGACATCTCGGAGGCACCAACCTCGGCCAGCATGACGACCGAGGTAGCAAGGACTCAAGACTGACGATCAGTGATCTTGTCCAACATAAGGTCGGCTACGACCGACGTTACTAGTTTCCCTACAATCAGGCAACAACCGAGGTCTTAATAACTCATTGGGTCAGTTATCCATCAGGTCGTCCATGGCCGACATCACATTTACCTCATACATCAACCTCGTCTAGGCATCAGCCGAGGTCTGCTAGGACTCGCGAGTTCAGCCGCCCTCCAACAGAAGTATCGGCCTTAGTCGACGTCATAGTCAACGGCCGAGATAGATAGTGTTACATGGGGGAACCATCTGAGAAACCCTATCATCGGCCTACGCCGACGTTACAACTCTTCCGACCTAACCTCAACCAGTTTACCTGGTCGAGGTCATCATGAATGACCTCGAATGAGGCAACAGTCAGGCTTCATTAACCTCGTACTCTTCCAAACTGAGGTTGTACCAGTCAAGGGCGAGGCCGAGAATTTATAAGCATATGCAAGGATAAGAACACGTGACAAAATCAGTTGTAACTAAATCAATCCCCTCAGTGGGAGAATATTTCATCATCATGCTCTACATGTGACAGTGACAGATGTCTTCATTAGATTGGCTAGATCAACACACACGTGCTCATTGCATGCATGGGGGTACATTACACCCCCCAAACACTATATATACTTGTCTTCTCCTACCTTGAGAAGTGATCCGAAATTACAACCCTAGCTGAAATTCTGTCAAATTACACAATAGAGAGAAAAAGCTTGAGAGATTGTATTCATGGCCATTAGTGCCTTATTTATTGATCTTATTCACTCACTTGCACAGTGGATGTAGGCCTAATTAGTTAAACCACTTATATATTGGTGTTTATCCTCTTCTCCTCATCTCAATCTCTTATATTTAGTATATACTTGAGATGCCATTGTTATCACTGATTTGATCTTACAAACACCTTGAAGGGTTATTCTATTTCCAGCATCATCATATTGGCGCCGTCTGTGGGAACGAGAAGTTGTCTCTTACTCTTTTTCTGCCTAACCTCACCGGAGACTCTGGTGGTGAACCGTTCTCACCCCTTGCGTGGAGTTGATTCACCATTGAAAGAGGTCCCTTAAGGTATTAATCTTACCTTCTGTACAAGCTCTTTAGTTTTAACATATGGCACCGGAGTTACCACCACCTCCTCCACCACCTGGTGCTGGAGGGCCTAGTTCCAGCCAAGCACCACCCAGTCCGAAATGGCTGAGGTGGCTATGGCCTTGAAGCCCCCGACTGCAACGCAGCAAGCGATGAAGGAGAATTTTTCACAACTCAGTCAAAATATGATGAGGCCACCTGGGTCTCACCGGAGATGATTACTCTGACAGCTGCTCAGCCCCATCCTGAAGCCAGGGGACCACCCCAGGCACTGTAAAAAGACCAACCTACTCCTCAATGGAGGAGGGATGTTACTGACCCTAGGAGTTTACATATGGGGAGGCAAGGAAACCCTTGCCCTGAGGATAGGTATGACGATACGATGGCAAAAGATGCTCCAGAGGGATGCTAGGAGCCGTTTGAGGTTTTAAACAACATTACGTCCTATCCAGCAAAGCCAAGGTTGTGAGGGCAGAAGATATGGTGGTGACCAATGAAGAGGATAAAATTTTGATCGGTTGAGCAGAAGGTCGGCCTTTGAAAGGCTCGGCCCAATTAATGACCTGAGGTAGAGGTTATCCAGGTCAAGAAGTACAGCATGGTCACAAAGGGAAGATGGGGAACATCGTCCTCATCATGGACAACCCCATCATGGTTGACCTCATCAGGATCGAAACAGGGATCAAGAGGAGGTCAACAGTCGACGTTGTGCTGCGGTTAGGGAACCCTCAGTCCACCCCTTGGTGGTGGATGGGGAAAACCTCGGCCAAGCCAATGTTGCAAGGCCATGGAATGAATCCATCCAACATCTTGAAGAGAAGACAAAGGACCTCATCAAAAGCTGAGACCCACTGCAAAGAGGTTTTTTAGAAGGCTCCCCATTCGTATCCAGGATAGTGAACTTCCTAACCCCTACCAAGTTCAATCAACCTACGGTGTCTCCCAAGTATAATGGTAGTAACAACCTTGTGCATCATATTGAGATGTACGAGTCTGTGACGGACATTTATTCAAATCGAGATAAGATGAAGTGTCAAGCCTTCTTCGAGACTTTGATAAGAGCTGCACACATCTGGTTTACCTCTCTTTCGAAGAACTCAATCGAGAACTTTAAGGGCTTGGCTTAATGTTTCATTCACAAATTCTATTTTGGGGTAAGACCTCAAAAGAAGACCACTCATCTGTTGTATGTTAAGTAAGGAAAGAACGAGAGCCTAAGAGACTACATTGCTAGATTCAATAAAGAAAAATTAGAGGTTGAAGACTATGAAGAGAATATAGCCATAACAACCCTCATTGGAGGACTCCAAAAGGGGAAGTTGATATGGAAGTTTACAAAAGACCCTCCCAAGTCCATGGTAGAGCTATTGGCAACTGGAGGAAAGGTCATGAACGCTGAAGAGGCTATGGCCGTGAAGTATAAGGATGAGAACGAAAGTGGCAGCGGGAAGTTCCAAAGAAAGAAAGATGGAAAAAAGAGGTCTGCAGATGACAAGTTTCCACATTATACTCCTCTAACTGTGAGCTGCGAACACATCCTCAACGAGATCAAGAATGACAGTTATGTGATATGGCCGGAGAAGTTAAAGGCCCCCCTCGTATAAGAGGAATAAGAACTTGTGGTGCGAGTTCCACCAAGACCACGACCATGTGACAGACAAGTGCTTCGCTTTGATGGATGAAATTGAGAAGATGTTAAACTTCGAAAATCTGATGAAGTATATCGATGGTAAGGCTCCTAAGAGGGGAAGAGATGACCCTAAAAAGAAAAGAGGCGACAGATATCGCGACGAAACACCAGCAAGAAGAGATGATGACTCGAATGGTGATGATGAGGACAATCCAGACCTCCCACCTAAAGATGAAAATGCCCCTGTGAAGAGGGTTGGAATGATCTCCTTTGGCGTTAACACCATATGTGGAGGACTAACAGGGGGTGGCTATGAGGTAGCCGACCGTAAAGCTCATGTGGCAGAGGCAAAGTTATAACCAAAGTAGAGGTTGTAAATCTTGCGTCTTCAGAGGCTAAGCAGAAAAGAAAGAAGGTGTACATGGACACTCTCATAGTTGGGTTCTCCTAGCTTGATTTCAAAGGTATCTTATCTCCTTATGATGACCCTTTGGTAATTAAAACAAGAGTGCATGGATGTGAGGTACAGAGAATCTTTATAGACAGAGGAAGTTCAGCATATGTGATGTTTGGGCCCTGTTTTAAGAGCCAAGGCCTCAACAAAGCAAGGCTGGTACCTTATCATCATTTTTTAATGGGCTTCAGTGGTGAAAAGGTCCATCCATTGGACATGTATGAGATGGATGTACGAATGGGAGACGAGTGGCCTAAGAGGTTGATCAGGAAGATCAATTTTTTCGTTATGGATGAAAATGTCTTCTCGGCCTATAACCTTATCATATGAAGAGTATCCCTTAAGGAGTTTGAGGCCATGACATCGACGGTCCACCAAATGCTAAAATTCTCGACCCCCTATGGGGTAAGGGAAGTGCAGGGTGACCAGACCATAGCACGAGAATGCTACTTTAACTCGGCGTAAGAGAGAGAGGCGCATAAGAGGGCAACAACAACGTATAACATTGATACACTTGATCCTAGGGATGAAATAAAATTGAAGAAAGGAGAGGACACGGAAGAGGTAGAATTCATCGTCCTCAATGAGGACGAACCAGAAAAAATCATTCAAATCGACAAGGCCTTAAAACTGGGGATCAAGGAAGAGCTAATTAGATTTTTAAAGAAGAGGTAGAGTGTCTTCGCTTGGAGTCACGCAGGCATGCCAGGCATCGACCCGGAGGTTATGTGCCACAAACTTAAGGTGGTAGGGGATGCTAAGCCAATCAAATAAAGATAAAGAGTTTAATCTAGAGAAAAGTATGATGTCATCAGGGAAGAGGTCAGAAAGTTAGAAGAGGCAGAATTCATCAGGGAGGTCATATACCCAGAGTGGTTGTCAAACGCCGTTATTGTGCCTAAGGCCAACGAAAAATGGAGGATGTGCGTAGACTTCACTGACCTGAACAAGTCTTACCCAAAAGACAGCTACCCCTTACCAAGGATTGATCAGATGATAAATACCACGGCAGGGCATGAACTTATGAGCTTCATGGATGCGTATTCAGGCTACAAATCTTCATGGATGCTGAAGATTTAGAGAAGACAGCATTCATCACAAATAAGGGGACCTATTTCTATAAGGTCATGCCCTTCGTCTTGAAAAATGTAGGGGCCATGTATTAACGTCTTGTAAATAATATGTTTGAAGATAAAATTGGCAAAACCATGGAGGTATATGTAGATGATATGTTGACGAAGAGCTTGAAGGCCTGCACTTATGTAGCCGACCTGGAGAGAAATTTTGACACCATGGACTTATACAGGATAAAGCTCAATCCTACCAAGTGTGTATTTGGAGTAGGAGCTAGAAAGTTTCTTGGATTCATAGTCAATCAGAGGGGAATAGAGTCTAACCCTGAGAAAATTAAGGCTTTGCTTGATATGAAGACACCAAGAAGTATAAAAGACATTCAGAGGCTCACTGAAAAAGTCACTGCACTCAACAGATTTATTTTTAGAGCTACGGACAAGTGTCTTCCATTTTTCAAGGTGCTTAGAAAGGCCTTCGAATGGGACGAGGAGTGTGACACTGCCTTTAGACAGCTCAAGTTCTACCTCAGATCCCCACTGCTCTTATCTCGACCCATTTTGAGGGAGAAGTTGTATGTTTATCTAGCAGTCTCAGAGTCAGCTATAAGTGAAGCCATAGTACAGGAAGACGTTGGGGTACAAAGGCATGTATACTTCAATAGTAAGGCCCTTCGGGGGTCTGAACAGAACTATCCCCGGATGGAGAAGTTGTCTTACGCTTTGATACACGCTTCCAGGAAGATAAACCTTATTTCCAAGCCCACTCTATGGTCGTCCTCACTGATTCCCCACTAAGGCAAGTCCTCCACAAGCCTGAGAAGTCAGGCAGATTGATGACCTGGGCCATCGAGTTGGGAGAGTATGACCTTATTTATCAACTTAGGGTGGACATTAAAGGGAAGGTACTCGTAGACTTTGTTACTGAGTTCACATGGGAAGAGGCTGAGGTTGAGAGTAATCCAGAGATTACAGAGGGATCAAATAGTAACATCTTTCGAGACCCGAAAGAGGCTGTGTTCAGCAAAGCCAGAAGTGGAGTGGCTGAGAATGAGAAAGACAGGTACCTTTTTAAGAAAGGAACCCTGTCAGAGGGCCACTTCTCTTCAGATGAAGATGTGGGAAACCACTTCGTTGACGGGCCTTCTTATAAAAGGGGAAGCAGAGCAGGGCTGATACTAATAGCTCTGGATGGTACCGACATTGAATATGCACTAAGGTTCAACTTCAAAGCATCGAACAACGAGTCCGTATATGAGGCCTTGATTCCAGGCCTCTTCTTAGCAAAAACCTTTAGAGTTAGCCTGCTCCTACTTCATAGTGACTCAAGGTTGGTTTCCAACCAGATACTTGGAGTGTATGAGGGCAAGGACGATAGGATGGAAAAATACCTGAAGAGGGTAAGAATGATGCTAGAAGGCTTAGAAGAGGTAAAGATGAAAAGGGTCCCTTAATAGGACAACGGTCATGCAGACGCATTGGCAAGGCTAGCTTCAACAACAAGGACAGGCATCAAAATGACAGTACAAGTTGAAAACATTCTCAAATCGACCATTGAGGATAAAGAGGTTACTAGCTCTTGCCTCAACTTGAACCTAGGAGACTCATGGATGAACCCCCTCATTAGATATATCAGAGAGGGAAAGTTATCAGAATCAAAGCTGGAAATGAGGAAATTGAGATATGTCCATCCCACAGAGGTCCCCCGCATCCTACAAGATATACACGAGGGTTCTTGCTCCAGCTATATAGGAGGAAGACCTTTAGCTAAGAGGATAATGACGCAGGGATACTGGTGGAAGACCTTGGCTAAAGACGCTGCAGCCTACGTGAAGAGGTGTGACAAGTGCCAGAGATTATCCACAATCCCTCATCAACCTATGACATCGATCAGTTCCCCTTAGCCATTTACAGTATGGGGATTGACTTGGTGGGACCATTGCCAAATTTCTGATAGTAGCGATTGATTACTTCTCCAAGTGGGTAGAGGTTGAGTCGATGATCACGATTACAGATAAGAATAACTTCTAGTTTATCTAGGAGAGCATCATATTCAGGCATGGTCTTTCGAACACCCTCATCTCAGACAACAGAACCCAGTTCAAGAATTCTTCCTTGGAGAAATACTGCGAGAGAGTCGGGATCAAGCAATTTTTCTCTTCTATTGGCCGACCCCGGGCTAATGGGCAGATTGAGGTCACGAACCAAATGATCCTCAATGGGATTAAGAAGAGATTGGAATAGGCCAAGGGGAGATGGACGGAAGAGGTTTATGCAGTGTTATGGGCCTACAGAACAATCGCAAGGACACCAACGGGGGAGACCCCATTTATGTTAGCACATGGCTCAGAAGACGTCATACCTACAGAAGTAGGACTCCCCACTCATAGAGTTTAGGCCTATGACCCCGAGAAGAATGGAGAAAAGAGAAGACTTGACCTAAATTTGATTGAGGAGGGAAGGGAAGACGCAGAGAGCAGACAGGTAGCCTACCAGCAGAGAACAATAAAGTTCTACAATCAAAGGGTGAAATCAAGACCTATAGCTGTAGGAGACCTGGTGCTGAAGAAGACTTTGCAGAAGACAAATAAGCTTCACCCGAATTGACATGGTCCCTAAAAAGTTATCGATGAGGTTGTACCCGGTACCTATCGACTAGAAAATCTCTAAGGGGATCCTTTCTCCAATCCGTGGAATGTTGATCACCTAAAGAAGTACTATATATGATGTTGTAATTATTTTTATGTAAATGTATCATGTTATGAAGAGAATATTAATGAGAAGAGCAGAACCTGTGTCAATACTTTGTTTGGATTGGTTTAATGGTAAAATTATGAGGTAACATCATAATTGGATGACCTCAGACCTTAAATATCATTAAATTAGTGAATTTATGAGGGTAACATCTTAGTTTGATGACCTCAGACCTTAAACATCATAATTTGGTGACAAGGTCTGAGGTGAAACATCATAATATGATGACCTCAGACCCTAAACATCATTAAATTGGTGAAAATTTATTAGGGTAACATCTTAGTTTGATGACCTCAAACCTTAGACATCATAATTGGTGACAAGGTCTGAGGTGAAACATCATTATATGATGACCTCAGACCTTAAACATCATTAATTTGGTGGAATTTATGAGGGTAACATCTTAGTTAGATGACCTCAGATCTTAAAATATCATAATTTGGTGACAAGGTCTGAGGTGAAACATCTTAGTTAGATGACCTCAGACCTTAAACATCATAATTTGGTGATAGGGTCTGAGGTGAAGAATCATAGTGGGATGACCTCAGACCTTAAACATCATTAATTTGGTGAAATTTATGAGGGAAACATCATTATAAGATGACCTCATACCTTAAACATCATTAATTTGGTGAAATTTATGAGGGTAACATCTTAGTTTGATGACCTCAGACCTTAAAACATCATAATTTGGTGATAGGGTCTGAGGTGCAACGTCATACTTGGATGACCTCAGACCTTAAACATCATTAATTTGGTGGACTTTATAAGGGCAACATCATTATATGATGATCTCAGACCTTAAACATCATTAATTTGGTGGAATTTATGTGGGTAACATCTTAGTTTGATGACCTCGGACCTTAAAACATCATAATTTGGTGAAAGGGTTTGAGGTGAAACATCATATTTGGATGACCTCAGACCTTAAACATCATTAATTTGATGGAATTTATGAGGGCAACATCATTATATGATGACCTCTGACCTTTAACATCATTAACTTGGTGAAATTTATGAGGATAACATCTTAGTTTGATGACCTCAGACCTTAAAACATCATAATTTGGTGATAGGGTCTGAAGTGAAACATCAATATATGATGACCTTAAACCTTAAACATCATTAATTTGGTGAAATTTATGAGGGTAACATCTTAGTAAGATGACCTCAGACCTTAAAACATCATAATTTGGTGACAAGGTCTGAGGTGAAACATCTTAGTTAGACGACCTCAGACCTTGAACATCATTAATTTGGTGAAATTCATGAGGGTAACATCTTAGTTAGATGACCTCAGACCTTAAACATCATTAATTTGGTGAAATGCATGAGGGTAACATCTTAGTTAGATCACCTCAGACCTTAAAACATCATAATTTGGTGCAAATTACAAGGGTAACATCATAGTTTAGTGATGAAGACAGCAGTATATTGAGACTTCAGACCTTAATACAAACACCATTGCATGATATATAAAACTATTTAAAGAAGCATTCATCAAAAGAAGTAAATTCCTCTTAAGAGGATGATATAACATGAAGAAGTTAGAATTACAAGTCAAATTGTGCAAGAGAATGTTATCAGAGGTTACAAATAATTACAGATGAAAAGCAAAAATTACAAGTGAATCTTTACAAATTATGGCCTAAGTGTCTGCAGCCACAAGGTTGGCAACCTCGGCCCCATCACCTTGGCCGACGTTGCTAACCTCGAACCCATCATCTTGAGGGTTGACATCCTCACTCTCTGTAGCTTCCGGTTGTGCAGTCTCTGCAGGTGCAGCACCTTTTCCTTCCTCTTCAACCTCTTACAAGTCCTGAGAAAACTGAGGGTTATCGTAGTCGAGACCAATGAAGTTCGAGGCTGTCAAACTCCCTGACTCCTTTTCATTGATGGCCGCCCATTTACTAGTATCTTTAACACCTCTTTCAAGGTATTCAAAGCCGAAGCTTAAAAATTTGTCAGAGACCTTATAGGCAGCCAATATCTTCTCAGAGGCGTCCTCAAGGGCAGCTTTCACTACAGCATCGACCTTTTGTTGAAGAATGACGTCCTTGGCCTTCAGGGTAGAGGTGTGTGTGACACCCCGCCTAATTAAATACTGGGTGATCACTCCTTTATTAAATTAAAATCAAGGTGAACAGTTGCATCATTCTTAGCATCAATGTCGTGAGAATAAATTTCCAATTTAAACACCCTAATTAATTAAGCTAAGTGTCAAAACCATTTTTTTTTACCTTTATTCTTATTTTATTAAATCCGGTTATAAAACCTTAAACCATTAACATCTAAAGAGTCACACAATAAGTAGAAGAATAAAATGAACATTCAAGAGTTTATCCAACAATAATAAATCCCAACATTAGAATACTAAGGAAAACATCCTGACAGTAACAATCCCGAAATAAAGATACTGATATTAAAAGAATTACAATCTCTGACAATATCAACTAAATAATGGAAGAAGGGCGACACATGCCCCACTGGATAAAGCTGAACTAGAAGTAGAGTCAACAATGAGGTCGTCTAAACAATGGCCTGCAACTCCCACAAAAGCTACAGCGCGTTCCATCCAAAGGATCCTATGCAAGACGCCCTTGTGGCTGGGCACCTGTAATACATACATATATACACAAGAGAGAAAGGGAAATAGAAACGGGTCAGAGCCCGATAGTGTATATGATTTAAAAATTCGTTTAGCAAGTATTTAAATTGATTACAGGCCAATGCAACAACATATTAGTGCGACTCTCTCTTGAGAAATTCTCACCTCTCTTCTAGTGTGCACGCCTATCGTACTAACCTTCCCAATGGATTATCCATCATATATTGCACTAATTCCCCCAACGATTCATCTTATCTTAGGTTATTCATAAGATTTACAACTGAACAACACAAGTATTTAAAACGTAAGATTTCAATTTGTAACCAAAGTTATCATTTTAACTTTATTAATCAATAAAGTTTTCCAGTGTCGTATTATACTTTCTCAAAACAAGTATTTATAATTTGAGTCATCAACCATGTCCTACTTACCAAATCACCGTAGGTAGTTCCAAATTTCAAAATTTCATATATATATTAACTACTCGTATAATATATATATTATAACATCACCCCAAATAGAAACTATGGTGCGGGCATACTCTACTATCCAAACCCCGTATCACTCGTATTAAGGGGAATACAAATTCGGAATCACTCTCGAATTGTATTAACACATACACAAACAATGTTGAGGCGAAGCATAGATTCCAAGTCTCTAAGAGGATGGCACATACCTGCGTCTCCTAGGACCGTCTGAGCTATCCATTCGATAGCCTGTACCAAGGATATCTACCTCCTAGGGTACGAATCAATATCCCCCATAAGGCACACAGGATAAGATCGCCCCAGCGCGGAAACCTCGGGGATAGCAAGTAGCGTGGGTCTGATTTTCACACATAGATAGTATATGCATACACAATCATATAACTATACTAATATCACCATATCAATATTAGGTATATCTCAAATTCCATAGTTATGACATTTATCCTTATTTTCACATTATTAGTATCGCGTATAAGGGTTCGTCTCTAACCTTAATTCGAAGGATTCTTCCAACTTATTACGTAACTCTCATGGACTCTATCCTCCCAAGTATAAAATTCAGTAGGTGTCCTTTTTGTGTTCCAACGTAACTCTCTTATGCATCTCTCCCTCTAATACATAAATATATCGACCCTTAAGTAATTATCCCAAAAATACAATTCTCGTCTCGTATTAAAAGTCCCAAAATTATTCATATGTCCTACTGGTCTTTCCTATCTCCCAAAACACTATATTAAGGATGTCCAAGAATTATTTCACATTAAATTGAATTTAACTAATTTAAAAAGGGAAATAGGAGTCTGCCAGGAGGGGTCGATCGATCGAGGTCTGGGGCTCGATCGAGCGAACCTTCGATCGAGCGAACCTTCGATCGATCGAAGCTCTGGGCTCGATCGATCGATCAAACAGGTATTTCGATTTCTGCAGTTTTGCAGTTACGGGTTCTAACACCTATCTTCATCCAAATTCAAATTTTACATTCCCAAACGTCCAAAGGTTCATACTACGAACATTATATCATCATACTAGGTATTTCCAACGTAAAGCATGTGGATTTCTATCGTTAAACATGGATTAATAGCCCAAAAATTTATATAATTATCAAGAACCCTAGAATTCTCTTAAACATGGTTCTAACAAGTATTTCCAGAAATTTCTTCTTATAAACATCATAATTTCGTGGGTAATTCCTCTACATGGCAAGGGTTTCCAGGATTATCATTTAAACCATAACTACATGCGACTCCTATCTGAAATCTTTGGTTTTCTTCCATAAAAAAAAAACTCATTCTAATTACTCCTAAACTAATATGAAAGATGCACCAATGAAATAAGCAATATAAACACTTGCCTGGGATTTTTGGTGTTCTGATTTGCAGATGATTTTGGTGTGGTTGAGTTCTCCGTCGCGCGATCTACGCGTTGGTGGTGGTGGCGGTGCAAACGGATGGATTTTGGGCCTTGGATTGCCTTGAGAGCTCTCTCCTTTCCTCTCCTATGGCCATCACTTGACTTTGGTTGTTCTAATCCTAGAAGGCAACCTTAGACATCTGATATAACCCTTAAAATTTCGTGGGTTTAATTACCCATAATTGCGAAATGTCCAAAACGCCCTCCCGGGGTACTAATTAGGCCTAAAAACGCCCCGAGACCCAAACTAAACCCCCGGGTACACTTTTCTGACTATCTCGACCCTTCCGAACGCGTTGGCACACTCAAAACGACCATACAAACAACTTCTAAAATATTCACTTTTATTTATCAATATTTAGTTCCGACGCGACACGGGCACGTCCCGACTCAAATTTCCAAAATTGTCATTTTATTCACTCGTGACATTCAATATAACCAATATTACATATTACTTTGTTCACTAGTAATATTCAACAAATTTCCCATAATTACTAACTCTCGTCACGTTAATAATTATAACATAATTAATTTTCGAATTTTTATTAAATAATTAACTCGCATTAAATTTAATAAATCCCCAAATTAATATAGCATAAAAATACAGGGTATTACATACTTCCCCCCTAATAACGGAATTTCGTCCCGAAATTCGGAAAACAAGGCATACCTGGTAAGAACAAATCTGGATATCTCTCGCGCATATCGGCCTCGCGCTCCCAAGTGGATTCCTCCACATTGTGGTGCTCCCACTGGACCCGTACAAGTGGAACTATCTTCTACCTCAATCTCCTCTCACTATAGTCTAGGATAGCCACCGGTCTCTCCTCGTAAGAGCTGTCAGGCTGTAAGTCGATCTCATCTATCGCAATGTGAGTATGGGCCATATCATCCCGAAGATACCGTCTCAACGACGAGATGTGGAATACATCGTGAATGCGATGTAAATGCTTTGGTAGTCCCAATCTGTATGCTACCGGACCAATCCTCTCGATAATGGGAAATGGTCCCACGTACCTCGGGGCCAATTTCCCTTTCTTCCTGAACCTCATCACTCCTTTCATAGGAGATACACGCAGTAACACTTGGTCCCCCACATTAAACTCCCGGAAGAACCGTCTCGCATCGGCGTAGTTCTTCTGCCTATCCTGGGCTACTCGAATGCGACTCCTGATCATCTCAATCCTCGCGGCGGTTTCCTGAATCACCTCTGGTCCTAGCAACTTGTTATCCCCCACCTCGAGCCAACAAGTTGGGGAACGACAAGGCCTGCCATACAAAGCCTCAAATGGAGCCATGCCAATCGTGAACTGATAAGAGTTATAATAAGCAAACTCTACCAGTGAAAGGTGTGGCTCCCAACCTCCTCTAAAATCAAGAACACACATGCGTAGCATATCCTCTAACATCTGATTTGTACGCTCTGTCTATCCATTTGTCTGTGGGTGATAAGTTGAACTCAACCTCAACTCAGTACCCATAGCCTCCTGAAAGCTTTCCCAGAAACGTGACACGAAAATTTTATCTCTATCTGACATAATATTCAGGGGCACCCCATGTAATCTGATAATCTCATAAATGAACAACTGATCATACTGACCCGTGGTATAATCTGTCTGCACCGATAGAAAATGAGCCACCTTGGTCAAACGGTCTACAATCACCCAGATGGAGTCGTGGCCCCGCTGTGATGTAGGCAACTCTGTAATAAAATCCATGGAAATACTCTCCCACTTCCACGCAGGTATTTCCAATGGCTGAAGCAATCCTGACGGTTTCTGATGGTCCACCTTCACCAGCTGGCTGGTAGAACACTTGGACACGAACTCAGCAATGTCCTTCTTCATCCCACTCCACCAGTATTGCCTCCTCATATCCTGGTACATCTTATCTCCTCCAGGATGTACACCAAACCGGGACCCGTGAGATTGGGTCATCACTGCATGACGCAATTCTGCCCCTTCTGGAACCACTAACCTCCCATTAAACCTCAAACCCCCATCAGAACTAATAGAATAGGACTCAGCACCTTCAGCTAAAAGTCTTACAATCTGCTCCTGGAAAAACGTGTCTGTGGTCTTTGCCTGTATCACCCTCGTAACAATCTCGGGTGTGACTATTATAACATATATGAAGGAACGGGCTACTGGGTCCTGGTGACCCAACTCCTTCCATTTCTCTTTCTAGACGTCCGCTACCTCATTTACCGGTCTACGGCTCAACGCATCAGCAACTACGTTGGCCTTCCCCGAATGATACTGTATGTTGAACTGATAGTCCTTCACAAACTCTAACCATCTGCGCTGACGCATATTCAGCTCTCGCTGAGTGAACAGGTACTGCAGTGACTTGTGGTCTGTGAACAAACAGAACTTCTCCCCCATAAATAGTGTCTCTATATCCGCAGTGCAAAAATGACCGTTGTTAACTCCTGGTCGTGGGTGGGGTAATTATTCTCATGCAGCTTAAGATTGCGGGAGGAAAAAGCTATAGCCTTCTCTTCCTGCTGAAGTAATCCCCCAAGTCCCCGTAAAGAGGCATCGGTGTAAACCAGGTACTACACACCCGGCTTTGATAAAGCAAGGACTGGTGCTGAAGTAAGCTTGTCTTTAAGCTCATCGAAAGCCAACTGACAAGCGCCATCCCAAACATATGGTACCCCCTTGCGAGTCAGATTCGTCAATGGACTTGCTATTTTGGAGAATCCCCGAATGAATCTCTTGTAGTAATCGGCTAACCCTAAGAAACTACGCACTTTCGTCGGTGTCGTGGGCTGTCCCCACTCCCTCACCGCTGACACTTTACTCGGGTCAACTGCTATCCCCTGTTCAGAAACAACATGCCCCAAGAACTGTACCTCTCGCAATCAGAATTCACACTTCTCGTACTTAGCATACAACTGATGCTCTCGTAAAGTCTGAAGAACCTGCCTTACGTGCTCGGCATGCTCCTTCTCGGAGTGTGAATATATCAAAATGTCATCTATAAAGACGATGACAAACTGATCCAAGAACTCTCTGAATACTCGGTTCATTAAGTCCATGAATACGGCTGGAGAATTTGTGAGACCAAATGGCATCACTCTGAACTCGTAATACCCATATCTCGTTAAGAAGGCAGTCTTTGAAACATCCTGCTCTCTAATACGTAGCTGATGGTACCCCGACCTCAGATCTATCATCGAAAAGAAAGTTGCTCCCCTCAGCTAGTCGAACAGATCATCGATTCGAGGCAACGAATACTTATTCTGTATCGTGACCTTGTTCAACTCCCGGTAGTCCACACATAACCTCAGTGAACCATCTCTCTTTTTCACAAACAAACTGGAGCGCCCCAAGGTGAGGTACTCCTGCGAATAAAGCCCTGACCTAACAAATGCTCTATCTGATCTTGTAACTCTCGCATCTCTGCCGGAGCCATACGGTATGGAGCGCGTGCTATAGGTCTCGTATTTGGCAATAAATCTATGACAAAGTCTATCTCTTGACTGGGGGGTAGGCCTGGTATCTCCTAGAATACATCGAAATACTCATGAACGGCTGGGATCGAGTCTAAAGGAATCACAACCTCCATAGAGGCATCCTCCTCTATATAATACAAATGAGCGGTCGAACCTCCCTCTGGGCGAGGCATCGCCACTACAAACATCTCTTTCCCCGGAATGGCAAAAATAATGCTCCCACCGAAGCAATCAATCATGGCTCTATAAGCTGCGAGCCAATCCATACCGATAATAACATCTTGCTCATGCATATCTAAGACTAACATATCTGCAGGTAATACCAAGCTACCAATTTCTACCCCCACTCCCCGTCATATAAAGAAAAGTGAACCATTCCCCAGTGGTGAGTCTACATACATTACAGTGTTCTCTACTGTGGTTAATAACCCTAAGGTCTTCGCATAATATGTAGCTATAAAACAATGCGTCGCCCTAGTAACAAACAAAACTCGACCCAAAGTTCCATGGATAGGAAACATACCCCAAATCGCGGGTGGTGCCTGTGGGGCTGCTGCCTGGTGGACATTATAGATATGTTTGTACTGTAACTGCCCCTGCTGCACTGGAGCTACTGGAAAGGTTGGTAGGGCTGGTACCTGAGCTGGTGCTGGGAGAGCGATTGGAAAAAGTGGCCCATGTGGCTCATTACGGGCACCCTGCTGCTGTGGGGCCCTAACACCCTCTGGGCAATCCTGACATTTATGGCCATGCGTGCCACACACAAAACATCGGCCTCTGAAGTTACTCCCCCTCTGACCCTGCTGCTGTCGGTGTCGGCCTTGCTGACTTGGGACTTTATTCCTCTTTCGAAACTACTTCATTTTACCACGTTGTTGACTAGAACTGACTCGGTCTTGGGTAGATTGTTATCGCAATTTCGGTGTCTTTGCACATTTGTCAGCTTTAGTCACATGCATTTGGTTAACCTCTCTAGGTCTTTTGCCTCCTTTAAGTTGTATGTTGCGTTCTTGGTATTATAAAACTGTAGTGGTAACTACTTGTGCCACGATACCTGCTAACTCGGCGGTTGATATTCTCTCTGGGATACATGTGGTGTGAGTCGATCTTGCTCGTTGCCTCCCCTAACCATTTTAGCTAGTTCTTCTTAACGATCCATCTGAAAATTTAAGTAAATTTGGATGAGTTCATCATTCAAATAAACAAATCGCAGAAGCACGAATTCCCAATGTATAGAGATGAACACAACATTCCTAGTATTTAGGGCTCTATATCAAATAAAACAACGCTGAAAGCATAATAAGCCGCACAGATCCTAAAGGACACTAGAACCTGATGCTCTGATACCACCTGTGACACCCCGCCTAATTTAATAAAGGAGTGATCGCCCGGTATTTAATTAGGCAGGGTGTCATAGTGTGGTCCTTCTGGAGCTTAGCAATATCCCTGCCCCTCTGCTTCACTTTATTCTTAGATTTAGACAAGGCTGTCTTCAGACGTTCAACCTCAGCATTTAGAGAGGCCTCTACCTTCTGGGCCTCTCTTCCCTTTTCAATAAGGGCAGTTTCCTCAGAGTTTAGTCAACAAGCTGGTGCATGAACAGGATACCCTGCAACACAAAATCATATGTATGAGATCAAGATAACCCAAATCAAGGACGAGGTTACACTTGGAGCCAAAAAAGTTGAAATCTCTACCTGGATAGACCTATGAAGCCAAAACTCGGCCAGTAAAAGGGTGTCTATAAATCGTAAGAAGAGCTTGTCAGCATCGATCATTGCAGAGCCAATGGCATCCATCGCCTTCAAACCATGACCTATCAGGCTGTCACTGATCTTCAACTTCTCCAGATGAGCAGCCAGTGCATCATCGGAAGAGATGGGGATGGTGCGATCCCCCTTTTGGGCTTTGCTCTATCTCTGATCCTCAGGGGCAGCAGTGGTGGATGTCCTCTTCTTTGTAGCATCAGCCTTAAAAGTGTCGACGTTCTGCTTTGGTTGAGGAGGTGCATTGAGCGAGCCCAGCTTTATTCACCAACTTGATCAGGCTTGGTGAAGACATCTCCCACAAGTCGTCTGATATACCTTCTAGGCATTCTGTAAATGGCCAAGGTCTGAGTTAGTAAATTAGAGATATTAAATATCAGAAATACAACTTAGTAAAATAAACACTTATAAAGCTCGACTAAAGGACTTACCCCCAATCCTGTCTCAGAGAGGTAGTAGAGGTCATCAGATGCTCGTACTTGACTAGCCAGCCAAGCTCCCCCTAATCTTGAAGGTCTTTGACCTTTTGAAGGTTATCCTGGCTTAACCGAGGATCGGCTGTGGCAGCTAATGATAATTTTTCCCACCTCAGAGGGGTCCTCGACTCTAGTAATGAAGAGGGGGAACAAGTGCCAAATTCCCATGCCCATGAGATAAAGAAGTATCGCGATTTCCAGTTATGATTTGAGGTTTGGGTAACCAATAACATCTTCTTATCAGACTTCCTAGCTAAGAAGTGATAGTAACTCGGATGGTTCCTAGCAGAGGATGACACAAAGCACCCTGTGAGGACGCTGACATGAAGGTTTGAATGATGAACTACCCTCCATAGGACGATGGCTCCAATCATCACCCTCCAGGCATTGGGAGATAATTGGGAAGGGGCCAGGTTAATATGGGATAATATGGATCTAATTGTTGGGTGGATGGGGAGACGGTATCCTAATTTTAATATCTTCTCTTATACATAGATTTTCCCATCTCGTCCACCGAAGGCCCTCTCATCCCTCAGAGGTCTCCTAAGTTTAATAGAAGGACCTGTAAAATAAAGGTGCCTAAAGGCTAACATGTCAAACTCAGTGACAATACTCTCTATCTCGGCTACCTCTGAGGTATCAACATCACTCTCATGATCGTCATCCTCATCCCTAGCAACATCAGCCTGGGAAGATGTAGGAATACCTCCGGGGAACCCCTGAGTGAACTCAGCTCTTGTGAC
The DNA here is from genome assembly GCA_949130495.1 of Sambucus nigra. Lineage (NCBI taxonomy): Eukaryota > Viridiplantae > Streptophyta > Magnoliopsida > Dipsacales > Adoxaceae > Sambucus > Sambucus nigra. Next base: position 651,904,517 of record OX422208.1, read on the forward strand.
GATCGATAGGGGAATAACATCAATGATTGGGGGAACAGCCACACTCGGCCCCACAACTTCAACATCAGAAGAAGTTCATGAAGTGTTGGAACCGTTATGGGATGAGGCGCAACTTTTAACCTCAGCCTGATCAGGGACCTGATCTTGCCTAATGGAGAAATCCATTACCTCCTGGAATGAATCTACAAACATAGGGTCTGAGGTAGATGACTCAGACTCAGACATTAGAGAAGGGTCTATTGGATCCTCTGCTGGCTCAGCAGGCTCGGCTGGCTCAGGGTATATTACCTTCAGAGGTGGGGGAAAGATATGTCTGAGGGGAAAGGCCTCATCCCTACGAGCTTCCTTTTGAGCTAGATCTATCTGCCTAATTTTTGCCAAAGTTATCTCTCTAAGAGAAGGGAAATCCTCAATAAGTTTATAAAGAGGTCTGAGCATAGGAAGACGACCTTACACTTGGGACCCTAAACCAAAAATAAACAACTAGACGCAAGCTAAAATAAGGATCAAAACCTGGTTTTAATCAAGTTCAAACCAAGAACAAAGATCACCGAAAAACTCAAAGAGCCACCGAAAAACTTATAAGATCACCAGAAAATTCAAACAGTCATTGAAAAATATGAGAAATAGAAAAATAAGGCTGAAAATGGAAAGATGGGGTAAAGGTGATACCTGTCTGAATGAGAAATGAATAAGAGGAAGATTAGAATCTAGGAAAGATCCTAAAACCCAACAGCGATGGAGATCTTGAAGAGAGAGAGAGAGAGCAGACGAAACTCAGGTGGGAAAGTGAGAAGAAAGGAGGAAAAAAGAGAGGGAAAGGGTTTTAACCCTCAAATTTTCTTGCAAGCGTACCAAGGCCCATCATAGCCTTAAGAGCCTAAAAGACCATAATCATTGCACTTGTCAAGCATGCTACCCACTTCAGTAGTTGACACTTGTCAAGGAAATGTTGGTGTGCAAGGAAGAATAGCCTTGGAATTTCATACCCCTTAGTCACCTATTTACATAGGTAACTAAAGAGGGGGTGATTGATATGCCCAAAGTGTACCCGACAGCTCGGAGGCACCAACTCGGCCAGCATGACGGCCAAGGTAACAAGGGATCAAGACTGATGATCAGTGATCTCGTCCAACATAAGGTCGGCTACGGCCGACGTTACTAGTTACCCTACAATCAGGCAATAACCGAGGTCTTCATAACTCATGGGGTCAGTTATCCATCAGGTCATCCACAGCCGACATCACATCTACCTCATACATCAACCTCTACTGGGCATCAGTCGAGGTCTACTAGGACTCGGGGGTTCAGCCACCCTCTAACAGAAGTATCGGCCTCAGTCGACGTCACAGTCAATGGCCGAGATAGAGAGTGTTACATGGTGAACCATCTGAGAAACCCTATCATCGGCCCAGGCCAAAGTTACAACTCTTCCGACCTAACCTCGGCCAGTTTACCTGGCCAAGGTCATCATGAATGACCTCGGATGAGGCAACAGTCAGGATTCATTAACCTCGTACTCTTCCGGGTCGAGGTTGTACCATTCAAGGGTGAGGCCGAGCATTTATAAGCATATGAAAGGATAAGAACACGTGGACAAAATCAGTTGTAACTAAATCAATCCCTTCACGTGGGAGAATATTTCATCATCATTCTCTACATGTGGCAGTAACAGATGTCTTCATTAGATTATCTAGATCAACACATACATGCTCATTGCATGAATTGGGGATACATTACACCCACCAAACACTATATATACTTGTCATCTCCTACCTTGAGAAGGGATCCAAAATTACAACCCTAGTTGAAACTCTGTCAGATTACACAGTAGAGAGAGAAAGCTTGAGAGATTGTATCCATGGCCATTAGTGCCTTATTTTAGTGATCTTATTCACTCACTTGCACAGTGGATGTAGGCCTAATTGGCTGAACCACTTATATATTGGTGTTCATCCTCTTCTCCTCGTCTCAATCTCTTATATTTAGTATATACTTAAGATGCCATTGTTATCACTAATTTGAGCTTACAAACACCTTGAAGGGTGGTGCTATTTCTAGCATCATCATTATGATTTTGGTTTCGGCATTATAATGGTGTTGTTCTTCATTGAAAAAGGAATTGATTAAACATTGTTTGAAGAATTTTGGTGGAGTGAATACTGAGAATTTCATGTTTGAATTTTTCTGGGGCGAAAACTTCATAGTTGAATTTGGTGTATCAAACGTGGTTCATTTTTCAATTTAGCTCACATATAATATCCTAATAACTTAAGCTTCACTTTCCCCACTTTGAAACTGGTTCAAAGTCAGGGGATGGAAATTCACCATTGGAGCTCTAAGCTCTAATGGACTTTTCTGATTTTAAGCTCCCAAACAGTATATACACTTTAGATATCTCATGTAAGCATATTTATACATTGTAAGAACGTGTAGAAACATAATCATAATGGAAAATTAAACAATAACACATAAAATAATAAAAATGCCAAAAACTCTCAATCTTCACATTGGGATTTCTCTCAACTGATGTGAATTTGAGTGGAGGGTGAAGAAGGTATTTATAGGGTTGAGCCAGGGGAGTTAATTGGTGGAGTTGGAGGTGAGTTTTGGGTTGTGGTTCACAAGTTCCAAGTTTAACTTCTTAGTGGCTTAAATGGGTATCACTTGTAAGGCACATGGTACAAGCCATGTTGATCACCCAATAGGTGCCGTATCACAGGGGTGAAAAGTGTAAACAAGTTATAGTTTTAAGTTGGGTCCTTGAAGAGTTTTTATGTATATTTTAAGGACTAAAATGTATTTAATTAAAGTTTAGGGGCTTTATGTAATTATGCAAATTTAAGAAGTTAAATTAGGTAATTTATGAAAAGTATAGATCCTTTGGTACATTGTTAGTGAAAAGTTAAGGTGTAATAAGCATAGGAATATGTCAGTTAAGATGATTTTAAGTAGAAGGGTATTTTGATAATTTTAGACAATGTAGGGATATTCTTTGGAATTTATTTAAATACCTGGGCTATTATGTAATTAAGAGTGGTTTGTTACAACTACAAAGGAAAAAATATTCCTTGCGTGAAAGACCACCATTGGCAAGAGCTGAAAAAATTAATAAGCGAAGAAAAGAAAATATTGCCAAGGACAATTTGTTTCTTTTGTTCTTCAAAAGTGTGATATCTTTAAAAAATGATATATTTATAATTTTAAGGGTGTTATAAGTTTAAGATCAATGGGTTTGCATAATGAGTCTTAGTTAATTCATCTTTAACATTACTGATTTGAAAAGTATCAATATTTTCTAGGTTAGTGTGTATTGTGCTTGTTTGTCCATTATGAGTTCACCTTATCTGTTATTATAAGGCTAAATCTTTGTTTGATAAAGTTAATGTAGTTGAATAGAAATCCTTGGACATATTTTAAATGATTGAATTATAATTCATTTGTTTTTAGTTCACACCCCTTCACTCCGTTTACCACATATTTGTTTAGACACATCGATATTATGCTAGTAGGGGAAACTTATATGTTTTGCGTCTGTTTGTGGTGTTTATACCTATATATACTTGTGTGCATCATTGGTACTTTTTCATATTTTTATATACGGTGTCTTTTGTTTTGAGTCTTTGCATTTGCACTTAATCCATATATGCTACATATTTTGTTTTAGCTTCAAGTGGTTTAAAATTAGTATGATATATAATCATATTGGTATCGTTTGTTTCTTGATATCATTGATATCTCATTTATGCATCAATTTAGTATGTTTAGTTCATAGTTTGGATTATTTGAGCTCGTGTTGTCGAGTTTTGTTTGTCATTACTCGTTGCACTTTACACCACTTTATGATATACTTTTTTTCCTTTATGCCTACCCATGCTTCATTTTAGAGGAGTAATGGTTTTATTATGCATCTTTATCTTTGTCTATTCCTAAATAAAATGGGAAAGAATTGGTATGTCAATCTTTGAAGCCTAGGGGAGATTTTTGCCTTAGGGGGAGATGTCCTAACTTAGGTAGATATTATTAGAAAAATGGGGAGGATTTATTCTTATATGAATTTAAATTGTGATATATTCCTTCTGCATTTGAAGGTTTGTTTAAGTGTGAGGGTTTGCAACGATGCAATCGAGTTTACACAAGAGAAAAGATACTCAATGTGAGTTTATACTTTTATTTTTGGTGTTGGGGATTGAGACTTTTAGATAGTTTGACGACCCATAGGTTTTTTATTTTGTATTTTTTCCCAGAATAGCCAAAGGGGGAGATTTGTAAGGACAACTTTTCGATAAAATCAATTTTTATGTAGTTTGACTTTATTCCGTGTTTGAACAAAGTTTTTGAGTCATAGGTTAGGACTTAAGTGTGTTTACCCTTTCAAACCTATAATGTGTTTTTTTAAGATGTAGCGGCTATGTCAGAAGTTCTACATTCATCATACCAAGTTTAGTGCCACGTTTTCATCTTCATCTTTCGAGGATCGCTCAGGTATGGATGCGTAATCTTTTGATACTTGGATATTTAGTTTTGGGTGTCGTTTTTAAAAAATCTTTTTAAACTATTTTAAAACTTGTTTTTGAAAAAAAAAATCCAAGTCGTTCTAATGACATCAACTATGTCGTTCGAACGAGATATTGAACCTCATTAGAACCAAGGATCTAGCGAAACTTCAAGCAAATATTTTTTAGTCTACACTAGTTTTTTGTTAGATATATCATTAGAATTTTGGTTCGAACGAGATTTACTACTTCGTTCGAATGAACTGGCGTAATTTTCAAAGTTGAGTTTTTCATTATCTTTTTCTTCCCTGTCTCATTTTTGAAAAACCTAGTTTGTGGAGCAATTGTTTTATTTGATACTTTTTCATGCTATATGAGTTCCCAAACTCTTCCAAAAAGCTCTCCATGTTTATATGACCTTTTATGATCAAGTTTTTCAAACCCAAGCCCTCTTTACACCCCATTCGTTTAAAGATCCCAGTTTCATCATAATATGTGCTTTGAGATCTTAGTTTATGGGCACCACCGTTTATTTTATTCATCTTGTTGAGAATCGTTTCATGAGGTGGACTCTATACACTATTTGTTGTTTACACACGATGGACTCCGTGATGTGGTGTTGCTTTGAAGAAGCGGTGGATTCTGTTTTCCAATCCGTGGACGATTGTTGAGCCTGTTCGGTGGATGCCGAAACATGTGTAGACTCACACATTATGGTTGTTTCGTGGCTAGACTCGTGTGTCTCACTATGGAGGGAAGGTTAAAGATCGAAGATGTGTCAAGGCCTGTGAGGGCATCGATTTGTTGTGTAAATCATCTGTCAACTTTTGTAATTCCTTATCATAGTGAATTTACATGTTGGGTCGTTTGATATTTTTTCCATTATGAGTTTTACCCGTACATCGGCATGTTGTGTGATTGATCTTATTTTATCTACTATCACCTATATGCATGCTTTAGGATAAAGATAAAATTGGTAAATATGTTTAATATAACAATTATTTAATCGAAGGTAAGTTGATTTGGGTTAAACTTGTTTTTATTGAACTTAAATTTGAGAAAAGTTAAAAATAGTGGTTTGTTTGTTTTTGTCCCTTTTTAATACGAAACCTATAGGACTATCAATGATGATCTAAACAATATGAAGTCGTTCATGATAACTGTCAAACAAGTCAATGGTGACAATATTGAATTTCTTCTTTGGCTTAATTATATGGTTCACAAACAATTAGGTTTTTACTATTTGTACAAAGATATCAAATGCACATTGAATCCTAACATCATTGATACCGGAAATGCTAAAGGGGTTCCTAAAAGAATTGAACAAATTTATGTGGTTGAACTAAAAAATTATGGTGTGTTTATTATGGAATTGATGTATCATTTCTTCTTTGAATACATATATAAGAACCACAAATAGTTCCTATCCTCTATAACAAAAAAAAATGCACATACTTCCACTCTAAAGATAGAAGTGAGTAGAAATCCCTACTAGGACATACAATATCTTCATAGTTAGAAAATAATGATAATTCCTATTACGAGGACTTCAACAACAAATGATTCATTTGTTAGAATATTTGTTATATTTGTACTGAAATCAATTACATATCGCAACATATTGTTAATTCTCGCCATCACATTTATATCCACATTTCGAAGTTTTATTATCTCAATGATATATTTTATAGTTACATTTCCTTTTTGAAGTTCGAATCTAAAATTTCATGTTTCAACTTTGTAATGCAATTGATAAACAAAATTCTAAAGCATTGAGATTTTGCATTAAATATCATTTTGCATTGCAAATTCGCAATGTGAAATATCATTGTGACATCACAATGAAAAACAGAAATGCGAAGTCGCAATGCAAAATGTCATCAGAAAGAAACCTAAAATATGAATCCTAAAACGCTACAACATATCATACATTGGTTTCCATTATTTGATGTAGCTGCAAGTAAATTTCCTTTGTATCTATTTTTTAAAAATGTACCATCTAGAAATATCATTTAGCGATAAAATTTAAAACCACCGATGCTTAGGCCAAAAGAAAAAAAAACCCTTTGAATCTCTTTGTTGACAAATTCCAAATTAAGTCAACAACACTTTAAAGATTTTTTGTCCTAACAGCATCAGTGTACCACCTAAGTTGATCAAATGTAAGGCAGGCATCATCATATGACTAGGTCCTTCCATTTTCAACACCTAACCAAGAATAATGATATGACCTTTATATTCCATAATTTAAGTTAAACTCTTGAATTACATCACAAGGTTTAGTCAAAGGTGTTGAATGTATTTTGTCCACAATCAACTCTGAAACTAGCATTGATGTTACCATATGATTCCATGTAGTGTACACAACATAACCAGACGTATGATCGCCATTAAATGTCCTCGTAAAAAAACATTACATTGTTCAATAATAGTATGAATTTTCCATTTACAATCAGTTTCGGCTTTCATTGAACACTTTGCAGTCACTCTAGTATATTTATTCTTTAAATAATCAAAATCAAAACCAAGTTCATTAGCGTACTTTCACAAATCCGTTCTGAATTGACTTGCACCGCCTTTAAATATCTCAGTAACTCCAACAATTAAATTATCCCATCCAGCTGAAATTAATGTCCTATTTTGTAACGCATTACGATTGGATTGCATATCTCTATCAATTTTAACATAGTGTAATTCATTATCAAATGAATTATAACCTTTATCAGTTTTGACTCAGTTTCGTGCCTATTAAGAATCAATGTTATATCAACAATATCCAAACCATTAGGGGATATATATATATATATATATATATATATATATATATATATATATATTCATGCATGTTCTCAATATCAATCTCATCATTTAGGATACAACGTGGATTACCTGAGACATCATAACTCATATAAAATTATGTTGATCTCAACTTCTCCCATTACACACGTATTTTTTAAACAAAATCTGCTCACGAACATGCTGTAGATTTCATTATAGCAACACTCATTTTACCATACTTGACAAAACATGTAATATAATTATTTTCCATCATTAACTTCTTAAGAAAGACTAAATTCTCAATATTCAAACAATAAGAAACCTAAACGACTCGTGATATTTAAAAAGGAAGAAGAGTTACGTACATAAGAAGATTTTTATAACCTAAAGAGATCCAAAAATGACATAAGTAATCTTTTACATTCCATAATTGAGTTGATCGTTGAATCCAAAAGGATATTGGATACGTGGATTGTCATTGAAATCACATGCATTTTGCAACTTGTTATTAACCGGTTTCCATGCAAAGGGTATTTTTGGCAACCTGCGTACTACAAAAATGTGTAAGGAGCCTTAGACTAAACATATTTTGAGACAAGGATAATAATTATACACATTTCATGCCAAGGGTGGATCACCTAATCGTGCTAATTGTAAACACCCACATCTTTATACATTTAAAAAATGTTCTTTCGCTACAAATATGGGTATTTACAACAAAATGCTTAGTTTAAGGAGTTTTTTACAAAAAAAAAATAGATTTCGTTTATTTATTTTATTTTGCAGTTAAGCATGCATACATACAAAAAATATAAAAAATAAACAATAACTCCAAATATAATATGTGGAGCACAATGTATCTTCAAAATTTGGTGCTAGGAATTATCTCGTAATATTCGGCTTTATTATTATTAGTTAATTAGAATATTAAGATCATCTCCAAACCGTTGAGAAAAATTCTCCAATGTTATTTTGCTGCACTAAGAGCATCACTAATGGTGATACTACAAGACAGACGGTTTAGTAGTTTTGCAAATTCTGATGGTTGCAATGGTGGGAAAAGAGTGACATAATTCGTGGTTGGATTTGTAGTCATTCTCAAAATTTAGAGAATGGATACAAATTCTGTAAAGAATTCCTTCGAACTACTGAAGTTCTTATGAATTCATACGAACTAATGAAGTTCGTAGGAAGCTATATTTCATGACATATATTAATATAATATAAATAAATGAATGCCAACGAGCTTCAGAAGTTCATAAGAAATCGAACAAACTAATGAAGTTCGTAGGAACCCTCCACCACTTTGCCCAAACTACTTGGGCAAAAAATAAATTGTTGATTCATAAGACAACTTTGCCTTTCATAAGGGTTGACCATTACGGATGATCTAAAAAAGGGCAATTTCTCCAATGCATTGGGCATACCCACACCTCCCTTTGTAGATATATTATGTGGACTCCCCGCGATAGTAATGCAGTGGGCTCAATTAACGGACACTTTCTTGTGTCTACAACTAGTTTTCTAAATTATCTACATGAAGCGACCAATTGCAACCAATCTTCATCTTGAATTCATAAACATAAGTTGTGAAACTTTAGCTATTTTTTAGTGAGATAATGTCTCCTTCGGTTGGGGATTCCCTTGATAGAATTCTTCACTAGTCATCAAGTGATGATTATGAAGAAAAAATATTCAACCTAATAACATTTTGAGTTCCTCAACCTTTAGAGATATAAGAGAAATAAAAGTGTTTAATTCATGGGATCTATAATAAGACGAAAGGTTGTCGATGGGTGATTGGAAGGGATAACACATACAATGAATTAAAGATAATTTTCATGTTGAGTTAACTTAGGATGCTAATATCTCCCGGCATCATTTCCTCATGCGGTTCTTCTTTTTCCTCCGTGTCCTTCAGGGAATATCTTCCTACGATAACCATCTTAAAAAGAAGCTAGATGCGTGGAAAATGGAGTTTTTCGGAATGCAAAAAATGATCGTGACTCTCAATATGCTCTCATACGAGTGCTTAGAGGATTCAATTAATGAGTTTGTATGAATTTTAGAGAGTGCACTGAGACAATGATGTAGTTTAACAACACGATGTACGTCGTGTATTCGAATCAATAATTAAGGATACCTATAGCCTAACCACCTAGGCTAACGAAATAATGTAACCGTGAACTACCTAACCCCACTTCGAAAAATATCCAACCGTACATGCACAAACAACAAGGTCTACCTACTAGTCTCATACCTAACAAGCAACCTACAAAACAAGGGTGGAAGTATAACTACTCCCAAAATCCCAACATTCTCGTGGTGCCAAAATATTAACACGAACAATCTTTACATAAATTATATTATTAATTTATCACTATAAATCTCCAATTAATCCTAATATTTTAATTCCATTCAAATCATGTTCATCTAATCATGCAATAATCAAGTTCTACCAAATAATCACGCAAGTTGTCAAATTCTATAATTTCAATACAAGTGATATTTTATAAATTAACACAAAATTCCATTTTAACATGCCCCTTAACAACGTTACACAACAGAAATTCTATTCCACAACTTACACGTCAATATCATGATTTTATGGGTCAAAACATTATTCTAAGTTCATATTTGAATTATAACATGCGAATCGTCTTACAAATCCACCGTAACCCAAGGCATTAATATAAACATGAGTTGTTTCAAGTGTTAATTTATATTTTTAGATTTAATAAAAGCAGCCCCGTATTTAGTTTCACTTTCCCTAATTAATTTTTAAAAAATGATTAATTAAGGATTAGGTAATATTTAAATCATACAACACTTAAGGTGAACAATAAAAGTACTCATACCGGATAAGAAGTAATTTCGAAATTCTGATTATACGGTTGTGATCCTCTCGTGAAAATATCAAAGATTCATTCTCAGTTGATCTTTGCGAAAACTTGATTTGGATGTTCAAAACTTAAGTTGAAACTTATTTTTAGTGGGATTTAGGTTTTGTAGAATACAGAAGAGAATAATTTAGGAGGCTTCAAATTTTTCAGATGAGTTAAAAGTGTTTGAAAAAGTCTAAACCTGAGCCATTTAAATATAGAACATTAAAAGAGTTGAAAACATACACAAACTTGTGACACCCCGCCTAATTAAATACTGGGCGATCACTCCTTTATTAAATTAAAATCAAGGTGAACAGTTGGTTCATTCTTAGCATCACTGTCGTAAAAATAAATTTTTCCAATTTAACACCCTAATTAATTAAGCTAAGTGCCAAAACCATTTTCATACATACTTTCCAAATTTTATTTAAAGAAAAATCATTTATTTTATTAACAACATTCAATAAGTAAGAATCACACCACATTAAATTCTGCAACATAATTCAATTAATTTAATACATTCGTTAATCGAATGTCAACATACGAAATTTAAAGTCACACATCCAACTGAATAACTCCCATAGTAACAATACTGGAAATAACTGAAATACCAATGTCCAATAACAACGGAATATTGAAAAGAGCTACACATGCCCAACTAGATGAAAGTACTAAGAGTGGATCAGAATGAACGAAGTCGTCTAATCAAGAGACCTGCAACTCCCACCTAAGCTGCAGCGCGTTCCTTCCAAGAGATCCTAAGCAAGACGCCCTTGTGGCTGGGCACCTGTAATACATACATATATATACAAGAGAGAGAGAGGGAGAGAAAACGGGTCAGAGCCCGATAGTGTATATGATTTTAAAAATTGTTTAGCAAGTATTTAAATTGATACACGCCAATGCAACAACATATTAGTGCGTCAGTCTCTTGAGAAATTCTCACCTCTCTTCTAATGAGCACACCTATCGCACTAACCTTCCCAGTGGCCTAACTCATCATATATCACGCTATCCTTTCCCAATGGTTTAACTAATCTTAAATTATTCGCAGGATTCAAAATTTGACGATTCAATTGTTTGAAAAGAATATTTCAATTAGTAACCAAAGTTCTCATTTTAACTTCATTAATCAATAAAGTTTTCTAGTGTCATATTATACTATCTCAAAACAAGTATTTACAATTTGAGTCAACAACTATGTCCTACATATCAAATCACGATAGGCAGTTCCATATTACAGAATTTCATATATATATTAACCACTCGTAAAATATATATATATATATAATAACAGCACCCCAAAATAAAACTATGGTGCGGGCATACTCTACTATCCAATCCTCGTATCACTCGTACTAAGGGAATACAAATTCGGAATCACTCTCGAACTGTATTAACACATACTCAAACAATATTGAGGCGAAGCATAGATTCCAAGTCTCTAAGAGGATGGCATATGTCTGCGTCTCTTAGGACCGTCCGAACTATCACTGCGATAGCTTGTACCAAGGATATCTACACACAAAGAATATGAGGCGAAGCATAGATTCCAAGTCTCTAAGAGGAAAGCACATACCCGCATCTCTTAGGACCGTCCGAACTATCATTCCGATAGCCTATACCAAGAATATCTATCTTCTAGGGTACGAGTCAATATCCCCCATAAGGCAACACAGGATAAGATCGTCCCAGCGCGGCAACCTCAGGGATAGCAAGTAGCGTGGGCATGATTTTCACACATAGATAGTATATGCATACACAATCATATAACTATACTAATATTACCATATCAATAATGGGTATATTATCAATTCCCATAATTACGACATTCGTATTTATTTCTCATTATTTAGTTATCACGTATAACCATTCACATCATATTTTAATTTGAGGAACTTTTCCACTTACTACATAACGCTCATGGATTCTATCCTCCCAAGTATAAAATTCAGTAGGTATACACATTTGTCCCAAAGTAACTCTTCTTACGTATCTCTCTCTTTAAATCATAAATTCATCGACCCTTATGTAATTATCCCAAAATATAATCTTTGCCCGACATCAAGGGTCCCAAAATCTATTCACATGTCTTACTAGTCTTCTCTATCTCCCAAAACATTTTATTAAGGATGTCCAAGAATTATCTTACGATAAATTGAATTTAACTCATTTAAAAAGGGAAATAGGGGTCTACCAGGAGGGGTCGATCGATCGAGTTCTGGGGCTCGATCGATCAAAGCTCTGGGCTCGATCGATCGATCAAGCAGGTCTGCAAAATCTGCAGAATTGCAGTTACGGGTTTCATCTCCAAACTTACACCAATTCCATATTTTCTAATCCCAATCGCCCCAGAATTTATACTACTAACCTTATATCATCATATCAGGTATTTTCAACGTAAAACATGTCAATTTACATCACTAACATGGATTAATCAAGCCATAATTTATTTAAAACTCAAGAACCCTAAAAATCTCTAACTCATATTTCTAATCTGTTTTATCCCAGAATATCCTTCTTATTTACACCAAAATTTCGTGGGTTATTTGTCTACATCACAAGACGCTTTTTAGAATAACGTTTAAGTCTTTACTACATGCAAATTCCTATCACAATTTGGGTTTTCTTCCATATATTTCATCCCTAATCATTCCTAAACAAATATGGAAATTGCACCAACAAAAATAGCAAGATAAACACTTGCCTAGGATTTTTGGTGTTCTGATTTGCAGATGTTTTTGGTGTGGTACGTAGCCCGTTGCGCGATCTACGCGTTGGTGGTGGTGGCGGTGCAAACCGTTGAGTTTTGGGCCTTGAATTTGCCTTGAGAGCTCTCTCCTTCCTCTCCTATGGCCGTCACTTGTGTTTAGAGTTTCTAACCCTAGAAGGTAACCTAGGTATCTGATATAATTCTTCTAATTTTCGTGGGTTTAATTACCCAAAAATGTAAAATGAACAAAATGCCCTTTCGGGGTACTAATTAGGCCTAAAAATGCCCCGAGACCCAAACTAAACCCCCGGGTACACTTTTCTGACTATCTCGACCCTTCCGGACGCGTTGGCGCATTCAAAATGACCATATGAACAACTTATAAAATATTCACTTTTTATTTATCAATAATTAGTCTCGACGCGACACGGGCGCGTCCCAACTCAAATTTCTCAAAATTGTCATTTTATTCACTCGTGACATTCAATATAATCAATATCATACATTACTTTGCTCAATAGTAATATTCAACAAATTTCCCATAATTACTAACTCTCGTCACGTTAATAATTATAACATAATTAATTTCCGAATTTTTATTAAATAATTAACTCACATTAAATTTAATAAATCACCAAATTAATATAACATAAAAATACGGGGTATTACATACTTCCCCCCTAATAACAGAATTTTGTCCCGAAATTCGGAAAATAAGGCATACCTGGTAAGAACAAATCTGGATATCTCTCGTCAGTACGCAAACTATCTACATAGTACGGCGCTCAATCATTATAGATTTTTCCTCACGGCAACATTGTTTTACATTCTCATTGGAGACACTTCCCATTGTGCTCCCAACTGACAACATTTGAATAGGTTACGTCTATACGTTATAAATTCCATTATCTCACTATCATTAGGAGGCCGCACCTCACTACATGACAACTACTCGAATTTATTCATACACAAAATTCTCATTCTGAGAAGATCATACGAACATTTGACCACTCCTGACTGCCTAAAACAATCGTGGAATTCCACCATAGACATCGGTTATTTTCTCGACCGATCAAAAATTCTGATTATCTACTCTCCTCTAAACATACGTAAGGAGAATAGTCGAGGTTCTTCCATAGCAAAACCTTAATAAGTACCTCGTACGCGACAAACAGGTACGAGTGTTTCTACAGAGCATGCTTGAAATCATCGTACCAAGATTCCACAATTTCTTTCACGAGGTTCCACTAATCTTTAATCGCTATGCGCTTATTCCCTGGCTAAGGGTGATACATCATATTTGAAACGAAATCTTATCTCCGCTGGTTCCTGAAATCCCATATCAAAGGTGGGATTTACCAATCTCATCCTGATTCAGAAATTTATACTGCGTCGGACCATGCACTGGCGCGATCCTTCCTTTCAAAGGAAGTCTGGGGCATACTAGTTAATATTTTAAGCCAACCCAAAGGAATATAAATCACTTCCTTCTCGGAGACTTAATTCACATGTTCGGGATAAACCCTTGATCTTGTTTTGAGGATGTCAACCCATCCAAGAACTTTACCGACTTTACCAACCTCTTCCAATTTCAGGAATTTTCGATAAACACAAAATTCTTTGGTTGATTCTTCTCTTTCAACCAAACCTTACCTATGGGAAGTGCATGTAGAGACTACTCACTACGTCTCGCTAAACATCGATTCTTCCCTTGAAATGTCTCACATTAAATGACACGTAATACTCCATTTCCTTCCTTTGTGTATGCCGAAAGTTCCGACCGGTGCTCTTTTCCTCCACGAAGCGCACTTCTGAATTCTTTACACCATACTAACATCATCACTCTTTGCATGTGCCAGTTCGCTCTCACACTTTTTTAGATTTCTACTCTATTTAAGGGATACCCTTTCTTAAATGGCCTCCAACCGCCTTCCCGTCAAATTAGGTTGTGCTATTCTAATTTCACACTTGCGTATGGATTATCGCCCCTCATGTGGAGTTTAATCCACTCTATCACGTCCACTTCGTTATGTTCACGCCCCTTCATCTCGGACGAGTTTTAACATCAGTTAACCAGGATGTCGACACACCCTATAAATCGTGCATGCTAGCGTAAGCATCACATACGCTCCATACTAATAAACAAATTCTTTGTTTTCCCTGGTGCTTGCAGCGTGATTACAACATTTTAATCACAAAAAAAAAATCAAAATTTTAAATCTTCCTTATTATCATTCCGCCCCCTTAACTCGTGGTGACAAAGCAAAACTTTCAATGCTATCTTACCACACAACCGGCTCCACTGGCTTTAAATCAAAATTTAACTTCCCACTTAAAGGTATAATTACTTGATCCGCTTTCGATTGGGGTTCCGAACTCATGGAATAGTGACCAAACGTCTCCCTATTTCCAGCCTCACACTAAGTTTCATGCGTGGGATGTCTCGCAAAGCGAAATCCAAACAAGGAACCCTCCCGGTACACTACTGCCTAGTATTGTCGTTTATCGAGATCCGTTAGGTCTCCCGTCCATAGCATTTACCCTTTTATTCCGTCTCTTGACAGAAAAGTTATAATTTCTCCCGTAATTATGCTTAACAAAGAATGTTTCACTAATTGCACTATTGTTCAGTATAGGTTGGTGGTAATAGCATTCCATAAACCTCGAATACATATAATCAGAATTCTCAAAATTCCTTTCCCTAATAATAGGGGTATAAATATTATTCCCCACATTTCTAAAGGATAAATATAACAATATGCACTCTTCCTATCACTAAGTTCGGAGTGCCAAACATAATACTGCGTCAAATCTTTTCGCTCAACGGTAAGTCCCGATACATACCAAATCATACTGACAAAGTCTATACATACATTGGCATCGAATATCTCGAGCCCACTATCTCCTCCGAAGTCTCTAGGATAGATAATATAGGTGCGAGTCCAACCTCCTTACAGGTAAAGCTCGCCACAACAAAACATGCTGCACTAATGCAACTACTCCGATAGCCTTGTAATAAATGCCCACTATCGTACTAACCATTTCTATAACGTTTTAACAAAGATAATATCATACTCGTGTATTGCATCACTACAACGAGTAACTTCAATAAAGTATGAAACACTGTTAATGTACTCATTCATCCTCCGCGGATAGCACTAAAGAAAAATCCCGCTACACTAGGGAAAAATATTCACATAATGGTAACATTTTATAATTATATGCATTAAGCTCGTCTCACATGCTAATCTAGCAATGAACAAAATATGGTGATTCGCTCGTATAATTTAAACACGCCGCATCCTCTAAGGATACAACTTATACTTCCATCCTGGCAATCGTCTTGGCTGCAGAATGGTTTTCGGATGTAACACGTTTGCCCAATCCAAAACAAAATTATTTTAATCGTTGCCTTACTAGGCACCGTATTCCTGTCCTTTTTCTCATTTTGGAACATATTATCGTGAGCAATCTCGCTCCGCACAAAATACCTCAACACTTAATCCACTTACCATTTGAAATACATTCGAAAGCTCACGAACTACTGGAATTGAATTTATGAGAATTATAATTTCTTTAGAGGTATCCTCCTTTATATAAATAAAATATAGGTGAAAGGTCCCCCTTCTGGGTGAGGTATTGCCACTCAAGCATTTCTTGCCCCAAAAATGGTAAAGACATTACTCTCACCAAACCAATCTATCATGGCTCTATAAGCTGCGAGCCAATCCATACGAATAATATTGCGTTTTCATGCATATTTAATACTAAAATGTTTTGCTAGTAATATTAAGCTACCAACCTCTACTCCCACTCCCCGGCATGTAAAGAAACTAAGCGACCCACTCTCCAATGGTGAGTCTACACACGTCACTGTGCCCACTGCTTTGGCTAACAACCCTAAGGCCTTCGCAAAATGTATAGCTATAAAACAATGCGTCGCCCCATTATCCAATAAAACTCGACTCATAGTACCATGGATAGGAAACATACCTCTTTTCTCGGTTGGGGCCTGAGATGCTGCTATCTGGTGGACGTTACAGACACGTCCATACTGTAACTGCCTCTGCTGAACTGAGGTTGTTGGAAAGGGTGGTGGAGTTGGCTTCTGGGTTTTATTACTATCACCTTCCTGCCGTGGGGCCCTATTCTTCTCTGGGCAATCCTGACGCTTATGGCCATTTCTGCCACATTGGAAGCACCTTCCTCGAAACTGCTTCACTGCACCACGTTGTTGACTAGTCTCGCTTTTTCCCTGGTCTTGTTGCCCTTGGTGGGAAATTTGCGCGAAAACTATGTCAGGTTGAGGACAATCCCTCCACTTGTGACCCGGCTTTACACATATATAGCAGAGTCCCGAAAGTTCTTGCTGGTTGATCTGAAGTTCCTTTTTAGACTGGTCCAGACAAGTTTGACGTTCATGACCGTCCATTCCACTTCTGAAACACTCCTTCGTGACTTCACTCGGACCCTGGCTTTGTTGACCCTGACGCCTTTGGGTTTCCCCGCACAATTTGTTACCTTCGTGACTTTTACGGGCCTGAGGAGCTTGTTGTTGTGATTTTTGTGTCTTCACACACTTGTTATTTCCAATCATGACAGACTGACTGTACTCTCTAGATCTTTTGCCCCCCATGAGCTGTGTGCTACGTTCTTGATACTGCAAGACCGCAGTGGTAACTGCCTGTGCCACAATACCTGCTAACTCGGCGATTGATATTCTCTCTGGAGATACCTGAGGTGTGAGTCGATCTTGCTCGTTGACTCCCCTAACCGTTTTAGCTAGTTCTTCTTGACAATCCATCTGAAAATTTAAATAAATTTGGATGAGTTCACCATTCATGTAAGCAAATCGCAGAATCACGAGTTCCCAAAGTATAGAGATTAACACAACATTCTTAGTATTAGGGCTCTATATCAAATAAAGCAACGCTGAAAGCATAATAAGCCGTACAGATCCTAAGGACACTAGAACCTGACGCTCTGATACCACTTGTGACACTCCGC
The DNA here is from genome assembly GCA_949130495.1 of Sambucus nigra. Classification (NCBI taxonomy): domain Eukaryota; kingdom Viridiplantae; phylum Streptophyta; class Magnoliopsida; order Dipsacales; family Adoxaceae; genus Sambucus; species Sambucus nigra. Next base: position 651,922,396 of record OX422208.1, read on the forward strand.
CTAATTAAATACCGGGCGATCACTCCTTTATTAAATTAAAATCAAGGTGAACAGTTGGTTCATTCTTAGCATCACTGTCGTAAAAAAAAATCCAATTTAACACCCTAATTAATTAAGCTAAGTGTCAAAACCATTTTCATACATACTTTTCAAATTTTATTTAAAGAAAAATCATTTATTTTATTAACAACATTCAATAAGTAAGAATCACACCACATTAAATTCTGCAACATAATTCAATTAATTTAATACATTCGTTAATCGAATGTCAACATACGAAATTTAAAGTCACACATCCAACTGAATAAATCCCATAGTAACAATACTGGAAATAACTGAAATACCAATGTCCAATAACAACGGAATATTGAAAAGAGCTACACATGCCCAACTAGATGAAAGTACTAAGAGTGGATCAGAATGAACGAAGTCGTCTAATCAAGAGACCTGCAACTCCCACCTAAGCTGCAGCGCGTTCCTTCCAAGAGATCCTAAGCAAGACGCCCTTGTGGCTGGGCACCTGTAATACATACATATATATACAAGAGAGAGAGAGGGAGAGAAAACGGGTCAGAGCCCGATAGTGTATATGATTTTAAAAATTGTTTAGCAAGTATTTAAATTGATACACGCCAATGCAACAACATATTAGTGCGTCAGTCTCTTGAGAAATTCTCACCTCTCTTCTAATGAGCACACCTATCGCACTAACCTTCCCAGTGGCCTAACTCATCATATATCACGCTATCCTTTTCCAATGGTTTAACTAATCTTAAATTATTCGCAGGATTCAAAATTTGACGATTCAATTGTTTGAAAAGAATATTTCAATTAGTAACCAAAGTTCTCATTTTAACTTCATTAATCAATAAAGTTTTCTAGTGTCATATTATACTATCTCAAAACAAGTATTTACAATTTGAGTCAACAACTATGTCCTACATATCAAATCACGGTAGGCAGTTCCATATTACAGAATTTCATATATATATTAACCACTCGTAAAATATATATATATATATATATATATATATATATATATATATATATATATATATATATATATATATAATAACAGCACCCCAAAATAAAACTATGGTGCGGGCATACTCTACTATCCAATCCCCGTATCACTCGTACTAAGGGAATACAAATTCGGAATCACTCTCGAACTGTATTAACACATACTCAAACAATATTGAGGCGAATCATAGATTCCAAGTCTCTAAGAGGATGGCATATGTCTGCGTCTCTTAGGACCGTCCGAACTATCACTGCGATAGCCTGTATCAAGGATATCTACACACAAACAATATGAGGCGAAGCATAGATTCCAAGTCTCTAAGAGGAAAGCACATACCCGCATCTCTTAGGACCGTTCGAACTATCATTCCGATAGTCTGTACCAAGGATATCTATCTTCTAGGGTACGAGTCAATATCCCCCATAAGGCAACACATGATAAGATCGTCCCAGCGCGACAACCTCAGGGATAGCAAGTAGCGTGGGCATGATTTTCACACATAGATAGTATATGCATACACAATCATATAACTATACTAATATTACCATATCAATAATGGGTATATTCTCAATTTCCATAATTACGACATTCGTATTTATTTCTCATTATTTAGTTATCACGTATAACCATTCACATCTTATTTTAATTTGAGAAACTTTTCCACTTACTACATAACGCTCATGGATTCTATCGTCCAAAGTATAAAATTCAGTAGGTATACACATTTGTCCCAAAGTAACTCTTCTTACGTATCTCTCTCTTTAAATCATAAATTCACCGACCCTTATGTAATTATCCCAAAATATAATATTTGCCCGACATCAAGGGTCCCAAAATCTATTCACATGTCCTACTGGTCTTCCCTATCTCCCAAAATATTTTATTAAGGATGTCCAAGAATTATCTTACAATAAATTGAATTTAACTCATTTAAAAAAGGAAATAGGGGTCTGCTAGGAGGGGTCGATCGATCGAGATCTGGGGCTCGATCGATCGAAGCTCTGGGCTTGATCGATCGATCAAGCAGGTCTGCGAAATCTGCAGAATTGCATTTACAGGTTTCATCTCCAAACTTACACCAATTCCATATTTTCTAATCCCAATCACCCCAGAATTTATACTACTAACCTTATATCATCATATCAGGTATTTTCAACGTAAAACATGTCAATTTACATCACTAACATGGATTAATCAAGCCATAATTTATTTAAAACTCAAGAACCCTAAAAATCTCTAACTCATGTTTCTAATCTGTTTTATCCCAGAATTTCCTTCTTATTTACACCAAAATTTTGTGGGTTATCTGTCTACATCACAAGAGGCTTCTAGAATAACGTTTAAGTCTTTACTACATGCAAATTCCTATCACAATTTGGGTTTTCTTCCATATATTTCATCCCTACTCATTCCTAAACTAATATGGAAATTGCACCAACGAAAATATCAAGATAAACACTTGCCTGGGATTTTTGGTGTTATGGTTTTCATATGTTTTTGGTGTGGTTGCGTAGCCCGTTGCGCGATCTACGCGTTGGTGGTGGTGGCGGTGCAAACCGTTGAGTTTTGGGCCTTGAATTTGCCTTGAGAGCTCTCTCCTTCCTCTCCTATGGCCGTCACTTGTGTTTAGAGTTTCTAACCCTAGAAGGTAACCTAGGTATCTGATATAACTCTTCTAATTTTCGTGGGTTTAATTACCCAAAAATGTAAAATGACCAAAATGTCCTTCCGGGGTACTAATTAGGCCTAAAAACGCCCCGAGATCCAAACTAAACCCCCGGGTACACTTTTCTGACTATCTCGACCCTTCCGGACGCGTTGGCGCATTCAAAATGACCATATGAACAACTTATAAAATATTCACTTTTTATTTATCAATAATTAGTCCCGACGTGACACGGGCGCGTCCCAACTCAAATTTCCCAAAATTATCATTTTATTCACTCGTGACATCCAATATAATCAATATCGTATATTACTTTGCTCAATAGTAATATTCAACAAATTTTCCATAATTACTAACTCTCGTCACGTTAATAATTATAACATAATTAATTTCCGGATTTTTATTAAATAATTAACTCACATTAAATTTAATAAATCCCCAAATTAATATAACATAAAAATACGGGGTATTACAAAACTCTTAACTAAACCAACCCGCCACTCTGCCCCGGTGCGAATCAATTCGCCCCCAATGCCGAATTGATTCGGCTCCTGAGCAGAGCCTATATCTACCAATTTAAATAAAAATTTAGAAAATTTCAATTTTCCCTTATTTCTTATATATCAAAAAGAACATTTTTAAATATAAAAATTAATTAATTTAAATAAAAATATTTTTTATATTTTTTATTTATAAAAAAATGTATAATTTACGGTCCAAAATCATAGGGTGTTACATTCTCCCCCACTAATACAAAAAATTTCGTCCTCGAAATTTGACGAAGCGTAAACATAAAACGTAAAGTCGCTCAAATAAAATAATGCTCACATATGCCTACCCATCGAATACCACGATTGGACGCCCACACACCCAATCGTGCGCGCACGTACCCCACGAACAAAAGTACAATATATATCTTAATTGTATGTATGTATGAATATATATAAGCATTACTATAAAAATAAGGGCGTATCACGTTCTCCCACGAATCACCACTCGATTCTATCTCCAAAAGATATCACAACCCTTAAGTCCTCAAATCAAATCCCATCACCACATACCTAACATTTATACTAACGATCTTAAAAATAGATCTCGTCTCTAAAATCAAATCTAAGTATCATCACATCAAGATTTCTATTTCTAACCTCAATGCCTATAACGGCCTTAACACACAATACCATATCTCCAAGAAACACAACTAACACGTATGCTAGACACAATACCTTAGATAGAACAAATCAACAAGGGAAGTCAAGAATCAGTAACATGAAAGCTATAATAGACTTAAAACCTATGAGACCTAAGATCATGCTCTAATACCAATTGTGACACCCCGCCTATTTTGACGTTAGAGGTGGCCAATTCTCACTACCAAACTATGTCGAGGGCCAAAATTAAAATACCAATCTTACCATCTGACAGAAATATGAAACATTAATAAGTTTTTCACAAGATATGATCCGAAATTAAATCCAACGAATATAAACATAAATTATTTCCATCACCATGCTAACTCCATAATAAAAGTCAACTCCAAAAGATAAATTAATACTTAAATGATACTATCCAACTGTAACTCCAACTGAAAAGAAAATGTAAACAACTGTGGAACTGAAGGGCCCACCAAATCCATAAACAATTGTCTCATAAATTAAACGATGGAATGGAAAATCTAAACTACTAAAGCAAATAAAAATAGGACTCCAGTTGCACTCCATGAATCTATACAGCTACTCCAGCAACAATACCTGAAATGTTAATCAATCGAATGGATCGAGCCCACCGCAGAAATACAAGTTACTCCTCCCAATTAGGATCCGTAAAACCAGACATAAGCATCATACGAGATAAATATTACAATGGAGTATTTTAAATTACCCTAGATAAAAATATGCGCATAAAATAAAACAATACTATTGTGACAACCCGCTATCCGAAATAAAGGGTGGCCAGCCCTATACCCCGATAAAATAGGAAATCATGGATAATATCATCCTCAGCATCACGACAATATACAAAGTATAAGGAATAACCAGTCTATATCCCAGAAAACGGGTTATCAAAAACTTTGATTTGAAATAAAAAGAAAAGCATTTTCAACAACCCATAATAGAAATAGAGGGTGGAAACCCCCACAAGCGCATATAAGAAATCCCGAAAGATACAAAGGACCGAATAAAACGTCGGTCTAAAACCATCCATACAACATACATATAGTACCAAGTGTTACATAATAAATTCATTATACAATTACAACTGTTTGGGCAACAAGCCCGAATGAACCGAACATAACTAGAAACATAAACAGAGGCGTCTACGCAAAATCCCGTGAAACCCGCACAGTGTCACGGCTCCTCAAAACATGCGGAAGGGAAATGTCATTACTGGCGACCGTGCGGCGGAACACCTGAACAGATCATATAGATATACATATACAACAAGAAAGGAAAACCGGTCAGGGCCGGGTATATGTGATCAATAGATAAATGACAAGCATGATAATGATGCACAATTAAGCATGGATGATAGTCTAGCATGTTAACAGCATATAAGGAACTGAAACTGGTGAAGGACTACATAGAGTGAGATTCATTTAAAACAGAATTAAAATTGCTTATGAGCCTTTATCATCATTAATCATATTTCAATTTAAATATTCATTTTCCATTCCTTAACAGGAATATAATGGTCATCATGTGCTCTATATGGAACTAATCTCAATAACATGCTCTTTGCGGCATAATTTTGCTCTTTAAGGCATTAATGTTCCATCGAGTCCAACTCGATAATCAGAAAAGTCATAAATGTAAATATAATGCTTCTAAGACCGCCTATCCGGGTTTCCCCACTGAGCGCGTCCCTAAATAACCATCATCTTCCAGGGCCTAACATAAGACAACCTGGGATCCTATCGAAAGCGTCGGGAAGCGGCCATGAGCCTGCGTGGTAGCCAAGACCACACCCGGAATCTCCCTACCCCCGCAGAAAATATACAACCATAAGCGCTCCCATGGCCTAGGACTATATCCACCCTGCATTCGTTAGCCAGGGGGCTTCACCTATCGTGCGGACTTCCCTTAAGATGGTATTTAGAGAGGTGTGTAACATCCATTTTATTAATTCCCATTACATGATTAGTAAATTATCATTTACCTTATCAATTTCTCATTTTAATTGAATGTATAAGCTAATTCGGGACTAAGTATAAGTGGTGCCGACATAGCATCCTCAAAAGGAATTTAGACTCCAAAGTTATCCCCAAAGCCTCCGTTGGCTTTAATATGAACCATCAAGTCTCATCTAACTCGAGTTGAATTCTAAAGTCTCCAAATTGACCTCAATAGATTCTAGACCGATATAAAACTACAAGACAAAAGTGATGCCTAAACATCACCTTAAATTCCCCCCCTTGAATGAATCCTAGGTGAACCCTTCCGAGTCTAGGATGTCGTCCCAACTCAACTAGAACTCTAAACCCTATGTTTACTTCATTTAAGAAGGTCCCTAATCAATAATCCTAAAGAAAAGGGCTAAAAAATGAAAAAGAAAAATTTTGAAAAGTGCAGGGCTACCGAATCGATTCGCCCCCTTGGCCGAATCGATTCGGCCAGAAAGTTTGAGATTCTGCATAATAGCCGAATCGATTCGCTCAGAGGGCCGATCGATTCGGACTGAAAATCTGGGATTCTGCATAACTACCGAATCGATTCGGATGGATTTCGAATCGATTCGGTTCACAAGACCTGGGCACTAGACCTAACCGAATCGATTCGCCCAGGGGGCCGAATCGATTCGGGCCTGCGATTTCGCCAAGAAATGGCTATGGAGTCTTGGACTCCATTTCCTACCCAAACTCCAATATCTCCAAACCAAACTCATATACTAACACTATAAGAACATCAAAGATGCTATTGATCATCTTAAAACCTCATGAATCAACTTAGAGTGAATCAAAACCCAAAATATACATAAGAAAACCCTAAGTTTTCTAAACTAAAATCAATACACCATTATCATAACACATCATCTATCTCAAGACACAATTTGCAAGTAAAACTTGCCTTGATTCAGCAAATATGCAGATTCCTTGGTGTAGTAGCAATCTCTCTCTCAATCTCCAAAGCTTTCTCTCTTCACTTCTCTTACTCTCTTAGGTTTAGGAAGGGATTTTGGGGAAATTAGAAGACTTAATAGGCTTAAGTCGTGACTTAAGGTAAATGCCCCACTTAATTAACCAAAAGTGCGATAAAATAATACGCAATAGCATAATTAAGGCACAACCAGTCAAAAATGCCCAAAACTACAAAATATAATATGGTACATTATTTGACTATTTCGCACATTCTGGAATCAACTGCAACCTCCAAATTATCATTTGGACATTTTAAAATTCAATTTAGGTTCCGGTCTCATAATTAAGTCAAATATCATTTTATTTTCAGATGATATTAATAAGCATGACATAGCAATATTTTCCCACAATTATGATATGCATGCAACCTCATAATAAATATCAATTTTCTACATTGAATTAATCATTCAAATCATAACCCAACACTGGTCTCTAATTACTATACTAAGTAATTATTATAAAATACGGTCTCATAAGCGAGGGTTATTACATACTCCCCCCCTTATGAGGGAATTTTGCCCCCAAAATTCAGGCGTACCTCATGAGAAAAGATGTGGATATTTCTCCCGCATCTCATCCTCGCATTCCCAAGTTGATTTTCTTGCATGATGATGACTCCAATGAACTCTCACTAGGGGCACCACACGAGATCTCAACTTTCGCTCCCCAAACTCAAGGATAGCAACCGGTTGTTCTTCGTAAGAAACATCGGGCTGCAACTCGATATCTTCGAAAGGAATGTGCCAAAGGGAACCTTCACACCTTCTGTACTTCTTCAAAGAAGAGACGTGGAAAACATCATGGATTTGTTGTAAAGGTTCCGGCAAGGCAAGTTGGTATGCTACGGGACCAACCTTTGTAATCACCGGGAAAGGTCCAACAAAGCAGGGTGCAAGCTTTCCTTTCTTCCCAAAACGTTTAATACCCTTCATTGGGGACACTCGCACTAACACTTGGTCTCCAACTTCCAATTCCATATGTCTCCTACCCGCATCGGCATAACTCTTTTGACGATCTTGGGCTATCCGTATGCGATTTCGAATAAGCTCAATTTTTGAAGAAGTATCTTGGATCATTTCAGGTCCAAGGAACTTATTATCACCCACTTCCAACCAACAAGCGGGTGATCTACAAGGCCTGCCATACAGAGCTTCATAAGGTGCCATTCCGATAGTAAATTGGTATGAGTTGTTATAAGCAAACTCAACCAACGGAAGGTATTGTTCCCAACTGCCTTTAAAGTTGAGTATGCACATACGAAGCATATCCTCCAACATCTGGTTTACCCTTTCGGTCTGACCGTCTGTTTGAGGATGATAGGAAGAGCTTAACTTCAATTTAGTCCCCATAGCTCCCTGGAAACTCTGCCAAAAGTGGGACACGAATATTTTATCTCGGTCGGAGACAATATTCAAAGGTACCCCGTGGAGTCTGACGATCTCCTCAATGAACAACTGGGCATAACGAGCGGTATCATAATCGGTGCGCACAGGTAAGAAGTGTGCCGACTTAGTCAAACGGTCGACAATCACCCAAATTGAGTCATGACCCTTTTGCGATCTAGGCAAGCTCATAACAAAGTCCATCGAAATGCTCTCCCATTTCCACACGGGAATCTCGAGCGGTTGTAGCAAACCCGTCGGCCGCTGGTGGTCAATCTTAACCAACTGAAAAGTAGTGCATTGAGACACAAACTTTGAGATATCCCTCTTCATACCCGCCCACCAATACAAATGACGCATATCTTGGTACATCTTGTCCCCGCCTGGATGTACCGCGAACTTGGACCCGTGGGATTCCGCCATCACTGCACGTCTCAAATCCCCATCATCGGGAACCACAAGTCTTCCATGGAAGCGTAGTCCACCCTCAGAGCCTATTGAGTACGACTCCGCTCCCTCAGACAACAACTGGCGTGTATGATCTTGACAAACCTTATCTCTCTTCTGAGCTTCCACAATCTTTGCTATAATCGTGGGAGTAACCGTCATCACTGAAAGGAATGCTCTCACTCCGGCATCCTCCAGGCTGAGTTCTTTCCACTTAGCTTTCCACACCTCAGCTAAGTCTCCATCAGGCTTTCTACTCAAGGCATCTGCTACCACATTCGCCTTCCCGGGGTGGTAATGAATATCAAATTGGTAGTCTTTCACAAACTCCAACCAACGGCGCTGGCGCATGTTCAAATCCTTTTGGGAGAATAAGTACTGCAGCGATTTGTGGTCGGTGAAAAGACTAAACTTTTCCCCCAAGAGGTAATGCCTCCATATCTTCAAGGCAAATACAACGGCGGCGAATTCCAAGTCATGTACCGGATAGTTCCTCTCGTGAGGCTTCAACTTACGAGAAGCGTATGCAATGGGTTGCCTCTCTTGTTGAAGAACACCTCCTAACCCCAGAAGAGATGCATCGGTGAAGACGAGATATTCCAACCCCGGCTTTGGCAATGCCAGGACTGGAGCGAAAGTCAGTCTATCCTTGAGTTCATCGAAAGCCGCTTGACATGAACTGTCCCAAACAAATCTTACTCCTTTTCGGGTCAAATTCGTCAATGGGCTAGCAACCTTAAAAAAGCCCTTAATGAATCGACGGTAATAACCCGCCAAGCCCAAAAAACTACGAACTTCAGTGGGCGTCGTGGGCTGACCCCACTCCTTTACCGCGATCACCTTACTCGGATCCACAGACACGCCTAGGGACGACACCACATGCCCCAAAAATTGAACTTCCTTCAACCAGAAGCCACACTTCTCAAACTTTGCATACAATTGGTGATCCCTCAATCTCTGCAGGACCAACCGCAAGTGAGCAGCGTGATCCGACTCTGTCTGAGAATAGACTAGGATGTCATCAATAAATACAATGACAAACTGGTCAAGAAAATCCCGGAATACCCTATTCATAAGGTCCATAAACACTGCAGGGGCATTGGTTAGCCCGAAGGGCATAACCAAGAACTCATAAGATCCATAACGGGTCAAAAAGGCCGTCTTGGACACATCTTGCTCTCGTATCCTCAATTGGTGATACCCCGTCCTCAGGTCGATCTTGGAGAAGTAGGAAGCTCCCCTAAGTTGATCAAACAAGTCGTCGATGCGAGGTAAAGGGTATTTATTCCGGATGGTGACTTTATTCAACTCTCTATAGTCCACGCATAATCGGAGAGAACCGTCTCTCTTCTTCACAAACAATACCGGAGCGCCCCACGGTGAGGTACTACGCCGAATAAAGCCCTGCTCTAGTAGCTTCTGAATCTGATCTCTCAGCTCCCTCATCTCCACAGGAGCCATTCGATAAGGAGCTTTTGCGATCGGTCGAGTTCCCGGCATTAAGTCAATCACAAACTCTATTTCCCGACTTGGAGGTAATCCCGGTATCTCTCGAAAAATATCCTCAAAGTCCCAAACGATGGGAAGAGAATCTAGGGGAACCATGACATCTCTAGATGCATCTTCCGCAATACAATATAAATAAGCACTCGTGCTCCCTTCCATACAAGGCATAACTACTAGGAACATCTCTTGTCCCGGAACCGCAAAAACTATACTCTTCCCGAAGCAGTTCACTATAGCACGGTACTTTACTAGCCAATCCATACCCAATATTACATCGTACCCGGCCATATCAAGGACGAGCAAATCGGCATCAAAACACAAGTCACCAAGATTAATTCCTACGTTTTTACATACGAAGAAAATCAATGAACCATCGCCCATAGAGGATTCAACGCTAGTGAAGGTACTTTCAGCAGATTTTATCAAACCTGTAGTCTGAGCAAAACTTCTAGAAATAAAGGAGTGTGTAGCACCCGTATCAAATAGAATTCGACCCATGTGCCCCTGAATGAGAAACTTACCCTCGATCGCCGGTGGTGCCGGAGGAGCTGGAGGAAGCAAAGCCTCCTGAATATGGTAAACCCTTCCGTACTGCAATTGCCCCTGTTGAGGAGGAGCAACCGAATTAGGCGCTTGGGGCGGAAACTGTACATACGGCTGCTGTGGAGTCCGAGGAAGATGCCCTCCAACCAACTGAGGACAGGCCCTTTTATAGTGGCCCAGCTCCCCACACTGAAAACATTTGATTGTCGTAATATCCTGATTTCTACCTTGGTTATTTCGGAATTGTCCCGCACCTCGGCCCTGTTGACCCCTACCACCATTTCCACCTCTACCTCCCTGTGGTTGCTGACCACCTTGACCTTGCCTGTTAGCATTGTTGCCACCGGCATTAAACCCACCGAAACGTTGACGCTTGGACGAATCCCCCTGCTGAGGATCCCTCTCAACCTGCTTGTTCCCCGAGGATTGGGAAGAAGAAGATGTTCCCCCTCCACTCCCAACTCCTCCCTGTCTCACTGTTTGTCCCACAGTAACAACCTTCTTCTTGTTTAGCAGAAACAATCTGTGCTCCTGACAGTGAAGCAAAGCGGCATTCATCACATCACCAAAAGTCACCAGAGATGGATTTCCCAGCAAATGTTGTTTTATTCGCCAATGTAAACCTCCCACAAACTTGGAGATCCTCTTCGATTCTGGAGTTACCTCATCCGGTATAAAACTGGCTAACCGGGTAAACTCTTCTTCATACTCAGCAACTGACTTCTCCCCTTGAACCAAATCCTGCAGCTTCCTCTGCATTTCCCTCTGAACTGCGGGAGGGAAATACTTTCCATCAAACAAAGCCCAAAAATTTGTAATGGACATAGTATCCCTTTGCTCGGGTGTCGTCATTGACTCCCACCAATGTAAGGCCGGTCCTACCAGCTTGAAAGTAACGAGAATCTGCTTCTTCTCCTCACTACATTCCACCATCCTAAGATGGCGCTGCATATCTCTCTTCCACTGGTTCGCCTTGATAACATCCGAACCCCCCTCGAATTCCGGTGGATGCCCCTTAAGGAAAGATTCCCTCACCCGTTCCCACTGAGAAGGTCCCGTGGGAACTTGTGCTTCTTGTCCCCTAACTTGGGCTTGTGGCATTTGTTGGGCCACTGCAGTCATCGCGGCGTTGACAGCTTGGGCCACAATATTTGCCACTTCAGCGGCACTGATACTCCCCTGCTGCGGTGGAGGACCAAATTCATCCTCAACAACCCTATTACGTCTAGCAGGACGTCCTCTCTTCGGCGGCATCTGAGATAAAGACGAGATAGACTTAAAACATAGTGTAAGACAATCTATTTAGCAGAAGATCGCATACATAGGCAGCAAAACAGTCCTAACATTAAGTTCTATATCAAAGAACGCTACGGTAGAACGTGACAAGTCCGCATAGATCCTAAAGACTCTAGAACCTGATGCTCTGATACCATCTGTGACAACCCGCTATCCGAAATAAAGGGTGGCCAGCCCTATACCCCGATAAAATAGGAAATCATGGATAATATCATCCTCAGCATCACGACAATATACAAAGTATAAGGAATAACCACTCTATATCCCAGAAAACGGGTTATCAAAAACTTTGATTTGAAATAAAAAGAAAAGCATTTTCAACAACCCATAATAGAAATAGAGGGTGGAAACCCCCACAAGCGCATATAAGAAATCCCGAAAGATACAAAGGACCGAATAAAACGTCGGTCTAAAACCATCCATACAACATACATATAGTACTAAGTGTTACATAATAAATTCATTATACAATTACAACTGTTTGGGCAACAAGCCCGAATGAACCGAACATAACTAGAAACATAAACAGAGGCGTCTACGCAAAATCCCGTGAAACCCGTACAGTGTCACGGCTCCTCAAAACATGCGGAAGGGAAATGTCATTACTGGCGACCGTGCGGCGGAACACCTGAACGGATCATATAGATATACATATACAACAAGAAAGGAAAACCGGTCAGGGCCGGGTATATGTGATCAATAGATAAATGACAAGTGTGATAATGATGCACAATTAAGCATGGATGATAGTCTAGCATGTTAACAGCATATAAGGAACTGAAACTGGTGAAGGACTACATAGAGTGAGATTCATTTAAAACAGAATTAAAATTGCTTATGAGCCTTTATCATCATTAATCATATTTCAATTTAAATATTCATTTTCCATTCCTTAACAGGAATATAATGGTCATCATGTGCTCTATATGGCACTAATCTCAATAACATGCTCTTTGCGGCATAATTTTGCTCTTTAAGGCATTAATGTTCCATCGAGTCCAACTCGATAATCAAAAAAGTCATAAATGTAAATATAACGCTTCTAAGACCGCCCGTCCGGGTTTCCCCACTGAGCGCGTCCCTAAATAACCATCATCTTCCAGGGCCTAACATAAGACAACCTGGGATCCTATCGAAAGCGTCGGGAAGCGGCCATGAGCCTGCGTGGTAGCCAAGACCACACCCGGAATCTCCCTACCCCCGCAGAAAATATACAACCATAAGCGCTCCCATGGCCTAGGACTATATCCACCCTGCATTCATTAGCCAGGGGGCTTCACCTATCGTGCGGACTTCCCTTAAGATGGTATTTAGAGAGGTGTGTAACATCCATTTTATTAATTCCCATTACATAATTAGTAAATTATCATTTACCTTATCAATTTCTCATTTTAATTGAATGTATAAGCTAATTCGGGACTAAGTATAAGTGGTGCCAACATAGCATCCTCAAAAGGAATTTAGACTCCAAAGTTATCTCCAAAGCCTCCGTTGGCTTTAATATGAACCATCAAGTCACATCTAACTCGAGTTGAATTCTAAAGTCTTCAAATTGACCTCAATAGATTCTAGACCGATATAAAACTACAAGACAAAAGTGATGCCTAAACATCACCTTAAATTCCCCCCTTGAATGAATCCTAGGTGAACCCTTCCGAGTCTAGGATGTCGTCCCAACTCAACTAGAACTCTAAACCCTATGTTTACTTCATTTAAGAAGGTCCCTAATCAATAATCCTAAAGAAAAGGGCTAAAAAATGAAAAAGAAAAATTTTGAAAAGTGCAGGGCTACCGAATCGATTCGCCCCCTTGGCCGAATCGATTCGGCCAGAAAGTTTGAGATTCTGCATAATAGCCGAATCGATTCGCTCAGAGGGCCGAATCGATTCGGACTGAAAATCTGGGTTTCTGCATAACTACCGAATCGATTCGGATGGATTTCGAATCGATTCGGTTCACAAGACCTGGGCACTGGACCTAACCGAATCGATTCGCCCAGGGGGCCGAATCGATTCGGGCCTGCGATTTTGCCAAGAAATGGCTATGGAGTCTTGGACTCCATTTCCTACCCAAACTCCAATTTCTCCAAACCAAACTCATATACTAACACTATAAGAACATCAAAGATGCTATTGATCATCTTAAAACCTCATGAATCAACTTAGAGTGAATCAAAACCCAAAATATACATAAGAAAACCCTAAGTTTTCTAAACTAAAATCAATACACCATTATCATAACACATCATCTATCTCAAGACACAATTTGTAAGTAAAACTTGCCTTGATTCAGCAAATATGCAGATTCCTTGGTGTAGTAGCAATCTCTCTCTCAATCTCCAATGCTTTCTCTCTTCACTTCTCTTACTCTCTTAGGTTTAGGAAGGGATTTTGGGGAAATTAGAAGACTTAATAGGCTTAAGTCGTGACTTAAGGTAAATGCCCCACTTAATTAACCAAAAGTGCGATAAAATAATACGCAATAGCATAATTAAGGCACAACCAGTCAAAAATGCCCAAAACTACAAAATACAATATGGTACATTATTTGACTATTTCGCACATTTCGGAATCAACTGCAACCTCCAAATTATCATTTGGACATTTTAAAATTCAATTTAGGTTCCGGTCTCATAATTAAGTCAAATATCATTTTATTTTCAGATGATATTAATAAGCATGACATAGCAATATTTTCCCACAATTATGATATGCATGCAACCTCATAATAAATATCAATTTTCTACATTGAATTAATCATTCAAATCATAACCCAACACTGGTCTCTAATTACTATACTAAGTAATTATTATAAAATACGGTCTCATAAGCGAGGGTTATTACAACTATCTACCCACATAGCTAAGCTACCCCATTATCCAAGTCCAAGTATGTGATTATAATAGTGAATTAACTTTAAACCGTTATCTTACTCAGTTTAATTATTTGATTATTCTTATTAGTGCAACATCACTATAGCCCGTCAACATTTCTATTGGTCCTGCACATACTCCTGACACACTTAAGTTTTATCATAATACACATATTTCCCTCACTATAGCAAGCCAACCCAATTTCGTTAGCTCTGCATATACTCGTGAGGTTCCACACATGACACGCTACTATAGTCAGGCAGCCCAATTATCGTAGCCCTGCACATACTCGTGACGCCAACATACACCCACGTCGCTATAGTCAGTCAACCCAATTATCATTAGCCCTTCATATACTCGAGATGCAAATTTATTTTAATATCTATTTATTATCTTAGGCATCAATCATTAATTCTTAACCAAGTTCTCTTTATTCACAATTAGCCCCATCTTTAATTCAAGTATCACAAACAAAATCATCACTAGTCTCATATCTAGAGATCACGAAACCATAAGTATTACCTAGTTCATCACTTAGGAAGAATACCTACAAAAAATCACCACATAATCTCGCCCCTAGACTAGTGGAATAACGTAACGGTGTACAACTTAGTCCCATCGAGGAAAATACCCAACCGTACATGCACACACTCACTAGTCTCATGCCTATAAAATGCAACAACAACAAGGTCTACCTACTTATCCCATAACTAGCAAGGAACCTATAAAACAAGGATGAAAGTATAACTACTCCCAAAATCTCAACGTTTTCGCGATGTCGAAATATTAACACGAACAATCTCTGTTTAAATTATATTTTTAATTTATCACTACAATCCTCCAATTAATCCTACAATTCAATTTCATTCAAATCATATTCATTTAATCTTGTAATAATTAAGTTCTACCAAATAATGACACAAGTTATCAAATTCTATAATTTCAATACAAGTGATATTTTATCAATTAACAAAAAATTTCATGTTGACATGCGTATTAACAACGTTACAGAACAATAATTCCATTTTATAACCTACACATCAATATCGTAATTTTACTGGTCAAAATATTATTCTAAGTTTATATTTTAATTCTAACATGCAAACCGTCCCACAAATCTATCGTAACCCAAAAGCACTAATTTAAACATGCGATTGTTTCAATCGTTAAATCATGTTTTTGGATTTAATAAAAATAGCTCGTATTTACTTTCACGTTCCCAAATTAATCTTCTTAATTAATTTTAAGAAAACATGATTAATTAAGGTTTCGAAAATATCTAAAACATACAACGCTCAAGGATAACAATAGAAATATTCATGCTTGATAAGAAGTTTCGGAATTTTGATTATACAATTGCGATCCTCTCGCGAAAATAGCGAAGATTCATTCTTGGTTGATCTTGAGAAAACTTGATTTGGATCTTCAAAACTTGATTTTAAACTTTTTTTAGTGGGGTTTAGGTTTTGTAGAAGAGAGAAGAGAATAATTTGGGAGGCTACTATTTTTTTAGACAAGTTAAAAGTGTTTGAAAAAGTCTAAATCCGAGCTTTTTTTAATATAAAAAATTAAAAGAGTTTAAAACCAACACAAACTCTGAAAAATAACCCAACCCGCCACTCTGCCCTAGTGCGAATCGATTCTCTCCCAGGGCCGAATCAATTCGACGCCTGAGCAGAGCCCAGGTCTGCCAATTTAAATAAAACCTTTGAAAATTTTGATTTTTCTCTTAATTTCAAATCCGATTAAAACCTTATTTCTTATATATCAAAATCAACATTTTTAAATATCAAAATAATTAATTCAAATAAAATATTTTTTCAATTTATAAAAAAATGTATATTTTACGGTTCAAAACCACGAGATGATACAGTCATTTCTCCATTATTTAGAACATAAATGTTCCATCAATTTTAAATCAGGCAAAAACTTATCCTAGCTTCTAAGTGACAAAACATGATTTACAAAGATGTTTATCTTGTTAACATATGTTCGTTTAGCGAACATATGTTAACAAGATAAACATCTTTGTAAATCATGTTTTGTCACTCAGGGTCCGTTTGGTTGTCAATGGGCAAAAGCGTGGGCATGGCAAAATTTACCTAGGCAAATTCAGATGACGCTATCAAACAACATTAGGCGAAATTAAAGTCAATCCAATTAATTTATTTAAAAACAATTTTTATATTATATTCAAAAATGTTAAAAATAGTTTTTGCAATATTTTTATATTACAGTTTTTAAAAAAAATTATAAAACGTTTTCTTAACAATTTTTTATAATATTAAAATTAATTTTCAAAATATTACAAAACAATTTTTAAATATTCACAACAGTTTTTTTTAACTATTTAAAATATTTTTTAATTTTGTTTTTAAACTTTAAAACTGTTTTTATATTATGTTAAAAACTGTTTTTAAAATTGTTAAAAATTTGTAAAACATTCTCTTAACAATTTTTTATAATATCAAAAACAGTTTTTAAAATATTACAAAACAAATTTTAAACATTCACAACAGTTTTTTTAAACTATTTAAAACAGTTTTAAAAAATATTTTTTAAAACTTTAAAACAGTTTTTATAATATATCCAAAACAGTTTTTAAAAATGTTAAAAACTGTTTTACAATATTTTTATATTACGGTTTTTCAAAAAATTTGTAAAACATTCTTTTAACAGTTTGTTGTAATATTAAAAGTAGTTTTCAAAACATTACAAAATAGTTTTTAAATATTTAAAACAGTCTTTAAAATTATTTTTTAAAACTTTAAAACTGTTTTTATAATATATTCACAACAGTTTTTAAAAATGTTAAAAACAGTTTTTACAATATTTTTGTTAATACGGTTTTTTTAAAAAATTGTAAACATTTTCTTAACAATTTTTTATAATATTAAAAATAGTTTTTGAAACATTACAAAACAATTTTTAAATATTCATAACCGTTTTTTAATTATTTCAAACAGTTTTTAAATTATTTTTTAAAACATTAAAACCGTTTAAGAAGTTGGCAAATTTGTAAGCAAATATTTCCCACTCAAATAGGTAAGCAAAATTTGCCCACAGATTGTGCATAGGAGGTGTTGT
This sequence comes from Sambucus nigra, assembly GCA_949130495.1. Taxonomy (NCBI): domain Eukaryota; kingdom Viridiplantae; phylum Streptophyta; class Magnoliopsida; order Dipsacales; family Adoxaceae; genus Sambucus; species Sambucus nigra. The sequence goes on from OX422208.1 coordinate 651,940,354, forward strand.
ACATTGGCAAATAATGCCTAGGCAAATTATGCAACCAAACAGCCAAAATGTGGGCAAATTTTCATATTTGCCAACTTTTTGACATTTGCCTAGGCAAATTATGCCAACCAAACGGACCCTTAGAAGCTAGGATAAGTTTTTGCCTGATTTAAAATGGAGGGAACATATATCTTCTAAATAATCTTAATTTGGGTATCTACCTTTCTCACACACACACTCTCGGCTACAATCATACTAAAGGTCGTAGCTGACTACGATCTATTGATGTTTGCGTATATCGGAATGTAGGAGTCGAATAAGGATTTGAAAATTCTCGACCAGCCAGACATTTTCGAGGAGCTTATACACTGTCAAACCCCTCATTGCAATTACATTATCAATGGTCATTCGTATGGCATGGGGTTAGCGTCCCATTAGCGACATACACGGGAAATGATGTACTTTTATTTAACGAAAAAACAAAAATAGTTTGCAGTGTCAAGAGGGCGTGAAGCGAGTTTTTGGTGTTTTACAATCTCACTTCACCATTGTCAAAGGCGTACCTCGTTTTTGGTATGGTGACAATCTAGGCCCAATCATAATGGCTTGTATCATTCTTCACCACATGATTGTAGACAAACGGGCAGGGGCAGATCAAGCCCCGGCCAAAGCGAGGCAACTTTTATGAAGAAAAAAAATATTATGTTTATTTATAATTTTGTTTATATTTTGTGTTTGTTTATGTGTTTATTTATATGAATTTGTTCATAGAGATAGCGGTATGTTTATATGTGTTTGTTTAGCAAAATGAAATATGTGTTTTTGTTTATATGTGTTTAAATTTATAATGGATATTAAAATTAAAATCCCTAGAATCTATTAGTGTGAAATTTAGTTTATAATGTAAAATTAATCTGAAATGAAATTAAATTGTGTGAATCTATTAGTCTGAAATTAAATTAAAGTTGTTGTAAATATAGGAAGTCAATGAAAAAAATTTTAAACGGAAAAGAGACAACACAGCAACCGTATCTGAAGCTGAGGTTCAACCGCATCCGAAATGGAAAAATTTAGGAATCCAAATTTAGTTAATTAATACCTCAACATTTTTAGGGTTAAAAATTGCAAAAATATAAGTAAAAACAACCCAAAAAAAAATCGCCCTGACTTCACTTCAAATCTTGGATCCGCCACTGCAAACGGGATGTAGCTAATTTCGAGTCGTGACAACCCGATATCCAAGAAGATGAGTCAGAACTTGTTGAACTGCCTAACTGCAATGACATAGATGTTGCGACGTACACATTTTCACAATCTCGTCTTCGTGACTCTGCAACAACTCTGATTTTACACTTTGATTCACGAGCATTTGTGGAATTTGCATGACGAAATGTAAGTTCTTTTCATGTGTTACAATTGGGAACAAATTCTATTTAATTGAAACATCAAATTTTTTAATTGTAACTTTTGGAATTTTAAAATTAAAATTATCGAATTTAATTCTAATTAAATAAATATAACTTGTAGTTGCGGCAGCAATTTAACTGGCACCCTATATCCCCTTGGTCTGCCGCGCTGACCTACCAATTGCTCCGCACATATTTGCAAATTTGAGGGCAATTTGCTTCCAACTTTGATAACGTATTCAAAGAAAAAATCTCTTATTTTTGTGTCTTGTTATATATCCGTTTATATCAAAATTCACTCCTTGTTTGCCTGAATTATTTCACTATGAACGCCTTAAAAGGAAATCCAGCTGTGATGCTTCGAATAAAAGGAATATTGTATGGTTCCACAATCTAATAATTTGTTGGTCCCGGGCAGCACATGATGCAAGCCCCAATAATCCAATTAATTAAAGTGGCCACTGATTACACCCTAAAACCACCCGTATAGGGAATTCACTCCATCAATTTCATAAAATTATATATGCATTTGTCGAATTTAGAGCACGCCTTGCTATCTGCAATGGTTTATGATGCTTATAAAAGTCCTAGAATATTCCAAAGCATTCATGTACACATGTAAATGGCTGAACCAGTAGTTCATTTCAATGTCAAATACAAGGGGGTGTTGAAGATGAAGAACAATGCAATATATGTTACAATTTCCATTTTTATTGCACTCAATTTACAACCAAATCAATCAATTCTAACGACACTAACAACAGCGACCAGATTTTGCGGTCCATATCATACATATAAATGCAGGCGATAATTTCACACAGACGCATCCCAGAAAGCCATCTACAAAAGCCCAAACTAAATACGCTTATCAACATCTGAAGTTAAAACCGGGAAAATGTTTTCCATCACCTGTAGTTAACTTCCGCCGAGTCGAAAATACACTTTGCCAACCATTGAAAAGGCCTCAGTAACAGCTTGCTCTTTTTCCTCCAGAACCAAATGGCAGCGCTATATTGTTCATTGCGTATCTTTCGAGTGGCTGCCCTCCAATCATACTTCTCCATTTCTTCACGAGCAGCTTTGCCAATAGTTTCTCTTAAGTCACAGTTACTCAAAAGTGGTTCCAATTTGCTCAAGCAGTCATCAAGATCCCCGGGAGTAAACAGATAACCAGTTTTGCCCTCCTGATCTTCGGATATGATTTCTGGGATTCCACCAGCGCGAGCAGCCACCACAGGAAGACCTGATGACATGGCCTCCAAAACCACGAGACCGAGGGTCTCTGATTCTGAAGGCATTACAAAAACATCTCCGCTGGCGTATGCCTCTGAGAGATCGTCGCCTAGTAATGTCCCCGTGAATACTGCAGGCATGCCCACAAACAATTTTTCCAGATCCTCCCTGTTAGAAAGGAACCATGCGGCTTGAGTATACATGCAGATGACTCTTATAAGGAAAAATAATTTCACATGATTCATATTCATGCCTCTCGATAATTATTTAGCGTTTTATGGTGTGTATGTATGTGTGCATGTGTGCATGCATCTGTCCAACAATTAGCAGATGAAGCATCAGAACATCAAGATTTTGCATTCAACGCCACTTTTTCCCCCTTTTAAATGATTTGGGCTGTTCATACTGAAGGTTAAGTAAACATGACCGAACATCAGTTATGCAGATTTGACCAGAGCAGTTCCCTAATACAGATTTTGTAGAGAACTTATACTACGAAATTTTCTATTTGTTTGTGATTACCAAATAGTCATATCTTCCGTACTTGTTTTGGGATTTATATTTGGTAATTTCTATACTACTACTATTAGGACCTCTAAACATTATATAGACTAGTGTTGTAACCTATAAGGGAGGATTTTTCATAAATTGATAATGGAAGGGTTTAATCTCATATTCCCCTAATCTTTTAGGTGAATCAAACTTTTTAATTTACACCCATTGTTTTTAGGTATTCTACATTGAGGATTAACAAGTTCAGGGTAGTTGTCCTACTGATGCTTAATCACTTCTCTTCTATTGCACGCTTTGTCCTTGCCTAATGACGATGCAAGATTCATGTATCTCTCAGAATTTGAACCAAAGAACACAATTGGTTGTCAATATGAAGTTTATTCAGTTGGTGACATTTAATGACATATTTTCAATGAGGAGAAATTAGTTTAACAGTATAATGGAGGCATGCACCGCTTATACCCTTCATTATATAATTCCTAATCTGCTCAAGTGCATGAGGTGCTTCAAGTGCGGGTGATGCATGACATCATATGGTGAATTGCAAGAGATAGGGCAAAGTTATATTCATTGATAACAAGACGCAACAACATTCCAACTCATAAACTTTCATGGTTGCAAAGGGAAATGAGATAAAAACGGTCTCTGGTCTCTAAAGCGCCCCCTTTTTACATTGGCTCTAATTCTAAGGTTAAAATTCGATGTGATGTGAGATATGGAGATCTGCATATTTTGCCAGGAAAACGATGACAATTCGATAGGATTGTTTCTCATAATGGGCTAAAATTAATGGATATGATGAAATTCCCCCCACTTTCAGGGTTGATGTTCAGTTACCTCCACAAGTAAAACAATATATTTGAGGTACACCCCCATTCAGGGTTTTAGCGACGCATTGCAAGGATCTTTTATTTTGTGACACTTTTGGAGGCTATTGCTAACATTTTTTTTTATATCTTTTGGGGTTATAACTAAAAAATTACCAACAAAACTGGGGGTAAGACTGTTTTAACATAACCCTAAAATTGATATAGTTTCCTGCTGAACAAGGAAGGTAAGACTGTTCTCATGCCCACCAGGCCACCGGAGAAGCAGCAGTTGATAACAAATTTGCTATCCAAATGGTAAATTTGTAGAAGAGATGGCTGAAACTGGAACGATTACTAGCTGATTGAGAAAGACCAAAAGGTCATGACGAGAACTTTCACGTACCCAAAACTGTTAAGACGTTAGTGGAAGAAATTCTAGTATATTTCTTAATCAGCTGCCAGCAGTCTTACCACTTTTTGAGGGAAATTCAACACCAAAGTGACTTAAGAGCCCTAAAGAACAAGAGATCTGCAATGCTAAGTGGAAGAGTTTTAAGCAAGATATCACATATGGGTAAATCCTAGACAATGTGTTGCACCGGCTTTGCTTACACTCGAGAAAGATGGACGGTGGTTCCATTATGTAAACGGCAGAACCATCGATCATGGTAACCAGAATGGAATGTCGGTAGAGTTCCATAGCACGAAGTTGGAACCCATGAAGAGCTCATCTTAGATTCTAATCATGTAGCAATAAAACAAATCTGAAGACGGGTATAGTCATCATTTACCCTTTTTACTAGTTGCCTTTATCAGTTAGGGGTGTTATTGTATTTGTGCACTCTCACCCCTTAGTACATAAAGAGGTTTCTAGCTTTTCATTTCATTATTACATTTTGAAGTATGAATGAGAATCAGACAGAGACTTTCTTCCCTAATTACTAGGTATTTGTTGTTGTGATTGTGATTATACTTCCGCCTCTTTACATCAAATTGGTATCAAAGCATGGTTCACTCTTATTTCATTGTCTCTCTTCTTGAATTAGGGTGGAGGGGATTTGGAGTAATTGGGATGAGAAAATCCAACCGTAGATCTGCCCCCAAACGCATGTTCCATGATCTCCTCTACGGATTGTGCCACCATCTCTACGATTTACAAATCACGGTACAAATTTCCCATTCACTTATTGGAGGACATGTTAGAAAAGCTTTATGGGGCCCACTTGTTCTTCAGATTGGACCTTCAGAGCGGCTACCACCAAATTCGTATGCGCCCTTCGAGAAAAAGAATGGTCTTTATGAGTGGACAGTGATGCCCTTCGGCTCCAACACCCAGTCGACGTTTATGCGAGTAATGACTCAGACATTGCATCTCTTTTTGCTCAAGTTCGTAGTTGTGTACTTCGATGATATTCTCATTTAGCTGCTCAGAGGAGCACTTGGAGCACGCTCGTCAGTGCTCGAACTACATCACAGCCATCAGTTTCACCTTCACGTAAGCAAATGCGCTTTCATAGTCATTGGCCAATTTTTTCGGCCTTCGTTGTGTCTGTCGAGGGAGTGTGCCGACAAGTCCAAGGTATAAGCAATTGTATATTGGCCAATCACCACCACCGTTGCACAGGTTCGTAATTTCAATGAGTTAGCCAGTTTTTATCAAGGTTCTAAAAGGTGCAAGACGTGGTCGAGGCGTGGAAGTCAAGCCTCCAGTCTTAGGAGCCTAGGTACTCATAGGCGTAAAAAGGCGTTTTCCCTTTTATTAATATTTTTTAGTTACACTAAGGCTAGTAAAACAATAAAATACATACCTTGAAATTTGAAAATATATCCGTATATTTGGTAACCTTTTCCCATATGCATGCTCCATAATATAATCAAATATAATATAATATAATATAAGTTAGTAGATAATATAAATTAGTAGACGATATAAGTTAGTCAACAATATGTTTCAATAAAAGTTAGTAACAAAATAAGTTAGTAAACAATATATTTCAAATATATTGTAAATGCAATCAGATTTAATACAATATATTTCAATATAATATATTCCAAATATAATATAATAAAAAAGGTCGTACCCGATGCACAAGGTTCCCGCATAACTGCAGGGTCTGGGAGAGCTGGCCTTACCCCCATATATAAATATAAAGAGGAATCTCCCATTTAATATAAGTTAGTAAACAATATATTTCAAACATAACAGAAGAAGAAAAAAAAAACATAATCAGAATAAGGAAAAAAAACGTACGAAGAACCAGAGAAACTATAACAGAATAAGGAAAAAAAGCATAAGCAGAAACATCATGAAGCAAAATAAGAAAATTTACAAGCAGAAACATCATAAAGTAGAATCAATAATATACTAATTTTGCTTGGGGGGTTATTTTGTTTGTTTAAAGGCTTTTGATAAGAAAAAAAAAAGAAAAAAAGGCTTGAACTACAAAAAAAAAGGCTCACCTTTTCACGCCTTACCGCACCTAGGCATGCGAGGGCCGTTGACCGCGCCTTTTGCCATGCCTATGCCTTATGGGGTGCGTTTCTAAAAAGTCCGCCGCCTAGGCACACCTTTTAGAACACTAGTTTTTACCGATAGTTTCTATCAGGTTCAATTCCATTATGGCACCTACTACATCATTCATGGGGGTGTCGAATTCCGATAAACATTAAATGGAGGAGGTCGATGAGGCGTTTCGCCTCAACAAGGCCTAGATGACCGCTGATCGTTTTTCCACTTCTAACTCTCCCCGAATTCACTCAATTAATCAAGTTGTCTTGCGATACTTGCAAGATCGAGATTAGTGTGGTTCTTACTTAGAATCGACGACTAGTAGCTTCCTTCAGCCAAAAGCTCTCTGACACTATTCTGAACTCTTTAGTATACGATGTCGAGTTTTATGCCATCATTCAGGCGATACGAAACTAACATGAATACCTTATTCGTAGAGAGTGTCATCAAATCTGATCATGCGGACCTTCGGATTGTCAAAAGCCAGAAAATGATCACCGATCTCCATTCAAAGCGGTTCAACTTCCTCCGGTGCTACACGTTTATCGGCGCTACACGTTTATGACCTGAGAAAAAGAACCAAGTGGATGCATTAAATCTCTGATGGTAAGAAACAAGTCTTTTTGCTTACTATGAGGCATGGCACTAATGCCTTTATTCAGAGCGCTACAACAAAAGTCTAATACTCCAATGTTGGATTATATACCCCCTCCCCATCCCTGGCAAATCGTGACAGAATGTTTCAATGTGTTTCATAGTGGGCTTACTTCACAACCAAGGGCCATGATTTCATTTTGGTGGTGATTTATCGATTTTCGAAGATGTCCCACTTTATCTGCAGATGCAGAGGACAACAGATGCATCCCATATAATACTTTTATGCTTTTTGTGAGATCGTCCGACTGCAAGGCGCTCCACGAAGCATCACTTCCAATAAAGATATTCTCCCCACGAGCCACTTATGGCCAATGTTTAAAAAGGCATGAGGCAAAGGCAAGGCATTTTGTTTAGTTGAGGCGAGGAGTAAGCCTCAAGGTGCATTGAGGCGTAACTCAACTTCGAAAAACAAAATCGATAAAAAAAATTATAAAAAATAAATATATAGCCAAATCACAAAGATAATGTAACTTAACTTAATCAATATTACCAAAACAATGTATAGAGTATTGTCATCACTTCATCGTCAAAGAGGCATAAAGTCAACATCACCAACAAAAAATAGTGTGAATATATATATATATATATATATATAGGAAGAGGATCACAAGTGGACCAAAAGAATGGACTTTTTAATGGACTTAACAAAAAAGACTAATAACCCACTAATTTTAATTCCTTGGTGTAATGGGTCCGCGCCAGCGGCACCCAATAACCGAGACTTATTAGTCTTTTTTGTTAAGTCCATTAAAAAGTCCATTCTTTTGGTCCACTTGTGAACCTCTCCCTATATATATATATATATATATATATATATATAGAGAGAGAGAGAGAGAGAGAATAATCATTATATATATCATTAGAATATATAGTTGGCGATCTAATAACTAATATATAATAAATTTACAATTATATTAATCTAGGAACCAACTTCATTCCACGATGAACACTTAATAATACTATAATCTAATGAATAATAAATTTTCAAAAATAATTTGTTATATTATAGACTATCAAAATGGAGTGTAATGTGCTATACATGTGTGTGTGTTTATGTACATACAAGTATTTATGTATATTTAATAAACAATAGGTGACAACAAAAGATACTTTACTTGATAACCCAAACCAATAACATTTCATATTAGGTTTATAAGCGAGTCGGGTCCGGACCGGATCTAGAGTGATTTGAATCCCTTTAATGAGCACATAATTGAATCCACATTCAGGTCTTCGTCGGATCTACAATATTTGATTCAGATCCGGATCCGTATCAAATCGGATCGGATACGGGTCTGGTCCAAATATATACGTTTATTATTATTTTTATTTTATCTCACTTATTTATTTCTTAGTCTTATATTAAAATATTTTGTAATGTATTATACTAAATTATTAGTATATATATAACATATACTATCTTTATATATTGTATACAGAAATATATATTTATACATATAATTACATATTATATATTTGTAGATATATTTGTATAATATATTATACTTAATCGGATCGGATTAGACTAGATCCATATCCGATCCATTTAATAATGGGTAAACGGGTAATCTGGTAATCATATTTTAAAATATGATCCAAATCCATGTAAACGGATCAAATCCAAATCGGGCCCGGGTCCAGACCCAATTCATTGACAATCCTATTTTAGATTTTACAACCACTTCAATAATAGAAGGAAAAATGTCTTCCCAAAGAAAAATAGATGATTGCGAATGATACTACCATTGAATTGTGCCCTTGAAAGGATTGTAAAATTTACTATATTTCTCTAAAAATATTTAATAAATGTATCTAAAATTCTGGTTTTACTTTATTTATGTATACAAATTATCAACTTCTAGTTTGTATTCTATTTATAAATTTTTTGTAAACCCATAATATTCAAGAAGAAAATTCAGAGCTGAGAAGGAACACATGAGAAGAAGGAATAATGTGTGTTTTTAAGCCTCAACACCTTGCCTCATGCCTCACCTTGAAGCATTGAGGCGTAAGCCGAGAAGAAGGGAAAATGTGTGTGTTTTAAGCCTCAACGCATCACCTCATTCCTCACCTTGAAGCATTAAGGTGTAAGCCTCTCCTTCGCCGCTTGAGGCTTATGCCTCAAAGTAATTTTTCTCACCTCGCCTCGCCTCGAGGCATAAGACTTTTTCAACATTGCTTCTGGCACTCATTATGACAGCTTGTGCATTGTTCGCTTCGGTACTCCACAATCTTCCATCCCCAGACGGTGATGTTGCCTATCATAGCGTTGGAGATTTATTGTGGTGCTTAACACTCCGAATTTTGTTGGGATGGCGCTGTACACGTCGAGTTTTACCTTCAACAACATCATCAATCAGACCACGGGCCTCTCACCACTCCAGATTTTGTTGTGTACCAGATCCCCATCGACCAAGTGGCAGCTTCACCTTAGGTGTCAATCTACCGACTACTGCCGACTTTGGCGCCAACCTCGCCTCCAACCACACTGATGTTCAGAAGCAATTAACCCACATGTATAGCTCCTATAAAGAGCATGCGGACACTCGCCATCAGGAGGTTGTTTTCTAGCCAAGGACCTGATCTACCTTCAAAGAGCGGCAAAAATAACGAGGTTTGGGCCCTATGCCATCTTACCCGGGCATGAGATGAGCGTGTATGAGGTCGACCTTCGATTCGAGTTCCGTTTCTACTACATAATTATCAGGGGGGTCCTTTCCCCCTTTGAAATCATGCAATGCTCGCCATCAAGAGGTTGTTTTCTAGCCAAGGACCTGGGCTACCTTCAAAGAGTGGAAAAAATGAAGAGGTTTGGGCCCTATCGCATCTTACCCACGCATAAAATGAACGTGCATGAGATCGACCTTCGATTTGAGTTCCTTTTCTACTACATGTTTAACGTGAGGGACCATTCCCCCTTTAAGAGCCATCATGCCCTGTCGATTCGGTTGCCACAAACAAGTCACATCTGGTTTGGTCACACATAGACCGCATTGAGGGTATTATGGACTTGGAGACCTTCACATGCCTCATCGGCCGCCAGTTAGGTGGGAAGCCCCCTTTTTTAGAGCTCTTGGATCACTAAGGCGACCCTACCAAGTATTGACCAAGATTTTCTACCCATGCTTTTCTGAGCACTTGGTTACCTCTCAAGAAGCGGGTAGTGATGCAGGAGCATAGTCGTCATTTACCCTTTTTATTATTTGCCTTCATTAGTTTGGGCTATTGTTGTATTTGTGCGTCCTCACCCCTTAGTATATAAAGGGGTATCTAACTTTGTATTTGATTATTAAATTTTAGAGAGTATGAATGAGAACAGTTGGTCTCGGGTTCGAGACATGGATGTAGCCTCCTCCATATATAAGGGTAAGACCAACCGACATCCGCCTCTCCCAGAACCTGCAGTTAAGCGGGAGCCTTGTGAACTGGGTACGACCTATTTTTTTATGAATGAGATTTGGAGAGACTTTCTTCCCTAATTTCTATGTTGTGATTACGATTTGCTTCCCCTTCTTTACATCAATATCAATATTTAAAAAATAAAATTAAAACTATTAGAAAAACATGGGAAATGGCCAGCTTACATCCAAGATTTCATATTGGTAGTAATTATGCATAAATCATCCTATGAAATTCATTAATAACTTTTGGAGGTATTTGCGGAGGCTTTCAACCAAGTTAGACTTCAGCAGCCCTTGTCACCCAGAAACCGATAGCGAAACATAGGTTACTAATAAGTCCTTTTAGGAACTCATGACTGGTATTTCGATCATGGGGATTTGACCATGGTTGATTTTTAATACAAATTTTGCAATAGCATTTCTCTTTAAAGTTTCTTATTCTAATAGGATTGTTTTAGAAGAGATTTAGAGATTTCCTATTTGTTTATGTTACATTTTAGTCATGGGTATCCTAAATTTTTTGGGATTCATATACTGTAAATTGTAATTTCTACATTACTAGAGCTAGGGCTTTTTAACTCTTTATATATGTCTTGTCACTCAGAAGGGGGGGAGTTTTTATCATATATTATATAGATGTAGAGTGTTATCTCGGCCTTTTTTCATATTCTATACGTTATTCTTTAGTGATTCAACATGTTAATAGAAGCCTTTCGTTTTTGTTTCTTTTCTTTTCGTTTTCATTTTCTTGTGTATAGAATCAAAACATTCTAAGGTAAAATATGATTGTTCCTCAATAACCAAAGTTCTATTGTATGTTGCGTCTTTTTTTGTGCAAATTCTGTGAAAGAGGTGCCTGCAATGATTATAAGAGTTAAATAAATTAACACCATTGCAACTTACCTGTACGGCCCGTCTCCAATGAAAGCAATTCGAGCTTCTGGCAGCCTATCCATGACCCTGTTTAATCCATACATATCAAATGCCAACGGTTACGATTTCCAACACATAGGGTCACTCAAACAAGCAAATAAAAGGAGATTAAGAAGAATAATTTGGAAATTAGTTGATGCCGGATAAATAATGAAAGAGAAGAAAATGAAGAAGAGAAGAGAGAGGAGATGCCCGGAGGCAATGGCCACATCCCTAAGCACTCATGCTTAATCAATACAATATTTAACTCAAAAATAAAATGAAGATTACAACCCTATTTATAAGCTACTGATGAAACTCTAATATAACCCTAGTTAAGTTATGACTCAAATACAACTTTTGGGGGAATCAAAGGCTTGGGAATAGAATTTGCAGTTCTAGGCTCAACGATTTAGAGAGTTAAAAATAACACCTAAGTCGGTTCAAATAAAGAGGGTTGGCTGAAATTACATTTGTGACCCAACTCTTCTATTTCGTTCTCACGACACTCAGCTAAGACCGGCTTGGGCTCGTGAATCTTATGAGCAGTGACAAAAGTGGAATGAAAACAGAGCCAATGAGAAGAGTGCTCTTCAAGGTTTCCAGCAAGATAGATTAATTTGACAGCAAGAGTTCGACATAAAGAAGTCGACATTGTGGTTTCCTTTCCATGATTTTCTTCAATGATAAACTGATTGGCTGGAAGAAAGTTAAGATGAACGAAGAAAATTTTGAACAAATCAGACGGAAGGGTTGATGATAGAGAAAAGAGACAGCAATGGTGACAAGAAAGAGGATGCTGAAGAAGGGAAAAAAGGGAATCGCTATTTTTTTTTGTTGCGAATGAACAGGAACGTGATCCGCGTTTCAGAGATGAGAAGTTCCTTGAACAGAATTTAGGCGATGAAGGTTATCGTGAACAGTATTTATGTGATGAAATAATGAGAGAGCGATGAAAAGAGAATAAGAGGAAGGAATCGATTAGATCTTTGTTCAACTCCGATACTTGATGATGCTGGATAAATAATGAAAGAGAAGAAATAGAGAAGAGGGGAGATAGATGCCCGGAGGCAATGGCCACAGCCCTAAACACTCATGCTTCATCAATTCATAATTCAACTCTGAAATAAAATGAGTACTACAACCATATGTATAAGCTACTGATGAAACCCTAATTAAGCTAAATGAATTTAATACCCAAATACTCTAATTAGATTAAAATAACCCACGATAAATAAAAATCCCCATTAGTCCTAATTACAATAATTACTATCCACAAATTGACCCTAAAAGACGATACATAAAAATCGAAGTCAATGTCATGTAAATTTCAATTGTCTTCTTGGTGCGTTCCACATCATTAGTACTGCTCAAAACTTTCAAGCAGAAATGAACAAGAGATGCCTTAATGGTGTTGAACACCCATTGTGGAAGTTGCAGTTCTTATGCTGAGTTCTTTGCGTTTTTTAGTTTCGCAAGAAGTAACCCAGTCATACCATTTCTTTTGTAACTTTTGTAGGTTCTCGTGCATTGGAGGTATAGACTGCATTTTGTTCTCTTTAAGTGGTACAAATTACAAACCAAAGTGAGAAATTTAGCATGAGGAATCCATTTACAAGATGAGCCACCGTAATCTTTTCTACCAATTGAAATGTAAAAGCAATACCTTTTGAGGAAATCCAAACTCTTCTCTACTCCCAATCGCCCAACATGGACTATCAACGGTCTCTCAGGTTCACCATTGCTGATTTGGCATGAGAGATTATATTAAAATTTAGTAGGGAGTTCTATGCGTAGTGATTTAGTTGAAGTAACACTACGATCCTACCTCAGTCTTAATCGCATTTCATGAGAGCGAAACCGGGGATGGAAGCTTTCGGAATCAACACCCTTATTCCAGAGACGAATCTTGTTAGCTGAAAATATGCAAAACTTTGTTATTATATCCATGAGATCAGATGTAGAGAGTAATTTTATTGAATACAAGATTATGTGTTTTTCACCTGCTGTCACCCTAGCGGCTTCAAGATCCTTCCCAATGGCAGTTGATGGCACTAGTGTAAGATCAGCTGCTCTGTGAAGAAATTCTGATGAAATAAAAGATCTTAATTAATTATCTCCGAAATAGGAAACTCAGGATCCATACTGAATTTGTTCAATAGAGGAGAGTATACATACTTATGACCCACCACATGGGTTGTACCAACCAACTAAAAGTGTATCTTGGTATGTATCTGTGGCCAAAACAAGAATCACGCTTGGTTCAATATGCTAGTTTGACATAATGGCATCCCAAATATGAAATAGTAGTAACCAGTTACCAATTTAAAGTTGACTATCATACAAAGAATCAGACCAGATGTTATGAAAGATCGACTATTAATTTAACTTACACATTTGATTATCATACAAAGAATCAGACCAGATGTTATGAAAGATCGACAGTCAATTTAACTTACACAGGGACATGTGTATGATAGGACATCACAATAGGGACGCACAATAGTTTTGCAATAATGAGAGCACCAAATACCTACAATACAAATAGAAACAGTCAACAGTTCGTCGTAAACTCAATTCAAAGCGGTCAAAATATTCAGCAAGAAAGAATAAGAGAAGAAGCATTCGAAATTTTACCATAATACCAGGTGATGATGCGTGTATTATGTCGGGTTTAAACTTGGCAACCTCTGAGATTATTCTAGGGCTGAGTGCCAGGGAAAGAGGTACCTTTTGGTACAAGGGGCAAGGAAAGCTGCATAATAGAATTGAGAACCATTAGGAGACAGCAAAGATTTTAGATCTTGACAACCTAAGAAGCAGTGATATGGATACAAATACAGACACAACATGATACATGTACGCGGACACAATTTCTAAATTACAGGTAATAATAATCATGCCATCCGCAAACAAACATACCGAAAAAATATGTATGAATGCGCACATAAATTTGTCGACATACAACCGACATCCGCCTCTCCCAGACCCTGCAGCTAAGCGAGAGGCTTGTGCACTAGCTACGAACTTTTATATTTATAACTAGATACAAATAATTATGATGACTTCTCCACTATTTACTATAACCTTCAACAGGCTATTTTTGTGCTATAATCTTTATTTTGATTTCTCTTAAAATTTATATATATTTAATACTTGGTGTTCTCATCTTGGAAGGTACCAAAAAAAAGTTGATAGAGTGTCCACAACTAAAAGTTCAGATAATGAATTACTGATACGTCTAAGATATATTGGACAAACAGCCAAGAGCATCTACAAAGAATCGGTATCCGATATGTTTTTGGAAACATATCCTTCATAGAAGTTTTTGTGCTTCATAGTTGGCAGCCAAGCAATACGAGGCCCTGTATGGTTCAACAATGTGAACCATTGAAGAAAAGAGAACAACTTAAAATAAGTTCATAGGATATAGTCAGTATTTTAAAAAGCGGCCTAGGCGGCCGCCTAAGTGCTAGACGCGGGGCACGCGGCTCGCCTAGGGACTAGGCAACAAAAAAAGCAGAGCAAGTGAGAAAATCACCGATTTAAAAAAAAAATAGCAGTAGTACATACGGTAGCATAGAAATATACCCAAATATTTATATAGAAATATGCATTTAATTTATATATATCATATATGTATTTAATTTATACATAAATATCATTTGTATGAATGTTGACGTGTGTAATTAGACAAATGATGATAGTAGCGTTTTTTTGAGTAATATTCCTACAAATGTTACACTGTTTTTGTTCCTACAACAGCATTATTTTTTGTGCGTAATAATTATATTCATTGTCTTAGTGTTAGCAAGCTTTTACTTATGTATGGAACATTAAAGAAATGTTAGAAGTATGAAACTTTAAAGTATTGTTAGCAATGGTAATGTATAAATCAATGTTAGATTGTTTGTGACTTAATCTTCAAATTATACTTGGTGTTGTGTTGTGTGTAAAAAAAATGCTTAAGCGTTAAGCGGACATCAGCCGCCCACCTACTGCCTAGCGGTTTTTTAAACATTGGAAATAGTATATGTATATAGAGGAAAATAGATTAAGAATTGCATTAGACGATCTATGGTTAATGGAATGACATTGCCTTGGTAAATGAAGATGTGCCATACGTTATTTTTAAAAATGTTGTAAATGGTAAATTAGACCAGAAACAGAGTTTCAAAACTAGTTTTAGAACGTACTACTCATATACAACCCATGACAGGGACAGGCCGTGTCCTATTTTTTTCTTATTTTCTTTTGTAAAAAATTCCCAAGGGACAAAAGAGAATGGTCAAAATGTTGCTTGAGCGTTGTTCATTAGTTCATTATGATGTGTGCTATTAATGTTTACATGCTCAAGGTAAATTTTCAAAGAGTTCGTGAAGTGTAAATTAACTAATTACACTTCAAAGTAAACAAAAATGGAATCTTGAATCTTGGTATAACAATACTTCATCCATAAAGACCGGCTTTCAAACCCAAACACTATATAAAAAAATACATAATGCAAGTACATCTTTAGAAATTAAATGCGGAGTCGAAGATGTTAGATACTTTAGAAATCAAAAGTAGGGGAAAAAAAAGAATGATGAAGAGAGCATAATAAAAATTAAAAGTAGTTACAACCTTTGTGATCCAATCAATTTTGCTCCGTGAAATTCTTGGGGCACTCCTTCATGAGTCGTCACAACCATCACCTACACCATATGTCAATAAGCCATTGGGCAATTAATTGGGGCTTGTAACGTGCAGACAGACACACACACCGCTAAGAGAGAGAGAGAGAGAGAAGAAAAGAGTTCAAGTTCAGTCAAACTTGAATCAACATGATTCTGTTGCATGTTGATCAACTAATGCAGCCAAAGGTTACATCTCATTCCGTATTATTATGATGCCTGAAGCCGTGAAAATACAGTTACTTTTAGGTGTTTTGACAGCATCCATGGAATTGTTTTACTTGCAAAAGTCCACCTTTGGTATTTCCAGGTTCCGTATTTTCAGTTTTCTATTTTTTGAGAACGGTTACCATACCAAACCACTCGTTATTTCAGCTTCTTCAGTTGGCTTTCGGTAATTTTGGTTTTTCCCGTATTTTTAGTTATGTTTTTCCTTTTTTTTTTCCTTCTGTTGTTCAATTTATTGGTATTTTCAATTTTTAAAAGCAAAAACTAAATTAACACGTTAACTATTATAGAACCTAAGTATTTGCCTATACGACATACACATAAAATATCAAATGACCTAGGATGCACCCTGAATCCTTACATAACCACCCTTATTGGAAAAAGATGTTTTATTAGGCTAAAGCAAGTTCATTTTCCTTCGGAAATGAAAAAAACAGGCTTAAGCAAGATGCATAATGAAAATAAATTCCTTGAAAAATTAGTATAATCAAACAATATGATGCCTTAGGCACTTTCAACAGAAAGAAGCTCAATCAAATACCTCCTAAGATATAAATATTAAATGATATAAAGAATGTACCTCATCACCCATTTCGCGTAGATATTTAATAAAATTCTGGAACCTATTTTTATACCCAGACACATAACTGCAAATTCCACAGGAGACAAGTAGCAGTAAGTGAACATTGAACAGGTTAACTGAGGAATACAATAATATAGCAACAGGATTTAATTGCAAGTCAAAACATGATTTCTCATATTTCATGCTATGATTTTATTTTTATTTTTTTGTAATAGAAATGATGAAATGAGTTTACAATTTTATGCTTTGGTGGAGGATATCTCCCTAAATTATAAGCATACTGAACACTAAGGAAATGGCATTAACATGATTAGTATGTTGTCAAGACAAAGTTAACAGGATTGTCATGCTGACAACTAGTAGTTTGATATGAACTGTTCTCTAAAGAAGAAAAAAAAATCGAGAAAGTTTTTCTATTGCCGTGACAGAATATAGTTTTGATGAAGAATTAAAAGTAATGTAGAAAAAATATAAGGATGAAAAAATTTAAAACAAGCAATGATGAGCATGTCTGTCATGCAGCACCCATAATAATAAAGAAGTATTCAGTATTCCAGGTTGTTGAGCTACTACTGATATAAAATCAAATGCATAATTTAGGCACCAATTGAATACTGATAATTTAAGATGGACACAATAGCTAAAAACAGATAAGCAACGAAGTTGACATTTAATTATATTATATCTACATAACTAATAACCATTTTGTAAAGTCAGTATACTATGGGCTTAGAGCTTTAGTAGTGTGGTGGACATTGACGAAAGGTACATTTATAAATTGAAAAGTGGTTTTTGCCTTTCGATAAGAGGATGCTCCACAATGGTTATTTGTAAATCTGATAGTTCTTACGAACTTCTGACGTTCGTAGAAGTTGGTAGGAAGTTGTTAAGAACTTCGGAAGTTCATACGAACTTAATATATATATATTTGTTACAAACTTTATTTGTTTGTAAGAACTTCTTCCGAACTTCTAAAATTCGTAACCACACTTGCAGAATTTGTATCCATTCTCCAAATTTGGAGAACGGATACAAATCCCACTACAGAATTCTTCCATCTTTCCACCCATTGCGGCCTACACATTTTGTAAAACAACAAATCGATGTCTTTTAGTTCCACCACTCCAGATGCCCTTATAAAGCCAACAATAAGTTAGATATCACTAAATTAACTATTGTAGTCAATATCAACCTAACAACTTACATTAAAGCATAAAATTCACTAAGGGTCCGTTTGGCAAGCCAATTCCAAGGCTTGGAATTGGAATTGGAATTGAAAGGCCAATTGCAATTCCACGGAATTGAAAATGGCCTTCCAATTTCATTTCCATAGCTTGGAATTGGGTCGTCAAACGAACCCTAAGGGTGTATGTAATTACAAAGTTCAAAAATGATTAAAAATAGTTCAATTTTTAAAAAAGTTCGAAATTGGGTGGAACAATATAGAAGTGGTTTCATCTTACATGTGGAGATTTCCATGAAAATCAATTCTTTGGAGGTGGGTAAGAAATGTTTTCCCTAGAAATTGATAAAATTATGGAGCACTGTTGTTTTCATATGATGGATTTGACATCTAAAAAGAACCAAATAAGTATTTCTCATGCAAAACAATTCAGCGTCAATCAATCAGAGCCTATATAAATATTTGGTAACAACCCACTAGAATAACAGCAGCTAAATGATTGTAAAATTAAGAAAATTCATCAGCGTTGCTAACAAAATTGTAAATTTAAGTTGCCAGCGTGACAAGTACAACATGACATCAAAGCAAGCATTATGGTAAAAAAACACGTGAATATTTAACCACACCGTCAGTGAAGTCAACCCATCAAACAGAATGAAGCTGTAACTATCAAATCAAATTTGGAAGTCTACTAAAAACAAAGGGTACAAGTAATGAAGAAAGAAAGCATAATTAGAGAGATACTCACGCAAAGGGAGAGGGTTCAACAAAGAGAGCAATACGGCGAGGCCTCGAATTGTTCTCGATTTCAAATAGAGGAGGAGGACCCTCTTCTTCTTCTTCTTCTTTTAGTTCTGTAATAGTCATTTTGCTTCTCAAAATAAAGGGTATTTTAGAGTGTAAAGATCGAGTCTTTGAGCAGGGAAGATTAATGGGTTTGGTTCTAGAATGACAAAAAGAAGAGAATGTGAGAGAGAGTGGTGGGGTATGAAAAGAATAAGAAGAGGAGGCAAAGTTGAAAGGAGGAGAGAGAGATGGATTTATAGAGAGAGAAGTGGACATGTCGATGATTTGGTGAGGTTAAATATGCGTGGAGGTAACTTGTAAGAGAGACTTGGTGAGGTTAACTTAAGAATGATTGAATATCGATTAATATTGTGAGGAGTGTGCGAGTGGAGTTGGAGAGAGAGTGTAGAAATCCAAGGGAGAATGGATATTCTTTCGAGGCTGGTATAAACCGAATAATTATAAGTGATTCAAAGTATATTCTACTTCTTCACTCGCTAACATGTATGAATAATAATACATACACCAACCATCAAGATCAATACACTATCAAATCTAATTTATATTTTATAATAAAAATTGTATATTCAATTCGTATCGAGATGACACGTGTCTAATGTATTAAATATCTTTAAGTCTGAAATTAGAGTTAAGAACCCAATTGTTATTTCTCCCGCTCAAATTGATCTCCTTAATTTTTACCTCTCTATTTTCGACTCTCCTACAATGAACTTGGCCGTTGAACTCCATTTCTCTTTCTTCTTGCATCGTTCTAAGTATGACGGTTTATTTTCTTATGTTCCAAATGGTTCAGGTTACCCACCTCTTCAGTTTATAACGATTGAGATCTATTTCAAAAGTTGTGTATTCTACTCTGATACAAAGTTTTAGGTTTATACACTCATTTCATTCATCTACTTTAATTCATTTAAAAAAACAAAAAAACATACAGTCCATACTCTAAGATCATCAATAATTTTCTCACACATATTATATTTCGAATATCTATCTCAGCCCTGGAACCAATACCACCATCGCCCTTCGCCAACGAAAAATGCTAGCTGAGCCGATGATACCTCTTTGTGTGTGTATACCTTCTAGGAGAAGGCATCTCCTTCCGTTTATTCCTCTACAAGGTTTTCGTTTAATTTAATTAGCCCCCCCCCCCCCCCCCTCATAGTTTCTCCATCACCTCTGTTATTTATTTTTGTATTATCTAACTTAGTTACCACCTTAATTTAAGGTATTAGGATTTTGGCCTTGAAGTCTTCCGATTTGGGAACATTTCTCTATGGTATTACACATTTTTTTCTTATGTTTGGTGCGTTATTGTTTGTTGTTTCCCTCACCATTCTTCTTGAAAAACTAATTTGGGGTTCATTGGGGTTCATTTCATTTGAGTTATAATCTATGTATCTACGTATAACAATAGCTTGAAACAATTAATACAATTAAAGGGTACCTTGACTTTTAGACAAAAAAAACTCAAGAGTTTTCTTAGGATTAAAACTTACTTATTGTTGCAGGCTTTTCATATACTTCACTTGAGAAATACCGGATAGTATTGGTCATCTGTTTTTTTATTGAAGAAAAAACTGACTATTCCTATTCTTACTTGATACCCGTGAGGAAGGCTCTCAACATCTAGATGAGGTCCCCTTTCTCAAGATCAATTGAAGAACCAAAACCTCCCAAGAAGTTCTACACACCAAGAATCAAAATTTATAATAGGAAAACTAATCCCATCGATTATGTTCCTGAGTACTAGCAAGCTATGACTCTCTGGAGAAACAATAAAGCTCTCATGTGCCATATATTCCCTTTCAGTCTTGGAGATACCGCACAAAAGTGGTTTGAGAAGTTACCACACAGATCAATCACCAATTTAAAGCAAGTCGTGGAAGCATTCATTACAAGGTTCATCACCATTAGTTCTCATGTAAAGAGGATGGACTCACTCCTCACCATGAGGAAGATATCCCAGAAAACCTTACAGGAGTACACTCGGTGCTATTAGGAAACTTATAATGAAGTGGAATATTGATCCGAGTATGTGGTTGAGGCTTTATTTAAGATCGGACTGCCGACCAACTCTATGTTGCACCTGTCTCTCACGAAGAAAGAGGTTAGTGCTATCGATGACCTAAGGTCCAGGATTAAAAAGTATGACAAAGTGGAAGATGTGGTGGTCAACGCCCACAATGACAATAATTGATTAAAGGCAACCAAGAATGATGATAAAGAGAACACCCCTAAGAAGGGGTAAGAAACATAATGGAAGGTCTAAGGGCAACGACAAGACAAATCCAGCCCAAGGCCCATCAGGTAATCAATACTATTTTCAAGGAGTTAATCTATGAAATCTTGAGTAAGAATAAAGATCAATAATATCTCAAGTGGTCGGGGAAGATGACATGATATTTGTCAAAGAGAAACACCGCCCATACAGAGATCAAGCCCCGCTTGGAGAATTGGCCCATATAGGTCATCTATATGATTATGTGGAAAATAATGGTGAGAAGACTACTGTAGAATATGACCAGCAACCTGACAATGTCCTAGACGACAACGAGATAGGGTATGAGTTTGTAGTCATCCACGGTGCATCAAGTTCGAACGAAATTCAAGGCAACGTTATTCGAATGGAATTCAATAAGGTTATTACGGTCATAGAAATTTTCCAGATTGACCCTAAAAAGACCTCAGTAGGCAAACATCGTCGACCATAAGATATTGACTATAACAAACATATAGTCTTTACTGAGGAAGACTTGGTCGGAGTCAGAACTCCTCATCATGATGCGCTGGTAATCACTTTCAGAATTATCGATTGGAATGTGGATATGCTACTAATCGACCAGATAAGATCTTCAAAGGTCATGTACCTAAAAAACTTCAACAAACTGAATCTCAAGATAGAGGGCCTGAAAGAAGCGATCATCCATTTGGCCGTCTTTTCTAGAAAAATGACTATGCCTTTAGGAAAGGTAGTTTTGCTAGTACGAAATAAACAAGGATAGTTTCACACCATGAAGGCATTACCCTCCACTTATCACCCAAATCTCAAATGCATTACCGATTAGGGGATAACAGAGATATGGAAATCAGGTTGTTGCTCGACAATGCTTTATCGCTCACATTGGGCCTAACTAAAATAAGAAAAAAAAAGAAAATGGACTCAAATAATGCGATCAAGGATGGGGATACTTCATCCAAGTAGCAACTAAAGTACGGGAGACCTGGTGTGGAAAAATAAGGGTGGCCCTTGTAGATAGAGTCATAGAACCATTACTATAAGTCATGTTCGATGGCTCATACCCAAAGAAGAAATTTATGATCGGAAGATCACTTACCAATCAAGAAAAGGAATAATTAATATCTCTTTTCAAAGTGAATCATGATCCATTTACTTAAAAACTATATATCATACCTGGTATTAAAACCAAGGTCATCTGATATTGACTTCACATGGATCTGGCTTCTCGACGATCATAAAGAAGGTACAATAAATAATTGTAGGGATTAAAATTTATAATATGGATAAACGATATGCTAACGAAAATCATATGCAAAGACAATCATCTACAGGACCTAGCGAAGATGTTTGAGGTCCTTAGATACTACAGGATAAAGCTCAATACAGTTAAATGCTCTTTTAGAATACTGTCCAAGAAGTTCCTAGTCTACCTAGTCAGTCAAAGGGAGATCGAATAAAATCCTGACCAAATTAAAGTGATCAATAATGTTCATCCACCCAAAATAGTAAGGGATGTACAAAGGTTAACTAGAATGTTAGCAATGCTCAATCGCTTCATTTCTAAGTCCTCTATGAAGTGTCGACCATTTTTTTAGTTCTTGAAATAGAGAAGGAATAGACATAGAATGAAGAATGCTTAAAGTCTCTTAAGGAAATCAATATTTATTTAAACTGGCCACCTCTACTTTTGGTCCTAAATTTAGGTGATCGAATCTATCTATATTCCACGGTGTCTAACCACGCGATTTGCTTAGCCTTGGTGTGCAAGAATGAAGGAAGCAAACCTCAATATATTATGTTATAAAAATGCAATTTAAAGTAACTCGTGGAAGCATTCATTACAAGGTTCATCACCATTAGTTCTCATCTAAAGAGGATGGACTCACTCCTCACCGTGAGGAAGAAATCCCAGAAAACCTTACGGGAGTACACTCGGTGCTATTAGGAAACTTAAAATGAAGTGGAATATTGATCCGAGTATGTGGTTGAGGCTTTATTTAAGATCGGACTGCCGAGCAACTCTATGTTGCACCTGTCTCTCACGAAGAAAGAGGCTAGTTCTATCGATGACCTCATGTCCAGGATTAAAAAGTATGATAAAGTGGAAGATGTGGTGGTCAACACCCAGAATGATAATAATCGATTAAAGGCAACCAAGGATGATGATAAAGGGAACACCCCTAAGAAGGGGCAAGAAACATAATGGAAGGTCTAAGGGAAACGACAAGACAAATCCAGCCCAAGGCCCATCAGGTAATCAATACTATTTTTAAGGAGTTAATCTATGAAATCTTGAGTAAGAATAAAGATCAATAATATCTCAAGTGGCCAGGGAAGATGACATGATATTTGTCAAAGAGAAACACCGCCCATACAGAGTTCAAACCCCACTTGGAGAATTGGCCCATGTAGGTCATCTATATGATTATGAGGAAAATAATGGTAAGAAAACTACTGTAGAATATGATCAACAACCTGATAATGTCCTAGACGACAGCGAGATGGGGTATGAGTTTATAGTCATCCACGGTGCATCAAGTTCGAACGAAATTCGAGGCAACGTTACTCGAATGGAATTCAAGAAGGTTATTACGGTCATAGAAATTTTCCAGATTGACCCTAAAAAGACCTCAGGAGGCAAACGTCGTCGACCATAAGATATTGAATATAACAAACATATAGTCTTTACTGAGGAAGACTTGGTCGGAGTGAGAACTCCGCATCATGATGCGCTAGTAATCACTTTTAAAATTATCGATTGGGATGTGGCTATGATACTAGTCGACCAGAGAATATCTTCAAAGGTCATGTACCTAAAAAAAATTTAACAAACTGAATCTCAAGATAGAGGGCCTGAAAGAAGCGATCATCCATTTGGCCATCTTTGCTGGAAAGATAACTATGCCTTCAGGAAAGGTGGTTTTGCTAGTACGAACTAAGCAAGGATAGTTTCACACCATGAAGGCATTACCCTCCACTTATCACCAAAATCTCAAATGCATTACCGACTAGGGGATAATAGAGATAGGGAAATCAGGTTGCTGCTCGACAATGCTTTATCCCTGACATTGGGCCTAAATAAAATACGTAAAAAAAAAAAAGTGGACTCAAATAATGAGATCAAGGATAGGGATACTTCATCCAAGTAGAAACTAAAGTATGGGTGACCTGGTGTGGAAAAATAAGGGTGGCCCTTGTCGATAGAGTCATAGAACCATTACTATAAGTCATGTTCGATGGCTCATACCCAAAGAAGAAATTTATTATCGGAAGATCACTTACCAATCAAGAAAAGGAATAATTAATATCTCTTTTCAAAGTGAATCATGATCCATTTACTTAACAACTATATAACATACCTGGTATTAAAACCAAAGTCATAAGATATTAACTGCACATGGATCTGGCATTCTCGACGATCATAAAGAAGGTACAATAAATAATCGTAGGGATTAAAATTTATAATATGGATAAACGATTTGCTAACGAAAATCATATGCAAAGACAATCATCTACAGGACCTGGCGAAGACATTTGAGGTCCTTAGATACTACAGGATAAAGCTCAATACAGTTAAATGCTCTTTTATAATACTTTCCAAGAAGTTCCTAGTCTACCTAGTCAGTCAAAGGGAGATCGAATAAAATCCTGACCAAATTAAAGTGATCAATAATGTTCATCCACCCAAAATAGTAAGGGATGTACAAAGGTTAACTAGAATGTTAGCAATGCTCAATCGCTTCATTTCTAAGTCCTCTATGAAGTGTCGACCATTTTTTCAGTTCTTGAAACAGAGAAGGAATAGACATAGAATGAAGAATGCTTAAAGTCTCTTAAGGAAATCAATATTTATTTAAACTGA
The DNA here is from genome assembly GCA_949130495.1 of Sambucus nigra. Classification (NCBI taxonomy): domain Eukaryota; kingdom Viridiplantae; phylum Streptophyta; class Magnoliopsida; order Dipsacales; family Adoxaceae; genus Sambucus; species Sambucus nigra. The sequence continues at coordinate 651,965,345 of OX422208.1, forward strand.
CCACCTCTACTTGTGGTCCTAAATTTGGGTGATAGAATCTATCTATATGTCGCGGTGTCTAACCACGCGATTAGCTTAGACTTAGTGTGCAAGAATGAAGGCAGCAAACCTCAATCTATTATGTTATAAAAATGCTACTAGATGCAAAGAAACGTTACCTTACTCTAGAAAAACTAGCTTAATCCCTGGTGATCTCCTCACAAAAACTGAAGCACTATTTTGAATCCCACTCAGTCATTAGATCACTTCATTTCTACTCAAGATAATCCTAAAAAAATTTGACCTCTCTAGACAAATATCCAAGAAGTTCTTCACACCAAGAATCAAAATTTATAATAGGAAAACTAATTCCATCGATTATGTTCCCTAGTACTAGCAAGCTATGACTCTTTAGAGAAACAATGAAGCTCTAGTGTGCCAGATATTCCCTTTCAGTCTTGGAGATACCGCACAAAAGTCGTTTGAGAAGTTACCACACAGATCAGTCACCAATTTAAAGCAACTCGTGGAAGCATTCATTACAAGGTTCATCACCATTAGTTCTCATCTAAAGAGGATGGACTCACTCCTCACCATGAGGAAGAAATCCCAAAAAACCTTACGGCAGTACACTCGGTGCTATTAGGAAACTTACAATGAAATGGAATATTGATCTCAGTATGTTGTTAAGGCTTTATTTAAGATCGGACTGCCGAGCAACTCTATGTTGCACCTGTCTCTCACGAAGAAAGAGGCTAGTTCTATCGATGACCTCATGTCTAGGATTAAAAAGTATGAGAAAGTGGAAGATGTGGTGGTCAACACCCAGAATGATAATAATCGATTAAAGGCAACCAAGAATGATGATAAAGAGAACACCCCTAAGAAGGGGCAAGAAACATAATGGAAAGTCTAAGGGCAACGACAAGACAAATCCAGCCCAAGGCCCATCAGGTAATCAATACTATTTCCAAGGAGTTAATATATGAAATCTTGAGTAAGAATAAAGATCAATAATATCTCAAGTGGCCGGGGAAGATGATATGATATTTGTCAAAGAGAAACACCGCCCATAGAGAGTTCAAGCCCCACTTGGAGAATTGGCCCATGTAGGTCATCTATATGATTATGAGGAAAATAATGGTGAGAAGACTACTGTAGAATATGATCAGCAACTTGATAATGTCATAGACAACAGGGAGATGGGGTATGAGATTGTAGTCATCCACGGTGCATCAAGTTCAAACGAAATTCGAGGCAACGTTATTCGAATGGAATTTAAGAAGGTCATTACGGTCATAGAAATTTTCCAGATTGACCCTAAAAAGACCTCAGTAGGCAAACGTCGTCCACCATAATATATTGAATATAACAAACATGTAGTCTTTACTGAGGAAAACTTGGTCGGAATCAGAACTCCACATCATGATGCGCTAGTAATCACTTTTAAAATTATCGATTAGGATGTGGATATGCTACTAGTCGACCAGGGAATATCTTCAAAGGTCATGTACCTAAAAAAATTTAACAAACTGAATCTCAAGATAGAGGGCCTGAAAGAAGCGATCATCCATTTGGCCTTGTTTGCTGGAAAGATAACTATGCCTTTAGGTAGGAAAGGTGGTTTTGCTAGTACGAACTAAACAAGGATAGTTTCACACCATGAAGGAATTACCCTCCACTTATCACCAAAATCTCAAATGCATTACCGACTAGGGGATAATAGAGATATGGGAAATTATGTTGATTTTCGATAATGCTTTATCGCTGACATTGGGCCTAAATAAAATAAGGAAAAAAAGAAAGTGGACTAAAATATTGCGATCAAGGATGGGGATACTTCATCCAAGTAGCAACTAAAGTACAGGAGACCTGGTGTGGAAAAATAAGGGTGGCCCTTGTAGACAGAGTCATAGAACCATTACTATAAGTCATGTTCGATGGCTCATACCCAAAGAAGAAATTTATGATCGGAAGATCACTTACCAATCAAGAAAATGAATAATTAATATCTCTTTTCAAAGTGAATCATGGTCCATTTAATTAAAAACTATATAACATACCTGGTATTAAAACGAAAGTCATATGATATTGACTTCACATGGATCTAGCATTCTCGACGATCACAAAGAAGGTACAACAAATAATCGCAGGGATTAAAATTTATAATAAGGATAAACGATATGCTAACGAAAATCAAATGCAAAGACAATCATCTATAGGACCTTGCGAAGACGTTCGAGGTCCTTAGATACTACAGGATAAAGCTCAATACAGTTAAATTCTCTTTTAGAATACAGTCCAAGAAATTCCTAGTCTACCTAGTCAGTCAAAGGGAGATCGAATAAAATCCTGACGAAATTAAAGTGATCAATAATGTTCATCCACCCAAAATAGTTAGGGATGTACAAAGGTTAACTAGAATATTAGCAATGCTCAATCTCTTCATTTCTAAGTCCTTTATGAAGTGTCGACCATTTTTTCATTTCTTGAAACAGAGAAGGAATAGACATAAAATAAAGAATGCTTAAAGTCTCTTAAGAAAATCAATATTTATTTAAACTGACCACCTCTACTTGTGGTCCTAAATTTGGGTGATAAAATCTATCTATATGTCACGGTGTCTAACCACGCGATTAGCTTAGCCTTAGTGTGCAAGAATGAAGGCAGAAAACCTCAATCTATTATGTTATAAAAATGCTACTAGATGCAAAGAAACATTACCTTACTCTAGAAAAACTAGCTTAATCCCTGGTGATATCCTCACAAAAACTGAAGCACTATTTTGAATCCCACTCAGTCCTAAAATCACCTCATTTCTACTCAAGACAATCCTAAAAAAATTTGACCTCTCTAGACAAATATCCAAATAGACAAATATCCAAGAAGTTCTTAACACCAAGAATCAAAATTTATAATAGGAAAACTAATCCCATCGATTATGTTCCCTAGTACTAGCAAGCTATGACTCTTTAGAGAAACAATGAAGCTCTCATGTGCCACATATTCCCTTTCAGTCTTAGAGATACCGCACAAAAGTGGTTTGAGAAGTTACCACATAGATCAATCACCAATTTAAAGCAAGTCGTGAAAGCATTCATTACAAGGTTCATCACCATTAGTTCTCATCTAAAGAAAATGGACTCACTCCTCACCATGAGGAAGAAATCCCAGAAAACCTTACGGGAGTACACTCGGTGCTATTAGGAAACTTATAATGAAGTGGAATATTGATCCGAGTATGTTGTTAAGGCTTTATTTAAGATCGGACTGCCGAGCAACTCTATGTTGCACCTGTCTCTCACGAAGAAAGAGGCTAGTTCTATCGATGACCTCATGTCCAGGATTAAAAAGTATGAGAAAGTGGAAGATGTGGTGGTCAACACCCAGAATGATAATAATCGATTAAAGGCAACCAAGAATGATGATAAAGAGAACACCCCTAAGAAGGGGCAAGAAACATAATGGAACGTCTAATGGCAACGACAAGACAAATCCAGCCCAAGGCCCATCAGGTAATCAATACTATTTTCAAGGAGTTAATCTATGAAATCTTGAGTAAGAATAAAGATCAATAATATCTCAAGTGGCCGGGGAAGATGACATGATATTTGTCAAAGAGAAACACCGCCCATACAGAGTTCAAGCCCCACTTGGAGAATTGGCCCACGTAGGTCATCTATATGATTATGAGGAAAATAATGGTGAGAAGACTACTGTAGACTATAATCAACAACTTGATAATGTCCAAGATGACAGCGAGATGGGGTATGAGATTGTAGTCATCCACGGTGCATCAAGTTCGAACGAAATTCGAGGCAACGTTATTCGAATGGAATTCAAGAAGGTTATTACGGTCATAGAAATTTTCCAGATTGACCCTAAAAAGACCTCAGGAGGCAAATGTCGTCGACCATAGGATATTGAATATAATAAACATGTAGTCTTTATTGAGGAAGACTTGGTCGGAGTCAGGACTCCACATCATGATGCGCTAGTAATCACTTTTAAAATTATCGATTGGGATGTGGATATGCTACTAGTCGACTTGGGAATATCTTCAAAGGTCATGTACCTAAAAAAATTTAACAAACTGAATCTCAAGATAGAGGGCCTGAAAGAAGCGATCATCCATTTGGCCTTGCTTGCATGAAAGATAACTATGCCTTTAGGGAAGGTGGTTTTGCTAGTACAAACTAAACAAGGATAGTTTCACACCATGAAGGCATTACCCTCCACTTATCACCAAAATCTCAAATGCATTACCGACTAGGGGATAACAGAGATTTGGGAAATTAGGTTGCTGCTCGATAAGGCTTTAACGCTGACATTGGGCCTAAATAAAATAACGAAAAAAAGAAAGTGGACTCAAATAATGCGATCAAGGATGGGGATACTTCATCCAAGTAGCAACTAACGTACGGGAGACCTGGTGTGGAAAAATAAGGGTAGCCCTTGTAGATAGAGTCATAGAACCATTACTATAAGTCATGTTCGATGGATCATACCCAAAGAAGAAATTTATGATCGGAAGATCACTTACCAATCAAGAAAAGGAATAATTAATATCTCTTTTCAAAGTGAATTATGATCCATTTAATTAACAACTATATAACATACCTGGTATTAAAACCAAAGTCATATGATATTGACTTCACATGGATCTGGCATTCTCGAGGATCACAAAGAAGGTACAACAAATAATCGCAGGGATTAAAATTTATAATAAGGATAAACGATATGCTAACGAAAATCAAATGCAAAGACAATCATCTACAGGAGCTGGTGAAGATGTTTGAGGTCCTTAGATACTACAGGATAAAGCTCAATGCAGTTAAATTCCATTTTAGAATACAGTCCAAGAAATTCCTAGTCTACCTAGTCAGTCAAAGGGAGATCGAATAAAATCCTAACCAAATAAAAGTGATCAATAATGTTCATCCACCCAAAATAGTTAGCGATGTACAAAGGTTAACTAGAATGTTAGCAATGCTCAATCGCTTCATTTCTAAGTCCTCTATGAAGTGTCGACCATTTTTTTAGTTCTTGAAACAGAGAAGGAATAGACATAGAACGAAGAATGCTTAAAGTCTCTTAAGGAAATCAATATTTATTTAAACTGACCACCTCTACTTGTGGTCCTAAATTTGGTTGATAGAATCTATCTATATGTCGCGGTGTCTAACCACGCGATTAGCTTAGCCTTAGTGTGCAAGAATGAAGGCAACAAACCTCAATATATTATGTTATAAAAATGCTACTAGATGTAAAGAAACGTTACCTTACTCTAGAAAAACTAGCCTAATCCCTGGTGATCTCCTCACAAAAATTGAAGCACTATTTTGAATCCCACTCTGTCATAAGATGACCTCATTTCTACTCAAGACAATCCTAAATAAATTTGACCTCTCTAGACAAATATCCAAGAAGTTCTTCACACCAAGAATCAAAATTTGTAATAGGAAAACTAATCCCATCGATTATGTTCCCCGGTACTATCAAGCTATGACTCTTTAGAGAAACAACGAAGCTCTCATGTGCCACATATTCCCTTTCATTCTTGGAGATACCGCACAAAAGTGGTTTGAGAAGTAACCACACAGATCAGTCACCAATTTAAAGCAACTCGTGGAAGCATTCATTACAAGGTTCATCACTATTAGTTCTCATCTAAAGAGGATGGACTCACTCCTCACCATGAGGAAGAAATCCCAAAAAACCTTACAGGAGTACACTCGGTGCTATTAGGAAACTTACAATGAAGTGGAATATTGATCCGAGTATGTGGTTGAGGCTTTATTTAAGATCGGACTGTCGAGCAACTCTATGTTGCACCTGTCTCTCACGAAGAAAGTGGCTTGTTCTATCGATGACCTCATGTCCAGGATTAAAAAGTATGAGAAAGTGGAAGATGTGGTGGTCAACACCCAGAATGATAATAATCGATTAAAGGCAACCAAGAATGATGATAAAGAGAACACCCCTAAGAAGGGTCAAGAAACATAATGGAAGGTCTAAGGGCAACGACAATACAAATCCAGCCCAAGGCCCATCAGGTAATCAATACTATTTTCAATGAGTTAATCTATGAAATCTTGAGTAAGAATAAAGATCAATAATATCTCAAGTGGTCGGGGAAGATGAAATGATATTTGTCAAAGAGAAACACCGTCCATACAGAGATCAAGCCCCACTTGGAGAATTGACTCATGTAGGTCATCTATATGATTATGAGGAAAATAATGGTGAGAAGACTACTGTAGAATATGATCAGCAACCCGATAATGTCCTAGACGATAGCGAGATGGGGTATGAGTTTGTAGTCATCCACGGTGCTTCAAGTTCGAATGAAATTCAAGGCAACGTTATTCGAATGAGATTCAAGAAGGTTATTACGGTCATAGAAATTTTCCAGATTGACCCTAAAAAGACCTCAGTAAGCAAACGACGTCGACCATTAGAAATTGAATATAACAAACATATAGTCTTTAGTGAGGAAGACTTGGTCGGAGTCAGAATTTCGCATCATGACGCGCTAGTAATCACTTTTAAAATTATCGATTGGGATGTGGATATGCTACTAGTCGACCAGGGAATATCTTCAAAGGTCATGTACCTAAAAAAATTTAACAAACTGAATCTCAAGATAGAGGGCCTGAAAGAAACGATCATCCATTTGGCCGTCTTTGCTGGAGAGATAAATATGCCTTTAGGAAAGGTGGTTTTGCTAGTATGAACTAAACAAGGATAGCTTCACACCATGAAGGCATTACCCTCCACTTATCACTAAAATCTCAAATGCATTACCGACTAGGGGATAACAGAGATATAGGAAATCAGGTTGCTGCTCGACAATGCTTTATCGCTGACATTGGGCCTAAATAAAAAAAGAAAAAAAAAGAAAGTGGACTCAAATAATGCGATCAAGGATGGGAATACTTCATCCAAGTAGCAACTAAAGTACGGGAGACCTGGTGTGGAAAAATAAGGGTGGCCCTTGTAGATAGAGTCATAGAACCATTACTATCTGTCATGTTTGATGTCTCATACCCAAAGAAGAAATTCATGATCGGAAGATCACTTACCAATCAAGAAAAGGAATAATTAATATCTCTTTTCAAAGTGAATCATGATCCATTTACTTAAAATCTATATAACATACCTGGTATTAAAACCAAAGTCATATGATACTCACTTCACGTGGATCTGGCATTCTCGACGATCACAAAGAAGGTACAATAAACAATCGCAGAAAAGGCAAAAGTTATGGAAAAAGAAGTGGGGAAACTTCTGCAGGCAATGTCTATTGTAGAAGTTCAATTCCCCAAACGGATCTTTAACGTAACTATTTTTTTAAAGAGTAATTAGAAGTTGAGAGTTTGCATAGACTTCATCAACCTAAATAAATCATGTCCTATACACAAATTTCTTTTGCTAAAGATCGACTAGTCGATCGATGCCACATCGAGTCATGAACGGATGAGATTTATAGATTCTTACTTAATCTATCATCAAATCTCTCTATTTTGACCCAACTAGAAACTTCATTCATCACCACCCTTGTCTTATACAAATACATAGTCATGCCCTTTGGGATCAAGAACGCAGGAGAAATATACCAACATTTAGTCACCAATATGTTCAAGCATCAATTGCCTGACATCATGGAAGTCTATATAAATGATATGCTAACGAAAATTAAATGCAAAGACAATCATCTACGGGACCTGGCAAAGATGTTTGAGGTCCTTAAATACTACAGGATAAAGCTTAATACAGTTAAATGGTCTTTTAGAATACTGTCCAAGAAGTTCCTAGTTTACCTAGTCAGTCAAAGGGAGATCGAATAAAATCCTGACCAAATTAAAGTGATCAATAATGTTCATCCACCCAAAATAGTTAGGGATGTACAAAGGTTAACTAGAATGTTAGCAATGCTCAATCGCTTCATTTCTAAGTCCTCTAAGAAGTGTCGACCATTTTTCATTTCTTGAAACAGATAAGGAATAGACATAGAATGAAGAATGCTTAATGTCTCTTAAGGAATCAATATTTATTTAAACTGACCACCTCTACTTGCGGTCCTAAATTTGGGTGATCGGATCTATCTATATGTCGCGGTGTCTAACCACACGATTAGCTTGGCCTTAGTGTGCAATAATGAAGGAATCAAACCTCAATCTATTATGTTATAAAAATGCTACTAGATGCAAAGAAACGTTACCTTACTCTAGAAAAACTAGCTTAATCCCTGGTGATATCCTCACAAAAACTGAAGCATTATTTTGAATCCCACTCAGTCATAAGATCACATCATTACTACTCAAGGCAATCCTAAAAAAATTTGACCTCTCTAGACAAATATCCAAATAGTTTATAGAACTAGGGAGGTTTGATATCCACTTTCAATCATGAACTATGATCAAAGGATAGGTTTTAACGGATTTCATCAATGAGTTCATTGGAGGGAAGGATCCAAGTGAGGAGGGACGTATCGACCAAGTTTCAACCGAAGAACTTAACCAAATCAATAAATGGACACTTTATATTTATGGATCTTCTAACTCAAAAGGGGCAGGAGTTGGAATTATACTTGTAACTCCAAATCGGAATATGCTCGATAAAGAAATAAGACTTAGCTTTGAGGCATCTAATAATGAGGTTGAGTACGAAGTGCCCATTGTCGATTTAAAGAAGACCCCATCCCTTTGCATAAGTTACCATGAAGTCTTCTACAATTTAAGGATGGTATCTAATTAATTATCATGAGACTATAATGTTAGGGACGAACGCATGTCAGCATACTTATGGGGCACCTAAGACCTATTCATCAATTTCAAGAAAGTTCAAGTTTAATGATTTTCTCGAGCAAATAAAAGGTATGTAGATGCCTTAGTTATTTTAATCTCAATCGTCGTCTCCAAAATCAAAATGAAAATTGAAGTAGAATATGTGGATCAATCGATCATCACAAAGTAGAAAACTACAAAACAAGTTCTCACGATACAAAAAGTCCCAACTTAATGGACCAAACCACTACGAACCAACAAGAAGATACTCTACATGAGGACAAGAAGCAAGCCCATCATATCAAAGTCAAAGTTGCTCAGTTTCACTTATCACCTGCGGGGAATATCTATAAACGATCTTTAATAGGACCATACCTCCAGTGCATGCATCCTAGTAATGTCAACTAAGTCCTATACGAACTGCACAAAGGAATATATAGAAGTCATGTCAGGGGGAGATCTTTGGCATTCAGGGATATAAAAAAAGTTAATTGGTGGCCTTGTATGCAAAAAGATGCCGTCTTATACATTAGAAATTGTAAGAAAGTTTAAGATTTCCCCATGCTTCACCAACCATCCAACGACCTCTCACTAACCATTCCATAGCCTTTTATTCAATGGTTTGAAACTTATAGATCCCCTACCTACACTCTAGGGAATCAAAAGTATATAATGGTCAAAACGGACTACTTCACTAAATTAATAGATGTTAAACCTTTGGTGAACATAAGAGACACCGATATGATCATATTCATCTGGAATAATATCGTGACTCGTTTTGGCATGCCAAGGACAATCATTACATACAATGGAATTCAATTTGAAAACGGACCATTCTAAGATTTCTGAAACAGTCACAGCATCAAGAACCCTTATAGTTCAGTCCCTTACTCTATGGGCTGGCGAAGGCCTCTAACTAGACAATGCTCAATAGAATGAAAGAAAAAGGTTCTTGGGTAGATGAGATAAGCATACCAAACAATGCCCAAAAGGACGATTAGGGAAATGCCTTTCATCTTGGCTATGGAATATAAGTTATAATTCCACTCGAAGCTAGTTTGTCGACTATAAAGACACATATGGTCAACCAATTTATAAACTAAGAAATCATAAGGATTGAGCTCAGCCTGATCGAGGAAAAAAGACAACAATCCTTGATTAAATTGGCTTCTTACCAATAATATTTGTCCAAGAAGTAGAATAAAGGCACCAATCTGAGGAAGTTCCATATCAAAGACTATGTGCTGAGGAAGGTTATCGATAACGCAGGGAAGCCATCAGATGGAAAATTAAGTCCTAGCTAGGAAGGTTCCTTCAAATTCATCAGAGACGGCCTCTAAGGAGCCTACCATCTGAAAACAATAGGGGGTAGGGAGATACCTAGCGATTGGAATGGGACCAACCTTAGGAGATTTTATTTCTGGATTTTTATGCTTTACACAAACTTCAATTTTTTTTATTCCAACTTCTTGGATGATTTAAGTTCATTTAATGCAATTAGATTTCTTATTAGTTCAAATGGTAGGCTAACATTATTAATCATGAATTTTTATTATGGTGTGGACATCATCATTAAAAATATGTTCAAATTTTTTTGATCAAGTTCTGATCGAACTTTTAATAGCTTAGAAGATATTACATTCAATCATATCTTAAGGACTACATATTTACGTCACCAGTAAACAAAAAAACATAAAAAATTGCCCAGGCAAGAAAAAACCTACGAGTAATCCTTAAGTACTAAGTACCCCGACTCTGGTCGGCTAAAATACCGAATGGGTAGATGGCTCTATGACCGGGTGCATTTTTCCATAGTTTGTCCTGGCCTAAGGTGGTGTGACGACACTATCATAAAAGGTAAGGCAAATAATAAAAACATGATCGGTATATAAATTTGGAAAATTTAAGGCATGGAATTAATGAGATAATTTCATTCATATTAATTCAATTATAAGAAGTTAAATCTGCAAGTTATAAAAATTGAAATATAAAAAAGGCGACTATAGTTATTTCATCTTCAATGGTTAAGGTAGGCAGTCATTGCAGGCAGCCACCGGGATCCATAACTTCTTACTCCTAAGTGGAGGAATCCGAACAAAGGGGAATCCTACCTCATACTAATTCCAGAATTAGGAATCATGGGAAACTTTAATGACTCTTAAAGAACTCATCCACCCATGTTTATAAGCGAAGTGATTGGCTCTGTCCAAGTGAGTCAAGTCATCCATCCATCCCTCATCATAGCCGTTCGACTACACTAGGTGAGGCCCATGGGGAAATCAATATCTTAGTCTCAGCACCTTCTACTGAAGACTCCTCTTGATCACTTGGTCTTCTTGAAAGGTTTACTCATCTTTATCAAGCTTCTCCCTTAAGGAGTTATTTTCATTATGTAATAGATCGACAATGTCCCCAACGTCTTTGATCTCATCCCAATAAGAGGTAACCAGACATGTATGCTCGTCGTAAGCACTTATCATTTTTTGAAGTGCTTGTCGAACAGATAAAAATACTTTTCGACCTCATTTAGGAGCATCCTGACTAAGAATAAGGTTCAGATCTTCATTCTCCTAAGCTACTAGAACTAGTGCCAGCCTAAAAAGATTAAAAATAAATAAAGGCATTCGAAAACTATAAATAGAGAAAGCATATACAAATGATATGAAATGATCAAACAAGGCACAAGTAAAGCCAAAACAACGAATAGTTTTATTAAAGTACAGAATTTGGGAAATCCCTTACAAAGAAAAAAGATCAAAAGACAACAAAAATAAAGTACAAGAAGTCCTAGGCTAATATAACTAGCTTGGCCATCTTTTTCCATTGTCACATGTTCTTGATTGGACACGTACTTGTTTAAGTATGTGGCCTATTTTTCTTTATCGGTACTTTCCTTCTCTTGACCAGCACTAACATATTTTCCCTCTTCTTCATCCATGTTTGAAGAATAACTTGGATTATGGGAATCCTTCCTTAGCCAAGGCTCTATCCCATCCTTTCTTATAGAAGTACTTATGAATTTAGTCCAATTTTTTCTTATTCTAAGTGAATTCATCATTCCACCTATAGTCGTAAGACTTGTCCCTAGCCCCCAAGGCCCCAAATAAAGTTTGTGCACACTCTTTGGCAGCCTTCTCCAATTGCTCGACCTTGGATTCTATCTTGGTGAGATCCAACTCTACGGCCTTCATTTTAACCTCGTAGGCCTTCTTGGCGGCCTTCAAAGAACTCTAGGACTCACTCAGAGCATGGTCCATATCGGTATTGAGCTTTTCTTGGCCGTTCCTTCTATCCAAAATATTGATAAAGTCCACTAAGAACTACAAGACATAAATCGATTAAAGAAGTTAGTACAATAATAATTTTTAAAGAATTAAAGATCCGAACAAAATGTAAAAACTTACCAAGGATGATGCTTGAGAAGCATGGAAGATTGGCAGCTTATCGACCACTTCCTCGTCGACCTTCAAGCAGGACCCTTTCAATAGTGAGGGAGCCAAATCAGTATTTTTATCCACTTACATAATGACATGGCTCTTACCCTTTATAAGGGCAATCATATTTTTGGTGGGCAAAACAAATACAAAACTGGTTTCAGTCTTGCTTTTCTTCACAGGATGGGCTTGCAATTTTTTTGAGGAATACCCCATGTTGACGGGTCAGATGGACCCCTGACCTCCTTCCTTTTGAAAGGTTGGAATTTGAGAGAACTTGGGGAATTAGCCTCCTCTAATAAATTGGTAATCTTTTTCCTTGGCAGAATATCTACTTCTGAAGTAAATAGAACCACTGCAGGAATTTATGTGACGTTTACAAACTCAAGCGAGCATGATGATCCCGCGCTTTAATACTCCTCTTAGGAGAGAATAGGAATTTTTAGTTCCATATCGACTGGTCGAGCAACGAAGGAAGTGGTGGTGCAGTTTAGAAATAACAAAGCTAACCTTGTGTGTCTAGCATTAGACGGTCTCTTAAGTTTTCAGACCTTGCTTTATTTATCAAAATTGATGTGTGCTTGGTAGGGCTCTTTCCTCTTGAAAGTTTCCTCACAAGATAAATAGTGAAACATAACTAAAGAATCATGAAGGACTTATTCGACCAAAATGGATGGCAATAAAAATCAGCAATTAACCTATTTCATATCCCCTACTAGGACATTTATAGCCCGTATATAGTTCCCCCCCCCCCCCCCTCGGGAATAGGCAGGTGCTACTACTTCCTTATAATAAAGCTGTGAGACCAGTAATCTTTATTGGAATCTGGAAAATTCATAACCAAAATCCTCTCTACTTTCCTCGCCTTCAGGTAGAAGTATTATCATTTGTTCACACCCACATGTAACAATATCGGATCTCTGAGATCCATGAATGAGTCCCATATAACTCATTTATCTACTCAACCCCATTAATTATCCTCTATGTATTTAGGGAACATTAGGTTGGAATCATATAGAAAAAATAACAAAACGTTAATAAGAGTTGCTTTAGAGGAATGAACTGGTTGAACATCTAATGTCCTCCATCAATATTATAGCAATCCTTGGGTTTTTCCTCAAAATCAATCTCTACCCTTTTCGGAATGAAAAAAGGCTTCCCAAGCTCCTATATGGAACCCTCAATGACAGGGTAAATCAAATTAATAATTCAATAATAAAAATGACAGAAAAACTGGAGACGATTTCTTTTAAGAAATTACAGAGAAACAAGGAAGAAGAGAAAAGAAGAACTTATAGTGAATATGGAGGGTGAACAACTCCGAAGTGATTTTGAATAATGAAGAGTGAGAATGCATTCCAAAAATGATACTAGAGAAGTAATCAACCTATTTGGTTAAACTTTTAAGTCAAAGTCATCATTTGAAACACAACCTTAGATGATGGCTGACACATACGTCACTATCTCTTAGTCTGATCAATAAATAATTACCAGCGTACCCCTGAAACATCGGGGAAAATGATGAAGCATGCCATTTGGGTCTAACGGGCAAATTAAAAACAAATTCTAATTTGAAAAACACTAAGTGTTGAATTTTTCTGGCCATGGCCTCATTAGACGATCAAATCTCACTGTCGACCACAATCAGAATTACATTCAACTTGCAATCAAACCTCTGTAACCCAATTAGGCTACAAAGATTTGGTGGTAAGTATGGGGGAATTGTTCGACCAATTAGGAACATCTTATGCGTGTTTGGTAGACTTGATAAGCGACTACAAGTCGGAGATAAGAACGGAGAGAGGCCGATCAGCGAAAATCTCAAAATTAGATTTACTCGATCAAATTGTAACAACAATATAAGGTCATAGAATCCCACACGACTCAACCTCTTTGTGTTCTCTATAAATGTAACCCACACCCTTGGAAAAAATGGCATATAATCTTTATTATCACGATTCAATCAATAAATAGAGAAAATAATACCCCATGGACGTAGGCACATTGACGAACCATGTATATATTGTGTCCCTGTGTGATTGATCTTTATTTTTTGCTCGACTTATTTGTCTTAAATCTATAATCATAGGTTTTTCCACCTATATATATATATAACTGGGCTCATTTTCATATCTCACTATATATACCTTTCGTGCGCACCTGTTTTTTTAAAATAATAATTAAAAAAGTTTAAGTTGATTTTTTTGTGAGGTGTTTAAACATTTCAAGGAATCCCCACAAAAAATCAACTCAAAATGAAAAAATAAACCGGTAAAAAAATGTTAGCCTTTAAGGAGCTTAAAAGTAATCGATTTTTTTAAAATAGCAAAAACATTCATTTTGTGCTTATATTTTTGTAGAGGCTCCCTGAAATGTTTAAATACCTTATAAAAAATCAACTCAAAAATATTTTATTTACTATTTAAAAAATATAGGTCGGCACGGGAGGCCCTCCTTTTAGGACCTCAGAGGAGCCTGCCTTAATTTTTTAGGAGTTTATATATATATAAACTCCTAAAAAATTAAATATTTGATTTTTTTTTCTAATGCAAATAATATTGTTTTGCCTTTTTCTTTTTCTTTTAAATTTTAATATAATATTTTTTATTATTATTTAAAAATTCTCATTCTCTTAAAAATATTTGTACTTTGAACAAATATATCTTTTACACCCTAAAATTTGAAAAAAATCTCCTTGACACTCACCCATTAATTCACATTCATTATGCTCATATATCAATAATATTCTCAATTTCACATGTATTTTATCACTTTGTACTATATCTTCATTACAAAAATACCCCAGCCTTGGGTTATTACCAATTAGATATTTTAAGTACGTTTTACACTATTATATAAGGAGCTTAAGGTATAACAAGACTATAAGTAACTTCTCATAATATAAAGCATTAAAGTAAAGGTACATTGATTTTATTAAGGTTTTTGAGTCGTCACTCATTTTACACCCCACCTAATAAAATATCGGGCGATCAATCCTGTACCAAATTAAAACATGAGTCTCATATGGTTCATTATTAGCATCACTGTCGAAAACCATATTAATTACTAATAACCTATTAGGCTGGCGTCAAAATTTTATTTAACTAATCTTTTTAAACAAACCATTTAAATAAAACATCCACACAATTTATACATGAAACTGAAAATGAAATAAAATAACCGAACACTCGGTTTAACATAGTACAACCAAATCAAAAAGTCATAAATTAAAATATGGTAAAAGAATAAACGAATACAATTGGGCTATCGGTCCGAATGGTTCTACAGTACCTCCTATCTAGATTACAAGAATAGAAGCGTATATAGTAAACCTGCATGCATCCACATCTGCGGCAGTGAACGTCTGACTCGAAGGAATCATCATACTGGCGTTCCTGTGTCTGGACAACTATATATATACATATATAGAAAAAGAGGGGAAAAATAGATAAACGGGTCAGAGCCCGAGTTGTGAAAATATTTTGCAAGTGCATAAATGCTATATTTTTAAAATATGATTTATCTCATATTTAAATTGGTATCGCACTCCCATGAGATACCCCTCGCCCTTCTTCTAATAGTGAACACCTATCGCATACCTAATAAATAACCTAGTTAAGCTACCCTACCTAACTAATCAGTTACCCAAACTCTGAAAATCCCTATAAACCCGAGTACTAAGGGCTAAACTTCTCCACATTCCTAACATTGCGCTACGTTCGTGCGTGGGGTGTCTCGCGAAGTGAATACACTACTACCTGGAAATTTTGATCATCGAGATCCATTAGGCCCTAAGCACAAAGCGCATATATATATATATACCGGAAAGGGAATAATACCTTATCATTCTTTAACCTTAAATATATAATATTTCAACGGATATATTACAATCACAAGCATAATAACCATCCCACCGAGCTATAACTCGAGAATGCAGTCTCATAGTGCCTATCTGAATCCGAGTTTACTCACTATACCTCGGTACCAAGCCAGACTCACTCATGTTCATGGTAAAAATATACACAACGATGGAGGCGGTCATATTCCCTCTGCAAGTGGAGTACACACACATCTCACTCAAACAGGGGACGAGATGACCTGGGGATATACTCTCCCTGGTCCTCAAGCGAGGGGATTCACCCACATCGCGCAACCTCCCCGGATCAAACTGGAGAAATATATAATCTGGTTATTCCAAACCTATGCCAAAGGAAAGCTCGTGGAACCAACCTCTAAGATACAAATATATCAATCACACACGGATATATATGTATTCGTATCATATTATATATACTATAATCACATCGTATATATAATCTATATCACTCCTCAAATATATATATGGAGCTATAATTGCCAATCTCAAATAACGATAGCCAATAACCCCGAATGTCCCCATTAATAATAATATTGAAGTATACCCTAAACTTATTCAAGTCCCATAGATATCGCGCCTCTTAAAATAATCGTCGTCAATAGACGTATCAAGTAATCGCTAAAGCATCTTTAGCCCCTATCCTAAATTTACATCCTATTCACATCCTAGGATTTATTACAAACATATAGGAATATATTTATATGTATAATCTCCCACCGAAATAATTCCCCGAGTGTTACTCATCGAAACCCTTGGATTTCACCATTAATTAACTTAAAGGGTATACCTCACTATAATAATAGTTTAGAGGTCCTTTCTCTACATATAGTAACCCCAAATATTTAATTCCTTAATTCCTTTAGGTCACCACAATTCATAATACCTTAATTAGGAAACCCTTTTAAGTTTTAAACTTAAAGAGAAAAGGAACAAAAATCTAATTCTTGGGCAGAAAACAGAGTGTCGATCGACCGGACCCTTACCCCCGATCGACCGAGGGTTGGGATTTTGCCTTGCTGCAAAATCAGTAGGCCCTTTTTCCCCTACCCGATCGATCGGCCCTAGGGGCGTGGTCGACCGATCATACCAGTTAGGTCAGCCCTTTTTCTATTTTGGATGAAATCCAAAATTCCAAACACCCAATATATCAACCCAAACTCCATTCTTATGGTTTCTAATCTCAACCAACAACACTACAATCATATAAACATTGATTTCCAACTAAGACATCAATTATTTGGGGGATTAAACCAATTTTCTTAGATTTAAACCCAAAAATTCTTAAAGCCCTAGTTTTACCATTCCCCCATTTCAATTCACTTCTACCCTCCATTATTATGGATTTAACACTAGAAATCATTAAGAGTTTACACTACATCAATTTGTAAACTCATACTTAAACTACCCAAATTCATTTTTTAAGGGTTCTAACCCAAAATTATATAGTTTACCAACTATAATATGAGATATATACACTAAATTAAATAAACCAAGTAAACACTTACCTCGAGAATAAAATCCGACGACCTCGAGTCGAATCCCAATGAGTTTGGCTGGAATCTCCCTTTCCTCTCTTCTTTTCTCCTCTTCCTTTATTTATCTCTTTTTCTTTCTTTCTTTCTCCCTCTCTCGTGCATTTATAAGGGAGAAATAAGGGATTGTCCCTTATTAACCCAAAAATGACTCGTTTACTCAATTATGAGTCCCTACTGGTCCAAAAATTTTTGAAACCCAAATACTACCCCCGGATACTCTATTCTGACTATCTCAGCCATTCCGGAACCAACTGTACACTCAAAATCTCCATCCGAGTTACTTAACTACAATTCACTAATTAATCCCAACCCATCTTAATACGGATTTTCTAATTAAAATATTATCCTTTGTCTCTTTTTCCAACTGCGACATGTAATAAAAATGCTTCGACTCAATCACTTATTCCTAAAAGTAAATATAACACACATCGAAAATCATCTAACCCTCAAAAACTCCAAAAAATATTATTCACGATAATTCTTCAAATTTCCTAATTACACTTACTTATGAAATTTAATTATCCATAAAAGTGCGGGGTATTACAACTCATACCAATCTCTAGACTTTATGCATGGGACATCTCACTGAAGTGAAATTTAAACAAGGAGCCCGCTGATACACTTCCCATTAGATAAGTTAGTATTTGAGACAAATTAATTAAGGGTTTATTAGGAAATGTCAAATTAAGGGAACAAGTGAATAAATATCCAAAGTTGAATAACAAACCATCTCGTCCAACACAGCTAAACAATTCAATACCTAACGTAAGTGTATCTCGTACTCCTTCAATCTTATCTACATGATAAAATTGTTATTAACAACGATAATATTTCAAGTAAAGATTCATCATATATTCTTGCATAAAAAGGAACATGTAATTTAAATTCCAATGGCATAATTCATCATAAGGTTTTCATTTGTATTCCAAATATCTCAAAGTAATCTAAAATGGGTTCCCATAAGTTCCTATATCATGAATAAATTCCACATACTAAATTTCATCATTTTCAAAAATTTCTATCAATAGTACTACCATTAAACCATAGAGCACAGCCCTACTAAGTATGTGCAAATTTTTTAATTTAATAATTTCACCATTATGTCTAAATTATCCATATTCTAATTCCATATAATCAATTCCTAAAATGAGGTCATAAACCCTTAAATACCAATTTCATAATTTGAGGGCTAATATCCAATTTCTATATTCATAAGGGCTCAAAACTCAATATAAATCCATATGATTTCACCTAATTATAACAATAAGTTAGGAAAACACAATACTCTAAGGGTATCTAATTGATTTTAATACTGCAATTAGGTTTAAGTGAGATTTAGAATAAACACATATAAAAGGCGAGGAGTACAAAGAAACTTGCCACAATTGAGTATGAAATTTTGATTTTATTTGAATGAGAAATCCTTTTTGGAAATAATTATTTGAACCCACATGAAAGTTATCTTGAAATCTTGATTTTAATGCCTTGTGTTGATTGATTGAAAACCCCTTTGAAGGTTTGATTGGTTCTTGAAAAATCCTCTTGATTTGAATTAGGGGAAAAGGTTTACTTGAGAGAAAAGAGAATGTGTTTTGGGATTTTCTTGGAAAGAATGTAAGTTGAAATGAGGCAAAAAAACGTATACGGTTGTTTTTATAAAAAGCCTTCCCAATGCACCCTGCGACTTGGCCGCTGCCTAACCACAAAATGACCCATGTCAACGCATCGTAACTAGCCACGAATGCCGCCCACGCACTAGGCACTATTACGACAAGCGTTCATTAAAATCCCTAATAACTTATAATGATATAAAACCTTAATATTCCCACTTTCTTCCCAAGTTAAACACTTTTACACTAATGCCCTTAAGTCCTTCTACAAAATACTCCAGAGTATAAATCCACTTTTAGCTTCTTAGACTTACCGAATCAATCTTATACTTTTATAATTTAAAAGTTAGCCCTGAACTTTATGTAAGGGAAAATTTTACATTGTGACAATTTGTAATGTTTATTATAAAATTTGTAAGACTGGATTTATTCTGTTTGGACAAAACTGTTTGCGTCATAGGTTAGGATTTGAGTTTAGTTATCCTTCAATCCTATGATGCATATTAAAGACCGTAGTGGCCAAGTAAAGTGACATCCACATCATTCCGAGTTTCGTCATTAGTCCATGGGATCTCGAAAATGTATGAAGGGCATATTATGTTTGATACTTGGATTCTTTTTGGGTGTTATAGTTTTTAAAATGTTTTATTGAGGTTATTTTTAAAAAATTTTTTTAAAGAAAATACTTTTTTGTTTGTAACAGTCTTTCAAATCACAAGCTTTATTCATTTAAACGAGTTGTGTTATTTTGTTCAATGATAAAATGAACCCCCATTCTCGGAGATTAGAAAAGAATAGCATTTTGTGGAAAAGAAGGGGACCGTGTCCATGTAAGGTGTATGAACTTCCTACATACCTATGGGGTTTTAAAAAATTTTGAGTTCTATTTTGAAAGCAAAAGGGTCCTTAGAGGATCGGGCCCCACGTAGTTCTGGGTAAAAATAAATAAAGAGTTTTTTTAGAATATAAGGGATATGAGAAAAGTCGTAGCGCGAAAAGTTTTCAAACTAAGGATAAAACTTCTTGATACGGTCCAAGTTTACTGGACATGTCATCTCTTGTCCATCGAGGTCAGCGAGCATAGCGGCGCCTCCTAAGAGAATCTTCTTCACAATATAGGGGGCGCTCCAATCCGACTTGAATTTTCCTCTAGGGTCCCAGACTGGTTCTATGATCTCCTTAAAGGTAAGGTCTCCTTACTGGACACCACGGTCCTTAACTCTTAGCTTGAATAATTGCGCTATCCAGTGATGGTACCCTTGTATGTAGTAAAGAGCCTTCATCCTCTTTTCATCAAAGAGAGACAGTTCGTCAAAGTGTCTCAGATGCCAGTCTTCCTCACTAACTCTTCTCTCGAGCATAATGCATAGGGAAGGTATTTCTAGCTCAATGGGTAGGACTGCTTCCATACCGTATACTAGAGAGTAAGGGGTAGCCCCAGTAAATATCCTGACTAAATTACGGTAGCCCCAGAGGGCGTAAGGGATTCGATCGGCCCAATCTCGATAACCCTCGATCATTTTGCTGCTGATGGCTTTGAGGTTTTTGTTGGCAGCTTTTATTGCACCATTGGTTTAGGGTCGGTAGGGAGAATATTTGTGCCTATGAATTCCATACTCGTCGACCAATTCTCTAACTCAGCTTCAAAGTGTAACCCATTATTTGATACTAGCTCGTGGGGAACCCCATTTCGACAGATGATGTTCTTTCGAATAAACTTGGCCACTTTTTTTAGCATTTAATACTGTGTATGATTCGACTTCGACCCATTTGCTGAAGTAATCAATGGCGACTAGGATGAACTCATGCCCATTTGAATATTTAGGTGTGTCTTTTCCTATGATGCCAATGCCCTAAGTGGAGAACGGTTAGGGAGAAGTCATGTTATATAATTCTCGAGGAGGAAAGTGCTAGATATTAGCAAACTACTAGCATTTAAGGCATTTTTAGACGTAGGCAGTGCAATCTTGAAGCATGGTGGTCCAATAATACCCTTGATGAATTATCTTCTTAACAAGCATATGACCATTCATATGGGGCTGCATTCCTCGCTGTGGATATTTTGCATCATTTCTTGAATGTCAGTCCCTGTAATGCAGGCAAATGGGTTCCATCAAAGTTTCTCTTGAACAGTGATTTATCACAGATAATGTACTGGGCAAATAGTTTCTGAAAGGTCACACGGTCTTTCTTATCGGTGTCTTGGGGATACCTATCGTGCTTGAGGAGGTGCCAAATGTCGTGGTACCAAATCTCAGCTATATCAAAATCTTCCTCAGTGACGAGCTCAATGTGGTAGTAGTGGGTGGGCATAGCTTATTTTTAGACTAGGAAAGGGGTCATCGTTATTCCCTCGGTCGTGTCAATCGTGGAGGTGAGGGTATCAAGGGCATCAGCTAAGGTCGACTTTTGTAGGTGGGCGTGGAAGGGTACGAGCTTTTCGTTTTTAACATTCTATTGTAACACCCCGCTCGCCCGGAGAGAGCGAACGGAGCGCTAATGCGATAAAATAAATCCAAATCCACAAGTGACAAGGTATAGAGCATCTAAATAAACCCACAATAATATAAATCCACTAATCTCAATCTTCAAATAAAATACAACGTCTCTCGAATAATAAAATACAACTATCTAACTCGAATAAAAATGCTCTATACACCAACGAAATAATTAATACAATTCTTCCAACTTGTATTAAAATTCTTCCCAAATACTCCATGCTAAAATAATCCCAATAATCCAAAGTGCTCAAATCCACGCTAACCTGCCACTAAAAGAAAATATGGGAAAGTACACAATACGACAAGAAAGATGCTCAACAAATATATGTTAGCGATGAATAAAACGTATTAACACGAATACGAATAGTCAAATCAAAATGCGAATCACAAAGCATTTATCAATATAATTTCTCAACAACACTTTAACCGGGTCACCAGGCCTCACCACATCCGTATATGCTTTATCAAGCCATAGCCCGAAAAACAGGAATTTTGGCGGGTGCCCAATATCCGTGTCATATTAAAATCTCATGACAACGTGCTCATCAATAATATAATGATACCACATGAATCAAAATAATTTCAACAATTATTTTCCAGATTTCAATGAATTTATCAATTCAAGTATGAGTTCAATTAAACAAGAATTCAAAGAGAATGACACTCGTGAGATTTAAGGAGCATATTGTGTAAAATCCCATACCTCAAACCATGATGAGAAACCAACGATCACAGCCTCAAGATCTACAAAATCATCTCCAAGAACCTCCAATAAAATATCCCCAAGAACACCTCTAATCTAAGGTTGGAACTCACAAATCTCAAGGGCCAATGTGTATATAAAAAGAAGAGGAATATAAAATATATTTGCTTCCAAAATTTGTGCTAAAAGTATGTTAAAAGGGTTGCCCAAGAATTCCTTTTATAATGCAAAGAAATGAAGAGTTGGAATCCAAAAGACTCCTTTAAATAAGGCAAAGAAATGAAGAGTTAGAAGTCAAAACAACTCCAAGAGTTAAAAACATTTTAAAATCATTTTAAAATCCGTTTTAACTCCTTTTTTGAAACCGTTTGAAATTCTCGCCTTTAAAAATAATAACCAACATATTTGAGCAATAAAAATAATTTTTATCAAAAACTTTATTTTCCTCCATTTTCCAAAAATTAATTAAAATAGCCCAAAATTACGTGGGTTGTTACACTTCCCCACTAACAATGGAATTTCGCCCTCGAATTCGCCGAATGCCTGACTCTAAAAAATCAGGCCACTACACTATCTCCAAAAATAAATCGCGTCTCCTAAAAATAAATTCCTCACCTCTAATCTAGATGCCTAACACGAAACGATCATCTAAAATAATCTATCTCCAAAAATTGCTAACCACGCAATGAATCCAAAACCCAACCCCCGAGGGTTGCCGTATACCTAAGCTCTGATACCATTTGTAACACCCCGCCCGACCGGGGAGAGCGAACGGAGCGCTAATGCGATAAAATAAATCCAAATCCACAAGTGACAAGGTATAGAGCATCTAAATAAACGCATAATAATATAAATCCACTAATCTCAATCTTCAAATAAAATACAACGTCTCTCGAATAATAAAATACAACTATCTAACTCGAATAAAAATGCTCTATACACCAATGAAATAATTAATACAATTCTTCCAACTTGTATTAAAATTCTTCCCAAATACTCCATGCTAAAATAATCCCAATAATCCAAAGTGCTCAAATCCACGCTAACCTGCCACTAAAAGAAAATATGGGGAAGTACACAATACGACAAGAAAGATGCTCAACAAATATATGTTAGCGATGAATAAAACGTAATAACACGAATACGAATATTCAAATCAAAATGCAAATCACAAAGAATTTATCAATATAATTTCTCAACAACACTTTAACCTGGTCAACAGGCCTCATCACATCCGTATATGCTTTATCAAGCCATAGCCCGGGAAACAGGAATTTTGGCGGGTGCCCAATATCCGTGTCATATTAAAATCTCATGACAACGTGCTCATCAACAATATAATGATACCACATGAATCAAAATAATTTCAACAATTATTTTCCAGATTTCAATGAATTTATCAATTCAAATATGAGTTCAATTAAACAAGAATTCAAAGAGAATGACACTCGCGAGATTTAAGGAGCATATTGTGTAAAATCCCATACCTCAAACTATGATGAGAAACCAACGATCACATCCTCAAGATCTACAAAATCATCTCCAAGAACCTCCAACAAAATAGCCCCAAGAACACCTCTAATCTAAGGTTGGAACTCACAAATCTCAAGGGCCAATGTGTATATAAAAAGAAGAGGAATATAAAATATATTTGCTGCCAAAATTTGTACTAAAAGTGTGTTAAAAGGGTTGCCCAAGAATTCCTTTTATAATGCAAAGAAATGAAGAGTTGTAATCCAAAAGACTCCTTTAAATAAGGCAAAGAAATGAAGAGTTGGAAGTCAAAATAACTCCAAGAGTTAAAAACATTTAAAAATCATTTTAAAATCCGTTTTAACTCTTTTTTTGAAACCGTTTGAAATTATCATCTTTAAAAATAATAACCAACATATTTGAGCAATAAAAATAATTTTTATCAAAAACTTTATTTTCCTCCATTTTCCAAAAATTAATTAAAATAGCCCAAAATTACGCGGGTTGTTACATCTATCTTCTAAAGACTTAGTCAATGATGAGAGAAAAATCTCCATAGACATGTACGTTCTTAATACCTTTTCTGAGGGCGACTTTGAGGCTTACAGTGCATGCCTCATATTCGGTCATATTGTTGGTGTAGGGAAAATCTAGCTTGATGGCAGTGGGAGTGTGAGAGACATTTGGGGCAATTAGGAGTATCCTAATGCCATATCCTTTATTTTTAGCAGTGCCGTCAAAGAATATTTGCCGTGCAAAGGATATCTTCATTTAGGAATCCAAATATCCAAACTTCGACCTCTTCCATGGGGTAGTCATTAAGGTAATTGAATATGGCTCTCCATTTCATCGCTTTTTATTTGACATACGCTACATCGAACTCAGCTAGTAAAATCAACCATCGATCCATTCATCTTGAACGGGCGGGTTTCTCCAGAAGGTATTTGATAGGATCTATTCGGGACACAAGTTTAATGGGAAAAGTGAGCATGTACTTCCGTAACTTTTGAGTGAACCAGACCAGGGCAACATATGCTTTCTCCAAGGCAGTGTAGTTGACTTTGTACCTAGCCAATTTTTGACTTGCATAGTAGATGGCTCTCTCCTTACAAGATTCTTCATTGTATTGGGCTAACAAAGCCCCTGTTGCAGTACCTGTTACAGTCAAGTATAAGAGTAGAGGGAGATCTAGCTTCGGAGGCATAAGTACCAGAGTTTGGGTAAAATATTGCTTAATTATGTTAGAGGCTTCCTGACAGGCCTCATTCCAGACTTTGGTAGAATCCTTTTGGAGGAGTTTGAAGATGGTTTTGCAAATATAAATTAGTTGGGTGATGAACCGAATGATGTATTATAATTTTTCTAATAATCCCCGGACTTCCTTCTCTATTCGGGGTGGAGGCATTTTGAGTATAGCTTTCAGCTTGACGGGGTCTACTTCGATTCCATTTTCACTGACCATAAATACCAAAAGCTTTCCTTTTGTGACACCGAAAATGCATTTAAATGGGTTTAACCGCATTTGGTATCGTCGTCGTCGTTCAAAGAACTTCTTGAGGGTGGGAACGTGACCTTCTCGAGTCTTAGACTTAATAATCATGTCTTCTATATAGACTTTGACCTACTTGTGTATCACGTCATGCAAGACGATTATGGAAACCCTTTGGTAGGTAGGCCCAACATTCATGAGCCCGAATGGCATAGCTGTGTAACAAAAGGTTCCCCAAGGAGTGATGAATACGATGTTCTCTTGATGGTCAGGGAGCATCTTGATCTGATTATATTCGACAAATCCGTCGAAGAATGACTTGAAGGCATGAATGGTTATATTATTTACAGTAATGTCGATGTTGGGCAATGGATAATTTTCTTTTGGATTTTCTTTGTTCAAATCCCGATAGTCGACGCACATGCGGACTTTTCCTCCTGATTTCAGTATGGGTACATATTAGCAAGACATGTAGGATATTCGATCACACGGATAAAGCATACACTCAACTTCTTGATTACCTCTTCCTTGACTTTGAGTGATCATTCAATGCAGAGTTTTCACAGCTTCTGTTCAATCGGCTTGCATTTTGGGAGAGTTAGGATTTTGTGCTGAGCTATTTCAGGATCAATGCCAGGCATATCACCGAAAGACAATACGAAGATGCCCATAAATTCCTTTATTAATTCTTCAAATTGTGCACGCTCATGGTCGTTAAGGGTGGACCCTATCCTAATCTCACGTTGTTGGCTACTAGAACCGAGATTGATAACAACAGTTTTATTTTCATTGATTTTAATGTGGTTATGTTGTTTATTATTAACCTTATTAAGATTAGTTAAGGATTATTCATTTAAAAAAATCATCATCATTAAGAGTTTGATTAAAATCAAGACAATTAATGTAAGGAATAATAAAATACTCATAATCCTGATTTATTTCACTTTCGGGAGAAACATCATTGAATTACATTATAGAATTACAAGTGTTTAGTCTTACTTTTTTGAATATATGTGTCTTTAATCCCATTTCATTATTTTTTTTGCTGTTAAACCTGTATTTTTACACTTGTCATTCTTTGCAAAAAGTGACATGAGCAGTTATGGGAGGTTAAATGAGAGTTGAGGGAAGTTTCGGGTTGTTATGGGACTTAAAACAATTTAAAAAAACCCATGGGATGAGAGACTAACAAAACTTTAAAAATGGGACTAAAACTAAAAAACTATTACATTATTATTAGAAAAGGGAGGAACAATAATGGATTAAGAGATAGGATAAACAACAAGGTTGGTTTGAATATCATCAGGTGGGACTGGTATAACAATCCATATGAGAAAAGTCTCATCAGAGGCCTTGATCAGAGTGGACGGGTCCGACGATGTAGCGCATGAATGGATCATACGGAGGGTCAGCCCTAGTGTCTATAGGTTAAACGAATCTTCATAATCACTTTCCTTGGAGGCCCCAACAATGGCTATGGATTTCTCGATGCGAGGTTGCACTTTATGATGGCAGCCTTTGACCCAGGAGTAGTTGTCTTGAAAGAAGATTTCCATCCCTGGCTTTATTTTCTTATCGGCGTGGTCATACCATGGTTCAGGAAAGCCACAAAAGGGGAATTCCTAACCCTCCTTGATGAATCTCCCGTTCAGGGAATCCTTCAAAAGAGTCTTGGCATCTTCTAAACTCCCTTTTAATCATTGTTGGAAGAGCGTTCTGAATTTTTTTGTGAAGGCTGATAACCCAGGATACATGGGGGGAAGGCCTCTTTTAGGACTATGGGCTCAAGGATCCCTGGTTGACGACTCCCCAACCCGAGCCCCAGTTGAGGCATGAAATGCATATTCTTAAACATTTGTATCACATTGATATTACCAAAGTGTAGATCACGATGAGAGGATCAAACACATATCAATTTCAACCTGAGAATCAGAAACCTATTTCGAGGAAAGTGTTTATCTTGCTCCTCTTTTAGCATATAATATTCCTGTTGATTTAGATTAAATGATATGAAATTGTTGTAATGAAAACTAGGGTTTAATTAGACTGATTTGTAAGGAAACCCAATGAATTAGAGATAGTTTGGCATGTAGAAGAACCTCCCTTCTTAGAACTGTTAATGTTGGTAATTAAATGTTAAAATCATGAAATTAATTTGTGTGTGTGGGGGGGGGGGGGGGGGGTGAAGGATTATGAATTTCTGGGTTCATATCAAAGAGATTTATAAGAAAATGAGTAATTTGTTAAATTCCCTTGATTTCATAAGGATTTAACCTCTAATTTGTGTTAGCAAGTGTCCCATGGTAATTTAGATTAGTTTATAAAAAATTACATTAGGATTGGGTTGAGTTTGGAATGAGATTGAAGAAAGAAAATTAGAGAAAAATAAGTTTGGGGAAGAACAGGGCCAGTTCGGACATCTCGTTCGAAGACCTGCACAGGTCGTTTGAACGACCTCGTTCGAACGAGAATTCCTTTTCTTCTAACGAGATTCCAGAGTGGGTTTTTAGGGTCCGGTTGAGTTAACAATCATCCTAGGTTTATCCAAGCGAGTGTATTAACCTATGTCTGTAACGGATGACTTAAAATCCAAAGTTTTAGTGAATTAAGGGTGTAATGATACTCGAGGTATTGAACTCGTATGGGAACCTAGGAGAGAAGGTGATTCCTAGAGAGGTTATATATATATATGGATATCGTGGAGAGTAAAAATATTA
The DNA here is from genome assembly GCA_949130495.1 of Sambucus nigra. Classification (NCBI taxonomy): domain Eukaryota; kingdom Viridiplantae; phylum Streptophyta; class Magnoliopsida; order Dipsacales; family Adoxaceae; genus Sambucus; species Sambucus nigra. The sequence continues at coordinate 651,993,452 of OX422208.1, forward strand.
ATATTACCTACGTACTATGGGAATTGGGTTACGTGAACGCCTATTAAGTTATATAAGTTGTGTGCATGCTTATTACTTGGAATATTATGTATATGACATACCTAGCTACTGGCTATCGAGCGGAGGTTAGTGCATTATGGATGACCATATCTTGTGTGCCTTGGGGCGATTTTGAGTCGTACCACTAGTGAATGGAACCTATGTACGGGCTATCTGTGAGAACGATAGTGGTGATGGTCTTATAGGTGCGTAGGTATGTGCGTAGCCCATCGACTTAGGACTATGTTCGCCTCCAATATGTGTATAAATTTTATTGGTTCCTGAGGGATTGAACATATTATCCTTTATGGACGAGCGTTTGCAATGGGACTAGATAGCCGAGTATGCCTAACACTAGGGGTTTCTTAACCATGGTTGCAGTATGTATATATATATATATATATATATATATATATATATATATATATATATGTGTGTGTGTGTGTGTGTGTGTGTGTGTGTGTGTGTGTGTGTGTGTGTACATAGAGAGATTTTTATATATGTATACTGAGTTCCTATTTTGTGTTTCTTGTTGGCTACTTGATTAAAGTGTATATGTACTGGTTCACCGGTTGAGAATTAAGAATGCTATGAGAATGAGTTAAGACATAAATATAAATATATTGACTTTGGGTTATTTAGATATTTTATCAGGCATAGTGCTTATACTACATATAGTCAGGCAAAGTATCGAGACTAATATGGGTAGTTAGGCTCGCGAGGTGTGCACATTAGAAGAGAGGTGAGCATCCCAAGTGAGTACGCTAAGTTAACATGAATAATATTTGTGCTAATTAACCAATTTAAGCACTTTCTATATTTAAACTATTTTCTACTCGGGCTCTGACCCTTTTTTCTGCAAATTTCTTTCCTTGTTATATTATTTTAGTTGCTCAGCCACAGGGACACCAGGCTGAGGAGATTCCATTCATTTGCCGAACTGTAGCTAGTGTGGAAGCTACAGTATGTTGCTAGTAGACGCTTCTGAGTCTATTTATCCTCTTCTATCAGTTATTTACTTATGTTGGACATGTCGTCCCTCCTATTTTACATTCAGAGATCTAGAGTTGTTTTATTCTATCATTAGACTTTAATTTCATATTATTGGATTATTGTATGCGATTTTATCTGGATGTGTTTACTCCAGTTCTTCATATTATTTTAGTTAGTTATTTCCTTACGTGTTGTGTTGAATGGTGATGTTTAATTATTTTCCTTTTATGGCGATTACTGTTAATAAGATAAAATTTTGACATCAATCTTGTTAAATATTAGGTGGTTAATTTTAAATATTAAAACTTTCGACCGTGATGTATAATCTGAACCAACTCGATATTCTGATTTAATTTTATAAAGGACTAATCACCCAGTATTTAATTAGGCAGGGTGTCACAGGTGGTATCAGAGCATCAGGTTCTAGTGTCCTTAGGATCTATACGGCTTATTATGTTTCCGCGTAGCTTCTTTTGATATAGAGCCCTATATTTTAGGATTATTGTACTCTTTATGGATTTTACGTTGAGATAATAATTGTAGACTTATGAAACTTTTTTCTCCTTTCAGATAACTCCTCGATGTGCATATAGAGTTCCCAGGGATGTCTAGCCCGAGCCTTAGCCTGCACCATCTCAGGGCACGATGAATGCCACTAAAGTTACCGCCATTGTAGCTCAGGCGATAAATACCGCATTAGAAGTTGTGCAATAGGCATCAGTGGTGGCCCCAGTTCAAGCCCATGCCTTCCCGTCTTCTTGGGAATGTGTTAGGGATGCCTTTCCGAAGGCGCATCCTTTGAAGTTTACAGGGAGCTCCGATGTGGTGGTAGCGAGCCAATGGAATAAGGACATTCAGCGGCATTTGAGGATGCAGGAGTGCACGGAGGTGCAGAGTCAGATACTGGCCACGTTCAAGTTAGTGGGAGCAGCATTGCAGTGGTGGGAGTCTATTACCACCACCGAGGAGAGAGACACACTCGTGATTCGAGACTTTTTTGTACTGTTCGACAGCAAATATTTTCCCTCGTCCGTCCAGACAGAGATGATATGAAAGTTATTAAACTTGAAACAGGAGGGAAAGACCGTGGCAGAATATGAGGCAGAGTTTAGCAACCTTCTAAACATTGTACCGGATGAGATCCCCATTGAGGAAAAGAAGATTAAGCATTTTATGGATGGGTTGACATGGAGGATCCACCAGCACTTGATAGGCAATCTCTTTTTGGCCACCTATTCGAACGTGGTTAATGCAACACTACTCCACTGCCAGGACCACCGTTTTCATCTGACAGAGGTTAAGCGAGTATGAGAGTCCACCAGCAGGGCAGGGCATGAGGAAATGGTGCTAGTGGGGCACAGGCAGTTCAGGGTCAGTATAGACACAGTAATCAGGGTTCCCAGCAAGGGGATCCTAAGAGGTTCAGGTCAGGAGGTTTTAGACAGGGACAGGGAGGCTTTAGACAGGGCCAGTAGGGTCAGCACGACCATCAGGGCCAACAGCAGGTTCATCATGGCCAAGGGAGAGGTGGTAACGCCATCAGGGACGGGCACAATAGGGATAGAGGGGAGGACCCTTCACAGGCAGATGTTTCACTTATGGTAACACTGGCCATAAGAGTCAGGACTACCCTTCGAAGGGTAGAGGCCAACAGCAGTAGGGTACTCTCCAGGAGACCCAAAGACCGTTATTTCCCGTAGCTCTCCTAGCACCCCCACAGATGCCAGCGCTGCCACCCATTCCAGCCGTCCCAGTTCAGCAAGGGCAGCTTCAGTATGAACGAGTCTACAATCTTCACTAGGCCATAGTCCCTCAGGACCCACCCGCGATTGAGGGTATGTTTTCTATCCAGGGGACTTTGGGGAACATTTTATTTAACACTGGGGCCACACACTTTTTGATTTCCATGGGGTTTTCATGTACTATGGGATTATTAGATACAACAGAGAGTATGGTTACTTTTGTGGATTCATCATTGAGTAGAGGGTTCGTGATTTCTTTTATTTGTCAGGGAATTGGTATAGATATTGGGAGGTTTATCTGACCCGTTAACATGCTTGTATTGGATATGTCCGAGTAAGACCCGATTATAGGTATGGATTGGCTTGTCAGGTATCGGGCCATGATTGATTATTTTAGTAGGAGTATAGTTTTTTCCATACCCGGTCAGGAGATATTTCTGGTGGCGATGCCTCGCTCTGAGGGAGGATCATCCATACATTTATACGACATAGAGGAGGAGACCTCTAGGGAGGTGGTGGTAGCACTCGACTCAATACCTGTTGTTCAAGAGTTTTTTGATGTGTTTCAGGAGATTTTGGGGTTACCACCGAGTAAAGAGATAAACTTCGTCATTGATTTAGCACCGGGCACTCGGCCGATAGCCCGCGCACCTTACCATATGGCTCCAGCAGAGATGAGGGAGTTACATAACCAGATTGAGCAGTTATTAGCGTAGGGGTTTATTTATAGAAGTACTTTACCGTGGGGTGCTCCCGTACTATTCGTTAAGAAGAGGGATGGATTGTTGAGGTTATGTGTTGATTATCGAGAGTTGAATAAAGTCACGATACGAAAATAATATTCATTGCCTCGAATCGATGACTTATTCGACCAGTTGAAAGGAGCTTCCTTCTTCTCCAAGATTGAATTGAGATCGGGATACCATCAGTTGCGTATCAGGGAGTCAGATATATCGAAGATGGCCTTCCTGACAAGATATGGTTCCTATGAGTTCAGGGTTATGCCTTTCAGGCTAACCAACGCCCCAGCCGTGTTTATGAACTTGATGAACAGGGTGTTCAAATAGTTCCTGGACTAGTTCATCATCGTCTTCATAGATAACATTCTAGTTTACTTACAAACCGAGGAAGAACATATCCAGCACTTGGGGCAGGTTTTATAGACATTGTGTCAGCATGTGTTGTATTTAAAATACGAGAAATGTGGGTTTTCGCTGAAGGAGGTCCAGTTTTTGGGACATATCATCTTTGACTGAGGGATATCCGTGAATTCGGGAAAGGTGTCAATGATGAGGGATTGGGGACAACCCATGACACCGACTGAGTTACGCAGTTTCTTGGGCCTAAGCAGATACTACAGGAGGTTCATTCGAGGGTTTTCAAAGATAGCGGGTCCGTTGACACACCTGACTCGAAAAGGGGTGTCGTTTATCTGGAGTGACACCTGTCAGTTGGCCTTTGATGAGTTGAAAGATAAGTTAACCTCAGCACCGGTGTTAGCATTACTTAGGCGGGGAGTGGAGTATCTAGTCTACACTGATACGTCCTTATTAGGACTTAGGGGTGTACTTCAACAGGAGGATCAGGCTATAGCTTATGACTCTCGTAAGCTTAAACCTTACGAGAGGAATTACCCCACCCACGACTTAGAGTTGGTGGTGGTCCTGTTTGCACTTCGAATTTGGAGACATTACCTCTTGGAGGGGAAATTTTGCTTGTTCACAGATCACAAGTCATTACAGTACCTCTTCACACAGAAGGAGCTGAATATGCGTCAGTGCCGGTGGCTTGAGTTTGTGAAGGATTATCATTTTGATATCCAATACCACTCGGGGAAGGCTAATGTGGTAGCAGACGCATTGAGCCGTAGGCTGGTAGGAGAGGTGGCCGATGTGTGGAAAGCGAAATGGAAAGAGTTAGGACACCAGGATGCGATGGCTTGATCGTTCATGTCTCTGATGATAGTTACACCCCAGATAGTTATGAGAGTAGTACAGGCTTAGGCAGCTGATTCGTTCTACCAGAGTCAAATAGTGCAGCTAGAAGAAGGGGCTGAGTCTTATATCGTGGGATCAGATGGGAGTCTACATTTCAATGGAAGGTTGGTTATCCCTGAGGGAGAGGACTTACGACACAAGGTGATGACAGAGTCGCACGCTTCACGATTTGCGGTACATCCTAGTGGGGATAAGATGTATCAGGACATGCGAAGACTGTACTGGTGAAGCGGGATGAAGAAGGATATTTTTGAGTTCGTCTTGAAATGTTCCACTTGTCAGCTAGTAAAGGTGGACCATCAGAGACCGACGGGACTTCTACACCCATTAGAGGTTCCTATGTGAAAATAAAATAGCATTTCCATGGACTTCATCACGAGATTACCCATATCGCAGAGGGGTCATGATTCGATATGGGTGATAGTGGATCGACTGACCAAGTTAGCCCACTTTCTGCCAATCCAGACGAATTATAACACGAGACGGTATGCCCAAATATTCATAGCAAAGATATAAGACTTCACAGGGTGCCTCTAAATATTGTGTCTAACAGAGATAAGGTGTTCGTGTCTTGATTTTAGGAGAGTTTTAGGAGGCAATGGGTACGGAGTTGCGACTGAGTATAGGATATCACCCACAGATGGATGGGCAGATCGAACGAATAAATCATATATTAAAGGACACGTTGCGTATGTGCATCATTGATTTTGGCGGAGGCTGGGAGTAGTACCTTCTACTGATGGAGTTTGCTTATAATAACTCCTATCAGTTTACTATTGGTATGGCTCCATTCGAGGCACTCTACGACAGACCTTGTCGTTCCTCAACATGTTGGTTGAAGGTGGGGGACAATAAATTACTTGCCCCAGAGATGATCCAGGATACTTCGACAAGGATAGAGTTAATATGGAGCCGTATTCAGGTTGCTCAGGATCGACAGAAGTGCTACGCCGATGCCAAGCGATATTTTCGAGAGTTCAATATTGGGGACCAGATATTACTTCGGGTGTCTCCTATGAAGGGAGTTATGCATTTAGGGAATAAGGGAAAGTTGGCACCTAGGTATGTAGGGTTATTCCCTATTATCGAGAGGATTAGGCCAGTTGCTTATAGACTTGGGTTACCGGAGAACTTGTATAGGGTCCATGACGTGTTACATATCTCTTTACTGAGGAGATATCTTTGAGATGATTTGGCCCACACTCACATTGCGTTGGAGGATATCGACTTACAACCTGATAGCTCCTACGAGGAGGGGAAGATTGCTATCCTAGATCGTAGCGAGAGGAAGTTGAGGTCGAAGATAGTACCACTAGTCTGTGTTCAGTGGCAGCACCATAATGTTGAGGAATCTACCTGAGAGCGCTAGGATGACATGCGTGAACATTATCCAAAGTTATTCTTGCTAGGTATACCTTCATTTTTGAATTTCGGGACGAAATTCTATTATTAGGGAGGAAATATGTAATACCCCGTATTTTTACGCATATTAATTTTATTATGAAATTTTGGAAATTGGGATTAATTAATTTCAGAGAGAATATTTGTTTATAATTAATCAAACTTTATGGTAATAATTACTACCGTGGCGAGAGTTAGTAGTTATCGAAAATAATTATGTTGAAATCATGTTGAATAATAACTATGTTGAGCATTACGTAGTGAGTAACGTAATAGATGGTTTTGAAAATAATAATATGATCGGGGAAGAGATACATGGCAGTTAAGATATTATTATTCAGGACGCGCATATGAGTCGCGTCACTATTATATATTTGGGGGTTAAAAAGTTAAATTATTTTTATATAACTCGAATGACTATTTTGAGTGCGCTAGTGCATCCGGAAGGGTAGAAATAGTCAGAAAACACTACTCGAGTGTTATATTTGGAGTCCGAGGCATTTTTGCCCAAAATGACACCCTGAAGTATTTTAGTCTTTTGGGATTTTTGAGTAATTAAATGGACGAAAACTAGGATTAAAATAAAAGTTATGTGGGTTAGAGGTCACTGTCAGCTCCAACCTACGTGAGAGAGAGAGAGAGCCAAGGAGGAAGAAGACTCCATTGGAGAACAAAGCTGAGAACTCAAGATTTCTCACCAAGAATCACCCCAAAGTGTAGATCGCGACGAGAGGATCAACCACATATAAATTTCAACCCAAGAATCAGAAACCTATTACGAGGAAATTGTTTATCTTGCTCCTCTTTTAGCATATATTATTCTTGTTGATTTAGATTAAATGATATGAAATTGTTGTAATGAAAACTAGGGTTTAATTAGACTGATTTGAAAGGAAACCCCATGAATTGGAGGTAGTATGGCATGTAGAAGAACTTCCATTCTTAGAACTGTTAATGTTGGCAATTAAATGTTGAAATCACGAAATTAATTGGTTTTTTTAAGGATTAGGAATTTATGGGTTCATATCGAAGAGAGTTATAAAAAAATGAGTAATTTGTTGGATTCCCTTGATTTCATAAGGATTTAACCTCTAATTTGTGTTAGGATGTGTCCTATGGTAATTTAGAATAGTTTAGAAATAATTACATTAGGATTGGTTTGAGTTTGGAATGATATTGAAGAAGGAAAATTAGAGAAAAACGAGTTTGGGGAAGATCAGGGCCAATTCGGACATCTCGTTCGAAGACCTGCCTAGGTCATTCGAACGGGCCTTCTAACGAGATTTCCAATGACCCTTCTAACGAGTTACTGAGTTCATTCGAAGTGGAAACTTCATTCGAACGAACTCGTTCGAAGGACCTCATTCGAACAAGAATTCCTTTTCTTCTAACGAGATTCCAGAATGGGTTTTTAGGGTCCGGTCGAGTTAACAATCATCCTAGGATTATCCAAGCGAGTGTATTAACCTACGTGAGTAACGGGTGACTTAAATTCCAAAGTTTTAGTGAATTAAGGGTGTAATGATACTTGAGGTATTGAACTTGTATGGGAACCTATGAGAGAATGTGAGTCCTCGAGAGGTTATATAAAAATGGATATCGTGGAGAGTAGAAATATTAATATTACCTACATACTATGGGAATTGGGTTACGTGAACGCCTATTAAGTTATATAAGTTGTGCGCATGCTTATTACTTGGAATATTACGTGTATGACATTCCTAGCTAATGGCCATCGAACGGAGGTTAACGCGTTGTGGATGACCATATCTTGTGTGCCTTCGGGGGATTTTGAGTCGTACCACTAGAACATGGAACCTAGGTACGGGCTATCTGTGAGAACAATAGTGGTGACGGTCATATAGGTGCATAGGTATGTTCGTAGCCCATCAGTTTGGGACTATGTTCGCCTCCAATATGTGTGTATATTTTTTGGTTCCTGAAAGATTGAACCTATTGTCCTTAATGCGCGAGCGTTTGCAATGGTACTGGATAGCTGAGTATGCCTAACACTATGGGTTTCTTAACCATGGTTGCAATATTGATATATATATTTTTATGTGTACATAGAGAGATTTATATATATGTATACTGAGTTCATATTATGTGTGTCATGTTGACTTTTGTATTAAAGTGTATACGTACTGGGTCACTAGTTGAGAATTAAGAATATTATGAGAATGAGTTAAGACATCTTTAAACCTATTCCTAAATAATATAAATATATTAGCTTCGAGTTATTTAGATATTTTATCAAGCATAATGGTTATACTACATATAGTTAGGCAGAGTATCGAGACTAATATGGGTAGTTAGGCTCGCGAGGTGTGCACATTAGAAGAGAGGTGAGCATCCCAAGTGAGTATGCTAAGTTAACATGAATAATATCTGTGCTAATTAACCAATTTAAGCACTTGCTATATTTAAACTGTTTTCTACTTGAGCTCTGACCCATTTTTCTACAAATCTCTTTCCTTGGTATATTATTTTAGTTGCTCAGCCACAGGGACACCAGGCTTAGGAAATTCCATTCATTTACCGAGCTGCAGCTACTGTGGAAGCTACAAGATGTTGCTACTAGATGTTTCTGAGTCTATTTCTCCTCATCTATCAGTTATTTACTTATGTTGACATGTTGTCCCTCCTATTTTACATTCAGATATTTAGAGTTGTTTTATTTATCATTAGACTTTAATTTCATATTATTGGATTATTGTATGGGATTTTATCTGGATGTGTTTACTCCAGTTCTTCATATTATTTCAGTTAGTTCTTTCCTTAAGTGTTGTGTTGAATGGTGATGTTTAATTATTTTCCTTTTATGGCGATTACTGTTAATAAGATAAAATTTTGACATCAACCTTTTTAAATATTAGGTGGTTTGTTTTAAATAATAAAACTTTTGACAGTGATGCATAATCTAAACCAACTGAATATTCTGATTTAATTTTATAAAAGACTGATCACTCGGTATTTAATTAGGTGAGGTGTCACATGTGGGTCGGGTGAAAAGCTTTATCATAGCATTCCGGTGTAACCGAAAGGACATGAAAAGTCCCCAAAAGGTGTTGTTGTCTTGTGTCTTCTTGATTGGTCAAGGATCTTGCTCTCTTCAATGGTCATTTCCAGCATATGAATTTCTTCTATAACTCCCTTTCCCTTATCTGTTCTGGATGACTGAGGATTCGAATCATGGTAGTGACTTCCTAATCTGGTCATGGGTTTATGAAGGTGAGGAAGAATAAGAATCCCGTATCTTTATCTATTTCGGGATGAATAGCTACCTTACTGATTTCCCCCAACAGGTCTTCGAAATATATCATTTCGTACATGTTGATTATTAGATTGACTTTTTCCTGACTTGGTTCATCATCAGAGTTGTCGAATACGTCCCCCCTATCTGATAGCAACGATGTCTTCTTTCCAAGAGAAATCGATGCATTCCACGACTTTAATGGATTCTTCATATAAATCTTCCCACTCAATAGGGATGTGTAAGAGTTAAGGGACCAACGACCCTTATGGCTTCAAATTAGTGAGTAGTTTGGAAATATTGCATACCTCGCTGGTCTGTCAAATATGTCTTCCATGATCCGCACTACATCATCTAAGATGACTTTATCAACAGGTACCACCTAATCATTTGACTCTCGATCTTATTTTTGGGCTTCCATAAACAAGCTACTAAACTACTGACAATTGATGGTTATCTTGGTGGACAATTTTATCCCAAACTCCAAAAGTTGGTTCAGAACAGCCAGTAACTCCCTATTTATCCCTTCGAATTGGGTGCGGACGACAATACATGCCCTTGTGAGGAGTGATTGAGCTTTGTCGGTGAAGTAGGTAGGGTGTAGGATAAAATATGGGTAAACTTTGAGCGGTTTGGGTGAGATTATGAGTATGATGGGTGCTTTACTGGACACAATTTGGGTAGATGGATCGAATTCTAGATCATTCTCTAGAAAGATGGCATTCATTTGGGTTGGAAGTGAGTTATAAGTGGTGTTGGGTTTAGGATTGGCTGGTGGGGCGATGATACCCCCAATTAATTAAAACTTGGACCATATTCCGAAGATGGAAGCACTGGTCAGTAGTGAGGCTGGTAGACTGGTGGAAATCATAATGGGCATTGGTCTTGAAGTTATTGGGAAGTGTGTTTGGTAACGGACAGGGTTCCAAGGGTTTGATGAGGTTTCGGCTTAACAAGGCTTGGTAGACTTTGCCAGGATCGGGAGGGGGTGGACCCATGTCACGAGGAAAGAGAACCTCAGTTTCTTAGGGAACTTGGACCCAATTCCGCTACATCTTATGGACCTCGGTTCGAAGGTTGTCAATCTTGGCACTAAGTTGGACTAAGACTGCCATCAGATCGGACTGCACATTCAGTGCTTGGTTGACATTTTCCATGGAGACCTAGTGAAGATAGAATATGGACCCGAATGAAGTAGTTGAGGAACTGGTGGAGCTTCGGGGCGGTTTAACGAAAGATCGAAGCCAAGCCAAGAATCAAGAATACGGTCGACTTGATAAGGAAAATTATTCAAATTTATTTTTGAAAGAGAGAATAAAGGATTGTTTTTGTTTTCGTATTTTTTAAAAAGAGTATACATGTTTTTGATATTTTTGGTAAAAGGGAGAAAAAATGTTTTTGGTATTTTTGATAAACGAGGAATTTTTTTTTGGTATTTTTTGATAAAAATGAGGAAAAATGTTTTTAGTATTTCGGATTTTTTAGAAAGAGGAGGAAAAATGAGAAAAAAGTCTCATTATTATTATTATTATTATTATTATTATTATTATTATTATTATTATTATTATTATTATAATAATAATAATAATTATTATTATTATTATTATTATTATTATTATTATTATTATGTTTTCACTTTTATTAAGTTCAACTAAATGAAAATGAAATGCCGGACAAAATCCGAGCCTGGGAAAATTGTGTTTGAAATATAGGTAAAATATGGTTTGACTTGTTTTCAAGCTCATGGGCCGGGTCCTGTTTTGAAAAATGACTAAATAGCGCAAAAATTTGGGCGACATGCCGACCCGATATTTCGATAGAGTTTCGTGTGGCAACCGGCAAACTAAATATGAGTGCCCTAGGTTTGACGTCTATATGAGGTTTATGCAGTTGTTGGGTTAGTGGAAGGGTTCCCCCTTTTGGCATGAGTTCCATGATATACTTCTTTCTTTTGAGGGAAATCGGTACATGTGGACAAGCCATTTGATATACTTGAGTGTACGTGAATTACCTCACTATATACCTTGTGGGGATAGTACGTGTGAGAGCGAATTCGATATACTCAACGTACGTGAACGAGTTCCATGCTATATAACTCCCGTCATGAGTTCGGTCAAGCGATATGATGTGGGGAGAACCGTTCGATATATGTCGAAGGTACTAGGCCAATGAAAGGTGAGAGTCATATTACGTAGGCTAACTGTGACTGCCGAACCAACTTCCATCACAAAGTGCCCCCTAGTACGGGATAGAATTTTGGTCAATATCCATGATCTTGGTGATGTAGTGTGCAAAATGCATGATTCTTAATTAGTATATTATGGAGAAAGTCTTTTATGATGAGTGAAAGAAGCAATATACTAATAGGAAAGAATTTGCAAGTATTATGAAAAGTAAATCTAGCATAGAGCATGAAGACTACACTAAGCATGGATATATGTGAGTGAGTGATATGCGAATATCTACAAGTGAGTGTGTAGTAATGAGCCTAAGCATGGATCAACTACAAGTGGCGTGTGATATGTGAAAGTGAGGATGAATATGTAAAAGTGTCATAAGTCGAGGTGTGTGCTAGTGAAGCCTAAGCATGGATATTTTAAGTGGTATGTGAAGCATGTGGGTATAAATGATTCTGTATACAAGTGTAAGTAGTGTTAGGTATACATGGAGGGTATTTACAAGTGTGTGAAGTGAAAAGTGAGTGAGAAGTTATATATACATGAGGTAGATATATACGAGAAGTAATAGAGGAAAAATGGAACATACAGGTAGGTGCGTACGCACTCTTGTCGAAAAATGATAACACCCATGTAATAATAGAGTCTAGCCCTTTTATGACAAACACAATCCCTAGCAAAGTCACCGTTGTGGCCATCCCATCCCTATCGGTGGGTGCGCACACGTGTGGGTCTCGTGACCTTCCTTGGGGCACTTCGATTGTCCTCAATTGGGGTGATGTATTGAGATAGAGTCGCCAATCTATTTTGCACAAAACAGGAAAAAGAAATGTTGCCACCTCGAGAGAACGACATCAAGGACAAACTGATGCCTGCGAAACCAATTAGTTAAAGAATTCGGGGATATGTTAGGAAATGGGATGGTGTTAGGCACCCATCTCACCCTTTCGGTCTTTAATGGGCACATGTTATTCTTCTCCTTAATAACTCCGTGAATTGTGCGCATGAATATAAAAATAGGGAGCGAAATCACTCGACTCGTGTCATGAATAAAGGCGGAGTGATGTCATCCATAATAGTATTTCCAAAATAGTAATTAAAAATATAACGTGTGCATTTGTTGGGTCACCGATCTTTTATAGAAAGACGATGGTATAGGTTGGACAAAATGCGAGCATGGATTACAAATATAATATATGGAGATAAAATGTGAACAAAAACAGGAAAGGAGGACTCAAATCTCAGATTTTACCTGAGATGTTTATGGAGCCTAAAAAGGCATCAAAGTACACGTAGTTCGCATGCAACACGGGGGTGGGGTTTATCCCATAAATCCAATCGAGGACTTTATTATATATGTGTGTGTAGAAAAAGGATGTTTTTGTGTAAGAAAATGTAGTGAGAAATCCTTGTTTGGAATTTACAAGCAAACCCTCTTTTTCTTGTTTTTGGGTTTTTAATAGAAAATATAGTATGTGCAATACTACTAATAAAAAAGTTGTATATTAATATGTTTGACCTAATAAAGATGAAATGCTAAAGTAAGAATTAAATAACTAATGCAAAAATAAGAGAATTTAAAGAGAGAGCGAGAGGTTTGGACCTTCTTTGGAAGCTTTACGGTTGATCTTGATTGTTGAAGGGCTACTCTTGCAAGTGGATGAAGGTGGTAGGAGGAGAAGGAAGGTAATTTTATAAATTTGGTATGGAAAGGATGGAATAAAAATGTGAGGGAAAGGTTTCAATATGAAAACTATGCTTACTTCAAGATAACATTGTTGAGATCACTTAGGGGGGGTGTTTTTGAGGTATTTTTTGAAGTGAGATCATGATCCAATTATATAGGATCAAGGGGGTGCTGATCAACATTATCCTTGACCTGCCTATTGACAGTCAACCCCAGATAAACTACCGATAAGCAGGGAAATGGGTTTTCCATTCAGCAGTCTCATTTAGATTTTTTGAAAAAATAATCGTAAAATACAATTCGTAAGTTCAAATCATACAAGGGATGAACCATTGGAAAGGGTATTCAGACACCTTTAAGAATCAATTGGGTTGCTCCTGAGTTTAGGAATTGACTATGGTCAAATGGGGCTCGAAAGCACCCGATGGCTCTTTGGATAAGAGGAAAACGGATAGTTTGTCTGAACCGTCAGGCCGAGTTATGCACGAAATGGACCATTAGAATGGTTATGCAGGACTCTTTGATGTTACAAAGGGCTTTGATCAGCTCGAAGAGTTGACCTTGGTCAAACGGGACTCGAAAGCACTCGAGATCGTCGGAGTAAAATGAGTCGTTCGTCCGTACCTTAAAGCAGATTAGCACACGGGGTGGACCATTGGAAAGGGTATTCATATCCCTTCAAAGATTTATTCAGTATAATTCGAGCTAAGAGTTGACGGGAGTCAAAATGGAGCCCAAGATCACCCGGTGGCCTCTGTATCATCTTTTCAGTGGAAAATGATCCATTCGTCCGAGCTCTAAGGCCGATTCACGCATGGAGCGAACCGTTAGACTGGGGATTCAGGGCCTTTTGAAGATTCATTAATTTTTTGCTCAGTAAAGGAAGTTGATTAAGGTTAAAATGGGGATTAGGAGCGCCCAGTGGCCTCTAGATAAGTACTCAGAGTATAACTTAGGGTTTACGGTGAAGAAAGATGTGTTATGGACCTAAGGAGATATTTAGGGATCCTAGAATGTTGTACACCCGTAATGGGTCATAACACATCTAAACTTGGGAATTTTGTAATTTAAAGTCCCATAATGCTTCATAAGATCTCTAGACTTAGAAATGTTTACAACGTTTAGCCCCCCAATAGGTGTTACGACTTTTGGCTTTAGGATTTTTTAAATTTGAAGTCCCACAATCGGGATAAGAATTCTAAACCCTAGCCTATTAGGATGAAAGCCTTGTGTCATAAGTCTGAGGTTCCACAAGAAGTCTTAAGACCTCTGAATCTTTGTGTATAGCATTGGGGCCCCGATGTTGGTAAAAACTAAAATTTTGGACAATCCCTTAGCCCCCTAAAGAATTTTGAAAATGGATTTTTTTTTTAAATCTAAAATTTTTAGTCAGGGTTATAAAAAAGGATTTTTTATTGTTTTTTTCTTCTGAAAATGGGATTGAGAAAAATAATTTGCTCACGTGTTTCCACTTTTTCATAATTTTGAGATTTTGGGAACATTTTTTAGTGCAAATAGGGTCCTTTTGGGTTAATTGTTATGGGTTCTTAGACCCGAGTCAATTTAAATGGAATCAAGGAGGAAAGACTTGGTAATTAGTTTAGTATTTTGGGGGTCTTTTGACCTTTGGCTGTTATTTCAATCCCAGGATGAGTGCTTTGCAACTCTTTGTGGGTCTTTTAAGACTTTGGGAACTTTGGGAGCTAAGGATTAAAGCCTTGAAACTCCATGAGTCGTTAGCTCGAGCTTTCTGGGACCTCGGCTATTTTTTTGAGAGCTAAGTATTGAAGACTTGCAACTTATTATCAGTCCTTAGACCTTAGATTAAACCTGGAGTCAAGGATTAAATCCTTGCAACTCATATTGGGTCCTTAGACCTTGAGTTTAACTAAGAGCCAAGGATTAAAGCCTTTTGACTAATAGGGGAACATTATATTAAGACATCAGAGGTAACAAAAGAGCTCTTTTAATTTCCTTCAAGTAGTAGAATACATCAGTAATAATACGTTTTAAAATATTTTATATTCCAAGGGTGTGGAAGTTCGAATCCATATATGTCTTTGAGGTAATAACACCTCGATCGTACTATTTTGACCACCATATACGGACTTTCCCATTTAGGTCCCATATTTCCTTCATTTGGATTTTGTGTTGCAAGGGTGGCCTATCTTAATACTGAGTCCCCCACCTTGAATTCTCCGTGGCAAACCTTTTGTTGAAGTATGAGGTGGTCATTTACTTGTATGCAGCCATTCGAATTAGTGCAACTTCTCTTCTTTCTTCTAGTTCATTCAGAGACATTTTGATGCCTTCGTTATTATCCCCTAGTTCAAACTAATCTACCCTTTGGGTAGGCACTTCAACCTCTGCCAGGATCACTGCCTCAGCGCCAAAGATCAAGGAGAATCAATTTTCTTCTATGATGCTCTAATTATGGTTTAATAGGACCACAAAATTCTTGACATCTCCTCTGGCCACATAACCTTAGATTTTCCCAACTTCTTCTTTAAGTTGTAGAGTATGGTATTGTTGGTTACTTTGACTTGGACATTGGCTTGAATATGTCATGGGATGAGTAGTGATTTCATATGCCATAGTTAGAGTATAACTCCCGAAAGGTTGGGTTGTCAAACTGTTTGTTGTTGTTTGAGATGATGAATTGAGGCAAGCCGAACCTATAAATGATGTTATTCTAAATGAAATTGATGGTATTCTTCTTTGTGATGGTGGATAAGGACTCACCCTCATCCCACTTAGTGAAGTAGTCAATAGACATAATACAAAACTTGACAAAGACCCCACCAAATCCACTCCTCATTTAGTGAAGGGCTATAGACTTAACATTGGGGCTATTTTCTCTATTGAATGCTTTAGAACAACGATGAACCTCTGACACTTGTCATTTCACAAGACTAGGTCCTTGGATTCCTTCCCCAATATTGATCAAAATTACCCTTGCCGTAGGACCTTGTAGACTAAGGCTTTTGGGCTTATATGGGAACCATAGAGACCTTCATCGAGGTCTCTGAGGATATAACTGGCATTTCATTGGTTGAGGCATCACTGAGGTGCAGAGAAGTACCAATTCTTGAATAATACCATACTCTCCATGTAGTAACTAGAAACTAAAGACTTCATCTATCTGAACCTTATCCTTGGGCAGTATGTTGTCTCTAAAGTAGGCTTTAATAGGGGTGGTTCTATATGAACTATGGTCAACCTCTTCTAAGTTGATCTGAAGATGGGTGATGCGTGGTTGACCCAAAGAAATAATTAGGACCTCAGGATATACTTCATCTGATGAGGTTACTGCTATAAGGTAGTCATCCTCTAAGTTTTTTACTTAGGGAACCTTTTGATGTAAAATCTTAGTATCATATGGATAGGGTGATTCACAATTTCTAAGTACCCTTCCATCCTGTCACCCTTGGCGTTATGACCTCAGTGACTTGATTGACCACTAGCTAAGAGTCATTAATGGATTCTACCTATTTCAGTTTTAAATGGATGGTCAAACCTAAGCCTGCCACTAAGGCTTCACACTATTTCGTATTTTTATAGGCTTTGAATTGAAAACAGAGGGCAAGGGAGATTATATCACTTTCTGGGATTATCAAGTGAAGTCTAGATCTGCTTCTTGATATGTTAGAAGAACCATCTATGTGTAAGACCCATGTTAGAGAACTGGTATCTATCTCTTAGAATAGTGGTTGCTTGGGCTCCTTTGTATTGGCTACTCTAGTTTCAGAGTTATTGACCTCTTCCTCCACATCTTGTAGGTTACTGAAATCCATGATGAAGTCGTCTAAGGCTTAACCCCTGATGGTACTTCGCGATTGATAGTTGATATCAAATTCACCTAACTCCACATACCACCTGATAAGACTTCCTAAGGTATCATTCTCGTTAAGGATCAGTCGAACAGGTTGGTTGGTCATGACCATAATGGTGTGTGAATGGAAGTAAGACCTCAAGAGCCTGACTGAAATGATGAGGTAGAAGGTGAGACTTTCCATCCTCGGTACTTGATTTCACCTCCTTTCATATCTTGACTTACATAAGACACGAGTTATTAGACCCCAAATTCATCTCGAATCAGGGCTGAGATAATAGTGGTTGGTGAAATAACAAGATATAAGTACAAATCTTCCCTAATGAGGTCCAATACAAAAGAGGTGGGGACCCTAGGTATTTTTTGAGGTTTTTTAAGGCTTCTTCGGCCTTAGAAGTCCATTATAGGCATTCTTTAGAATTTTAAAGAAGTTTAGACACTTATCTATAGCCTTTGAGATAAAACAGTTAAAGGAAGTAACTCTTCTGACTAGGCTCTGGACCTCTTTGACTCTTTTTAGAGACTGCATGTCCAGTAGAGCTTGGATCTTCTTTGGATTTGCTTATATGCCTTGTCTGGTGACCATAAAGACTATGAACTTTCCTCCATCCACTCCCAAAGCACATTTTTTTGTATTAAGTCTCATTTGGTTCATCCTGAGGATAACAAAGGTCTTTCGAAGGTTTTGCATATTGTTATGGGCTGTCAGAATTTTGACCAGCGTATCATTAACATAGACCTCCATGGACTTACAAATGAGATATTTGAAAATAAAGTTGACCACCCTATGATAGGTTGTACCTATATTCTTTAGTCTAAGAAGCATGAATTTGTAATAGTAGGTACCTTTATCTACGATGAATGAGGACTTTTCTTTATCGGCAGGGACCATATTAGGCATCCATAAATAATAGGAGCTCATAATACGCAAGTGATTTCACTAAAGTGTCAATTCGAGGTAAAAGGTAGCAATTTTTAGGGCATGACTTATTGAGGTCAGTGATGTCAACTCATATTCTCCACATTTTATTAGCTTTAGGCATAAGTACCATATTTGAGATCCATTATGGATATTTCAATTCTCTGATGAAGTTGGTTGCCAAGATCTTGTCAACCTTCTTTGTCATAGCACTATTTCACTCTAAACCAAAGAATAATTTCTTTTATCGAACAGGCTTGTGGTTTAGGTCCACACTCAGGTGGTTGACTATGAACTTAAGATCTACTCCGATTATATTTGAGTTATTTCAAGCGAACACATATTTGTTTTCTTTGAGTAAATAGATGAGATCCTCTATTAGGGGAAGGTTAGGCCAGCCCCAATTTGCGCTTCCTTAGTAGGATCCCAGCATCAATGCACACAGTGATCGGAGCCTCTTTAGGCTCGCCTCTTTATTCCTTATCTTCATCCCGTGGGTTAAGGGTATCAACACTCAATAGTTATATGCTTATGTTCTTAAGTAGAAGGTTAAGCATTAATGGTGGAGTAGGAAAGACCGTTGAAAAGACTTGAGGCTCTTCTGTGAACTTTTTTAGACCTCTGAGCAGATTTGGGAAGTCTCAAACGACCTCTTCTTTTGTTTCATAGATGTGTTTTTAACACTCCTGAGAATTTTGCTGGTCCCCAAACACTTCTCCCACTCCCCTGGGGGTTGGGAATCTCATCACCATCCTTTGTGTTGAGATGATCGCATCTAAGTCATTGAGCGATGGCTTACCCAAGATCACATTATAAGTTGGAGGAAGTTCCACTATAATGAACTTATTCTAGATGGTTGTGAAGCAATCTTTGGAACCAATTGAAAGGGGAAGAGTGAAATATCATAGGAAATATTTCCACTCTCCATTGAATATGATTAAAGGTGCGGTGACAGGCTGTATATTCTTAGCGCAAAGGCCTATAACCTTGAAGGCATCTAAGAGTAGGGTGTTTGCTGAGCGCCCTATGTCGATCAGAACCCTCTTTATATTAATATTCCTCGTGATCATTGTGATAACAAATGGGTCGTCATAAGGCAAACGAACTTTTATGAGATCTTTTTTTAGAAAACCATTATTGGGATTCCCTTAGGGGCTTGATACGGGAGGGTAACAATGTTTGCTTGCACTCCTTCATGTTGGGTACTCCTGAGGTGGGTTTTCTGGTCATGGTAGAAATTCCACCTCCAGTAAATCCTTCGAAAATATTATTGCCATCAATTAGTGGGACATCATCCATATTTTTATTATTTTTGTTATTGTGTTGACTTTCTGTTGCGTCCTTAGCCACAAACTCTTTCTGGTATCCCTTCGTTATCACCACTTCAACGACCTCCATAAGCCTGAAGTAATCGTTGGTGTTATGTCCATGGTCCATGTGAAACCTTTAATACTTAGATTTGTCTCTTCGATCATCTGTGGCCCTCATGGTCTTAGGTGGAGGTAGGAGATCTTAAGATTCTCCTACTATAAAGACCTCATTATTATAGTTGTGAGCGGGGTGAAGTGCTTGGCTTTTGGAGGTTCGTTATTTTTACCACCACATTTCTTTT
Source organism: Sambucus nigra (assembly GCA_949130495.1). Taxonomy (NCBI): domain Eukaryota; kingdom Viridiplantae; phylum Streptophyta; class Magnoliopsida; order Dipsacales; family Adoxaceae; genus Sambucus; species Sambucus nigra. The sequence goes on from OX422208.1 coordinate 652,013,104, forward strand.
TCTTGGACTTAACTACCTCAGGAGACTCCCTAAATTGAGAGAAAACATCTTTCCCTATTAAGGGGAGACATTAGTAAGCTTTCCCCAGATTGCATCCTCAATATTTATATAATTCTGAGCTCTCCCAAATTGCATCCTTAATATTTATATACTTTTGAGATCTTTAGAACAACACAATCATAGATTTTAAAGGCTTCTTATTAAAATATCTCATCATCTCTTCTTACGTGAGGCCTGATATTAAGGCATCTATATAGATGGTGTCATTCAGATTATCAACTTGGAGAGCTTCTTGGTAGAACCTCTTGGCATATTCCCTTAGCACTTCGCTGGTCTTTTGTCTATAATAGAGGAATGAAGTGACAAAAATCCTTGTCTTTTGAGCCCCTATGAAGTAACTGATAAAATATCTCCCCAACTCAGTAAAACTCCTAATGATACCTGGCTTAATCTTGGCAAACTAGTGCCTAGTTTTTCCCCCTTAGGGTATATAGGAAATCTTTGCAAAAGACATCATTTGGGTTGTCTTGGAGGAGTATGAGCAATCTATAGGTCTGAAAATAGTTTATGGGATCTTTGGATCCATTAAATGGCTCTTAGGCATCTTCCACTTTGGGGGAAGAGCAAAATATTGAATGTAATTGGAAAACAAAAATGATATCTTATGGATCACTTATTGAGTAGGTTCTCTAATATTCGTAATCTCATTGTCCTAGGACTTATCCACCCTAAAAACCTTGATATTATTCTCTAGGGAGTGATAATTTACCCTTAATAGGAATGTGGGAAACTGATCATTGGGGTGCCCTAGGCACACCCCTTATGTCATTCTCTCCCTCTAATTGGGGCTCATAGTTCTCCTAGTACTGCTACGTTTTGGTACAATTGGTTCCTCTACCACTAGGTGTAAAATAAGCCTCCTGATAATGTGAGTAAATTTCTCTTGAAGCTCCTTTTGATGAGCTTCCATATATTTCAAGGATCGAGCCAAAGCGGCATTGGTTGGCATCTTGAAGAGAATATGATGTGTGTTTGAAAGAAATGTAACTTTTTTCCCCATTGACAGGGACAAACTGGTGGGGTTGTAAGTGACCTTAGACCCAATAGGTGCGCCCATCTGTACCTCATACATGTAAAAAGGGAGAAGTGTCAAAGTGTAAGATAAGTAATTAAAGTGGTTTAGACCTCAGCTAAGGGCCCGACGTCCACTATCAAATGGTATTGTATTGTTTATTATATTATAAAAGAGTTATTATAATCATAAGACCTCGAGGACTTTGGCCAAGAGAGTCGTAGGTCCTTACGTCCTTCATCACTAGTCCAAAGGACCTTAGGAAGTAAATTATGGACTTCTCTAAGGGTTACTGAGTACTAATTTAGGACTCAATAAGGAATACGGTGCGTGAGATAGTTGGCAATGATCTGAAATATGGCTCTACAATCACAACATTGGGTTAAAAGTTTATAGGATAAGGAATGAACACTTATAAAATCTAGAGTGCTTTGTTATGTGGAAGTACGATGATTTTAATATGTCTTCAACCATTATCCAACTCCTATTATATGTGCAAACTCTTGGAGACCGAATGAGTAGACTTTTACACAATGGTTGTGGTGTCTGTAATAACCCGTGCTATATATATTTTTTTATTATTAATTAAATGAGTTCAGAGGAATCGAGAAATTATTTTAGGCCAAGTAGCAATTGCCATAAATTCTTATGTGATCTGTGTCAAAATCCTAACGTGACATCATCGCTAAGATTCAAATATAAACTTTGAGTATTTCATAGTTAATAAAAGGCTTGGTTTGAAAGATTAAATTTTAAAAAAAAATTGTGGTTAAAATAAGAATAAACCAAAAACAAACTCTAAACCTAATATATAAAGGAAAATAACCCCTATTCTTTTCATTTCTCACTACTGTAACAACAAAATCTCGATTTTCTCTCTCAGAACAACACTCAAAAACACAAAACTCGATCTCCCCGAACCTTTGTCGTTGCCTCCTTCTCTTCCCTTTAACCCCTCACCGTCGACTTCTCCCCCTCTTCCCTGTCAATCCGCTGACCAGGCGGGATTCTCCTTCTTCATCCATTTCTTTTTTTTTAATTTTTATTTTCGGCCATGGATCTAGACAAGCTTGAAAGCTTTATATATATATATATATATATATATATATATATAGAGAGAGAGAGAGAGAGAGAGAGAGAGAGATGTATGCCTGTGTGTATGTGCATGGATGTGGGTGGGTGTGCGCGATTTGAGCCTGACCACCACCCATTTCCATGGTGGTGGCCGACAACCAAAACAATCCCAAACAGGGGTGTGTTTCTACTATTTCTTTTTGTCTTTTTTATATATAAACGTATATATATACATATACATAAATATGTGGATTTCTTGATTAGAGATTATTGGTAGGCTATTATTTTGTTCGAATTCCATCCCGTTTCGGTTTGGATGTTCGGCTAGTGTAATCTCAATTTGTATTAGCTAGTGTAATTTTTATCCTAACAATACCTGTTTATTATTTATACTTGGTTACCTATTAAAATGGTCGTAAACATAAAATCCCGATACGTACAAGTAATCGTACATTTTTTTGAATATATTTGGACTCTTTATCATTTTTCTAATAAAATTTTCACTTTTCTTTTTTAAGATTGTTAAAAATGAGTTATGACACCAAACGACTCGAAGTTATGTCATTATAATTTGAAACTCTATTACGAGCCATTTTTATTAAAAATGTGATATGCAGGTGTTAGATAAATTGTTGTGTTATGTTGACTAATATTGAAAGTGGCATGACTAATGATTTATTGTCCAAATAAAGAATGGAGTTCTCAATTTTATTTTAGTTTTATTGAGTCACGAGCATTAATTTTATAGTCACCGTAATTATATTGACACTCGAATAATATAAAACATGATCGACGAGGAATAATAAACACTAACTCAATATTGTATTAGAACTAATATTTTAATTAATTTAATTAAGTAATTAGTCTCGAAACAACTATGAAAATTATTATTTTCGGAATTATCTGTGGGGAAATACCTGGAGGCATATCTTTACGTTGGTATAAAATTGTCGATTTTGTTCAAATAGTCAAATCGTATATTTGCCCCGTTAATATTGTAATAAAATATAAAATTGTTGCTTATTCAAACAAACTAAATCGTTTGATTCCATATAAAGAATATATTCCCAGCAAAATTATATTATTCAAATATAGAGTTGCCATATAAACGTATTTTCTAAATTCCAAATATTACTTATTTTGTCAACGAAGTAAAGAGCGTAATTTAGAATTATATATAAAATTCATATATTTATGCTTGTCATGGTATGAGCTTTATTTGTATTTACCGAACGACGTCAGATATCCTAAACCTGAACCATATTCCCCAAATATTGATATAACCATTCTTATTTAAACCCTTGAGCTAATAACTACAGGAATTGGAATGCAATAATGAAAGATCCGTGAATAACAACGAAAAGCTCATAAACACTGGTAGGTAGTTCTACTTCATTATTATACCTTAAACTTGTGTCTTTGACATTATTGCTTATTATATCACTATGTGATAGCCTTGAACCCATATTCTAATTTATGAACTCTTTGATAGTTCAATTGTACCGTGAATATTGATTCAATCTTTCATCTTATTAAACTCAAACCAGCCCAATCCTGATAACCTATTTGATTATCCGGATTGTAGTACACCACTGTATCCCATTGAACAATGATTTAACCTATTTTACCATATTACAGTATACCCTGCATGTTATTAAACTTTGATTTCAATCATCTGATTTGCAACATAGCCTGCCATTTTATTACCATTATAAATGAAACCTTTAGTAGCATACCTTATTATCCAGGGATTTTACTCGATAAACCCTCAGTAAATCTAATTGGCCTGAAGGATTCAAATGTTGAGTGCCTTGTTGTTATATTTGCTTTACGTATGAGTGCCACTCTAGCTAATTGTGTCGAGTTATTTGGTTATTCTCTAATTATTGGGATTGCCTATTCAAGTGTATTTTATGTCTTGAGCGATATTATAATAATATGTCTACGCATTTGTAATCCCTATAGACGATAATTTATGGGTTATCGTATTATAGTTTGAACCTTATTTGTAAATCGATAAACACCGTATACGATTATAATCACCATACAGTTCTTTCATATATCGCAGACTTCAGTATACCCCTTTTGAGTTATGTTGATATTTCATTTTGCTGCAGATTGCCATACACTGTTTTATATTTTGAGTATTTCAAACCCAGATATTCTATTTAAACAGATTTTCATATCTATATTGTTATAGAACTAAAATTATCTATTGGGCAAAGTTTTGCTTATTCCTCCTTTTCAGTTATTTTACATAGGTACCAATAGGCTATGATGAATAGTTCAGAGATCAGTTGATACATAGAGACAAAGAAAGGTCATATAAGAAGAAAACAAACCTAGTTAGCAGGAAAAATACTTTTGTATTATTACTAGATTTCAGTTGTTTCACATTTGAAAATCAATAAATGCCTCAGTTATTTCAATATACAGATTTATTTATGATTTAGTAATTATAAGGTTAACCCTCACCCTCGGGAAAAATCAGGATGTGACAGTGTCTCTGAGGTTTGATGGCGTCAACAAGGTGGTGGAGTGTTGGTCAAAAGTTTTATAGGTTGTGTAAGGTAGTTGTTGAGTTCATTTAATGTAGATGGGAGCCGTCAATGGGAGCGGGGTTTAGTGGTGACAGTTTTTACCTACCTGCTAGACTGGTTGCAGGAGCTTGACCGAAGACCAAAGAGGGCTGGAACTTGCAAGGGCTTGCCCTAGAAGGTTCTTGAGGTATATTTCAATGATATACATGTGTACTGAGGGTTAGATGAGCTCGAGAGGTTATTTATCTTTAGACTGAAGTTTATTATGTATGTCATGCAAGGTGGAACATTGGTGTTTTAGTCTCTGAGCTTGGTTACAGAAGCACTTTGGGAGAGTTATGATGTTATTGAGGTTTACTACAATATTGTTATCTTTTCTTGAAGGTTATGGAGGTCCTGAGAACTCAGAAGTGGTCTGGCATAGGACTAAGGTCGATCACAAGACCTTAGTCCTTGTATGAACCCTATTGGAATAACTAAGTACTTTGGGAGAGTGAGAAGGTTATTGAGGTTTTCTATAGTACTGTCATCTTTTCTTGAGGGTTATGGATATCTTGAGGACTCATAAATGGTCTAGCATAGGTCTAAGGTTTATCCTATGACCTTAGCCTTTGTATGAGGGAGTTAGGGGTTTAAGAAATTCACTTAATACCAGAGGTTATATATGGTATCATTAATCTTTATGAGTGTAGTCTATTCTAAGATTTGATTATCTTCTACAATGTTTATTTGGATATGGGTAATGCTTAACCGTTCTAAGGCGACTATCATAATATTCGGTTCTGTCTCATCTGAAGAGGTCACTCCCGTAAGATGGTCCATCTCAGAATTCTCTACTTTTGGGGCCTTTATAAAGTTAATTTGGGGATCCTCTGGATGAGGTGCCTTATAATTTCCAAATATCCAGTCATTCGATCACCTTTAGCCTCATAGACCTTAGCGACTTGATCGACTACCAAGTGAGAGTAATTTATAACTTCAGCATGCTTTACTTATAAATGAATGACCACGCCTAGACCGACCACCCAAGTTTCATACTCTGCCTCATTGTTGGAGGCTTTGAATTGAAAATGGAGGTCAAAATAAATTTTACCTCCTTATAGTATCAAAAGGTGAAGTCCATCTTCACTACTTGAGGTGTTAGAAGAGTTGTCCACATATAGTACCCCTATTGGGAAATTGTGGTATATCTATTGGAATAGTTGGAGCCTAGGCGCTTTGGGTGTCGGTACTCCTTCCTCCTCCAAGTAGTTGAAATCTACAATGAAATCAGCTAAGTTTTGGCCCTTGATATCATTTCATGGTTGTTACTTGATATTAATTTCCCCTAACCCCACATACCACTTGACAAGCCTTCGTGAGATGTTAGGCGTAGGTAGGATCTATTGGAGGGGTTGATCCGATATAACCAGTATGGTATGTGATAGGAAGTAAGGCCTCAGAAGTTTAGCGAAGGTGACCAGACATAAAATGATCATTTCCATCCTTATATCTTTGCTGTCATCCCGCTGTAGAGCGCTACTAAAATAATACTCAAGATATTGAACCCCATACTCTTCTTAGATCAAAGTTGAGTTATATATGGTGGATGAGGCAATAAGATTCAAGTATAAATCTTTTCCAGTAATGGTCCGGGATAAGAGAGGTAGATATTCTAGGTACTTCAGGCTTTGAAAAGCTTCCTCAACCTTTGGATACCACTAAAAAGCCTTCTTCAATATTTTAAAGAAAGGCAAACACTTATCTGCGACCTTAGAGACAAAACAATTGAGAGAACCAACCCTCTCAGGTAGGATTTAAACTTCCTTGACTATTATAGGAGATTCCATGTCCATCATAACTTGGATTTTCTTTGGGTTGGCCTCTATGCCACATCTGGTGACCATAAAGCCTAAGAACTTTCCATAAGCTACCCTAAAAGTACATTTCTTCTGGTCAAGGATCATTTGATTTTTTTAAGGAAGACAAAGGTCTCCCTGAGGTTTTACATATTATACCAAGCCTCTAGACTCTCAATTATCATATCATCGACATAGACCTCCATAAATTTATCGATTAGATATTTGAAGATATAATTCACCACCCTTTGGTAGATATCATATGCGTTCTTTAGTCTGAAAGGAATAACTTTATAGTATTAAGTAACTTTGTTTATGATAAATGAGGCATCCTCATTTATATTAGACATTCTGATTTGGTTATACCCAGAATAGGCATGTATGAAAGAGGATTTCATGTCCAACAGTGGGATCCACCAGCATATTAATATGAGGCAATGGATAATAATCCTCATGATAGGCTTGTTGAGATCAGTTAGGTCTATGTGCATTCTCCATTTCTTGTTAGTATTGGGCACCAACACCACATTAGAAATTCATTATGGGTATTGTAATTCTCTGATGAAGTTGGATTATAAAATCTTGTCAACCTATTCTATTATAGATTTATTTCTTTCGGGTCCAAAGAACATTTTCTTCAGGTATATTGGCCTGTGGTTCGGGTCCATGCTGAGGTAGTGGACCATGAACTTGGTATGTCTATCCCAATTATGACTATGTGCCCCCAAGAAAATACATCGTTATTTTCTTTTAAGAACTCAACCATTTCCTCTCTGAGGGAGAATCTCAGACCAACCCCAATTTGGATGACCCTAGTGGGGTTTTTTTCGTCGATGCCAATGGTGATAAGGGCCTCAATAAACTTACCTCTGTGTTCTTTATCTTTATTTCATGGATCCAGAGTAACCATGTTCATCATCTCTATCCTCAAACTCTCTCATGGGAGCTCAGACATTTTAGGCGGAGGAGGAAGAACTTATGGGAGGACCTTGCTACCCCCGTTGGAGCTTTTTAGGACCTCAGTCAGTCTCAAAGCATCCTTTAGCGATCACTTTGTAACAGATCCATGGGGGTTAGGATCCTCATCACCATCCTCCGAGTATATACAATCGCATTTAATTTATTGAAGTAAGGTCTTCCCATGATCACATTATAGAGTGAGGGTAAGTACACCACTAATAACTTATTCCAGAAGATGGAACAACAATCATTGGAGCCTAAAGTAAGGGGAAAACTGATGTACCCCATAAAATAAGTATGTTCTTCATTAAACTCAATTATTGGAGTGGTGATGGGTTGCATGTGATTCATAGTGAGGCCCGTGGCCTTGAAATCATCTAGGAACAAGATGTATGTAGAGCACCTAGTATCAACCAATACTCTCTTTATATTTTCATTTCCCATGATCATAGTGATGACCAAAGGGATGTTATATAGTAAGGGAGTTCTTCTAAGGTATGTATTTGGAAAGATCATCATGGGAGATTCTTTTAGCAATTGGTTTTAGTGGCATACATTGTTGACTTTCACTCCATCTTTTTGCATGCTCCTGAGATGAGCTTTTTTGGATATGAAGGAGCGTCCACAACCGATAAATCCTCTTGAGATGGTATTCACATTAATCAAAGGGATGCCATCTTTATTTTTGTTATTGCACTGATCTTTTCCACTGTCTTTGCCATAAAATCCTCGAGATATCCCATTTTGATGACTCATTCAATGTCTTCCTTTAGTCGAGAACAATCACTAGTATTGTTCCTTTGGTTTTTATGGAACCGAAAATACTTAGATTTACCCCTCCTATCCTCTTAATCTCTCATGGTTATGGGTGGAGGTAAGAGTTCCTGATCCTCTACTGCTGCAAAGACCTCTTTTATAGTGGTTATGAACGGAGTGAAGTGCTTGGATTTTAAAGGTCCATTCTTTTTTCCTCCGTTCTTCCTTTCCTTAGTCTCAGTGACCTCAGGGGACTCTCTGAAGTGGAAGAACATATATTTTATTTTCCCCTATTAAGAGGAGGATACAATGTGCCTTGAAGTGACCACATCTTCCGTATTCATGTACTTATAACCTCTATCCAATAACTTCGTCATGGATCGAGGGGATCTTTTGCTAAAGAAATTCATCAAGTCCTCTGATGTAAGGCCTGAAATGAAGGCATAATTTTGGTCATCCACTTGAAGATATTATTAGTTAAATTTCTTGGCATATTTTCTAAGGGATTTGACATACTTCTTATTGAAATGGAGGAGAGAACTGATTTTCTCATGTTTTGAGCCCCAATGAAGTGGCTAATAAAAGATCTATCCAACTTTGTTAAACTCCCAATGGTCCCAAGTTTGATCTTGGCAAACTAATACTGGGTAGTTCCCCTCAAAATAGTAGGAAAATCCCCACACATGACCTCATCTGGGTTATCTTGGAGAATTATGAGGGATCTATAAGTCTTTAGGTGATTAATGGGGTCTTTAGATCTATCAAAGGCCTCAATACTAGGCATCTTCCACTTAGGGGAAAGAGCATAGATTTAGACTTCGTTAGACAAAGGAGATACCATCTTTTGGTGGGACAACTCTATGGTGTTTAGAGTTTGTGTCTTATATTGGTTGAGTAAATTCCCTAATATGTCTTGCATATTCTTGAACTCATTGTCCCAGGTCCTAGCTACCTTGGAACCTCTATGGGACTGATTTCCAGGAAGTGATAACCTATCCCTAAAGGTGATACGCGTCATTGACCATTGTGGAGTGCTGGTAACATCTTCGTAGTTATTTTCTCCCTTTAACTAGGGCTTGTGGTTATTAAACAAAAATGTAATTAACCCTTAATTAATCTTTAATTAGTTTAAATTGTAATTAATGTACATTTTATTTTAATATAATATAGTGATTTTGATGATTCCAAACATTATTGAGTATTATATTTTCCGTGATTAAGTTGTGTATATTTTAGTCTAATGTTGTGAGATATGTTGTATATTATAATTGTGTTTTATATGTCTATAGATATATTGTCCATTATTATTAAATTATATATATATATATATATATATATATATATATATATATATATATATATATATATATATATATATATATATTCTATTATTATACCTTGTTAAAGATAGTTTTTTAAGCCATGCAAATCAGTTACTTTTGCTTTTAAAAATATCTAATATATTTTTTTTTGCCTTAAACTCATAGATCTCACCTGTCATTTTTATTTTTATTTTTATCATATGTTGAAATGAGTGTGGTTTGTTTTTAATTGATTAGTCCATGCCAGTTAGTATATTTTAAGAGCCTTAGCAAGACTTGACTAATTGTACATGCTATTGAGTTGAACGATTTGACAGTGTAGAACATAGATTTATAGATTTCAGTCATATCTGTTGGAGATCTGGTAGCTTTAGGCCATACCTATTTCTTTTTATTGCTTCAATATTTATGCACACACACACACACACACACACACACACACACACACACACATACACACACACACACACATATATATATATATATATATATATATATATATATATATATATATATTTATTTATATAAAACCATTCATTTATACTTATTTCTTGGAGTGGAATGCTATGTCCATTTTGTTTTTCTTCGTCCAATTTTTTTATAGCTAGTCAAATCTTTGTACAGGTTGATATTATACATGCTCTGGCAGTGGACTGTTCTTTTTTTCCTAGAGCCACACGTTACCTCCTTTGGTCCCTTGCATTATGCCTTTGTCAATATCATTTCCTATGCTGACGAAACTGTTTTGGCAGTTGTCCTAGGCCGCGTGTCTATCCTCATCTTTTGATTTTTGTTTTGGAGTCAAACTGCTATATTAAAGACATATATGTCCGCTAATACACTATCTATCCATATCCATTAGTCGGCGTTATTAATTTATATATCCATTAAGTTGCTATTGTTACTTAGCTCGAGCCACGAAACCTTTTTTTTATCAGTCTACAGGGTTTGTTAATATAATTTTTCTTTCATTACCATCAGTCAAAATTAGACACTCAAGCACGCATCATATCTGTTGATTTCTTTTACTTGCTTTTATTTCCTCGAACAATGGGTATTAAACTAATTTTTTCACAATGGTTTACAGTTCATTTAAATTAGAATATTTTCTATCTTCTTTCTTTTGGACTAATATTTTTCAGGAGCTATCTTGAGATGTATTTCAGAAGCTATATTCAGTCCTATATTTTCATAGTACCATTTCCATGCTACAGCAACAATATTTGTATGGAGAAGAAAAATGAAGATTTGCAAGAGCATTTTTCAAATCACTTCATCTTAGCAAAATCAGGAGCATTTAATGCTCACAAGCATTGTATCTAACAGCTAGTTTTTTTAAGACATCTTAAATATTCAAGAGCTGCATTGAAGACAACACACCAAAATTAATGAGAATATGATCAAGAGCTAGATAATTTATTGAGAGCATTTATTTTACTATTCGGCTACACATTCAAGAGAGCAATTAATTTTATATCTTCTAAATCATTGTAGAAGAAGACTTGTGGCTACACCAACATCATTTATTGAAGTCTCATTAAAGAAGAAGAAACTGATAATATAAATTGTATTTTTTGGGAGTTTCATTATTCTACATTGTACCAAAAAATATTTAGATTTGTTTTAAGCTTGTTGAAGCTTCGGATTGTTGTACCGGTGATTTGTTCAAACATCACGTACAATCGTTTGCAAGCTAATTATTTGATATTGTTTGATTTACTCTTTAAATATTTATTAATCTGAAAATTATAAGGACACAAGTATCCGATTGAGTCTTAATGTAGTGTTGGCTCAATTCCGAAAAAAAAAATAGTTGAGTCATAGGATAGTGTTCAAGTGTATCCATCCAAGCCTATGACGTGTTAGTTGAAGACATAGCGACCAAGATTATAAAGCTTCATCATATGTCGGGTTTATTGTGCCTCGTTTCTACATCAACAACATTGGTTCCAATGCTCCAAAGGTATGAATGCATTATATATATATATATATATATATATATATATATAGGAGCTTGAAAATTTATTGGGTGTATTTTATAAAAAATTTATAAATAGTTTTAATGACTTTGTTTTACTCAGGAAATATTTGCTTAGAACTTTTCATAAAAGTTTTGGGCTTATAAAGAGTTTTCTATTTTCTGACAAGTCGTTCGAACAAACTGGAATCTCATTCGAACGAGATTCCCAGGTCGTTAGAACGAGACTTCTGTAATACCCCGTATTTTTATGCTATATTGATTTGGAGATTTATTAAATTTAATGTGAATTAATTATTTAATAAAAATCCGGAAATTAATTATGTTATAATTATTAACGTGATGAGAGTTAGTAATTATGGGAAAATTTGTTGAATATTACTAATGAGCAAAGTAATATATAATAGTGGCCATATTAAATGTCACGAGTGAATAAAATGACAATTTTAGAAATTTGAGTCGGGACGCGCCCGTGTCGCGTCGAGACTAAATATTGATAAATAAAAGTAAATATTTTATAAGTTGTTCGTATGGTCGTTTTGAGTGCGCCAACGCGTCCGGAAGGGTCGAGATAGTCAGAAAAGTATACCCGGGAGTTTGATTTGGGTCTCGGGGAGTTTTTAGGCCTAATTAGTACCGCGGGAGGGCATTTTTGTCATTTTGTATTTTTGGGTAATTAAACCCACGAAAATTAAAGGGGTTATATCAGATGTTTAGGTTATCGCCTAGGGTTAGATAACTCAAAACACTAGAACGGCCATTGGAGAGGAGAGGAGAGAGCTCTCAAGGCATTCCAAGGCTCAAAACTCACCCGTTTGCACCGCCGCCACCGCCAACGCGTATATCGCGAGACAGGGAATGCAACCACACCAAATTCAACACCAAACCAGATTTATGAAAATCCCAGGCAAGTGTTTATCTTTCTTATTTCTTTAATGCATCATCCATATTAGTTTAGGAGTTATTAGGATGAGATTTATGGAAGAAAAACTCAATTTGCGATAGGAAATTTTCATGTAGTGGTGATTTATATGATATTCGGGAAACCCTTTGTCATGTAAAGGATTAAGAGTTTGATTAAGAAAAGAGTTCTAATCAGATACAAACACTAAAAAAAAAAATTTATTCCGGACTATCGGACTGTTGGAATTGGATGAAATTTTACAGAGAATTAACTGAAGATGAGAGGAAGCTACAGAAAAAAATTCAGCTCGATCGGACCTTTCAATATTTTTTTAATATTTTTTTTGCTAGACAGTTTTATGTTTTGAGGACTCTTAGAGATAATAAAAAAAATCAATTAAAACTCCATTTTAATTCCGATTTCGAAACCGTTTGAAATTCTCATCTTTGAAAATAAAATTCAAAATCCTTTAATGTAAGGAGAAATCCATATTTTTGGGATATTTTGCATAAGGGATAATGTAAGTATATATTCAAGGGGAGAGACACGTAAGAGAGAGTTACGTTGGAACATAAATGGATATTTACTGAATTGTACATTTGGAAGAATAGAGTCCATGAGGGTTACGTAGTAAGTTGGAAAAAACCCTTCGAATTAAAGTTGGAAACGAACCATTATACTTGATAAATAATAATGGAAAAATAAGGATAAATGTTGTGAATGTGGGTTATTGGATAAACCTAAATTGATATAATAAATGTAATATATATTTATATGATTGTGTATGCATATATTATATACTTGTGAAAATCATGCCCGCGCTACTTGCTATCCCTGAGGTTTCCGCGCTGGGACGATCTTATCTCGTGTGCCTTATGGGGGATATTAACTCGTACCCAAGAAGATAGAAATCCTAGGTACAGGCTATCGAATCGGTAGTCACGGTCCTAAGAGACGTGAGGATATGTACTGACCTCTTGGACTTGGAAACTATGCTTCGCCTCAATATTGTTTGTGTATGTATTTATACAGTTCGAGAGTGATTCCGAACTTGTATTCCCTTTAGTACGATTGATACGGGGATTGGATAGCAGAGTATGCCCGCACCATAAAATTTTATGTGGGGTGCTGTTAGAATATATATATTATACGAGTATTTAATATATATATGAACTTCTGAAATATGGGAAACTACCTACTGTGTTATGGTAAGTAAGACATGTATAATGACTCAAATTGGAAATACTTGTTTTGAAAAGTATAATATGATATTGAAAAACTTTATGAATTAATAAAGTTAAAATGAGCGTTTTTTACTAAATCAAATTATCCTTTTTAAATCATGATGTAGTTAAATCTTAAATTTTGAGAGTCACCTAAGATAAGTTAAATCCTTGGGGAAGGATAGTGTGATATATGATGAGATAAACCATTGGGAAGGTTAGTGCGATAAGAGTGCACATTAGAAGAGATGCGAGAATTTCTCAAGAGAGTGTCGCACTAATATGTTGTTGCATTGGCCTGTATCAATTTAAATACTTGCTAAACGAATTTTTAAATCATATACACTATCGGGCTCTGACCCGTTTCTATTCCTCTTTCTCTCTTGTATATATATGTATATATTATAGGTGCCCAGCCACAGAGGCGTCTTGTTTAGGATTCCTTGGAAGGAACGTGTTGCAGCTTAGGTGGGAGTTGCAGGCCACTTGCTTAGACGATTTCATTTACTTGATTCCACTTCTATCATTCTCCTTATTGGGCATGTGTCGCCTTTTCCACTATTTATCTGTTTTATTGGGACATTTGTATTTCAGTTATTTCTAGTACTGTTACTTTGGGATTTATTCAGCATGTATGTTTTACATTAAGTTTTAAATGCTGGGATTGGGTTGTTAAATGTTAAATTATTGGATTGATTGTTTAATAAAATAAATAAATAAAATTGGAAAGTAATGTTTAAAAAAATGGTTTTGACACTTAGCTTAATTAAATAGGGTGTTAAATTTGAAAAATTTATTTTTACGACAATGATGCTAAGAATGAACCAACTGTTCACCTTGATTTTAATTTAATAAAGGAGTGATCGCTCGGTATTTAATTAGGCGGGGTGTCACAGAGGATTGGGTCGGTAGCATACAGATTGGGACTACCAGAGCATTTACATCGCATTCACGATGTATTTCACATCTCGTCATTGAGACGGTATCTTCGGGATAATATGGCCCATACTCACATCGCGATAGATGAGATAGACTTACAGCCTGAAAACTCTTACGAGGAGAGACTGGTGGCTATCCTAGACTATAGTGAGAGGGGATTGAGGTCGAAGATAGTTCCACTTATACGGGTCCAGTGGGAGCATCATAACGTGGAGGAATCCACTTGGGAGCGCGAGGCCGATATGCGCGAGAGATATCCAGATTTGTTCTTACCAGGTATGCCTTATTTTCCGAATTTCGGGACAAAATTCCGTTATTAGGGGGGAAGTATGTAATACCCCGTATTTTTATGCTATATTAATTTAGAGATTTATTAAATTTAATGTGAATTAATTATTTAATAAAAATCCGAAAATTAATTATGTTATAATTATTAACGGGTGAGAGTTAGTAATTATGGAAAAATTTGTTGAATATTACTAATGAGCAAAGTAATATATAATAGTGGCCATATTAAATGTCACGAGTGAATAAAATGATAATTTTAGAATTTTGAGTCGGGACGCGCCCGTATCGCGTCGGGACTAAATATTGATAAATAAAAGTAAATATTTTATAAGTTGTTCGTATGGTCGTTTTGAGTGCGCCAACGCGTCCGGAAGGGTCGAGATAGTCAGAAAAGTATACCCGGGAGTTTGATTTGGGTATCGGGGCGTTTTTAGTCCTAATTAGTACCCCGGGAGGGCATTTTTGTCATTTTGTATTTTTGGGTAATTAAACCCACGAAAATTAAAGGGGTTATATCAGATGTTTTGGTTATCTCCTAGGTTTAGATAACTCAAAACACTAGAACAGACATTGGAGAGGAGAGGAGAGAGCTCTCAAGGCATTCCAAGGCTCAAAACTCACCCGTTTGCACTGCCTCCACCGCCAACGCGTAGATCGCGGGACGGGGAACGCAACCACACCAAATTCAACACCGAACCAGATTTTTGAAAATCCCAGGCAAGTGTTTATCTTTCTTATTTCGTTAATGCATCATCCATATTAGTTTAGGAGTTATTAGGATGAGATTTATGGAAGAAAAACCCAATTTGAGATAGGAAATTTTCATGTAGTGATGATTTATATGATATTCTGGAAACCCTTTGTCATGTAAAGGATTAAGAGTTTAATTAAGAAAAGAGTTCTAATCAGATACAAGCACTAAAAAAAAAAATTTATTCCGGACGATCGGACCGTTGGAATTGGATGAAATTTTACAGAGAATTAGCTGAAGACTAGAGGAAGCTACAGAAAAAAATTCAGCTCGATCGGACCGTTCAATATTTTTTTAGTATTTTTTTTGCTAGACAATTTTATGTTTTGAGGACTGTTAGATATAATAAAAAAAAATCAATGAAAACTCCATTTTAATTCCGATTTCGAAACCGTTTGAAATTCTCATCTTTGAAAATAAAATTCAAAATCCTTTAATGTAAGGCGAAATCTATATTTTTGGGATATTTTGCATAAGGGATAATGTAAGTATATATTAAAGGGGAGAGACACGTAAGAGAGAGTTACCTTGGAACATAAATGGATATCTACTGAATTGTACATTTGGAAGAATAGGGTCCATGAGGGTTATGTAGTAAGTTGGAAAAAAACCTTCGAATTAAAGTTAGAAACGAACCATTATACTTGATAAATAATAATGGGAAAATAAGGATAAATGTTGTGAATGTGGGTTATTGGATAAACCTAAATTGATATAATAAAAGTGGTATATTTATATGATTGTGTATGCATATATTATATACTTGTGAAAATCATGCCCGTGCTACTTGCTATCCCTGAGGTTTCCGCGCTGGGACGATCTTATCTCGTGTGCCTTATGGGGGATATTGACTCGTACCCTAGAAGATAGAAATCCTAGGTACAGGCTATCGAATTGGTAGTCACGGTCCTATAAGACGTGAGGGTATGTACTGACCTCTTGGACTTGGAAACTATGCTTCGCCTCAATATTGTTTGTGTATGTATTTATACAGTTCGAGAGTGATTCCGAACTTGTATTCCCTTTAGTACGATTGATACGGGGATTGGATAGCAGAGTATGCCCGCACCATAAAATTTTATGTCGGGTGCTGTTAGAATATATATATTATACGAGTATTTAATATATATATGAACTTCTGAAATATGGGAAACTGCCTACTGTGTTATGGTAAGTAAGACATGTATAATGACTCAAATTGGAAATACTTGTTTTGAAAAGTATAATATGATATTGAAAAAATTTATGAATCAATAAAGTTAAAATGAGCGTTTTGTACTAAATGAAATTATCCTTTTTTAAACCATGATGTTGTTAAATCTTAAATTTTGAGAGTCACCTAAGATAAGTTAAATCCTTGGGGAAGGATAGTGTGATATATGATGAGATAAACCATTGGGAAGGTTAGTGCGATAGGAGTGCACATTAGAAGAGATGCGAGAATTTTTCAAGAGAGTGTCGCACTAATATGTTGTTGCGTTGGCCTGTATCAATTTAAATACTTGCTAAACGAATTTTTAAATCATATACACTATCGGGCTCTGACCCGTTTCTATTCCTCTTTCTCTCTTGTATATATATGTATATATTATAGGTGCCCAGCCACAGAGGCGTCTTGTTTAGGATTCCTTGGAAGGAACGTGCTGCAGCTTAGGTGGGAGTTGCAGGCCACTTGCTTAGACGATTTCATTTACTTGATTCCACTTCTATCATTCTCCTTATTGGGCATGTGTCGCCTTTTCCACTATTTATCTGTTTTATTGGGACATTTGTATTTCAGTTATTTCTAGTACTGTTACTTTGGGATTTATTCAGCATGTATGTTTTACTTTAAGTTTTAAATGCTGGGATTGGGTTGTTAAATGTTAAATTATTGGATTGATTGTTTAATAAAATAAATAAATAAAATTGGAAAGTAATGTTTAAAAAAAATGGTTTTGACACTTAGCTTAATTAAATAGGGTGTTAAATTTGAAAAAGTTATTTTTACGACAGTGATGCTAAGAATGAACCAACTGTTCACCTTGATTTTAATTTAATAAAGGAGTGATCGCCCGGTATTTAATTAGGCGGGGTGTCACAACTTCTGACAAGATTTTTTTTTTCGCACTGGAACATTGTTAGTAAAGTCATTCGAAAGAAAAAGTCATTCGAACGAGTTTGGTGGGAACAATTTTTTTTACAGTTTTTGGCAGTTTTCTCCATGTTCCCACTACTTTTTCCCCACTAACTTTTTTAAAGATTTAACTAGTGCGGGAACAACATTTTTGACAAGACTTTTTCATAACCTTTTTTTCACTTAGAGTGTTTTGAGGGTAAATTCTTCCAAAGAAAAAGTCCCCTTGATTTTTGTTAACATGATTTAATCCTAAGAACAAAATCAAGGTTTCTACACCCAATACCTAGTTTGTTTATTCCAAGTTTCTTCATATATATATTTACTTGGAGTGTTTGGCATCGAGTTTATCTTTACACCTCAAAGAAGAGAATGTGACACCCCGCCTAATTAAATACCGGGCGATCACTCCTTTATTAAATTAAATCAAGGTATACAGTTGGTTCATTCTCAACATCACTGTCGATAAAATAATTTTTCCAATTTAACACCCTAAATAATTAAGCTAAGTGTCAAAACCATTTTCATACATAACTTTCCAAATTTTAAATTAAAGAGAAAGATTTATTTATTTAAAAACAACATTTCTACAATTAAGAATCACACCACAATAAACCAAATAATATAATACATTCGTCAATGGAATGTCAACATATGAAAACTAAAAATCACAAATCCAAACTGAATAAATCCCATAGAACAATACTGGAAATAACTGAAATATAAATGTCCCAACAAAAATGAAGTAATGGAAAGGGCGACACATGCCCAATAAATGAGAATGCTAGAAGTGGAGTCAATAAAGGAAGCCGTCTACGCAAGTGACCTGCAACTCCCACCTAAGCTGCAGCACGTTCCTCTCAAGGGATCCTAAGCAAGACGCCCCTGTGGCTGGGCACCTGAAATATATACATATATATACAAGAGAGAGAGAGAGAAAAAGAAACGGGTCAGAGCCCGAAAGTGTGTTTGATTTTAAAATACGTTTAGCAAGTATTTAAATTGATACAGGCCAATGCAACAACATATTAATGCGTCACTCTCTTGAGAAATACTCACCTTTCTTCTAATGTGCACACCTATCGCACTAACCTTACCAACGGTTATTCTTAACAATTATATCATACTAACCTTTCCAATAATTTAGCATATCTTAACTTACTCATAAGATTTCAAAACCGAACAATATTTTTGTTTAAAAGAATACTCCCAGTTAGCAACACAACTCTCATTTTAGCTTTTATTAATCCATAAAGTTTCTCAGTAACATATTATACTTTCACAAAACAAATATTTACTATCTGAGTCATCAACCATGTCCTACTTATCAAATCACAGTAGGCAGTTTCAAATTTCCAATTCTCATATATATATTAACTACTCGTATAATATATATAAAATAACAGCACCCCACATAAAACTATGGTGCATGCATACTTCTACTATCCAAAGCCCCATATCACTCATATTAAGGGGAATACATTCGTAATCACTCTCGAATTGTATTAACATAAATACACAAACAATATTGAGGCGAAGAATAGATTCCAAGTCTCTAAGAGGATGGCACATGCATGCGTCTCTTAGGACCGTCTGAACTATCACATCGATAGCCTGTACCAAGGATATCTATCTTCTAGGGTACAAGTCGATATCCCCCATAAAGGTCCCATCGAGATAAGACTTGTCCCAGCGCGGTAACCTCAGGGATAGCAAGTAGCGTGGGCATGATTTTCACAAGTATATAATATATGTACACACAATCATATAAATATACCACTTTATCATATTAATATAGGTTCTTCTCGTCACCCATAATTATAACATTTATCTTACATTTTACATTATTAGTATTATGTATAAGGTTTCATATCTAACCTTAACTCGAAGGGTTTTCTCACGTAATACGTGACATTCGTGGACTCTATCCTTCCAAGTAGGAAATTTAGTGGGTATACCTCTATTTACTATCGTAGCTATTCACCGCAATCTCTCACTTGAAATACGTAGTTTCATCGTTCATTATATAATTATCCCAAAAATAAGATTCTCGTCTTATAATAAAGTTCCCAACACTTATTCATATGTCCTACTGGTCTTTCCTATGTCCCAAAACATTTCATTAAGAATACCCAAGAATTATTTCACGATAAATTTAATTTAACTAATTAAACAAGGGAAATAAGAGTCTGCCAGGAGGGGTCGATCAATCGAGGTCTGGGGCTCGATCGATCGAACCTTCGATCGATCGAAGCTTTAGGTTCGATCGATCGAAGCTTTAGGCTCGATCGATCGATCAAGCAGGTCTGCGAAAATTCTGCAGAAATGCAGTTACGGGTTCTACCAAATTTCTTCATCCAAAACCATGTTTTTCCATTCTAATCGTCCCAAGAATCCTACTACTATCATTATAACAATATACCAGATGTTTTCAACGTAAAGCATGTGTATATCTAACATTAAACATGGATAATTAACCCAAAATCCCATCTAATCATCAAGAACCCTAGAGTTTTTCTTAATCAAGGTTCTAATCTGTTTTTACCAGAATTTCCTTCTAATATATCATCAAAATTTCGTGGGTTATATTCCTCTACATGGCAAGGATTCCAGAATTTCATTATAATCAATACTACATGCATTTTCCTAACACAAATTGGGTTTTCTTCCATAGTTTTCATCTCTAATCAATCCTAAACTAATATGAAGATTGCACTAACGAAAATATGCAAGTTAAATACTTGCTTGGGATTTTCAGAAGTCCGGTTTGCAGATGAATCCGGTGTGGTTGCGTTCCCCTTCTCGCGATCTACGCGTTGGTGGTGGCGGCGGTGCAAACCGGTGACTTTTTGGCCTAGAATTGCCTTGGAGCTCTCTCCTCTCTTCTCCAATGGCCGTCACTAGTTTTCTGAATATCCTAACCCTAAAAGACTAACCTATGTGGCTGATATAGGTTGCTGAATTTCGTGGGTTTAATTACCCAAAGAAGGTGAAATGACTAAATTGCCCTCCCGGGGTACCAATTAGGCCTAAAAACGCCCCGAGACCCAAACAAAACCCCCGGGTATACTTTTCTGACTATCTCGACCCTTCCGGACACGTTGGCGCACTCAAAATGACCATACGAACAACTTATAAAATATTCACTTTTTATTTAACAAAATTAATCCTGACGTGACACGGGCATGTCCCGACTTAAATTTCCGAAATAGTCATTTAATTCACTCATGACATTCAATATAACCAATATAATGTATTACTTTGCTCATTAGTAATATCCAACAAGTTTCCCATAATTACTAACTCTCGTCACGTTAATAATTATAACATAATTAATTTCTCGATTTTTATTAAATAAATCATTCACGTTAAATTTAATAAATCCCCAAATTAATATAGCATAAAAATACGGGGTATTACAGAGAAGTTTGGGTTTACTTCTACATCCCATAAAAGAAGAAGACTTGTTTCTTGTTGCGGCATTCTCACATGGTGAAAGGCACCATGTGTGGTTGATGGTTGCTCCCAAAAGCTTCATTGGTGGATTCCAAGGTTCCGGTGGAGTTCAAAATTATCGACTAAGCAGAGGTTGATACAAGAAGACGCGTCAGGAGATTGGACGGAGTCAAGTCGAGTTGTGTAAGTTATATGTCTTGTATTTATAAAATTTTGTACCTAGTGGACTTAAGGCTAGGGGTTGTCCGAGGTTTTTTCCCATTGTGAGTTTTTCCTCATACATCGCAGCATAGTGGTTGTTTACTTATTTATCTTTTGCAATATCACATTAGATGCATGCTTAGGTAAAAAGATAAAATTGGTATATTTAATTTGATGCTAATTTAATTTGGGTAAATATTAATTTAATTCAAGTCATTAATTTTATTGGATAAAAATTGGTTTGGCCGATATTACAAAATGAATATTTATTGTTATGCAAATTTCTAGGACATGGGTTAAATTGATTTTTGGGCTTAAAGTAAAAATTCACAAATTTGATTTTTAGTATAATTTTACTTTTGAGAAAATTAAAAATTGTTTTCTTTTAGTTTTAATTTGTGAAAAAATTTATTCTTAGTTTATGTAGTTGTTTAGTTGAACCATCTCTATTCCGCACGTATAAGGAACTTAATTATATTTAATTGAAGGAAGAATTTTTTAAATTGGGGTCCTATCGTTTTCAAATTGGTATCAGAGCCGGAGCACTAATTTATCGCGTTAAAAATATGTTTTTCGTCTTTTATAATTTTTGTGCTCCTTGTATTTTTAAGTGGTTCATTTTTTACTCACTTTTATTTTTGTTTTGTATCTCTCGATGGGACGTCTTAATGATAATTTTTCCATTTCTAATGATAATGAAGTTTTTGATATTCGAGAAGAATTTAATGGGCTTAATAAGTGTAATGAAAATTTGAGAGAATTAAATGTGAGATTTGCAAAAAGAATTAAGTTTCTTGAAAATGAAAATTTATGTTTTAAATCTAGAATTGAACTTTTGCAAACCTCGCTATCTCAAAAGGATATTTTTCGTGAAAAGCTCATGGCCAAAAATTACAATTTTAATATTTTAAATATGTCCAAGAAAGAGAGTGATAGTCGAGAAAAGACTCTTAGGGACAAGTTTGCTCACATTGCGGGGGAGGGTGATAACCTTCTAAGAGTTATAAAAAATTTAAATAAGGAGTACCGTAAAATTGAGGAGTCTAATTTCTTACTTGAGTCCAAAATTTGAAAAATAAAAAATTATTTACAAGACTCGAGTAGTAGTTCTAATGGTTCTAGCTCATCTTGCTCAAATATTTTTGGTGCTAAAGCTAAGACCATTGTTTGTTTTAGAGGGTCAACTTTATCCAAGGAATTTAGAAAAGGTCACACCTTAGGTATCATTCCTTGTGTTTTCACATACTTGCATTCTTGTAGGAAAGGTCACCTTAGGTCATTAGATTTTGATCTTAAAAGAAGTCCCAGGAAGTCTATGTCTAACATTTCATTAGTTCCCGAATCCCATCATTTTAAATATACATCTATATGGGTTAGAAAATCATTTTTAGACGCGCTAGATATTAGATTTATTGATTCTCATTTGCTTTCACATGAAACCTCCCTTGCTAAATTTAAAGGTTGAATGTGTTAGTTTTGTTTTTATACTCCAGCTTGTTTGTGCCTCATATTATATATCATTGCTAGGTGTATGCATGTTTAATCATTTTCTAGTCATTGCTTTACCACATATCTCATGCTAGAATTATGATTTTTGTTTATCTTTTGTGTTATATTTATTTTAGTGTAACAACCCTCGCTTTTAGGAGGCTAATTTTATATTTAATTACCGCATAAGGTAATTATATAAAATGTTAAGAACTGGAGTAAATATTAATTGAATGAATTGAAATTTAATATTTACTAGATTGATGTATATTTACTGTATGTGAAAGTAAATATCATCAGGTGGCATGTCTTATAGTGTCATGTATTTTAAATGACATTCTGGTTTAAATGAAATGGGAACTCGAAATAATTTATAAAATTTCCGGATACCAGTTTAGAGGGTGTAGTTAGTCCCGGAAGGTGCGAGACAGTCAAAATAAGTGCCATATTATATTTTTGGATTTCGAGAACTTTTACCTGGTTTTAACCTAAACGCGTATTCGGGAGTCATTTTAATGTAGTATTAACCACTTAAGTTGGGAGACTTGTGTTAAGCCCCGATTCTAGTCTTCTAAATCCCCAAATTTCCCTACTACATGTCTTAAAACATAGAGAGAAAAGGAGAGAAAGAGAGAGGAAGAGAAAAATGGAGAAAGAAGCGAGATTTGGAGATTGAAGCTTGGATTGCTCCTACCTCAAAGAAATCTGAGATACTAACCCTAAGGCAAGTTTTCTACTTGCTAATAGATGGTTTAAGATGATTAATTTGTATGATAGTTGTGTATTAACACTTTTGGATCAAAAATGAAATTTATGGGATTTAAACCCTAATCTTAGTTTTTTATGACAAAATTGTGGATTATATTGGTTATATATCATGTAGGATGGTTTGGGGTAGTTTGATGATGTTGGATGTGTGTAAGATTGGAAGAGATTTGAGGTTTGGCAAAATTTAGGGTTCATAACCCTTAGAACAAAACTTGGAAAATTCGCAGGGGCGAATCGATTCGGCCTGGCTGAATCGATTCGCTAGAGGGGTAGTGTCCAGGTCTGAGTTGACCGAATCGATTCGGCCTAGCCAAATTGATTCGGTATTTATACAGAAGTCAGGTTTTCCTGATCGAATCAATTCGGATGGTCCGAATCGATTCACTTTCTGACCGATTCGATTCAGAAACCCTGCACTTTTGAGTAATTTTCTTAGTTTAGTTGCTATTCATTTTCTTTAAGTCTAGGGCCTAGGAACCTTCTTGAATTAAGTAAACTAAGTGTCCTAGAGTTTTAATTGAGTTAGTTAATTACCCTACATTAGGAATGGGTTATGTGGGGACTTTTCCGGGGATATGCTAATTGATGTTAAGTCATTATTTCTTCTAGTTGATTATTATTAAACTAGGAGTCGTAGTGTTATGTTCGGGAGAATTTAGAGGCTCCATTGAGCTATGTTAATCTTGATGGTTTATAATAACACCATGAAAGTGTGTTGGGAGAATAAATTGAAAGTTCATTCATTCCTTTGAGGTATGATAGTATTGGGATTTTAAAGTAATACCCCAAAATGTTTGGAGATAATTAGGAGTTTATTTACCCCTTTGAGGTTGTAGTAACGATATAATTTATCATATGGCTCCGGATAATAAGGTGAATTATTTACAATAATGTAAGTGAGTATGGTTTCAAATAAAACGAAACATACATGTATAAATGGTAATGATGATGGTAAATGATAATTTAGTTGATTTGTTTGAAAATGGTAAATAAAATGGTTTAAACACACCCTCTCTAAATGATATCATAAGGGAAGTTCGTGCGTGAGGTGACTACCCCTGGCTAATGAATGCAGGGTGGATATAGTCCTAGGTCATGTGAGAGTTTGTGTTGTATATTTTCTGCGATGGGTAGGAGATTCCGGGTGTGGTCTTGACTATCCCACAGGCATATGGCCGCTTCTCGACATTTTGCGTTATAGGTTCCCAGGTTGTCTTGATGATAGGCCCTGGAAGATGATGGTCATTTAGGGGCGCACACAGTGGGGAAACCCGGACGGGCGGTCTTACAATCGTTATATGTATATAAATATAACTATTCATAATCAAGTGGGACTTGATGTATTGAGATATGCCATAAAGAGCATAGTGAAGTGCCACAAAGAGCACATTGAAATACCACAAAGAGCATTTGAAAATGACTATTTTTTTGATAAGGAAAGGATTTTTTACGAAATGTAAAAGTGAAATAAAAATGCCATAAAGAGCATAAGATTGTGATTATGTATATATATTTCCTGTTAAGGAAAAGATATATGAGATGATTGGTGCATATGATGAAAGTTTTAGATTAATGTTACTCATTTTATTCTTATTTCTTTTCATCATGATTTATCATTCATAACTGTCATACTTTTAATTCATCTGGTAATCATATAGAACCGGGCCCTGACCCATTCATATTTCTTGTTGTGCTTTCATCTTGTATCCGCTCAGGTACTCCACCGCAAGGATGCCTAATCTGACATCCTATCCCGGTGTGTAAGGACATTTTTGTCCATCATTAATTTGTTATGTCGTACGCCGTTACACCGTTGAAAAAATTCAAGACACATATAGTCATCAACGGATCCGAATATCAAAGAAGAGGAGGAATCAGAATTCTGCACAGCCAGACCGATCCGCCCGGAGAAAAAGAACCGATACGCCTACGGACCGGTCTGCCCCTCAGCTGGACCGATCCGCCTGCTGAAAGGCCAGTACACCCCGGACCGGAAGCAAACCAAAGAAGCCAAAATTAAAACGAACTGATCCGCCTACCCGGATCGATCCGCCTACCCAGATCGATCCGCCTCAGACCCGAACCGGTCCGCCTGGGATAAACTTCAACAGATCGTGTTCAGATTTTTAAGGCCCAGGACTTCTTTTATAAACCCACTACGGGGAGTTGGTTTCCAAGACTTCTATACACGATTTTCAGAGTACAAAAAACTCTAAGTCTTCACCTATTGAGTACCAAGACTCTAGGTTTTTGGTTCACATAAATTTCCAAACACTTGTGAATCAGTTTGCAACCCAGGAACGCACTTTTGCTGTTCATACCATTGTGGAGAAGACCGTTTTTCTTCTTCATTGCAGCCCTACTGAAAAGGGATAACTCCATCCGCCGACTACAGAATCCGACACCTGAGGATAATTCTTAGTCACTTGTATTTTCATTGTAATTCGAAATTGTACAGTTACAATATTATAACGAAAATAAATGGTTTTGTCCATTTGGGGGATTTTTCCTCACAAGCATGTGTTTGAATGTTCTTGCTTAGTTCATTATCTTATTCAATCACATATTGTTGCATGTTTAGGGTTTGGTTGAGTTAAAAGGTGTGTAATATATAATTTTATCATTTGAACGCAAGTGCATACATTCTCAAATTGGTATCAGAGCAGGTTACGCTAATCTATCGCGTATTCCTATTTTCTGCAAAAAAATTTTAAGATATCAATTTTCTGAAAAAAATTGATTTTTGAAAAAGTGCGTGTTCAAATGGAGAAATTATATAATAAAATGCCAGTTTTTGACGGGACAAACTATGCCTATTGGAAAGCCCGTATGAGATCTGCATTAAAAGCCATTGATGAACGTGTCTGGATTTTGGTTGAAAGAGGGTGGACACCTCCCTCCGTGACTGTTGATAATGTGATCAACTTGAAACCTGTCACTTCTTGGACTGAAGAAGAATTTAAATGGTCATCTTTTAATTCTAATTGTTGAAGTGCTATTTCTGGGTCTGCCACACCTGATGAGTTCAAATGCATAATGACGTGCACCACATCAAAAGAGGCATGGGATGTTTTACAACTCACCCATGAAGGAACTAATGCTGTGAAGGAGTCTAAGTTTCAAAATTTGACAATTCAATTTGAAACCATCACCATGCATGAATCTGAATGCTTTGATGAATTTTATGCTAGACTTTCTGACATTGTGAATACTAGCTTTAATCTTGGTGAACATATTCCTAATGCTAGAGTTGTTAAAAAGATTCTTCGTTCTTTGCCTAAGCGTTTTATCCCTAAAGTCACTGTGCTAAATTCTATGGGTAATTTAAATACGCTAAAATTGGAAGAACTTGCAGGAGATTTGCAAACATATGAAATTGATATGTTCCCTAAAACTACTAAATCTAAAGATAAGGAAATTGCACTTAATGCCCAATAGAGAAGGAGTGGGGGGTCGACTAGAAAGAGGGTAGAGTCATCTAGAAAGAGAGAGGCTGACACGTCAGATTCTGAGTGTGATTTTGACTTAGATGATTTGGCTCTTTTTGCAAAAAAATTCAAGAGGATTCTCAAATTTAAGAAAAATGGCAATTTTAAAGATAAAAAGAAGTTTGAGAAAAATAAGTTTGAAAAGAAAAATGAAAAATATTCCAAAAATCCTCCTAATAAATAAAGTGAGAGATGCTTTGAGTGTGATGGTAGGGGTCATAGAGCCTTTGAGTGTGCCACTCGTCTGAATAGAGAGAAAGGGAAAGCTGTCCTTAAGGCTACTCTTAGCGACGATAGTGAGGTCGAGACGGTGGATTCAGGAGATGAGTCACCACATGAGTGTAACTTCACCGCATTCATGGCCAGTCAAGTGAGCACTCCTAGTTCTCTTCACGACGATGAGGATGATGCTTCACAGGGACACCTCGGTAGTGAGAACGATGTGAGTGAGGGGGAGGATGACTCAAGTGAGAGAGAGAGTGATATTCAATGCGCCTATGCTGAGTTATATTCTGAGTCTTTTAAAACTAAAAAATGTAACAAAGCGCTAGTTCTTAAGATCACCGTCTTAGAGGAAGATTTAAGAAAGGCGAGAGAGAGAGAGTCCTCCACCTTCATCGTCCTGAGAGAGAGAGAATCTGCCTGTGTCGAGAAGGAGAGTTTGTTTAGAGAGAGATAGTGTTTTTAAGAAAGACAGATGGGACTTGACTAAATAAGTGGCTAGTCTTACGAGTCAGCTCCATTCCTCCGTGGAGACTCGGAAGAAACTTGAAGCCCTTATTGCCCAGCTGACTCATGATCTTGAGAAAGCACGGGAAGTCAAGGTACAAATCGAGGACATATCTGGGAAGATGGGAAAGACGCTCCTCGGCCCCGCTTTAGGTTTTGGTGATCGCCAGGGAATTGGGTATGATGGTGGATCCACCTCTCAAATTTCTCCTAGTCCAGTTCCTGAGTTTACTACTACTCCTTATGGTCATCGTCAAAAACCTCGAAGGAGAGTTCGACCAAGAAAAGAAAACCAAGGTCCGCCTTTGACTATGATCTTCTGTACTTATTGCAAAAGAAAAGGCCACCTCAGGGAGTTTTGCTATAGCATGGGTCGGACACGACGTACTACTGCTCCACCACGTCATACTGATGAGTTTTCAAGCCTAAGAGAGCGAGTTGAGTTCTTAGCTGCCACATCTCAGAGTTTGATGGAACAATTTTGACGGATGTCTTTGCCGTTAGTGAATGCTTCTCACATTCCAGCTAAAACCAACAACAACAAAGGCAAACAAAAGGTCACCACCTCTTGGGTACCTAAGAAAGATAAAAAGTCTTTTGTTGTTCATATTGCTCTCAAAGCACATAATACCTCACAGTGGTATTTTGATAGTGGGTGCTCCAGACATATGACTGGTGATGCCTCATTTTTTACAACTCTTGAGGATTATCAGGATGGCAGAGTCACCTTTGGAGATGGGAGCAAGTCTAGCATTATAGGACGTGGTACTGTCGAGTTACCTGGATTCCCTAAGCTAGAAAATGTTTTGTACGTCAAAGGTTTGAAAGCAAACCTTCTCAGCATTAGCCAGCTGTGCGACACTGACTTTGCAGTAAAGTTTGACCGGGACACGTGTAAACTCTACAATCAAGCCGGTAAACTTTTGATGTAAGGGGTAAGGACCGAGGATAATTGCTATGGGACTAAGCCCACGTCCTCACTTGTCCGCAACAGCGCCACGATCACTCCTATGGATCTGTGGCACCAACGTCTAGGTCACATGAACGTTAGAGATCTCAACCGCTTAGCTAAAAAGGACCTAGTACGTGGCTTACCATCTCTTGGAAAGTCAACTTCGATCGTCTGTGGACCCTGTTAGATGGGAAGACAAATTCGTAGTCCCCATAGGAAGTTGCATTCCATTACCACCTCTCGTGTTCTTGAGTTGATTCACATGGATCTTATGGGTCCCACTCGTACTGAGAGTCTAGGTGGTAAGAGGTACATCCTCGTGATGGTAGATGATTTCTCTAGGTACTCCATTGTAGGTTTTTTAAGAGAAAAATCTGATGCTGTAGAATTTTTAACGACCAAGTGCCGTGTCCTGGACAATCAACACGGTGTCACTATCAACAGGATGCGTAGTGACAATGCAATGGATTCACAGAAGCAAAGGTAGATCTTTACTGTGATAGCCTCAGGATCAAACATGAGTTTTTTGCTGTGAGAACTCCTCAGCAAAATGGGATTGTTGAGAGAAAGAATAGAACGATCCAAGAGATGGCTAGATCTATGCTTCTAGGTCGTAAAGTTTCTAGGATATTTTGGGCAGAGGAAGTGTCTACTGCATACCACACGGTGAATAGGGTTTATTTGCGTCCACACACACTTCAGACTCCTTATGAGTTGTGGGCTGGCAAGAAGCCCAACATTGCATATTTCCGTGTCTTTGGGAGTAAATGCTACATCTTACGGGATAGAGAGCAATTAGGAAAGTTTGACTCCTGGAGCGACGAGGGAATATTGCTAGGATATTCATCGACTAGTAGAGCATACCGGGTCTTTAACCTAAAGAGCTCTAAGGTTATGGAATCAATAAACGTCACCGTGCAAGATGACGAACCTCTGACGGTTACTGATCCTAACCTTCAGTGTGAGGATGAGGACATTTTTGACAGTGATTTACTTGTCCCTCTCTCACACTCTGTGGGTCCTACTCCTGTGTTAGGGGACACACCTGCTTGGGTTCGCAAGAGTCATGACCCTTCTGCCATTGTTGGTGATCCCACTCTTGGGGTCAAGACTCGTGCGCAACTAGAGAACGTCGTTAGCCACTTTTGCTACACGTCCAACGTCGAGCCCAAAAATCATGAAGAAGCACTCAAGGATGAACACTGGATATCTGCTATGCAGGAAGAGTTTCTTCAGTTTAAAAAGAATAATGTCTGGGAACTAGTCCCCCGACCTAGTGAGACTAATGTGATAGGTACCCGGTGGATTTTAAGAATAAAATGGATGAAAATGGTACCATAATCAGAAATAAGGCTAGGTTGGTTGCTCAAGGCTACACACAGATAGAGGGTGTAGACTTTGGGGAGACATTTTCTCCTGTTGCGAGGCTTGAGTCCGTCCTTCTTCTGCTCGCCATTGCATGTTATCTACGCTTCAAGTTATATCAGATGGATGTTAAGAGTTCCTTTTTGAATGGCATTCTACAAGATGAGGTTTACGTGGAACAACCAAAAGGTTTTGAAGACCCACAGCACCCGAATCACGTCTACTATCTGAGGAAAGCCTTGTATGGTTTGAAACAAGCACCCCGTGCTTGGTACGAGAGGCTTACTTCCTATCTCTTAGCTCTTGGCTTCAAGAGAGGGGGAGTAGATATGACGTTGTTCATTAGGAGAGATGACGGTGCTATTTTGGTTGCCCAGGTCTATGTGGACGACATAGTCTTTGGATCCACATGCTCCCAGCATGCTCACCACTTTGAGGAGGAGATGAAAACTGAGTTTGAGATGAGCATGGTTGGTGAGCTTACTTTCTTCCTTGGTCTCTAGGTTCGTCAGCTAGAGGATGGGATGTTCATCTCCCAATCCAAGTATGCTAGAGACCTAGTGAAGAAATTTGGTTTAGACTTCGCTAAGCATGCACGTACACCTATGAGTACCACTACTAAGATTAGTAAGGACACTTCAGGAAAGGACGTAGAGCAAACCTTAGATCCGAGTATGATAGGTAGTCTTCTCTACTTGACTGCCAGTCGTCCCGATATAGCCTTTAGTGTTGGAGTCTGTGCGGGATATCAGGCATCCCCGAAAGAGTCATATTTACTTGCTCTAAAATGTATTATTAAATACGTGAGTGGGACTCTCTCATACGATATTTGGTATTCCTTTGATATCGATGATCGTTTGTCCGCCTATTTGGATGCCGATTGGGCTGGGGATGTGATTGTTATAGGAGTAATTCTGGTGGGTGTTTCTATTTTGGTTCTACTCTTATCTCCTGGCTGAGCAAGAAGCAAAATTCCATCTCTTTGTCCACTGCGGAGGGCTGAGTACATAGCCGCCGGGAGTTGTTGCACACAACTCTTGTGGATAAAGCAAATGCTGGAGGATTATGGGATTTCACTGGACACCATGACCATTTCCTGTGACAACACGAGCGCGATACACATATCCCGCAATCCAGTTCATCATTCGCGCACCAAGCACATCAGGATATGTGAGCACTTTATTCGTCAGTTAGTTGAGGAGAACACTGTATCCCTGAGTTTTGTTCCCACCGACCGTCAGTTAGCCGACATTTTCACAAAACCTTTAGATTCCCTTAGATTTGAGAGTCTTAGGAAGTCTTTGGGGATTTTCACAGTTGACTGAGGAGTTCGTCTATGTATAGAATAGGATGTTTCTTCATGTTCATATCATATGCTTCCTATTGCTAGTCTATTTTATATGTACCATTGCTTAGTTGTACAACTATTTATTTATTCTTTTTGCTTTTTATATTTCTTTTGAAAAATACAAAAAGATTTTCCTTTAAGAAAATTTTTAAGAAAAGCACAAAAAGATTTTATTTTACTAAAATTTTTGAAACATCCAAAAAGATTTCTGTTTTTGCTCCTTTTATGGATGAGCATTTAAGATAGCCAAGTCACAACTTCATTCCATATATCCATGTGACTATTTGATAGAGATTTGCGAGGCTACATCATTTCATCCTTGTGCTTTACATTGTTTGGAGTCTTTGAGATGTAATTAGTGATATCTTCCTACATGTTTGACTCCTATATACTTTATTGCACACATGCACGGCTATATTTGATTATTGCACTTGTCTATCACAGATTGGCTTGAGTGTTTCCATCTCAATTCTGTCTATACAACTTACAATATGCGATAAAACTTGACAAGATTGGAATGCATGTAAAAATCGGTTTGGTGAGACTGTGTGTTTTTGTATTACGGGGAGGGGCTGCGAAAGGTAAATCATCTATCCTTTGTGCAAAAGCCACTGTTAAAAATGACCTAAAAAATGGAGGAATTTTATTATCCGAGGTCCAAAGAGGTTAAAAGAGCCCGAAAAAATTGAAAGGCAATAAAAAGTTATTCATGCCAAATATGGGCCATTTCGGTTTCACCATCAATTCTCCAAAGTTTGAGAATTTAGATTACCTCTATTCAAAATATAAATCTGAGGGAGTTTGGTTAGAGAATATAAACGGGTTTGCACTTCCTTGAAAGTCCTGAAAAAACATGAAATAGTTTTGGACGTTATTAGTGTGGAAATCACTTTGAGCTTTGATATGTTGATTTTATTAAGTCAATGTCTTATATTACCATTTTTTTTACACCAAAGGAAGATTTTGAGTTCATTCGTTAGGAGTATCCAATATTCATCGTGCACATATGTCATGTTTGTATGCATTGATTTTCCTATCGAATTTAATCACACCACTTCATTAACGCTATCATCGACTTGGTTGCTTTGTGTTCATTCATGGTGTGATTTTATCCTAGTGACACCCCGCACTTGCTTATTTGTATATTTCTCTCATTTGTCTATTTGGGGACATCATAAAAAAGGGGGAGATTAATGAATTATCTTATTATGGGGGAGTTTTGAAACTTGAAAGTTTGAGTTTTCTCATAAATTGGTATATATGTTTATCTCATTTCAAACTCGATACGTCACTTTGGTATTTGCTTTTTCTCATGTGTGTAGGTACTACATGGATTAACATTGGGTTGCACACCCTGACGAGAAAAGCGTTGAAGATTCCTGAAGTGTTGAAGAACAAACGATGAAGTCTTATTCAATTGTATCTTTCCAGTTTTGGGTTCATGGAAGGGTAGATTTGTATAGGCAATTTTATACTTGATAATTCGGATGTTTGTTTTTATGTATGTACCGGCATAGACATAGGGGGAGATTTGTAAGGACATTTTTGTCCATCATTAATTTGTTATGTCGTACGCCGTTACATCGTTGAAGAAATTCAAGACACATATAGTCATCAACGGATCCGAATATCAAAGAAGAGGAGGGATCAGAATTCTGCATAGCCGGATCGGTCCGCCCAGAGAAAAAGAACCGATCCGCGTGCGGACCGGTCTGCCCCTCATCCGGACCGATCCCTCTGCTGAAAGGCCAGTACACCCCGAACCGGAAGCAAACCAAAGAAGCCAAAATTAAAACGAACCGATCCGCCTACCCGAACCGATCCGCCTCAGACCCGGACCGGTCCGCCTGGGATAAACTTCAACAGATCGTGTTCAGATTTTTAAGGCCCAGGACTTCTTTTATAAACCCACTACGGGGAGTTGGTTTCCAAGACTTCTATACACGATTTTCAGAGTACAAAAAACTCTAAGTCTTCACCTATTGAGTACCAAGACTCTAGGTTTTTGCTTCACACAAATTTTCAAACACTTGTGATTCAGTTTGCAACCCAGGAACGCACTTTTTCTGTTCATACCATTGTGGAGAAGAGCGTTCTTCTTCTTCATTGCAGCCCTACTGGAAAGGGATAACTCCAGCCGCCGACTACAGAATCCGACACCTGAGGGTAATTCTTAGTCACTTGTATTTTCATTGTAATCCGAAATTGTACAGTTACAATATTATAATGAAAATAAATCGTTTTGCCCCTTTGGGGGATTTTTCCTCACAAGCATGTGTTTGAATGTTCTTGCTTAGTTCATTATCTTATTCAATCACATATTGTTGCATGTTTAGGGTTTGGTTGAGTTAAAAGGTGTTTAATATATAATTTTATCATTTGAATGCAAGCGCATACATTCTCACGGTGTCTTTGGCGAGCCGTGATGCTTTGCGGGTATTACGGGATATTTTGAAATAGACGCCGTCATCCTTGCACTCTAGATAAGATCGGGTCTTTTTACTCGGGTGAGAGGCCCAAGCTTTTGTAATTGATTAATGTAATGTATTATGTAAATTAATGAATTTGCTTAATATTATTGTATGAGTCTGTGACCGACAGCATATTCGGTCCCCTACTGTACATTTGTGGGTATGTAATATAATTTCATCTGGATTTCAACTTTCTTTTTATTGGGTTGTTAAGTTGTTTTCTTTTATAAACTTTAAAAATCCAAATTTTTTGGCAACCCGTTTTTCTGAAATAAGGAGTGGTTATCCCGTATCCTTCTTATTTTGTTGTGATACTGAGAATGATTCTATCCATGATTCCGTTATTTTGGAGTATTGGGCTTGCCACCCCCTATTTCGGATGGCGGGTTGTCACATTTAGTTTGCATTAAATGAAAAATACAAAAAGAGTTTTGTTTATCATTTGTGTTTCACCTTTTAGTAATTTAGGGTTAATGAAAAATACAAATGATTTTTGTTTGTCTTTTGAGTAAATGTTTTTGTTTGCTTTGTTAAAATTTTTAAAAAACTAAAAAAGACTTTTTTTTGTGTATTTTTGTTTGACACACTCTATGTGGCATATACTTGTGTTTGAATCCCTTCTTTTTCTCTCTCATGTGGCTAGAACTTTCGGTTAAGATTGTCAATCCTTAAAATGTTCTTTACCATGATTACATGGAGTAGTTGGATTTTGTGTTGCTTTAATGGATTCTATTTTTATATGCCTCAATTTACACATGCACGAGCTCACTTGAAATTATAACTTCACATGTATATTTAAGCTTTGTGAGGTGTTCTCCTACCAATCTAGTCATTTACGTATTATGTGACCTAGGAGGACTAAAGCATGTTAAAATCCGTTGCACGTGAGATTTGTGTGAGACATAAAAATGTTATATATATAAATGTGCATGGGGAAGGGATCCGAAAGGAAATAATCCTTTACGAGTAAGCCACCATTTGTTTGGACCTAAAAAAAATACGTGGTCCAAAGGCCTAAAAGAATAATGGTATTAAAAGAAAATATTTGCCAAGGCCTATTTTGTGTAGTTGATTTATTCATTCAAAAGATTAAAATATATATGCTTATTCTGAGGGAGTTTGGATGGTATATCTATGGTTTGCATAATGTCCGTTTATCCTAGTTGTACTTTCAATGTCATGTCTATTGGTTTGTAGAATCATCGAAATTCTAGGCTTGTATGCATTGTGTATGTTTTTTCATTGAGTTCAATCTATATTGTCACATGAGGTTATATTCAAATGTGATAAAGTTTGCAATCAAATGAGAACTCCGTGAACATATTTTAAGTGACTGGGTCTAAATTTAATTGTTGCTAGTTCACACCCCTACACTTTCGTTTCCATATGACACATTTTTTCCATATGAGTGTGAAAAGCTTATTGTATCTTATGTTATATGTGGTGTCTATACCTATATATATGCGAGTTTGCGTTAGTGATATTCATTATGTCTACATATATATGGTATTTTTTTCTCTTTGCCTCGCTTTCTAGTCCATCTATGCTTCAAATTCATAATTGGTATCTATCTTGTTGCATATTGTTGTTGATATCACATGCTTAGTATCTTATGTATCACAATGGTATCATTTTTTTCATCTTCATTGGTATCCGTTATTATTTGTATGGATTAGTTTTGCTTTTGTCGCCTATATGCTTTCATGCTCTTATCACTCTAAGCTTCATCGTGTTTAAATTAGTTTTATTCTTTGTCTATTCCTGAACAAAAAAGGGGGAGAATCATAGGGGAGAAATGGTATATAATCCTATTGTCATCTTATCTTAGTTTGGGAGATTTATCTTAGGAGGAGATGTCTTTATAAGTATATCATTTATTTGATAAAGGGGAGAATTAATTTAGGGAGAGTAATTATTTTAATTGCGTTTAATATGTTGATATTCCTTATGCGTTTCATAGTTTGCTTAAGTGTGCAAGAATTCTTCTAAATGGCAACTTTCATCGGCAAAGATATTGATCCTCGGGCTTTTGAGTCAAGCCATGTGATTTTTATTTTGGGTGGGATATTTTTTTAAATCTAGTAGAGCTTGACAGCACTTTAGGATTTTTGTTTGGTTTTTGTCCCGAAATAGCCAAAAGGGGAGATTTGTAAGGACACAAATCTACGATTGAGTTTTAATGTAGTGTTGGCTCAATTTCGGACAAAAATATTTAAGTCATAGGATAGTGTTCAAGTGTATCCATCCAAGCCTATGACGTGTTAGTTGAAGACGTAAAGGCTAAGATTATAAAGCTTCATCATATACCGGGTTTATTGTGCCTCGTTTCTACGTCAACAACATTGGTTCCAATGCTCCTAAGGTATGAATGCATTTTATATATATATAGGAGCTTGAAAATTTACTAGGTGTATTTTATAAAAATGTTATAAATAGTTTTAACGACTTTGTTTTACTCAAAAAATATTTTCTTAGAACTTTTCATAAAAGTTTTGGGCTTACAAAGAGTTTTTCATTTTCTGACAAGTCGTTCGAACGAACTGGAATCTCGTTCGAACGAGATTCCCAAGTCGTTCGAACGAGACTTCTAACGAGATTTCCTTTTTCGTACTGGAATATCGTTAGTAAAGTCGTTTGAATGAAAAATTCGTTCGAACGAGTTTGGAGGGAATAGTTTTTTTTGACAGTTTTTGGCAGTTTTCTCCATGTTCCCACTACTTTTTCCTCACTAACTTTTGACAGATTTAACTAGTGCGGGAACAACATTTTTGACAAGATTTTTCATAACCTTTTCTTCACTTAGAGTGTTTTGAGAGCAAATTCTTCCAAAGAAAAAGTCCCCTTGATTTTTGTTAACATGATTTAATCCTAAGAACAAAATCAAGGTTTCTACACCCAATACATAGTTTGTTTATTCCAAGTTTTTTCATATATATCTTTGCTTGGAGTGTTTGGCACTGGGTTTATCTCTACACCTCAAAGAAGAGAAGTTTGGGTTTACTTCTACATACCATAAAAGAAGGAGACTTGTTTGTTGTTGCGGCGTTCTCACATGGTGAAAGGCACCATGTGTGGTTGACGGTTGTTCCCAAAAGCTTCATTGGTGGGTTCCAAGGTTCCGATGGAGCTCAGGATTATCGGCTAAGAAGAGGTTGATATAAGAAGATGCGTCAGGGGCTTGGACAGAGTCAAGTCGAGTTGTGTAAGTCATCTGTCTTGTATTTGTAAAATTCTGTACTTAGTGGACTTAAGGCTAGGGGACGTCCGAGGTTTTTTCCCGTTGTGGGTTTTTTCTCGTACAACGCGGCGTAGTGGTTGTTTACTTATTCTATCTTTTGCAATATCACATTAGATGCATGCTTAGGTAAAAAGATAAAATTGGTATATTTAATTTGGTGCTAATTTAATTTGGATAAATATTAATTTAATTCAAGTCATTAATTTTATTGGATAAAATTTGGTTGGGCCTATATTGCAAAATGAATATTTATTGTTAGGCAAATTTCTAGGACTTGGATTAAATTGATTTTTGGGCTTAAAGTAAAAATTCACAAATTTGATTTTTAGTATAATTTTAATTTTGAGAAAATTAAAATTTGTTTTACTTTAGTTTTAATTTGTGAAGAAATTTATTCTTAGTTTATGTAGTTGTTTAGTTGAACCATCTCTATTCCGCACGTATAAGGAACTTAATTATATTTAATTGAAAGAAGAATTTTTTAAATTGGGGTCCTATCGTTTTCAAAAATTATTAAAGTGTTATAAATTAAATATGCTTCTGAAATTTTAATTTGACTAAAATTTTCTAAACTAAATTAACCCCCCTCTTGAGTATAATCTGGGCAACAGTGGTTTTTTCCCGGTTTTCTATGTTAAGATCTGTTTTGCTCCTCTGCCACAGGCAACAAAGGAAGTCTCATGAGTACAACATTGAGTTGGTCTTAAAGATCCTTCTGACGAGACCCCGTCTCTTTGAAAGTGCGAGGTAACTTATCATTTATAGTCATTCCAATAAGAGTAAAATTCGTATATGTTTTTGATTAAGTGGATATGTCGTTCCCACAGATGGCACCAAACTGGTAGGTGCTGAAACCATTTGGGAACTCAGACCTAATAGGTTCCCCCCCAGAAGACCTCAGACCGGTTAGCGGGTAGAAGAGTCAAAGTGATTGGCAATGATATAAAGTAGTCTAGACCTCAGTGTTGTTCTGATAGAGGTCTCTAATAGACATTAGGATCTCGTCCCTAACAGGGGGAGGGTAAGAGGTTGTGAAGTCATTGATTTCATGAATACTTAAATGTGATATCATTAGTGTGATATATATATATATATATATATATATATATATAGTATAGTATCCTAGTGATATTTAGTCTTAATAGTGAATTAAAGTTGAGCACTCTCGGACTACTTAACATAATTGTAAGGCTTCTCTCATTTTATAAAAATAGAGAAAATAATGTAGCTTTTAAATTTAAAACATTTTTTAATGGGATATATAACTATATCAACTTAACTAACTAGTAAATAAAAATAATATAAGTTATTTGTTTAGCCTAACTAAATAAATTTCGAATTATAAGATGCATTGCTTTTCAAATTTTAGGGCATAAAAGATATATTTTTTCAAAGTACAAATAATTTTAAGTGAATGAGAAAATTTTAAAAAAGGTATATAAAAATTTGATGTAAAAAGACTGAAAAGGTTGTGTACATTAGAAAAAAATTGATTTTTATTTGATTATGAGTTTTTTTATATATATATATATATATATATATATATATATATATATATGTGTGTGTGTGTGTGTGTGTGTGTGTGTGTGTGTGTGTGCACGCGTATGTCAAAAACAAATTATATTTTTTTTTACTTTGGGCCCTAATTTTTAGGTACCGAATCCAAATTAATTATTTAGTCATTCTGGGGTTCGAACACAAATTTGTTAACGTGGTGACGGCTTGACCGTTGACTTAACAGTTTCGTTAGAAATGGGTGTCAAAGGCTAAAAAAATCATGTAGCTGGGGTTTTGATTGAATATTAAAAAAAAATGGTGTCAAACCCAAAATGACCTTATAGAAAAATATTTTTGGGGACATTTTTATTAGGAAGGGTAGTCGAGCGGGGATAAAGAACGATTAGGGAACCATCCTCATTCTTCTCCATACCTCTATCCCCATTTGTTTGAGGCGGGGACATGTATACCTAGGAACCCAAAGCTATTAGCGTTCAAGTTCGCATGGGGGGGCTAATTTGATAAAAAATATTTTTCATTTTGATTCTTTTTAATTTTACATTGAAATTTTAATTGTATATAAAACTACTAGGTAAATACATTTTTATATAAAATTCTACTAAACAAACTTCTTCCTATTAAAATATAATATAAGTAATATATATATATATATATATTCAAATAATATATTTGATACTGAGATCCTATGGAGATTATAGTGGGGATCCCCTTGAAGCGAGGACATCATTCTTCGTCCCGCCCAAAACCAGAATCGAGAATTAAAATCACCCCCATTCCTGTCCCGATAAGGAAGGATCCCCGCAGAGATCTGAATTCCCTGAAGATTTTGCCATATTAAATTTTTATTTGGAGTTATTATTTCATCACAATGTTTTACAATAATATTTTTTCTTAAGAAGTTGATTGCTAATATCTTATCATTTATGCTATATTGGCGGTCTTAATTTATACTATTAAATACGTCATTTTTTTGCATTATAATATATTTCATGCGATACATAATTAATATTATGTCATTTAAGACTCCTTGGTGTTACATCATGTACAATCCCGAGGTAGTCTTAATTCGACAACGTTTTATACCTTATATGAGTTTTTTTTTTCCACGAAATAGTAAATGAGGGATTTCATATAGTCCTTTTGTAGAGGTAGTCTCGTTCATTAGGCAATGGTGAACATTGAACATTCAAGATCTTAAGCGGCTTCTCTAAATCAACGACCTTCATTGCCAAACAGATTGAAGGTGTATCATTTTTACGAATTTTGATTGAACGTCTAAGGTTATGCACACATACATTTTTTATGTTTCTTTGATAAAATGTTATTTTTAATTGAACAAGTAATTATTTGTTGAGACGTGTTGTGTTTAACCTAACACAAAGGTCTAGTTTTCAAAAAGTCAGATGTTTAGGAAAAAAACATTGTTTCTACCATATATTGTTAGCACGACTATGATTTATCATTGTGCATATGACTCTGAAGTTTTTATGCCATGACTAAAAAATTGTGTGCACGACTGCACATTTTTGGTGTGATAAGCTCAGTGCCCACAACTTTGTACAAAGAGGCATTTTAAGCCATGCACACAACGCAGTAAGAATTATAAAATTTTTTATAAATTGAGCATTTTCCCTCCTTTTAAAATTATATGAATTCCTCTTTACTTCTCCTATAGTGAGAGGGAATTTTCGACATTAAGACCATGTATATTTCATCCATTCGATCATAATCACTTGTTACTTTAACATTTGAGGGAAAACCTAGATCTATACTTGATCTATTTTTTTATGAGGAATTAAGAGTGTTTTGATATCAGATCCACTTAGCATAGATTCAATATAATTGATTCACATTAGAACTAAATGTCAAACTCCGATCTAAAGGAGGTGTTTGAGCTATTGGGGAGTTCAATGACGATGTGATTCTAAGGAGGAGAATTTGACTTCCTCATTTGTCCAATGGAGCTTAAGATGGATATCTCATTGTCGATGGGGGAAAGTTTAATATTCATTACATAAATTCTTATTAGGAAACATAATAGAGGTATCTTCTTACATTTCATAATACCTTTTCAAGTTGAATGAGATATTAGGATGCATCGAGGTTTTTTACCCCTAGTTTTTTTCCCTTATAGATCAGTACTGTGGGTTGATTATGTGTTATTTACTTTGATTATCACTTATATAACACATATGGCACTTAGATCTACATCAGATTTAGCTGGATCATTAGAAGTTGAACAAAGAATTTGCATTTAGTTCACGATTAACTTAGATTTCCTAATTAAGTGGTTTGAATTCTTGATCAACATTCCTCTCATTATCTCACCTAGTTGTATGTTGTACTAGGATTGTTAAAACTAAAGTGAAAGTTAAAACTGTCTAAAATTGAATTAATTTATTGAGAAACCTATTCACCCAAATATATTCATCTGAGTTAACACACTTTCACCAAAATCTCATGTGGCTAAATCGTGAAAAATCATAATTTTATAAACTACGAGCTTTGAAAACCTAGATCTCCAAATCAACAACGGAAAGTTCTTAGAATGACCAAATTAGCAATGAGATCACAGAATATATGTGAAAACACACCTAAGATAAACGCTGGAGAGAGAATAATAGGTTAGAAGTTATTCAAATTAAGTTTGAAATCCCCTTAAGTCGAACAGGGCAACTGAAGAACCATTGGGATTATCCGTGTGCACAGTCAATTTTTAATCTGTGCGAACGACCTTCAGACCTTCCTTAAGAACATAATGTTTTTCAAACAACAAATCTCCATAAAATTCATCCTTGCGAATGGATTTGGTTAGTAAGATCAAAAATGTTATTATGCACCTCCTTGCATGCTAACCAAATGCACCCTATGCACGCTTTAATATTGAATACACAAGTCGGGTATTTTCTCTAGAAAATACTTGATATGAACCCCCAAAATACAAACTCTCTCAAAATATGCAATTCAAGATGTATATTCAAGCTCAAAACTATGTTTGCAAACTTTTTGATTTTTTTAAAGAATCAAACACACGCATATTTACATGTAAAGTGATCGTGATTAGACTATCGATGACAAAATGAATAATTTGGATAACTTTGCTCTGAACTAAGATTAATGACATGGATAAAACAAAAATCCATACGAAAATTAATCATTCGAACATATTAGCTCATATTATGATCAAATCAATTAAGTAATTTTGCATACCAATCATGATATGATGTGAACAAATAATGCATCACATAATAAAATGAATGCACATAATTATTTCATATGAACCATGATTCATGACTAATCATATAATAACATCAATATTGTTTAGAGATCTTCAAATGATAGATTTAAACCATGTAATAACTCTCAAAATGATGTTACGTGGATACTATGAGTAGTGCTGCAATAAATTAAAAAGCCCTATATTGTTTTTCTCGCCTTTTTTTCTAGAAGTTGGCTTTGGCTCTTTTCAGCATTAAATGACTTTTTCTATGACGACTTTCACACACACTTTGGTAGACACCTATCAGTGATACTTACATTAAATCGATGTAATCTCACAAATTGTAGCATTTTTCATTTTGAAAATGTGTCATCAATGAACTTCATCAAGTAAATATGATTTTCACACAAAACTCTCAAATGGTCCATAATGTTTATCAAATGAATTGACCAATCTTAGATCTCATCATTTAATCATGATTCAAGAATAAATAAATCATGAAAGCCACATAATAGTCCCATATGATGCACATACATGTAAGGGGATGTCTAAATTGAAATTAGTACCAAAGATCTCAATAACTTGACTTATCATTATTCTCCATATGAATTCTAAACACATCATTGAAAACATTTTTATTTGCATGTCATTATTTTGAATCCATGTTTCAATCACTTTTCAAAATAAGTTCATACAATGAATCACATATATACACAGAATTTAATCAATAGCCTAAAAAGAATAAACATAAAACATTTTAGGGTTTTAAAGTATGATATGCACATTTATATTATGTAAGGAATAAGAATATAAGAGAAATGCATGAAATGTGCAATGCATGAAAATCCTCACCTAAAGTATATAAAAAATACAAATATGATAATGAAAGAACTCAAACCCAATCAATGATCCCAAATTAATCAAGTAGTATCTAGGATGGGACCTATAATCTACAACTTACAACGACCCTAGATATCTTATTCATATACCTATCTAGGTAAAGGCAGTACTGCCTCTTCCTTGGGAGCCACAAAAATTACATCATTCTCCCTCTTAAATTTTTTTAAGGGAATCCAAATATTAACATTCTCTTTAGGATCGTTCCTAGTTTGACCTCTTATAAGAACTCAATGTTCTCTCCCTAAAGGAACTTTATTCCAACGAAACGTGTTTCTATGTCTAGGCAACAGAATTACTCTATTATCATGTTGATTCACCACCAAGTAAACTCTTCTCATGAGATTATAAATATCATTTCTAATATCTCTCAAGAGATACCTTCTCTAAATGACCCTTATATTTTCAAAAAATCTTCTCTTCCTAGTCAATAACCATCTACATATCGCATTGGAATGTCCATACTAATTTCAATTGGAGCACTATGACACATTTTTTTATATAAATGAGCTTAGTCTTAAATTTACTTTCTTTAAATTCTTCTTATTTCACAAGCTTCTTCCTTTAATGCAAAAATAGGCAATTTTCTTCGCTTTCCAACAAAATGAGCAACCAAGAGTACTAAAATTATGAACAACTTTTTTATGTTTCATTTTGGTATTACGTTCCTGATTCATGCTCTTGCAACAAGTTGATGATTCAAATGTTGATTTTGAAATTTATTTTTCTTTTTCTTTGGACTCAACAAAGCCAATACCATATTTACATTTTTAATTTGACTATGTTTTAAAAGAATGTTTCCAATATTTTAGTAGTTTGAGTTCAAGAGATAATTTCTCAAAAATCAAACTTCAAAACCTCTTTTTGAACCTCAATATCTTCCTTTTCTTTCACATGTTTTTCATTCAACTTTCTCAAATAATTAATCCCATTTAATAAGATATGAACATTATTATTAAGTTTAACATTATCATATCGAACACATTCAGATTTCTTAATGTCTTCTTCTTATCCACATTAAATTGCTTTCGTCTTTGTTAAAAGCTTGATGTTAGACTTATTAAGCTTAAGATATTATTGAAAAATTTCATCAAATTAATCATGAATGTTCTCATTTACATCATCACTATCATAAAATGATCTAGGATAAGATGTGTGTGATCTTACACTAGCACATGACAAGGAATCACTAAGAGACCTATTGATAGACTCTTTCTTCCTACTCTTATTCCAAAACACATTAAGAAAAACGTTCTCTTCAGAAACTTTTTCACCTTCACCTTCCAAATTCACCATGAAGGCTATATCACTTCCACTCTTTTCACTATAGGATCTTTCATCTAATTCGGTATAAAAATCACTCGAGCTAGCTTTGTAAGCTTTTTTTTGTCAAAATACTTTGACATATAGCTTCTTTAAATGTGTGGGGAACATATTAATATGGTGACTAACTCCACCACAACCAAAGCACATATCCTATTCTTCCACCTTTCATCTCTTGGAATCACATTTCTCATAGATGCCTTTGAAATTATATCTAGAGGTCTTTTGTTGATTTAGTTCAAAATTATTTTAATTTTAAACAATTTCTTGCTATTTTCATATGACTTGCTAAACCATTTCACAAATAAAGAAATATCCCAATCAATACTTTCACAAGGTTTACTCTCACTTTTCTTCACATTCACCATCTCATTTGAATCGACAATGAAAGCTAAGCCTTTTTTGGTTTTCACACTTGGATCATTCTCTTTATCATAAATTTAAAGAGAGACTATAAGTTCTTATAGACTACATGTATCACTATCCTTAATCTCGTTCACGATAGAAACCTCCTTTGTTAAATGACTAATTAAAGCCCACAATAACTTCTTCACAACCTTATTATTCAATATTCAATCTCCAAGGTTAA
Organism: Sambucus nigra; assembly: GCA_949130495.1. NCBI lineage: Eukaryota > Viridiplantae > Streptophyta > Magnoliopsida > Dipsacales > Adoxaceae > Sambucus > Sambucus nigra. Next base: position 652,057,916 of record OX422208.1, read on the forward strand.
ATAACACATTGACCACTTCCGTTAAATGAGTATAGCATTTATTAAACATTTTGTTTTCACTCATCCTCTTAACTTCAAAAGCAGGCGCAATTTATAACAACTTCGCTCCCTTAACACTAGAAGTTGCCTCATAAGAGATATTAAGAATATCCTAAACTTCTTTTATCATTTCACAATTGAATATCCGATTGTACTCTCGTGTCATAACGAAGGTGAAGAAGGAATTCAAATCAATCGAGTTGTAATTATAAGTGTAGGGGACATTTCACCCATAATAAAGCAATATTACTATTTAACCCCAGAAAGTTACATGAGTGCAATTAACATTGAGAACCCAAGATGTATGTGGTTTGACAGATTTTCCTATCAACATCCACGGGAAAGGAGGGTACTTTATTTCTTGGTTGAAAAAAGATGATTGGAGCGGTTTCCAACTAAGAGTCCAAGTCATCGGGTATAAGATACAAAATCAATACCCCTAAATGGGGTGAGGTCACCCTTATTTATAACTTCAAGGGTACTACCTTTCTAGGTCTCTTAAAGTTAATCCTATTCGTAAGTTATACAAGTCATCGAGTCCTATTAGGACTATTCGTCTACTCATCTTCCTAATCATCCTAGATTTCTATTTATCTCCCTCAAATGTGTGGTAAACTATGCTTGTAGTCCCCAAATTTCCACATGTATGCCACATGGCACATATTTGGCTATATTTTCTTCAATTGCCCCTAAGACTAGGGTGGTGGGCTAAGATGCTGATCGGCATAGTCTTTCCAGTTTTATATCGCCAAGTGTTACCATGGATTTCTTTAACCATCGGTTCCAACTTTTCATGTTCCCACTTTCGCAAGTGGATACATTATAGTAAGTAATGTTTACCTATTATCACGCATGCTTCTCGTGTCTTGGACGTCACAAACCATTAGAATAATGATGGTCGTGTGCGCATGTAATGCGCTGCCTAATTGCCGAATGACAGCTGATTTGATGTTATGGGGGGAAGGTATAAGGCTGAAAAACCCTTATACCTTAAGAATTTCAATTGCCGAAAGTTATTTCCACTGCTCTTCTTCTCTCTATAGTCTCCATCTTTATTAGAGCTTCTCATTTTTCCATTTTCATCATGTTTAGATGTGGAAGAAAATATGAGTTTTTTCCACACCTAATTTTTGGAAATTTCGTATTAAATACCCGATTCTAGGCAATGTTCATATTATGGTTTCACCGGATGATGAGGCCATTCTTGACCTTGAAATGTTGAGTTTCCTTTATGACAGTGTTTTTTTTAGAAGGGGGAGTTAGCTTTCACTTCCCACCATTACTGGTGAAAATACTCTGATATTATGGAATACTTTTTAATCCAGGCGAACGGTAGTTTCTATCAAATCGTGATGGGCACGGTCATTGTGGGACTAACCTTGGTCTTAATAAAATTCGGTATTATTACGACCCCAGGACTTCCTCGGGGGTTAATATATATCATTTCTAGTCTAGGGATAAGTCCCTCAACCTGGAAACTTATTTGCCCATAACTCAAAAGGATACTGGAAGGAATTTCCTCGTGTTTTCTAGGTCTTTGAGTGGTGACAACTACAATGGTATCCGGTTTCCTTCGAGGAAAGGGAAACTCGGTAGGTCATCCACCATTTTCGCATAAATTATACTTATTCTTAGTTTGTTACTGTTTAGTTTCTCCTCATGTTCATATCGATTCACCAATCGCAAACCAGATACCTAGTCAATTTGAGAGATCTTGAACTCATTTAGTCATGTCCGTACTTATTTGAGAGCATTCCACGTTATGAATGGGTACGAGTTGATAATTAGTTCGGCCAAGAACTTCATCGTTGTTTCATAGGTTATCGTAGTAGGTTCTATAGTGGTCAGTGACGAATCCATCCTCACAGCCACTCATGTGCCAAGAGAGGTTTTCAGACGAGTTTACTTAGGAGATGAGTCCCTTTACATTGTTTTGACCAATTTTAGTGATGAATAAGAGGAGGCAGTCGAGGGGGAAGATTCTTTTTCGAAGGCCTAAGCCCCATTTTTTTCATTTTAGGGAGACCAACACTTTAGGGCGCACTGGGGACAAAATAGGGTAGAGAAATTTTTTTGCGTTGAGGATTTTACCTTTCCACCATTCCTAGAAAACCTTAAGGATATGTCTAGATGACAAAGGAGATCACTTAACTTGCTAGTTTCCTGGGCTAACTTGAAAAATCAAGAGCCCTATGAATAATAAGCTCATTAAATATTGTTCGGGCATAAAAAGAGGGTGATGACCCTCAGAGATAAGGAGGCTTAAGACCTTGAATGTCAAAGGGTTAAGGAAGACGAATAGGCCAAAAATATGAGAAGGATAAGAATCCAGTGTATTCCCATATCCCATTCCTCCACCAGTATCAAACTAACCAATCATCATTAATGAAAGGCCAAGAGCCAAAACTCCTCCACCGCAAATTAATAGGAGTCGTCCTTAGGAAATCACCTCTATAAAAAGCAAAAGTCAGTCACCAGTATTGATATCGATCGTAGAGATGTGGATGTTGCTTACTCTATCACTCAGGTAGTGATACTGCCCTCTGAAATAATCGAAGTACGAGGGTTCTTAATTAAATTCCTTAATAAAAAGTCCCTTCACCATAACATACTGGTAAGTTATTTTCCTTACTTGGAATTCTCTTATTTTTGGCAACTATACTCCGACTAATTATTGTTTTTTTCTTTTTTAAGCATACTATATAGGTATCCTAAGAGCTCGCAAATTGAGCTGACCACTTGAAGAAGAGTAATGACTAGTTCTTTAACTGTAGTAATAGCCTAAAAAAGAAATTAGAGGTGAACCATCTTGATAAAAAATCTCAAGGATGAGACTGCCTCTAAAGACAAGGTTGTGGAGGAAGCCGAGAAGACTCAAGTAAAGTTCAGTCGAGTAGACTCTGAGTTGTCTAAATTGAGAACTGACTTCTGCTATAAGGTGTTATAAAATTTGATTATTCAGTAGCAGAAAAGGGTTTTGGATATGGCTCGTGATGATGAACTCAATAAGGCCTACGATGAAGGATTCGATATGGCGATCCAAGAAGTTGAATCGTAATTAGAAAGCATGAGTCTGTTACTTTTAACAAAGGCTAGGTTACCAGGCTTTAGAGGGGCAAAGTCCCTGAAGGTGATTCGGCCTATGTTGAACACACACTTCTTGGTAAATCCAATGGTGGGTGACCTTAAGGCCCGATCGTTGACCCAACGGCTATCGATATTCCCACTATAAAGAAAAACCATCGCTTAGGGGAAGTTAGTGAAGTTGGGGAAGTCACTATCGATCCTCCTAATCTATCGGTGGGGATCGTTCCTAATGCAAGCATGGGGGTTTTTACCCTTGGCTCTTAGTTAGGTTGTTCTTTTTATATTATTTAATATTTATACACAATTTGATCACCTTATTGTAGGCTTATGGACATTTTATCTTATCAATTAAAGTATTTGTGTTTACTTTATTGTCTTAATTTGCATTTTTATTTCACATATGGCATGGTTGGTGGTTCCTTTTACTAATTGTGTCAATGCGAAATATGACAGTAGATCGTGTTTAAATGTTGCAATTTATTTTGATCATTCATAAGTATCCTGATCAGAATGATTGTTACTAGTTAGTTTGGTCATCCAACCACTGAAACTAGATAGTTTGATCATTCAATCACTGTCACTGGATAGTTTGGTCGTCCATTATTAATAGGTGACTCGACTGGTGGCGACCAATTTTTCTTTAATTATACTATTAACTTTACATGGGTTTTTTCCTGTAGACATGGCCAACTTAGGTTGTACCAAAAATCTCATGTGGGTTTAGTGTCAGGTTCCTAGGCAACTGACTTGTTTAAAGTAAGCCTAACATACTAAATTAGGCTATACCACCATCCTTGTATGGGTTTAGTGCGAGGTTCCTAGAAAACTGAATTATTTTAATTCATACCACCGCTTGAGTGGGTTTGATGCCAAATGTAGGCTGCCAACTTATGTCTAAGTTGTACCGCCTAATTCTTAGGTGAATTTTTGCCTCCTCTAGGCCACCATCCCAAATAGGGTTTGTACCACATCTCTCAGGTAGGCTTAATGTTAAGTTCTCATGTGATCGACTTATTCTAAGTCATACCACTACTTGAGTGGGTTTGATGACAAACGTGGGCAACCAATATACGTTTAAGTTTTACCTCCGAATTCTAAGATGTTTTGCCTCTTCTAGGCCGAGCATCCTAACTGGGGTTATACCATCGCTCTCGAGTGGTTTTAATGCTTCGTTCTTAGGCGACCATCTGTTCTAAGTCGTAACATTGTTTGAATGGGTTTGAACGAGTAAAATAATGACACATAATTGGTTAAAGAAGTTCTTTCATCAATCAACCAATCATCTTATTTTGCAATAAAAGAAAAGGTGTTCCTAACTCCAAACTAATCATAAAACTTTATAAGGTTCATAGCATTTCATTATCTTTGGAATATCGTTCCATCTAACTCTTCCAGGTAATAGGATCTTCCACCACCCTTTGAAGTTATTTTGTGAGGGCCTTACCAGTTCAATGCTAGCTTTCTGGCAGAAGGAGTTTTTACTTTGGGTAAGAGATTTATCATAAATAAATCACTGACCTAGAACTCTATGACCTTGACCTTCTTGTCATGCCCCTTTTCTAACTCCTGCTGGTAAGCTTTAAGTGTATAAGTGCCTGCTCCCTTCGTTATTCATCTAGATCCAACTCGTGAGCCAATCGATTTTCATTATGTCCATCTTCAAACACTTTCGATCTGAGATTTAGGAATCTGAACTCAAGTGGGATAACGATCTCCATATCATAATCCAAAAATTAGGGCGTTTTATTGGTCGGTATTCGTGGAGTAATCATGTACACCCAAAGAATAGACGGGAGTTTGTCCAACCATATTCCTTTGTCATTTTATAATCGACACTTGATCCCAAATAATAGATTCTTATTATTAATCTCGACTTATTCATTGTACTGAGGAAATACTATTGATGCATAGTGAATTATGATCTTGTATTCTGTATAAAAGTTCCTAAATATGTCATTGTCGAACTATGTTTTGTTGTCAATGATTAGTGCTCCTGGGATCCCAAACCTTGTAATGATGTTCCTCCTTACAAATTTCCAAGAATCTACTTCTTTGATGTGGGTGAGAGGCTCTTCCTCCACCCACTTTATGAAGTAGTCAGTTATCATGATCAAATACTTCCTATTTTTAGGTTCAACCGATAGTGATCCTACGATATTTATGCCCCATTGAACAAAAGTCCCTAGACTCGTGAGCGGGTTCAAGTCATTGAATGGTTGCTTGATGATCAGAGAGAACGATTGGCACTCACTTGAAGAGAAGTTCAAAGCATCCTTTTACATGAAGCACCACTAATATTCCTAAGAGATAACCCTAAAAAAGAGCGACTTTCCCCCTATGTGTGCTGCACAACCACCTCCATGCATCTCATTGAGGATATTGTTCACTCGGTATGGATAGACGCACTTCAGGAGAGGGAGAGTCTATAATCCTCGATAAAGTTTGCCTCCAAAATTAAGGCAAAACCTCATCGAATTGACCCGTAACTTATGAGACTCTTTGTTGTCTGATGGTACTTCACCGACCTTTAAATAGGAGATGATTGTATCCATCTAAGAAGGTGATGTCTCGATCTAAAAAATACCCAACAACGGCTCTGGTTCATCAATACTCGATCGATTATGGTACTCTACTTCAATCATTCTCTTCAGGTTGGTGTCGATGGTAGATGCTAGAGTAGATAATGCATTCACATGACTGTCATTATTTCACGATAGTTGCTCTACTGAGGATGATTTGAACTATTGGAGAATATTCCTTACTTTATCTCTATAAGTGAGAATCCTCAGATATCTAGCTTCATACTCTCTACTGAGTTGATTTATGATTAGTCTGGAGTCATAATACACTGCTATATGGTGAGCTCCTAAATCGATCGTCGCTTAGATACCATGGATCATTGCCTCGTATTCGACCTCATTATTGGAACCTTTGGGCCTGAGTTTGATTGATTGCTCTATGAGACACCTTTTAGGAGTGATAAAGACGATTATAACTCTAGTACCACGTTAATTTATTGCACCATCAATGAACAGTTTCCACTTGTGGCTGCCATCATCGATTGCTAGTGATTCCAGAATCAAATTCGGATCCTGCTCCTTTTTTAGTGGTGATGATGAGAAATCGTCCATAAAATCATCTAGAACATTCCCTTTGATGGTCGTTCATGACTCACACTTGATTTTGAATTATGCCAGCTCCAAGGACAACTTTTTTTATTTTATTGGAGAGATATGCCTTATTGAGAGCTTCCTTCAAGGGATAAGTTGTGGCGATGATTATCGTGTGTGCATCGAAGTAATGTCTCAACATCCTCGCTATTGTTACTAATTCTAAAACCATCTTCTCAATGCATATATCTGGTTTCTTCCTAAAGGATAATATGGCTAACATAGTAAACTATCATTTTCTCCCCATTCTACAATTGCTCCAACGGTGTGCTAGTGGCGTGATTTGAGGTGACCAAGTACAGATAAAGGTCTTCACCAATCGTGGGAGTTGACATAAAGGGAGGAGATCTTAAGTACTATCAAATTCCTTTAAGTCCTTGGTTGCTCCTTGGTCACACTCCTTTATACAGAAGGTTAAACTTTATTTCTTTAGTGCTTGGAAGAATGACTGACACTTATTTGACTACCTGGATATGAGCTTATTCAAGGTGGCCAGCATCCCGGTGAGAACCTGCACATCTTTGATAATAGTTAGCCTCCTAATATCCTGTAAAGCTTTGATCTGATCTAGATTGACCTCTAGTCCTTTTTGCATCACTAAGTACCCTAAGAACTTTCTTGATCTTACTCTGAAGACACACTTAGAGGCGTTCATCTTCATCGTGCATTCCCTGAGGATATTAGAGTTCTTCGTTAGATTCTTGATGTGGTCAGTTAATTGATTCCTTTTAATGAGCATGTCTTCGATGTAGACCTCCATGGTTGAGTAAATATGCCTCTTAAACATCTTGGTCATAAGTTATTGATAGGTTGCCCCTGTATTCTTTAAACCCAATGGCATTACTTTGTAATAGTAAAGCCCTAAGGTAGTGATGCATGACTTTTCCTCCCGATCTGGGCCAAATAATGGTATCTAATAGTACCCGGAGTATGCATCCATAAAGATCAAGCGCTGGTGTCCGACAATTAAATCCATGAGATGATCTATTTAGGGAAATGTAAAACTATCATCCGAGAAATTTTGTTAAGATTGGTAAAATCCACGCATACCCTCTACTTTTCACTTTTCTTCTTGACAATAATAGTTTTGGAGATCCAACCTAGGAATTGGGCCTCCCTGATGGAACCGTCCTTGAGGAGCTTATCAACTTTGCCTTAAGGAGGTTATCAGCTTCACTTTCCATAACTTTGACTTTTCTAGGTCGGACTTCCTTAAGTTATGTTTGATCAGGCTAATATTTATATCCACATGCAGTTGATTACAGACGGCATCTGGATCTACGCTTAGACGATCATAAAGTTTCTAAGCGAATACATCAGCGTTGGTCTTGAGAAAGTGGATGGGATTCTCTCCTTCCTCCTTGGGTAATTTTTTTCCGATCAAAAATACTTTATCCATTTGAGATAAATCCAGCGGAATAGTGATAATTTCATCTATTACTCATTCGGAGGGAGTTAATCGGGCTTCTTTCACTCCCGGATGAACACCCCATAGTTGTTATTTGGGTTGATCGTCCTCTGAATCATCATCATTCTGACTTTTCTTGGACTGATCTTGTTTCATATTGATGCATCCATGAAGTAACTACAAGTCGCTGCTTGATCTACCTTAATATCTATGATTCCCTGGTCGCTCGTGAACTTGAGTGTCTAGTGAAGGGATAAGGGACGACCTTTATATCATTGAGCCAACCTCTTTTAAGGATTATATTATAGGGGCCCATATTGGATAACATGGAACTCTATCTCATCGTTAACTGGGTCGATCTTTACTGGCAGCTTGATCTTTCCCAAAGGAGTTTCCACATCTCCATTAAAACCGATTAGAGGTCCGACCTTGGTGTCAAGGTTGATACTCTAACACGTCGCGGGTTAGAGTGCAAGACATGGAGACTTCTGGATCTAGAGGGCCTCATAATGTGGATAAATATGTTATTTCTTAAGGAATGGATCTTCCTCCTTCTGTGACATTTCAAAGTATGAGAATTAAAACTAGGCGCCTCTGATTTCTTACTCGGTTGCCTCCTCAGACGGGAAATCTCCTGATCACATTGATCTAGCCTTTCTTCATAAATATTGGCTATCTAGGATTCTACCCTACTAACAAGTCATTTAGCAAGGGGAGTATGGTGTCAATGACTAGGCCGATATCTTCTAGGCTAGTGCCCCCTTGACTTAGATTGCTTGGGAAGAGAAGGGAGCCTGGAAGGAGTTAGCTCCTTTCTAAAGACCTATATCTCTGGCTGGACAGGGCTTCTCACAGGAAAATGGTGAAACTGATTGGCACTCATACTTGTTATAGGGCTGCTGATTCCTTAGTTATGAGAATTCAGAAGTTTCCACAGATGGCGCCAACTTATAGGGGATATCTTACCCATAATAAAAACAATATTATAGTTGAAATCCCCAAAAGTTATATGAATGCAATTAAAATATAGAACAAAATATGTACGCGGTTTGGCAGATCATCCAGTCTACATCAATGGATAGGATTGTAAATCGGGCTGGGAGAGCTGATATTGGGGTTGCTCAGGCTCGGCCCGAACTATCTTACCCACGCTCAAGCTCGATCTCGGCCCAAACTAATTTTTTCCACCTAAGCCCAAACTCGGCTCATAAATATTACGGGCTTCAGGCCCGATTTTAATTTTTTTTGTTAAAAAATTTGAATTAATGTCTTTTTCTTATATTTCCATATTGGAGAAAATGTACGCACTAAAATCTAATTGAGCTTTCATAAAATAAAATCTACAATTACAAAATGTATTAAATTAAAGAAAAAAGGTAAATAAGAGTCAAAACCCATAAAGGCCAATTAAATTTCATACATATCATTATTTGATCACTAACAAAGGCCTATTTGTGACTTGAGAAATTGATAAATCAAATTCCCACAATGAGATTAACAATAAAATCACAAAATTAAAACTCACTTATAATCTAATGGATTATGACAGATGAACTTTTTTTTAAAGTATAAATGAAATAAAAGAGTGTATCCTAATTAAACAATCTTAACATAAATATGTTATGTTATATAAAATTATTTATTTGTTTATTGGTATATTTAAAGTTTGGGATTCGGGCCTAATTCAGACTTGGAAAGGTTTGGCTCAAGTTCGGACTAAAATTCATCCGAACTTGAAATTTTGGCAAAGGCTTGGCTCGGCTCAAACTCAAATAAAGCTCGGCCCTAAAATAGTGGGCCGAACGGGAGGGCTTCGAGCCTGCTTTACTCAATTTACATTTTTATCCTTGAGGAGGGGAGGGAAGTCTACTTCTTGTATAAAACAAAGACGATTGGAGTGATAGGATTGCTAGTTGAGAGTCCAAGTCATCGGGTACAAGATACAAAATAAATACCCCCAAATGGGATGAGGTCGCCCTTATTTATAAGTATAAGGGTCCTACCTTTATAGGTCTTTTAAAGTCAATCACATTAGTAAGTTATAAAAGTCATAGATTCCTATTAGGACTAGTCATCCATATCATCTTCCTGATCTTCATCGATTTCTACTTATCTCCCCCAAATGTGTGGCCGACTACGCTTGTAGTCTCCTAACCACCACATGTTTGCCATGTGGCCCATATTAGGCTATATTACCTTTAGTAAGCAACAAATTTAGCTTCTGACCAATTTTTTCTTGGCTTGTCCGATTTATCTCAACCTACATCAATCGTAGGGAATGACCAATCATCTTCAAAAATCATCCACATTCTTTTATATCTATACTTCAAATGATATCTCATTTTTACATTCAAATTGACATAATTCGCCCATAAAAATTAGTTAGTCTATTGGTAGAAACTCCATCTCTTCAGTTTTCCATCTCCACAATCAAGATTTAAACACTAAAAAAACTAGATCTATGAGAAAAATACACTAGCAATAAAAACGAGCATATATCTACTCCAAAACGTGAATGCTAATTAAAAAACGCATTAATACCAACTGAGGGTAATTCAAGCATGTTAAATTGACTAATCCTAAAGGGAGTGAATAGATTCCTCAATGAAATTATCCCGATTTTAACCAATTTTAAAATTTTCTTTAATTATAGCAATCCTAGTTAAACATTAAACTATGTGAGATAATGAGAGGAACTTAGATAAACCTAAGTTAATTGTGAAAAAAATTAACTGGATGCAATTCCTAGTCAATTTCAACGGATATTCATAGATCCAATAAAGATATAATTATTGTGTGTTAGCAACGTGATAATCAAAGTAAATAGTACACAAACAATCCACAAGACAAATATACGAGGAAAAATCCCCGCTTAGGGATAAAAATATCGATGCATCCTAATCTCATATTTAACTTGAAAAGCTTTTACAAATTGCAGGAAGATGCCTCTATTTTGTTCCCTAATAGGAAGTTATATGATGAACATTGAACTCTCCCCTAGTGATAATGATATGGATCTCATAAGGCTTGAACTCGACACATTCTCCTCCTTGAAATCTCATAAGGCTTGAACTCGCCAATAGCTCAAATACCTAATTTAAATATGAGTTTAGAACTTCAATCATGATATGGATCGATTAGATTGAATCCATGTTAAGTGGATCTAATTAAAAAACACTCACAATTCCTCATAAAAAGTAGATTAAGTATATATCTTGGTTTTTCTCAGTTATGAAAGAAATGAATGATTTTATTTAAAGAGATGTAATTGACATGCTTTCAATCTCGAAAATACTCTCTCAGTATAGGAGAAATAAATAGGAATTCAAATTTTTGAAATGGAAAAGAAAGTCTATATTTATGTAAAAAAAATGCAAATATAGCAATGTCGTGCACACGGCTAAAAATAGGTTCATGCATATGGTTTTTGGCAGTGATCAAGGTGCACAAAAAACGTGTAGCCATGCTCACAAGTACGGAACAGAACCATGTTCACGGTTTTAGGCAGTGTCCTAAAACCTTTCAAACCGTGTGCACGGTCCTAAAATATAGTTGTGCAAATGACTTAGGGTAGAAAATAAGGTTCTTCCTCAACAAATTGCATTTTTTTTCCCTTAGGTTAAACACAACACATATCAATATATAAAGTCATTTATGTTGGGGTGAAAATATAATCGTCCACACACACAACACAAATCATTTATAACTTACAGTGAAAAATAAGTGAAGGAGATGAGAAGATAATGAAACACTGGATGCATATGGTTTGAGTGGGCTCGGCCTACATCCATGGGGTTAAGGGTTGAAAGAGCTCTTTTGTTACTTTAGGGAATTAGTGAAAATTACAGGGGATTGCAGAGCCTGTTAGATTAGCCTTATTTAATAATATAGGAGGATTTTTATATATTCAGCTTTTACAACACCTTTCTTACCTGATGGCATGTACACTAGAGATATTTGAATCTAAGGAAGATATGTTTGTCTCTAACGTTTGCATGTATTTCACGTTTCCTGTGTATCGATGTTCCTAACCACATTAATAGGGAACATGTTAGTCGTTTGAACTAAAATCTTGTTGATAAAGTCTCAGGGATTCAAATGGTTCAATTTTCATTCGCCTCACGAAGTTGGGCATCCGGCTAACAGAAGTGGGGCGTTCGTCCTCAGAAATTCATCATAATATGTATGCCAACGCGATGTGTTTGGTCATTCATCATATCGCTAATCTATACCCCCTTTGTCTATATACAGACTGTTCTCTTGTCCGTTTGGTGATCTTGATGCCTTTTGATGATGTCCTCCATTCAACTTCAGACTGGTCGAAAATACCCCTCATCAGTTACCCCCCATATTATTTGTGTTTATGTAAATACATTGAAGAGTCTTATATGTATCCTAAACGAGGTCTATTCTATGTGTATGCCTATCTACGATGCCCAATGATGGTCATAATAGTTGGATCAATTTTGATTTATCGTGACTCGTCTGGGATCTTATGTTGACGTTAATATCTACAAGGAGATTAGGATTTAGTGTGAACCATTCCTAGTATGAGACTCCATTTGAGTGAATGGATATAATCATTGCACATCTAATAACACGTAGACTCTTGAAGTGCGTGTGGGCGTGTAAACCCACCCTATACACATCGATCCTGTGTGTATCTCATTTAAATCCCATAAAATATCTGATTTATTTAGATCCATCCGTTGAATTTTAATGGGTTTTTCCCATTTGGTATAAAGGCACTCCCAAACACTCACTTTAAACTTTCACATTCTGTATTATTTATTCAACGAGGGATTTCCTTTACCCTTCTTCCCCAATCAAGCACTAAATTTCAAATACTCTCCCATTCCCTAAACCTCTGCTACATTTCACATGTGAACTCCTCTTTCCTTTATGTCAGGACCATTGTTTGTTACATTCTTTTAATTTCTCTCATTAATGCATTCTTCCTCCATTTTTATTTGCTTGAATTTTCTCTTTAATCCCAATGTATCATATTTTAGGCTTTATTTTCCACTTTTCTAGGATTAGAGGGCAACAACCATATTTCAAATTGTGCTGCTTTTTGAATCCCCTTGGTTTCAATACCTTAAGTGGATTCATCCATTCAGATAAACTCTCAATCAGTCCCAAAATAGAGGCTTCAATGCCAATGATGCCTTGAAAATATGGTTAAAATTAGTGATGTCTTTGGGCCCAAGCATGATCAACGAAGGGCTTCCACTCAAGGGCCTTTTTCATCTAATTTTAGCAAGCCTAATCATCTAATTTGAACCCAAAATATATTCGAGAAGTTGGGCCATTAAATCCCCTACGAACCATATCTTTTGGGGTAACCGTTCAGGACTCCATCATGTCATGAGCTCTATAAAACTACACCAAAACTGGCGAATGGTCACGGCTAAAATCCCTAACCAAGACCATGGGTCGTGGACTTGGGTCGTGACCATTTCGGGCATGACCAATTTCGTGGGTTGTGGCCCAATTCCGTGACCAATCTGGGGTCACAGATCCGAGAGGGTCACGGCAGATGGTCGCGGACTTGGGCCGTGACCCACACCACGACGGGAAATAAAATGGTCACGGCCAAAGTTTATGACCCCTAATCGTGATGAAAAATGGTCGCGGTCAAAGTCCGTGACCCGCACCGTGACCAAAAAAAAGGGAAAAAAATGGTCACGCCCGAAGTCCGTGACCCCTAAACGTGACAAAATATGGTCACGGCCAAAGTCCGTGACCCACATCGCGACGAAAAAAGGGAAAAAATGATCGTGGCCAAAGTCCCTGACCATTTTTCATCACGATTGGGGGTCATGGACTTTGACCGCGATCATTTTTAAGTGCGACGAAAAAATTAAAAATGGTCATGGTCAAAGTCATAATAATTTTTTTTATATTTTTTAGGTCCAATCCATAAATTGGGGGTCCCGTGACTGCGCAGCCGGTTGCTACGTGTAACTTTGGACACGCACGAGGTGTTTCAGATATTTATTATTGGAAAAATAATAAAAAAAATCACAAATTGCTAATCGGGAACATTGTTAATAAACTAATATACATACAAACTTAAAAATATTATAAGTCTTAATAATTCAAAGACCAAAAAAAATTAGGCAGAGTTTCCCCTGTTTTTTGGACATTCAAAACCCTGTTAATACATAAGCTGCTAATTATAAAGCCCGCACGGCCATAAAACTAAATAATAAAACTATAAAAGTCCGCACGATCGTAACACATAACAAAATATAATCTTGAATGTCAATAACATCATATAAACAATCTTCATGTTGTAAACCATTGCATTCTTCATGTGTTCCACATGCAAAAAAGCAAACGATTTAAAGTTATCCTGTAAAAAATAGGATACAAAAAAAATGATATCAGTAACCAAGTAGTTTTAGAAAAATCATATTCAGGCTGAAATATTGCATACACGAGTTATAATTGCCATGTTTTTAAGCCTAAATCTTGATATATGCAAATTATCCTCGTACTCTCAAATCGGGAGTCTCGTGATCGTGCGGTCTGTTCGTACGAGTTACATTGGTCTAGTACTAGGTGTTGGTGCCTCTCACGGGGCCGTTCAGGTGTTGCTTCGAGCTTTTTCACTCTAAAAACATGTTTTTAAGTTGAAGTCCTGATATATGCAAATTATCCTCGTACTCTCAAACCAGGAGTCTCGTGATCACGCGGTCTATTCGTACGAGTTACATTAGTCCCGTGTGAGGTGCTAGTGCCTCTCACGGGACCGTTCGGGGACTGTTTCGGGTTTTGTCCATCTAACGCCATATTTTTAAGCCTAAGTCTTGATATTTTCAAATTATCCTTATATTCTCAAATCGGGGGTCCCGTGATCGCGCGATCGGTTCCTACGAGTTACATTGGTCCCGTGCAATGTGTTGGTGCCTCTCACGGGACCGTTCAGGGGCTGTTTCGGGTGTTTGCCATCTAACTCCATATTTTTAAGTCTAATTCCTTATATTGTTAAATTATCCTCGTATTCTCAAATCCGGGGTCCTGTGATCGCACGGTGAGTTCATACAGTTACATTGGTCCCGTGCGAGGTATTGGTGCCTCTTACGGGACCGTTCGGGGGTTATTTTGGGGTTTCGCCCTCTAATGCCATTTTTTAAGCCTAAGTCTATATATTTTCAAATTATCGTCCTATTCTCAAATTGGGGGTCTTGTGATCGTGCGGTCAATTCTTACGAGTTACATTGGACCCGTACGAGGTGTTAGTTCCTCTAACGGGGTCATTCGGGTGTTGTTTCAGGTGTTCACACTCTAAAGTCATGTTTTTAAGACTAAGTCTTGATATATGAAAATTATCCTCGTACTCTCAAATCGGGAGTCTCGTGAGTGCGTGGTCTATTCGTACGAGATACATTGGTCCCATACGAGGTGCTGGTTCCTCTCACGGGACTATTCGGGTGTTCTTTTAAGTTTTTGCACTCTAAAGTCATGTTTTTAAGCCTAAGTCCTGATATATGAAAATTATCCTCTTACTCTCAAATCGGGAGCCTCATGATCGCACGGTCTATTCGTACGAGTTACAATGGTCCCGTGCGAGGTGTTGGTGCCTCTTAGGGGGCGTTCGGGTGCTATTTCGAGTTTTATCCATCTAATTCTATTTTTTAAGAATAAGTAATGATATACATAAATTAATCTTGTACTCTTAAATTGGGAGTCTCGTGATCATGCGATCTATTCGTACGAGTTACATAAGTCCCGTGCGAGGTGTTGGTACCTCTCACGGGGCCGTTTTGAATTTTGGCCATCTAACGCCGTGTTTTTAAGCCTAAGTCCTGATATATGCAAATTATACTCGTACTCCCAAACTGAGAGTCTCGTGATCGCGCAGTCTGTTCGTACGAGTTACAACGGTCCCGTGCGAGGTGTTGGTGCCTCTCACGGGGCCATTTGGGTGATGTTTCGGGTTTTGGCCATCTAACGCGATATTTTTAAGCCTAAGTCCTCATATTTTAGAACTATCCTTGTATTCTCAAATCGGGAGTCCCGTGATTGGGCGATCAGTTCCTACGAGTTACATTGGTCCCGTGTGAGGTGTTGGTGCCACTCACAGGACCGTTCGGGGGCTATTTCTGGTATTCACCCATTAACAAAATGTTTTTAAGCCTAATTCCTTATATTTTCAAATTATCCTCTTATTCTCAAACCACGAGTCTTGTGACCATGCGGTCAGTTCGTATGAGTTACATTGGTCCCGTGCGAGGTGTTGGTGCCTCTCATAGGACCGTTCGGGGATTATTTCGTGGTTTCTCCCTCTAATGCCATTTTTTAAGCCTAAGTCTAAATATTTTTAAATTATCATCGTATTCTCAAATCGGGGGTCCTGTAATCATGCGGCCAGTTCCTACAAGTTACATTGGTCCCGTGTGAGGTGTTGATGCCTCTCACAAGGCCGTTCGGGGGTTGTTTCGGTGTTTTTGCTCTAATACCATTTTTTAATCCTAAGTCTAGATATTTTCAAATTATAATCATATTCTAAAATTGGGGATCCCGTGATCGTGCGGTCTATTCATACGAGTTATATTGGTCCCGTGCGAGGTGTTAATACCTTTCATGAGGCCGTTCGGGGGTTGTTTCGAGTTTTAACTTTCTAACGCCTTATTTTTAAGCTTAATTCCTCATATTTTCAAATTATCATTGTATTCTCAAACCAAGAGTCCCGTGATCGCGCGATCAGTTCCTACTAGTTATATTGGTCACCTGCGAGGTGTTGGTGCCTCTCACGAGACCGTACGGGGGCTGGTTCGTGTTTTCACCCTCGAACGCCTTATTTTTAAGCTTAAGTCCTCATATTTTAAATTATCATCGTATTCTCAAACTGAGAGTCCCATGATCACGCGGTCAGTTCCTACGTGTTACGTTGAACCCGTGAGAGTTGTTGATGCCTCTCACGGGACCGTACGGGGGTTGTTTCCTATTTTAACCCTCTAACGCCTTATTTTTAAGCTTAAGTCCTCATATTTTCAAATTATCATCGTATTCTCAAACCGTTAGTCCCATGATCATGCGATTAGTTCCTATGTGTTACATTGGTCCTGTGAGAGGTGTTGGTGCCTCTCACAGACCGTACAGGGGTTGTTTCATATTTTCGCCCTCTAACACCATGTTTTTAAACCTAAGTCCTCATATTTTAAAATTATCATCGTATTCTTAAATCGGGAGTCCCGTGATACCACCATTAGTTCCTACGAGTTACATTAGTCCCGCGCGTGGTGTTGGTGGCTCTCACGGGGCCGCACAGGGGCTGTTTTGGGTTTTTAGCCTCTAACGCCATGTATTTAAGCCTAAGTCCTCATATTTTCAAATTCTCATCGTATTATCAAATCGGGTGTCTCGTGATCATGCGGTCAGTTCTTATGAGTTACATTGGTTCCGTACGTGGTGTTGGTGCCTCTCACGGGGTCGTACGAGGGCTGTTTTGTGTTTTCGCCCTCTAACGTCATGTTTTTAGGCAAAAGTCCTCATATTTTCAAATTATCATGATATTCTCAAATTGGGAGTCCCGTGATAATGAGGTCGATTACTACGAGTTACATTGGTCTCGTGCGAGGTGTAGGTGCCTTTCACGGGGCCATATAGGGGCTGTTTCGGGTTTATCCCCTCTAACGCTATGTTTTTAAGCCTAAGTCTAGATATTTGCAAATTATCCTCGTATTCTCAAATCGAGAGTCATGTGATCGCGCGGTCAGTTCCTACGATTTACCTTGGTACGGTGCGAGCTTTTGGTGCCTCTCACGGGGCCGTTTAGGGGTTGTTTCGGGCTTTCGGCCTCTAACGCCATGTTTTTAAGCCCAAGTCTAAATATTTTCAAATTATCCTCTTATTCTCAAACCAAGAGTCCGGTGATCCCGTGATCAGTTCCTATAAGTTACATTAGTCTCGTGCAATGGGTCGATGCCTCTCACAGGGACGTTCGGGGGCTATTTCAGGATTTCCCAGTCTAACGCCATGAAAGACACAATTCTAAAAGTTAGAGGTAGTGCATCTAATCACCCCTCAATTTTTTTTATATCTTACATGAAAAAAGTGTCAAACGAAACTCATCATTTAGCATTGGTATAATCATAACAATATAATATATGCATAAAAGAGTGACGAAATGGGGTTTAATACCTTGCAAGCAAGGGCAAAAGCTGCCACGAACACTATTCTTGTCGTTGATTCACTCAATATCCTTTACACAATGTATCTAAAAGAAATTTACAAATACTATTTAGAGAATGGTTCAGACAAAAAAATGCACACATTTAGAAAGAATCGTAACACTTAATAATGAGAGATAGAGAGTTTAGACCCTTTTGAGAGTTTAGAGAGTTTTTTTGTAAAATTAATAGTTTAGGAACTTAATTGCAATTTAATCTACATATAATGTGAAATTGAGAAGTTGAAAACTTACTGTTAATATCATTGACAACGATGGGACGGGGATGCAATAAAACTATTATTTGAGTGTCATCAAAATTTGCTAGTTTTACACCTACGATACCTGAGAGCAACAAAGAAACCAAAAATTAGCACTCAAGTCCCCAAATCAGATCCTAAATCATATATATAGCAGCTATATATAGCATGTCATGCGTATAGTAGCTATATATAGCTACTATATATAGCTGCTGCAGCCGATGTAGATTATGAGTCTATTATTATCAACTCAGGATAAATGATGCCTAACATGTATTAGCGAATTAGTGAAATGATGTCTAACATGAACTATGAGTATATTTCTCATTTCCCATGGCTAGAAGCAAATACCAATCAAAAAGACTTTTAACAAACAAGTTCTTCGCTCATAAAATGATGTCTAACATGAATTAGTGAAAGTAGGAAACTAAAGTGTGATGCTCACATTGAAAAAATGCAACCTGATCTGGAAGCCAAGTGTCCAGCATAGCAGATCTAACTTGCAATAATAACAATAGGGAATGTTCTTCTCCTTGATTCAAGACAACACATTGTCAATGTAGAACTGTGTTGGAGAATATTTTTTACTGTCCGTCTAGTATGCATAACACAAGATTTTTTAGAATTATAAATTGGAGCTGTAGCACACTGATAGTAAAATCAGTCCCAACAAAATATAAAATATATTCCCTAGAAGCATAGGTAGCTTTATTAAAAAAAATCTAACAGAATCCAAAAAAGCAATTCTAGTAAAACTACAATCTTTATTGAATTAGGAACATAGCCATTCCGCAAAGTTCAAATTAGACTCACAACACTAGATCAAATGACTAGAAGAATAATTATATAAAGACATGACATTTTGCGGACAAATCTGAATTTGCTTAGAGAGAGTACCTAAGGTCCTTCTTGACCTTTTCGCAGATGGTACTGCATTTAAACCTGCATTTCCATTAGGATTCTGAAAACAAAAGCATTAAATAAGTAACATTCTTGGAAGAAGAAAAAACCATGAAAGAAAACTATACAAACACTAACTCGTCCTCTAGAACCGTCACCAATCTGAGGATCTTTTAATATAGTCCAATCAAACATATAGTCAAATTGATAACCTACAAAGTGGGATAAAATCAGATATAAAAGATGAGAATATATAACTACCGAAAGCCTAAATACTCATATAGTACATAAAAAATAAAAATAGAACTCATTTACTTGCTTTAAAAAACTTTATAGTTGTACTTTCTATTTACCTTCACGAATAAATAAGTCTCAAACAATGCCCGATTAAACCCAAGTCATATCAGCAAAGAGAGAGTGGCTAGTTAGTCTCCCACTTTAATAAATCTAAACCGAGCAAATACGCATTTGATATTGCAGGACACGAATTAAAAAAATCCAGAACATTGGATATATGCGTTGCCCACTTTCAAAATGAATTAGTGAAATTTGACTCTACAAAAATACAGAACATCACTCATATTTGCGAATAGGCACAATGCTTCATTGATAAGAAATATGTAAGTGAGCAATTTTGAAGACCTTCAAACTTTGAGGCCTTTACTCAAACACTTGGGAACTAATTGTAATAAATCATAAAAACAAAAGGTATAATTTGTATAAAACTCGAATTAACACAACACCACTCAAAACTTTGGCCCCCGACCAAAAATCTTGGATCCTCCACTTAACCTTTAGGCTATCATAATTGAGGTTGCATCCGCACTTTATGTGTATATAATCAATCGCAACTTAAAGTTAAAAACCTGAGAAATATTATTTATTTAGCAGGAGCCCTCCTAATATTAAAGTGTTAGAGTGTCATGTTTTCAAATTATAGTGTTAAACACAAGAGCGGAGCCGTATTCGTTTAAGGGATGGGCTGATATTTTTGACTTAGTGCACATTGGGATTGGGAACCTCTTCCCTCTCGCCCTCTGTTAGGTGTCGGTAGAGTGTTTTAGAGTGGTCAAAATGAATGCACGTCAAATTGATATCGATATTTATATACACTGGAATTATAAACACACTTGATGCTTGGGTATTATATATTAATGGTTTTCTAATTGTAATATAATTATTTATCGAATTACCAAAAAATTAACTAAATTTTATTCTTTTTTTTAATATATCGTGGGTTCTTTGTGAAATTAGAAATATATATAATTATTGGATAGTAATATAATTTTGTTCCAAAGTATATTAAATGTTTTTAAATACTTCATAATAAATTTCTTTATTGTTTTATAACTCTTACTCATATATATATATTTATTATTTATACTGCAAACTTTTAAAGTGCGGTACCAAGTTGTTTAAGATACAATTTTTCGTTTCTTAATTTTGTCAGTAGCATATAGAGAATGAATACCACAATGCCATTATAGTTTATAGAGAGTCCTAAACGGATGGCATAGAAAAATAAGAAACAAGATATAAGAAAGAAACCTCACTTTAATCATATGCTAACTTCATGTGGCCTGCAATTAGGTGACCAGGGCTAACTGATACAACATGAGTTGACGTTCTAATTTGCCCTCGGCTACAACCCTGGTCATCCAGGGCTGAATTCGCACTTGGTTAAATAGTTATATTACCGTTAATATAACTATTAAATTAAAAAAACAAAAGAAATTGATACGTGTTTGTTTAAAGAGATGGGGGTACCTGAGGAGGGTAAATTGACCCCAAAGAGATCGAGTGATCGATCCATCACCTCTGTACACAATGCAATCGAGATCTGAACTTTCTTCCTATATGACTTTCACTGCACACTAAAGATTTCTCTCTCCTCCACCACCGTCGTTGGTGTATGGGTGAAAGAACCCTACAGCCTTCTTTCTGTTTCTGCGACCGTTTATAAAAAATGAAATTATTCTTACCCAGATTAGGATCAATATATTTGAACCCTGTTTGCCATTTAAATAACTTACCGGCGGCGGTCTCGACCTTTGGTTTGCTGAAAAAGCCACAGTCCCATCTTGGAGCTTTGAGCGCGGCTATTTCGTTAGGGGGAAATGAAAGAAACAAAGTAAGTAAACTAAATGAGGAAACGAAAGCAACGCCTTTATTCTTTTAAGATAAAACCTGGTCACGGCTCTCAGCCGTGACCCACCAGCCGAAACACTTTAATGAAACCAAAATACCCCATCAAACTGAAGATCGTCACGACCCATAGCGTGACCCACGCCAAGAAATGGTCAGGCCTCCAGTCGTAACCCTCAGTGTATGTGTTTTGTGCTTCGTCATGCCTATGGTCACGGCCCAAATTCGTGACCAAGCTTGGAGGGATTTTTGGCACAAATTTAGCGCCAAGATGGTCACGGTCTGGTCACAGTCCAAGGCCGTGACCCACAGTGGTCAGGGACTTAGGCCATGACCACTTTCAGAGCATCCATAACTCAGTGTGGTAATGAATATGGTCACGCCATAAATTGATATGGTCACGACCCAAGTCCTCGACTAGATGGTTGTGAACATGGGCCATGACCAACTGGGCATGACCATTCACAGGATTTGGTGTAGTAATCAAAGAGATTTGCAGAGAATGGGGTGAACACCTTAACCTCCATAAGTCTCCATCCATTCTTTTTATTGATGAAACTAATCGAGCATGGAACGACCTTGAGGGGGAAGCTTGCTTCTACGAGCACTGCTTTCAAGTGGGGCTTGGAATTCCCCTTCCGAGGTCATTTGAGTATGTGCTTTATTTCATCAATATTTCCCTTTCGCAACTTATACCAAATTCTTGGAGAATCGTGATCGTCATCATGGTGCATTTCTTCAATTTATTCAGTGTTGACCATCCTCTGTTAGTGGGGGAATTACTGACCATTTACAAGTCCATGGACTCACAAGGGGGTTCTATACCCTATTTGGTAGGCACAAGGGCAAAGACTTCGTTATCTCACTCCCCTCCGTTAACCATAACTGTAGGCACTATTTTCTATATCAAAGGGGATAAAGACTTCATTGGTCATTTGTACACCATTCCTCTCGGTTAGAATAAACCCGACCCAAGTGATCCATATTTTTATATTTTTTTGTGTTAAAGCATTCTTTTATGTAGTGTTCATCTTTACTAAATTTCGTCATATTAGTGTTATGCATGGATTTTTAACGAATAACCTGATATTCTTAAGCCCCCAAAAGGAGAGAGTTTGGGAAGTTGTGAGAAAGGCTCGACTTTTCAAAGAACTCTGCGATCCCAAAAGGTTGAAGGAGCTTAGCTGTAATGATTGAAAAAAATAGGTCCGCAGTCGTGACACTCTTCATCTTCTGGGTGAGATCAAAGAGGGATGCCTTCTGCTCATCCGTTTCTAACGTTTGTTTTCTCCTCGTTGCTCAGGTACAATTTGCATATGTCGAAGAACTTTTTATCTTGATTTGATAAACTGATAACTTATTTATCTTACTTTTTACCTTTGTAGTTTCAAGAGAAATGTACCGCCGAGGCTATCTTGCACCGCTCCAAAAGGTTAATCGAGCACCCACCGCCCCTTAACCTACTATTCCTTAGCCAAAACCCCTACGGTTGATGTCAACCCCCAGTCCAACATACTAGAGTTGCTGAAATTATTTGTACCCTCAATGTGATTGAGGATACATCATCTATCTAGACAGTGGATGAGGAATACCTCAAAAGTAAATGTCACAATAAAAGGCACTATGAGACCCAGACTACTCTTACTTCTGCCCGACGAATGCGAATTATTAATTAAAAGGAAATAGATGAAGCATGTAAGATTAAGTTTTACAATTGCTCAATTTATTTTTTATTTTGTCTTATTTTATTACACACCACTGCATCTACATGACTAATTCCTTATATTCGAAGACAAAAAGTTAATGACATGTGTAAGATTGAAGACCGTTTGTCTCAATATCATTCTGAAGTGGTATGAGATAGTTTGGTAAAGTATTTATTTATCCATGGGATTTTATAATTAGAGTTTTCATTAAAAAAATTCAAAATGTTTAAAATGACTTTTAAAAATTTTGACAGCTCGTTAGAATCAGTTTAACATATTTTTTGAATGAGTTTATGCAGTGTTGTTAGAACAAGACTCCATCATTCGAATAAAATTTGGGATGACACCTTTTGGTCTTTTCAGGAATGTCGTTCAAAGTTTCATTAGATATCGTTCAAAAGAGACTGGGTACATCATTAGAACGAGTTTCCCATGTTCGAACGAGATCTGATGCAATGCCTATTGGTGAAGCATTGGAATGTCGTTTGAAGTTTTATTGGAAACCTATTTGAACAAAAAAAGGTATGTCATTCAAATGAGGTAACTGGTCATTCAAACGAGCGCGCATGTTTTTGTTTTTAATTAGATATGATCCACATCTCTAATGCCTATCCTTTTGCAACAAACTTCTTTATAAATAAAGATGCGGGATTAGAGTTTTAAAGAACTTATTTTAACCCCTTTTCTAAGCGATTTTCGTTTTATTTTATGACCAAACTTTACTGTTTTTCGTCCAAAACCCTTGGAGATTTAGAGATCACTTTAACAAATCAAGAAGAATATATTCCCTGTTCAAGGAATCTTGTATAGATTTTATCTACTGCTAAGTTTTGGAGCTGAGGCTCTACTGCTGAAGAAGAAGACTGATCGGTGGATATCGAGGGAAGACTGCTTCCTGTCGACAGTGCCGGACTATGTCGTATCTGTAGAAGACTTGAAGAACTGTGCATTATACTTAGTGAGCTAAGTAGTTTGTAGGACGTATAGTGTCTGTCAATTCTTATATAATGCTAAAATAGGGTTTTTGTCCGAAAGGGATTTTTCCTTAATTCTTTGCAAACGTGTTTAGTTTGGCTTATTTAATTTGGACTTCATCATTCCATGCACACTAAATTAAATCAAGTTAAAATTTGTTAAAATTTAAATTTGTGGGTGTTCGGCCTAAGATATGAATAAATCCATAGAATTCACATTCACAATTTGGTATCAGAGCACGTTGCACTAAAATATCGTGTGATCATTATTTTTACGATTTTTATTGGCAAATTGGTATCAGAGCTGGTTACACTAAGTTTGGTGTGATCGTTTAAAATTTGAATTTTATGGTAAATTTGTATAATAGGTTGCCTCTTTTAGATGGGTCTAATAATATGTACTGGAAAGCTGGGATAAGCTCTGCTTTAAAATATATTGATATAAGAGTCTAGATTGTTTGTGAAAGAGGGTGAACACCACCCACTGTGACCAACGACAATGTCAAAAGTCTTAAAACTTTCACTTCTTGGACTGATGATGAATTTAAATGGAGTACCTATTACTCTCGCGGATGAAGTGCTATTTATATAGCCGTTACCCCTAATGAGTTTCACCGCATCATGACGTGCACTACGTCTAAGGAAGAGTGGGATACCCTCCATCTCACTCATGAGGGTACCAATGTTGTGAAAGCCTCTGAGATTCAAAACCTCACCACACATGTTTAGACTATTACCATGCTAGAGTCTAAGTCTTTCGATGATATTTATGCACAATTATCTGAAATCGTTAACTCTAGTTTTACTTTAGGTGAGAAAATTCCTAAAATGCATGTAGTTAATAACATTTTGAGATCACTTTCGGTCCATTTTATTCATAAAGTTATTGTACTTAATTCATTGGGGATATTAGATACTCTTAGGTTAGATGAACTCATAGGAGACATTTAAACTTTTGAAATTGTCATGTTTCTCAAAACTAAAAATAAAAATAAATATGAACTGCTTTGAATGCTTCGTCGAAAAAATAGAAAGAAAGTTTTCATGATTCTCAGTCTGATGTTGAGTTTGATATGGATGATTTAGCCTTTTTTGCAAAAAATTCTCAAATTCTTGTAAAGAAAAGATTTTTTAGAGAAATAAAAATGAGAATGAAGGCAAGAATGTTTATGATAAGGATGAAGTAAGATGTGATGAATTTGAGGGAAAAGGGCACAAGGCACGTGAGTGTTCCACTAGGCTAAAAAGATAAGGCAAAGGCAAAGTTGCACATAAAGCCACTCTTAGTGATAATGACGTCAAGTTGGTGAATTTCGGAGATGAATCACCACGTGAACCATGTCTTGTGTTCATAGCCAGTCACATGAGTACTTCTAGTTTGTCCCATGCCGATGAAGACTTTTTTAAATGTGAGTGCCTCTACGATGTTTCAAATCATTCTGGAGAAAGTGAAAGTGAGGAAAAAAATTAAGTGAAGGATAAGATGGAATCCAAAAAGCCTTTCGTGAACTTTACACCGAGACTTTAAAAATGAAAAAACTTAATAAAGAGTTATATGTTAGGGTGTGTTATTTAGAGAAGGAGGTGAAAGTTTTGAGAGATTGTGAGGCACCGGAGAGTTAACTCGAGAAGGTGAAAGTTTCTTTGTGTGGGGAGTTAATTTTTGTAGGTAGGGAGAAGAATGATTTGACCAACACCGCGGCTAGTCTTACGAGAGATCTTAGAGCTTTATTGGAGACTCTTGATAAACTTGAAGTCCGTGTATCCCAACTCAAGATTGATATTGAACGTACTTGGGAGGTCAAGGTCACTTTAGAGGATACATATAATAAGGTTGGAAATATGCTCCTTGGTCCCGCATTAGTTAATGTTGGGAGGCAAGGAATAGGATATGACGGTGCATCCACTTTCTGTCTCGCACCTGAGATGGTTCCCAAGTTTGTGATAGATCCATATGACCCTCGTCCTAACCAACCCAAGAGACCTAACCCACCTAGGAATACTCGTCCTAGACATTTTATTCAAGGTGGATCCAAGACCGTTTATGTTTGTTCCCATTATAAATGAAGAGGTCATGTTTGAGAGTTTTCTTTTAATCTAAGGAGAGTTTCTCACATGCGTGTTTCTCTGTATGCTCCCACACTAGTTCCTACATATGTTCCCACACGTGTTACGCCACATGCTCCCGCACATCACCATAGATATTTTGCTAGTTTTCGAGAGCAAGTAGAGTATTTAGTCAAGACTTCACAATGTTTGATGGAGGAATTCTATAGGATGTCTTATCCTTTGGAGAAATCCTTCAGTCCTAATGATTTTGGTTGAGACTTGTTTCTGTAATAGGGTAATTATCATGTCCATATCTTCTACCCCTATTGCTAGATGTATTACCATTGCATTCATATGTTTTTATTTTTAATATATTTTGAAAAATTCCATAAAGATTTTTATTTTTAGGAAAAGGTTGAAAAAATAAAAAAGATTTGGGGTTTTTAAGAAAAAGTTTGAAAAATTGCAAAATATTTTATTTTTGATAATTTTTTTAAATAAAAAAAAAATTTATATTTTTGTTTTTGGCCGTATAACCACGTCTGCCGAAGACCTCATAGAACCTTGTCGGCCAAAGACAAAAATCCATAATAAAAAAGAGACGCATAAGGAAAATGCAAATACATGAAAGAAAAATGCGCAAATTAAAGAATACCTCAAGTAGATACGTGGTTCCAGTGAAAGACTTTCGGTAGCACTGGTTGAATGCATCTAGAGAAAAATAAAGGGTCACCAAATTCAGGCTTCCCCAATCATAGTGAGGGATGCTCGAAAAAATCCTCAAGTATGATAAAAACCATATATGGACAACATCGCCGCTCGATGCCACCAAAAATCCCCCCAGCACTAGCAAAATAAACAACCGGGCCATATGTCTCACCTACAGCCCATCCTCCGTGTCAATCACCCTACCCATCAAAACATCCCTCAACAAGGATAGTCGGATAGAATCATTAGATACTATCCTCCCCACATCACCAAGTGCCGCCTGCACCGCTTCCGGCCTCACCCGCAAAGAGCCATCCACCTCTATCTGCTCTCCATCACAATCTAGCCCCAGCAGCTGCTGGACGTCTATGGAAGTCACAGTCATCTCCCCGAAATCAAAATGGAAGGTGTGGGTAATGTCCCACCACTTCTCCCCCATAGCGCATAAAACCGTGGTCGAATGGGGCATCTCATCCAACACAGATGCCAACCTCCCAAAGCCTGCTGACGATACCACCCAACGCACCACAGGTGGAAGGTGCTCCCTGACATCCTTCAGCCCCGTCGTTCCGCAGGCACGCATGGTCGACAAAGAAACATCAAACTGTCAAAGAAAAACCTCGTCAAAATCTAAGAAAAAATGAAATTACCAAAAAAGAATGCCAAAAGTCATTTTACTTACATAACCACCAGGGTTCACCACCCTCAAAGAGCGATGACGTGACGGATCCCACAGCAAAGTCCGCTCATCCGCAACTAGCTCGAATGCATCAACAAATTTCTCACTCCCCAAAGCAAGAGGCGCCCTGGCCCTCCATTCCACGTTTGTCCAGTCGTTAACAGCCAACCACTCCCGGTGTACTGTAGTGCTCACAAAAGGGGCCATTTTTTAGATTGTGGAATGCTAGAACGATTCATAGAAAAAAATTACAGAAAGAGAGAAGGAAAGAAGCTGTGAAAAATGAGGGGAACCCACCCCTTTTTATAGGATGCCAAGGATCATGCCGATCGGCACTGCACCCCCACCTACCGATCGGCACTGCCCCTTTATCTTCTCGAGGCAGTCCAAAAGTCTGTGCCACTGTCGAATGGTACCCTCCACACCATGCCGACTGGTACCCCCCTTAAATTTTCTTGAAGAAACTCTAAAAAAATACCAGAAAACCCTAAAAAATCTCAGAAAATTCATAAAAATTCCAGGGAGGAATTTAGAACATTTTCACTAAGAAAATTTCACACTCACTCAAGCAAAACCCCTATTTCCCTAGTGGAACTCTCAAAAACCGAGTGAATCTCCCCCCGGCAACATCCCTAGAGGACCTCTAAAGTATCTCAAATTCCCCAAAGGTCTCAAATTTCCTCGAACAATACGTCCAAACCCTGGACTACCTAATCATTTCCCCAGTGGAATTTATAGCATCAGAATGGCTATTACCCCGCAATATCTCCAAAAGATTCGAGGATTTCCCAGGCAATCATCTCCCCAGCTCCAATCAAAATCATAAAGTAATTTCCTTGATAGAGTTCCCCGAGAACATCTCAACTTAAGACCTTAGAATTGGCTTCGACCCGTAGAATTGGTCATCTCAACTTAAGCCCTCATAATTGGATTTGACCCGTAGAATTGGTCATTTCGACTTAAGCCCTCAGAATTGGCTTCGACCCGCTGAATTGGTCATCTCAACTTAAGCCATCAGAATTGGCTTCGACCAGCAAAATTGGTCATCTCAACTTTAGCCCTCAGAATTGGCTTCGACCCGTAGAATTGGTCATCTCAATTTAAGCCCTCAAAATTAGCTTCGACCCGCGGAATTGGTCATCTCAATTTAAGCCCTCAGAATTGGCTTCGACCCACAGAATTGGTCATCTCAATTTAAACCCTCAGAATTGGCTTCGACCCTCAGAATTGGTCATAACAACTTAAGCCCTCAGAATTGGCTTCGACCCACAGAATTGGTCATCTCAATTTAAGCCCTCATAATTGGCTTCGACCCGCAGAATTGGTCATCTCAAATTAAGCCCTCAGAATTGGCTTTGATCCACAGAATTGTTCATCTCAATTTAAGCCCTCAGAATTGGCTTCGACCCGTAGAATTGGTCATCTTAATTTAAACCCTCAGAATTGGCTTCGACCCGCAGAATTGGTCATTACAACTTAAGCCCTCGGAATTGGCTTCAACCAGTAGAATTGGTTATTTCAACTTAAGCCCTCAGAATTGGCTTCGACATACAGAATAAATCATTTCAACTTAAGCCCTCAAAATTGGCTTCGACACGTAGAATTGGTCATCTCAATTTAAGCCCTCAGAATTGGCTTCAACCCGCAGAATTGGTCATCTCAAATTAAGCCCTCAGAATTGGCTTCGACCCGCAGAATTGGTCATCTCAATTTAAGCCCTCGGAATTGGCTTCGACCTGCAAAATTGGTCATCTCAATTTAAGCCCTCAGAATTAGCTTTGACCCACAGAATCGGTCACCATCATCTTCAATCCCTCTGAATCGGTCATCCACATCCTTAGGTTCTCAGAATCGGCCTCGACCCTCTGGTCATCCTCTTTCAAAGGCATCATGCGGTATCTATTCGATGGCTATCATATGATCCAAACTCACCCATCGAGGGGCTCTGTAGACACCCCATTTTAGCACCCCCTTACCTCTCATTAGGTCCCTAACACCTCCCTTCATCACTATAAACCTAAGTCATACCCTAAGTACTGACCTAGAGGCCATCAGGCACTCCCAAGCTCTGTTTGACCAAAAGTAAAACTCTTCAGCTCGACCTAGACTGAATGAGTCTTTAAAGGGCGCTGAAACCCCTTTCCAACGGTTCGCTTCGGGACCAATTCTAACTTACAAAGTGGATGAATGATCCATTTTACTCTGAAAGGTCACCGAACGCTTCTAGGCCCTGGTTGACCAAAGTTAACTTCCCAAACCGAGTCATTTAGAATGTCGAAGTACACCTCCTAACCTTTCCAATAGTCTTTCCCGTGCGCGATTCTGACTTACCATGCGAACGAACGATCCATTTACATCTAATGATCCCCCGTCCAAAGGACCGAAAAATGCTTCCAAGCCATATTTGACCCAAAGTCAACTCTCAGACTCGGGAGCAGTTGAAAATAGTTTCTAAGGTCTCTGAAGTACCTTTCCAATGGTTCACCCCGTGCGCGATTCGAATCAACGATTTGCGCTCTACGACCAATTTTCTGAAGGAACCTGAAAGAGACTGCCAAACGGCAGGTTCCAAACCCTGCCTATCGGCAGTGTGCCTAAAAACACCTACCGATTGGCAGGACTAGGACTATGCCAATCAAGAATTCCCTGGGCCTATAAAAAGGAGGGCCTGACCTCATGGCAAAAAAAACCCTCTTGAAGTCAGTGTGATTTCCCCATCCAAATCTCTTTCCAACTTTCCTTTTCATCAAACTTAGTGAATTAACTACCCTCAATCATCACTCAAGTGCAAGGGTTGCTCTCCAACATCCAAAATCCAGCTCAAGATCTTCAAGAAGGTCTAAGTTTCTCAACTCACTCATTCAAATTCTCCTAAATTAGCATTAACTTATTTTATTACTTAGCACTTTTATTCTCTCATCTCATATATCCTAATATAATTTTTATCTAGTATTATTGCACATCTCTTATTTTCATATAAATAAAACCCAAAAAATAAGAAAAAGAGGGTTTGCTCATAAATTCCAAACGGAAATTCTCACACTTTTCTCATAACTAAAACACTCTTTTACACACACTCACATATAAGAGAAGTCCCCGGTTGGATTTATGGGATAAATCCCACCCCTCATTTTGCATATGAACTATGTGGACTTTTATGCCTCTATAGGCTACGTAGGCATCTCGGGGTAAAACTCGAGACTCGAGTCCTATTCCTACTTTTTCTTCTATGTTTCTATATTCTTTAAACATAACTCTCTTAGATTCTATATGTTTACGTATACATATATTTGTTCTTAGTTGCGTATTATTCCATATGTGTTATCGTTCCATTATAACGATCAACGCTAGGATAATCGCGTATATCCTATTTTCTAATATTACTTTTGGGAACATTCCTACGGATGACTCGCTTTATCTCTTCCATAATACAAGTCAATGATTCCTATCTACACTACATATACACATGCACACATATCAAGGGAATATAGAGGAAAGTAGCGATAACCCATGAGAGAACGTAAGGGAGGAATGGATGCCTAACACCTTCCCATTTCGTAACTTAACCTCCGGACCCTTTTCGAATCATTTTGGTCGTGTATGTATCAATATGCATATGGATGGTGTCCCTCGGGATGGCTCCCTTTTCTTTTGTTTGTTTTGAGTAAAATAGATGGGCGATTCCATCTCTCTACATTTTTTACGTCATCACCGATGCCGGCCGAAGCGCTCTCGAGAGGTATGCACAGGACCAAGATCCTCTCGACATTAAAGATACCCTCTTCTCCGTATCTCCCGCTACGAGGATCGAGGATGGCCACATTATTTATACAGGGGATTTTTGTAATTAGAGTTTGCATTAAAAGTTTTCAAATTGTTTAAAATAACTTTTAAAAGTTCTTGAAAATTTTGACGGGTCATTAGTTAGAGTTTGATAAGTTCCTCGAACGAGTTTACGCAGTGTCGTTTGAATGAGACTCCATCATTCGAACAAAATTGGGGACAATGACTTTTGATCAGTACTGGAATGTCCTTCGATGTTTAATTGGATTTTGTTCAAATAAGATTTAGTACATCGTTAAAACGAGTTTCCCACGTTCAAACGAGATCTGAAGTGACGCCTATTGGTCAAGCACTGGAATGTCGTTCAAAGTTTCATTGGAAACCTATACGAACGAGGTACCTGGTCGTTCGAACGAGCGAGTGAGTTTTTATTTTTCAATCAAATATGATCCAAATATCTAATTCCTATCCTTTGGCAACAAAATTCCTTATACATACAGATGCGGGGTTAGAGTTTTAAAGAAGTTATTTTAACCCTTTTCCAAGCCATTTTAGAGTTCCTTTTGTGATCAAACTCTACCATTTTTCATTCAGACCCTTGAAAATTTAGAGATCACTTTAACAAATCAAGAAGAACACATTTCTTGTTCAAAGACTTTTATTGATAATTTCTCTACTGTTGAATAAGAAGGCTGATCGATGGATTTCTAGGGAAGACCACTTCTTGTGGACGCTGCAGGACTATGCCGTCTCTATAGAAGCCTTGAAGAGTTGTGCGCTATAATTAGTGGGCTAAGTAGTCTATAAGGTGTCTTTAAATTCTGATACAGTGCTAAAATAGAGGTTTTTGTCGAAAGGGATTTTTCCTTACTTGTTTGTAAGAGTGTTTAGTTTGGTTTATTTGATTTGGACTTCATAATTACATGCATACTAAATTAAATAAATATAAAATTTGTTAAATTTGAATTTGTGTTTGTTTGTATTAAGATATGAATAAATCCCTAGAATATGCATTCACAAAGAAGGTTAAAGGGTGTCCATGGAGAAGGAAAGCTCTGAAGTTCCCCATATTCAATACGGCAATTCAGATGCAAAATATTTGGCCTTCCAAGAAGCCTACCTTCCCGAGTACATCAATCGGCTAAGCGGGGGACTGATCGACAGTTTTAAGGAGATGAACCAACTCGGATCCAGGGTAATTACATGCATTCCTCCTAAATTGCCCTTTATTTTTGATTTTTTCTATCGCATTTTGATCGCGTCATCTTTTTGCAGGTGAGCTTCATAGGGGTCTACAAGGACCAAAAGTCGTTGCAAACAAAAGATGAGTCAAGGGCCATTCTCGGGTAGAGTGTCGATCTGGCGAATGCAAGAAGAGCCAAGATCAAAGATGATGATGACCTTGTGGTATCTCGAAGGGAGCATGAGGGTGAAAAGGCCACCAAAGATACGACTTTGTGCGAAGTAGCTCAGCTGAAGAACCAATTGCTGACCGAAGTCACTGACTTAAATTGTCTTCAATATGAGAATAATAAGGAGAAAGACGAAGTTGTTTGGGTCGAAAGGGCCTTGGACCCCTTGATTAGGTTCAGGTACCAAAAATCATTGTTGACTTTGGAGTATTCCAGGGTGATGAAGTAGCAATCCTTCATCTTCGGCTACAACGAATATGTTAATCGAGTTAAAGGGGGTGATCCTAACTGGGACCTATCTTCTTTTCATTTTTATGACTGTGAAGTTGAAGATAATCCTCTGCCTTCTCCATCATGCATGGGTCATCAGGGGTATGCCCAGTATCAAGGGTTTTTGGTAACACCAGAGCCCCCAACTGACTTTAAACCAGAAGACCTTCACATCTCTATACGTGAGTAGATGGGTCAACTTTTATCTCTTGCTACTGCCCCTTCTCTACCTTGAACTTCATAATTTCCCTTCACTTCATAAAAATGTGGATTTTGTTCTGTAATATTATTTTTGACCTGAATATTGGATTTTTATGTACTCCAAACAGCATGGTCATAACGCCCTTTTATGTTCAAGTTGTGATTATTTACTCTTATCCTTGCATTCCATGATAATTTCTCTATTTTTTTATTGTAGGGGGTTTGAAGGTAATCTATGAATTAGATAGAGCTTCCCTAACTAACAGAAAAAACTCAAGAGAAGGAAGCAGCATGAAGACAACGAGGCAACTCAGTGATTGAGCTCAATGAGGAACTTATCTAGAGAGCTCTTCTTTATCTTCCATTTTTACCTAGTCAAATTTTATTTTAAATACATTGATGGTAATGCTGTAATGATTGAAATATTGACGATGAGGTCAAACAGTTCACGTGATATACCATGCATGGAAGGGCTTGGGAGAGCTTACATACTCTATCGAATGACCTTGTCGTGGGAACTTCAAAGGGATTTGGTTTGGAGAATTGAGAAGTGAGGCAGCGTTAAGTCTTGTCTTGACCATATTAGATACACCTGGTAAAATATAGATAGACCTTTTATCATGGAAGCTTGTGTAGAGTAACCTCGAGTTCCATCGTATATTGATCCATAAGCCAAATAGCCCTCTACCAAACCATCACTTCTACTTTAGGTGATATTACTAGCCACCTACCCACTGTCCAATACGAACTTGAGTAATCAAATGTGGTATTGGGCCTGTCATATGATTTGGTGAGCCACCACTGTCGTGAAAGTCTTCTGATGGACAATTAGTGAGAAAAAGGCTTGTGTTAGCATTTAATGATTATGGCGTAGGGTGTGCTTACCTATCAGGCATTTAATGCTTAGGACTTAAAGTGTGAGAGGAATGTCTTTCGTATTAATAAGGACTGAGACATCTCTGGAAGGGTGTGGGGCTATTTATTGGCCTTAACTACTTTTGAGAGGTGGTAATTCATGCTAGAGAGTAAACAGATTGAGAGCAAAAGAGTTATTGCAAACTAGAGTTTTATGCACCCACCATTGACATATATTACGAAGATTTTATTAGCTGACCAGGGAGATATTGGAGGTTGGTGGTGTGTTAACTGCCTGCCAAGGTGTATCTAGGGTGCTTACTTCTCTATCCTTTTGAATGAGTTATTTTTAAAGTTCTTTTTATTGTTATTTGAGTTATACGTGAGAGATTTATGAGTCCAATCTGAGTGCTTATTATATATACAGTACTGAGTGTTCATTTGTCATTGTTAAAAGTATTTGGGTTATTATGTTATCACCAAATCTATAGGGGTTATACCATTATTTGTATTATTATACTCCTAAGCTTCAAGTAGACTACCCTCTTACATTTGGCGACTCCACTGTGGAGGCATTCTTCTATAATTATGGCATAAGATAGCATTAACTGTACCCTTAACTTATATGCTATTCATCAAAATGAGGAACAGGCGGCGAAGGAGCTTGAAGCATCCAGAGATGGGGTGCCTCGGGTGGAGGTCCCCTAAGTTCAAACGGTAATAGGGATCCCAACTGTTACATCGGCTTCCAATAGCGCTGTGATGGGACTAACACAGATGACCCTTCTGATGGAAAAATTCTTCGACTTTTTGCATAATCTCGTATCTGCAACGGCTTTGGGGGGAGGAATAGACCACAGTTCTTTCATCACTCCAATGGCGGCTCTGATAGCCCCATCGAGTGTAGCTCCGATGAGACCAGTCCCCATGAACACTATTCCCACCCTTATCCCAATAGTGGGTGCTCCAGGTGTGACCAGTATTCCACTTGTGGTCCCTCAGACCATTACTCCAACGGTTGAGGAAACTCGTGCATCTTCCTTAGATGAAATGCGAAAGGAGATACAGAAAGAAAAGCTAAAGATGATATTAGCTTCCTCGCAGTCATCCAGTGAGGTGGCATCAGTATATAATGATTTTTGTACTCCCTATCCTGAGGCATATAACGAGGAACCTTACTCAAAGGATTACATTCCTCTTATCTTTGAAAAATACACAACGAAGGGAGGAAACTTGAAGGAGCACATCAAGCAGTTTATTGAGCATTTGGGAGCCCATTGTAACATAAAAATTTAAGGTTGAGGGAGTTTTCTAAATCCATCACTGATAAAGCATATACTTGGTTCTCTTACTTGGGAGGATATGCATGTTATTTTTGCCTAGAAGTTATTTTTGGCAGAAGAAGAATTCACGTTGACACAAGTGGGTAGGGAGAAGCAACGACAGGGATAGGAGGTTATAACGTACATCCTAAGATTCAGAGAAAGGTCCCTCGACGTGAGGGAGGAGTCCAAGGAGTACAAATTTCTTCAGATCTGTGTTGAAGGCTTACTCCCGGAGTACTTATCACCTTATAAACGAAACACGTGAAGGAACCTTTGATGCGTTCTTAAAAGTTGCAAGAAACATCTCACTGGTGATACGCCTAAAACCCAATCGTGATGCCTATGATGTTCAGGTTGCCAATTCAGCCCGTTGTGGGACGTGGTCATCCCCCATGAGTGGGTTACCCAGATGGGGGAGAAGGAGACGTTAAACAGCTAAAGAAGGATAATAAAAGGAAGTTTAGTGGAGACAGGGAGGATCCACCACCATTACCTTGTACCATTAAAGAGGCTGATAGTTGTTACAACACCATATTACGAGGGGGACAATTTACGCACCTAAAGATGCTCCATTAATGGATCCAAAAGCCTAAGTTAGGGCTAACCCTAAGTACTGCTAGGTTCATTGGAAGATTGGTCACCCAACAACACATGTTTCACACTGAGAAAGATCATTAATAAGCATGTGAAGGCAGGGACTTTATAGATACCTCAAGGGAACATCAACAACGACCCATTACTAGCACATGGAGTCAACCTGGTGGCCTATGATGAAGAGGCTAAAAGGGAGGCAACAATATTGGCATTGGAGCAAGAGGAGTTTGAGGAAACCCTGGAAGATTGCACAAGTGGGATGGCTAATATGGTGATAAATTATGATTAAGCTAGCCTAAGGGATATGGAGGAAGTGTACAACTTTGATTATGAGGAGATGGATTAAGGGCTAGAGTACCAGGTTGTGTCGCAGTCCCCCTGGTTCACATGGTTCTTTGACCAGGTCGGAATGCCCAAGAAGACTATACTGGAGATAACTTGGGAGATTCTGGACATTATACGAAAGAATGTAGTTCCATAGCTGAGGTGGAAGGGGCCTATGGCTAGGTTAGTGAGGAATTTTTTATCTGAGGTGACTTTCTTAGATGCCGATAGAACTATGAGGTTCCCTCACTACAGACCCCTATACGTAATAGTAAGCATCAACGTGATGAGTTTTTTTAGGGCACTAATGGATGGGGGAGCTTACATAAACATCATGCTCATAAGCTCCTTTTATGCATCCAGCATATCTGAGGTAAGATTGATACCAATGGCATTGGTGATCTCTGGTTATGACAACCAGTCCTCAAATTAATTGGGTATGTGAACGTAGGGATAGTGATGGGGAATCTCACTTCACATATCAAGTCCATGTGATTGAGAGTGCTATTTCCTGCTATCTCTTGATAGGAAGAGTGTGGATGCATAACCATGGTCTAGTTCCTTCTACGTATCACCAATGTGCCAAGGAAAATATGAAAGGGACTGAGATCGTTATACGAGAAACCAAGAAGTCGATTGTAATCGAAGAGGTTCATTTGGTGGATATTTCATTCTATACAGAGCTGGAGGAAGACACAAGATTCCTAACGAGACGGATGGAGGTTATTAGAGTGCCATCTATTAGAGAAAGGATGGGGCCTGTGAATGGTCAAAGAAAGGAAAGAGCTAACAGGAGTGAAATAGCTAAGGAGGTCAACGTACAAGTCCCAAGTCCCAAACCCCAAAATATCTATAAGCAATTGAGAGATAGTATGGGGCCAAGGATTGAACCAATAGAGAACGAGGTTAAACGACAAAGTGTGTTGAGTAGGTTTTCAGGAGAGAGGATGGTAGAAGCTTCGAGAGATAGAAAATGAAAGGCAGTTGCATCGGCCAATCGACAGTACAAGATGGTGCTATCGGAGGATGGAAGGGTGATATATAACCCTTGAAGGTGTGAAAGGGCAGTCGAAGAAACTGTTGGAGAGGCTGGCGAGGACGCTGACCAAGAGTATGAGTGTTTTTTGGTGGATAATTAAGGGCAATGCATGGTCATAAACAACTCCAACATCCAGGAATTTATGAAGGAAGTGGAGGATGAGCCAAAATACATGATGGATCTCCTAAAGCCATAGTTATAAGAGCTGAAGCAGCTTGATTTAGTAGAAAAAGGAGAAGATCCAAGGTCCATCTTCATTTTGAAGGATCTGAGCGTAAAGAAAAGAAGGGCCTTGATTGAGATCATTTGAGAATACCGAGACGTCTTTACATGGAAGTACACAGAGATAGAGGGGTTAGATGAGGAGGTAAGTTTCCATAAGCTGAATATTATGCCTTCAGCCATACCGATAAAGTATGCAATAAGAACTTACATGACAGAGCTTGATCTGAAGATTAAGGAAGGGGTCCAACGGTTGTTGGCGGAAGGGTTCATCAAACTGATCCATCATACAATTCGTTCATCTAGCATTGTCTTAGTGGAGAAGAAGGATAAGAACCATATTCGGATCTGCATGAATATTAGAGACTTGAACGGAGCTTACTTAAAGGATGATTTCCCTCTTCCTTACATTAATAGCTTGATCGATGCAACTGATAGACAAGAAATGTATAGTTTTATGGATGGGTATCTGATAGTACAAATATAGCACCCTGGCGCGGATGTATTCTCTCATACAGGGCGCGGCCTAACCTCACTCAGGGCGCGACCAAAACTCATTTAGGGTGCGGCCCTCTCCATCATAGGCCGCGACATCCCACCTTAGGGTGCGCGGCCCTCCAGTTTGCAACACTGCTTGCCTTGCAGGCCGCACCCCCCTTTTATCCACAACTGTCGCAAACTTGGTATACGCCACGTGCTCAGGGCATCTGACTCAACACATTTCCTCATAAATAGAGGACCCTCACCTAGAAGAGAGGGATGGGTTCCACACGCATCGGAGGCACTACCACACAGATCCTCTCTACATTACCCCAACATAGGCATTGGAGGCCAAGATCTGCATCACAACCACCTCACGGGCTCACCGGAATCTCCAATACTGTCATATTCTATATACTTTATAAAGGCTAATAAGAGCAGAAATGGAAGGAGGATCCATCCAGAGTGCAGAAGTCAAGGATGATATTGTGCAACTGTACAATCACCTTAATCACCTCTATGACAGCCATGCCTCACTTCATACCCAGGTCAATTACCTAACACAAAGGGTGCTAATGTTAGAGGCCGCGACCTCTCAAAATATATGTGCGGTTTCGGAAGAAAAAGCTTTGTCTGCCGCGACAGTTAAAGAAGCCGCGGAATCAGGAAGTAGGAGTCAGAAAAGGAGGGCAGAGAAATCAGAAAAGAAGTCGGGTATCTATACTCCGTTGATTTTCTCGGTTGAAGAGATCTTTGAGTTCATCAAAGAGGATAAGCTTTTGAGGTGGCCCGAAAAGTTGAGAGCTCCACCCCACAAGAGGAACAAAGCTACCCGGTGCAAATTCCATCAGGACCATGGCCATGACACAGAGCAATGCTATGCTCTGAAAGACGAAGTTGAAAGGCTAATTGGGCAAGGGATGCTGCAGCGATTCCTAAAGAATGCATAAAGGACCCAGCCGAACCTGACAGAGGCTGCATGCTGCGCCTCATTCTTAGTCTTTCCAATTTCAACTATTTCTGTTTATGTTTTATGAAGCTCAATTGTACACTTAATACTTAAGACCTTATATTTTATTAACAATGTCATTAGCTGAAGCAGACATATATAAACATATGAATTATCAAATTTTTCCATATATAATATTTTTCGTGGTTTCATAACCTTCTATCTCACAAAAAGACTTTGTGTCTTAAACAGATTCCAGAGGAAGGATAACAAATTATCTCGGAAGATTATTATTATTTCGGGATGCGGATATGGAGGGATTACGACCTTTATATATGTGCAACTACATCTTATCATATGATAATATTCAAGAAAGCATCTGAAGACTAAAGGAGCTTTTATTAGTCACGAGGCCTTACAATGCCCGTGCTCAGCTTTGGGATGCGTCATCGGGCCGGGAGGCTTATACTATCTAGCCAAGGATGACTCTCTATACATCAGCAGCTGTGGGTGGCTTAATAACATAACCCATCCTGAAGAGGCTTGATCGTGTCTCGTATATTAACTGTGGGTGGCTTAATAACATAACCCAGCCTGGAGAGGCTTGATAGTGTCTCGCATATTAGTTGTGGGTGGCTTAATAACATAACCCAGCCTGGAGAGGTTTAATAGTGTCTCGCATATTAGCTGTGGGTGGCTTAATAACATAACCCAGTCTGGAGAGGCTTGATAGTGTCTCGCATGTTAGGGCTTGGTGACATGACCCAGCCCAAGAAGACTTGGAGACTCAACATATGTCTACAGAGGTGCATTGTTCAGATAAACCAGAAATGTGCCGCATCCCACTGGTACGATTACAGAGCCCTAGGAGCCACTCATTCATGAAAATGGTAAGGCACTAACATCTTGAAGCATGAGAAAGCTATAATGTCGAATGCGACGGTAGAAGAGAATCAGTTGTACCAAGTCTAAGGAAAGAGTTCTCTGCATATTCCATGTTGGTTATTATGGGATAACAAAAGATAAACGGTTCAGACAACCGGGTGCAATGAAAGCAGCTGGAGATCCATGCAATCAGCAAGTCCTAGCCTTGAAATCCTGTCCGCGGCAATCAGGCAAAGATGTTTACATGACGCGACATAATAATGAGTTGCGGCTTGTACGCAGCTGATGTGACGCAGCAGTCGATGCCAGGGATTTAACAACATTTGTATGGATGCAGACAGTGATAAAAAATCAAACTACAAAATCGACCTCTGACCGCGGACTTGAAATGTTACGTCTGTCGGGACGCGGATGCATTTTCAGAGGAGAGGCAGTAACGTACAACAATTCATTATAGCAAGCAATGTAAGTCATGCAATATAAAAGAGCAAGGAATACATTAAGCAGTCAATTGTAATGGTAAAAATATGGCCGTAGCCTTGGTATTAATAAGCCATAGATTACATAATGAAAGCCGCAGCAACAAAAGAAGTTCAAAGATTACAA
The DNA here is from genome assembly GCA_949130495.1 of Sambucus nigra. NCBI lineage: Eukaryota > Viridiplantae > Streptophyta > Magnoliopsida > Dipsacales > Adoxaceae > Sambucus > Sambucus nigra. Next base: position 652,098,166 of record OX422208.1, read on the forward strand.
AAGGGAGGGACGCAACCCTATATTAATGATGCAACAGAAATTAGGAGTTCAAGAGGTTGCGTCATCATCATCATCATCGTCTTCACCACCCGCGGCAGTCTCGATCTCTCCTTCCGCGGCTTCTGCCTCTACCTCGGCCCTGAGCCTTGCCCTCTCTTCTGCCACGGCCTTTAGTTCAGCGATGCATTCTTGATGTTCGACATCGCTTAACTTCCAGGCAAGGACATCCTCCTTGGCCTCAGGGAACCTCCTGATAAATCTCTGCCGCATCTCCTGGTAGCCGCGGAGGTATGCCCTGTTATTGATAAGGAAGAAATCCTTGGAGCCTTTGAATGATTCCATGGCATGATCTATGGCTAGCTGGAGGGCGTCATCATGATCTTCTTCCAACTTTTTCACTTCCGCGGCATGATCTTCATCTTTGCGGGCGGACTTGGCCTCTAGCTCCTCATATTTCTGCTGGAGAAGGGCAAGCTTGGAATTTAAAATTTCCGCAACACGGGCGGCCTCCGCAGTTTGGGCCTGCGAAGATTTCAGGGATTCCGCGGCCTGTTTAAAATTCTCCTCCGCTTCCTCCCTCGCCTTGACGGCTTTCTCAAGGTCTACATGGGCTGCTTGAAGGATCGCGGCAGAAGACTTTTTCCCCGCCTCAAAAGCATAAGTCCGTGCATCTTGCAAGTCCGCGGTATGTGCACTCTTCTCGGCCTCTTTCAACCTATATAAGGCCTCGTACTTCCTCTTCTGGACCATAATAACATCCGCGGCCTGAAAGAAAAAGCGTTAGAAAATATGGAAAAATATTAGATGCAAAGTCAAATGACAACTGGTACGTACCCTCATAAGGCTATGAATGCCACAGTCCTCCAGATCTTCATGATCTTCTCCAACTAGCCTTTCAAGGTCTGCGGCATCCAAGGCTCGCTTCATCCTCCGCGCAGTCTTTGCGGTAGTGTCCCATGAAGAATTTGGGTCAGGCTGCCTTAATTGAGGCCTTGGTCTACCATCTGGCCTAGACTCTCCGCGGAATTGAGGAGGTGGCAAGTTAGTATTAACCTCCACTACAGTTGGCGGTGGAGGAGAGGATGATTAAAGGGGCACTTCAGTTGACATCAGACCAGCCGCGGCCAAGTTTTCCCCTATGTCGTCATCAAAATGGTCCGGTGCAGGGTTTTCATCATTGACCACCTGATCCGCCGTAGGATCAGTAGCCTTATCGGCAGCGACCACAGCTGGGGCTGCATTATGTTCTCCGGAAGAGGCCACGACAGGTCCCTTGGCTTTGGACCTCTTCCTCTTCCTGCTACGCGTAATATTATTTAGGACGACTGCGTCCTCATCCATCTCCGCTAGCTGCGCCACTAGAAACTCCCTATCAACTTCTTCGCCTGAAAAGGAATGGAATGAGTTCGAGTTCAAGAGAATAAACGACCGCGAAGTAAAAATTCTGGTGCAGTTAGTTACCTTCCGCACCCATTTATTGAGGAATGGATTTGTTTGGGAAAAATCATGCTTCAAAAATGGTTGCTGACATTACGAGTGTGCTGAACTTCTTGTGCTCAGTAAAAACTTTCGCGGCGTCAGCAACCCTTTGTTCCTGCCGCTTGTTCAAATGCAGATTATCAAGGGCTACAGAAAGAAAAGACGATTCAGGTTAGTGGAAGTTACATGTGAAATAAAAAGGAAGCGACTATAATCTTATACCTAATTTTGATGGTGACCCCCACTGCCGCAACATTTTATATGTTCTCTCTCTTTTATTCTCCTCGGGATGCATCTCCCAGCCTTCACCGGAGATGTAAAAATATTTCCCCTTCCAATTCTTCACACTGGTCGGTCTCCCAGTGTAAAGGGCCTCGTCCCTGCCGCGGCTAGAGGTGTAATAATACCCCACGAATTTCACTGTGTTCTCCTTTGGATGGTAGAAGTGAAAGAACTCCGCAGGAGTGATGTCCTTTTTGAATAATTTATCCCAAAGGACAATTGCAGCGAGAACGACTCTCCAGCCATTAGGGTCCAGCTGTGCCGGGGCCAGGTTCATTGCCTGAAAAAGGCGACGAATAGGAACTGGGACTGGTAGCCGCAGCCCGTAAATGAAGGCGTGCAGCGGGAAACAAATTCCATCATCGGATAGAACTGTGCACGGTCTTTGGTTCGCGGCCGGGGCCGAGCACATCAAATTTTCTGGAAATTCGAAGGCCTTAGCAACCTGCTCGACATAATCTTGGGTCATCGAGCCGCGGATATCAAGCGCGGCAAGGGGTCTCTCAGCCCTCCCAGATGTTCCTCCTGGGTTATTTCTAATAGCCGCGGCATTGTCTCCTACACCCATTGGATGTATACTATATTTGGCTTCCTCTTCCATCGACGGAGATTGGGAATCCTTCCCAGATACAGAGTTCGCTGAGTCTAAGTCGATTATCACGCAGTTCGGGCAATCTTTTAGTTCGCAGGGCCCAACTGATCTTAGAGAGGGCACAAAAGTAAGCTCGGGGGGAGAGGTCCCAAAATGCTTTGCCCAAAAGCCTCTCAGGAACTCGTCTGGGTCAAAGCTCATATGGCTGCAGCAGTACCTGAAAAGCAGAGTTCGCAGTTAGGTGCCGCAGCTAGTATGATTTGTAAGAATTTAAGAAGCCACAGAAGGGTATTTTTGAATAAAAAAATGTCTAATGGGATCGTATTGTCCCAATAAGCCGCGGCCACATCCATATCAGAGGAACATAGAATGCCGCGGTAATAAGATAGAATTGCTTTTAGGGCGTTCCTGGCCACGGCCATTCCTAAATTTTCAGTCCACTCTTTATGCTCTAGAAGCATCTATAGTTATTTAACATGAATGTCTTGGGTTCATGAAAGTTTTAAGGCTATTCCGAGACTACTAAGGGTGGTGATTCGATGCCGCGGATGATAGTTTGAGGGACGGCCATTTGGCACGGTATGCTGCAGAAGTATTGTACCAGTTCACGGAAAAGATTATTGAAATCCTACCATACCGCGGCCTCTATCCTAAACAAGTTGATTAACTAAATCTAATCACTTTTAGAATCAAACCCACAAAATACGGAGTGTTCGATCATGAACATCAAGAACAGTTCTACGTATTTCATATGCAACATATGTGGAAAAAGCAAAACGAACAAATAAAACCCTAGATTTCTAGCAAATGAACCAAGAAAAGTATCATAAGGGAAGAAAACTGTAAATGGTGGTTGAAAAATCACCTGGAAATGAAGAAAGTCACAAATATCAGCTATAGACCACATTGAACCGCCACACGCCGCCTCGAAAAGTCGCCGGAACGAGCAAGGAAGAAAGTGCATAGTTTCACTCTCGATGTGCTCTCAAAAGTTTTGGAAACGTAATGAAGTCCACGGCCAGAAATAATTTATATAAGGGAGAGTGAAAGACGAATCGTCACTTTGGTAGTGCCGCGACACCTAGACTACTTTGCCACAGTCCCAATTGATCTCTCTTGGCACTACGACTTGGGGGCTTATTGATAGTACAAATATAGCACCCTGCCGCGGATGTATTCTCTCATACAGGGCGCGGCCTAACCTCACTCAGGGCGCGGCCAGAACTCATTTAGGGTGCGACTCTCTCCATCATATGCTGCGGCATCCCACCTTAGGGTGCGCGGCCGTCCAGTTTGCAACACTGCTTGCCTTGCAGGCCGCACCCCCCTTTTATCCACAACACTGCTTGCCTTGCAGGCCGTACCCCATGTGATCAGGGCATCTGACTCAACACATTTCCTCATAAATAGAGGACCCTCACCTAGAAGAGAGGTATCGATTCCACACACATCGGAGGCACTACAACACAGATCCTCTTTACATCACCCCAACATAGGCATTGGAGGCCAAGGATCTGCGTCACAGCCACCTCACGGGCTCACCGAAATCTCCAATACTGTCATGTACTCTCCTTTATTCTCATACTTGTACGCCTCTATAGGCATGATTATATTGTACAATGTAACGCACATAATGAGAACGGAGCAACACAGTGGACGTAGGCCTATTTTAGAGGCTGAACCACTCTATATCTTGTCTTCTCTCTGTTTGCTTGCTTTACGTGTTTAACACACACATCACTCTTGACCTGCTGGTACGAGAAGGTCTTATGGACGATTTCTCGTATCATCAGTATGTGTGACGCAACCAAATCAAGATGCATCCAGCTGATGCAGAGAAAATAACTTTCAGAACTCCGTTAGGCAATTTTATGTGCAAAGTGATGCCTTTCGGGTTAAAGAATGCTTGAATGACGTACCAGATAATGATGATGGACATTTTCCATGACTTCTTTCATAAATTATTGAAATTTTATGTGGATGATTCGGTCATCAAGTCAAAGAAGGGGGAGTTCCATCTGGATGACTTGAAGAAGGTGTTCATTTCATACAGGAAGTACAAATTGAAGATGAATCCATTGAAATGTGCTTTCAGGGTAGAAAGTGGGAATTTACTGGTCTTTGTAGTGGATCGTTAGGGAGTACAGATGGAATAGGATAAATAATGAGCGAACTTAGAGATTCCATGTCCAAGAACCGTGAAGGAGCTCAAGAGTTTCCTTGGTAAAGTCTCCTGCCTCAGGAGATTTATGCTAGGACCGACCGAGATAACTCATCCACCAATGGATCTACTATAAAAGGGCACAAATTTCAAATGGGAGGACACTCACCAAGAGGCACTCAACATGATCAAGTAGCTGCTCACCTCTCCACAGACAATGATTCCTCCCAAAGTAAGGATATCGTTGCAGCGCTATCTCACCTTTACCACCAGGTCTGTTAGAGCTCTCTTATCACAAAAAATTAATAGGCAAAAAAGGCCAGTCTACTACCTAAGCAGGATCATACATGGGTATAAGGCAAGGTATACAAGCGTACAAAGGCAATGTTTAGCCTTAGTATTTATAGCACAAAAACTTAAACATTATATGCTATCTTTCACAATTCATATTGTAACAAGATATGATCCTATTAAGTTTTTGTTGGCAAGAACTGTCTTAATTGGAAGAGCAGCGAAGTGGTTCCTTATACTTTAAAAATATGATTTGAAGTGTGTGGTTCCTCGAGCAATCAAGAACCAGGCGTATGCAGATTTTTTCCCAATATTTTCGTCAGGAGTATTTAAACCACCTTGTGAGAGCATTGTGGGAGATGATTTACAAGCCATTTTCTTAGATGCAAACTTTGAGGAATGAAATATGGAATTTGATGGTTCATGGGTAGAAAAGAGGGGATGGAAGGGGTTATTATTTCAAAAAGGAAGGAAGAGATTTGCCTTTCCTACAAGTTAGATTTCCCCTGCTCAAATAATGAAGGAGAGTATGAGGTATTAGTGTTGGGATTGCTAGAAGCCCTTCAAAGGGGCGTCCATTCACTATGCATTAAAGGTGATTCGAACTTAATAGTCCAACAAGTGAAGCCCTACAGAATAATCATCCAATGGTTAATCAACCATTTCTATCAGGTGAAGATAAAGAGGGACCCTATAACGATGAACATGCATATTGATGCTTTTGCCACCATTGCTAAAAAAGTGGCCATGAAAAGCAACACCTCTATGGTTGTGATATAATAAAGAATAGATCCCTCAGTGTACAGTCAATCTTGTCGATGGAAGACTATTCAGATTGGAGAGGTGAGATGAGGACACAGTTGGAGTCTAGGGAAAGAAATATGGAACTCAGAGAATTGGCACAGTACTTTGCGAGCTAAGGATGTCTATACTTCTGGAATGTGGAAGGATGGCTATCAAGGTGTATCGGGCCAGAGGAAGCATAACGCAAGTTGAAAAAGACCCTTGATGAACACTGCGAGACAACTGAGATACTTTTGTACAGAAAAATCTAAAGAGATGGATACTTTTAGACAACGATGAAGCCGGATGCAATAGAGTTACGAAGGTGCGATAAATGTCAACTTTTTTTCAGGAAGCTGAATGTCACTTCGTTGAAGCTCAGTCAAAATGGAGGTAGCCGTATATTGATTTCATCAAAGTTAGAGTTATTCCTTAGAAGAAAATGGATGTAATGGGACTCAAGATAAGGTCCATATGGTTCTACGTTCAAGAGGAGAAGCTCTATAGCAGAGGATACTTCAATAGGCCTTTATGACTCATCACATGAGAGGAAGCAACATAAGTCTTAAAGTAAGCTCATGAACCAGCTCATATTGGAGGGTCAAATCTATATAACTAATTAATGACCTTGGATTATTATTATCTAACCATGGAAAAAGATTTTGTTAATTTGTTTTCAAGTGCAAGGTGTGACAACTGTAGGGAAACATGATACATGCTCCCTCGGTGGACTTACACTTTTTGGCCACGCCTTACCCATTCCACACTTAGGAATTTGAACTGGTAGGGGAAATACACCCATCTTCCAGAGGAAAGATCTGGATACTGGTGGCAACGAAGTGTTTTACTAAGTGGGCTGAGGTAATACCTTTAAAGAGGGAAACAATAGGTGTGGTGGCAAACTTCATTAGGGAGTGTATAATTTGCAGATTTGGGATTCCAAAGGTCATTCTCTCTGATAATGGAACCCCATTTATCAACAAAGAAGAACGATGTTAATAGATAAATACTCCATTGTTCCCCAAACCTCAACGGTGGCATACCCCAAGGGCAATGGGCAAGCAGAGACAACAAACAAGACCTTGGTCAACATTTTGGGTAAGATAATGGAAGACTTTCCAAGAGCGCAAGATGATAAGATCTAAGCAGTCCTATGTGCTTATCACATAAGAAAGAGGTAGGCAACAAGGTATACACCGTTCTTACTAGTCATTAGAGTTAAAGCCATTTTGCTAGTAAAATTGGAAGTCCCATTGGACAGATATGCCTTGCGAAGCAGCATGCTACCCCAAAATAGGCATGTTCAGTTGGAGGCACTTAATGAGCATAGAGATAACGAGATGAAGCACTTCTAAATGTATACGAAGCAACTCTCCAAGGCATATGACAACCTAGTGCGACCATAAAAGTTATGGAAGGGGACCTAGTTTTGAAGGCAGTCATAAAGAACATTTGGGGACTCTCATTACCCAAAATTGCTGCTAATTGGGAGGGACCTTTCATAGTGAAGGAAGCTCATGACTCAGGTTACTGCTTAATCTTAAAAATAGAAGAAAATAAGCCTTTCAAGATTAACAAGTGGTTAAAGATCTATCATGTTTAGAGTTGTGTCACTTGAGTTGAGATTTTTGTATTAACCTTTGTTATGATTAACGTTCAATATTTTGTTATTGTTATTTCTTTTCCTCTGCGAAGTTAAAATTATAGGGGAAAACAGGATATAAATTGTAAGAGTTTTTACTTTGTAGTGAGAATATAGAAAAAAAAACATGAAACAAAAATTGAGACATGATGTAGCCAAAATAAACTCCTTATATATATATATATATATATATATATATATATATATATTTCACTTCAAAAATGTTGCAAGCAAGGGGAACTACTGCCTCGAATTACATGTATGGAAAGAAAAGAAAATACATCGAAGAGGTTCAACCCAGAAGAAACCAAATTTCGGGGGAGGAGAAAAAGTCCCCAGGAAAGCCCGAAGAAGATGCCGGGAATATTTGTTGAGCTACAATAAAGCCTTCAAGCCTGGTTTGGACTTGCGTTCATTGAATGATTAACACTTCACATTCATGCATGGCATTGTGCAAAGCTTCTTTGGCTACCATAACCTTTTGGTCAGCTGCTTCCAACAGAGGCACCAACTCCACTAACATAGCCTCCTCAGCTAGTTGGGCCTCCACATACTTCTAATAGGGTTCCCTATGGCTCTCCAAGTAAGTGGTCTTCAAAAGATTTAAGTGATTGATCAGCGAGCTGAACTAAAAGCCATTTTTTCCTAACTGCCTAAAGTTGCCTAAGTATTTATTAAGATGGGGACTAGAGATACTTAAAGTTTGAGTATTGACGATCTTAACAATAACGACTGACATACCTTGGAGCCTATAACCCATCATCACCATGTTTGATCGAAGGAAATTAGGGGTAAAATTCTGTGGGAAATAGGTGGTCAATTGTTCAATGATAGATCGGTGGCATGTAGAGAACTGAGGAGACTGTCGAAGAATCTAAAGGCAAAATTCAAGAGTAGCCATATTAGGAAGTGGAACCTCATAATCGGATTTACTATCAACTTGAAGGTCAGCGGTTAAACTATGCTCATTGCGACATGACTCATCCGAAGAAGCTGGTTCCCGATGGGGAAAAATAACAGGTGAATGAGGATGTTGGGTTTACCCTTCGATAACAGTGGTCTCCCTCGCAACCTGAAATGTGATACAGAAGAATGAGTTTGCAAAAAATCTTAACAAGTGTGTTTTCATTATTAAGTCACATCATAGGTGTGAGTTTGTGAGAAATATTAACAAGTGTATTTTCATTGTTAAGTCACCTCATAGGTGCGAGTTTGCGAAAAATCTTAACAATTGTGTTTTCATTGTTAAGTCACCTCATAGGTGTGAGTTTGAGAAAAAAATCTTAACAAGTGTGTTTTCATTGTTAAGTCTCCTCATAGGTGTGAGTTTGAAAAAAAGCTTAACAAGTGTGTTTTCATTGTTAAGTCACCCCATAACTAGGAGTTTTTGGAAAAAAACTTCACAAGTAATGAAAAGGAAAAAGTTTCCTCAACAACAGGAATAGCAGATGAATGATTAATAACTTCATCACCCCTAAATTCTTCAGATGAATCTCCAGACGGAGGAACCTCAGTCCTTTGGGAAGAAGCTTCCCCATGAAAAGTCATAAGTGCCAAAACGGGGGAAGGCTCCACCGAAGTCTCTTGAACCTCAGAGGTATCAATCAAAGATGCCGAAGTAACCTCATGATGGGCAAAGAGCGCAAAGGTAGATTCATCAACCCTTGGAACCTTAGAGGGGGAAGGCGAAGAAACTTCAATTTCAGACTTCAAAGTTCCTCTGGCTTGAAATAAGGACAAACAACCGAAAAAAGATGCAAATAATAACAAAGTGTTAAACTCTAGAAGAACCGAAGAAAAGAAGGGCAAATGCAAAAGAATGATCTTACCACAGTAATTGCAGAGAAAGGTGTAAATCCAGTGATTGACCTCTCCATGGGGAAATGACGCAATGAGCCAGCAAGGGTAATGGCTAAGGAAGAAACAACGACAGAAAATATAATAAAATACTTAGTATTCATCAAGTTAAGTTGAAAAGATAAGTTAAAAAAAGAAAGAAGTTGTTATCTTTAGAGGGCTTGAAGGGATTGGAACCACGTCTAGAGGAAGCATTGAAAGGGGGTATGCCCCAAAAGAAGTCAAAAGAGTCTCCTCTGCCCTAGGGGAGGCTCCAACAATTTCGACAGATACAACAGCTCTCGGGGCAGCCTCCTCTAGATGTTGAAAGGTAGAACGATGTGAGTATGTAAGCTTGGTCTTGGGAGAACAGGGAGGAGGTGTAGAGATCTCAGAAAGACCAAATCATCCTCCTATGAAAGGACTCACAAGGGGAGAATATCGATCTTCTTGATCTTCTTGATGCTCATACAAAGATGAAGGAAATTCATACAAGTGTTACAAACTATAACTCACTAAGAAATCTCTTTTACATGAAAGTTTTTTAAGAGTTGGTAAATATACCTCTTGATCTGGAGAAGAGGGCACCGATAAAACCACAGGGGAAGAAGGGGAATGGGGAACCAAGGAGGCTCCTTCAGTAGGTAAATGCTCCTTCACAAGGCTGTCTTCCAGTTCTAACGGAAGGCGTAGGAGGAGAGGTGTTGGGGCTGAAGGGAGAAGTTGACATTTGTACCCCATATGAACACTTCTTTTGAGTCTTCATACCAAAATTTTTTTTTCTTGTAGAAGGACCACCAGGACCAGATGTTCCTTTGGAACTTTTTCTTCTCGAGGTGGCTCTTTCTGAGGGATCCATAGGGATTGATGGAAAAATGACCGAAGGGTGAACAACTACAATTTGTTATTAAAATAATTATTGAAGAAGTTCAAACTCTGCACAACATTTGGCTCGAGTTTCCTACTGAATTTTTGCAGAAGCTTCAGGTGGAATGTAGGAAAATGGGAAAACATTAATGGGAGTTTGGGATTAAGACTTGGGACTTCGACGAATTACCACTCTTTGAAGTCTTTGTTTTTTTAGGGGGGGTGAGAAGGCCCCTTGCTAGGAACACCTTCGACAAGATCACTTTTAGTAAGGGAGGTTGATTGGGCGTGAGAGCTTTCTTAGCCCCCCTTAGGGCGGAAATAACGATGGGGGCTCAATATGGAGGTAGGTCGCTGGCAGGGACCTTTGGGGGTGTTTCTCATGGGAAACTCAATCCCTAGAATGGAATTACCTTTAAGTCCCAGCTCTAAGGCCTAGATCTAAGGCTGGGAAAATGTGAACTGGTGGATAGTTGGGGAGACTTTGCTAATATTTCATCATGAACTGAGAAGATACATCGCCCTTCCTCATTAGGCTTGAAATGGTGACTTGACCGCTGAGTTAGGAGCACATAGATGAACACGTAGAGATGGTATAATAAGAGCATGCTTCAAAGAAAGAAGCCTTAAAAACTAAGAAAGGGGCTCTTTAATCGTAGCCAAACTGGCGAGAGTAAATATTAGGATTATACGGTTAATAGGAATAATCCCACTCAGTGTTGGAAGGTGAGCATTTAGGTGTCAAGAAAAGTACCACGGACAATAAAGGATCCTCAATAACAACCCCCTCAGTAGTCACTTGAACTCTTCTAGATTCATGAGAGAGAAAAAACCAAGTGTGAGTAGAAATGTCCTCATTGTAAGGCCTTATGATGAAGCATCTAGGTTTGTCAAATATAGGCATAATCTCTTTGTGACTCTATTTCCTATTATAACACAGCAGGCGATGGGTATTGAGAGTTGGCTGATTTGGGAGTGTCATTTCGGCTGCAGTTATCTCTGGATAACGGGTATAGAGAAAACTCGTAAGAAGAATGGTGTTCCTAAAATTAGCTAGGTTATAACAACCCAGAGAGCATTCCATGTTAAGATGAGTCATGTCCAACCATGTGTAGACGAACCCTAAAGCTATGGAATCTAAAGGAAGATTGAACACCCTGGCCAATCGGATGGAGATGTTGATCAGGTCCCTTTGGGGCTGATTATTGGGCTTCCCATTCAAAAGAAAATGGGAAAGAATTACTAAGATATATGCAGGTAGTTCCAAGGGTGTACCCTTACCCTTAACAAAATTAGAGGTGCCACCCTTAGTAGAGGGAGCATGAAAGAAATAGCTAATAAAGGGGATAAATATAGACTCGTTAGAAGAACCAGTGCACTTGTGAAATATCTGGTCTAGCTCTGCTCGGGCCATAGTCTCTTCAACATCCAAAGGTTCATTCGAGTAGGGCGATGCACCTGCGGGCTCAAGCCTAATAAGCTCACATACATCTTCTAGGGTTATTGTGAACTCCCCCATGAAGCAAGGAAGGTATAGGTGATAATATTCGAATGAGATACAAGTACTTATAGGGCAATGATGTGCTTGGATAAAGTAAACTCACCAAACCATGTAGCTGGATGGAGCCCAATCTTAGTGAGAGCATCAGCATGAGTAGTTTGCATATAACTACTCCAGGCAGCGAAGTGGGAGGGGAAGCCTCTAGGCCTCTCAAAATCTATTTAGGAGCAAGGAAAGTCCCCACGATCAAGATGGAACCTGAGAGTCCCCTCTGAGAGCAAATAGCCCCAGGTTAAAAAATCATCACTTTTACCACTAAGTGTTATAGGGTCGCACTTGGCATTCGCAGAGTAAGTATTATAGGCACCTGAGAAATTTTCGCCCTTACCAAAGATGGGAGAATGGAGGTAAAAGCAAAGTTTCCCTTGGAAAGAAACCAGTAGGGAGGTGGCGTCTAAGGCTGAGGCGGGAGTAGCATCGGTGAAAAGAGAAACAGTGATGGCTGGGGCAACTAGAGCATCATACGAAGAAGCCATTAGAGTTTGAGGTGAAGTAATGGTGGTAAGAAGAAGAAAGAGGTTGAATGCGGTAGATAGGTGGATGTTAATGGTGGCAAGGAGAGGAAGGAGAAGTTTTCCAAGCAACAAGAAACCTTATAGAAGGTCGATAATGATGGAATATCTCTTTCTCTCTCTAAAAGCTCTAAAAGTATGAAGGCAAAGGAAAGCATGAAAAGGAGAAAATGGCAAAGTTTTTGTGATATTAGACGTTTAGAATTCAAATGGGCGGTTGAGTTTCCCACAAAAGCACGTGCTTAGTCGTTAAAATCATTACAAATGGACATGTGTCACTTTGATGAGTGATCTAATAGTTAAAAAGACAGCCTCCCATCATCAATGAGGTAACGCTTGGGGAAGAGAGATGGTTGCTTTCAAAAGAAGTAATTATTTTGTGCTAATTTTATTTTTTTATAAGTTGGTAGAATTCCAAAAGCCTAACTAAAGATTGTCCGTTCGCTTCAAGCTCAGACGATGGTAGAACGGATTGAAGTACATCAGGGAGAATTTTTAGGATTAGTGTGAAACCATATGGAACAAAGGTCAATTGTGAGGAATAGGCACTAGTATTCACTCAAAGTTTAAAAAAGGTCAAGATGTCCCCTCACAATGGGATCATTTGGGTTAGTTTTGGCTTGGCTATAGGGAGAATTTTCCTTTTTTGAGAAGTTAAAACGATGACGACCAGGATCCATAAATACTTCGGGAGAATTTCAATAAGAGATGAATAAGATTGAATGGTTGGAGTCTACACACAGAATAAAGTTACGATGTCCCCATGCCATACGCATAAATATTGAAAAGCTTTGGCTCAGGTACATCGGGGAGAATTTTCGCAATTGAGGCATATGGGAAGAATTTTTGCCCACAATAGAATGTGGTCCATCAGATTGAGAAGTTTTCATGCAGATATTTCGTACACTGACAACAAATCTCTACACGGATGGGAAAATGTAAGGGGATTGAAGGTAATCTCTAAATTAGAGAGAGCTTCCCCAATTAACATAAGAGACCCAAGAGAAGAACAAGCATGCAAACAGTGATGGAGCTCAGCGAGGAAACTCACTGAGAGAGATCTTCTTTATCTTCCATTTTTACTAGTCAAATTATATTTTAACTACATTGATTGTAATGTTGTAACGATTGTAATATTGAGGGTGAGGTTAAACGGTACTGGCGAAAGGCCATTCTTGGAAGGGCTTGGGAGAACTTATATTCTCTATCAAATGACCTCGTCGTGGAAACTTCAGAGGGACTGGGTTTGGAGTATTGAGAAGTGAGGCAACATTAAGCCTTGTCTTCACCATCTTAGATAAGCCTGGTAAAATACCGAGAGACATTTTACCGTGGAAGCTTGTGCAGAATAACCTTGAGTTCCATCGTATATTGAGACATGAGCCAAACAACCCTCTACCAAACCATCACATCTACTTTAGGTGATGTCACTAGCCACCTACTCATTGTCCAATGTGAACTTGAGTAAACCACTATGGTATTGGGGATGTCATACGGTTTGGTGAGCCGCCACTGTCGTGACAGTCTTCTGACACACAGTTGGTGGGCAAAAGGCATGTATTAGAATTTAATGATTATGACATGGGGTGTACTAACCCATCAGGCATTTAATGCTTGGGACTTAAAGTGTGAGAGGAATATCTTTCACATTAATAAGGATTGAGACATCTCGAAAAGGGTGTGGGTCTATTTATTGGCCTCAACCACTTCTGAGAGGAGGGAGTTCTTACTAGAGAGAGTAAACACATTGAGAGCAAAAGCGTTACTGCAAACTAGAGTTTTATGCACCCACCATTGACATTTATTATGAAGCTTTTATTAGCTAACTAGGGAGATATTGGAGGTTGGTGGTGTGTTGATTGACTGTCAAGGTGTATCTAGGGTGCTTTCTTCTCTCTCTCTTTGAATGAGTTATTTCTGAAGTTCTTTTATTATTATTTGAGTTATACACGGAGATTTGTGAGTTCAATCTGATTGTTTATTATATACAATACTGAGTGTTAATTTTTTATTATTAAGAGTATTTGGGTTACTGTGTTATCACCATATTTATAGGGGTTACTCCTTTATTTGTATTACTATACTCTCAGGCTTCAAGGGGACTACCCTCTTACAGTTATGCTTAGAACTTCTATTGTAAATTGTTTTCTCCCATAATTGCTTGCAAATTATGTCAAATTATCTTAACTTTTGCATCCGTGTTTGACTACTCTTGATGTTTGTATTGTGGCTAGCGATTGTTGTAGACACCCCATCCTAGAACTCCCTAAGTACCTCCTTAGGTCCCTAAACACTTCTTGTCCTTCCATAGACCTTATGTCCTACTCTGAGTACTCATCTAGAGGCCAATGGGACTTTTGGTACACATTTGACTTCAATTTACTCTTAAACCTGAGTGAAGCTTAAAATCTAATAGGGATCAGAATCCTCTTTCCAGCGGTCCATACCGTGCGCGAATCGACCTCGCGGTTCGCATGAATAATCTTTTTTACTGTGAGAACTAATCTACAGGATATCACGTAGTTTCAGACCCCAGTTGACTTCAGTCAATTCTTCAACTTGAGCGAAGCTCAATGAAATCTCATAGGGATCTGAATCCCCATTCTAATGGTCCATATTGTGCACGAATCGGCCTAACAATTCGCACGAACGACCTTTTTTTACTCCGAAAGGACAACAGGCACTTCCGAGCCCCATTTGTCTTTTTCAACTATCCAACCAGAGCAAAGCTCAATGAAATAACATAAGATCTAAATTACCATTCAACAGTCCATCCCGTGTGCGAATCAGCATCACGATTCGCATAAACAACCCTCTTTACTCCGAAAATCCTCCATCTAGAGACCATCGGGTGCTCCAAATCTTCATTTGACTTTGGTCAACTCCCAAACCCGAGAGTGGATCAATGGATTCTTGTAGGTCTTTTAATTCCCTTTCCAACAGTCCTGGTGGTGCACAATTTGGACTTACAAATTGAAATTTATGCCCATTTTTTCAAAAAATCCGATCCAAATTGCCTATAGGCACCCAAGGTTCCCTACCTATCGGCAGGATGTTCTTTTCTTGGAAAATAAGGCAGACGCTATGCCTATAGGTATGCCAAGGGGCATACCGATCGACACCCCCCTAAACCATAATTTGGCACTATTTAAGGAGGTTATGACCTCACTCCAAAGGACCTCTTTTCAACAATAAAAAACATTATCTCGAAACAAGAGCGCCTTCATTCCCATCCAATTTTTCAAAATTCTTTCCATTTCTCTTACCTCAGTTTCATACCACCTTACGCCACTTACCTCACCCTACTTCTCCATCATCACATCACCATAAAATCGGCCTACTCTCCTTCAAAAATCAATAGCAAAGTCATCTAAGAGGTCTATTCCCACTCCATTCTAACTTATCCATTTAGTATTATTTACTCACTTAATTCCAATTTTCGATATATTTTAGTCTTATTTCATTATCTCACATCAACTAATATCTTTTTTATTAGTAATATTCGCATAACATATTTTTATAAAAATCCAAAAAGACAAAAAATAAGGTTTACTTGTAAACTCCCAAAAATAAGATCTCCTCCTTTTTTTCACACTTTTACACTTGAGTTGGCTTTCTTCAAAAACGTGAAAATATGAGTCTTAAATTTGGGTTCAAGAGTTAAACGCCACCCCTATGACATATTGAACTACTGTAATACCCCGCATTTTTATCGATATTTATTTATGGGATTAATTAAATTAAATGTGAATTAATTGAGAATTAATCCGGATAAAATACTAACGAGATGTGAGTTGGTATTTGATTATAATGTGTCTATATGGCAATATATGAATATTGGAAATATTGAATTTGTCGTGAGATAGAAATACGACAATTTGGGAAATTTTGTTGGGACGCGCGTGACAGTCGCGTCAAGAAAATATTTAATTTAAGTAAAAAAAGTGAATTTTATTTTATTAACCGTATGGTCATTTTGAGTGCGCCAACGTGTCCGGAAGGGTCAAAATAGTCGGAAAACACTAGCCGAGGGTTAAGTTTGGGTCCCGGGGCATTTTTAGGCCATACCGGCAACCCAAAAGGGTAGTTTGGTAATTTCGGAATTTTGGGAATTAAAACCCACGAAAATTAGAGTTAAAAATCTGACTTAGTCTTAACCCACTAAACCATTTCCAACCCCAATCTAGGTAGTGGGCTACGGGAGAAGTTTAGAAACCTTAAACTTGCCAAAAACCAACCCCCACCTCCATTGTCATTTTGAGAAGAACTTGTAGAGAGAGAGAGAGAGAGAGGAATTCAACCATCTTCAACCAACAACAAATCTGAAGAACATAAGGCAAGTGGTTTAGTTTCAATTATTGCAATGAATGTGTTCTTCCATGTTTAGGAAATTATCGAATTTATCTTGGAAGATTGATATAGACCCATGAATTTGAAGACTAAAACTATGAACTATGTTAGGAATTGCATGTAGAAACATTCAGGATGAAATTATGAATTCAAATATAACCCTTGATGATCTAAAAACGTATTTAAGAAGAGGTTTATTAATGTTCTTAAAAGAAATAGAAAACTAGGGTTCTTGATGAAGTTTTGATCCAAATAAAGCCCTTGGTTGAGGAATTATTAGTTTTTGAACGTTAACAATGTTGTAGGATGGTTGTATGATGATAATATAACGTTAAATTAGAGTTTCATGCATTATAATGGAGTTTTGGAACGAGTTGAGGACTGCAAAACGAAGCAGTCCGTAGCCTACCTAGTGCGACCGATCGAAGTTCAAGGTCGATCGATCGACCTTCCCAGAATGTGTAAAATTTCCCTAGTTAAATGTTAATGAGGTTAACCCTTAGAAAATATTATTGGATACTTTATGAATATCCTTAGACTTAAGGAAGACCAGTAGGTATGGTTATAAAGTTTGGACCTTAATTAGAATTCAATTTGAGGAATTAATCTAAAAGCTAATAAAACTCGATGAGTGAGATAATATTAGGGTTAAAAGAGTAAATTTGAATAAATTGATGAAGTAAGGTTTGGGGCAGAAGTAAGGACCTTAAGAATAATGATGTTATATGTGGGAATAATAGAGAACTTAATAACCCATTTGAGATAGGTTTTAAGTACAAGAATCTATGACGTGAGATGTGTCGACAATCTACATTATATATTGTCGGAAGACTTAAAATGTATAAAATTGGAATAAGGGTATAAGGATGTAGAAAATACCTTTATTAATATTGAGATATCTAAGATGTGTGCATGCTTAGTATATGATCTTTATATGTATGACATACCTACCATACTTGCTATCACGGGAGGTTTACGTTCGCTTAGGGCCATCTAATCCTTGTGTGCCCGGATTTAGAGTGGTACCTAGAGGACATAGTTCAAGGGAATGACTTAATTGTGAGTTATAAAGTCTGCTGACTATGGAGCGTAGGTATGTACGTGACCCATGGGTATGTTGAATTATGTTCGCCTCCATTTTTGTGTGTTGTGCTTATTCTAACAATTCCTAAGAGATTCGGAATTTGTAATCCTTATGTACGTGATGTACCGGGATGGATAGCAGAGTATGTGTGCCCCGCAGCTTAGCCTCGGGGTGCTTGTATTGTATATTTATGATGTGAATAATATACGGTTAAATGAAAAGGAATTGTTATGTTTAATTATGAGAATAATTTATAGTAACTCCTTGAGAAGATAAAAAGGGGATAACCTCCAGTAAACGGAAATGTTAATAATTGAGAATCCGAGTTTAAGTAAAGCTATTTATTTAAGTGGTAACTTTGGGAATTTATATTGTGAATCGAGTAGTTGGGTTAGAACTTATGATGGTTTAGTTAGATACAAATAACACATGAATGGGTACAGGAACGTTAGGAGTGCACAGTTAGACGAGAGGTGAGTATTTCATGCGAGAGCACGCCCTAACATGTATCTTGCATTCATTGTTTTAAATGTTATTAAAACACTTGCTGTTTTTAAAATACTCTCCACATTCGGGCTCTGACCCGTTTGCTTTCAAATCTATCTTTTTGTAAAAACCATTTTAGGTGCCCAGCCACAAGGACACCATGCATAGGAATTCTATATAGGTGACGAGCTGTAGCTATTGTGGAAGTTACAGGGCCTTGATAGTAGACGCCTCCTTTTCTTATCTTGGTTCCATATTCAGATTCATCATTTGTAGGGCATGTCGCCCATTTCTTTTAGGGATACTTTATATTTCAGTTATTCAGACTTTTGGTTTGAACTTAATTCAGGATGCAGACTTGTTTTATTTTTCCATATTGGGATTGTTGTGAGGAGTATTTCCTCTAGACTCTTTAATACTTGTTGATTTAACTATTGGGACTTTATTGTGAATGGTTATGTTATTCTTTCATAATTCTTTTATTGCATGTTAATCAGATTTAAATTTAAAATTTGACAACTTATTTTTTAAATACTAGGTGGTTAGAAATTATTAAAATGTTTTCGAGAGTGATGCTATAAACTGAACCAACTTGGCATTTTGTATTAATTTAATAAAGGAGTAGCTACCCGGTATTTAATTAGTCGGGGTGTCACAGGTGGTATCAAAGCATCAGGTTCTAGTGTCCTTTAGGATCTGTACGGCTTATTATGTTTCCGCTAAGCTTTCTTTGATATAGAGCCCTATATTTTAGGATTGTTGTATTCTTTTGTATATGATACGTTCTTCAGCTATTTTAAGTTTGTAACTGCGAACTTATAAACTTTACTCTTATTTCAGATGCCTCCACGACGGGCGCAGCGAGTTCCTAGGGATGCACAGCCCGAGCCACAGCCAGCTCCACTACAGGGCACCATGAATGCCGACGAGGTTGCAGCCATTGTAGCCCAAGCGGTAAATGCCGCTCTTGCCGTTGTACAACAGGCACCAACCCAGGTGCCAGTAGCCGCGCCAGTTTAGGCACATGCATTCCCGTTTGCTTGGGAACGCGTTCTTGATGCTTTTCAGAAAGCACACCCTCCGGAGTTCGCAGGTAGCTCCGATGTTGTGGTATCTAGTCAGTGGAGGAAGGATATTCAGAGGCACTTGAGGATGTATGAGTGCACCGATGTTCAGAGGCAGATACTAGCTACTTTCAAGCTAGTGGGAGCTTCATTGCAGTGGTGGGAGTCTATTACCACCGCAGAGGAGATAGATACTCTCACTATACAGGAGTTTTGGTTGCAGTTCGACCGCAAATATTTTTCGTCAGCTGTTCATACGGAAATGAGGAGGAAGTTTATGAGCCTCAAGCAGGAGGGTAAGACTGTGGCCGAGTATGTGGCCGAATTCACAAATTTGCTGAACATTGTACTGGATGAGATACCGACGGAAGAGAAAAAGATTCAGAAGTTTACAGATGGATTGACTTGGAGGATCCGTCAGCACTTATTGGGGAATCTATCGTTGGCCACTTATTCTGACGTGGTTAACGCTGCATTGCTCCATTTCCAGGACCACCGCTTTCACTTGACAGAGGGGAAACGATTAGGAGAGTCCAGCCATCAGGGCAGGATAGGGGAAATGGTGCCAGCGGGGCACAATCAGCTCAGGGTCAGTATAGGCAGGGTGATCAGGGTTCCCAGCAGGGGGATTCTAAGAGATTCCGATCAGGGGGTTTCAGGCATGGACAGGGATGTTTTAGGCAGGGCCAGCAGGGTCAAAACGGCCAACAGCAGTTTCAGTCGGGCCAGCAGGGCCAGGGGAGGAACGGTAATGGCCACCAGGGCCGAGGTCAGCAGGGGCAGCGAGGGGGAAACTTCCAGGGGAAGTTTTTCATTTGTTGTAAAATTGGCCACAAACGTCAGGACTGTTCTGATAAGGGCAGGGCCCCACAACAGCAGCAGCAGGGTGCTCGACACAAGCCACAGAGGCCTATATTTCCCGCCGCCCTCCCAGCACCACAGCAGATGGCAGCATTACCACCCATTCCAGCAGTCCCAGTTCAGCAGGGACAACTTCAGTATGGGAGAGTGTATCAGCTCCAGCAGGTCGCAGCCCCACAGGATCCACCAGCCATTGAGGGTATGTTCTCTATTCAGGGGACTATGGGGCGCATTTTATTTGACACGGGGGCTACACACTATTTTATTGCTATGAGATTTGCACACACCATTGGGTTATTAGACACCGTAGAGAGCACCACTACTTGTGTAGACTCACCGTTGAGTAGGGGTTCCATGATTTCGCTTATGTGTAGAGGTGTGGGTATAAAGATCGGAAGGTTTACTTTACCCGCTGATATGTTAGTGTTAGAGATGACCGAGTATGATGCCATTATTGGTATGGATTGGCTAGTTGCGTACCGAGCCATGATTGAATGTTTTAGTAGGAGTATTATATTTTCCATTCCCGGGCAGGAGATGTTTTTAGTGGCGATGCCTCGCCCTGAGGGAGGATCGTCCACTCATTTGTACTTCATAGAGGAGGAGACCTCTAAGGAAGTGGTGATACCACTTGATTCGATTCCGGTTGTTCGAGAGTTTGCCGATGTATTTCAGGATATACCTGGATTACCTCCGAGTATAGAGATAGATTTTGTGATTGATTTGAGGTCGGGCACTCGGCCTATTGCCCGCGCACCTTACCGTATGGCTCCAGCTGAGATGAGAGAGTTACGGGATCAGATTGAGCAGTTGTTGGGTCAGGGGTTTATCTGGAGGAGTACCTCATCGTGGGGTGCCCCTATATTGTTCGTTAAGAAGAGGGCTGGATCGTTGAGGTTGTGTGTGGATTACCGGGAGTTGAATAAGGTCACGATACGGAATAAGTATCCATTGCCCCGAATCAATGACTTATTCGACCAGTTGAGAGGATCTTCTTTCTTCTCGAAGATTGATTTGCGATCGGGATACCATCAGTTGCGTATCAGGGAAGAGGACGTCTCGAAGACTACTTTCTTAACGAGATATGGTTCCTACGAGTTTCGAGTTATGGCTTTTGTCTTGACCAACGCTCCAGCCGTGTTTATGGACTTGATGAATAGGGTGTTCAGAGAGTTCCTAGATCAGTTTGTCATTGTCTTCATTGATCATATTCTGGTTTACTCCCAGACAGAAGAGGAACACGCTGAGAATTTGAGGCAGGTTTTGCAGACGCTACGTCAGAACGAACTGTATGCAAAGTATGAGAAGTGTGGGTTTTGGCTGAAGGAGGTTCAGTTTTTGGGGCATATTATTTCCGACCGGGGGATATCGGTTGATCCGGGGAAGGTATCCGCGGTGAGGGAGTGGGGACAGCCCATGACACCGACTGAGATCCGTAGTTTCTTGGGCTTAGCAGGATACTACAGGAGGTTTATTCGGGGTTTCTCCAAGATAGCGGGTCCTTTGACACATATGACTCGTAAGGGTGTGCCATTCATCTGGAGTGATGCCTGTCAGTTGGCATTCGTTGAGTTGAAGGATAAGTTGACCACAGCACCTGTGTTAGCATTGCCGAGACCGGGAGTAGAGTATCTAGTTTACATCGATGCGTCCTTACAAGGACTTGGAGGTGTATTGCAGCAGGAGAGTCAGGCCATAGCTTATGCTTCCCGTAAGCTTAAGCCTCACGAGAAAAATTACCCCACTCATGATTTGGAGTTAGCGGCAGCGGTATTTGCCCTTCGGATTTGGAGACATTATCTTTTGGGAGAGAAGTTTCGATTGTTCACAGACCACAAGTCCCTACAGTACCTGTTCATGCAGAAGGAGTTGAATATGCGGCAGTGGAGGTGGCTTGAGTTTGTGAAGGATTATCAGTTCGATATCCAATATCACCTGGGAAAGGCTAACGTGGTAGCAGACGCATTGAGCCGTAGGCCAGTGGATGAGGTGGCAGGGGTGTGGAAGGCAAAGTGGAAGGAGTTGGGACACCAGGATGCAGTGTCCCGATCATTCATGTCGGTGATGACTGTTACACCGCAGATTGTCACGAGAGTAGTAAAGGCACAAGCAGATGACTCGTTCTGTCAGGAGAAGATAGTTCGATTACTAGCAGAGGGAGCCGAGTCCTATACCGTTAGTTCAGACGGAGGATTACGCTTCAATGGGAGACTGGTAGTTCCGGAAGGGGAGGAGTTGCGACACGAGGTGATGGCAGAGTCGCACGGATCACGGTTCGCGGTACATCCCGGTGGGGACAAAATGTACCAGGACATGAGACGTCAGTATTTGTGGAGCGGGATGAAGAGAGATATTGTCGTGTTTGTTTCTAAATGCGCCACTTGTCAGCTGGTAAAAGTGGATCATCAGAGATCGGAAGGACTTCTACAGCCATTAGAGGTCCCGATGTGGATGTGGGAGAGCATCTCCATGGACTTTATCACGGGGTTGCCTACGTCACAGAGAGGTCACGACTCCATTTGGGTAATTATGGACAGGTTGACCAAAGTCGCTCATTTTCTACCCGTAAGGACCGACTACACTACGGGACAGTATGCCCAACTCTTTATTGCAGAGATAGTGAGACTTCACGGTGTGCCCCTAAATATCGTGTCTGACCGAGACGAGATATTTGTTTCACGGTTTTGGGAGAGTTTTCAGGAGGCGATGGGCACAGAATTGCGGTTGAGTACGGCTTATCATCCGCAGACCGATGGGCAAACCGAGCGTACAAATTATGAAAACGAACGCAAGTAATTTCCTTTGTATGTAAAACTCAAGATGATGAGGAAGCGTAAAGGTGATGGTTCAACTTTAATACCAACAAATTTTAATTTCTTAAAACAAATTAAAATAGCACCAAGTCCTAGAATTTGCCTAAGTCATAATTATCAATTATCCAAAGTTAGGCGAAACCAATTTTAGCAAATGACTTGAATAAACCAAATTTACCCAATATTTAATTTAGTCCCAAATTAAATGAGTGTGATGATTTAAACCGAATTTTATCTTGAATTATCCTAAACATGCGATCTACGTTATGAAGTAAGATAAAATAAACAATATCACACTACGCCGCGATGTACGAGGAAAAACCCAAGACGGGAAACAACCTCGGACGGCCCTAGCCACAAGTCCACTAGATATGGAATTACAATTACAAGACAGATAGACTTACAATGACTGACTTGATCCCTCTCAAGCCTCGACGCTTCTTCTTGAAGACACCTCTTCCTAGCGGACAACCTCGGAACACCACCGCGATCTCGGAATCCACCGATGGGGCTTTCTATGGTCACCGTCACCCGAGCAAGGAGCCTTTCTCCAAGTGGGTAGAATCGCAACAAAAAGTCTTCTTCTTTGATGGATGTAGAAGCAAACCAAAACTTCTCTTCTTGAATTCAGTAGAGATAAACCGGTGCCAAAACTCCAAGCAATTTAATATGTAAATAAGAACTTGGACTAAACACAATTGGGTGTAAACTAGAGTGTGAAGGATTTTCTCTTTGAAAAAATAACACTCAAAACATGAACATTTTCCTAAACCATTTTTGCTCTCAAACACTCTCTAAGAGATGGAAATATTTTGGAAATGTTGGTTTGGAAAATGTGATTCCCGCACAAGATAAAGTCTGAAAAAGTTGGTTAAAAACCAAGTGGGGAAGTGGGTGAAAAACTGCCAAAAACTGCCAAAAAACTGTTCCCGCCTAACAGTTCGTTCGAACGACATTTCGTTCGAACGAACTCTCGTTCGAACGAGACTTCTAATGACACACCAGTATGGACTTCGTTAGAATCTCGTTGGAAACCTCGTTAGAACGAACAAGTTCGTTCGAACGATATTTCGAACGACGGACCAGTTTAGACTCGTTGGCAAACTCGTTCAAACGAAACCTGGTTTGAACGAAAAACTCGTTCGAACGACATTTCGAACGACTTCCAGAATTTTTACAAAATTCGATTTTTGGCCAAGAAACTTTATATACTTTATTTTTCAAGTTCTAATTAAATTTTTCTGAAAGTAAAACACAGTTTTAATTAAACCTAACACCCAATAAACTTTGTTCCAGGCTCCTATATAAATATAATTGCATTCATACCTTGGGAGCATGGAACTATAGTTGTTGACGTAGAAACGAGGCACACAAATCGGCATATTTGATGAAGCTTTATATTCTTTGCCGCTACTCTTTAACAAACACTTCATAGGCTTGAGAATATTTCAATTAAATACAATCCTATGAATAAATATTTTTGTCCGGAATTGAGTCAAAACTATATATGGACTCAATTGGAAATTTGTGTCCTTACAAATCTCCCCCTTTGGCTATTTCGGGACAAAAACCAAACAAAAATCCTAAAGGGTCGTCAAGCTCACTAGACTCAAAACATAACCCACCCAAACTTGACTCAACCCAAGGATCAAACGCTTTGCCGTTTAAACAATGCCGCTTTAGAATAATTCCTGCACACTTAAGTAAACTCATCAAATGCATAGGGAATATCAAAGTATTAAATGCAATTTTAATTAATTACTCCCCCTAAATTAATTCTCCCATTTAACAAACACATGACCTACTTAGAAAGACGTCTCCCCCTAAGATAAATCTCCCCCAGACGAAGATACGATAATAATAGGATTAGATACCATTTCTCCCCCTATCATCATTCTCCCCCTTTTTATTCAGGAATAGGCAAAGGATAAAGAACCAATAAACATAAAAGCATGTTGAAGCTTAAAGTGATAAGACATGAAAGAATATGGGCAATAAAAGCAAGGCAAAGACCAACACATATCATATATATATAAACTAGAAATATATTAATGAAGCACTTGCATATACATATAGATATGAACACACATATAACACAAACTACAATAAGTTTGCACACTCGTATGTCAAAAATGTGTCATATGGAAACGGAAGTGTAGGGGTGTGAACTAGCAACAATTAAATTTAGACCCAAACACTTAAGAAACGTTCACGGAGTTCTCATTTGATTGCAAACTTCATCACATTTAAATATAACCTCATGTGACAATATAGATTGAACTCAATGAAGAAACATACACAATGCATACAAGCCTAGCATGATGATGATTCTACAAACCAAATAGAGTCATGACATTAAAGACAACTAGGATAAACGGACATTGTGCAAACTGTTGATATACCATCCAATTCTCCCTCAATAAGCATATATATTCTTTTGCTTTTGAATGAATATATCAATCAATCATAGGCCTTGGCAATTGTTTTCTTTTTAATGCCAAATATTCTGTTTTTAGGCCTTTGGATCACGTATTTCTTTTAGATCCAATAAACGGTGGCTTACTATCGCAAAGGATTTAATTCATCCTTTCGAAGCCCTTCCCCGTGCACATTTATTTATATCATGTTTTCATTTTTCACACAAATCTCACATGCAACGGATTTTGACATGCACTAGTCCTCCTAGGTCATAGATATGTAGATGACTAGATTGGTAGGAGAACACCTCAAAAAGCTCAAATATAACATGTGACATTAAGATTTCAAAAGAGCTCGTGCATGTGTGAAAAGAGGCATATAGAAATAGAATCCATTTAAACAACACAAAATCCAACAACTCCATATAAAACATGATAAAGAACATTTTAAGGATTGAAAATCTAAACCAAAAGTTCTAGCCACGTGGGAGCGTAAAATATGGGATCCAAACACAAATATATGCCACATAAAGTGTGTCAAACAAAAATACACAAAAAAAATCTTTTTGAGTTTTTAACATTTTTAATCAAAACTAAATATTTACGCAAAAGGATAAACAAAAATCATTTGTATTTTTCATTAATCTCAAAAGAAACGGATAAAACACAAGTGATAAACAAAAATCTTTTTATATTTTTCAATTAATTCAAACACAAAATATAATACAAAAAGATAAACAAGTCATAATTTCTAGCATGTGATATGAAATAAGGCAATGACTAGAAAATGACTAAATAAGCATACATTTAGCATGTGAATATAGCATAAAGTACAAACGCTAAAGTATGCAAACACTAACACATTCATCCTTTAGATTTAGTAAGAGAGGAAGCATGTGAAAGTGAGAATCATAAATCCTATTTTGCAAGGCAACCAAGTCGGATTTCCTAACCCAAATTAATGAAGAATGATTATCTTGGGGTATAGGAATATTAAAAACATTTGATGCATTGCGTTGGGATTTTCTAGGAATTCGTTTAAGATCAAAACAAAATTTCCTAAGATGACCTTTTCGACCACAATGTGTACAAGTGAGAATATGTCGAAAAGATTTACTTAAGGAGTGATCTTTAAATGTATTCCTAGTAGATTCTCCTAAAACATTGGTTTGGGCATTATGAGTAATTTCATTACAAGTATTGAAGCCTAAATCACAAGTGTCATTTTTAATTTGGACCGTTCCTAAAATTTTATCTAGTTTTTCCGAACGACACTCCAAATCAAATTTGACATTACTAGAGTCTTTTAATTTATTTTGCAATTCAAAAATGTTATACTCTAATAAAACATTTCGCTCTTCAAAAGCAAGAAGCTCCTTTTTCAAGGATTCCATTAAACCCCTAAGGCTATCTCTCTCGCCTTCTACATATTCAAGATTCTCTTGAAGAGTCCTCTCATGTGTCCTAAGGTCTTCTATTAAAGCATTTTCATCAACGACCTTGACACTCTCTCTTAAACTAGCTTCTAACTTAAAATTAGCTCTTTTCAATTTAATTGATTCTTTATAAAGCTCTTGAAAAGGCATTTTGAAGTCCACTCACATTAACCTCTTCTTCATTTTCACTCTCTCTTTCTTCTTCACTCTCACTATCATCAAAAATAAGAGAATCATGTACAATGACCTTGGAAGTGGCATGTGCTATCATTTCATCAATCGATGAGTTGTCACTATCAGTCACATGACTTGCCATAAAAGCCACAAAATTTTTCTTAGTGGGGGAATCGGGCTTCTCTTACTTATCACTATCACTAAGGGTTGCATTATATGAAATGGGTCGCTTACCCTCTTTCCTTAGTTTAGTGGGGCACTCATAAGCCCTATGGCCATAACCTTCACAACCAAAACACTTATTAGACTCGTCCCTATCTAAATTGTCATTGTTAGGTTTAGGGATCTTCTCGGCTTTAGAAATCTTCTCGCTCTTATCATGTTTAGAAGTATCAAATTTCTTAAAATCATTTTTAAATTTATCTTTGTTAAATTTAAGAAATTTTCTAAATTTACGAGCAAATAAAGCCATGTCTTCCGAGTCACTATCACTATCGCTCTCTACTACTTGTTTGACCTCTTTTCGGGCTTTTAAAGCAACGCCCTTTTCAATTTTCTTTTCAATTTTAGAGGGAAACATATCTAGTTCATAGGTTTGTAAATCACCTACAAGCTCTTCTAATTTCGTAGAGGCTAAAGTGGGTAAAGAATTTAAAACGGTCACTTTTGGAATAAATCTATCGGGTAGGGACCTTAAAATTTTCTTTACAACATGGCCGTCAGGTATTTTCTCTCCCAAGTTAAAAGATGAATTAACAATATCAGAAAGTCTAGCATAAAATTCATGAAAAGTTTCTTTTTCATTCATTTTGATAGTTTCAAATTGAGTGGTGAGGTTTTGGAGTTTTGAAGCTTTAACGACACTAGTTCCTTCATGAGTTAATTATAAAATATCCCAAGCTTCTTTAGCGGTTTCACACGTCATAATACGGCGGAATTCATCCGGTGTGACAGCGCTAAACAAAGCATTTAAACCACGGGAATTGAAATTAGCAAGTTTAAACTCATTTTCAGTCCATCTATCGGCGGGTTTGATAACACGTTCATTTTCAACTAAATAAGTTGGTGGGGACCACCCGTTGACAACAGACATCCAAACTCTCTCGTCGATAGATTTTAGTGCCGATCTCATTCGCGCTTTCCAATACGCGTAGTTTGAACCATCGAAAATAGGAAATTTTGAAAATGGGGAAAAATCCATTTTAGCCAAATTTTTTTTAAAAAGATCGTTAACAAAATAATTTATCGCTTTGGCTCTGATACCAATTTGAAAACAAACGTAAGTAATTTCCTTTGTATGTAAAACTCGAGATGATGCGGAAGCGTAAAGGTGATGGTTCAACTTTAATACCAACAAATTTTAATTTCGTAAAACAAATTAAAATAGCACCAAGTCCTAGAATTTGCCTAAATCATAATTATCAATTATCCAAAGTCATAACTAACTTTCAAACCTCTCTCTCTGTAGCTAGGCGACCTAGGGTTGCATGGCTGCTCATGATTCCTCCAACGTGGAGGCAGTCATCCTTCCTCCCCCTCCTAATCTCTCCCAAAACCTTTTCAATCCTTCTAAATCTTTTGCATCTGTAGTAGGTAATCATACGCAATCCTCAATTTCTTTGAAGGAAGTTAGCAATTTCAAAGGAGAACCGACTATATTTTTCACTGATGAAGACATAAAGAAGTTAGCAGCTCCTTTTAAGTACTCCCTTGTTGGGAAATTCTCCCATGGCAGGCCTGCGATCAATGATATACGTAAAGTTTTTTCATCTCTGGGATTGAAAGCTGCTGTTAATATAGGGTTGATAGATCAAAAGCATATCCTCATACGTTTATTTCATGAAGAAGATTTCCATAGAGTTTGGCTTAGGGAAACATGGTTCATTCATAGATACCCTATGCGTGTTTTCAAATGGTCTCCTGATTTCCATCCTGATGTGGAATCTACTATTGCCCCTATATGGATTAACTTGCCTATTCTTCCCATTCATCTATATAATAAAGAGAGTATATTTTCTATTGCTAATGTCGTAGGTACACCTTTAAAACTAGATCTTGCCACTGCATCTCTCTCCAGACCTAGTTTAGCAAGGATTTGTGTAGAAATTGATCTATGCAAAGAGCATCCATCTAGGGTTTGGATTGGAAACTCTGATAAAGGCACGGGGTATTGGCAGTATATTGAATATGAGGGTATACCTGAGTACTGTCAATTTTGTTTTAAGAAAGGCCATAAAAAAGAAGAATGCTTATTCATAGAAAAGGATGGGGTAAAAAAAAATGAAGCCAATGTAATTTTGAAGAAAAAGCAACCAGAAGCAGTCTCTAAAGTGAAGGAAGCCACAAAAGAATGGGTCATCAGGAATTTCAAGAAACCATCTGAGGCAGTAGACGAGATACCACCAGTTCCAAAGGATATTCCAAAAAATCAAGATAAGGAGGCAGAGGCTGATATGAGTATGAATATAGACCTTAATCAAGATCAAGTATTAGCAGTAGTGCAGAAGGAAATGAGGACAAGGGATGAAAACAGTAAAATATATGCAGATCAGACTATTACTGTAGAGAAGCCTATTCATTGTGAGGAATCTGAGATTAGAGAAGAAGGGGAATTGGATGGAGATATTAACCAAGTAGATTATAAATCTAATGAAGGGAATGATGAAGAAGGATTCATTGAAGTGAGGAGGAAAAGTAAACAATTCAAGAAGTATCAGAATAAAATATATGAAGGAATGCCAGATAAGGATTCAAACAGCAGATCAGTCTCTATGTCACCTACTAGAATTCTTCAAAGAGGAGGTAACCATACTATGAATCTAAGATCCAACTCAAAAGCTAATTTTGATGCAATGTCTCAATGATAAGTTTTTTAGTTTGGAATATTAGAGGAATTGTCAAGAAAAGTGCAATGAGGAGAATGAAAAGACTGATTAAGATTCATAAAATATCAGTGCTGGCTATCTTAGAACCAAAGCAAGGGGCAGATGTTATATCAAGCTATATGGTTAGACTGGGATTCCAACTATCCCAAACTAATACTAATAGCAAGATATGGTTATTTGCTAAAGATGATCTCCAATTTTCAGTGGTTGCTAGTATGGATCAAGCTCTAACAGTATCTTGTGTATGTCAGCAGGGGGCAAAGCCAATTTATTGTAGTGCAGTATATGCTAAATGTTCAAAAATTGATAGAAGGGAATTGTGGAAACATCTCACTGATTTAAACATCAATGAGCCTTGGATGGTGTGTGGGGATTTTAACACAGTGGCTTATTCTTGGGAGAAAGCAGGGGGCAATCAAATTGATGCAGCATCTTCTTTGGAATTTTTAGAATTCTTTGCTTCAAATCATTTAGAAGATATGGGGTACTCTGGATCTGCCTATACATGGTTCAACAAAAGGGATGGGGATGCTAGAATATGGAGTAGGCTGGATAGAGTGGTAGCTAATGTAGACCTTTTGGAATTGGGATTTAAGATTAAAGTATCCCATCTGAACAGATCTGCATCAGACCATGCACCTCTTTTAATTGAGATGAAATCTTCAACAGATTATATTAGAAAGCCCTTTAAATTTCTAAACTTTTGGACAAAGAAGAATTCTTTTATGGAGGTTATTCAAAGGAATTGGGATTCTAATTTATCTTCTAATCCAATTTATGCAGTGGCCCTTAATCTCAAAAATCTTAAAACTCATCTGTCAAGATGGAGTAAAGATACCTATGGGGATATATTTCAATCAGTTAAAGATGCAGAAGATAAAGTTCTTGCAGCTGAGATAGCCTATGCAATTGATCCTAGTGAGGAGAATAGAGAGACTTGGGCTAGAGAAGAAGCTGAGTATACCAAGAAAAGTGCTTTGGAAGAGGCTTTCTGGAGACAAAAGTCTAGGGATAAATGGCTTGAAGAGGGGGACAAAAATACTAGATTCTTCCACAACTCAGTTAAGGTTAGTAGAAAAAGGATGATTCTTCACAAAATTAAAAATGAATCTGGAAATTGGATTGAAGAAGAGGAAGCTATTTGTAATGAAGCAATTAATTTCTTTAAGGCTGCTTTTGGAGATAAAGAGGAATATGTGAATGCTGATAGTTTTCTTAATTGCATCCCCAACCTCATCTCAGAGGATCAAAACATCCTATTAGCTGAGTATCCAGATGAAGATGAAATCAGGTCAGCTGTTTTTGATCTTAATGAAGA
This sequence comes from Sambucus nigra, assembly GCA_949130495.1. Lineage (NCBI taxonomy): Eukaryota > Viridiplantae > Streptophyta > Magnoliopsida > Dipsacales > Adoxaceae > Sambucus > Sambucus nigra. The sequence continues at coordinate 652,129,060 of OX422208.1, forward strand.
CAGTGCAGCAGGTATGGATGGCTTTTCAGGTCATTTTTTTAAGCATTGTTGGCATATCATAGGCAAGGATATTATCAAAGCTGTTCAAGGTTTCTTTTCAGGTATGGAGATCCCTAAAATTATTTCTTCCACTCTAATAGCTATTATACCAAAGGTTCAAAATCCCCAAACTTTTCAAGATATGAGACCTATCAGTCTGTGTAATTTTTTCAACAAAATTTTCACTAAAGTGATGGCCTGCAGATTGAGTAAAATACTTCCTGACATTATTTCTCCTAATCAGAGTGGTTTTATAAAAGGGAGAGATATTACAGAAAATATTCTTTTGGCTCAAGAAATGTTCCACATGATCAATTTTAAAAACTATGGAGGCAATGTAGCTATGAAGTTGGATATGGCTAAAGCATATGATAGAGTGTCTTGGTTGTTTCTTATCAAGGTGATGAGGAAATTTGGCTTCTCTGAGAGATGGATTGACATGGTTTGGAGAGTTATATCTAATAATTGGTTCTCAATTCTCATAAATGGTAACCAGAAAGGCTTCTTTAAGTCTGAAAGAGGACTTAAACAGGATGATCCTCTATCTCCTGGTCTATTTATCATAATGGCAGAGGCTCTATCTTTCAACTTAAATGGCCTTAATGATCAATCTTCTTTTAAACCATTCAAGCTCCCTATTGGAGGTCCTCAAATAAATCATCTATCCTTTGCTGATGATATCATTATATTCTCTTCAGGTGATATGAAATCCATTAAGAAAGTTTTATTAGTGATTGAAAAATATGAGAAGGTCTCAGGTCAAAAGGTGAATAAGAATAAGAGCTCCCTTATTGTGTCCAATAAAATTAATCCAGCTAATAAGAAGAAGATTGTAGACATTGCTGGTTTTACTTTGAAATATGTTCCCATTACTTATTTGGGCTGCCCAATCTACTCAGGTAGGAAAAGAAACATATTTTTTGAGACTATTCTTTCAAAGATCAGGTACAAGATTTCTAGCTGGAAGGCTAAATTGTTATCTGCTGGAGCCAAGCTTGTTCTGATTAAGCATGTGCTAGCCTCTTTTACTGTGTATACTCTTTCAGCTTTGATGCCAACTAGAAAAATCATAAGGTCTATTGAAAGTATGTTTGCCAATTTCTTTTGGAGCTCAAATATGGGGGAAAGGAGGCATCATTGGTGTAAATGGAGTGATATCTCCAAACCTGTTCATGAAGGAGGGGTGGGGATTAGAAGTCTATGGGATATAAGCCAAAGCTTCTCCATCAAATTATGGTGGAAATTTAGAAGTAAAAAGTCCCTTTGGAAAGATTTTATGTTAGCTAAGTATTGTAGAAAAGTTCATCCTTGTGCAGCAAATTATCCAAAGTTAGGCGAAACCAATTTTAGCAAATGACTTGAATAAACCAAATTTACCCAATATTTAATTTAGTCCCAAATTAAATGAGTGTGATGATTTAAACCGAATTTTATCTTGAATTATCCTAAACATGCGATCTACGTTATGAAGCAAGATAAAATAAACAATATCACACTACGCCGCGATGTACGAGGAAAAACCCAAGATGGGAAACAACTTCGGACGGCCCTAGCCACAAGTCCACTAGATATGGAATTACAATTACAAGACAGATAGACTTACAACGACTGACTCGATCCCTCTCAAGCCTCGACGCTTCTTCTTGTAGACACCTCTTCCCAGCGGACAACCTCGGAACACCACTGCGGTCTCGGAATCACCCGATGGGGCTTTCTATGGTCACCGTCACCCGAGCAAGGAGCCTTTCTCTAAGTGGGTAGAATCGCAACAAAAAGTCTTCTTCTTTGATGGATGTAGAAGCAAACCAAAACTTCTCTTCTTGAATTCGGTAGAGATAAACCGGTGCCAAAACTCCAAGCAATTTAATATGTAAATAAGAACTTGGACTAAACACAATTGGGTGTAAACTAGAGTGTGAAGGATTTTCTCTTTGAAAAAATAACACTCACAACATGAACATTTTCCTAAACCATTTTTGCTCTCAAACACTCTCTAAGAGATGGAAATATTTTGGAAATGTTGGTTTGGAAAATGTGATTCCCGCACAAGATAAAGTCTGAAAAAGTTGGTTAAAAACCAAGTGGGGAAGTGGGTGAAAAACTGCCAAAAACTGCCAAAAAACTATTCCCGCCTAACAGTTCGTTCGAACAACATTTCGTTCGAACGAACTCTCATTCGAACGAGACTTCTAATGACACACCAGTATGGACTTCGTTAGAATCTCGTTGGAAACCTCGTTAGAACGAACAAGTTCGTTTGAACGACATTTCGAACGACGGACCAGTTTAGACTCGTTGGCAAACTCGTTCGAACGAAACCTGGTTCGAACGAAAAACTCGTTCGAACGACATTTCGAACGTCTTCCAGAATTTTTACAAAATTCGATTTTTGGCCCAGAAACTTTATATACTTTATTTTTCAAGTTCTAATTAAATTTTTCTGAAAGTAAAACACGGTTTTAATTAAACCTAACACCTAATAAACTTTGTTCCAAGCTCCTATATAAATATAATTGCATTCATACCTTGGGAGCATGGAACAATAGTTGTTGACGTAGAAACGAGGCACACAAACCGGAATATTTGATGAAGCTTTATACTCTTTGCCGCTACGTCTTCAACAAACACTTCATAAGCTTGAGAATATTTCAATTAAATACAATCCTATGAATAAATGTTTTTGTCCGGAATTGAGCCAAAACTATATATGGACTCAATTGGAAATTTGTGTCCTTACAAATCAGATGTTGGAAGACATGTTGCGGATGTGCATCATTGACTTCGGGGGTGGATGGGAACAGTATCTTCCACTGGTGGAGTTTGCTTACAACAACTCCTATCAATTCACCATTGGTATGGCTCCATTTGAGGCGTTGTACGGTAGACCTTGTCGTTCCCCAGCATGTTGGTTGGAGGTGGGGGACAACAAACTACTTGGGCCGGAAGTGATTCAGGATACTTCGGCAAGGATAGAATTGATACGGAGTCGCATTCGAGTAGCTCAGGATCGGCAGAAGAGTTATGTTGATGAGAAGAGGTTCTTCAGGGAGTTCCAAGTGGGGGACCAGGTTTTACTCAGAGTATCTCCTATGAAGGGGATTATGCGATTTGGGAAGAAGGGGAAGTTGGCACCGAGATATGTGGGACCATTTCCTATCATCGAGCGGATTGGGTCTGTTGCCTATAGACTTGGGTTACCGGAGCATTTGCACATGATGCATGATGTGTTTCATATTTCCTCGCTAAGGAAATATCTTAGAGATGATTTGTCTCATTCTCACATTGCTTTGGAGGACATCGATCTCCATCCCGATAGCTCCTACGAGGAGGGGCCGATTGCTATTTTGGACCGAAGTGAGCGGAAATTGCGAATAAAGATAGTTCCGTTAGTGCTTGTTCAGCGGCGACATCATAATGTCGAGGAGTCCACATGGGAGCGCGAGGATGAGATGCGCGAACATTATCCAGAGTTATTTTTACCAGGTACTTTTTAGTTCCAAATTTCGGGACGAAATTATGTTATTAGGGGAGAAGTATGTAATACCCCGCATTTTAATCGATATTTATTTATGGGATTAATTAAATTAAATGTGAATTAATTGAGAATTAATCCGGATAAAATACTAACGAGATGTGAGTTGGTATTTGATTATAATGTGTATATATGGCAATATATGAATATTGGAAATATTGAATTTGTCGTGAGATAGAAATACGACAATTTGGGAAATTTTGTTGGGATGCGCGTAACAGTCGCGTCAAGAAAATATTTAATTTAAGTAAAAAAGTGAATTTTATTTTACTAACCGTATGGTCATTTTGAGTGTGCCAACGTGTCCGGAAGTGTCGAAATAGACAGAAAACACTAGCCGGGGGTTAAGTTTGGGTTCCGGGGCATTTTTAGGCCATACCGGCAACCCAAAAGGGTAGTTTGGTAATTTCGAAATTTTGGGAATTAAAACCCACGAAAATTAGAGTTAAAAATCTGACTTAGTCTTAACCCACTAAACCATTTCCAACCCCAATCTAGGTAGTGGGCTACGGGAGAAGTTTAGAAACCTTAAACTTGCCAAAAACCAACCCCCACCTCCATTGTCATTTTGAGAAGAACTTGTAGAGAGAGAGAGAGAGAGGAATTCAACCATCTTCAACCAACAACAAATCTGAAGAACATAAGGCAAGTGGTTTAGTTTCAATTATTGCAATGAATGTGTTCTTCCATGTTTAGGGAATTATCGAATTTATCTTGGAAGATTGATATAGACCCATGAATTTGAAGACTAAAACTATGAACTATGTTAGGAATTGCATGTAGAAACATTCTGGACGAAATTATGAATTCAAATAAAACCCTTGATGATCTAAAAACAGATTTAAGAAGAGGTTTATTAATGTTCTTGAAAGAAATAGAAAACTAGGGTTCTTGATGAAGTTTTGATCCAAATAAATCCCTTGGTTGAGGAATTATTAGTTTTTGAACGTTAAAAATGTTATAGGATGGTTGTATGATGATATTATAACGTTAAATTAGAGTTTCATGCATTATAATGGAGTTTTGGGACGAGTTGAGGACTGCAAAATGAAGCAGTCCGTAGCTTACCTGGTGCGATCGATCGATCGACATTCATCAGTCGATCGATCGACCACCTTCGATCGATCGAAGTTCAAGGTCGATCGATCGACCTTCCCAGAATGTGTAAAATTTCCCTAGTTAAATGTTAATGAGGTTAACCCTTAGAAAATATTATTGGAGACTTTATGAATATCCTTAGACTTAAGGAAGACCAGTAGGTATGGTTATAAAGTTTGGACCTTAATTAGAATTCAATTTGAGGAATTAATCTAAAAGCTAATAAAACTCGATGAGTGAGATAATATTAGGGTTAAAAGAGTAAATTTGAATAAATTGATGAAGTAAGGTTTGGGGCAGAAGTAAGGACCTTAAGAATAATTATGTTATATGTGGGAATAATAGAGAACTTAATAACCCCTTTGAGATAGGTTTTAAGTACAAGAATCTATGACGTGAGATGTGTCGACAATCTACATTATATATTATCGGAAGACTTAAAATGTATAAAATTGGAATAAGGATATAAGGATGTAGAAAATACCTTTATTAATATTGAGATATCTAAGATGTGTGCATGCTTAGTATATGATCTTTATATGTATGACATACCTACCATACTTGCTATCACGGGAGGTTTACGTTCGCTTAGGGCCATCTAATCCTTGTGTGCCCGAATTTAGAGTGGTACCTAGAGGACATAGTTCAGGGGAATGACTTAATTGTGAGTTATTAAGTCAGCTGACTATGGAGCGTAGGTATGTACGTGACCCATGGGTATGTTGAATTATGTTCGCCTCCATTTTTGTGTGTTGTGCTTATTCAACAATTCCTTAGAGATTCGGAATTTGTAATCCTTATGTACGTGATGTACCGGGATGGATAGCAGAGTATGTGTGCACCGCAGCTTAGCCTCGGGGTGCTTGTATTGTATATTTATGATGTGAATAATATACGGTTAAATGAAAAGGAATTGTTATGTTTAATTATGAGAATAATTTATAGTAACTCCTTGAGAAGATAAAAAGGGGATAACCTCCAGTAAACGGAAATGTTAATAATTGAGAATCCGAGTTTAAGTAAAGATATTTATTTAAGTGATAACTTTGGGAATTTATATTGTGAATCGAGTAGTTGGGTTAGAACTTATGATGGTTTAGTTAGATACAAATAACACATGAATGGGTACAGGAACGTTAGGAGTGCACAGTTAGACGATAGGTGAGTATTTCATGCGAGAGCACGTCCTAACATGTATCTTGCATTCATTGTTTTAAATGTTATTAAAACACTTGCTGTTTTTAAAATACTCTCCACATTCGGGCTCTGACCCGTTTGCTTTCAAATCTATCTTTTTGTAAAAACCATTTTAGGTGCCCAGCCACAAGGACACCATGCATAGAAATTCTATACAGGTGACGAGTTCTAGCTGTTGTGGAAGTTACAGGGCCTTGATAGTAGACGCCTCCTTTTCTTGTCTTGATTCCATATTCAGATTCATCATTTGTAGGGCATGTCGCCCATTTCTTTTAGAAATACTTTATATTTCAGTTATTCAGACTTTTGGTTTGAAATTAATTCAGGATGCAGACTTGTTTTATTTTTCCATATTGGGATTATTGTGAGGAGTATTTCCTCTAGACTCTTTATTACTTGTTGATTTCACTATTGGGACTTTATTGTGAATGGTTATGTTATTCTTTCATAATTCTTTTATTGCATGTTAATTAGATTTAAATTTAAAATTTGACAACTTATTTTTTAAATACTAGGTGGTTAGAAATTATTAAAATGTTTTCGACAGTGATGCTATAAACTGAACCAACTTGGCATTTTGTATTAATTTAATAAAGGAGTAGCTATCCGGTATTTAATTAGTCGGGGTGTCAGAACTTCGTGGACTTTGATGCCCCTTAGGCTACATTGGCATCCCGGACCAATCCTGGGATTCGAGTCCTATCTTTTCTATTTTATGCTTTTATAATACCATGTATTTATTTTGTGAGTCATGAACTGCTATATATTTGTGTATCGTTCGACATACACAATCAGTTTTCTATAGCGACTTGTGATTCGACAAACACTCATATGATACTTATTTGTACATCATTTTTGGGTACACTCCTTAGGATGATTCCGCTCCGTCTTTCCCATTATATAAGTCAGATGGTTTATTTATCTTGTTATTCGCATTACATATATGTACACACACATTACACCTTGTAGAAAGGGAGAATATTAACATAGCCCATGAGAGATCGACAGGGCGAAATGGGTGCCTAACACCTTCCCATTCCGTAACTTAGTCCCCGAACCCGTGATTCATTTGGTCTTATATGCATCAGTATAACCTTAATGACGTATCTTTTGCCTATTTTGAGAAAAATAGTTTGGAGACTCCATTCCTTCGTGTTATTCCCTTTTAACGATAATATATTTATATTTGAGGCAGCCTATGAAGATACCAGCGGGAGTGGAAGAAAGAGGACTCCCATATCCTCGAATCACCCGCACGCGCATGGTGGGAAGAGAGGGAGGCTTCTCCGATTTTCCACTCCACCTCGATTTCAAGGTCGGACTGCATCAGAGGAATCTGACCCAGATAACCACAGTGGCGACTCTGCTAGGGATATTATTAGGGGACTAAACATTATTTTCACATGGGTGTTGTTTCTTTGCTATCCTACTTTTCCATATGTGTGCATATGCCTCCACTTGTATGTTCTCCTTACTCCCATACTTACATCTTGTATATATATCTCATTATTATCATGACGATTATATCTACCATGCTCTTTTCTCACCACATGTATATATCACCTTCTTATCGCAATCTTTATCTTTTACTCACTTTTATATATTCACCATGTTTCACCCTAAGCTTACTTGTATATATCGACCGTGTTCATTTCACACACCTACTCCTATATAGTCTCACTTTTACTTACATGTTTCACACACCACTTGTAGATTATTCATGCTTAGCTTCACTAGCACACACCCTAATTTTTTTTCGTTTGTATATATCTCCATGCTCACTTACACACACCTCACACACCACTTGTAGATTATCAATGCTTAGTCTCACTAGCACACACTTTTACATTTCCTTTACTTATATATATTCAAATTATTTTTTCCCTCATACTATACTCATGCCACTCTCTTCACTTACACATATTTATCACTTACTTATAAATTCACATGCTTCACACTTTGTATCTACCACCATGACTTGTATAATCTCCATGCATTATGTGTATGCTGGCTAGTTTTGCTCCCTATGATTATCTCCCTTTATCCTATGTTACTTGTATACTCTCCCTCGTAGTGGTAGTATTCCTTTTATTTGGTATACATAAGACTCTCCATAAGATACACTCATGCATTTTTGCACACTATATCACCTGAGCATGGCAATATTGACCAAGGGGTTACTTCGTAATAGGTGTCTGTCCTGCGGTGAGAAGTTTACCTAAGCGATCTGATTCCCATCTTCCATTGGCCTAGTACCTTCGATGTATATCCAACGGTTCCCCCGTATCATACCGCTTGACCGAACTCATGATGGGAGGTATTTAATAAGGAACTCGTTCACGTACATCGAGTATATCAAATTCGCTCTCACGTATCGTCCCCACGAGGTATATCATGAGGCAATTGACATACACTTAGGTATATCAAATGGCTTGTCCACATGTAACGATGATTTATTGACCTTATAGGAAAGAGGTATATCATGGAATTCATGCCAAAGGGGGGAACCCTTTGACCAGCCCACCAAATGCATCATTATTATATAGGCGTGTACCCTAGGACAATCATACCTAGTTTATTGGTTACAATGCGAAACTTAGTCAAAATTCTAAATCGCCGTACCGTCCGAATGTTTGTGATATTTTGTCCTTTTTTAAAACAAAACCCTATCCATGAGTCTGGAAATAAGTCACACCGTGTCTTACATCATGTACCCTATCTTTTCCCCAGGCTTGAGTCCTGTCCAACATATTTTCTTTCATTTTAGGAAAACCAAATACAAGTGGAACCTAATAATAATAACCATGCTGAAGATTTACCTTTTTCCTCTTTTTAAAAAATACCGAAAACATATTTTCCGTTTTTTAAAAAAATACCAAAAAATATTCTTCTTGACTTAAATCATCTTTCCTCTCAAGTGTGATCGCATACCCTAATTTTGGTCGGGCTCCCTATTGGCTTCGATCTTTCATCAAACCACCTTGAAGCTCTATTGCTTCCTCTGCTGATTCCATCGAGTTTGGGATCTCCCTCCTCAAGTTATTCATAAAGAACATAGATTAGGTTGTAAATATCAATCAGGTATGATAACCATCCTAGCCCAGTTTAGTACCTAAATCAACAACCTCCACACTGAAGTCTAAGAGATGCAACGACATCAGGTCCAAACTCTTGAGGCCCATGAACCCGTAAAAATCTTCCCTCATGTCATGGGTTCGCATTCCCCTGAGCTAATTTTGCTCCTAAAAGATATCAACATGCCCCGTGTGCCCCACCTGCAAATGGGATGCCACCCGCTCAGCTATTAATTCCGAATCTTACCCAGCTATGGTCTTTCATCAGTGCCCATGGTTCCTACTAACGAATAATTAAACACAGTCAAGGAGGACCTTAAGTTGTTGTCAAAGAAATTTGACCAAGTTAAGATCTCGGGGAACTACATGGACTAAATTCACAAGTCTCCCTATCCCAAAGTCAGATTAGTAGAGAAATTTAAGATATTGGACATTGAGAATGGTTATCATACCTGATTTTGCACCTAGGTAGCTATCATTAAGCCATGACTATCCATAGGGCATCAGAGGAGATAATTCCCCAAATGTCTCATCAAACCTTTAAAGAAAGCACCTCAGATGGTCCCTATCCCTCGAGGAATCCAGAACCCGTAGTTGGGAGGACGGACCAGAGAATTCATGTCACATTATAAATACAAGTGCAAAGAGGAATTATAGGTTATGCTCAAAGATTTAGATCTAATCAAGAAGAATCCGAGGGAGTCATTCAATAGTTTCATTGAGAGGTGGAGAGAGAAAGTTGATACCATGACCAACAGTCCATCAGAAGAACAACACGTGAATACAGTAAAGAATAACTTCCTACCCCATATCCGAGAATCGATGGGAGGTTAATACTACCCTCAATTTAAAGCCCTTTGGGAGTCTGGTGTAGAGATTGAAGAACGGGTTACTAGTCATAAAGTGGAATCCGAACCAAAAAGGTTAACTAGGTAATTTGCGTCGCGAAAGTATGACAAGTCGACCAACACCTCAGTCTCAACAATCAATAACATATCCCAACATGCCACTTCTTGGACACCTGAAGGTCATCCCAACCTTGTTAAAAAGGAGTATACTTAATTCCATGCTCACCTATCAAAAGTGTACCATGCCTTGCTGGCCTAAAATCTCATCAAGCTATTGGTACCCCGAAGGTTACCAAATCCCCTTCCAAATAACTTCAAACATGATGCTCACTGTGATTTTCACCAAATTACAGGTCACACCACTGATGAGTGTTTCTACCTCAAAATGTGATTCAAAGTCTCATAGACTGGGGAATTATCACTTTATCAGTGAATTCTAAACCAACACCACTCATAACCCTCTCCCAGCATATGGAGTTGAAGTGAACACCATCTTCCTAGTCGAAAACCATAATTTGACCCCTCTACCCAAATCATGACTGTCGAAACACCCAGCATACTAATAGTCTCACCAAAACCCCTCAAGGTTTGCCCATAATTTTCCCTACATCCCATGATCTTCGATGATCTACCTCTACCACTCCTCACTCGAGCCTGCATTGAGGCATCGAATTACCGACAATTTCGGACCAACTTCAGAAGTTTAGGCTAAAATTACCCACATAAATGACTATTGACTGCGAGAGGTTCAATGATTTTTTATGGAAGTTCGAAAGTGGGATCGAGAATCAAATTAATGGGTTATGCTCGTATAAGAACTCAACTTAGATGGCATCGTATAGGTCATCTCAGATCTGTTCATTCAGAAAAGGGAGACATATAGTATCTCCAAGTTACTTATAGTCTTGAAGCTCTAAAAGCGTCTAGTTCTTTTATTCTTTCACTTCCCCATTGAGTGGGAAGATTTATATGATGAAGTTGTGTAAGTTGTTGAGTGCTTTTTACTACTCTTGGCAAGATGATATCATCGCCACCAATTGGGGTGATGATTTTGAGAGCTCGAACGATGAATCAAAGGGCCAAAATTTCCCCTTCTATGGGTTCCTTGAACCATTGTATGATCCTATTGATAAGAAGATGAAGCAGGGGTTGGAAATCTTCTTCGCGGATGACATCGACTGGGACGAGGAGTAGAAACATGAGGTGGGACCTCTGATTGATAAAGCCATAAAAATCTCGGGGCAGCGACACCGATGAGTCATCCTACCTACACGCACTAGGGTTGAATCTTTACATGATTCGCTAGGAAGACACTCTGTCTAACCCGTCTAAAATTATCACCACTACTGAAATACCCCTCCTCAACTGGCATGCCATTCCAGTTCAACTTACTCAAGTAAATCTAAGCCCTGCTATCCACTCTCTCTAAGAGATCCCTGAGTTTGTTACTATTTCTCTTGTCTTTAATTTTATTATAAACAAGACCTCCTTTGATGATGTCCTTACTGCTATATTTCTTGAAAACTCATCTAATGAAATAAATCAGGATTTTGAGTATCTTGTTGTTCCTTACATTAATTTCATTGATTATAATCGAACTTTGTTGATGATGACTTAGTAAATGAACAATTCATAGATGATATCAATAAGGTAAAAAATAAACAACATAGTCGCGTTCAAATTAATGATGATGAGATTATTGTTATTAATCTCGGTTCTAATTGACATCTGTGTGAGATTAGGATAGGGTCCACCCTTTATGAGCATGAGTGGGAATAATTAAAAGAGCTTCAAAAAGATTTTATGAACATATTTGCATGGTCCTACAACAACATGCCCGATATTGATCCAGATATAACTCAGCACGAGATTCCCACATTCCTAGGAAGCAAGCCCCTAAAGAAGAAAGTGAGGAATCTCCAAATAAAATGGCCCCTTAAGGTTAAAAAAGAAATAGTGAAATAATTGAACATAGGGTTTATTCAAGTAGTCGAATACCCTACAAGGCTTGCAAACATCATTCCCATGCCTAAATCGAGAGGGAAAATCCACATGTGCATCGACTATTAAGATCTGTATAAGGCATCCCCAATGGGTGATTACCCTCTGCCGAATATCGACATGATCATAGACAACACTACCGGCCATGCTGACAAGTCATTCGTTGACGGTTTTGCCAATTACAATAAGATCAAAATTCCTTCTGGCCACCAGGAAAAGACCGCCTTCATCACCCCATGGGAAACTTTTACAACACAATCATGCTATTTGGGCCCAAGAATGCCTGGTCTACCTACTAAATGTCTACTACAACTATCCTACATAACCTTATCCATAAAGAAGTCGAGGTTAATGTCCACATGATTATTAAGTTTAAGGCCCGGGAAGGTCTCATTCCTAACTTGAGAAAATTCTTCGAGTGACCGTGATGGTACCAAATGTTTCTTAACTTAAAGAAACGTGTCTTCACTACCACTTAAGGAAAACTCTTCGGGTTCATGGTCAGTGAGAAAGAGATTGAGGCTGATCCTGCCAAACTAAAGGCCAGTCTCGAGATGCCACCATCTCAAAATAAGAAGGAAGAGCGAGGATTCCTGGGTAAGTTACAATACATCAGTCGATCATCAGTCAACTAACCTCTATCTGCGAACCCATTTTCAAACTTTTTCAGAAGAATTCAACTAAATTTTTTGAACGAGTCATGCCAATAAGCCTTTGATCAGATCAAATGATGCCTCACCTGACCTTTGGTACTCATGCCTTCACAGCAAGCTCTCTCCGTCCTCATATACTAGGGTTTCACTGATATTGCAGTAGGGGCTTTACTGGATCAATAAATTAAGTAATCACATTAAAATAGAGTAATCTGCTACCCTAGTCAAAAGATAGATAGGTACAAAGTTACTACACTGTCTTGGAGAAGGTGCATTGCCTTGGTCTGGGTCATACAGAAACTAAAGAACTACATGTCGGTATTCCCCATCAGACTAGTATCCCGAGTGTATTCCATAAAATATCTACTAGAGAAGACAGCTCCATCTATCCACATAGAAAGTTGGATGATGTTACTACTTGAGTTCAACATTGTGTACGTCACACAAAAAACTATGGAAGGGAGATATATCTTTGATTATCTTGTCAGCCATCCCATAAAAGGGATTGAAGTTTGGATCTCTGATTTCTCAGACGAAGACATTCTCTGCACCTCTCAGGAGGACCTCAGGTGGCAGATGTTCTTCGATAGAGCTACAAACATGAAAGGTTATGGTATTGGTATACTCTAGATCGCTTCTGAAGACTTTCACCCCCCCATTTCCATTAAGATGGATTTCCCTTGCACCCAATAATATGACGAAATATTAGGCATCTATGGTAGGGCTCAAGATTTCCCTCGAGAAAGAAGTCAAGCACATGGCTGACTATAAAGAGTCAGCCCTCATTGTTGGGAGAATTCTCGAGAAATGGAAATTCAAAGGCAAGAAGCTCCTACCTTTTTACGCTCACTTAGAAGATCTCGCCTCCTAATTCAAAGATGTCACCTTCTGCTACCTTCTTCGCTTGAACAGTAGCCTAGATGATGCACTAGAAACCTTGGCCTCTATGGTCTACATGCCAAAGGGAATAACAATGGCCCCTTTTGGGTTCAGAAACAAGATACACCCACCCACTACTACCACTTCGAGATCATTACATAGGAAGATGTAATCATGGTAGGATTTTAAGGACATAAATTTCCCATTGAGTCCCTGTATAGTTTTGACTTAGTTTCGTGAACAAAACTATGTTTGTAATATGTCATTGCGAGATTTTATTTTGTCACGATCCCAATTGGTCTATGACATATTGAAGACGGTGCGAAAAATCTTCAAAGAATTAATCATGCCGAAGTATAATTGGTGCAAGTTTATTCATCTTCAAGTTTATTGCATTCCGAGATCACACAGGTATGAATGTGTATAATTAATGGTGCTCAGAATTATTTTTATAAAAGATAAGGATGTAATTTTATAAGAAAAAATATTTTAAAATGTTTTAAAACTGTTTTAAATGTTTTACACTACGTTTTATTTTGATAAGCTCGAAAAAGAGTTTGACTTAATTGAATATCTTTTGAAGAAACTTTTTAATGAAAAAGTCAAACTGACACGCGTGTTGTTCAAATGACATATCTGCTCATTCGAGCGAGATAGCCATGTCGCACGAACGACTGGTCAATCTCGTTCGAGTGATACGGTTCTTGAGGCTGTGAAGTTTTCCTATTTAAAGCATGGTTTCGTCAGAATTTACGTAAGGTGCAATCTAGAAAATAGTTTTCAATCCAGTACGAGTTTTACACATGTTTTTCTAAGGTTTCAAAGCTTAAAAATATCCTTAGAGTTTGCAAAGATCCGAGTTATCATTACTATATGTTTATGTGATCTTGCTGCACTAAGAAGGTTTGTTCTATACTTGAACATCTGGGTTTTGCGGTGAAGAAAAGAAAAGAACTTCTTGTTTGACATCGTAGACGTATCAAAGCCATTCGACGGACACCGAGACATACGTGGACGCGTGTGTTGTGGACAGGTATCATGGAAGAAGGACCTTCTGCGTGGGCACTGTGAGAGGAGTGGTTGAAGATCATAAGAGCATCAAGACCCTTGGGGATCGAGTCGTTGAGTGAGTCTTTTTGTCTGTTCGTTGTAATTCCATATTCATAGTGATTGTCTAGCTTGGGCCGTCCGAGATTGTTTTACCGTCTTGGGTTTTTTCCTTATACATCCTGCGTTGTGAGTATTCATTACTTCACTTTACTTGCTTTAATCACTAGATGCATGTTTAGGATTAATCAAGATAAAATTGGTTTAAAGTAAGAATTGGTTTTTCACAACTTGGTTTGGTGCTAGTTAAAAGTTGGATAATTTTTGGTGAAAATTGGTTTGATTTGAAAGAATGGTCCTTATGCGTGTGTTTCAAATCAAACAAAAAATATCTATTTTCATAAAATTCTATTTTTTTCTCCCTCCAAGAACGATGGTCTCTCTCATCATTTAAATGAACAAAAGGATTATGTATGCCTTAGTGTTGGTATAGACAGTTCAAATACAAAATTCATCAAAGACATAACACAATATATCAAAATCTCTATTTTCTTTTTAAAATCAGGGATATGTCTATTACATGAAGTATCAGTGATAAGAGTCAAACAAACCACTCTTTTCCAAACTCCATACAACATACCAACCTATACCATTAACAACTTCACAAAAGATCCAAATACCTTCCAAACACATACCCAAAACCAATTACAAATTTTTTAAAACCTGCATAAACTTCTCAAACCTTATTTTTAACTACATGATGGGACTGCCTCATCATCATCATTACCTATCCCTGGAGGTCCCCAAGAATCCCAGTCCTAGTTATGGCTTCAAATGCGCTCCATGCGACGACATGCCTAAATGATATTAGATGAAACCACGACACCCTCTTTCAAGGTGTCAAACATTACGATCCATCTCTGTGGAGTCTCCTCCACCAAGATATCCTCAACCACTCATTTCCACAGTCACTTTAGGTAGTCCCCTAATATGAACCCAGCATCTCTAACAGATTGTGAGGGATGGGTAAACGGTTGACGGCGTTGCCATAAGGGCCTAGTATCATCCTCAAAGACTTAGTCAAATCCTCTACCGAAAAGAAGTTATTTATACGGGGATGAATAATTTACTCCCATCCTAGCCATCATGGAAAATAGAAATAAGTTTAGTAAAGACCCAATAACTTCACATATCGATAGTCCCGTAGTTGTAAAATAGTTTACAAGTTCTCCCGTCATGTTACATACCAGCGAAGGAATTGGGACCCGTGTTCCATAATCATTTTAACCTAGTTCTTCGTCGATGAGCCAAAGCTAAAGATGGTCCTAGAAAAGAAGTTGGGAATGCTCGACAGAGGATACTCAGGTGGGGTCGCCAAGTGCAGTCTCTCAGATAGCCACATAAACAACATGACAGGGCTCCCCCATAAAAATACAGCTCTGCCTTCCTTTTAGGCATCTAGGTCATTCAAATTCTCCACCAATACCACCACAGAAGGACTACAATGTTAGGACATACAAATCGCTATTTTGTCCACCTGAGGGTCAGTCTTCATGTCACTAGTCAATAAAAGAAGCCGGGTAGTCAACCCCAGGGCCACAACACTAAAGAAGCCATTAGCAGTACAATATTTTTAATACACCAGATTAAGCACAATGCAACAAAGGTGACTATCTCCACTTGACATCAAGTTTTCTATCTCCTCATCAATAGACTAACCAAACCAACAACGATTTTGAAAAATCCAAATACCAAGAATTCAAGAAGAGTGCCACGAAATACTATATGTAGTGTACTTGAACTAACAAGCCAGGGATATGTAGATCACACACTATTTTGGGAAATCATCATTTCTATCTTCTAGCCCTTTTTATTTTTAAAATAAGTCCCTTCAAATGGATGCTCTTTGCAACCAAGCCTCTATGGCCTTTCTCTAGTCAAATACGCTAAAAACACATTTTTCCTGCTTTTTCTCAAATAAAACCTCAGCAGAAAATTAAAGTGCATGTAGAGTAAGCCACTAAATTAGGATAATCAAATGAAAGATGCGTCTTTTTTTACCTTCTTGGGTATCTTCTCATGTACAAAGAAAAGACACTAAAATAAGCACACGACATGCTAATCTCTACCAATCGCAACAATGGATCTATAAGAAAATATCCAAAGGAAGAACCATAAATGGATGTCACTTCACCCTCCATTACCTGCCTCATAAATCTCTCTCCCAGGTAACAGACGTACACGGACGCATGTAGAAACAGCCTCTATTGGGCATACATGCCCGTAACTCCCACAACTATTGAAGATAAATGCCAAGGGTAGAAAGTCACATGTTTCCCCAATAAGAATCACTAATCTACTAAGAGCAAACAGAGTGCTAAAACCACTTAAAAGATAAAAAACAGCAACGACCTTTCCCCTACCCCAAATATCGCAGGAGTCCATGTTATATGGTGATAGGTACTCCCCTCGCTATGCCTATTGGCAGCCTGATCAAAATTTCGTTACAAAAATGCAAGAAAATCCAGAAATTGCCCAAAATATTCACAAAAAATCTTTAAAAAAAACACAAAGTCAAGAATGTCAATACTCCGAGAAAAACCCATTGTGGATCACTAAACTAGTTACAAGTCAACATTAATCCTCAGTAGGATCATAAACACTCACTCTCATCACCAACATTCTCCCTAATGAAACTAAAATCTAAAGTGCGCCTGCACCCACGATAATCAACACCTTCCCTCACGGATCCCCCAATTAGAAGTGTTCCCTATAAACAAACCTTCGATTACATAATCGACCTCAACCCACTTAATTAGTACCTTCAAATCCTTAGGTTTGCAAAATCAACCTCAACTCACTGAATTGGTCCCTTCAAATCCTTAGGTCTGTAGAAATAACCTCAACCCGTTGAATCGATCCCTTCAAACCTCTAGGTCCCCAATCGACCTCGACCCTTTGAATCGATCATTTTAACCCTTTAGGTCCGTAGAATCGACCTTGACCTGCTAAATCGGTCCTTTCAAACCTTAGGTCTATAGAATCGACCTCAAATTGATGAATCATTCATTTCAACCATTAGGTCCACAGAATCGACCTTGACCCACTGAATCAGTCATCTCAATTCGTTTGGTCCCCAGAAGTGACCTCGATCCTCTGAATTAATTATCTCAACTCCTTAGGTCCACATAACTGACCTCGACCTACTAAATTAGTCGTCATAACTCCTTAGGTTCATAAAATTGACCTCGACCCTCTGAATCGACCATTTCATTCCTTAGCTTCACAAAATCGACCTCGACCCACTGAATTAGTCCTTTCAATCCTTAGTTCTGCAAAATCAATTTCAACCTGCTAAATCGATCATTTCAAACCTTTGGTTCCACATTATC
Source organism: Sambucus nigra (assembly GCA_949130495.1). NCBI lineage: Eukaryota > Viridiplantae > Streptophyta > Magnoliopsida > Dipsacales > Adoxaceae > Sambucus > Sambucus nigra. Next base: position 652,146,820 of record OX422208.1, read on the forward strand.
GACCTCAAACTACAGAATCAGTCATTTAAAAACCTTAAATCCACATAAACTAAATCGGTCATTTTAAATCTTAGGTCCACAAAATTGACCTCGACCCGCTGAATCGATCATTTTAATCCTTAGGTCAGCTGAAATGACCTCGACTCACTGAATTGGTCATTTCACTTTTTAGGTCCGTAGAACTGACCTCAACCCTATGAATCAGTCATTTCACTTCTTAGGTCCGCATAATCGACCTTGACCCACTGAATCGGTCCTTTCAATCCTTAGTTCCACATAACTGACCTCGACCCTCTGAAATGGTCATTTTAATTTCTAAGTCCATATAATTGACCTCTACTCTCTTAACCGATCAACTTCGTCCCCTAAGTCCGCAGAATCAACCTCAACCCTTTAACCAACCATTTTCTACCTCCTAAAGGGGTCCTCAATCCTCGAACATCGATGAGGTGTCTATGTTTTGATGACCTCCACTTATTTCGAGCACACCCATCTAGGGGCTCTATAGACACCCCATCCTAGTACCCCCCTAAGTACCTATTTATGTCCCTAAACACTTCTCCTCCCTCAGTAGACCCTAGGTCCTACTCCGAGTATTGATCTAATGGACACCGAGCACTTTTGATCTCTGTTTGACATTAGCCAACTATTCAACCTGAGAAAATCTTAATAAAATATCATTGGTCTACGAATTCCCTTTCCAACTGTCCATAACCTGCGCGAATCGGCCTCACGGTTTGCACGAACAATCCTTTTTATTTTAAGAACTGATCTGGAGGCCACCAGGAGATTTCAGACCCTGTTTGACTTCAGTGAACTCTTCAACGTCGGCAAAGCTAAATTAAATCCCATAGGGCTCTAAATCCCCTTTCTAACAGTCAATATCTGCGCAAATCGGCCTCGCCATTTGCAAGAGCGACCCTTTTTAGCCCGAAAGGCCATTTGGTGCTTTCGAGCCCCATTTGACCTTGGTCAACTATCTAACCTGAGATAAGCTTAATGAAATCTCATAGGGATCTAAATATCATTTCCAATGATCTGTTCCGTGCACAAATTGGCCTCACAATTCGTACGAACGACCCTTTTTACTCCAAAAATCCCCCGTCCAAAAACCATTGGGTTCCCCTAAGCCCCGTTTGACTTTGGTCGACTCCCAAACCTGAGAGTGGCTCATGGATTTTTGTAGGCTATGAATCCCCTTTCTAAGGTCATGACCGTGCATGATTCATACTTACAGTTTGCATTTTATGTCCATTTTAAAAAAAAAAGTCAGTTCCAGACTGCCTATAGGCACCCTAGTCCGGAGTTCAGAAAGGAACTCCTCGCTAAACATCCTGCCTATCGGCAGGGTGTTCTTTCCTTCATGAGCAAGGCAGACGCTATACTGCTAGGTAAGCCAGGGGCCATGCTAATTGGCTACCATGAACCCTAATTTTGAACTATTTAAGGAGTCCATTACCTCACACCAAAGGACCTTTTTTCAACAATTAGAAACATTCTCTCGAAATCAAAGTGCCATCGTTCATAAAAAATTCCATTTTTTAACATTCCTTTCATTTTTCTTACCTCACTTTCATACCACCCTTGTCCACTTACCTCACCCTACTTCACCACCATTTAATCACCATCAATTCAGCCTACCCTCCTTCAAAAATTAGTAAAAAGTCAACTAGGAGGTCAATTCATACTCCTTTCTAGCTTATCCATTTTATATTATCTACTCACTTTATTCCCATATTTGATACCTTTTAGTCTTATTTCATTATCTCACATCAACTAATATCCTTTTTTATTAGTAGTATTTGCATAACATATCTTCATAAAATCCAAAGAGGCCAAAAATAGGGTTTACTTGTAAGCTCCAAAAATAAGATTTCCTCCTTTAACACTTGAGCACGCTTTCTTAAACAACATTAAAAGTGGAGTCTTAAATTTGGGTTTATGGGTTAAACCCCACCCCTGTGACATGTCGAACTACACAGGCTTTAATGCCCCATGGGCTACGTAGGCATCCCGTACCAATCCTGGGACTCGATTACTATCTTTCGTATTTTATGCTTTTATAATATCTTGTATTTATTTTGTGAGTCGAGAACTCATATATATTTGTGTCTCGTTCGACATGCACATTCTATTTTCTATTGCGACTTGTGATTCGACAGACGCTCACATTATGCTTACTTTTATGTCATTTTTTTGTACAGTCCTTAGGATGATTACGCTCCATCCGACGTGAGTAAGATGATTTCCTCCTCACATTATTCAAATTAAACATATATACACACACATCACACTTTGGAGAAAAGGATAATATTATCATAGCCCATGAGAGACCAAAAGGGGGAATGGGTTCCTAATACCTTCCCATTCTGTAACTTAGTCCTCTGACCCTTGATTCATTTGGTTTCGTATGCATCAGCATGACCTTGATGTCGTTCTCTCGAGATGACAGCATTTCGTTTGCCTATTTTGAGAAAAATAGGTTGACGACTCCATTACTTTGTGTTATCCCCTTTTAACGATGATCAATTTATATCTGAGATAGCCCACAAAGATATCAACACGAGTGGCATAAAGAGGAACCCCGTATCCTCGAATCATCTGCATGCACATGGTGGGAAGAGAGGGAGACTTCTCCGATTTTCCCCTTTTGTCCCGATTTCGGGGACAACCCGCTCCGAAGGAATTCGACCTAGATGGCCACAATTGTCGAATAGATTTTTAGCAATCCATTGATGAACCGAGCTGATTGTATAGGTTGTTTATACTCTGTTGATGAATCAAGTTGCATGCATTGTTTATACTCGGTTCATAAACCAAGTTATTTATACTCTTAAGGTCAATTGGCAAAGGGTGGTGCAAATGAACATTTGTGTTTCCATAGCTAGTTTAATTAAAATAAATTTTTTCTTTGAATTTCATCATGTTTTCCTTATTACCACTATATATCCCTCCTTTTATTTGAAAATAACTAAATGATTAGAGACATCCCTTCTTAACTCAGAGTTAACTCAATTTATACTCACGCCGACCATGCTGTGCTGATCAAAGTAGATCTGAGGGGGCTGCGAGTTAACTTGGTGCTCAACCAAGTTATTTTTTGAGACTTTTGAGTATGGAAAATTCGTACCAAGATCTGGTCTGGTGTGAGTCTATTTTCGACCTAGTGGTTGGTTCATAATCTAGTATTACCCGAACACTCAGGTGGGCATCCAACTATTATATAGGTTCATAACGAGTATGCTCCGAGTGGGTGCGTATGAGAAGAGAGTGCATTATTGGAGATAAGATAGTCATTGGAGAAAACACATCACTTGGATAATGATTTACTTTTATTAATGGTAGTTGTACTACATAGAGCTACATTTTCAAATAAATAGGAAAGGAAAATGAAAGAATTAAATTGCTATAATGAAAAAGAAACAACGGATATTAAAAAGGTGATTTAGGTTAGTGATCGGCCATTAAGATTTGCTCGATGATTATCTTCATTGGAATTAAAGCTTCATGTACTCAATGTTCCACAGACGAGTAAGGGTGCGACCCTCGTGCTCTATTAAGTGTGATAATCCACTTAATTAAATACCAAGTGATCAGTCCTTTATTAAATTTAAAGCAGAATATCCAGTTGGAATCAATCTTAGCAATACTGTCGAAAAGTTTTTATTAATTACTAACCACCTAGTATCTAAAAATCATATGTTAAGTTTTATTTATATTATATTATTAAAACAACAAGCAATTAAATGATTTACTAACCATTCACCATACAATAACAACTTATAGGAATTAAAATGACATAATGAAATAAACTGAGTCTGGAGTAACTTCCAGTCTAAATCCCAAATACAATATTCTGAAATGGAATAAATCCAACAATTAAAATGTAAATGGATGTCTGAAACTACTATCTCTAAATAAGAACGGGAAACATGCCCCGACTGAAATGAATGTCTTTTAATGAATCAAGGATGAATGTGGAGGCGTTTAATATCGAAGTCATGTACCTTCCACAACAGCTACAACACGTCAACTGAATGAAACTCCTATGCTTGGCGTCCCTGTGGCTGGGCACCTAAAAATTGTTTGACAAAAATAGACTTGGAAGCAAACGGGTCAGAGCCCGAGTTGAAAATATTTTTAAAACAGTGAGTATTTAAATTTCATAAATACCAGATATTGTATACATGTTAGTCACATGCTCTCACTTGAAATTATCGGCTCTCAAGTATTGTGCACACCTAGCGTATACTCCTAACCCATCCTAGTTATACTGTCCCACCTAACTAGTTTGAATCAAGTCTCTCACTATGATGCCTAAGCTATTGTGCACACCCGTATTACCCGAATAATACATTCTTGTATTTCCAATATTTATTAAGCAATTCAAGTATTTTTTTTCTCATGGAAGTTCCCACATTTATAAAATATTTTATATGTCATACCCTTTCTCATCTACTAAGAAACACAGTAGAATAATCACGAGTACATATAAAGACTTCACTATCATAATATATATATATATATATATATATATATATACTTTTAACGAATCTGGAGACTAAGTTATGGTGCATGCATACTCTGTTATCAAGTCCCAGTATATCACATACTATATGAAGGACTGAAGGTTCATAATCACTCGATAACCATATAAAACACAAGTCACAAATAATGAAGGCGAATCATAGTTCCAAGTCATAAGGGAGATGCACATATCGACTCACCCCTACGATCGTCTGCACTATCATTCACAGATAGGTTGTACCAAGGTTCTATGGTTCTAAGGTACAAGTCCATATTTCCCCCGATGGGCTCATCAGAATAAGATTATCCTAGCACGAAAACCTCCGTGATAGCAAGTAGCGCGGTATGATGCATTACACAAAATAATCCATATTATAGGTAATCACACAACCTAAGTATATATAAAATCCATAGAGGTATACGAACGTCCCATTTTACAAGTCTCATACGAAGTATATTTATATTTCTAATATCCTAAGTAATATTTTATTTAATGCGGTAACTCTCATCGCATAACTTCAAGTACCTTTCCATATCCCAAAAAGGTTAACAAGTTTCCATTTATTCCTTGGATTATTTCAGTATCTATAATGTACCCCCACTACTAGTCCTAACCTTGAATATTCATTTTATCCCATTTAAACCCCAATTTATATAATTTCCAACCATAACTCATTCGATTAACACTTGGAATTTACCCATTTAATTCCATGCATAAATAATATTTTTCGGGTCTTAAGTATGTCCTACTGCCCTTCCCTAAGTCTCATTATGCTTAATTCAACACCAAAGATTTCTAAAAGTTGGGATTTAATCAAAAATTAAAAAGGAAACAAATCACATTTTCCAGGGGAGTCGATCGATCGATGAAATGGGTCAATCAATCGATCGATCAACATTCTTGAGTCAATCGATCAATTATTTGCTCAGATTTTCTTAACAATTACGGGTTTCAAGATTTTTAACCACCAAAATTGTCTTTAAACATCTCCAAAATGGTATACATGAAATCCAGAACCTATACTAACATGTACTGGCAATTCCTAACGTATCCAAATCGTTTAAACAGCATCAACATGAATAAATTCACCCAATTTCCATCTTTCGTCGCAAGAACCTTGGTTTTGAATTCATCTTCAATTAAACATGTAGTTTTCAGATTTCTTCAAATAACCTGATTATAATTATGTGGGTTTTATTCTACATGCACAAACGAACCTACTCCATTTAAATTTTAACCCAAGAATCATAATTTGCACTACCTAAAATCTTCCAAAGCATGAAATATTCATATAGATGTTATCATATTCTAACATGGATCATATATCTACCATAAATTTATGTAAGATAATTAATTGCCTTATGTAGCAGGTCTAGTCCGTTGGTGATGAAATGTATGGGGTTTTTCCTCTCTCTTCGATCTATACGTTGGCGGCTATGGTGGTGCAAATAGTGCTCCAATGGTGGTTCAAGCCTTAGAAAACCCTCCACTCTCCTGCTCCTATGGTTTCCTAAGTTTTTTGTGTTTGATATCTCTACAAATTCTAATCCTAGCAGCTGATATAGACTTAGGAATTTCGAGGGTTAATTGCCCCAAAAATAAAGATGACTAAATACCCTCCCTGGGTGCCGGTTTGGCATAAAATGCCCCGGGACCCAAACCGAACCCCCGAGTAGGCTTTTCTGACTATCTTAACCCTTCCGGACACTTTTGCGCACTCGAAATGACCGTACAGGTGACTTATAAATAAATTACTTTTTATTTCATTAAATTGCATCTCGATCGACTAACACGCGCATTCCGACTTAATTTCCATAACTGTCATATTATTCACTCGCGACGATTAATTCGTAATTACATACTACTATGCTCACTAAGTAATATTCAACACAATTCACATCAATAAATACTAACCCTAATCGCGCTTGTAATTATTTAATTAAATTTGCATTAATTATAAATAAATTTGTCGTTTATAAGTTAATTAATCCCACAATTAAAAATCATTAAAAATACGGGGTATTACATACTTCCCCCCAAATAACGGAATTTCGTCCCGAAATTCGGAAAAATAAAGGTATACCTAGTAAGAATAACTCCATATACTCTTTGCGCATCTCATCCTTGCGCTCCTAGGTAGATTCCTCGATGTTATGATGCCGCCACTGAAAACGAACTAACGGCACTACCTTTGACCTCAGTTTCCTCTCGCTGCGATCTAGGATAGCAATTGTCCCCTCCTCGTAGGAACTATCGATTTGTATATCAATATCCTATAAAGAAATATGAGTGTGGGCCAACTCATCCTGAAGTTACCTCCTCAATGAAGAACTATGGAACACGTCATGAATCCTATGCAAATGTTCCGATCTGTAAGCCACTGGCCCAATTCGCTCAATAATAGGGAATGGCCCTACATATCTCGTTGTCAACTTCCCTTTTTTCCCAAACCTTATTACCCCCTTTATAGGAGATACTCTTAACAACACCTTGTCCTCCACACTGAACTCCCTAAAGAACCTCTTAGCATCGGTATAGCTCTTTTGCCTATCTTGAGCAACCCGAATACGAATCTGAATCATCTTAATCTTGGCTGACGTATCTTGTATCACCTCTGGTCCAAATATCTTTTTATCCCCCACCTCTAGCCAACACACTAGAGAAGGATAAGGCCTACTATATAACGCCTCAAATGGAGCCATTCTAATAGTAAACTTGTAGGAGTTATTGTAAGAAAACTCCACCAGTGGAAGATATTGCTCCCAAACCCGCCAAAATTAAGGATGCACATTCGCAACATATCCTATAACATTTGATTCGTTCTCTCGATCTGTCCATCAGTCTGCGGGTGATAGGCCGAACTCAATCGTAACTCCATACCCATGGCCTCCTGGAAGCTCTCCAAAAATCTAGACATAAAAATCTTTTCCTGATCGAACACACTATTAAGGGGCACCTTGTGGAGTCTTACTATCTCGACAATGAAGATCTGAGCGTAGTATAATCGGTTCTAACTCGCAGAAAATGAGCTACCTTGGTCTGACGATCCATAATCACCAATATGAAATCGTGACCCCTCTGCGATGTAGGTAACCCTGTGATGAAATCCATGGGAATGATCTCCCATTCCACATAGTGATCTCTAATGGATGTAGGAGCCCTGGCGGTCTCTAGTGATCCACTTCAGCTGACAAGTGGCACATTTTAAAACAAACTCGGTGATGTACTTTTTCATTCCACTCCACTAGTATTGTCACCTCATATCGTGGTACATATTATCCCCTTCGGGATGTACCCCAAATCGTGAACCGTGCTAATCTGCCATCACCGCATGTCATAAATCCTCCCTTTCTAGAACTAATAATCTGTCATTGAAGAGTAAGCCCCCATCTGAACTCACAGAATACGACTCTGCCCCTTGGCTAGAAGCTGTATAATTCAATCCTGGCAGAATGAGTTTACTGCCTGAGACTGTGTCACCCTACTAATGATCTCGGGTGTAATCATCATCACTAATATTAGTGAGCGGGCAATAGCATCTTGATGTCCAATCCCCTTCCATTTCGCCTTTCACACCTCGGCCACCTCACCTGCTGGCCTACGAATCAACGCGCCTGCTACCACGTCAGCCTTCTCCGGGTGATATTAAATATCTAACTGATAGTCCTTAACAAATTCAAGCCACCTCCGCTGATGCATATTCAACTCCCGCTGTGTGAACAGGTACTGCAGTGACTTGTGATCTATGAATATGCAAAATTTCTCGCCCAAGAGATAATGTCTCCATACCTGAAGTGCAAACATGACTATCACTAAATACAATTCTTGGGTGGGGTAATTCCTCTCATGTGGCTTAAGCTTACGAGAAGCATAAGCTATAGACTTATCCTCCTGCTGAAGTAAACCTCCAAGTCCTAGTAAGGACACATCATTATAAACAAGGTATTCCACCCCCAGCCTGGGCATTGCTAGAACTGATGCTAAAGTCAGCTTGTCCTTCAGCTCATCAAAATACAACTAGAAGGCATCATACCAGATAAATGGTACCCCTTTGTGAGTCAGATTAGTTAATGGACCCGCTATCTTTGAGAATCCCTGAATAAATCGCCTGTAGTATCCAGCTAGCCCCAAGAAACTATGTATCCTTGTCGACATTGTGGGTTGCAACCACTCCCTCACCACTGACAACTTCCTCGGATCTACGTATATCCATCCTTCAGAAACAATGTGACCTAAAAATTGAACCTCTCTCAGCCACAACCCACACTTCTCATCTTTCGTATACAACTCATTCTCACATAGCGTCTGTAAAACCAATCTCAAATGCTCGGCACGCTCCTCCTCAGTTTGGGAATAAATCATGATGTCATTTATGAAGACAATGACAAAGTGATCTAATAACTCTCTGAAAACCTTGTTCATCAAGTCCATAAACACGGTCGGTGTGTTGGTTAGCCCAAATGGCATAACCTTTAACTCGTTGGATCCATATCTCATCAAGAAGGAAGTCATAAACATGTCCTCCTCTCTAATACATAACTGATGGTATCCCAACTTCAAGTATATCTTTGAGAAGTAGGAAGCAATCCTTAACTGGTCGAATAGGTCATCAATTTGGGACAAGGGATACTTATCCATATCGTGACCTTATTCAATTATCGGTAGTCAACACACAACTATAATGACCCATATCTCTTCTTTATAAATAGTACGCGAGTGACCCAAGGTGAGCTACTCCTATGAATGAAGACCTGTCCCAATAACTGCTCGATCTGATCTCGTAACTCCCTCATCTTCGCTGAAGCCATACGATAAGGTACATGGGCTATCGATCGAGTGTCGGGCATAAAGTCTATCATAAACTCTATCTTTATACTATGTGGTAGCCTTGGTATTTCCTAAAATTCATCAGTGAACTCACGAACAACCGGAATCGAATCAAGTGGAATCACCACCTCCTTGAGGTCTCCTGATCTATATAATATAAATGGGTGGACGACCCTCCCTCCAAATGAGGCATCACCACCAAAAACATCTCCTGACCCAGTACGGCAAAAATAATACTACAACTATAGCAATCAGTCTTGGACCTATATAGGGTTGATGGTCACTCTCTGATATATACGTTGGCTGTTATGGAGGTGCAAACGGTGCTCCAAAAGTGGTTCAAGCCTTAGAAAACCCTTCAATCTCCTGCTCCTATAGTTTCCCAAGATTTTTGTGTTTGATATCTCTACGAAGTCTAACCCTAATAGCTAGTATAGACTTCGGAATTTTGTGGGTTTAATTACCCCAAAAATAAAAATGACTAAACCGGTTTGGCATAAAAATGCCCCGGGACCCAAACTGAACCCCCGGGTAGGATTTTTTGACCATCCCAACCCTTTCGAACACTTTAGCGCACTCGAAATTACCATATGGGTGAATTATAAATAAAGTACTTTTTCTTTCATTAAATTACGTCCCGACACGACTAACACGCGCATCCCGACTTAATTTTCATAATTATCGTATTATTCGCTCGCGATAATTAATTCGTAATTACATATTAGGCACTTTTAAAATGAAGTGTAAACAAAGTTAGACACTTTTAAAACATTTTAAAAACATTTTCTTAATAAAATAACGTCCTTAAACATTTTTAAAATAAAGTTCGAGCCCCATTAAAATTACACATTCATACTTGAGTGATCTCGGAATGCAATTAAAGTTGAAGACGAACAAATTTGCACAAATTAAACGTTCGACAAAATGAATTCCTTGAATCTTTCTTGCAGCGTCTTCAATAAACTTCAACACGTCATAGTCTATGTGGGATCGTGATAATAAACAACTTCCTATGACTCAAACGTGTTTTGTCCAGGGAATAAGTCAAAACTATACAATAGACTCAATTTGAAATTTTGTCCTTACAAACCTCTCCCTTTGACTATTCCGGGACAAAACCTATAGTGAAATGCCTAAGCCGGGTCGTTAATCCGTATGACGCCTAAATCCCATCCCATAAACCCAAAAATAAAAATTACAGGACAAGACTAGTAAATGGTGGTCCGGAAAGCAAGAACTGTCTGAATGTGATGTAGTCTTTAAATCTCCAATCTCAAAAGCATACCTACACACATGAAACTGAAAAATACCCAATGAAGTATGGAGGAACAAATGATATAAACCAATATGAAAATTACAAATCCAAATCATTTGTTATGTCAGCAAAACATAGTATCAATATGTAAACGACAAATAAATCAGGATACCAAGCTCATCACACAAAATCTCCCCCTACATCACATACATCTCTCCCCATTTTGTCTCGAATAAACAACCCGATGAAAAGATAAACAATATAGCGATATATCTAGCACAAGCATAATCAATGAACTATATTTAGATAATCATGAAACAACTAGATAATAATGATCAATACTATCAAATCCATAGCTAGCACACAGTAATCACACAATACAAATCAACAATCTAAGCAGGTGTGACTAAACGATCCAATGCAGGAAAATATCAAATCTATCAAGGTAAACTGCATAAACAGAAATCGAAAACAACCAGTAGTACCAAAATATATAACCATAAGCAGCAGGGTACTGAAACAATAGGAAAACATAATCCCAGGGGTCGCTTGAACGAGTAAGACATGTCGCTCGAACGACAGATGCTTCTCGCGAGATGGGATTCACGCGACACACAAACCTCGCTCTAACGATAAACTCAAAATCACACAATTAGTGCAAAAAATCATACAATTTTGCCCAGTGAAAAAAATTCTGAAAAAACTGATCGAAAGGAGCAGAAAATAGTAGAACAGTAGCAAAATAGTAGTGAAAACTGCAAAAATAATATGATTTACATACTAACATAGTACCGATGTGCTCAAACATAAACATGGAACTTATGGGCGTGAACTATACAAATGAATCACAAGTCCAATACATCGAAACGATCAAGAAGCTCTAATTGATAGCTATAAATAATCAAACTTTATTTTAGCCATATGTGACAATTAAAGTGTGAGTTAAATGAACTAAACTATCAAACATGAAAGCAAATCCGTAATTTTGACGATTCTACAAACAATAGTGTCATGACACTATTTTTCAACGCTAGGATTCGTGGAGCAAACTCGTTTAAATTATCCATCCAAGCTCCCACAAATATCTATCATATTTTTCTTTTGGAATGAACATAAACAAATTTGGCCCATTTTGGCATATGATTCTTTTTATTGCCTTTTAATTTTTTAGTGCTCTTTTAAATGGTGTCTTTCACGACGTGTCGCTTTTACACTCTCGCGGCCCTTTCCCGTGAACACTCATTATTTTTTCAATTATTATCCTCACGGTAAACGGTTCTTACATGCACACCTCCTCCTTATGTCTACTTATGCATAGATGACAAAATTGAGATAAGAACGTCTCACCAAACTCAAATATGCAAGAGATGTCAAACATCCAAATAAACTCGTGCATGTGTGGAAAGATGGCATATATACAAAGTCGAATCAAAATGCATATCAACTTTGAAACAACCCCATAATACAATGGTTAAGATCATTATAAGCATCAATAATTATGACCAAATATCCTAGGCACGTGGATAATGAAAGGAAGGGGGTCCAAGCACACCAATATGCCATATCAAACATGTAAACTCAAAAACAAACCGAAATATTTTTGGTTTTTCAACATATTTTGACTCAAATAAATGCAAAATCTTTTTGTATTTTCTCAAAATATAATAAACCAAAAATCTTTTTGTATTTTTCAAATAAGACTCAATAAATGAAATATATAATACAAAATGATTCACATGTCATAACACTAGCAAGATATAAATCATGATGCAGAGACTAGCGTATGATAAACATGGTAACACAATCATCCTTTATATCTAGCATGGGAAGAATCAAGTGCAATCAAATGATAACCATGAAATTTTAGTCCTAAATCCACTAAATCTGATTTTCTAACCCAAGTAGGTGTAACATGACGGGTGGGTGTTTTGAAAATCAACACGACTTTATTCCTAAACTTCCTAGGAGCATTCCTAAGGTCATACAAAAATGTCTAAGGTGACATTTCCTACTGTAATGTGTGCTAGTGTAAAGACAACATAAATGATTACCAAAATAGCGACCTCTCCTCACGTTCCTTGTGGGCTCTCACACGATTGGTATTGGCTTTGGGAATGGGAACAACTCTATCATCGTAGCCTATACCACACCTATCACTTTTGACTTGGACGGTGCGTAACATCCTATCCAACTTCTCCGAACTAGATTCCAAGTCAAACTTAACCTTACTCGAGTCTCTTAATCTCTCCTCTAAATAACAAATCATAGACTCAAGCACGCGCCTAGACTCCTCAAACTCTAGAATCTCCTTTTTCAACACCTCCATCAAACCACGAAGGCTATCTCCCTCTTTGTCCACATAATCTAGCTTCTCCCTAAACATCTCCTCCCGTACCTAAAGATTCTCAATCAAAGCATCATTATTTTCTATGGCACGCTCATTCAATCTAGCTTGAAATTTAGAGTTTGACGTTTTCACCTTCAACGCTTAGGCATACAATAGATTAAATGCAACTTGCAACTCTTTTACATCGATCTTATCCTCATCACTCTCATCACCCTCACACACTCTGGATGCACTCTCAACGGCCTCGAAAATGTTATGCGCATAAGATGTTTCATGGGAATATGTATCGTCATCGCTCACATGACATGCCAAGAAAGCAAAAAACTTTCTCTCATTTGGGGTACTCTCTCCCTCTTCAGGATCACTATCCCTTAAGGAGGCACTATAAGCTATCGATTTCTTGCCCTCTTTCTTAAGTCTAGTGGGACACTCGATAACTTTGTGACCATACCCCTCATACCAAAAATACCTATATGACTCAACCCTATTAAATTTCTCACTCTTATCCTTAGGGGTGGACTCTACCTCATTGTTCTTGAATTTTTTAAACTTTTTGGCATCTTTTGATTGCTTTTGAATCTTAAAAAAAAATTGAACTTCTTTGCCAACAAGGCGACATCCTCAAAATCGAAATCGAAATCGAAATCGTCATCCGAAAATTTTACTTTCCTCTTTCTGTGATTTCTAAGCAATGTCATTTTCTTTCTTTGGCACTTGCTTGGAGGTAAACATATCGAGTTTATAGGTTTGTAAGTCACCTACAATCTCTTCAAGTTTCATCGAATCAAGCATACCTAAGGAGGTTAAAACAGTCACTTTTGCATCAAACCTACTCGGCAAAGATCTTATAATTTTCTTTATCACACGGTTGTCGGGAATTCTCTCTCCTAAGTTAAACGATGAGTTGATAATAATAGACAACCTAGCGTAAAACTCAACAAACGACTCACTATCTAACATCCTAATCATCTCAAACTGTGTAAAGAGGTTTTGTAACTTAGACGCCCTAACCATTCTAGTTCCCTCGTGAGTAAGTGAAAGTGTATCCCAACCCTCTTTTGATCTTTCACAAGTCATTATCCTATTATACTCTTCAGGTGTGACATATGAGGAAATTATGCGCAAGCCTTTAGAGTTGTATAGTGCAAGCCTATGTTCAGTCTCAGTCCATGACTCAATGGGTTTCAAACTATTGAACTCACCCTCTCGTGTGACTGGTGGTGTCCAACCTGATATACCCGTTTATATCCTCATCTTAGATGAGGATTGCCTCCCCAAACGGAAGACAGTACGAGGGGACGACCCTCCACCAGACTTCAGACGACCCTCCACCAGACTTCAGACGATAGTACGAGGGGCCGACCCTCCACCAGGCTTCAGACGACAGTACGAGGGGCCGATCCTCTACCAAGCCCCAGACGACAGTACGAGGGGCCGACTCTCTACCAGGCTTCAGACGACAGTACGAGGGGCCGACAGTACGAGGCCAGAATTGGGCCAGGCTCACTGCCGGATGAAACTTTGCCCTCGGCCTCGGCTCATAGGCCGAGGGTGACATCATGACAACGCGTGGTTTGGGGGACGTGTGGAACAGTGCGCGTGAGGCTCATATGACACGTGGCAGACGGTTATAACAAAATCACACCCTCACGTGAGGGAATATTATGTCATCATTTGGCATCTACAGGTGTCAACAGGGGATGGGCTAGATCATCATTCACATGCACCATGCATACTTGGGGGTACACTACACCCCCCAAGACCTATATATACTTGTCACCTACAACCCTACAGGGGATCGATCAGATTATTGAAACCCTAGCTAAAACTCTGCTTGTACACACAGGAGAGGGAGAGCTGATGTGCATTGTATCCAAGGCCATTAGTGCCCATACTTAGTGGATCACACACTCACAGTGGATGTAGGCCAAATTGGCTGAACCACTATACATCATTGCCTTATTTCCTCTTATACTCATCCCCTTTTATATACTTATTCATCTCCATGGCTGCCATGGCTGCTACTGCTTGAGCTCACTATCACTTATCCGGTGGTGCTGAATCACAGCATCATCAGTTTGGCACCGTCTGTGGGAACGAGAAGACATCTCTCCCTTTGTACAGCTTGAATTCACTAGGGCACTCTGGTGGTGAACCAGCACTCCCCCTGAGAGGAGGTGTTTCACCATTGAAAGAGACCCACTAAGGTTCCAAAGCTCACCAGTATTTTCTTCAGTTCAACTTTTCATAGCTCAAGCACATGGCACCTGAGATGCCACCGCCACCACTTCCCCCGCCGGATGAGGGGGGAAGACCCAGTTCCAGTCAGCCGCCGCCTCAGTCTGAGATGGCTGATGTGGCGGCAGCCCTAAAGTCTCTGGCAGCAAGCCAGCGGATGATGCAGGAGCAATTCACAGCCTTAAGCCAGAACTTACTAAGAGCACCAGGGGTTTCACCTGAGATGATTACTCCGGCAGCAGCTCCAGGGCAGCATGAGGCCAGGGGACCACCCCAGGCACCACGCAAAGACCTTCCACCCCCTCAGCGGCGTAGGGATGTTGCTGACCCCCGGCGTCTATGCCTGGGGAGGCAAGAAAACCCTTGCCCTGAGGATAGGTATGGAGATCTGGAGGGAGAGGCGGCTCCTATAGAGTGCTGGGAACCCTATGAGGTCTCCAACAATACTATACGACCCCTCTAGGACAGTAGAGGGAAGTGTGGGAGACCAAACCCTGATGATCGTCCAAGAGGCTCTGCTTTTGATCGCCTGAGCAGGGGGTCGGCCTTTGAGAGGCTAGGCCCAGTAAATGACCTGCGAGAACAGTTGTCCAGGCCAAGGAGTGCTGCAAGATCTAGGAGGGAGGCAGCAGATGGCCGACCCCGAGGACGAGATGACGGCCAAAGGGAAGTGAACAGTCGACACAGGCCTACTGCAGAACCCTCCGTCCACCTCGAAGAGGCAGCAGGGGATAACATCGGCCAGGCCGACCCTGTGAGGCCCTGGAATGACTCAATCCAGCGGCTAGAGAATAAGATTGGTGATATATTGAAGAGCTGAGACCCTCTTCAGAGGGGATACACCATAGGCTCACCCTTTGTAGCAAAGATAGTCAACTTCCCCATGCCATCAAAATTCAAGCCACCTATGGTCACCCCAAGGTATGACGGGAGTACCAACCCGGTCCACCATGTGGAGATGTATCAGTCGGCAGCAGACATATACTCTATCTCAGATGAGATGAGGTGTCGTGCCTTCTCTGGTACCTTGACAGGGGCTGCGCATGTCTGGTACACGTCTCTTCCAAAAAATTCCATTGGAAGCTTTAAGCAGTTGGCAGACCTGTTCATCCATAACTTCTGCTTTGGGGTGAGGCCACAGAAGAAGACCACCCACCTGCTCTATGTTAAGCAGGGGAAGAGTGAGAGTCTGAGGGACTATATAGCCAGATTCAATAAGGAGAAGCTGGAGGTGGAAGACTATGAGGAGAGCATAGCTATGACAGCCCTGATTGGAGGACTCCAAAAGGGGAAGCTGTTATGGAAGCTTGCTGAAGACCCTCCGAGGACGATGGTTGAACTGCTGTCAACAGCAGGAAAGGTGATGAACGCCGAAGAGGCGATGGCTGCAAAATATGAAGACGAAAGAGGAGGTGCTAGAGGGAGTAAATACCCTAAGAAGAACAAGGAGGGGAAGAACAGGCCCTCGGATGACAAGTTCGCGGGGTACACCCCTCTGACGGTCAGCTGTGAACAGATTCTCAATGAGATTAAGAGTGACCGGTCTCTGAAGTGGCCTGAGAAGCTGAGGGCAGCCCCCGGCAAGAGAAATAAGAACCTGTGGTGTGAGTTTCACCAAGACCACGGCCACATAACGGACAAATGCTTTGCTCTGAAAGACGAGATTGAGAAGATGCTGAAAGAGGGGAAGCTCAGAAAGTATGTGGACAAAGGTGACTTCAAGAGGGGCCGAGGGGACGACCCCAGAAAGAAGCGAGGCGATGCATGTAGAGAAGGTCCTCAAAAAAGAGGGGACGACCCTTCTGATGATGAGGAAGACCCTGACCTCCCACCGAGAGATGACCACGGCCCTGTCAAGAGGCTTAATATGATCTCGCTCGGAGTGGGAATGATCTCCGGGGGTCTTGCAGGAGGAGGGTTTGAGGTCGCCGACAGGAAGGCCCATGTGGCTGAGGCCAAGGCAGTGACGAAGACGGTACACGCAACCTCGCTGGAGGTCAAGTCAGAAAAGAGGAAGAAGGTTGATATGGACACACTGATAGTAGGGTTTTCAAGGATGGACTTCAAAGGTCTCTTGGCCCCACTCGATGACCCTCTCGTCATCACTACCAGGGTGTACGGATGCGAAGTGCCAAGGATCTTGGTAGATGGGGGTAGTTCTGCAGATGTGATGTTTTGGCCATGCTTCAAAGCCTTGGGTCTTAGCCGTGCTAGACTCGTCCCCTACCATTATCCATTGATTGGGTTCAGTGGGGAAAAGGTTCACCCCCTTGGGGTATAGAGGCCGATGTGAGGATGGGGGACGAGTGGCCGAGATGGCTCACCAAGAAGGTCAGTTTCTTTGTGATGGATGAGCAGGTATTTTCGGCCTACAACATCATACTGGGGCGTGTGGCCTTCAAGGGGTTTGAAGCCGTGCCCTCTACGGTCCATCAGATGATCAAATTTCCAACCCCTTATGGGGTGGGGGAAGTTCAGGGAGACCAGACGGCAGCGAGGGAATGTTACTACAACTCCGCTGAAGAAAAGGAGGCACACAAGAGGGCTACAGCCACTTAAAACATTGATACCCTAGACCCTAGAGATGAAACGAAGCTCAAAAAAGGAGAGGCCGCCGAGGAGGTAGAACCCATCATCCTCGATGAGGGTGACCCTGGAAAAACCATCCAAGTTGGCAAGTCTCGGAAGCCCAATATCAAGGAAGACCTTATCAAGCTGAAGCGTCTTCGCGTGGAGTCATGTAGATATGCCGGGGATCGACCCTGAAATCATGTGCCACAAGCTCAATGTGGTAGAGGGAGTGAAGCCGGTAAAGCAGAAAATGAGGATTTACTCTAGAGAGAAGTATGAGGTCATCAGGGATGAGATTAAAAAATTAGAAGACGCTGAATTTATCAGAGAGGTCATCTACCCTGAATGGTTGTCCAATGCAGTCATTGTCCCAAAGGCCAACGGGAAGTGGCGAATGTGTGTGGACTTCACAGATCTCAACAAGCACTGCCCCAAAGACAGCTTCCCTCTCCCCCGCATTGACCAGATGGTAGATGCTACTGCAGGCCATGAGCTCATGAGTTTTATGGATGCCTACTCAGGGTACAACCAGATCTTCATAAACCCTGAAGACTCGGAGAGGACTGCCTTCATCACTGATAAGGGGACATACTGCTATAGGGTCATGCCCTTTGGTCTAAAAAATGCGGGGGCAACGTACCAGCGCCTCGTAAACAAAATGTTCGAAGACCAAATTAGGAAGTCCATGGAGGTCTACGTGGATGACATGCTGACCAAGAGTTTGAAGGCAGAGGACCATGTGGCAGACCTGGAAAGGACCTTTAATACGATGGACAAATACCAGATGAAGCTTAACCCGGCCAAATGTGTCTTCGGGGTCGGGGCAGGGAAGTTCCTAGGGTTCATTGTCAACCAAAGACGCATCGAGGCCAATCCTGAAAAGATAAAGGCCCTTGTTGAGATGAAGACCCCCAAGTCCATTAAAGACGTTCAGAGGCTTACAGGGAGAGTGGCTGCCCTGAACAGATTTGTGTCAAGAGCCACAGACAGGTGTTTACCATTCTTCAAGATCCTCAGGAAGGCCTTCGAATGGAGTGAAGAGTGTGATGAGGCTTTCAAGGAGCTAAAATCATACTTAGGGTCTCCCTTGCTGCTGTCACGACCCGTGCAGGGTGAACAACTCTACGTGTACCTCGCCGTCTCAGAGTCGGCCATCAGTGCAGCCATTGTGAGAGACGAAGACAGGATACAAAAGCCTGTGTATTTTAACAGCAAGGCACTCCAAGGGGCAGAGCAAAGATACCCGAGGATGGAGAAGCTGGCCTACGCCTTGATCCATGCCTCAAGGAAGATGAAGTCGTGCTTTCAGTCCCATACAATGGTCATCCTCACCGACTCTCCTCTTAGGCAGGTCCTACACTAGCCAGAAAAATCAGGTAGGTTGATGGTCTGGGCTATAGAGCTGGGGGAGTTTGACATTGTGTATCAGCCTAAGACGGCCATTAAGGGGCAGGCATTGGCGGACTTCGTGACTGAGTTCACCTGGGAAGATGATGAGGCCGAGGGTGAGACCCTCGAGAAGACGGATACAGAAGACACACCCACAGATAGGGCTGAGACGAGCACCGCTAGAAGGCAAGCGACTGAAAACGAAGAGGGAAGATACATCTTTAGACAGGGGTCCCTCTTTGAGGGAAATTTTTCAGAAGGAAAGACTCTGTGGAGCCTCTTCGTTGATGGGTCCTCCTGTGACAGCGGAAGTGGGGCTGGACTGATACTATCATCACCCGATGGCACAGACGTTGAATACGCCCTGAGGTTCAACATCAAATCCTCCAACAACGAGGCTGAATATGAGGCCTTAGTAGCAGGCCTCTCCTTGGCCAAGTCTCTTAGTGTCGGTCAGATTTTGGTCCATAGTGATTCAAGGCTAGTAGTGAATCAGATACTAGGAGCCTACGAGGCTAAGGACGAGAGGATGGCTAGGTACCTTGAGAAGGTGAGGTCATTACTGAAGGGCTTTAGAGAAGTGAAATTAAGGAGGGTACCTAGGCTCGACAATGGCCGTGCTGATACCCTTGCTAGGTTGGCCTCGGCAACAAGAACAGACATCAGGAGGATGGTCCCAGTAGAAATTTTGCTTCGGCCAACTATTGAGGACGCTGAGGGAACACTCAGCAATTGCCTAAATATTTCTCAAGAAGCTTCTTGGATGGACCCCCTCATCAGATACATTAAAGAGGGTGAGATGCCAGAAGCAAGGCAAGAAAGGAAGAAGCTGAGGCACAGGGCTGCAAAATTCACTGTCATCGGAGACACCTTGTACAAAAAGGGGTTTCTGCTCCCCTTACTTAGGTGTGTGCATCCTTCATAAGTCCCTTCCATTTTGTAAGATGTGCATGAAGGGTCATGCTCAAGCCACATTGGGGGAAGATCCCTAGCAAAGAGGGTAATCACCCAGGGGTACTGGTGGCCGACCTTGGGGAAAGACGCAGCGGCATACGTAAAAAAGTGAGACAAATGTCAAAGATTTGCCACCATGCCTCACCAGCCCCATCAGCCTCTTACTTCCATTACATCCCCATGGCCATTTGTAGTATGGGGGATCGACCTAGTAGGACCCTTGCCTAGGGCCATCAATAACTATCGATTCCTCATCGTAGCCATTGATTATTTTTCAAAATGGATGGAGGCGGAGCCAATGGTGACAATCACAGAGCAGAAGACCTTCCAGTTCATCTAGAAAAACATCATATGTAGATATGGTCTCCCCAACACCCTCATCTCGGATAACGGGACTCAGTTCAAGAATGCCTCTCTACAGAAATACTGTGAGAGGGTAAGTATCAAACAATTTTTCTCCACCCCAGGCCGACCTCAGGCCAATGGGCAAACCGAAGTAACGAACAGGACAATCCTAGACGGAATTAAGAAGAGGCTTGAGGAGGCAAAAGGAAGATGGGTCGAGGAGTTATATGCCGTGCTGTGGGCATACAGGACGACAGTGAGGACCTCTACCGGAGAGACCCCATTCATGCTAGCTTATGGATCAGAAGCTGTCATCCCCACCAAGATTGAGTTTCCTACGCATAGAGTCCAGGTGTATGACCCCCAGAAAAATGCGGAGGAGAGGAGACTCGACTTGGACCTGATTGAGGAAAGAAGGGAGAACGCTGAGGAAAGGCAGGCCGCCTACCAACAGAGGACCGCAAGGTTCTACAATCAGAGGGTGAAACAGAGGCCCATCGCAGTGGGGGACTTGGTCCTCAAGAAGACTTGGTAAAAGCCCAACAAGCTTCACCCTAATTGGCATGGCCCATATAGGATCATCGATGAAGTCATCCCTGGGACCTACAGGCTAGAAAACCTAGAGGGGGAACTTTTTTCAAACCCCTGGAATGCAGATCATTTGAAGAAATACTATCAGTAGTGTTGTAAGGTCTTGAAAGTCCATAATTGTAATGAGAGTTGCTCCAACGGGACACTTTGGAAAATTAATGAAAAATATGATTGGCCTCACCCTACAGTTATCAATTCCAGTATGCATGGAAACATCTACAAAAAACCATTAATTTGGCTACTTGAACCCTTGGCTATAATGAGGACCAGTGGAGGGGACGACCCCACCACTGTTCTCAAGAAAGACGAGGGTAGACTTCATTTTAAACCATTAAGTTGGTAAGTTGAACCATCGGCTATAATGAGGACCAGTGGAGGGGACGACCCCACCACTGTTCTCAAGAAAGACGAGGGTGGACTTCATTTTAAACCATTAAGTTGTTAAGTTGAAACCTCGGCTATAATGAGGACCAGTGGAGGGGACGACCCCACCACTGTTCTCAAAAAAGACGAGGGTAGACTTTATTTAAAACCATTAATTTGGTTACTTGAACCCTCGGCTATAATGAGGACCAGTGGAGGGGACGACCCCACCACTGTTCTAAAAAAAGACGAGGGTAGATTAAATTGGGTAACTTGAACCCTCGGCTATAATGAGGACCAGTGGAGGGGACGACCCCACATCTGGATGATCTTCAGATGTACCGACCCCCTCGATTTGGACTTGAGACTTCACTTGGTTGAGGGCCTTGGCAATTAGGGGGTCATCCAGTTGGACACCCTCCAGTGAAGGACGAACAGAGGAGACGACATCGCCGAATTTGAGGATGACCCATCGGTAGGCCGTCCTGATCCCCCTTTCCAGATACTCAAGGCCGAAGCCCTGAAATTCATCTGAAGTCTTATATGCCTCAACAGCATCGGCCTCAGCTTTCTTGATGGCTTCTTCCAGATCAGTCTTATGCTGGGACTCCAGGTTGATCAGAGCCTCATCCCTATCCTTGATGATCAAGTCCTTGGCTTGCAGGTCGGCATCATGCTGCCTCATCAGCTCATCTAGGACCCTAGCATGCTCGGTCCTAGCACTTTCAAGCTCAGCCCTCGCAGTATTAAGCTCAGTATTCGCAGTATCAAGCTTTGTCTGCAACTCAGCCTCATGCTGGATAGCCCTTTCGGCCTCATGAAACTTCATCTGATTCTCGGCCATCCATTTGGTGGCTGAGGTGAGGGCACAAACAGACTGCACGAAAAATGAACAGATATCAACAGGGGCCGAGGGAACAGTTAGCGAAAGAATGAAATTAAGGAGGTGGGTCAAGACCAATACCTGAGCAAGGGAGTGCAGACCATAGTCGTACACTTTAGCAGGAGGCATCTTTGCTAAGAACTCGAAGTCAGAGGCCGACGGAGCAGAGAACATAAACGCCTTGGCAGCCCGCAAGTTCGTGATCAGTGATGAGGGGTCAGCCCTCAGATGGGCCAGATTTTGAGACCAGAAGGCCCCCATGCTGGACGAAGAGGTCGTCCCCTCAGAGGCGTCGACTCTTGCCCTCGTCCGAGAATCAGGCCGAGGCTCAACTGGGCCCTCAGGCTCCTTCCTTTTGTTACTGTCAGTGGTCGGCTCCACCACTGTCGGCCCAGCGGCCTTTGTCTTCCTCGGAGCCTGCTGAGTCTCCTTCCCCTTCTTCTTTACCAATCCAGACAGTAAGCTGGGAGCTGTCATTTCCCAAAGATAGTCTGGTGTACCTGCAGGACAATCTGATAAGAGGACGACATGTTAGAAAAGTTCAGAGATAAAGGGAGAACACTTCAAAAATAATTAAAGAAGGGAAAATGTTCAGTATAACTCACATAGTTTTGTCAGAGGTCCGACCCTCAAACCAGCTTCTTTAAGGAATCTAGGGGTCATCAAGTCTTCGAATTTAGCAAGCTCACCCTCTCGTCCTCGTCCTCTCAGATAGTCTACTATATCCTTCTCCTCCAGACTAAGTCCAGGGTCTGACCTGGCCTTCATGGAGGGGTTAGACCACTTCCTGGGGACCCTCGGACCATCGGCAACGGGCTCCCACTCCCCGGAGATAAAGAAAAACCTCTTCTTCCAATCATGGTTGGAGGTTTGTGCCACATGGAGGAGTTTATTCTCAGACCTCCTTGCCCCCAGGTGATAATATCCAGGCTGCTTGGACGAGGAGTTGATGTTGTAACAGCCCAGAAATAGGTCAGCCGAGGGCTCGTCGGTAAAGGCATTCTTCCACAAGGAAATATAGCCCAAGATCGTCCTCCAAGAGTTGGGAGGAAGTTGAGAGGGGGAAACGCCGAGGGCAACCAGAATATCTGCAATGGCAGGGTGCAGGGGGAGCCTGACTCCAACCTTGAACATTTGTTCGTAGACTGCAACCTCTCCCTCTTGGCAATCGAAGACCCTCTCAGCCTCAGGGGGAACCCTCATAGTCACTCCGGAGGGTACTCCATAAATATGCCTCCATATCAGGAGATCTCGATCCCTAACAGAGGAGATGAAGGATGAGGCGTGGGAGGTATCAACCTCATCATCTGTATCATCATCCTCGTCCTCAACTCTCTCCCCCTCATCACCTGCATGAGGACCCTGAGGAAAACCCACTTGGAAGGCATTGGGGGACAGGGTTGTCACAGGGACAGCCTCAGAGGGGGCCGTACCCTCGGCGTCTCGGCCTGGGCTAAGGTCAGGTGTGTCCCTTCTACCAGAAGTTCCAGCACCAGTTGGTGAGGAGACTCTCTCGTCCATCTCACTTGGGTTGGGTGTCTCGGCAGGACGAGGTGACGACCCACAAGACTCAGAAGGTTCAGATGGTCTTATGGTGGCAAGAGGAATGGGAAAGATGGGTCGTACCCAATTAGGGTCGGCCCCTCGTCTCCTCTCTTCCTCTTCCTCTATTCGTCTGATTTCGGTAAAGAGCTTCTCTCTCAAGGACGGGAATTTAGATAATAAGCTGTAAAGCCTCCTAAGCATTAAGGGGAAGACTCTACACTTAGAGAAATTACACTAGACTTGGCTAATTCAGCTACAAACAAGTGGGGAATTGACCAGGTTTGACTTTTGGATTAAACAAAAGAACTCAAAGGTTTTCATCAAGAACGTTCAAGAACCTATAATCGGAGAAGGAACTGGAAAAAGCTATGGGGAACTCGAAGAAAATGCAACCCTATGGCCCTAAAAAACAAACATAATTGAAGGCAAAGGAAAGCTCTTAATGAAGGAGAATACCTGATAACGAGGGTGAGTAACGCTGCTGAGACCTGACGAAACGAAGGCAGCAAATGGCGATGGAAGCTGATAAGTTTCTAGAGAGAGAATGCTTAGGCGCGAAGAAGAAGAAGGAAGAGAGAGAGTTTTGAAAATATCTTAAATACCTTTGTAATGAGTGGACCTATTTACCAAGAAAAGTATAATTAGGGCACACGGCCCCAAGTGCACTGCGCAGCCGCCATGCCTTGGAAACTGAAACAGCAATGAGTATCTGCCCAGGTGTCACTCATCTAACTGATCATACATGCATCTCATTTAAAACACTATCCCTCAGCCATCTCAGCAGCACCTATGGCTAAGGGCTGGGGGGTGATTGATATACCCATTTATATCCTCGGCTTAGATGAGGATTGCCTCCCCAAACGGACGACAGTACGAGGGGACGACCCTCCACCAGACTTCAGACGACCCTCCACCAGACTTCAGACGACAGTACGAGGGGCCGACCCTCCACCAGGCTTCAGACGACAGTATGAGGGGCTGACCCTCTACCAAGCCCCAGACGACAGTATGAGGGGCCGACTCTCTACCAGGCTTCAGACGACAGTACGAGGGGCCGACAGTACGAGGCCAGAATTGGGCCAGGCTCACTGCCGGAGGAAACTTTGCCCTCGGCCTCGGCTCATTGGCCGAGGGTGACATCATGACATCGCGTGGTTTGGGGGACGCGTGGAACAGTGCGCGTGAGGCTCATATGACACGTGGCAGACCGTTATAACAAAATCACACCCTCACGTGAGGGAATATTATGTCATCATTTGGCATCTACAGGTGTCAACAGGGGATGGGCTAGATCATCATTCACATGCACCATGCATACTTGGGGGGTACACTACACCACCCAAGACCTATATATACTTGTCACCTACAACCCTACAGGGGATCGATCAGATTATTGCAACCCTAGCTAAAACTCTGCTTGTACACACAGGAGAGGGAGCGCTGATGTGCATTGTATCCAAAGCCATTAGTGCCCATACTTAGTGGATCACACACTCACAGTGGATGTAGGCCAAATTGGCTGAACCACTATACATCATTGCCTTATTTCCTCTTATACTCATCCCCTTCTATATACTTATTCATCTCCATGGCTGCCATGGCTGCTACTGCTTGAGCTCACTATCACTTATCCGGTGGTGCTGAATCACAGCATCATCACAACCCTTTTCAATCGATAACAACACACGCTCATCGATGGATTTTAAAGCATTTATCATTCACATTCTCCAATAAACATAATTTGTGCCATAAAAAATAGGAGCACGAAAACTTTCAAAAACTCCAAAGTTCATTTTGAAAAATATAAGGGATCAAACACAATAAAAATATGTTATTAGCTCTAATACTAATTTATGGGTCCCCTTTTTATTTCTTATGCGGAAAGTGTTTTAGGGATGACAAAAACAATTTCTCATTTTATGAAAAACCTTTTTCTAATTTTTAATTCGCACCAAGTTGTGAACCAATTTTAACTTAACCAAATTTTATCTTGATTAATCCTAAACATTCATCTAGTGATTAAACCAAGTAAAATAAAGTAAAGAATGCTCACAATGCCAGATGTACGAGGAAACCACAATGGGAAAAAACCTCGAATGGCCCAAGCCATACAATCACTATGAATGTGGAATTACAACGAACATACACAAATCTTACTCAATGACTATATCCCCATGAGAATTTATGCTCTTATGATCTTTAACCACTCTTCTCACAGTGACCTCACAGAAATTCCTTCTTCCATGATACATCTCCACAACACATGCCTCTACGTATGTATCGGTGTCCACCGATATGGATTATAACGTCTACGAAATCAGAACACGAACTCTTTCTCTTCTTATCCGCAAAACTATCAATATTCAATGTAGAACAAAACCTTTTTGGTGCTAACAAGATCACTGTTGCATATAGTGACGAAAACTCGAATCTTGTAAACTCTAAGGATGTGTTTAGACTTAAAAACCTTAGAAAACTCTTGTACAAAAACTTACTGTTATGAAAACCATTTTTCAGACTGCACACTTACAAAATTCTGAAGAAAAAACACCTTATATAATTTTCTTAAGGCGGTATCTCGTTCAAGAGAAATGACGTGTTGCTCGAACGAGATGTGCATGTCATTCGAACTACAGTGCCATCTCGCTCGAAAGATTTGTCAGGTCATATGAGCGACACGCGCGATAGAGTTTAAATTTAAACCAATTCTGAAAAGGGATTTTAACTTAAATCCAACTCTAATCCATCCTTATCAGAATAAAATGAAGTGTAAACAATTTTAGACACTTTTAAAACATTTTAAAAACATTTTCTTAATAAAATAACATCCTTAAACATTTTTGAAATAAATTTCGAGCCCCATTAAAATTACGCATTTATACCTGAGTGATCTCGGAATGCAATTAAAATTGAAGATGAATAAACTTGCATCAATTAAACATTCTACATAATTAATTCCTTGAAGCTTTACCGCATCGTCTTTAATAAACTTGAACAAATCATAGTTTGTGTGGGATCGTGTCAATAAAAAACTCCCTATGACTCAAACGTGTTTTATTTCGAAAATAAGTCAAAACTATACAATGGACTCAATTAAAAATTTTGTCCTTACAGGAAAGATTATTTTTCACCTTTCGATTATAATACCTGTAGACACCCCATCCTAGTAGCCCCTAACCACCTTCTCAGGCCCCTAAAACTCCTAATTCCTCAACAAACCCCAAGTCATACTTTGAGTACTCATATGGAGGCCATCGTGCGCTTTTGGGTCTCGTTTGACTCCAGTTAACTCCTTGACTTGAGAGAAGATTAATGAAAACTTGAAGGGCTCTGAATCCCCTTTTTAACAATCCGTTTCGTGCTCGGATCGACCTCACAATTCGTATGAACAATCCTTTCTACTCTGAGTACCGATCTAAAATCCAATGGGCTTTTTTTAGCCCCATTTTACTTTGGTCAACTCTCCAACCTGATATAATCTCAATGAAACCTTGAGGGACTTTGAATCCCCTTTCCAATGTTTTTTGTTGTGCGCGAATCGAACTCATGATTTGCACGAACGACCCATTTTACTCTAAAAGGTCATCGGGTGTTTTCAGTTCCTGTTCGACCTTGATCAACTCTCCAAACTGAGGGAAACTCAATGAAATCTTAAAGGTATCTGAATTCACTTTTCCAATAGTTCATGCCATGCACAAAACAGCCTCACGATTTGTACGAACAACCCATTTTACTATGAAAACCCCCATGTACATAGACTATCGGGCGATTTCGAGCCCTGTTTGACTTTGGTCAACATCTAAACCTGAGACTGGTTCATGGATTCCTGCAGGGATTTGAATATTCATTGTAATAGTCTTGGTCATGTGCTATTCGTACTTGTAGTTCGTATTTTATGCTCATTTTTAGGAAAAAGTCCGTTCCAAACTTCCCGTAGGCACCTCAGCCCCCCTGCCTATCGGTAGGGTGTACTTTCCTTACCCAAAAATGCAGGCACTGTGCAAATAGGTACGCTAGGGACCATTCCAATTGGCACCCCCAACCCTAAAGTGCACTATATAAAGATCTAATTACTTCACTCTTGAAGGAGGTCCCCTTCAGTAGTCACCAAATATTCTCTCGAAATTATAGCCCCGTCATTACCAAAAACCACAATTTTCTTACATTCTCCCACCTCACTTTCCTACCACTTTTGGTCACCTACCTCATACTATTATACCATCCTAATACCACCCCAAAAACCAGCCTACATACCTTCCAAATTTAGCATTAAAAGTCTTCAACAAGGCCCACTCTTATCTCTTTCCTAATTTACTCATTTAATGTTAATATTCACTTTATTCTCATCTAGTTATATCTATTAATCTTGTTTCATTATCTCACATCAAATAATCCATTTTCATTATTAGGATTTTACATAACTTATTTTCATAAAACCTGCAAAAGAAAAAATGAGGGTTTACTTGTAAATTCCAAAAGTAAGACATCCTTTTTTTCTCACACTTTCACAATTGGACACATTTTTCTCAAAAGCACTCAAACAGAAGTCTTAAATTTGGATTTATGAGTCCTACCCCTAAGATCTATTCAAAATATGTGAACTTTTATGCCCTTCGGGATACGTAGGCATCCTAGGCCAATCCTTGTATTTGAGCCCTCTCTTTTATATTCTACGATATCCATTTTATGAGTCTCGAACTCCTACATATTTATGTCTCATTCAATATGCACATTCGCTTCCCCATAGTGGCTCGTGATTTGGCGCACACTCATATCATGTTTATATTATTTTTAGGTACATTCGTACAAATTGATCTGTTCCATCCATTCCATAATGTGAGTCGGAGGATTCCCTTCTCTCACTATTCATATTACATACATGTACATACACATCATGCTTTGGAGAAAATGAGAAAATCAACATAGCCCATAGGAGATCGAAAGGGAAAAAATGGGTGCCTAACACTTTCCTATTCCATAATTTAGTCTCGAACCTTAGAATCACTCAGTTTCGTATGCATCAGTATGACCTTGATGCCGTTCTCTCAAGACAGCTACATTATTTTGCCTCTTTTGAGAAAATTAGGTTAGTGACTACATTCCTTTGTATTATCCCCTTTTAACGATGGACAATTTTATATTCGAGGCAGCCCACGAAGATGCCAGCACGAGTGGCGAAAAGAGGACCTCCATCTCCTCGAATCACCCATAATAGCATGATGGTGAAGATAGGGAGACTCCTCTAAAGGGGTACATTTCCCTCCCATCCTAATTTCGGGTCCAGCTCGTGTCAGAAGAATTCGACCCGAATGGACACAGTGTCTCCATTGACCTTTTTTTATAGGACAAGACTCTATTTTCATATGGGTGTTACTTCTTTACTCTCCTACTTTTCTACGTGCTTACATATACCTCCACTTATATGTTCTCCTTACTCCTATGCTTAAATTTTTATCATCATGTTTATTTATACCATGCTCTCTTCTTATGTACATATCACCTTCTTTCCACATTCTTCATTTTTTGCTCACTTGTACATATTTACCATATTTTACCCTATTCTCACATGTATATATTCTCCATGCTCACTTCACACACTCACACTCATATATAGTCTCACTTTTCCTTACTTGCTTCACACACTACTTGTAGATTACCCATGCTTAGCTTCACTAACGAACACCCTCACTTCTTTCTCACTTGTATATCTCTATGCTCACTTAAACGTATTTCACAAACCACTTATAGATTATCCATGCTTAATCACTAGCACACTCTTTTATATTATTTCACTTTGTATATATTCCCATGTTTTTCCACTCACACTACTTTCATGTCACCCTGCACATATCTCACTCCCTTGTATATTCACATGCTTCACACTCTATCATCACTCTTTGTATAGTCTATATGCTCGATGTATATACTTGCTAGACGTGTTTTCCATGATTATCCCTCTTATCTCATGTTATTTATACATTCTCCCTCATAGAGGTTGTACTCCCTTTACTTAGCATACAATAAAATCTCCATAAATACTAATCAAAACTCATGCATTTTTGCACACTAAATTACCTGAGCATGGAAATATTGACCAAAATTTTATCCTGTATTAGAGAGTCACTTCGTGATGGGTTCTAGTCCTACGAGGTGCGATTAACCTAAGCGATATGATTCTCACCTTCTATTGGCCTTGTATCTTCGACGTATATCGAATGGTTCCCCACGCATCATATCGCTTGGATGAACTCATGACATGAGGTATATAGGAGGAAAGTCATTAACCTACATCGAGTATATCTTTCCCCATGAAGTATATCGTGAGGCAGTTTATGTACACTCAAGTATATCGAATGGCTTGTCCACACATACCGATGAATGATTGCCCTTATAGGCAAGAGGTATATCGTGGAAGTCACGCTAAAGTGGGGAACCCTTCCACTAATCCACCAAATTCATAAACCCCTTAGGACACTCATATCTAGATTGCCTATTATAATGTGAAACTCTACCAAAATTCTAGGTCGCCATACTACCTAAAATTTTGTATTATTTTGCCAATTGTTAAAAGAGTACCTTGTCCGTGAGCCTAGAAACAAGTCAAATCATGTCTTACATCTTATACCCTATCTTTTTCCTAGGCTCGAGTCCTATTCAGTAACTTTCTTGCATCTAGGTAAACATGATAAAGTGGAACCTAATGATAATAACCATACTAAGGATTTCCCTTTTCCCTTCTTTTCAAAAAATAAAAATACCCAAATGTACTTCCTCTTTCCTTTAAAAATAAACCAAAATCATTTTTTCCCAAGTTGATCGCATACCCAGATTTTGGCTTGGCTCCCTATTAGTTCCGGTCTTCCATCAAACCACCCCGAAGGTCTATTGCTTCATCTACTACTTCAACTGAATTTTAAGCTTACCTCCGTAAGTTATTAATAGAGAACATAGACCATGCTTCGAATGTTCAACCAGATTTTATGGCTATCCTATCTCATCTCAGTGATAAGATTGACAATCTTCAGGATTATATTTAAGCGATGCAATGACATCAGGCCTAAACTCCAGAGGCTCATGAACTCGAAATCCCCTTTCCCCGTGCCATAGGTCCACCTACGCCTGAACCAGATTGGGTCCCAAAAGAGTATCAGCATGCCCCTCCTGTAAATGTGCAGCCACTAGCTCAGGTACTGATTCCAAACCTTGCCCAGCTAGGGCTAATCCTCCAATGCCTGTGGATCCTAAGGAATATAATTTTAATAAGTTCAAGGAAGTCCTCGGGCTAATATTAAAGAAATTCGACCAAGTCAAGATCTTAAGGAATTACATCCAGAATACTAGAGGAAGTACATGATGCCAGACATTGAGAAATTCAGAGGTAGCATGTCGTTAATTATGGATTTATGCAACTATCATAATTGCCTAGATGTTTTAGTAAACCTTGAAAGAGAGTGCCCTCATATGGTTCCTGTCACTTGAACAATCTAAAATTTTCAGTTGGGAGAATGTGGCCAGAGACTTCATGTCACAGTACAAGTATAATAAAGAACTAGAAGTCATATGAAGAGACCTAGATCTACTTAAGTATAACCTTGGGGAATCAGTCAATAGTTTCATCTAAAGGTGGAGAGAAAAAGCTGCCACCTTGACCAACAGGCCATCAACTGAAGAACATCGATGGGAGAATAAGAATATGCGCACTTCAAAGCCCTTTTTGAGGTTGGTGTGGATATTAAAGAAGGGGTTGCTAATCACAAGGTGGAGTCTGAACTAAAAAGGTTGACCAGGCAATTTGTGCCAACAAAGTATGACAAACTGGCTAGTACCTCAGTCATAACAATCAACAACATATCCCAACCTGCCACTTCTTGGCACTTGAAATTCACCTCAACCCTGCCAGAAAAGAATATACTGAACTGTACGCTCTTTTGTCAAAAGAGCCTGAAATCTCATCAAGATATTAGAACCCCTACCACTACCAAATTCCCTTACCAAGAACCTCAAATATGATGCCCATTGCGATTTTTACCTAATCGCAGGCCACGCCACCGACCAGTGTTTCCACTTAAAAATATGATCCAAGGTCTCACGGACTGAGGCATCATTGCTCCACCAGCTAATACTAAACCCAACACCACTCATTACCCTTTCTCAACATATGAAATTAGGGTGAACATCATCTTCTCGAAAGAAAACCCAAATTTTGACCATTCCACCCAAATCGTGTCCATCAATCTCAACCAAATTCCTGAAGGTTTGTCCATCCTTTATTTTACATCCCATGCGCTTCAATGATCAAGATATATAAATAATTACACGAGATTGTATTACCTTCTTCACTCGATCAGATGGGGGAGGCATGTAATTATTTGCATTTTTGGATCAACTTCGAAGGTTTGTGCTAAACTTTTGGATAAAAATGACCATCAACTATGAAAAGTTCAACAAACTATTTATGGAAGCCCGTAAGTGGGCTCGAGAATCAGTTGAATGGGTTATGCCTATAGAAGAGCTCAGCTTGGATGAAGTTGTACAGAACATATCAGATGTGTTTCGCTAGAAAGGGAGATATGCAACATCCCCGTGTTGCTCATAATCCTGAAACTCCAGGGGTGCCTAGTCCCCTCACTCCTTTATCTCCCCGATAAGTGAGAATTATGTATGATGAAGCCATGGAGTTTTTTGAATGCATCGACTACTCTTGGTAGGAGGATATCGTTGCCACGGGCTGGGGTGATGATTTCGAAATCTCAAACATGGAATAAGAAGGCGGGGACTTCCCCTTTTTTGTATTCTCTGAACCATGATACCACCCCGTTGATAAAAAGATAAAGTCAGATATTGAGATCTTTTTCAAATATGACAACACCTTGGATAAGGAATGGAAGTATGGGGTGGAACCTATGACTAACGAGACCATCAAAACACTAAAAAAACCAAGGACAACGATGCCGAGGAGTCATTCAACCTGCAGACACTAGGGCTGAGTCTCTGTAATATTTGCCAAGAGGTCAGACTGTCTGACCCGTTTGTGAAGATAGTCATTACTAAAGTATCTCTACCTAATTAGCATGCCATCTCGGTCCATCCTATTTAACCCCATCTAAAACCTACTATCTATCCTCTTCAAGAAGTCCCCGAACTTGTTACTATTTCTCATATATTTGGTATCATTGTAAAAGAGGCCTCTTTTGATGAGGTTCTTAATGTTGTCTTTCCTAAGATTGAAATAAAAGAGGATTTTGAGTATCTTGATATGCCTTACATTAATTGCATTGATTCTAGTCAAACTTTTAATGATGATGATTTAGTAAATAAATAATTCTTAACTGATCTCAATAAGGAAAATAATAAAGAACATAATTTCGTTCAAACTAATGATGATGAGACTATTTTTATTAATCTCGGTTCTAATAACCATTTGCAGGAGACTAGGATAGGGTCCACCCTCAATGACCATGAGCGGGAACAATTTTAAGATATTTTCATAGAGTTTGTGGACGTCTTCACGTGGTTATACGATGACATGCCCGATATCAATCCAGAGATAGCTCTGAATGAGATCCCCACATTCTCATAATGCAGACTCGTCAAGCAGAGACTAAGGAAGATCCGAATAGAATGGTCCCTCAAGGTCAAGGAAGAAGTAGTCAAACAGTTAAATGTAGGCTTTATTCGGATAGTCGAATACCTTACATGACTTGCAAATATCATCCCCATGTCGAAATCGGGAGGTAAAGTTTGCATGTACGTCGACTATCGAGATCAGAAGAAAGTATCCCCAAATGATGATTACCCTCTGCCTAATATCGACATAATCATCGACAATATAATCAAATATGCACTTAACTCATTTATCGATGGATTTTCTGGCTATAATGAGTTTAAAATTCACCCTGACCACTAGGAGAAAACTGGCTTCATCACCCCCATGGGGAGTTTTCTGCGACACAGTCATGCCATCTGGGCTCAAGAATGCTGGGGCTACCTACCAAAGGGCCTCTACAACCATCCTCCATGACCTCATCCACAAAAAAATTGAGGTTTATGTTAACGACATGATCATCAAGTCCAAAACTATGGAGGGTAACATCCTCACCCTGCGAAAAATCAGCTTAACCCACAAAAATGTGTATTCAGCATCAATAAAGGAATGGTCAGTGACAAAGGTATTGAAGCAGAACCCTCCAAACTAATAGCCATACTCAAAATTTCACCACCCAGACAGAGAAAGAAGTACGAGGATTCGTGGATAAGCTACAATGCATCAGTCAGTTTATCAGCTAACTGACCTCTATCTGCGAGGCCATTTCAAAACTTCTTCAGAAGGACTCAACCAAAGTTTGGAACAAGGGATGCCAAGAAGCCTTTGACCAGATTAAATGATACCTCACCCGACCTCCGATACTCATGCCTCTATAGACTGGTTTCCCCTCTTCCTGTACTTGACTATCACTGACACTGTGGTAGGGGCATTGTTGGCCCATTATATCTAGGAATCTCGTAAGAAGAGAATAATTTACTATGACAAACGAAAGATGGATGGGTACGAAGTCAACTACACTACCTTAAAAAAGGCATGTGTTTCCCTGGTCTGGGTCACACAAAAACTAAAGCACTACATGCTAGCATTTCCCATCAGACTAGTATCTTTAATGGATCCCATTAAATACGCGTAGGAGAAACTCGCTCTATCAAGCCGAATGGCCTACTAGATAATGTTACCAACCGAGTTTGATATTTTTTACATCACACAGAAATCTATAAAGGGGAGAACCATATCTGATTACCCTTGTCGACCATCCTGTAGAAAGAATCAAAGTTTATATTTCTGAATATCCAGATGAAGATATCCTCTGCACCTCTTAGGAGGACCTCAGATGGCAGATGTTCTTTGACAGAGTTGCCAATAAGAACGGATATGGTATTGGGATACTCTTGATTGACCTCGATGAATCTCACACTACCATTGACATTAATTTGGACTTCCCTTTCACTAATAATATGATAAAATATGAGGCATGCACTATAGGGATCAAGGTCGCCCTCTAGAAAGGAAACATGAA
The DNA here is from genome assembly GCA_949130495.1 of Sambucus nigra. Classification (NCBI taxonomy): domain Eukaryota; kingdom Viridiplantae; phylum Streptophyta; class Magnoliopsida; order Dipsacales; family Adoxaceae; genus Sambucus; species Sambucus nigra. The sequence goes on from OX422208.1 coordinate 652,181,722, forward strand.
CATGGTCATCTATAGGAAATTTGTCCTCGTTGTTAGATAAATTCTTAGGAAATTGAAAGTCAAATGTGAGAATCTCTTATCTTTCCACGCCCATATATAAGAGCTTGACTCCTAATTTAAATATGTCACCTTCCTTGCTCGAAGAAGAGCCTAGTCAACGCACTAGAAACCCTAACCTCTATGGTCAATATGCCTAAGGGAATAATAATGGACCCATTTATGTTTCAGAAGAAAGATGCACCCACACACCGCTACCACATCAATCTCATCATAGAGGAAATGAAGACATGGCAAGGTTATGGTATTATAACATTTGGTGCCTCCTTAAATATGGTAGGTATCCGTGAGACGCGGATAAGAAATATCATGCGACCCTTCGCAAATCGATAGCCCAGTACGTCATTTGTGACAAAGTATTTTTTAAGAGGAACTTTAATAGAACCCACTTATATTTCATAACAAGGGATGAAATTGAAGAAATAATGCAGAAAATCCATAGTGGGGAATGCGAACCCCACATGAATGGTCACATGGTTGCTAAGAAAATCATCCGTCATGGGTACCACTAAGCCACTATGGTCCAAGACTAAACTGCTTATGTTCGGAGATGCCATAAATTCCAATAGTTTGCTAACCTTCAGCACTTACCTCCTCGGGAGCTATACAACATAAGCTTTCCCTAGCCCTTGTCTACCTGGAGCATATATATCATAAGGAAGGTAACTCCCAAATCTTCAAACGGGCACGAATTCATCATGGTTGTCATGGACTACTTCACAAAAAGGGTTGAAGCCGAATCATATGCAATACTGAATGTGAAGAGATTATACAAGTTCATCAGAAAGAATATCATCTACCGTTACGGAGTTATTAATGATTTGGTATCGGATAATGGAATCCACTTTGAGGCTGAGGTCACTGAATTAGTCATGGAATTAAAATACACAAATCTTCTCCATGTCATCCCTAAACAAATGGCACTGTTGGAGCTTCTAATAAGAGCCTCAATACCATCATCACCAAGATGACTGAAAGCTACAGAGATTGGGCCGCTCGGATACCATATGCCCTCTGGGGATATTGCACCTCCATCAGAATACCTACTGGGGATACCCCTTATTTTATGGTTATGGAGTGGTGGCAGTTCTCCCCGTTAAACTAGAAGTGACTTCTCTAAGGGTTATGCTTGAAAGCAAGGTCAGTGAGGACGACTGGCATTAGAGACACTACAAATAATGCCCTCTCCTGTATGAAAAGAGATTAAAATATCTATACCACATACAAGGATACCATCGATGGATCACAGGACCATTCAACATGAAAGTTAAGTATCACGGTGTCCAAGAAGGAGATCTTTCCCTCAAAGAAATTATAAAACGTGTTTGGGATCCAAGAGGAAATTTTAAATCTAATTGGAGTGGCACCAACATTATGAAGAAAATCCTGTCAGGGGGCACCGTTAAGGTCCCAGATCTTAATCTAGAAGAAATGGCGCGTTCAGTCAACCTGGACCATCTTAAAAAGTTTTACCCATAATTCAAACTCTTGTCGCACTACGACTCTTCTCATCCCCCTTTTATTCTAAGAAAAATATCTTTATTTCCCTAATTCATAACTACATGGGACATGATCCTCTCAATTTACCCCTTTTAAAATAAGCTCGCAAAATTTTAAAACCCACATAGGTACGTAGGCAGCCCATAAAACACACAATATTTTCTTTCTTACAAAATGATATTCTTTTCTTCCTCAAACCAAGACAATCTCTCTGATCATTTAAATGAACAAAAGGATTATATATGCCTTAGTGATTGGTATAGACAGTTCAAATACAAAATTAATCAAAAGATACAACAAAATACATCAAAATCACTTTTTTTATTATCAGGAATATGTCTATTACATGAAGTATCAGCGATGGGAATCAAACAAACCACTCCCTTCCTAATCCTTATACCAACATACAAATCCCTACTATTAAACCAACTTCACAAAAGGTATAAAAACTTAACCAAATGCTTACCCAAACACAAATTTCCACAAATGAAAACCTACGCCATCTTCCCAAAACTTGGCCTCAAATACCTGATGGGCTCGTCTCATCATCTATACCTGCCCCGGAAGGCCTCCAGGTATCCCACTCCTGATTATTGCTCTGGATGCGCTCCATGTGATGCTAGACCTTAATGATCTTTGATGAAACCACAACACCTTCTTCTAAGATGTCAAACTTGATAAGACATCTTTTTTCAGTCTCCTCTACCAAAATCTTCTCAACCACCCATTTCCATAACCACTTCAAATAATCATCGGATATAAACCTAGCCTCTCCCACAAATTATAAAAGACTGGTAGATGAGCGGCAGCGCTATCATAGAGGCTCCAGTATCATCCTCAAGGACACGATCAAGTCCTCTACCAAAAAGAACTTGGTTATGTGGGGAGTCAAAATTTGCTCCCATCCTATTTAGCGAGGAAGTTGACAAGAAAAGTATAAGGAAGTCTAGTGAAGGCCATCTAATCGCACATACTGGTATTCCCCCAACTACAAAACGGGATGCAAGTCTCCTCACCATGGTACAGACCAACGAAGGCATCGGGACCCATACTCTATAAGCCAGTTAACCCAATTTTCCATCAATGGATAAAAACTGGAGAAAGGCCTAGTAAATAAATTACGAACACTCAATAGAGGATAATCAGGAAGGGCAGCTAGGCAAGGTCACTCAGAAAGCCGCATTAATAGTGTGACAGAGCTCCCCCATAAAAATCTAGTCCGACCTCCTTTCCAGGCATCTAAGCTATTCTAAGTATCTGCTAACACCACCACCACAGGTTTACAATGGTAGGACAACCACATTGCTATCATGGCCACCTGAGGGTTGGCCGTCAGATCACCTGTCACCAATGAGTGAGCGAGATTTCTATGTTAATTTGATATCATTGGTCATTCGGGATTTTGATATCATATTGGGGATGGATTGGTTATCATCGTATCATGCTTCCATTGATTGTTTTCGAAAAGAAGTTACGTTTCATCTGCCTCGTGAACCCGAGTTCCAGTTTACAGGGGAAAGGAATGTTGTCCCTAATTGTGTCATCTCAGTAATTAAGAGCATAAAGTTATTGAGTAAGGGTTGTACAGGGTATTTAGATTATGTTGTTGATACTAGTAAAGAGACAGTTAAAATTCAAGATATACCAGTGGTTAGAGAGTTTTTTGATGTCTTCCCAGAGGAATCGCCAGGATTGCCACCCGATAGGGAAGTAGAGTTTTCTAATGAATTAATTCTAGGTACTGGTCCAATCTATCTTGATCCATATAGAATGGCACCAGCGGAGTTGAAAGAATTAAAAGTGCAATTACAAGATCTGATAAGCAGAGGTTTCATTCGGCCTAGTGTTTCGCCATTGGGAGCACCAGTGTTATTTGTGAAAAAGAAAGATGGGACAATGCGATTATGTAGTGATTATCGGTAGTTGAATAAGGTGACCATTAGATATAAGTACCCTCTACCTCATATCGATGAATTATTTGACCAATTATAAGGGGCCACAGCATTTTCGAAGATTGATTTGAGATCGGGTTACCACCAACTGAAAGTGAAGGATAGTGATATTTCCAAAACATCTTTTCGGACTCGATATGGGAACTATAAGTTTTTGGTGATGCCATTTGGATTAACTAATGCTTCAGCAGTTTTTATGGATTTGATGAATCGGGTATTCCACCCTTTCATTTATTCATTTGTGATTGTATTCATAGACGATGTGTTGATTTACTCGCGTAGCATGGAGGAACATGAGAAACATTTGAGACTGGTATTGCAGATTTTGAGAGAAAAGAAATTATTTGCTAAATTTAACACATGTGAGTTTTGGTTGAATGAAATTGTGTTTTTAGGGCACGTTGTCTTGGGAAATGGAATATATGTTGATCCAAAGAAGGTGGAAGCAATCGTTGAATGGGAGAGTCCTAAGAATGTGACAGAAATTAGGAGTTTCCTAGGATTGGCAGGTTACTATCGCAGATTCATTAAGGGATTTTCAGCAATAGCATTACCATTGACAAAGTTGACTCATAAAGAAGTGAAGTTTATATGGGATAAAGAATGAGAGAGGAGTTTTAAAGAATTAAAGAATCGGTTGGTTTCAACCCCTATACTTACTATTCCATGTGGGAATGAGTCTTTTGCGATCTATACAGACGCTTCATTTCAGGGTTTAGGATGTGTTCTTATGCAGAATGGGAAGGTAATAGCATATGCTTCCAGATAATTAAAGACGCATGAACGAAATTACCCTACACACGATTTGGAGCTAGCAGCCATTGTTTTTACTTTAAAGTTGTGGAGACATTACTTGTATGGAGAAACTTGTGAGATATTTACAGATCATCGGAGTTTGAAATACTTTTTTACACAGAAAGAACTGAATTAGAGACAGAGGCGTTAGATAAAGCTAATTAAAGACTATGACTGTACCATTCAACATCATCCTGGGAAGGCCAATGTAATAGTAAATGCTTTGAGTCAAAAATCATCAAGGATGCTTAGTTGCATACGATGTGCCCGTGTTGGATATATTCTTGACTTGGCATCGATGGGAATTGAATTGAAGTTTTCAGAAAGGGGAGGATTATTAGCACATGTCACAGTGAGACCTTTATTGGCAGAACGCATACGAAATTTACAGATCAGTGATCCATTCCTTCAAAAGAAGAAACAAGAAGTTTGGGATGGTAGAGAGAGTGACTTTGAGATTAAGAATGATGAATCGTTGTGTTATAAAAATAGAATTTGTGTACCAAATGATCCATCCTTAAAGAAGGATATATTAGAAGAGGCACATAGTTCTATTTACTCTATGCATCCGGGAGGTACCAAAATGTATAAAGATTTGAAAGAGTATTACTGGTGGAACAATATGAAATGTGAGATTACAGAATTCGTAGCTAAATGTTTAGTATGCCAGCAAGTGAAAGTAGAGCATCGAAAGATGACAGGATTATTACAGTCATTGCCTATTTCGGAATGGAAGTGGGAGCATATAACGATGGACTTTGTTACAGGATTTCCCCGATCACCAAAGGGGCATGATTCTATTTGAGTGATTGTAGACCTATTGACGAAGTCAGCTCATTTTCTTTCAGTTAAGATCACCTACACCGTTGACAAGTATGCACGTATGTACATTGATGAGATTATCCATTTACATGGGGCACTAGTGTCAATTATCTCAGATAGAGATCCAATATTCACTTCTAAGTTTTGGCCTCGTCTCCAGAATGCCATAGGCACAAGTTTGAAGTTGAGCACTGTGTTTCATCCATAAACTGATGGGCAATCAGAAAGGACAATTCAAATATTAGAGGACTTGTTACGAGCTTGTGTATTGATGGAATTTTCATATAATAATAGTTATCAGTCAACTATTGGTGTGGCTCCTTATGAAGCTTTATATTGGAGGAGATGTAGAACGCCTTTGTGTTGGGATGAAGTGGGTGAAAGGAAAATATTGGATCCTGAGTTAATAGATGTGACGATTGAAAAAATCAAAATACCACAAAGAAGACAGAAATTTTATGTGGATAAGAGGAAGTATCCATTGGAATTTCAAAAGGGAGATTTTTTATTCCTACGTATTTCACCATGGAAAGGCGTCATGAAGTTTGGGAAAAAGGGGAAACTAAGTCCAAGATACATTGGACCATATGAGGTTTTGACAGAATTGAGACCCTGGCATATAGATTAGCATTACCTCCAGATTTATCCCATTTACATGATATGTTTCACGTATCTATGCTTCGTAAGTATTTGGCGGATCCATCTCATCAGTTGAAAACTCAACCAATTGAACTGAAGGAAGACCTGTCGTACATCGAGGATCCAATGGAAATTATTGATCGTAAGGAGAAAATATTGAGAAATAAAGTTATTTCCTTAGTTAAAGTTATGTGGATGATCCATGGGATTAAATAAGCAACTTGGGAAACAGATGATAGCATGAAGAAACAGTATCCCCATTTGTTTGGTAACTTACTTTTATATTAAATTTCGGGGACGAAATTTTCTAAGGGGGGTGAGTTGTGACAACCCGAATATAGTTATGATAAATTATATTTAAATCATGATTTTCTTATGTGATATTAATAATGTGTTATTAGTATATCTAATTTTAATTTATTATGTTTAGTCTAATCCTACTTTCATAAATCATGAAATGTCGAATTATTTACAAACACAATTTTTTGTTGTTTTCGATAGAAATGTCCCTGTTTAAGACTAGTTTTGACCTCTATAACTTAACCATTGACTTGAGGTGAAAACTATATAATTGTATACATATGAGTTAGGGTTGTAACACAACAAACGTTACATCAAATGGATGTACGAGTAAGACGTTAGGCCAAAATTACGAACAAGGGGCAAATCTGTCAATTTCCTCTAAGTGGTAAATTGTCTTTTATTAAACCAAATGGTTTAATTTGATTGGTTGGATTGGGAGGCAGCCTTGGCCAACTTAAAACTATACCTCTAACTTATTTCTTCAGCAAATTAAGCCCTAGGTTCAGTTTGAAGTGTTGTTAGGGTGAGGAAGGAGAAAGTAGAAGTTTAGGAAGAAAAAGTGAGGAGAAAAAGTGTAGAAAAATCCGTAGAAATTACGTAAAAGTCCCGAAGGTAATCCTAGTTGAAAATCTTGTTATTTTTCATATATTTATGATTTATATGATATAAATCCTTGGTTTGTTTATTGAACTTTCATTATTGGGTGCATATGCATGGATATATGCAAGTTTAAGTTAGGTTGAATGCATAAACCCGTAAAATTGCTTTGTATTGAAACCCCTTGTATTCAAACTTGAATATCTCTTTGTGTGCTTACTGGAATTGAGAAATTCCAATTGTATATGAAAGTAGCCTCATATATTAACATCATATCTGAAAATGAGAATTTATCTCCTTGTGGTTCGGCCGTAATGATGATTTCAAGTTGGTATATAGTTGTTGTTTGTATATTTCATTTAGGTATGCCATGAGTTTTGTCAAGATTTTGACATAGCAAATGAAGTCAAAAATTTATGAAACTTTAATTATGCACTAGTCAGTATGTTTACTAAAAGTGGGCTAAAATCATGGAAAGTTATGCTGTAGAAAAATTATGAAAATTCTTGAAATTCGAAGGAACAATAGAGGAGCTTGTAGGGCAAATTTCTTGTGTTGTAAAGAAATGGTCATAACTTGCTCGAGGAAGCTTGAAAATTAAACTGTCACTTGTACTGGAAATTATATTCATATATGTTTTCAAATTGATAAGGTTGGACCCCTGTATTTATACAATTTAGGAATATAGGATGGTTGAATATAGAGGGCAATAATCTGAGGCCATACTAGATACCCCATGAAAGAATATTGTTATCTCCTCTTTCCAAAGAGTATTTTGAGTACATGTTTCATGTGTATATACATTGAGAATTATACTTTCATGTTACTTGGTTTTGGTAATAAATTCTTTATGAGGTATTTCTTACGGTTGAATGCTCATAACTTTATTAACATGTATAGCATTATTTTGTCTTTACTTATGTTTTATGGAATGTAACTTATGTGGAATAATATTGTTGTTGTATAGTCTTGAAAGTTACATAATTATGTTAGGATAATACTTATTATTGAGATTCAGTACTGATTTAGTTGGATTGACAGGTGTAAGGTCAAATCAACCCAATTCAGCTCCACCCGAAGGAAACGTGAATACATAGTTGTCAACCAAGGTGAGTGTACTCACTGGAATGATGTATTTGTATACTGTTACGAATATGATCATAATGTTATGAATATAAAATTGTTCATTTCGGTTCACCGAAATGGGAGGTTACTTCTCGACCCGGAATGGGGGAGATTTGTCTATTAATGACAAGGGGTTACTCCTCGACCAGGAATGGGAGAGAATTGTCTATTTAAACAGTATATGTGAATCATGATTCGGAAAAGTTGGTCATTAATTATGAATGAGCCGAATAAGTTAATATATAATTGTATGGACATGATTTATTGAATTTAAATGCATGCAGTAGTATAGTAGTGATGCATTCACTTGGCTATTTTGCTCACAGTTTCTATGTTCACATTTTTCAGGTAACGCGATGTCACTGCCAAATCTAGGAAGTCGGGTTGAGTAAGCCAGGAATGGGAGAAACAAAGATTTTTTTTAAATGTAAATGATGTAATTAACTTAAATTACCCTTCAAGTAAGTTTGTATAAGTATGACTACTCTGATGTTATAAAAAGGTTTTCAGTTATATGGATTTACAATGATGACTCTGAAATTAAAACTTGTGTTTATGGTTTGGTTAAATTAATCATGATTTGACTCACTTTGACTTTCAAACTTAATTATAAGTAACTGGGTTGGGGTGTGTCACAAAGTCCATATAGTCATAGCCCGCCATCTTATCTGTATAACGCATAAAGCTCCCCTTCCATTGTCACTGCCCTTACCTCATCTATCATCTCACTCACCCATCTCTTGTACTCAGGGGGCACAGATGGTAGGATATACACATATCCCTATATGATCTTCGCACCCCTCTCTCCCTGAGGTAGCAGACATACCCAAACTCATATGTGAATAATTGCCTCATATGTGTGTGTCTCGTAGACCTTATGGACCTCAAAGGTAAACTCCAAAGATAGAAGGTCACCTACTTCCCCAGTAAAGAGTCAGTAATCCATACAAAAGTAAAAGATTCTAAAAAACTCAAAAGATAAATGGATCTAAAGTCTAACCTGATTGCTCATTAGGACATTCAACACCGTCCACGCGTCATTTAAAGAGAGGGATTAGTTGGAACACTTGTTCAGCTTCCTCACATTTACATCCTACATAAGTCTCCCAACTCGCTCTCCTTCAAGGACACTAACCCCACGTTATGCCCAATCACCTTATAAAACCACGTCTGTAAAATGCAACACTAAGAATCAGAAGAGAAAGCAAAAATACAGCAAGAAATAAATAGGAAATTAAACTTAAAGAGTACCTCCAAGATATACATGGATCCTATAAACGTCTGTCGGCAGCACTGATTTAAGGCATCCAAAGAAGCATAAAGGGACGCCAGAGTGAAGCTCCCCTAGTCTCACATATGGTTGTCCAAGATGATCCTCAAATATGGTAAAAACCAAAGATGAACGACGTCACCACTCATCGCCACCACAAATCCCCCAACAAAAATGGAATAAATAAGTGAACTACTTGTCTGGCCTACTGCCCATCCATCTCATCGATCTTCCTAGATAGAAAATTCTCCTTCAGCATGGATATGCAGATAACATCCCACAAAATGATTCTTTTGACGCCTCCCAAAGAAACCTGCACCTCCGCTTTTGTGACTCGCAAAGTATGGTCAACCACTATTTTCTAACCATCACAATCTATCCCCGTCAACTGCTGGACATCCAAGGGAGTAACTATTATATCCCCGATCCCTAGGTGAAATGTGTGGGACATCTCCCACCATCTCTCGCCCAGCGCGCATAACACCGCTATAGAGAACGACGTCTTATCCAATGCCCCGCCAAGGTATAAAACCTATATACTCCACCATCCACCGTACTGCCCTAGGATGGTTGTCTAAAATTTCCTTCATCCTCCTCCTCCTCTGGGACATGATACTAAAAGAAACTATGACAACCTATGAGAAGTCACGAAAACCATCATTATCCCAGAAAGCGAGAAGGAAAAAAATGGTGGAAAATTAAAAGATAAATACTCATATAGCCATTAGGGCTCTTCATCCTCACTGAATGATGATGCCCTGGCTCGCGCACCAAAATCCTCTCATTAGTCACTGAATCAAAAGATTCATACGCATTCATTACCTAAAGCCATCAGCACCGTAACCCGTCATTCCAAACCTGCCTAATTGTCAACGAACACCATCCATTATTATCGTTGCCAAAAGTACTCGCCATTTGAGATCTTATGAAAAAAATGGACTCAAAAATAACTTTTAGAGAGAGAAAGTAAGAGATTCAATCACTCAAAGGTGTGAAAAAATAAAGAGGGCCGCCCCCTTTTTAATAGGGTGATAAGGGGCATATCGATCGGCAGTGCCCTAGTTCAGCCTATCGGCAATGACCTATCCCAGGAGTCTGTGCCATATGTTAATAGGCACCTCCCCAAACCTATCCATTGGTAGTCCCCTCAAAATTTCATTGAAAAAAATCCAGAAAAATTTGGAAATTACCCTAAAAATTCTCCGTTAAGTCAAGAACATCTTTTTCTCCGAAAAACTCATGGTAAAATACCCAACTAGTTAGAAGCCCACGTTAATCCTCGGCGGATAATCGACACTCACTCTCATTGTCAACATAATCCCCGATGGAACCTAGTAGAATCCAAAAAGTGCCTGCACCAAAGTACACTACGCCTTCCCCAGCGAAGCCACATGTAACACCCCATATTTTTTTAAATAATTAATTTTAGCATTTTAAATTACACATGTACTCGTAATTTAGTTCAAATAAGAAATATTACGTATTCAATAGATAAATATTTGTGAGAATAGAATTAATATTAATGTGGAAATAAATTTACAAAGTGTGATTAAGTAAATAAATATCGATCAATTGTTAGTACGTTGTAAGTGGGTAGAAATGGCGGGGATTGATGGTATCCCAACATGAACATACGGGTGGGTTATTTGGGTTGAGATAGGATATTTACGTTTGGTGATTCGGATGATGATTTCTAGTACACAGTTGATTCAGAATAGGTTGTAATAGTTGAAAATAAGTACCCGGGGGTAAAGATTGGATACCGGGGATTTTTTAGACTAGTCGGGACCCACTTAGGAGCATACGGGTCATTTTACAATACGGGGTTAACCTTATTTTGGGATAAGGGTGTTAAATAAGAGGTTAAGGGTTAGGAGTCGGCCACTTTACATATTAAAACATCTGAGAGCTAAAGTGGTAAGAAAGGAGGGAGAAAAACACTATGGATTCAAGGGAAGGCTTATTGGTGAAAAATCATAGGGAGTTCTTAGCTATATTCAATCTTACAAGACGAAAGTCATAATCCATTATACATCTAAGGCAAGTGACTAAACTTTCTTAATATTTTTCTGTAGTTTTATATTCATATCAAAATTTGGTGGACTTGTAATAAATTTTAAAGTGGGAATTAACATGTAAATGTGTTTTGAGAAAAGTGAAATTGATGATGATTCCTTATGATCTTGGTAGAATAAATCCACATGAAAAGTATTTTCTTGCTAGAGAAACCTAAGGATGAAAAATATATATATATATATATATTTCTTGAGTGGAAAAATCCAAAATTGAAAAAAAAAAGTGTCTTCTTGAACTGTGAAATTAGGAAATTTCATTATAATTAAGAGAAAATTAATGTTGGGAAAAGTGAAGATTAAATCCCATTATTAGAATTGATTTTGATGAATTGAGACCATCAAATATGTGTCTTTATGTTGGTAATTGATAGAGTAATGATATTATGCCTTGAGATGAAGATTGGGACTAATTTGGGAGTGAAAACCTAGGTAAAACTCGTGAAGAAAATAACATCCCTGACCCAGGCTACACATAGGAGCGAATCAGTTCTCTGCCTAGCCGAACCAGTTCGGCTACCCTGCTTAGCCCAAGTTCATTTGCTAATTGTTTTAGTGATTAATTTGGGTTCTGGGACATTTTGGGATGTCCGCCGTTAAGAGTAGGATTTCCAAAAAATATTTAGGGACCTTATTTAACCTTGGGATAGTTGGAAGAAAACCCGAAGTAAGGAATGATAGGCATTTGGGACGACAAATGCTCAGAAATATAAATGAATGAATGGTTAGGAAGTTGGGTAACTTAGGATACGGGCTGTTAAAAAAAGGCTTAATGTCCAGAATTAATAATATATGTGTGAAATTAATTGAATGAGGGTTAATTAAATATTTAAGAGTCGGGGTAGGCTTAGAGAATTTAGGCTAGTGCTTCGAGTGATAGGCACGGATTAGTCGGATTATGTGATATGCATATATATATATGGGTTAGGGACATTATATATATGCATAATAATATCTGTGTGCATGATATTTATGTGAAACATACCCATCCTAGCGGATATACTATAGGTGGATGTTGCGCACTATGGGACTTCACTCTGACGAATCCCAACAGAGGTAGTACCATTCCTCTGGGTCATAGGTCTGTTCAAGACAACCTTATGTGAGTTTTGGAGTCCCGTGGAATAATGTGATATGGCTATGGCCCACGAACTTAAGACCATGACCGCATTCGATTTACATTTTTATTTTAAGTTCGATGGTGAGATTCCGACCCAGTTGCCCAGGTTGAGGTAAATACCCCTGGAGCTTGATAGCATGCTGGTAATTTCGCATCCAGTGAGAAAATACTCAGAAGGATTGTGGCTACGTAAATAGCGAGCGATATATATGTATACCTTTTATGTATTACGAACATACATATATAAAGTTAAAGATAATTATATATGGGCATAAGACCTTAAGTGTGAATGTTTATTAATAACTAGTGTAAGGTTATGAGAACAAGTTATTGATAGTATAATTGAGAATTAATTATGTAGAGGGCTAAGATAATTAAGAAATCGAAGATAGACAATATACTCAAGATAGGGTAAAGTTATTTTGAGATTACATATGAGCCTAGTTAGGCGGGGTAGCGTAAATAGGAGGGGAAAGAAGCATACGATAAGTGCGCACATTAGATAAGGGGTTAGGGTCGTCTCATGAGAGTGTGCTACTAGTTTAAATATGGAAAATTTCTTTAAATATTTACTAATACATTTTAATTCACTTGCTAAATATTTTCAAAGGTTTTGGGATCTGACCCGCATCAAATATTTTCAAAAACTTTTAGGTGTCGAGCCACAGGGTCGCCCAGTATGATTCTTCATTCCAGGGTTACGTAGTTGTAGCGGATGTGGAGGATTGCAGGTCTTGGAGTAGTCGATCGTATCATTGTTATCTTATATTAGTTTCCAATCCAGTTATTGGTTGGGCATGTCGTCCCTTTTATCAGATTTATTTACTTTTAATTTTATTAGTCCAGTTCGGATTGTTGTATTGGATTCTTAGTAATTGATGGTTTACTCGGTCTTAGTTTTATTTTTTCGTATCTAGAATTTTTTATTGGTGTGGTTATTTATATTGTTTACTATGAATAAAATTGTGGAGAATGGTTTACTTTTGGTATTGTAATTAATGATTAAAATTTAGCACAACTTGTTAAACTAATAGATGGTTAGTAATTAATTGAATTTCGATAGTGATACTAAGAATGAGTCATATGAGAATCTCATTTTATTTTGGTAGAGGGATGGCCACTCGTTATTTTAATAGGCGGGGTGTCACAGATGGTATCAGAGCCAGGTTTTAGCATCTTTTAGGGTCTGTGAGGCTTACTATGATTTTAGCAAAGAGTCCTTTGATATAAATCCTTATTATTAGGAGTGTGGAATTAATACTTATGCATTTAAGTGCTTACGTTCTTCTCCAATTATTTTGTATTTGACTGTGAACTTATACAAATTTCAATCCAGCTTTAGATGCCACTAAATAGAGGATGACTAGCCAAGGCCGCCGGGAGGGCTAATGAGGAAGAGGATCCACAGGAGCCACAAGTGACGGTGACAACTGCGGAGGTGGCCACTATAGTTGCTCATGCAGTTAATGTCGCCAAGACTACAACGACATATTATTTTCTGCAGACTCAGTCATAGCAGCCAGTGGCACCGATCAACTAGGCTCATTCGGGGCCATCATCATGGGAAAGAGTGAGGGAGGAATTTCAGAAGGGGCATCCACAGGAGTTCCAAGGTAATTCAGGCGTAGTTGTTATTAGTCAGTGGAGGAAAGATATATAGCACCACCTCCACATGGTTGAGTGCAGTGACACTTAAAAATAGATATTAACAACTTTTAAGTTAGTGAGTGGAGCTTTACATTGGTGGGATTCAGTCACCACATCTGAGGAGAGGGATACGATGATGATTGCAAAGCTCTGGGGGTGGTTCGACCGTAAGTACTTTCCTTCAGTGATCCAAATTAAGATACGGAGGAGGTTTAATGATGTGGCATAGGGAGATCATTTAATGGCCGAATACGAGGAAGAGTTTACCCATCTGAAAAAAATTGTGCCCAACGAGGTGAACACTGAGGAGAAGATGAGGTTGAATGTCATGGATGAACTTACTTGGGGGATTAGGCAACACTTTCTTGGTAACCCGGCGTTGAAGATATACACTGAGGTCATCAACGCCACACTACTTCACTACCCGGACCATCGCTTCCATCTAAAGGGAAGTAAGAGGGCGGAGGAGACTAGTTGGATAAGCAAAGCATTTGGGAATGGGGCTAGTGGGGCACCGCAGAAACACGTGAGGAGACAGTACGAGCGGTACTCTCAACAAGGAGATCCAACTAAGAGGTTTTGATCGGGAGGTTTTCGACCCGATGGTAGTGGGTTCATACAGGGCCATCAAGGCCCTCAGCATTAGCCTCAGTAGTAGTAGCATGTTCTTTAGGGCCGCCAGGACCAAGGGAATAATAGGGGCGGCCAATAGGATTGGGGCCAACAAGGCCAGCGATCGGGACAGCCCTGTGACACCCCGCCTAATAAAATACCGGGTGTTCAATCCTATACCATATTAAAACAGGAGTCTCATATGGTCCATTCTCAGCATCACTGTCGAAAACCAATTTAATTACTAATAACTGATTAGGCTGGCATCAAAATTTTATTTAACAAATCTTTTTAACCAAACTAATCAAGTAAAAAATTCACACAGTTATATAAACGAAATTGAAATGAAATAAAGTAACCGAACACTCGGTTTAACATAATATAACCAAATCGAATGCTACACTAAAAAGGCGGTAAAAGAATAAATGAATACAGTTGGGCTATCGGCCCGAATGTTTCTACAATACCTCCTATCTATATATCAAGGATAGAATCACCTACAATAAACCTGCAGGCATCCACAGTTATTGCAGCAAACTTCTGACTCGAAAGAATCATCATCCAGGTGTCCTTGTGTCTGGAAACCTAAAATATATAGATATATAGTAAGAGATGGGAAAATAGAGAAACAGGTCAGAGCCCCCGAGTTTTGAAAATATTTAGCAAGTGCATAAATTCCATATTTTAAAATATGAAATCTCTCATATTTAAACTGGTATCGCACTCTCATGAAATACACTTCACCCCTCTTCTAATAGTGCACACCTATCGTATACCATTAAACAACCAAGTTAAGCTACCCTGCCTAACTAATATGTTTCACCCATCTACTGAAATCCTCATAAACCCGAGTACTAAGGGCTAAACTTTTCACCATTCCCAACCTTGCGCTGCATTTCATGTGTGGGGTGTCTCGCGAAGAAAAATCCAAATAAGGAACCCCCTCGATACACTACTGTATGGAAATATTGATCGTCGAGATCTATTAGGCCCTCAGTACATAACGCATATATAAAAACTCGTATACATATAGTTCTCACTAGAACCTAAGATTCATATTCATATAAATTCCGATATAGATCTACCGAAAGGGGAATAACACCTTATTCATTCTTTTCACTTTACATAAGTTTACATTATATGATATTTCATCTTCATACACAAATAATATACTATACGCAACAAGTATAATTATGCCTATTACAATCATAAGTATAATAACCATCCCACCGAGCTATAACTCGAGGATGCAGTCTCATAGTGCCTATCCGCATCGGGGTTTACTCAATAAACCACGGTACCAAGACAGACTCACTCATAGTCATGGTAAAAATACACAACGGTGGAGGCGGTCATATTTCCTCCTGAAAGTGGGACAAAATTATCGCACTCGTATATGGGACGCTATGACCTGGGGATATACTCTCCTTGCTCCTCAATCCAAGGGATCACCCACATCGTGCAAGCTCCCTGGATAGCACTAGAGAAAAATATATAATCTGGCTATCCATCCCTATGCTTGGGGAAGCCTGTGGAACCAGCCTATAAAGTAAAAATATACCAGTCACATATGGATATATTTATTCGTATCATATTATATATACTGTAACAACATCGTATATATAATATATATCACTTCTCAGTATATTGTGGCTATAATTGTCAAACTCTTATAGCGATAGCCAATAACCCCAAATGTTCTCATTCGTAATAGTATATAAGTATTTACCCGCTTAAAATACTAATCATATAAGTATTCTCTTACTAAATATATAACTCACACCTTAATCACTTTTAAGGATTTTTATATAATCCCGAATATTCTAATTCGTAATAATTAATTAAGTATCTATGCAACTTATTTTAATTCCATAGGTTTCGCATCCTCTATCACAATAATCGTCAATAGACATATCGGATAACCGCTCAATCATTTTTAGCCCATATCCTAAATTCCATCCTACTCGCATCCTAGGATTTACTCAAATGAAATCGGCCCGTATTTACTCTAATCGCATAAATATATCTACACACACTTGCCGAAGACTTCTCTCAAATGTTACTCATTCTAAACACTAATTAAATCCATACCCCGGATTGTACACTCAACTAATTCAAGGTTAATAAACAACTCCTCAAGTCCTTTAGGTCATACCCATCTATAATACACTAATTAAGAAGGCCCCTAAGCTTTGAGCCCAAAAAAGAAAAGGGATTAGAAATATCCTTATCTTGGGTAGAAAATAGAGTACCGGTCGACTGGTCCCTGACCCCCGGTCGACCGCGAATTGGGATTTTGCCTTGCGAGCCAACCAGTGGCCTTTTCCCTTAAACCGATCGACTGACTACCTGGCCGAGAACGACCGGTCAAACTAGATATTTTGGCCATTCTTCATTTCTTACAAAACATAAATCTCCAAAATTCCAAATATCATCCTAACCTCCATTTTGTGGTTTATAATCTCAACCAACAATACTAAAATCATCTAAACACTAATTTATAACTAACACATCAATTATTTTGTGGTATTAAATCATTTCTCTTAGATTTAACCTTAAAACCATTTAAAACCCTAGTATATCATTTCTACCATTTCAATTCCTCTATACGTTCCATTAACATGGTTTTAACACTAGAAGTCATCAAGAGTTAACAAGACATCAATTTGTAAACTCAAAATAAATTTTCCTAAATTTATTTTAAAGGTTTCAATCCAAAATTTATCTAGTTTACCAACTATAATATGAGATACACACCCAAAGGAATAAAGCAAGTAAACACTTGCCTCGATGATAAAATTCGACGACCTCGAGTCGAATCCCACGGAGTTTGGCCCGAAATCCCCTTTCTCTTCCTCTTTTTCCTTCCTTTCTTCTCTTCATTATTTTCTCTCTTTTTCTTTCATTCTTTTACCCTATCTCCTGACTTATAAGAGAGAAATAAGGGCTTGTCCCTTATTAACCCAAAAATGACTCGTTTACTCAATTGCGAGTCCCTACTAGTCTAAAAGTCCCCGAAACCCAAACGCTACCCTCGAATACTCTATTCTGACTATCTCGGCTATTCTGAAACCAACCGTGCACTTGAAATCTCCATCCAAGTCACTTAACTCAAATTCACTAATTGGACCTAACACTTCTTAACGCGTGTTTTCTTTCAAGTAAAATATTACCCGTCACTTAACCCAACTGACGACATAATATAAAAATATTCCGACTCATTTACTTAGTCCCCAAAGTAAATGTAACACACATCGAATAATCTAACACTCATAAGTCCAGAATTATTATTCTCAGAAATTCCTCTAATTACCAAATTACGTCACTTATGTAATTTAAATATCTATACAAATACGGGGTATTACATACTCCCCCCCTTATAACGGAATTTCATCCTCGAAATTCGGATATGACCTATACCCAGAAGTCAAATGGTACTAACACAATGGTACCCTACCATATAATCGTTCATGATACCTACCTATCTCTAGGCTTATGCTCTAACGCATTAGTTTAACAACAAGCTTATCTAAATTTCCATATGCTACAACGCTACCTCAATCGTAAGGTTGACTCTAACAACGTCACGTCGTGCCTAGTGCTTCTATAACCGTATATAAAGGAAATGAGCCTATAATCACTGCTCTAATGTATTTATGCTAAGCGTCCACTCATCTATAATAGGATATCGAATTTCCCTCAAAAAGAAGACTACACTAGTGCCTAACTACTCCCGTCAGCCTTCTCACTTATCTTAGGTGTACTAACTCTTGTTGCACATACACAATTAGGTTATCACGTGCCTCCTACGGCGTTCAATCCAACCCATAACTGTTACAAAGCATATTCTTCAGCATTATATACTATGCCCCTTCTATTTCGGACGGTATATAAAATCAACTTACTAAGGTGCCCACACACCCTTTAATTCCTGCCTATCTGCACTACACCAAAATGCAGTTTTAATAACACGCAAATTTATTAATTACTAACACTATTATACTGTTACATTTACTAATAGTAATTTATTGTTACTAAATTAAAATATGTGTTACTAATGAGCTTTACCATACCAAATAATGAAGTGAACATCAATTTTAATAATAAACTCACAAAATAGGAGCGGGAGACTTCCCTCCTAATGAAAGCCCCCATAGGTTCTCTCCTTTCTCCAATAGGCGCGTGAAATCGTGCCTCACAAAATAGGAGCTAAGAATCGTGCCTCGTGAATTGCTTCTCCAATTCTACGGAAGTCAGTTTTGAAATCAAATATCTCAATCAGATATCTCAAGTCGCCGGTCAAGATTTCGGCATCACAAGTTAAACACAAAACTCTAACTCAATCTATATATTTGTTTATTTCTTGTCGTGGTTGTGTTGTTTATTGTAATTGTAGTGATGATGAGGATTTAAAGGAGGAATTTCGCTCAGGATGGCTTAGTCCTCAGATCCAGCTTTTCCAATCCTTGCTCCACTCATATTTAAAGGTCTTCATTTTGTGTTTTTTGGGGGACTTGATGTTCAAGGTGGAATCAATAAGCTATGTTTAGTTTTGATTTTTTAAGTTTAATACTTTTTATATAAGTAAGTGTTACAAATTAGTTTTTTTGTGCATCTTTGTCTTTAGCAAGCATGAGATTTCTGATTTAACTAGAATGTTTTTGGTCCTTTGCACTTTTGTTTAACTATCGCTTATATTCGAGTTATTGATTTACACACTTTTAATGACTTCACAATCAAGTATAATAACTTTTTAAAAGTACAATACATATAAGAGTCGTTTTTTATGTTTAGAGTTGTATGGTTTTTTCGATAGATTATTTAAATCAGGCTATCTAATTATGATTTTAACAAAGGGTATTAGCAGTGGTTTCACTTTCTCTTAATTTAATTATGACTATATTAATAAATCTCCCCAAATTGTATGGTTGTAATCATTTTCTTTGGCTACAATGATTTTTAATCATAATGATATGGTTCAGAAACTTTAATATAATAACAGTAATAGTGAATATGCTATGGTGAATTTTTAGGATCTTTGTGCATTTTGAGTTGTTTTTTTTTTTTTTGCCTTATTTTCAGGTACATTGTTTGTTACAAATGACATTCAACCCTTTGTGATTGTTGTTTTTATAAAATTGATCCTATATAAATGGATTGTAGTTTGCAGTTAGATTCATTTTGGTTTCATATGTATCACACACTACTCTGGCTATTGCGTTGTGCCCTAGTGTTCCCATTTATTCGACTAATCGACCTTTATGCCACCTCAAGCATAAGTATGTACGGGTACATACGTTTCCTTTTCCCATTTTTGTATTTTATTATGTGTGTAATATTGTTTTGTTGTCTTTAATATTTTTTGTATTTTTTTGCAGTAATTGGATATGAGTGGAGGAGGATTGTAGGAAGGCTATTCAACTTGATCACAATTTTGTTAAGGTTTTATCTAATCTGCATTGCCCACATTAGTTGTGTCCCATATTTTCATTTTTGTTAATAAAATGTGTTCCATTTGTTTAAAATAACGACGGTTCAACCGAATTGGTTGCTTGGATGCTTGAGTAAGTGTGAGATTTTGGATTTAAACACAGGTGGAAATGGTTGATGTTACTACTTATGATTTCATAGTCTTTGTGACGACGACCCTACCCCCAAAACGGGTGTGTTTCAATAAGAACAATGTTTATTTGGTAAATGATATGTAGTTATTGGTTTCCTATTATAAAGTTTTTCCTTAATAGTTTTGCTTTTTATCTGCAAATGTTTCGTCTCTAGGGAAGCATTTTTACAATGTGATAGTTGATGGGCATCTCGCTGCAAGTTGCATCTAGGTAGGATTCCTTTTTGTCTCCAAGATTCAACCCGATAAGCTGCAGTATGTTTTAACCTTATCTTATAGTTTCATGTTTACAATTCAGTACTGTTGTATTTCTTCGTATATATCCTGTGTTTATCAACGACCTTACTTGAGCAGGATCTGTTCTATAGGCTCGTACCTCTATATCCATGATTTCATTAAAAGTAAAAGTTCCTAGTATTTTTCGCATAATATGGTATTTTTATCTAAAATATATATACTTCCACAATATAGGTTTGGGAGTTTGACTTTGAACTAGAATGATTGTATTGTGTATTATAATTCTGGGGTCACTTTGAATTCTAGTGTGAATGTTAATGGTAGTTTGAGTTCATCAAGTTTGGGGCTTCAGCCAATTGGAAATTTACACTCTTTGACAGATTAGTGGGGGTTCTACTAATATTGCTTATAGTAGTGATTATGCTGAGGGGCCTGATATACTTAGATTTGTGAATTTGGATGGTGATGAGAATTTGAGGATTTATAGTTCTACTAGGGGGAGTGGGGCATAGAGTGTGAGGTGGGCTGTTGTTAAGGATCAGTGTGAGGTTTTTGGGATATTGTGGGAATTTTGGGGTTTGTAGTTATAATGATACCAATTGTTTGATGAAATACCCCAATAACACGAAAACCGATCCATCTAAGACAAAACCATTCCCTCAATTTGTCAAAAAAACATGATAAGGTTGCTATGGTGGTGCCCTGCTGAACAGAACTCTGAGCAAAATATTACCCACCTTGAAGTGGCTGCCAATACCAATAAGACTTCGACCAATATTCCTGTAGGCAATAAAGTGACTATTGAAAAGGAACTATCCAAACATCTACAAATTAGAGACAATGCACATATGATATTTGGACTAAGGAGTCTAACTGAGACTTCAGATGTCACATAAAAAAGAACAAAGAATTCAATAAGCCCAACTTCAAAAATAGGCAAAATAAAACATGAAGAAATAATTGTAAGACAATTATATCAATGGAATCCAGATGAGAGAGAGCCATTCTGATGTTGAGAGAGAGTCATTCTCCTGCTAGTTTTTTTCACAGGAACTGTAGCAATGCATTCAGTTTCTCCCTTCTACTGATCATTTGTAGGAGCTCTAGATAAATTTATTTTACTTCTCATTCGCAATATTTCACCCATTGCATATCCTAATTCGTCTTCCAATTTCTTTACTCTCATCATAAGGTTATGGGCATCTTCCATTTTCACGCGGGCTTCTTAAGAAACGGTTTTTTTCTCCTCAAGGGAGTTGCATAACATATATATTTTTTTATCTTCGAGGGTGGAAACCCCAGAATGCGTAAGCTCTACATCTCTTGATGGTAAAGTGAATTTTGGTTCATCTCACTAAGTGATATGGTAGCTTCCTTCAAATCCATCTCAAGAGATTTACGATCTTCCTTATCTTTAAAAACTTGACTCTCTAAAGATTTTAAATCTTCGTTCAAAGAAGTAAAAATCTTCTTTTCTTATTTTAGATCTTGGGTTGCACACTATTTTCTTAGACACCAACCAATTCCTTTTGTAGGCTATCGCAACTATCAGCAGTAGCTTCCAACTCTCGAGAGACAATTTGTAGCTCATCTTCAGCATTCTTCATAGCATCTTTCGTTCAAGTGAGCTCGTCAGCTAACATTTCCTAACTTTATTTTGCCTTATCACACTTCCTCTGTAATGACTTTGTATCTTCAGTAAACTCGGTGCAAAATTTAAAAATGTCACCTTCGAGCTATGAGCACAAATTTCTTGATTGCTCATCATATTTGCAAACCCATTTCCAAAAAACTGAAACTAGTTTAGAGGTCTACTTGTCCAGCCTTGAAAGTGCAAAATATTTTGTTTTCCTGTATCATTCATCTCTTTACACTCAGCTCGTACATAGATTTATATGTTGTTTGGATAGGTGGAGAAATTCTTCTCAGAAAATATATATGTATATACACATGTTTTTTTTAGGATGTAAGATTTCCTACTTGCTTCTCCAGCCTCCTAATCTCCCATTCCGTTCTATTTTTTTTACATCACATGTCCTTTCAAGATTAATGGCATGCCTCTAAGACGTGTGAATCAGGCTTACGTGATTTCTCCTTCGACCAAGGTTGATATATCAGGCTTGAATGTGGAAAAGTTTACAGACAAGTATTAGTTCAAGTTAAATTTTCAAATTAACTACAACCCACCTATGTACTTGATTCTAACTCATCTTCATGATGATAATTCTTAGATGTATTGAGAGGAACAATTCTTAGATTTTTCAAATTTCCTCGTGTATTGAGAGAAATTTCATATGTATTGAGATGAATTTTCTATTAATGGAATTTTGGCTATTAATTTTTATTGAGGTTATTGTCTGGATGTGTATTAGTGTTGTTGTTACGGACTATTTGTGTTGTTGTACTATTTTTTATACCTTAAACAGGTGGATAGTACTATAAATAAAGGAAATTTTGTCCATTTTTTTAAATGTAACTTATTTATATTGATATTATATTGGATCGACAGTTATTTTGTTGTCATTATGTTAGCAATTTTTAATATTGTATACCCTAGGGCCTATGTATATATATATATATATATATAGGGAGAGGTTCACAAGTGGACCAAAAGAATGGACTTTTTAATGGACTCAACAAAAAAGACTAATAAGTCTCGGTTATTGGGTGCCGCTGGCGCGGACCCATTATACCAAGGAATTAAAATTAGTGGGTTATTAGTCTTTTTTGTTAAGTCCATTAAAAAGTCCATTATTTTGGTCCACTTGTGATCCTCTCACTATATATATATATATATATATATATTATAATATATATAAAATATTATTTTTTAAATTTTTTTTTTAATATTAGTAACAGACCTATAATTTTACTAAATGTGTTACAATAATTGTGTTACGAATGTGTTACGAAATTAGTAACAGTAGAAAGTGTTAGTAACACAGAATTTAGTAACACTTTAGTAACGGTAAAATAGTGTTAGTAACACATAATTTAGTAAC
The DNA here is from genome assembly GCA_949130495.1 of Sambucus nigra. Lineage (NCBI taxonomy): Eukaryota > Viridiplantae > Streptophyta > Magnoliopsida > Dipsacales > Adoxaceae > Sambucus > Sambucus nigra. Next base: position 652,205,095 of record OX422208.1, read on the forward strand.
AGTAAAAAAGTGTTAGTAATTTGCTTCCCCACGCCTTTTTTCTAACACTTTTTTAGTGTTAGTAATAATTTTAGTAACACTACAGTAGTGTTACTAATTGACTGTTGTGGTGTAGTGATGCACAACCAATTCAAACGTCACACACATAACACTCTATCTAAAATGGGCCTCATTTTCTCGTCCTGGTGATAACACCTGGGTACTCTCAACCCGAATTACTCGAAATTCAATTCTTCCCATCCCTGGAAATCCAATCCTTCTTAAAGTTAACCCACCAATCTTCTTGTGGTTCACTCACTACAATCTTCCTAAAATAGCGCCACATGCCCCGCTGGACTTACTTCCTAATAACCCTAAGATCGATGTGTTTCTTACACATGTAAAATAAGTATTCTCCTGACTATATCCCTAGCGCCCAAGACCTCTCTCAAATTTTGACATTCGCTCGGTTCATGCGTGGGACATCTTGCAAAGCGAAATCTAGACACGGATGATAACTTGTCCTTTGGGTAAGAATTTCAAAGTTTTATGAAGGGAGGAGGATACCCCCGAATTCTATGAAGCCACGGTAGACTAAGCAGCAAGTTAAAGTAGGCAGTATGTCAATACCTTGGAATTCAATGATATAACTGATAGGGCCAGCCCCTATTGTCAATACACCAAAACTGAAGAATGGTCACGGCCAAAATCCCTGACCAAGACTATAGGTCACGAACTTGGGCCATGACCATTTTGGGTGCGAAAAATTTTAGGGTCGCGACCCAAGTCCGTGACCAAAAAAGGGTCACGACCCGTAGGGGTCACGGTAGATGTCGCGGACTTGGGCCGTGACCTATACCACGACGGGGGGAAAAATGATCGCGGCCTTTGTTCGTGACCCACAACCGTGACAAAATTGTTCACGGCCAAAGGCTGTGACCCACACCGCGATGAAAAAAAACGGAAAAAATAGTCACGGCCTAAGTTCGTGACCCACAACCGTGATAAAAATTGGTCACGGTCACAGTTTATGACCCACACCGCGACTAAAAAAAAGAAGAAATTTATGCGTAAGTCTAGAAATATGAAAATTATCCTCGCATTCTTAAATTAGGAGTCCCATTATCGAGCGGTAAGTTCCTACGAGTTACATTGATCTCGTGCGAGGTGTTGGTGCCCCTCACAGGGCCGTTCGGGGGTTGTGTCGGGTTTTCACCCACTAACGCTATGTTTTTAAGCCTAAGTCTAGAAATTTGTAAATTATTGTCGTATTCTCAAATCGAGAGTTTCGTGATCGCGCGATAAGTTCCTACGAGTTACATTGGTCCCTTGCGAGGTGTTGGTGCCACTCACAGGGCCGTTCGGGGGCTGTTTCGGGTTTTCACCCACTAACGCCATGTGTTTTTGCTTAAGTCTATAAATATGCAAATTATCGTCGTATTCTCAAACCGGGAGTCTCGTGATCGCGCGGTCAGTCCCTAAGAGTTACATTGGTCCTGTGCGAGGTGTTGGTGCCTCTCACGGGGCCGTTCATTGGCTGTTTTTAAGTTTTGCCCTATAATGCCATTTTTTAAGCCTAAGTCTATATATTTTCAAATTATCGTCGTATTCTTAAATCGGGAGTTTTGTGACTGCACGGTGAGTTCTTACGAGTTACATTGGTCCCGTATGAGGTGTTGGTGCCTCTCACGTGGCCGTTCGGGGTCTGTTTTGAGTTTTCACCCACTAACACCATGCTTTTATGCCTAAGTCTAGAAATATGAAAAAAAAATCATCGTATTCTCAAACTGGGAGTCTCGTGATCGTGGAGTCAGTTTCTACGAGTTACATTGGTCCCGAGCGAGGTGTTGGTGCCACTCACGGGGTCGTTCAGGGACTGTATCGAGTTTTTGCCTTCTAACACCATGTTTTTAAGGCCAAGTCTTGAAATTTATAAATTATCATCGTACTCAAATGGAGAGACCCATGATCGTGTAATAAGTTCCTACGCGTTACATTGGTCCCGTGCTAGGTGTTTGGGCCACTCATGAGGTCGTTCGGGGGCTGTTTCGGGTTTTCACCCACTAACGCCATATTTTTATGCCTTAGTCTAGAAATATTCAAATTATCATCTTATTCTCAAACCGGGAGTCCCGTGATCGCGTGGTTAGTTCCTATAAGTTACATTGGTCCCGTGCGAGCTGTTGGTGCCACTCACGGGGCCGTTCAGGGGCTGTGTCGAGTTTTTGCCTTATAACATCATGTTTTTAAGTGTAAGTCTAGAAATTTGTAAATTCTCCTCGTATTCTCAAACCGACAGTCCCGTAATCGCGCGGTAAGTTATTACGAGTTACATTGGTCTCATGCAAGGTGTTGGTGCCACTCACGGGACCGTTCGGGGGCTGTTTCGAGTTTTTTCCTTCTAACGCCATATTTTTAAGCGTAAGTTTAGAAATTTGCAAATTCTCCTCGTATTATCAAACCGGGAGTCCCGTGATTGTGAGGTAAGTTCCTACGAGTTACATTGGTCCCGTGTGAGGTGTTGGGTGCCACTTAAGGGGCCGTTCGGGGGTTATTTCGGGTTTTCACCCACTAACGCCATGTTTTTATGCCCAAGTCTCGAAATATCAAAATTATCATCGTATTCTCAAACCGGGAGTCCCACGATCGCGCGATAAGTTCCAATAAGTACATTGGTCCCCTACGAGGTGTTGGTGCCACTCACGGGGCCGTTTGGGGGGTTGTTTTGGATTTTCACCCACTAACGCCAAGTTTTTATTCTTGAGTCTAGAAATATGCAAATTATTATCGTATTTTCAAATCGGGAGTCCCGTAATCGCACGGTCAGTTCCTATGAGTTACATTGGTCCCGTGTGAGGCGTTGGTGCCAGTCACGGGGCCGTTCGGGGGCTATTTCGAGTTTTCTCCCACTAACGCCATGTTTTTAATCCTAAGTCTAGAAATAAACAAATTATCATCATATTCTCAAATCGGGAGTCCCGTGATCACGCAGTAAGTTCCAACGAGTTACATTGGTCCCCTACGAGGTGTTGGTGTCACTCACGGGGCCGTTTGGGAGCTATTTCGGATTTTCACTCACTGACACCGCATTTTTATGCCTAAGTCTAAAAATATGCAAATTATCATCGTATTCTAAAATCGGGAGTCCCGTGATCGCGCGGTGAGTTCCTACGAGTTACATTGGTCCCGTGCGAATTATTGGTGCCACTCATGGAGCCGTTCGGGGTCTGTTTTGGGTTTTCACCCACTAACATCTTATTTTTATGCCTAAGTCTAGAAATAAGAAAATTATTGTCATATTCTCAAATCGAGATTTCGTGATTGAGCGGTCAGTTCTTACGAGTTACATTGGTCCCGTGCGAGGTATTGGTGCCTCTCACGAGGCCGTCCTGGGGGCTGTTTTGGGTTTTCACCTACTAACGCCAAGTTTTTATGCCTAAGTCCAGAAATATACAAATTATGGTTGTATTCTCAAACTCGGAGTCCCGTTATCACGCGGTTCTGTTTCTACGAGTTATATTGGTCCCGTGCGAGGTGTTGGCGCCACTCACGGGGCCGTTTAGGGTCTGTGTCAAGTTTTTGCCTTCTAACGCCATGTTTTTAAGCGTAAGTCTAGAAATTTAAAAAGTATCCTCGTATTCTCAAACTGGGAGTCCCATGATTATGCGATAAGTTCCTACGAGTTACATTGATCTCGTGCGAGGTGTTGGTGCCACTCACGGGGCCGTTTGGGGCTGTTTGGGGTTTTCACCCACTAACGCCATGTTTTTATGTCCAAGTCTAGAAATCTACAAATTATCTTCGTATTCTCAAACTGGGAGTCCCATGATCACGCGGTAAGTTCCTACGAGTTACATTGGTCCCGTACGAGGTGTTGGTGCCACTAATGGGGCCGTTCAGGAGTTGTTTCGAGGTTTTCACCCACTAACACCATGTTTTTATGCCTAAGTCTAAAAATATCCAAATTATCATCTTATTCTAAAACTGGTAGTCCCGTGATTGCACGGTCAGTTCCTATGAGTTACATTGGTCCCGTGCGAGGTGTTAGTGCCACTCACAGGGGCCGTTCGGGAGCTGTTTCGGGTCTCCACCCACTAACGCCTTATTTTTATGCCTAAGTCTAGAAATATAATTATCGTTATATTCTCAAATCAGTAGTCCCGTGATCGCGCAGTCAGTTCCTACGAGGTACATTGGTCCCGTGCGAGGTGTTTGTGCCACTTACGGGGCCGTTCGGGGACTGTTTTGAGTTTTCACCCACTAATGCCATGTTTTTATGCCTAAGTCTAGAAATATGCAAATTATCCTCGTATTCTCATATCAAAAGTCCTGTGATTGAACAATCAGTTCCTACGAGTTACGTTGGTCCCATGCGAGGTGTTGGTGTCACTCACGGGGTCGTTCGAGGGCTATTTGGGGTTTTCTCCAACTAACGCCATGTTTTTACGCCTAGTCTAGAAATTTGCAAATTATCCTTGTATTCTCAAATAGAGAGTCCCGTGATTGCACGGTAAGTTCCTACGAGTTACATTGGTCCCGTGCGAGGTGTTGGTGCCACTCACAGGGCCGTTTGGGGCTGTTTAACGCAATGTTTTTATGCCCAAGTCTAAAAATCTGCAAATTATCATCGTATTCTGAAATCGGGAGTCTCGTGATCGTGCGGTAAGTTCCTACGAGTTACATTGGTCCCGTACGAGGTGTTGGTGCCACTAATGGGGCCGTTCGAGAGCTGTTTTGGGTTTTCACCCACTAATGTCGTATTTTTATGCCTAAGTCTAAAAATATGCAAATTATCATCATGTTCTCAAACCAGAAGTCCCTTGATCGCGCGGTCAGATCCTACGAGTTATGTTTGTCCCGTAAGAGGTGTTAGTGCCACTCACGGGGTCGTTCAGGGGCTGTGTCGAATTTTTACATTCTAACATCATGTTTTTAAGACTAACTCACAACATTTGCAAATTATCATCGTATTCTCAAATCGGGAGTTTCGTGATCGCGTGGTAAATTCCTACGAGTTCCATTGGTCCCATGTGAGGTGTTGGTGCCACTTACGGGGACGTTCGGGGGTTGTTTCGGGTTTTCACCCACTAACACCATGTTTTTATGCCTAAGTCTAGAAACATACAAATTATCATTGTATTCTCAAACCGGGAGTCCTGTGATCGCGCGGTCAGTCCCTACGAGTTACATCCGTCCCGTGCGAGGTGTTTGTGTCACTCACGGGGCCGTTTGGGAACTGTTTCGAGTTTTCACCCACTAATGCCATGTTTTTATGCCTAAGTCTAAAAATATGCAAATTATCCTCATATTCTAAAATTGGGAGTCCCGTGATCGCGCGATAAGTTTCTACGAGTTACGTTGGTCCCGTGCGAGGTGTTGGTGGCACTCACGGGGCCGTTCGGGGGCTATTTCGGGTTTTCACTTACTAACGCCATGTTTTTATGACCAAGTTTATAAATATGTAAATTATCATCATATTCTCAAACGGGAATTCCCATGATCACGCGATAAGTTCCTACGAGTTACATTGGTAACGTACGAGGTGTTGGTGCCACTCACGGGGCCGTTCGGAAGCTGTTTCGAGTTTTCACCCACTAACACCTTATTTTTATTCCTAAGTCTAGAAATATGCAAATTATCATCATATTGTCAAACCGGGAGTTTCGTGATCGCGTTGTCAGTTCTTGTGAGGTACATTGCTCCCGTGCGAGATGTTTCTGCCACTCATGGGGCCGTTCGGGGACTGTTTCGAGTTTTCACCCACTAACGCCATATTTTTATGCCTAAGTCTTGAAATATGAAAATTCTCATCGTATTCTCAAATCGAGAGTCCCTCACGCGATAAGTTCATACGCGTTACATTGGTCCCGTGTGAGGTGTTGGAGCCAATCACGGGGCCGTTCGAGGGCTGTTTTGAGTTTTCACCCACTAACGCCATATTTTTATGCCTAAGTATAGAAATATACAAATTATCGTCGTATTCTCAAACCGGGAGTCTCGTGATCGCGCGATCAGTCCCTACGAGTTATATTGGTCCCGTGCGAGGTGTTGGTGCCTCGCACGGGGCCGTTCGTTGGTTGTTTCTGGGTTTTGCCCTCGAATGCCATTTTTTAAGCCTAAGTCTATATATTTTCAAATTATCATCGTATTCTCAAACTAAGAGTTCCGTGTCTGTACAATCAATTTTCACGAGTTACATTGGTCCCGTGTGCGGTGTTGGTGCTACTCACAGGGACATTCAGTGTTGTTTCGGGTTTTAACCCACTAACGCCATGTTTTTTATGCCTAAGTCTAGAAATATGCAAATTATCATCGTATTCTCAAATCGAGAGTCTCGTGATCCCACGGTCAGTCCCTACGAGTTACATTGGTCCCGTACGAGGTGTTGGTGCCTCTCACGGGGGAGTTCGTTGGCTGTTTCTGGCTTTCGCCCTCTAATGCCATTTTTTAAGCCTAAGTCTATATATTTTCCAATTATCGTCGTATTCTCAAACGGGGAGTTTCATGACTGCACGATCAGTTTCTACGAGTTTCATTAGTCCCGTGCAAGGTGTAGCCTCTCATGGGGCCGTTCGGGGTCTGTTTCGGGTTTTCACCCACTAACGCTATGTTTTTATGCTTAAGTCTAGAAATATGCAAATTATTGCCGTAGTGTCAAACCGGGAGTCCCGTGATCACGCGGTCAGTTCTTGCGAGTTACATTGGTCCAGTGCGAGGTGTTGGTGCCACTCACGGGGCCGTTCGGGGGTTGTGTAATGTTTTTGCCTTCTAACACCATGTTTAAGCCCAAGTCTAGAAATTTGCAAATTATCGTCGTATTCTCAAGCCTATGTCCTGAAAACCTGGATTTGTTACTTTCACTGGAAGTATATTTATAGTTTTCTTTCTAAGTGTACCTATTTGTTGCTTATGCGGATTTTTGTGTTAGATTTGGTGCTTAAACAGTCAATAAAAGATTCTTGGGAGCCTCAAACAACTTGCATCCTTCTTTTTAAATTATTCTATGATCAAACTGATTAAGTTATAACTTAGTTCCTCTTCATTAAAGTGATCAAGGTATATATAGTTGCTATATATAGCCATATATAGATGCTATATATAGCGGTTATATATAGCCATATTTAGCTGTTATATATGGCCATATATAGATGTCATGCCTCTCCCTCTTGCTTGTTTGTTTGTTAATTAAGTAGGGAAAGGCAGAGACCATTCCTATCACTAAGAACGATTCCTTTGTGTGCCAATTAGTGGATCTGATTGACTATTAAAATATCTCTTTTATTATCCATTCGCGTACACGAGAAAGCGATCCATTTCATTTGGGATGCCTAAGGGTGAAGTGAATAGCAAGGGGTGGGCAACTTGACTTAGCATTCTTCATGTTGAACCTCTCAAGCACCCGTTAAAAAGACTTCTCCTATGATAACCCACTACACCACAATGGGATATTTGTGAGTGCTATTCATAAACGACCTTTGTAACTGCTATTTACCGTCAAAAGAAAACTTGTAACTCCTAACATCAGTCACAAATTTTTATAACCCCTATGGGGTTATTACTAGTGACCCCAATTTATAACTTGTAAACTTTGATCCCCGAGTTTTTAATTTTTGCAATTAAAATTAAATTAACTTCCCTTGATATATAATCGAGATGCGAAAGCGTAAAACGTGATGGTTCAACTAAAAAATACAAATACCAAATTTTAATTTTCTTAAAATTAAACACAAGTGAAATTTAAACAAAACACACAAGTATTAATTTTCACTTAAACCAATTAATTCAATTCAAGCCCTAGAATTTTCCTAAGTCATGATTATCAATATTTCAAAGTTAGGCCAAACCAATTTTAGGAAGAGACTTGAATTAACTAAATTTACCCAATATTTAATTTAGCACCAAATTAAATTAAGTGTGAAAATTTAAATCGAATTTTATCTTGAATTATCCTAAGCATGCGTTCTAAATTATTATGCAAGATAAAATAAATCAATCACACTACGCCGCGATGTACGAGGAAAAATCCAAGACGGGAAAAAAACCTCGGACGGCCCTAGCCACAAATCCACTAGATACGAAATTACAAGTACAAGATATAAAGGCTTAAAACGCACGACTCGATCCCTGTCAAGCCTCGACGCTTCTTCTTGTAGACACCTCTTCCTAGCAGATAACCTTGGAACTCCACCGCGGTCTTGGAATCCACCGATAGGACTTTATATGGTCACCGTCACCCGTACACGGAGCCTTTCTCCAAGTGGGTAAATTGATGCAAACTTCTCTTCAATTCGATGTAGAGAAAACCAGTGCCAAACTCCAAGCAAGATATACGTATATGAGAACTTGGAATAAACTCATTTGAGTGTAAACACTAGAGTGATGGATATTTTTCTCTAAAAATCTCACGCAAAACTAGAACATTTTCCTTAAAACCATTTGCTCTCACACTCTCTCTAAGAGATAAATTAGGATGGAAAAGTTAGGAAAAGTTAAGGTGGAAAATGTTCTTCCCACACATATTAAAGTCTGAAAAAGTTGGTTAAAAACTAAGTGGGGAAGTGGGTGAAAAACTGCCAAAAAACTGTTTCCGCCTGGCATCTCGTTCGAACGAAATCTCGTTCGAATGAAATCTCGTTCGAACGAGTCTTCTAACGACGCTCCAGTATCGACTCGTTAGAAACTCGTTGGAAATCTCGTTAGAACGAACAATCTCGTTCGAACGACATTTCGAACGACGGACCAGAATACCTCAGTGGGAACTCGTTGGCAAACTCGTTCGAACGACATCTGGTTCGAATGAAAAACTCGTTCGAACGACATATCGAACGACTTCCAGAAAGTTTATAAAATTCGTTTTTGTCCCAGAAACTTTATATACTTTATTTTAAAGTTCTTATTTAAATTTTTCTGAAAATAAAACACAGTTTTTATTAAACCTAACACCCAATAAACAACTTCCAAGCTCCTATATATATATAATACCGCATTTATACCTTGGGAGCATGGAACTATGGTTGATGACGTAAAAACGAGGCACGCAAACCGACATATTTGATGAAGCTTTATAGTCTTTGCCGCTACGTCTTCAAAAAACACTTCATAGGCTTGAGAGTATTACAATTACATACTATCCTATGAATAAATATTTTTGTTCGGAATTGAGCCAACACAATACATGGACTCAATTGGAAATTTGTGTCCTTACAGATCTCCCCCTTTGGCTATTCCGGGACAAAAACCAAAACAGAAAATCCTAAAGGGCCATCAAGCTCTACTAGACTCAAAACATAACCCACCCAAACTTGACTCAACCCAAGGATCAAACGCTTTGCCATTAAACAATAATGCCGCTTTAGAAGAAATCCTGCACACTTAAGCAAACTCATCAAATGCATAGGGAATATCAAAATATTAATTAATTACTCCCCCTAAATTAATTCTCCCCCAAACTAAGATATGAAACTAATAGGATTAGATACCATTTCTCCCCCTATCATTTTCTCCCCCTTTTTGTTCAGGAATAGGCAAAGGATAAAGAACTAATAAACACATTGAAGCTTAAAGTGTTAAGACATTAAAGCACATGAGCAACAAAAGCACAACTAATCCAAGATAGATACCAATAATGAAGTATAAGCATGGATGGACTAGAAATCAAGGCAAATACAAACAAATATCATATATATATATATATATATATATATTTATATACACTAGAAATATACCAATAGAGTACTTGCATATATATATAGATATAAACACACACATGACATAAAATACAATAAGTTTGCACACTCGTATGGCAAAAATGTGTCAAATGGAAACGGAAGTGTTGGGGTGTGAACTAGTAACAATTAAATTTAGACCCAATCACTTTATAAACGTTCACGGAGTTCTCATTTGATTGCAAACTTCATCACATTTAAATATAACCTCGTGTGACAATATAGATTGAACTCAATGAACAAACATACACAATGTATGCAAGCCTAGCATTTTGATGATTCTGCAAACCAATAGAGTCATGACATGAAATACGCAACTAGGATAAACAGACATTGTGCAAACCGTTGATATACCATCCAATCTCCCTCAATATGCATGTATTAATTTTGAATGAATATATCAATCAAACATAGGCCTTGGCAAATTATTTTTCTTGTTAATGTCGTATTTTCTGTTTTTAGGCCTTTGGATCACTTAATCCTTTCGGAGCCCTTCCCCGTGCACATTTTTATTTATCATGTTTTCATTTTTCACACAAATCTCACATGCAACGGATTTTGACATGCACTAGTCCTCCTAAGTCACAAATATGTAGATGACAAGATTGGTAGGAGAACACCTCACATAGCTCAAATATACATATGAAGTTAAAATTTCAAAAGAGCTCGTGCGTGTGTGAATAGAGGCATATAAAAATAGAAACCATTTGACCAACACAAAATTCAACTTCTCCATACAAAATATGGTAAAGAACATTTTAAGGATTGACAATCTAAACCAAAAGTTCTAGCCACGTGGGAGCGATAAAGGAGGGATTCAAACACAAGTGTATGCCACATAAAGTGTGTCAAACTAAAATACACACAAAATAAAATCTTTTTGATTTTTTGAAATTTTTAACCAAAATAAATAATATATACTCAAAAGTCAAAGAAAAATCATTTGAATTTTTTTATTAAGCTTAAATTACCAAGAGATAAAATCCAAATGATAAACACAAATCTTTTTGTATTTTTCAATTAATGCAAACAAAATGAAGGAAATATAATACAAAAGATAAACAAAAATCATAATTCTAGCATGTGATAAGCATGGAGCATAGACTAGAAAATGATTAAACAAGCATACATTTAGCATGTGAATATATCATGAAGTACAAACGCTAAAGTATGAAAACACTAACACATTCATCCTTTGGATTTAGTAAGGGAGGAAGCATGTGAAAGTAAATGAGAATCAAAAACCCTATTTTGCAAGGCAACCAAGTCGGATTTCCTAACCCAAATTAATGAAGAATGACTATCTTGGGGTGTTGGAACATTAACTACCGTGGTTACTTTACTATGGAATTTTCTAGGAATTCGTTTAAGATCAAAACAAAATTTCCTAAGATGGCCTTTTCGACCACAATGAGTACAAGTAAAAGCATGTCGAAAAGATTTACCTAAGGAGTGATCTTTAAATGCATTCCTAGTAGATTCTCCTAAAATGTTGGTCTTGGCTTTATGAGTAGATTCATTACAAGTATTGAAGCCTAAACCACACGTGTCATTTTTAATTTGGACCGTTCCTAATATTTTATCTAATTTTTCCGAACGACACTCCAAATAAAATTTGACATTACTAGAGTCTTTTAATTTACTTTGCAATTCTAAAATGTTAGACTCTAATAAAATGTTTCGCTCTTCAAAAGCAAGAAGCTCCTCTTTCAAGGATTCCATTAAACCCCTAAGGCTATCTCTTTCGCCTCCTACATATTCAAGCTTCTCTTGAAGAGTCCTCTCACGTGTCCTAAGGTCTTCTATTAAAGCATTTTCATCAACGACCTTTACACTCTCTCTTAAACTAGGTTCTAACTTCAAATTAGCTCTTTTTAATTTAATAGATTCTTTATAAAGCTCTTGAAAAGCATTTTGATGTTCACTCACATTAACCTCTTCTTCATTTTCACTCTCTCTTTCTTTTCCACTCTCACTATCATCAGAAACAAGAGAATCATAAACAATGACCTTGGAAATGTCATGTGTTACAGTTTCATCAATCGATGAGTTCTCACTATCACTCACATGACTAGCCATAAAAGCCACAAAATTTTTCTTAGTGAGGGAATAGGGCCTTTCTTCCTTATCAATATCACTAAGGGTCGCATTATATGAAATGGGTTGCTTACCCTCTTTCCTTAGTTTAGTGGGGCACTCAAAATCCCTATGGCCATAACCTTCACAACCAAAACACTTATTAGACTCGTCCCTATCTAAATTTTCATTACTAGGTTTAGGGATCTTCTCGGCTTTAGGAATCTTCTCGGCTTTAGAAATCTTTTCGCCTTTGTCATGATTAGAAGATTCAAATTTCTTAAAATCATTTTTAAATTTATCTTTGTTAATTTTAAGAAATTTTCTAAATTTACGAGCAAACAAAGCCATGTCTTCCGAGTCACTATCACTCTCGCTCTCTACTACTTGTTTGACCTCTTTTCGGGCTTTTAAAGCAACGCCCTTTTCGATTTTCTTTTCAGTTTTAGAGGGAAACATGTCTAGTTCATAGGTTTGTAAATCACCTACAAGCTCCTCTAATTTCGTAGAGGCTAAAGTTGGTAAAGAATTTAAAACGGTCACTTTTGGAATAAATCTATCGGGTAGGGACCTTAAAATTTTCTTTACAACACGGTCGTCACGTATTTTCTCTCCGAAGTTAAAAGATGAATTAACAATATCAGAAAGTCTAGCATAAAATTCATCAAAAGTTTCTTTTTCGTTCATTTTGATAGTTTCAAATTGAGTGGTGGGGTTTTGGAGTTTTGAAGCTTTAACGACACTAGTTCCTTCATGAGTTAATTGTAAAATATCCCAAGCTTCTTTAGCGGTTTCACACGTCATAATACGTCGGAATTCATCCGGTGTGACAGCGCTAAACAAGTCATTCAAACCACGGGAATTCAAATTAGAAAGTTTAAACTCATTTTCAGTCCAGCTATCGCCAGTTTGGGAACACGTTCATTTTCAACTAAATAAGTTGGTGGGGACCACCCGTTAACAACAAACATCCAAACTCTCTCGTCGATAGATTTTAGTGCTGATTTCATGTGCGCTTTCCAATACGCGTAGTTAGAACCATCGAAAATAGGAAATTTTGAAAATGGGGAAAATTCCATTTTAGCCAAAAATTATTTAAAGGATCGTTAACTAAATAATTTATCGCTTTGGCTCTGATACCAATTTGTAAACTTGGATCCCCGGGTTTTTAATTTTTGCAATTAAAATTAAATTAATTCCCCTTGATATATAATCGAGATGCGGAAGCGTAAAAAGTGATGGTTCAACTAAAACATACAAATACCAAATTTTAATTTTCTTAAAATTAAACACAAGTGAAATTTAAACAAAACACACAAGTATTAATTTTCACTTAAACCAATTAATTCAATTCAAGTCCTAGAATTTGCCTAAGTTATGATTATCAATATTTCAAAGTTAGGCCAAACCAATTTAAGCAAGAGACTTGAATTAACTATATTTACCCAATATTTAATTTAGCACCAAATTAAATTAAGTGTGATAATTTAAATCGAATTTTATCTTGAATTATCTTAAGCATGCGTTTTAAATTATTGTGCAAGATAAAATAAATCAATCACACTACGCCGCGATGTACGAGGAAAAACCCATGACGGGAAAAAAACCTCGGACGGCCCTAGCCACAAATCCACTAGATACGAAATTACAAGTACAAGACAGAAAGGCTTACAACGCACGACTCAATCCCTCTCAAGCCTCGACGCTTCTTCTTGTAGACACCTCTTGCTAGCGGATAACTTTGGAACTCCACCGCGGTCTCAGAATCCACCGATAGGACTTTATATGGTCACCGTCACCAGTACATGGAGCCTTTCTCCAAGTGGGTAAATTGATGCAAACTTCTCTTCAATTTGGTGTAGAGAAAACCGGTGCCAAACTCCAAGCAAGATATATGTATATGAGAACTTGGAATAAACTCATTTGGGTGTAAACACTAGAGTGATGGATATTTTTCCCTAAAAATCTCACTCAAAACTAGAACATTTTCCTTAAAACCATTTGCTCTCAAACTCTCTCTAAGAGATAAAATAGGATGGAAAAGTTAGGAAAAGTTAAGGTGGAAAATGTTCTTCCCGAAGATATTAAAGTCTGAAAAAGTTGGTTAAAAACTAAGTGGGGAAGTGGGTGAAAAACTGCCAAAAAACTGCCAAAAACTGTTCGAACGACATCTCGTTCGAACAAAATCTCGTTCGAATGAAATCTCGTTCGAATGAAATCTCGTTTGAACGAGTCTTCTAACGACGCTCCAGTATGGACTCGTTAGAAACTCGTTGGAAATCTCGTTCGAACGACATTTCGAACGACGGACCAGAATACCTCAGTGGGAACTCGTTGGCAAACTCGTTCGAACGACATCTGGTTCGAACGAAAAACTCGTTCGAACGACATATCGAACGACTTCCAGAAAGTTTATAAAATTCGTTTTTGTCCCAGAAACTTTATATACTTTATTTTAAAGTTCTTATTTAAATTTTTCTGAAAATAAAACACAGTTTTTATTAAACCTAACACCCAATAAACAACTTCCAAGCTCCTATATATATATAATACCGCATTTATACCTTGGGAGCATGGAACTATGGTTGATGACGTAAAAACGAGGCACGCAAACCGACATATTTGATGAAGCTTTATAGTCTTTGCCGCTACGTCTTCAAAAAACACTTCATAGGCTTGAGAGTATTACAATTACATACTATCCTATGAATAAATATTTTTGTCCGGAATTGAGCCAACACAATACATGGACTCAATTGGAAATTTGTGTCCTTACATAACTGTTGTTTGTAACTGCTGTGAGCAATTATAAAACTAATATTTATAACTGCTGTCAGCAGTTACGAATCTTATATTTGTGACTGCTATTAGCGGTTATAAAATTAATAGTAGTGACAACTTTGTGACTGCTATTTGCAGTTGCAAATGTTGAATTTGTTAAATGTGGTAAGAGTTGTTACAAATATCTTTATATTTTCACAAAATGATGAAATGATGAGAGTAAAATAAAATAAAAGTAAACTAAAATAAAGAAGTAGATGAAATGTCATGAACATGTAACAAGTCTGACAAAAAATGGACAAAATTTCATTTATATTTCGGACATTCCAAATATCATGTACATATAAAACATGTTTAAACTTAATTTAACATCAAACAAACCCATCTCGGGAGTCAAATACAAAATAAACCTCGAATTAAAAATAAACTAAAAAAATAACGGCACAACACTTTGATGACATAAAATGCCATGAACATATAACAAATCATCCTGTACTGACCAGGGATCACCACGCGGTGGATACGCTTCGTGAAGCCTAGGTATATGAACCGTGGGGGGTATTGATGTGGTGATAACCTACCTCGTGTACTCGTAGTACGCTTGCTGAGCAAGTTCAATGGACTCAATCTTTTTATATGCAGCGCCTAGATATCCATTCCCTTGTGCTTGTGTTGCTTGCCACGAAGTGTAAGCACCTGGATTTAGGCCTTTGAACACTACATTTGCCGAGTATGCCATGTGTATACCTAAAGATAAAGTTAAAATTAAAAGGACCACATATCTCGATCCAATTAACTAATCCAAAAGGAGCACATATAGATCCAATCAAGACAAAAAATAGAGTCAAAACGCATAAATATCAATACAACTTCACAAAGAGATCCATTAGATGATGTAACCATGTCCTATTACTAATATGATATGATAATATGTTTTGTCGTTTAATAATTGATGTTTTAAACATATTTATACACTATTTATTACCCTTTTTCGTATTTTTTTAATAAATCTTATGATTTGATTCACAATAGGATTCCCTATTTCTGACTCAGATTTTCGATTCGCATTTTGACAACTTTGGTTTTATCACTGATGAACACTTCCTTGCCTCCCAGATATTCTCACATGATATATATAAATGACAATAAAATAATCAAATATAGAAGGAAAAATAAATTGTTAAAACAATTCTCAGAACTCAAATTTAATATGAGCCTATGATCTTCCAGAAATAATACATAGCACCCACTGTATACAGATATTAACATATCATTTCTCTAAAATAGAAACTTGATTGATCCTCTGTTCTTAGGTTATTGTATGTGCTTTGAAACAGTTTTTTAGTGTGTCATATTCATCTTGTGACTGAAGTGATCTGGCTGCATGATCGGTACTTAATCTGTATTCTCCATGGAAAATGGATGGATTCTGGACTCGAAAGAAGTCGTAGAGGAACAAATGAAATTACGGGGTGATTTGACTGAAGACCGAAGCCAATAGGGAGCCAGGCCAAGGTCTTACGATCAACCTGAGAAGGCTTAGGATGAGATTTATTTTTTTGATAAAGGAAGAACTATTTTTGGATTTTTGATAAAGAAGGGAGAAATGTTTTTGGATGATTGATAAAGAAGGGAGAAATGTTTTTGGAGACAGAACTCAGCATGATTATTATTATGTTTATTATGTTATCACTTGTATTTAATTCTCCTAAATGCAATGCCGGACGAAACCCGAGCCTGAAAAAGTGGAATTTTTAATATATACAAAGCTCTGGCTGGACTTGTGGACAGGCTCACAGACAGGGTCCCATTTTAAAAATGCACACAAATTGGGCGGCAGATCGACCCGAAATTATGGTAGAGTTTCGGGTCGAAACCGACAATCTAAAGTGCGTGTCCTAGGTTTGACACCTATATGCGGGTATGCAATTGGTTGGGTGAATCGGCATGGGTTCCCCCCTTTGGCGTGACTTCCATGATATACGTCTTGCTCTTACGGGCAATCGATACGTGTGGATAAGCCATTTGATATACCTGAGTGTACGTGAATTTCCTCACCATATACCTAGTGGGGACGGTACGTGTGAGAGAGAATTCGATATACTCGACGTACGTGAACGAATTCCCTACAATATACCTCCTGTCATGACTTCGGTCAAGCGGTACGATACAGGGGAACCGTTTGATATACGTCGAAGGTACTTGGATAATGGAGGGTGAGAGTCATATCGCTTAGGCTAACTGCGCCCTGCCGGACCAGCGCCCATCACAAAGTGACCCTCTAGTTACTGGGTAAAATTCGATCAATATCAATGCTCTTTGGTGTGTCGTGTGAATCATGCATGATTCTCTTATTAGTATCTTATGATGAGAATGCCTTTCTTGATTATGCCAAACAGGGAGCAAAGTACAAGTACCCCAAAAGGTACACCAAGTATGGATGGCCCGAACTCTAGGAGTTGGTTTAACACCTCTGAAAATTCCATACTTCCATTTTCAGATCGAGGACGGACAACGATGCATGCTCTGGTAAGGAATGATAGTGCCTGATCAGTGAGGACAGTAGGGTGTAGGAGGAAATATGGGCAAAATTGAAGAGGTTTAGGAGAGTGTATGGGTATGATTTGAGTTGAGGGATCAAAATCTGGGTTTTCTTCCAAGAAGATGTCATTGGTATGATTTGGAAGTGGATTGTGAGTAGCGTTTGGCTTAGGATTGGCTGGTGGGGCGATGGTACCCCGGTCAATGAGACCTTAGATTCTGTTCCGAAGGTGAAAGCATTGGTCGGTAGTATGGCCAGCAGTTTGGTGAAAGGCACAATGAGCATCAGTCTTGAAGTTTCCTGGGAGTGGATTTGGCAATGGACGGGGATCCAAGGGTTTAATGAGGTTTCATCTTAACACAGCTTGGTAAACTTTGGAGAGGTGAGCATGGAGCTCAGTGTATTCCCTTCGGATGGGGGCAGGGAGGCTTTCTGGTGCCCATAATGTGGTCGGTTGAGAGATGTTATTGATGGTTGAGACTGTAGCACTGGCAGGCTTGTCATACTTTCTAGGGGTGAACTGTCCGGACACCTTCTTTGGTTCAACCTTTGTTTTAATGAGACTTTCCTTGATTTCTACTCCAGCCTCTCTGAGAGCTCAGAAGTGGGGATAGTATTGTCCTTCCATCTTCGCTCGTACATGGGGTAAGAAGTTTTTCTTCACTATGTTGACCTTCTCTTCCTCGGATGGTCGATTGGTCATGGTGGTTGCTTTCTCCCTCCACTGAGTTATGAAGTTACTGACTGATTCTCCAGGATTCTGTTAAAGCAGCTCTAAATCACGATGGCTGACCTCAAGATCTTCGTTGTATTTATATTGCGACATGAATTCTCAAGCTACATCAGCCCAACTACGGATTCTGGATTCCTCAAGAGATAAAAACCATCGGAGGGCACTATCCTTCAAAGTTTGTTGAAACAATTGGGCCATCGTCTCCTCAGAATCCCCTAGTAGAGTCATGGAGCGATGATAACTACGAAGATGAACAATCGGGGGTCCACTCCCTCCAAACTTCTCGATATTTGGCATCTTGAACTTCTCGAGTAACCTCACTTTAGGATAAGGAGACATGTGGGTGTAGTCCATGTAATTCCCAAAGATCCTGACTTGGTCGAATTTCTTGGTGAGCATCTTGAATCCTCTTTGACTTTATTCAACTCTTCCTCTTTTGGATCAGCGACCATAGGCAGGTTAGCCACAGGCTGGGAAATGTTTGGCATTGGAGGAAGGGCAGGTGGCAGCCCATTAGCAGGAGGGGCATGTGAAGCGTGCTGATATTCTTCTAGAACCCAGATAGGCTCGGGTGGACCCATAGCATGATGGAATAGGGCCTTGAGCTCTTGAGGAATAGAGACCTGGTTTCGTTGCATCTCTCGGACCTCAGTTTGAAGGTTGTCAATCTTGGACACGAGATGAGGTTCTCGCGGATGGATTCACAATGAAGGGTATGCTTTTTGGGACCGTTCTAGCTATACCTTCACCTGGTGGGGCCGTTGGGACTGCCCCTGGTGTTATGAATGTATTGGATTCCAATCCTCCTAGTATTGTGGAAGCTACCGGAGTTTGTAAAAACTCATAAAACTTACTCATGAGGAGCGCCACCTTAGTAGGTCCCAACCCTGCACTCGTGGAAGCTTGTGTCACCCCTGGAGCGCCTGTCATCACCTGAACTATAGGTACCTCTATTCGAGGAACCCCATCCCCTAGAGCCTCTAGTTCTCTTGCAGCTTGTTCTTCATTGTATTGGACGTCATCAAAGTTGATCCTTCGATTAGCATTATCTTGCACTATACTCCCTACTTAGAAGAATGCCTCCCCAACAGAGTCGCCAAATGTAAGAGGGTACTTTAGATAAGATGGAGGCGTGAACCCTTTAAAGTATAGTAATGATAAGTTAATTAGCCAAAACCTTGAATTAGTGATAGAACATGCAAACACAAACCTAATGAAGATAAGACTCAGTTTAAACTCACAAATTTCTCGTGTATAACTCAGAAGGTAATAATGAACTTAAAAGTAACTTAGTTAGAGGGAGAGAGATGTAAGCACCCTAGATACACCTTGGTAGGCAAGCAAACACACTAAACACTCTCAAGCATCTTTGTCACATATTAAAAGCTTCGTAATAATTGATAATGGCGAGTGAATAAGAACTCTGTTTTGTAAATATCTCTCCCTGATGTGTATTCTCTCTAGTAATAACTTCTTAAACTCTCAAAAGATCATCCCTCCTCTAGGGTGGTTGGGGTCCTTAAATATCCCCCACACCATCCCCGAGGTAACTCAGTCATTAAAGACTATGAAAGACATCCCTCATACTTTATGTCACAGCATTAAATACCTGATGCACTAGTTATCCCCACGTCATAAACATTAAATGCGAAGACATGCCTTTTGCCTAACCACCGTGTGTCAGGGGGATGTTGTCACAGAGGTGGATCACCAACTGTCTGACAGCCCCAAATACCATGGTGGTTTACTCAAGTGCATGTCTGACATTGCCTAGCTGGTTAGTGACATCAGTTATAGTGGATGTGACATTAAGTAGAGGGTTGTTTGGCTCATAACTAAATGCCCGATGAAACTCCAAGCTGCTCCACCCGAGGTTCCACGGTAAGGGTCCTTCGCTGTTTTACCAGGTGTATCTAAGATGGTTTAATAAGTCCCAATGGTGACTCACATCTCAATCCTCCAAACCAAGTCCCTCTAAAGTTCTCACGGTGAGGTCATTCGATAGAGCATGAAAGCTCTCCCAGGCCCTGCCAAGCCTAGTCTCTCGCGAGTACCATTTGTCCTCACATTAAAACTCATTATTATTCTCATTACATAATTACAATTGTTATAGCTTACAGTCAATATAAACGAAGGTACAATATGACTAATACAACAAGCAAAAATACAAGTTGTCACGCTGAGCTGCCTCGCTTGAGCTGCCATGCTGAGCTGACACGGTGCCTTAATCCCCATAACATTGTTGCTAATGTGGAATTACCTCTAATCTCAAAATTACCTTCAAGCCCCCTCTACACCAAATATATTGGGTAATGGTGATTAATGTATAGTGAAAGTCCTTCATGTATGATATCCACATCTTGGTGTAGACATTGATGATACCCCTTGAGATGCTTATAAGTTTTTTTTGTATCAAACCTATATGTGTATTATGTTATGTTGGATAGCTCAAGGACTTAAAGAATTTATTCAAATAAATTCTCAGTAATTTATTTTATTAATGTGTATTTGTAATCTTAATGCGGGGATAATTAAGTAATTAATAATAAGGAACAATAAATATAATTTTATGTTAAGGAATGGAGTTGAAATTATAATTATTTAGTGGAATTAATTATGATTAATGGACAATGATTTGAATTTTGGTCGTATTAGATTTTTCTTGTCCCATTAGGAGCCACATCCTTATCTCTCTTTAGGGTCCATGACATAGCCTATTTGCATGCACATAAGGGTTTCTTATTCTCATAAGTTAGTTACTCTTAGAAAAAAAAAACTAAATTAGATTTTGAGAGAGAGAGAGAGAGAGAGAGAGAGAGTGAAAACCAAAAAATATCCCTTGAACGGCCCCGTAAGAGGCACCCACACCTCGCATGGGACCAATATAACTAGTAGGAACAAATCGCGTGCTCACCGGACTCTCGATTTGAGAATACGACGATAATTTGAAAACATCAAGACTTTGGCTTGAAAACATGGCATTAGAGGGCAAAAATGCGAAATAGCCCCGAACGGCCCAATAAGAGGCACCAACACCTCGTACGGGACCAATGTAACTCGTAGGAACTAATCGCGTGATCACGGGACTCCCAGTTTGAGAATATAAAGATAATTTTAATATATTAGGACTTAGTCTTAAAAATATGGCATTAGAGGGCTAAACCCGAAACAGCCCCCGAACGGCCATATAAAAGTCACAAACACCTCGCACTAGACCAATGTAACTCGTAGGAAATGATCATGCGATAATCGGACTCTCGGTTTGAGAATACAACAATAATTTTAATATATCAGTACTTAGACTTAAAAACATGGCATTAGAGGGCGAAAACTTGAAAAAGCCCCTAAAAGACCACATGAGAGGCATCAACACCTCGTACGAGACCAATGTAACTCATAGGAAGTGATTGCGTGCTCATCTCACTCTCGATTTGAGAATACAACAACAATTTTAAAATATCTAGATTTGGGCCTAAAAAATGGCGTTAGAGGGTGACACCCGAAACAGCCCCCAACGGCACCGTGAGAGGCACCGACACCTCGTACGGGACAAATATAACTCCTAGGAACTGAAGGCGTAATCCCAGGACTCCCAGTTTGAGAATAAGACGATAATTTGTATATATCAGGAATTTGGCTTTAAAACATCGCATTAGAGGAACAAGACTCAAAATAGCCCCCGAATGGCCCCATGAGAGGTACCGACACCTCACACGGGACTAATGTAATTCGTAGGAATTGACCATGCCAACACGGGACTCTCAGTTTGACAATGTGAGGTTAATTTGAAAATATCAAGATTTAGGCTTAAATACATGGCATTAGAGGGTGAAAACTTGAAACAACCCTTGAACGAAATCGTGAGAGGCACCGACACTTCACACGGGACCAATGTAACTCGTTGGAACTTACCATGCGATCACAGGACTCCCAATTTGAGAATACAAGGATAATTTGAAAATATCATGACTTAGGCTTAAAAACATAGTGTTAGAGGGAAAAATCCAAAAGTAAGCCCCGAATGGCCCAGTGAGAGACACCTCACACGGGACCACTGTAACTCGTAGGAACCGACCGTGCGACCACGGGACTCCCAGTTTTAGAATACGAGTATAATTTGAAAATATCATGACTTATGCTAAAAAACATGGTGTTAGAGGGCGAAAACCCGAAATAGCCCCTAAACGTCCCCGTGAGGGGCAGCGACACCTCGCACGGGACCAATGTAACTCGTATGAATAGATCGTGTGATCGCGAGACTCCCAAATTGAGAATATGAAGATAATTTACGTATGTCAAGATTTAGGCTTAAAATCATGGCGTTAGAGGGCAAAAACCAAAAGAAGCCCCCGAATGGCCCCGTGAGAGGCATCAACACCTCGCACGGGACCAACGTAACTCGTTGGAATTAATCATGCAATCACGGGAAACTTGGTTTGGAAATACAAGGACAATTTTAAAATATCATGACTTAGGCTTAAAAACATGCCGTTAGACGACGAAAACCCGAAACATCCCCTGAACGGCCCCATGAGATGCACCAACACCTCGTACGGGACTAGTGTAACTCGTAGGAATTGATAGAACTATCATGAGACTCTCAATTTGATAATACGAGAATAATTTGAAAATATCAGGACTTAAGCTTAAAAACATGGCGTTACAGGGAAAAAACCCGAAACAACCCTCAAACAGCCACGTGAGAGGCACCGGCACCTCACACCGGACCAACGTTACTCGTAGGAACTGACCGTGCGATCATGGGACTCCCGATTTGAGAATATGAGGATAATTTGCGTATGTCAAAATTTGGGCTTAAAAACATGGCGTTAGAGAGAAAAAACCCGAAGCAGCCCCCGAACGGCCCCGTTAGAGGCATCAACACCTCGCACGGGACAAACATAACTCGTTGGAACTAACGGTGCAATCATGGGACACCCGGTTTGGGAATATGAGGATAATTTTAAAATATCAGGACTTAGGCTTAAAAACATGACGTTGGACAACGAAAACTCGAAACAGCCCCCGAACGACCCCATGAGAGGCACCAACACGTCATATGGGACCAATGTAACTTGTAGGAATTGACTGAACGATCATGGGACTCCCGGTTTGAGTATAAGATGATAATTTAAAAATAACAGGACTTAGGCTTAAAAATATGGCGTTAGAGGGCGAAAACCCAAAACAACCCTCGAACGGCCCTATGAGAGGCACTGACACCTCGCACTGGACCAATGTAACTCATAATAACCGACCACGAGACTGCCGGTTTGAGAATACGAGGATAATTTGAAAATATCTGGACTTAGGCTTAAAAACATGGCGTTAGAGGGCGAAAAACTAAAACAACCCTCAAACGGCCATGTGATAGGCACCGATACCTCTACGGGACCAATGTAACTCGTAGGAACTGATCGGGTGACCACAGGACTCTCAGTTTTAGACTACCAATATAATTTGGAAATATCAGGACTTAGGCTTAAAAACATGGCGTTAGAGGGAGAAAGCCCGAAACAACCCCGAACGGCCCCGTGTGAGGCACCAACACCTCGCACGGGACCAATGTAACTCGTAGGAACTAACCGCGCGATCATGGGACTCCATGTCTTAGAATAGGATGATAGTTTACATATATGAGGACTTAGGCATAAAAACATGGCGTTAGAGGGCGAAAACCAGAAACAGCCCCCGAACGGCCCTCTGAGAGGCACCAACACCTCGCACGAGACCAATGTAATTCGTAGGAACTGTCTGCATGCTCACTGGACTCTCAGTTTGATAATACGATGATAATTTGAAAACATCTAGACTTTGACTTAAAAATATGGCGATAGAGGGCAAAAATTTGAAATAGCCCCCGAACGGCCCCGTAAGAGGCACCAACACCTAGCACGGGACCATTGTAACTCGTAGGAACAAGCCACATGATCACGGGACTCCTGGTTTGAGAATATGAAAATAATTTTAATATATCAGAACTTAGTCTTAAAAACATGACATTAGAGGGCTAAAACCCAAAATAGCCCCCGAACGGCCATACGAGAGTCACAAACACCTCGCATTGGACCAATGTAACTCGTAGGAACTGACTGTGCACTCACCGGACTCTCAGTTTGAGAATACAAGGATAATTTTAATAAGTCAGAACTTAGGCTTAAGAACATGGCGTTAGAGGGAGAAAACCTGAAATAGCCCCCGATCGAATTAAACAACACCTGACCCAACCTCCAGTACTCATACCACCACAGTCTGGTCTCCCTTTGCTCCTATACCTAACCGTAACCGGCACTGCAGTCGGGGCTTTGCTAGCCCAATACCTTGAAGACTCCCATAAAAAAAGAGCCATCTATTATGCTAGTCGCAAATTGGTCGGGTACGAGGTCAACTACACTGCTTTAGAAAAAGGCATGTGTCGCACTTATCTGGGTCACCCAAAAATTATGACACTACATGCTCGCCTTCCTCATCAAACTTGTATCCCTAATAGATCCCATCAAATACCTTCTTGAGAAACCCGCCTTATCCAGCCGAATGGCTCGATGGTTGATGCTCCTAATCGAGTTCGATATCGTGTACGTCACCTAGAAAGCTGTTAAAGGTAGAGCCATCTCTGACTACCTCGCTGACTACCCTGTAAAAGAAGCAGATGTCTGGATCTCTGAATTCCCAGATGAAATATCCTCTGCACCACTCAAGACCGCCTTCGATGGAAAATGTTCTTTGGTGGCGCTGCCAACAAAAAGGGATATGGCATTGGGATACTTCTGATCGCCCCAGATGACTCCCACACTCCCATCGTCGTGAAATTAGATTTCCCTTGCACCAACAACATGACGGAATACGAGGCATGCATAGTGGGCCTCAAAGTTGCTCTCGAAAAGGGCATTCAATATCTTGATGTCTACGGGGATTCTGCCCTCATCATCGGTCAAGTGCTCAGAAAGTGGAAAGTCAAGGACGAAAAGCTTCAACCCTTTCATGCCCAATTAGAAGAGTTAGCCTCCCAATTCCAAGATATCACCTTCCATTACCTACCCCGAGCAAAGAATAACCTAGCCAATGCTCTCTCCACTTTGGCCTCCATGGTCGACATGCCCGAGGGAAAAACAATGACCCCCTTCCTAGTTCAAAAGAAAGACAAACCGACCCATTGCTGTCATGTGGAGCTTATCTCCACCGAAGATCCCGAACCAGCCGATTATTAGTACTATGATATCTGGTGCCTCCTCAAACATGGTAGGTATCCCGAGGGTTCCAACAAAAAGGATTGAACAACCCTCTGAAGACTGGCCGCCCAGTACATCATCTGTTATAAAGCTCTACTCAAGAGGAATTTCGATGGAACTCATCTACACTGCATTGAGATTGAGAAAACAATGCAGAAAATCCACAACGAGGAGTGCGGACCCTACATGAATGGTCACATGCTCGCCAAGAAGATCATCCGACAGGGCTACTACCGGACCACCATGACCCAGGATTGCACCGCCTATGTCTGAAGATGACTCAAATGCCAACAATTCTCCAATCTTCAACACTTGCCTCCGCGAGAGTTATACAACATGACCTCTCCCTGGTCGTTCTCCACCTGGGGTATCGACATCATAGGGAAGGTTACACCAAAGGCTTCAAACGGACATGATTTCATCCTGGTCGCCATCGATTACTTCACTAAATGGGTCGAAGCTGAGTCATACGCAGTGTTGAATGCCAAGAAAGTGGCCAAATTCATCGAGAAGAATATCATCTACCGATATGGGGTCCCGCATGAGCTAGTGTCAGATAATGGGTTACACTTCAAAGAAGAAGTCACAGAAGTTGTCAACGAGTACGGGATTCAGAGACACAAATCTTCTCCCTACCGACCTCAGACCAATGGTGCAGTTGAAGCCGCCAACAAAAACCTCAAAGCCATCATCAGCAATATGATCGAATGTTGTAGGGATTGGGCCGACCGGGTACCATACGCTCTCTGGGGCTATCGAACCTCAATCCGAACCTCTATTGGGGCTACCCTTTACTCCCTAGTCTACAACATGGAAGCAGTCCAACCTGTGGAGCTAGAAATACCCTCGCTACGCGTCATGTTCGAAAGCAAGGTTAGTGAAGAAGACTGGTGTCAAAGCCGTCTTGATGAGCTAGCCCTCCTAGATGAAAGAAGACTAAAAGATCTTTATCACATACAGGGGTACCATCGCCAAATAGCGCGATCATTCAACAAGAGAGACAAGGACTGCGGTGTTCGGGAGGGGGATTTATCCCTTAAAGAGATAATAGAACCCATTTGGGACCCCAGAGGGAAATTCAATCCCAATTGGAGCGGCCCCTACATTGTGAAGAAAATCTTATCCGGCAGTGCCGCCATGCTCACTGACCTGGATGGGGAGGAGATGGCTCGTCTAGTCAATCTGGACCGTCTCAAGAAATTCTACCCCTAAGTCCGAAATCTCAACGTGCTATGACTCTTCTCATCCCCCTTCTATTCTTAAAAAAAACTCTCCATTTCCCTCTACCCATAACTGCGTGGGCCTGATCCTCTACAAAAACTATTTTAAAATTTTTCAAAACCCCTATAGGTACGTAGGAAACTCATACTCCTCACATGAGTGCGGCCCTTTATTTTTCATAAAATACTATTCTTTTCTTACCTTCGAGAATGGCGGTTCATTATAAAATTATTTGAACAAAAGGATTATGTATACCTTAGCGATCAGTATAGATAATTCAAAATATAAAACTCATCGAAAGGCACAGCTGGATGATCAGAAACTTGTTTATTTCATTAATAAGAAATCACAATACGGATTACATAAGAAAAAGGATCGGATAACTCCCTTCCCCTCCACCATTAAAAGCCAAATAAAATCCCCACATACATTCCCTATTACATAAATAAACTCCCCAGAAGTCCTACCCACAGCTATCCGAAGAGCCTGAATCCTCATCATTTACATCCTGAGGACCCCAAGTTTCCCCTGCCTGAATAGAGTGCCACAAACATTCCATGGATCGATGAGCCTTAACCATCTTCGAAAAGAACACAACGCCCCCTTCCAGGGAGTCAGATAAAACAAACCATCCTTGACCAGTCTCTACTGCCAACATCTTGCTGACTACTTTCCTCCACAACCACCTCATATAATCTTTGGGGACATGGCAAACCTTCCCGATAGACTGAGAAGGACGGGTCGACGGATGCCGATTTTCCCATAGATACCCAAGCAACAGACGCAGGTGCTCATTCAAATCTTCAATTGGAAAGAAATTTGAGGTCCGAGGGGGCATGACCTGCGCCCAGACAAATTGGCGCAGAAGACGCCAAAGGAAATAAAAAGAGGTCTGTCTGAGACCAACCAGCCGCACATATGAATACTCTCCTAGCTCCAGAACAGGCTGCAACTGTCCCCACCAAGGCACGGACCAATACAACCCACAAGCCCCGTGCTCCACAAACAAATTCTCCCATTTCTCAACATACATGACAACGCGAATGAAGTAGCGCGAAAAGAAGTTGGGTACAACCGATAAAGGATATTCTAGGGGAGTCGACAAGCGGAATCTTTCAGACAACCACATGAACAGCATCACGGGGCTACCCCTTAAAAAGTCAGAGCGACCTTCTCTCCAAGCATCTAGGCCATTCAGAGTCTCCGCCAATATCACCGCCGCAGGATTGCGACGGTATGACATCCATGAAGTAATGGCTGCAAGTTGTGGGTCCATTTCCACCTCCCCAGTCACTAACAATAATTTTGAAACCAGGCCCAGAACCACGACTCCAGCATAGCCGATATCACCTATTTCCCGCAAATGCACGGACTGCAGCGCCGCCGAAAGGGAGATCATTCCTCCAGCAACCAATGACGTGGCCACCGAAGGCGAGATATGAAGAAGCCCGACCAACAAATCCCTAGGAGAACGGGAAAATTCAGGCAAAGTCGCAGCAACACTGGGATTCACACCCAGTATGGCAAAAAATTTCTCGTAGGTAGGACAAACTTCCTCTAACCCAAAGCAGAATACATAGTCTTCGGGGTACCAAAATTGTACCGTCGCCATCAACATATTCCACTCAATAGGCCAATTGCGCCACAAGGAGACTCGACGCATGTTGAAGGCATCATAGTCGACATTATAAGAGCACATAGCTTCCAAGGCTTCGAGGTAATTGACAAACTCAATGCTACCAGGGAGAGCCATCTTGAAAGACTAAAAGATAATGGGTAGGTAGATAAGGATGCAAGGGTGTGATGAGAACACTCCACCCTTCTCCCTTTTTATACTTAAAAATACCCACAAGGGACATAATTCCTGCAGAAATCGGAGGGAATCCTACCCCACAAGGTACCAAGGGATGAAGAGGGTACCAATCAAAGCCTTCAAATGACGGGACTGGACTAAACTGCCGATAGGCAGGTCAGGGTGCTTGTCGATCGGCAACCCCCCATTTTTGGAAATTTCCTCCTTTCCTCTTTTGACAAATCAGAAAACTCAATAAAAATAAATTGATATTCTCAAAAGAATTTCAAGAATCCTTCTTTATCCTTATAGGATTCCCCTTTTAAATAAAAGCTTTCCTTCGAAAATTCCAAAAATATTCCTATGTTACGGTCTCAGTAGCAAAGTAAAAAGCGCATGTGTATGCATTCATTCATCATTAATAAAAGATAATAATAAAAAAACTTCCATTGCATTACATATATTTATGTTCTGTGTTACATCAGTTTTGCAGGAAACAAGAAAAGAAAAGCCAAAAACAACGGGACTCAGCCCGAACCCACATTTCATTCCCTCTCTTTCTCTCAAGAGCTTCCACCCCCTCGACGCGCTCTCTTCCCCCTACGGCGAGACGACGCACCACCACTACCCGAGCCCGAGTCCTCTTCGGATGAAGCAGATGTCACCAGGAAAGAAGGAATGAGAACTGCGTCCCGAATATGGGCAGTCTCCGAAGATACCCAATCTCTAATGTCCCTGAGCCAAGTGGTCGACACCCGAACTTGCTGCAAGGAAAGGAAAATTAGTATCAAAACAGGAATGACCAAAACGAAAAAGAAAGAGAGGAACGGAAAGGTATACCGCAGGTCGAAGGACCTCCTCTGTCAAACCCAGCTCCTCCAGATCCATTGCATGAGGACGGTGCAGCATAGGCACCATCCCTCCATCAGCCCGCCGGATGTTGTACAAAGGGTTATGCAACCGCACAAAAGGGACCTCCGAGGTCGCCGCCGCCACAGATGCCGACGGACCACCACCACTCTGGGAAGACCCCACCGCCCGACTCGAACCTGCCAGAGGGAAGGGAAGCGCATCATATATGATGGGCGCCATCAACCATCTTGTCATAAAATCCATATAGTCATACGGCGCAGCCGTATCGGTATACAGCAAGTAGGACTCGCCAATCATCCCTGCGATCCTCTCATCCTCCAACATCAGTCTCTCCTGCCTTATAGACGTAGGAGGTTGCACGGGTGGTACCACCACCTCCTCCTCAGCAATCTGACGAACTACCCTCTCCC
The DNA here is from genome assembly GCA_949130495.1 of Sambucus nigra. Lineage (NCBI taxonomy): Eukaryota > Viridiplantae > Streptophyta > Magnoliopsida > Dipsacales > Adoxaceae > Sambucus > Sambucus nigra. The sequence continues at coordinate 652,234,456 of OX422208.1, forward strand.
CGAGATAACAGGAATGGCAGAACTCATGCGCCAGTAAACGCCCCATCCGTGCGTTCACCCCGGTCACCCTCGCATCCTGAATGGCTGTCCCCCAGGGATAAAAGGTCACCTAAAAATCTCCAAGAAAGCACAAATCAATACGAGATCAAAAGGTGCAAAAACTAAGACTGAAATGGAAAAAGTCTTACCCTAACACTGGTCAGGTCATTCAAGACCTGACGCGCCGCCTTTAGGGAGAGAGATCCCTTCGACTGTCGATTGGCCTTACGCCATCAATACAAGCGACAGAAGTCCCCAACAGTGTCATCCTTCAAAGCGATCAGCGGGGTATTTCACCCAATCACCTCATAGAACCACTTCTGAATTCACAAGCAAAAAAGAGACGCATAAGGAAAATGCAAATGCATGAAAGGAAAATGCGAATGCATGAAAAGAAATGCACAAACTGAAGAATACCTCAAGAAGGTACGTGGCCCCAGTAAAGGTCTATTGGCAGCACCGGCTAAATGCATCCAGAGAAAATTAAAGGGTCGCCAAGGTCAGAGTTCCCCAATCATAGAAAAGGATGTTCGAAAACATCCTAGTGTACGGCAGAAACCACAAATGAACGGAGTCGTCGCTCGACGCCACCATGAAACCTCCCAACACTAGCAAAATGAATAACCGGGCCATCTGCCTCACTTACAGCCCATCCTCCACATCGATCACCCTGCCCAGCAATATATCCTTCAGCAAGGGCAGTCGGATGGAATCCCCAGAAACTATCCTCCCCACATCACCAAGTGCCGCACGCACTGCCTCCGGTCTCACCCGTAAAGAGCGATCCACCTCTATCTACTCTCCATCACAATCCAGCCCCAGCAGTTGCTGCACGTATATGGGAGTCACCGTCATCTCCCTAAATCCAAAATGAAAGGTGTGGGTAGTGTCCCACCACCTCTCTCCTAAGGCGCACAAGACCGCTGTCGAATGAGGCGTCTCATCCAGCACTGATGCCAACCACCCAAAACCTGCTGATGATACCATCCAACGCACCACAGGTGGGAAATGCTCCCATACATCTTTAAGCCCCGTTGTCCCACGGGCACGCTTGTTCTTCAAAGAGATATTAGACTGGCAAAAAGAAAAGCCTCATCAAAAGTCAAAACAAGAAAAACCACCAAAAAGAGAAGAATGCCAAAGGTCGGGTTACTTACATAACCGTCGAGGATCACTCTCGAAGAGCGATGACGTGATGGCTCCCGTAGCAAGGTCCGCTCATTCGCGACAGGCTCAAACGTATCAAAAGAATTCTCATTCCCCAAAGCAAGAGGCGCCCTAGCCCTCCACTCCACATTCGCCCAATCATCAACGGTCAACCACTCCCGGTGGACTGCAGTGCTCACAAAGGCGGCCATTTCTCGAAGATTGGAATGATAAAACAATTTACAGAAGAATCGTAGAGGGAGAGAAAGCAAAAGAAGCTGTGAAAAAATGAGGGGATTCGCCCCTTTATATAGGAGGCCAAGCGCCATGCCAATCGGCATCATACCGATCGGCACTGACCCCTTACCTTCCCAAGGTAGCCCAAAATTCCGTGCCACTGCTGAATGGCACCCTTCATACTATGCCGACCGGCAACCCTCCTAAAGTTTCGTACAAAAATTCCCAGAAAATACCAAAAAACCTAAAAAAATCCTCAGAAAATTCCCAAAAATCCCGGGAGGGATTTAGAGCCGTTCTACGAAGAAAATTTTTCATTTCCTCAAGAGTAACCCCTCTTCCCCAGCGGAATCCTCAAAAGCTAAGTGAAAACTCCTCCGTCAAAGCTCTGAAAAATCCCTAAGGATCACGTGATCACTTCCCCAGCGGAATTCTCTTACAGCACCCAAAATAGGTTGTTCCCTCCCTGCGAGGTCTCCTAAAAAGATTCCCCAGCTATCAGCTCCCCAGCTCAGATCAGAATCACAAAGCTCTTTCCCTAGCAAAACTGAAATCTAACCCTCAACCACTCTTGGGTCAGAATTGTCCCCGATCTTGGATCGTTACCTGAGTTAGGTCAGAATTGACCTCGGTCCTCGGTCGTCACCACTCTTGGGTCAGAATTGGCCCCGGTCTTGGATCGTCACCTAAGTTAGGTCAAAATTGACCTCGATCCTCGGTCGTCACCACTCTTGGGTCAGAATTGGCCCCGGTCTTAGATCGTCACTAGATTAGGTCAGAATTGACCTCGATCCTCGATCATCACCACTCTTGGGTCATAATTAACTCGATCTTGGATCGTCACCTGAGTTAGGTCAGAATTGACCTCGATACTCGGTCGTCACCACTCTTGGGTCAGAATTGGCCCCGGTCTTGGATCGTCACCTAAATTAGGTCAGAATTGACCTCGGTCCTCGGTCATCACCACTCTTGGGTCAGAATTGACCCGGATCTTGGATCGTCACCTAAGTTAGGTCAGAATTGACCTCGGCCCTCGGTCGTAACCACTCTTGGGTCAGAATTGGCTCCGATCTTGGATCGTCACCTAAGTTAGGTCAGAATTGACCTCGGTCCTCGATCGTCACCATTCTTGGGTCAGAATTGGCCCCGGTGTTGGATTGTCACCTGAGTCAGGTCAGAATTGACCTCGGTCCTCGGTCGTCACCACTCTTGGGTTAGGATTGACCCCGGTCTTGGATCGTCACCTGAGTTAGGTCAGAATTGACCTCGATCCTCGATCGTCACCACTCTTGGGTCAGAATTGGCCCCGATCTTAGATCGTCACCTAAGTTAGGTCAGAATTGACCTCAGTCCTCGGTCATCACCACTCTTGGGTCAGAATTGGCCCCGGTCTTGGATCGTCACCTAAGTTAGGTTAGAATTGACCTCGGTCCTCGGTTGTCACCACTCTTGGGTTAGAATTGGCCCCAGTATTAGATCGTCACCTGAGTTAGGTCAGAATTGACCTCGGTCCTTAGTTGTCACAACTCTTAGGTCAGGATTGGCCCCGGTCTTGAATCGTCACCTGAGTTAGGTCAGAATTGACCTCGGTCCTCGGTCGTCACCACTCTTGGGTCAGAATTGGACCCGATCTTGGATCGTCACCTGAGTTAGGTCAGAATTGACCTCGGTTCTCGATCGTCACCACTCTTGGGTCAGAATTAACCTCGGTCCTCGATCATCACCACTCTTTAGGTCAGAATTGACCTCGCTAGACCTTTACCCTAAGCCCACAGATTCGGCTTTGATTCGCAGAAATGATCATCCCCAGCACACTCCTTAGGTCCTCAGAATCGACCTCAACCCTCTGAATCGGTCATACTCCCTCAAAAGCATCATGTGGTGTCTATTCGACGGTCATCATTTGTTCCAAACTCACCCGTCGAGGGGCTTTATAGACACCCCATTCTATTACCCCTGACTCTCCTTAGGTCCCTAGTACCTCCCTTAATAACTGTAAACCCAGGTCACATCTCGAGTACTGACCTGAAAGCCATCGGGCACTCTCAGGCTCAGTTTGACCCAAAAGTCTAACTCTTCGTCTCGACTGAGACTGAATAAATCTTCGAAGGGCACTGAATACCCTTTCTAATGGTCCGCCCTGTGCGCGATTCTAACATTCCATGCGGACGAACGATTCATTTAACTCCGGGAGGCCACCGAGCGCTTCCCGGGACCGGTTGACCAAAGTCAACTCTCCAAACCGGGTCAAACTCTTTGGAATGTCTAAGTACATCTCCTAGCCTTTCCAACGGTATCCCCCATGTGTGATTCGGACTTACCATGCGGACGGACGATCCGTTTGCGTCCGAATGATTCCCCGTCCAATGGACTGAGAAACGCTTCCGAGCCATATTTGACCCAAAGTCATCTCCTGAACCCGGGAGAGGTCCAAAGGACTTTTGAAGGTCTCTAAATTACCTTTCCAAGGGTATGCCCCGTGTGCGATTTTGACCAACGCTTTACCCTCGGTGGCCGATTTTCCAAAAAAGACTGAAACACACTGCCAAACGGCAAGTTTCAGAACCTGCCTGCCGATAGGCAGGAAGGGCTCTATGTCGATCGGCACTCACTTAGGACTATAAAAGGAGACCTTCACCTCATTTGCAAGAGGATCCCAGATCTGATAAAAATCCCTCTCAACGAATCCCATAAACCTCTCTCGAAGGCAGCGTGATTTCAACTTCCAAATCCCCTTTTTACTTCCACTTTTCATCATCCCTTTCATCAAACTTGGTGAATTAGACACTCTCCATCATCATCCAAAGTCAAGGGCTGCTCCCCAACATTCAAGATCTTCAAGAAGGTCCAACTTTCTCAAACTCTCTCTTTAAATTCTCTTGAATTCTCAATAACTTGTTTTCTTACTTAGCACTTTTATTATCCCATTTCACACATCCTAATATACTTTTCACTTAGTATTATTGCACATCTTTTATTTTCATAAAACCCAAAAAACAAGAAAAAGAGGATTTTGCTCAATAAATTCAAATAAGGGATTCTCATATTTTCCTCACACTTTTCTCACAATTAAAACACTTTTTTCTACACACACACTCACAAATAAGAGATTCCCCATTTTGGATTTATGGGATAAACCCCACCCCTCGTTTTACATGTGAACTACGTGGACTTTGATGCCTTTATAGCCTACGTAGGCGTCTCGGGATAAAACCCGTGACTCGAGTCCTTTTTCTTACTTTTTCTCTCATTTTCTATCTTTTCTAAATCCATTTCTCTTATATTATACATATACTTGTTCTTAGTGACGCATTACCCCATATGCGTTATCGTTCCCTTATAACGATCAACGTAGGGGTAATCACGTAAATTTCATTTTTCTAATATTACTCTTATATCTTCCTACGGATGACTCGCTTTATCTTTTCCATGATACAAGTCGAGGATTCCTACCTCCATTCTATATATATACACATGCACACATATCACGGGGGAAACATAAAGGAAAATAGCAAATATTCATGAGAGACCCAAAGGGCGGAATGGGTGCCTAACACCTTACCATTTCATAACTAAGCCTCTGAACCCTTCTCGAATCATCTTGGTTTCGTATGCACCAGTATGTCTTTGGATGCCACTCTTCGAGGTGGTTTCCCCTTTTTCTTTTGTCTGTTTTGAGTAAAATAGATTGGTGACTCTGAATCTCTCTACATTTTTCACACCAAAAATGATGTCGGCCGAAGCGCTCCCGAGAGGGACGCGCGGGACCCAAAGGATCCTTTCCTCCACGTGACCGCTCGCAAGGATCAGGATCGGGGATGGACACACATGGCGTTAGAGGGCGGAAGCCCGAACGGCCTCGTGTGAGGTAGCAACACCTCGCACGGGACCAATGTAACTCGTAGGAACTGACTGCACGATCACGGGACTCCCTGTTTGAGAATATAAGGATAATTTTCATATACCAGGATTTAGGCATAAAAACATGGCGTTAGAGGGAGAAAACTGGAAACAGCGCCCGAACGGCCCCGTGAGAGGCACTAACACCTCGCACGGGACCAATATAACTCATGGGAACTGATCACGTGCTCGATCGACTCTCAATTTGAGAATACGATGATAATTTGAAAATATCTAGACTTTAGCTTAAAAACATGGTGGTAGAGGGCACAAACCAGAAATAGCCCCCTAAATGTCCCCGTAAGAGGCACCAACACCTCGCATGGGACCATTGTAACTCATAAGAAAAAATCAAATGATCACGGGACTCCTGGTTTGAGAATACGAAGATAATTTTAATATATCAGAACTTAAGTATAAAAACATGACGTTAGAGGGCTAAAACCCAAAACAACCCCCGAAAGGCCACATGAGAGTCACAAATACCTCGCACTGGACCAATGTAACTCGTAGGAACTGACCGCGCACTCACCAGACTCTCAGTTTTAGAATGCAAGGATAATTTTAATATGTCAAGACTTAGGCTTAAGAACACGGGATTAGAGGGAGAAAACCTGAAACTACCCCCGATTGGCCACATGAGAGGCACCAACACCTCGTACGGGACCAATGTAACTCGTAGGAAGTGACTGCATGCTCATCGCACTCTCGGTTTGAGAATACAATGATAATTTGAAAATATCTAGATTGTGGCTTAAAAATACGGCGTTAGAGGGCGACACCCCAAAACAGCCCCCAAACGGCCCCGTGAGAGGGACCGACACCTCATACGGGACAAATGTAACTCGTTGGAAGTAAAGGCGTGATCACAGGACTTCCTGTTTGATATTACGATGATTATTTTCATATATCGGGACTTAGGCTTAAAAATAGGGCGTTAGAGGCTGAAAACTCGAAACAGCCCCCGAACAGCTCCCTGAGAGGCACTGACAACTCACACGAGACCAATGTAACTTATTTGAACTGACTATGCCATCAGAGGACTCCTAATTTGAGAATAAGAGGATAATTTGAAAATATTAAGATTTAGGCATTAAAAACATGGCGTTAGAGGGTGAAAACTCGAAATAGCCCCCCGAACGGCCCCGTGAGAGGCACCGGCACCACACATGGGACCTACGTAACTCGTTGGAACTGGCCGTATGATCACGGGACTCCCAGTTTGATAATATGAGGATAATTTTAATATATCAGGACTGAGGCTTAAAAACATGGCGTTAGTGGGCAAAACCCCGAAGCAGGCCCCGAACGACCCTGTGAGAGTCACCGACATGTCGTACGGGGCCAATGTATCTCGTAGGAACTGACCATGTTACCACGGGACTCCCGATTTTAGAATACGAGGATAATTTTAAAATATCAAGTCTTGGCCTTAAAAACATGGCGTTAGAGGGCGAATAGCTCCCGGACGGCCCCGTGAGAGGCACCGACACCTCACACGGGACCAATGTAACTCGTATGAAAATACCGTGTGATCAAATGACTCTTGATTTAAGAATATGAGGATAATTTGTATATATCAAGAATTAGGGTTAAAAGCATGGCGTTAGAGAGTGAAAACTCGACACAGCCCCCGAACGTCCCCGTGAGAGGCACCGACACCTCGCGTCAGACCAATGTAACTCTTAGGAACTGACCGCGCGATCATGGGACTCTTGATTTGAGAATATGAAGATAATTTATGTATGTAAAGATTTTAGCTTAAAAACATGGTATTAGAGGGAGAAAACCCAAACAGCCCCGTGAGAGGCATCAACATCTCACACGGGACCAACGTAACTCGTTAGAAATAATCGTGAAATCACGAGACTCCTAATTTGGGAATACAAGGATAATTTTAAAATATCAGGGCTTAGTCTTAAAAACATGGCGTTAGATGACAAAAACCCGAACAGCCTCATGAGAGGCACCAACACCTCGTACGGGACCAATGTAACTCATAGGAACTGACCACGTGCTCATTGGGCCTGTGGTTTGAGAATACGATGTTAATTTTAAAATATTAAGACTTAGGCTTAAAAACATGGCGTAAGAGGGCTAAAACCCAAAACAGCCACCGAACGGCCACATGAGAGTCACAAACACCTCGCACTGGACCAATGTAACTCGTAGGAACTGACTGCGCGCTCACCGGACTCTCGGTTTGAGAATCCAAGGATAATTTTAATATATCAGAACTTGGGCATAAAAACATGGCGTTAGAGGGCGAAAACCTGAAATAACCCCCGAACGACCACATGAGAGGCACCAACACCTTGCACGGGACCAATGTAACTCATATGAACTTCTCGTGCGATCACGGGACTCTTGGTTTGAGAATACGATGATAATTTTAAAATATCAGGACTTAGGCTTAAAAACATGGCGTTAGAGGGCGAAAACCTAAAACAGCCTTCGAACGACCCCGTGAGAGGCACCGACACCTTGCACGGGATAATGTAACTCGTCTGAACAGACCGCGTGATCACGGAACTCTCAATTTGAAAATACGATGACAGTTTGCATATATTAAGATTTAGGCTTAAAATTAAGGCGTTATAGGAAAAAAACTCGAAACTGCGCCCGAACGACCTCATGAGAGGCACCAACACCTCGCACGAGATCAATGTAACTCTTAGTAACTAACAGCGTGCTCACCAGACTTCCAGTTTGAGAATGCAGTGACAATTTGAAAATATCTAGACTTTGGCTGAAAAATATTGCGTTAGGGGGTGAAAACCCGAAATAGCCCTCGAACGTCCTTGTGAGAGGCACCAACTCCTCGCACGGGACCAATGTAACTCGTAGGAACTCACCGCGCGATCACGGGACTCTCGATTTGAGAATACGGAGAAATTTTAATATATCAGGACTTAGGCTTAAAAATATGGCGTTAGAGAGATAAAACTCGAAACAGCGACCGAATGGCCACATGAGCGTCCCAAACACCTCGCACTGGACCAATGTAACTCGTAGCAACTGACCGCGCGCTCACCAGATTCCCGATTTGAGAATATAAGGATAATTATAATATATCGGGACTTAGGCTTAAAAACATGGCGTTAGAGGGCGACAACCTGAAACAGTCCCCGAACGGCCACATGAGAGGTATCAATACCTCGCACGGGACCAATGTAACTCGTAGGAAGTGATCGCATGCTCATTGCACTCTCGATTTGAGAATACAATGATAATTTGAAAATATCAAGATTTGGGCTTGAAAACACGGCGTTAGAGGGCGACACCCCGAAACAGCCCCGAAAGAGGCACCGACACCTCGTACGGGACAAATGTAACTCTTAGGAACTGAAGGCCTGATCACTAGACTCCCAGTTTGATAATACGACGATAATTTGCATATATCAGGACTTAGGCTTAAAAATAGGGCGTTAGAGGAATAGAACTCGAAACAACCCCCGAACGGCCCCATGAGAGGCACCGACACCTCGCACGGGACTAATATTAATCGTAGGAACTGACCGTGCCATCACGGGACTCCTGATTTGAGAATACGAGCATAATTTAAAAATATCAAGATTTAGGCTTAAAAACATGGTGTTAGAGGGTGAAAACTTAAAACAACCCTTGAACGACCCCGTGAGAGGCATCGACACCTCATACAGGACCAATGTAACTCGTAGGAATTGACCGTGCGATCACAGGACTCCCAGTTTGAGAATACAAGGATAATTTGAAAATATAAGGACTTAGGCTTAAAAATAAGGCGTTAGGGCAAAACCCCGAATGACTCCGTGAGAGACATTGACATGTCGCATGGGACCAATGTAACTCGTAGGACCCAATCGCGTGACTACGAGACTCCCAGTTTCAGAATACGAGGATAATTTGAAAATATCAGGACTTAGGCTTAAAAACATGACGTTAGAGGGTGAAAACCCAAAGCAGCATCCGAACGGCCCCGTGAGAGGCACCGACACCTCGTACGGGACTAATGTAACTCGTATGAACAGACCATGTGATCACGAAACTCCTGGTCTGAGAATACAAGGATAATTTGCATATATTAAGATTTAGGCTTAAAAATATGGCGTTAGAGGGCGAAAACTCGAAACATCCCCGAATGGACCCGTGAGAGGCACCAACACCTCGCACTGAACCAATGTTACTCGTAGGAACTAACCGTGCGATCATGGGACTCCCAATTTGAAAATATGAGGATAATTTGTGTATGTTAGGATTTAAGCTTAAAAAATGGCGTTAGAGGACGAAAACTCGAAGCAGCCCCCGAATGGCCTCGTGAGAGGCATCAACACCTCGCACGGGACCAACATAACTCGTTGGAAGTGACTGCGTAGTCACGGGACTCCTAATTTGGGAATACAAGGATTATTTTAAAATATCGGGACCTAGTCTTAAAAACATGGCGTTAGACGACGAAAATCCAAAACAGCCCCTGAACGGCCCCATATGAGGCACAACACCTTGTACGGAACCAATGTAACTCATAGGAATTGATCGAACAATCACGGGATTCCCAATACGAGGATAATTTTGAAAATAACAAGACTTAGACTTACAAACATGGCGTTAAAGGGCGAAAACCTAAAACAGCCCTCGAACAGCCCTGTGAGAGGCACCAACACCTCACACTGGACCAATGTAACTCGTAGGAACCGACCGTGCAGCTAGGGGACTATCGATTTAAGAATACAAGGATAATTTGAAAATATCAAGACAAGGCTTAAAAACTTAGCATTAGAGGGCGAAAACCTGAAACAACCCTCGAACGACCACGTGATAGGCCCCGATACCTCGTACGTGACCAATGTAACATATAGGAACTTACCAAAAGACCACAAGAATCCCGGTTTGATAATACAAGCATAATATGAAAATATCAGGTCTTAGGCTTAAAAAAAGGCGTTAGAGGGCGAAAACCTGAAATAGCCCCCGAACGGCCCCGTAAGAGGCACCAACACCTCGAAAGGGACCAATGTAACTCGTAGGAACTGATCGCGTGATCACCGAACTCCCGGTTTGAGAATACAATGATAATTTTAAAATATCTAGACTTTGGCTTAAAAATATGGCGTTAGAGGGAGAAAACCCGAAATAGCCCCCGAATGGCCCCGTAAGAGGCACCAACACATCGGACGGGACTAATGTAACTCGTAGGAACTAACTGCGTGATCAAGGGACTCCCGATTTGAGAATACAAAGATAATTTTAATATATCAAAACTTAGGCTTAAAAACATGGCATTAGAGGGCTAAAACTCGAAATAGCCCCCGAACGGTAACATGAGAGACAAAAACACCTCGCACTGGACAAATGTAACTCGTAGGAAATGGTCGCGAACTCATCGAACTCCCAGTTTGAGAATAAAAGAATAATTTTAATATATTAAGACTTAGGCTTAAAAATATGGCGTTAGAGGGCGAAAACCTGAAACAGCCCCGAACGGCACATGAGAAGCACCAACACCTCGCACGGGACCAATGTAACTCGTAGGAAGTGATCGTGTGCTCATCTCACTCTCAATTTAAGAATACAATGATAATTTGAAAATAACTAGATTTAGTCTTAAAAATACGACGTTAGAAGGCGACACCTCGAAATAGCCCCCAAGCGTCCCTGTGAGAGGCACTAACACCTCGAACAGGACAAATGTAAATTGTAGGAACTGAAGGCATGATCAAAGGACTACCAGTTTGAGAATACGATGATATTTTGCATATATTAGGACTTAAGCTTAAAAACAGGTCGTTAGAGGAACAGAACTCGAAACAGCCCCCGAACGGTCCCGTGAGAGGCACCGACACCTCGCACGGGACCAATGTAATTCGTAGGAACTGACTGTGGCATCACGAGACTCCCAATTTGAGAATACAAGAATAATTTGAAAATATTAAGATTTAGGCTTAAAATCATGGCATTAGAGGGTGAAAACTCGAAATAGCCCCCGAACGGCCCACTGAGAGGCACCGACACCTCACACAAGACCAATAGAACTCGTAGTAACTGACTGTGCGATCACGGGACTCCCAGTTTGAGAATACGAGGAGACTTAGGCTTAAAAACATGGCGTTAAAGGGTAAAACTCCGAAGCAGGCCGAGAACGGCTCTGTGAGAGACACTAACATGTCTCATGAGACCAATGTAACTCGTAGGACCCAACCGCACGACCACTAGACTCTCGATTTCAGAACACCAGGATAATTTGAAAATATCAGGACTTAGGCTCAAAAACATGGCGTTAGAGGGCGAAACCCGAAATAGCCCCCGAACGGCCCCATGAGAGGCACCGACACCTCACATGGGACTAATGTAACTCGTATGAATAGACCATGTGATCATGAGACTCCCGGTTTGAGAATACGAGGATAATTTGCATATATCAAGATTTCGGCTTAAAAACATGGCGTTAGAGGGTAAAAACTCGAAACAACCCCTAAATGGCCCCGTGAGAGGCACTGACACCTCGCACCGAACCAATGTCACTCGTAGGAACTGACCACCCGATCATTGGACTCTCGATTTGAGAATATGAGGTTAATTTGTGTATGTCAAGATTTAGCCTTAAAAAATGGCGTTAGAGGGCGAAAACCTGAAGCAGCCCCCGAACGGCCTCATGAGAGGCATCAACACTTAGCACGGGACCAACGTAACTCGTTAGAACAGATCGCACAATCACAGGACTCTCGATTTGGGAATATGAGGATAATTTTTAAATATCAGGACTTAGGCTTAAAAACATGGCGTTAGATAACGAAAACCCAAAACAGCCCCCGAACGGCCCCATGAGACGAGACCAATGTAACTCGTAGCAACTGACCGAACAATCATGGGACTCCCGATTTGAGAATACGAGGATAATTTAAAAATAATAGGACTTAGGTTTAAAATATGGCGTTAGAGGGTGAAAACTCGAAATAGCCCTCGAACGGGCTTGTGAGAGGCATCGACACCTCGCACTTAACCAATGTAACTCGTAGGAACCGATCGTGCGACCATGGGACTGTCGATTGGAGAATTCGAGGATAATTTTAAAATATCAGGATTTAACTTAAAAACATGGCTAGAGGGTCAAAATTAGAAACAACCCTCGAACGACCACGTGATAGGCACCGACACCTCGTACGGGACCAATGTAACTCGTAGGAACGAACCGAACGACCACAGGATTCTCGATTTGAGAATACGAGGATAATTTGAAAATATTAGGATTTAGGCTTAGAAACGTGGCGTTAGAGGATGAAAACTCGAAATAGCCCCCGAACATCCCCGTGAGAGGCATCGACACCTCTCACGGGACAAATGTAACTCGTAGGAACTGATCGCGCGATCACGGGACTCCCCTTTTGATAATACGATAATAATTTACATATATCAGGACTTAGGCTTAAAAACATGGCGTTAGAGGGCGAAAACCCGAAACAACCCCTAAACGGCCCCGTGAGAGGTACCAACACCTCGCAAGGGACCATTGTAATGCGTAGGAACTGATTGTGTGCTAACCAAACTCTCGATTTGAGAATACGATGATAATTTGAAAATATCTAGACTTTGGCTTAAAAGCATGGCGTTAGAGGGCGAAAACCCAAAATAGACCCCGAACGGCCCCGTAAGAGGTACCAACACCTTGCATAGGACAAATGTAACTTATAGGAACTGACCGCGTGATTACCGAACTAATATGATGATAATTTGAAAGCGTCTATACTTTGGCTTAAAAATATGGCGTTAGAGGGCGAAAACCCGACATAGCCCCCGAACGGCCCCGTAAGAGGCACCAATACCTCGCACGGGATGAATGTAACTTGTAGAAACTAACCGCGTGATCACAACACTCCTGATTTGAGAATATGAAGATAATTTTAATCTATCAGGACTTAGGATTAAAATCATGGTGTTAGAGGGATAAACCCAAAAACAGTCCCCGAACATCCACATGAGAGTCACAAACACCTCGTACTGGACCAATCTAATTCGTAGGAACTGACTGCGTGCTCATCGGACTACCGATTTGAGAATATGAGGATAATTTGAAAATATCAAGATTTAGGCTTAAAAACATGGCGTTAGATGGTGAAAACTCGAAATAACCTTCGAACAACCCCGTGAGAGGATCGACACCTCACACAGGACCAATGTAACTCGTTGGAACTGACCCTGCAATCACGGGACTCTCAGTTTGAGAATATGAGGATAATTTGAAAATATTAGGACTTAGGCTTAAAAACATGGCGTTAGAGGGAAAAACCCCAAAACAGACCCTAAACGGCCCAGTGAGAGACACCGATAAGTCGCACGGGACCCAATATAACTCGTAGGAACCGACCGCGTGACCACCGAACTCCCGATTTCAGAATACATGGATAATTTCAAAATATCATGACTTAGGATTAAAAACATGGCGTTAGAGGGCGAAAATCCGAAACAGCTCCTGAACGGCCTTGTGAGAGGCACTGACACCTCACACAGGACCAATGTAACTCGTATGAACAGACCGCGTGATCACGAGACTCCCAGTTTGAGAATATCATGATAATTTGAATATATCAAAATTTAGGCTTAAAAACATGGCGTTAGAGGGCGAAAACCCGAAGCAGCTCCCGTAAGACCCATGAGAGGCATCAACACCTCACACAGGACCAAGGTAACTCATTAGAACTGACCGTGCAATCATGGGACTCCTGGTTTGGGAATACAAGGATAATTTTAAAATATCAAGACTCAGACTTAAAAACATGGTGTTAGACGGTGAAAATCCAAAACAGCCCCCGAACGGCCCCATAAGAGGTACCAACACCTCGTACGAGATCAATATAACTCGTAGGAACAGATCGAATGATCATGGGACTATCGGCTTGAGAATACGAGGATAATTTGAAAATATTAGGACTTAGACTTAAAAACATGGCGTTAGAGGGAAAAACCCCAAAATAACCCCCAAACGGCCACATGAGAGGCACCGATACCTCCCACGGGACTAATGTAACTTGTTGGAACTGACCGTACGCTCATCGAACTCTCAGTTTGAGAATACAATGATAATTTAAAAATATCTAGACTTCGACTGATAAACATGGCGTTAGAGGGTGAAAACCCAAAACAACCCTCGAACGGCCATATGTGAGGACCCAACACCTCGCAAGGGACCATTGTAACTAGTAGGAACTGACCGGGTGCTAACCAGACTCTTGATTTTTAAAATACGATGATAATTTGAAAACATCGAGACTTTGGCTTAAAAACATGCCGTTAGAGGACGAAAACCAGAAACAGCACCCGAACGGCCCTGTGAGAGGCACCAACAGCTCGCACAGGACCAATGTAAATTATAGGACTAATCGAACGATCACAGGACTCCCGGTTTGAGAATATGAAGCTAATTTTAATATATCAGTACTTAGGCTTAAAAACATGGATTTAGCGGGCGAAAACCCGAAATATCCCCCGAACGCCTATATAAGAGTCACCAACACCTCGCACTGGACCAATGTAACTCGTAGGAACTAACCCCGTGCTCACCGAACTCCCGATTTGAGAATTCGATGGCAATTTCAATATATTAGGACTTAGGCTTAAAAACACGGCATTAGAGGCCAAAAACCTGAAATAGCCCCGAACGGCCACGTGAGAGGCACCAACACCTCGCACGGGTTCAATGTAACTCGTAGGAAGTGACTGTGCGCTCATCAAACTCTCAGTTTGAGAATACGATGATAATTTGAAAATATCTAGATTGTCTTAAAAACACGGCGTCAGAGGGCGACTCCCCAAAACTGCCCCCAAACAGCACCGTAAGAGGCACCATCACTTCCCACGGGAGAAATGTAACTCGTAGCAGCTGAAGGCGTGATCACGGGACTCCCAGTTTGAGAATACGACGATAATTTGTATATATCAGGACTTAGGCTTAAAAACATGGCATTAGAAGATGAAAACTCGAAATAGCCCCCGAACGGCCCCGTGAGAGGCACCAGCACCTCACATGGAACCAATGTAACTCGTAGGAACTGATCGTTCCATCACAAGACTCCCGATTTGAGAATACGAGGATAATTTGAAAATATCAAGACTTAGGCTTAAAAACATGGCGTTAGAGGGTGAAAACCCAAAATACACCTCGAACGGCCCCGTGAGAGGCACCGATAGGTTGTATGGGACCAATGTAACTCGTAGGAATTGACCGTATGACCACGGGACTACCGATTTTAGAATACGAGGATAATTTGAAAATATTAGGACTTAGGCTTAAAAACATGGCGTTAAAGGGCGAAAATCAGAAGTAGGCCCCGAACGGCCCCGTGAGAGACACCGACATGTCGCACGAGACTAATGTTTCTTGTAGGAACCAATCGCGTGACCACGGGACTCCAGATTTGAGAACACGAAGATAATTTGAAAATATCCGGACTTAGGCTTAAAAACCTAGCGTTAGAGGGCGAAAACCAAAAACAGTCCCCGAACGTCCCCGTGAGAGGCACCGACACCTCGCACGGGACCAATGTAACTTGTATGAATAGACCGTGCAATCAGGAGACTTTTGGTTTTAAAAATAAGGATAACTTCCTTATATCAAGATTTAGTCTTAAAAACATGGCGTTAGAGGGCGAAAACTCGAAACATCCCCCGAATGGCCCCGTGAGAGGCACTGACACCTCGCACCGGACCAATGTAACTCATAGAAACTGACCGCACGATCATGGTTATCCTAATTTGAGAATATGAGGATTATTTGCATATATCAAGATTTAGGCTAAAAATAAGGCGTTAGAGGGTGAAAACTCGAAACAGCCCTCGAACGGCCCCGTAAGAGGCATCAACACCTAGCATGGGACCAATGTAACTCGTTGGAGCTGACCGTGCAATCATTGGACTCACGATTTGGGAATATGAGAATAATTTTAAAATATTAGGACTTAGGCTTAAAAACATGGCGTTAGACGACGAAAACCCGAAATAACCCCCGAACGGCCCTATGAGAGGCACCAACACCTCGTACGGGACCAATGTAACTCGTAGGAACTGACCAAATGATCACGGGACCCCTGGTTTGAGAATATGATGGTAATTTGAAAATATCAGGACTTAGGCTTAAAAACATGGCGTTAGAGGGAAAAAACTCGAAACAACCCTCGAACGGCCTTGTGAGAGGCACTGATACCTCGCACAGGACCAATGTAACTCATAGGAACTGACTGCACGACCATGGGACTCCCAGCTTCAGAATAGAAAGATAATTTTAAAATATGAGGCTTAAAAACATGGCGTTGAGGGTGAAAACCCAAAACAGCCCCCCGAACGTCCCCGTGATAGGCAGTAACACCTCGTACGGGACTAATGTAACTCGTAGGAACTGATCGCGGGACCACAGGACCCCCAGTTTGAGAATATGAGGATAATTTTTATATATCAGGCCTTATGCTTAGAAACATGGTGTTAGAGGGAGAAAACCCTAAACAGACCCCAAACAGCCCCTTGAGAGGCACCGAAATCTCGCACAGGACTAATGTAACTCGTAGGAATTAACCACGTGATCATGGAACTCCCGGTTTAAGATACGAGGATAATTTTAATATATTATGAATCAGGCATTAAAACATGGTGTTAGAGGGCGAAAACTCGGAATAACCCCCGAACAACCACATGAGAGGAGCCAACACTCGCTCGGGACCAATGTAACTCATAGGAAGTGACCATGCGCTCACCAGACTTATGGTTTGAGAATACGACAATAATTTTAAAACATATAGACTTTGGCTTAAAAACATGGCATTAGAGATTGAAAATACAAAACAGCCCCCGAATGGCCCCGTGAGAGGCACCAACACCTCGCATGGGACCAATGTAACTCATAGGAACTGACCACGCGATCATGGGACTCCCACTTTCAGAATATGAGGATAATTTACATATATAGGACTTAGGCTTAAAAACATGGCGTTAGAGGGCGAAAACCCAAAACAGCCCCCGAACGGCCACATAAGAAGCACCGATACCTCGCATGGGACCATGTAACTTGTAGGAACTGACCACGCGCTCACCGAACTTTCTGTTTGATAATACGATGACAATTTTAAAATATGTAGACTTTGGCTTGAAAACATGGCATTAGAGGGCAAAAACCCGAAACAACCCCCGAACGGCCCCGTGAGAGGTACCAACACCTCGCACTGGACCAATGTAACTCGTAGGAACTAATCGCGTGATCATGGGACTTCCGATTTGAGAATACGAAGATGGTTTAATATATCAGGACTTAGGCTTAAAAATATGGCGTTAGAGGGCTAAAATCCAAAATAGCCCTCGAATGGCCACGTGAGTCACAAACACCTCGCACTAGACCAATGTAACTCGTAGGAACAGACTGCGCGCTCACCAGATTCCTGATTTGAGAATACGAGGATAATTTAAAAATATCAAGATTTAGGCTTGAAAACATGGCGTTAGAGGGTGAAAATTTGAAACAGCCTCCGAACGGCCCTGTGAGATGCACCGACACCTCGCACGGGACTAATGTAACTCGTTTGATATGACCCTGCGATCACGGGACTCCCGATTTGAGAATATGAGGATAATTTGCATATATCAGAACTTAGGCTTAAAAATATAGCGTTAGAAGACGAAAACCCGAAACCGCCCCGAACGACCCCATGAGAAGCACCGACAACTCGCATGGGACCAATGTAACTCGTAGGAACTGACAGTGTCACTACGGTAATCCCGATTTGATAATACGAGGATAATTTAAAAATATTAAGATTTAGGCTTAAAAACATGGCGTTAGAGGGTGAAAACTCGAAACAGCTCCCGAACGACCCCGTGAGAGGCATCGACACCTCACACGAGACCAATGTAACTCGTAGGAATTGATCGCACGAACACAGGACTCCTGGTTTAAGAATACAAGGATTATTTGAAAATATCAGGACTTAGGCTTAAAAACATGGCGTTAGAGGGGGAAAATTCGGAGCAGGCCCCGAACGGCCCCGTGAGAGACACCGACATGTCGCACGGGACTAATGTAACTTATAGGAACCGATCGCGTGACCACGGGACTCCCTATTTGAGAACACGAAAATAATTTGAAAATATCTTAACTTAGGCTTAAAAACCTGGCGTTAGAGGGCGCAAATAAAAAATATCCCCCGAATATCCCCATGAGAGGCACCGACACCTCGCACGGGACCAATGTAACTCGTATGAACAAACCGCACGATCACGAGACTTTCGATTTGAGAAACGAGGATAATTTGCATATATCAATATTTAGTCTTAAAAACATGGCGTTAGAGGGCGAAAACTCGAAACATCCCCCGAATGGCCCCGTGAGAGGGACTAACACCTCGTACCGGACCAATGCAACTCATAGGAACTGACCGCGTGATCATGGTTCTCCCAATTTGAGAATATGAGGATTATTTTCATATATTAAGATTTAGGCTAAAAACAAGGTGTTAGAGGGCGAAAACCCAAAGCAGCCCCCGAATAGCCCCGTGAGAGGCAACAACACCTCGAATGGGACCAATATAACTCATTGGAACTGACCGTGCAATAACGGGACTCCCAGTTTATGAATACAAGGATAACTTAAAAATATCAGGACTTAGTCTTAAAAACATGGTGTTAGACGATGAAAACCCAAAATAACCCCCGAACGGCCCCATGAGAGGCACCAACACCTCTTAAGGGACCATTGCAACTCGTAGGAACTAACCAAATGATCATGGGACTCCCGATTTAAGAATACCAGGATAATTTGAATATATCAGGACTTAGGCTTTAAAACATGGCATTAAAGGGAGAAAACTCGAAATAGCCCCCGAACGGCCCCATGAGAGGCACCGATACCTCGCACGAGACAAATGCAACTCGTAAGAACTGAAGGTGAATGATCACGGGACTCCCAATTTGAGAATACACCGACAATTTGCATATATCATGACTTAGGCTTAAAAACATGGCGTTAGAAGGCGAAAACACAAAACAGCCCCCAAACGACCCCCTGAGAGGCACCGACACCATACACGAGACCAATGTAACTCGTAGGAACTCACTGCGCGATCATGGGAGTTCCGATTTGAGAATATGATGATAATTTGAAAATATCTAGATTTAGGCTTAGAAATAAGGCGTTAGAGGGCAACTCCCCGAAAAAGCCCCTAAACGAACTCGTGAGAGGCACCGACACCTCGCACGGGACAAATGTAACTCGTAGGAACTGAAGGCGAATGATCACAGGACTGCCAGTTCAAGAATACATCGATAATTTTCATATATGGGACTTAGGCTTAAAAACATGGCATTAGAAGGCGAAAACCCAAAATAGCCCCCAACGGACCCGTGATAGGCATTAACACCTTAGACGGGACCAATTTAACTCGTAGGAACTAACTGCATGATCAATGGACTAGCAGTTTGAGAATATGAGGATAATTTTTATGTATCAGGCCTTAGGCTTAAAAACATGGCTTTAGTGGGCGAAAACCCCAAATAGCCCCCGAACGGCCCCCTAATATTCACCGACACCTCGCACATGACCAATAACTCATAGGAGTTGATTGTACAATCGCGAGACTCCCGGTTTGAGAATACGAGGATAATTATAATATATTAGGACTTAGGCTTAAAAACATGGCGTTAGAAGGAGAAAACCCAAAACAGTCCCCTAACGGCCATATGAGAGGAACCAACACCTCGCACGGGACCAATCTACCTCATACAAATTGACCGCGCGCTCACCAGACTTGCGATTTGAGAATACGATGATAATTTTAAAACATCTAGACTTTGGCTTAAAAACATGGCGTTAGAGGGTGAAAACACGAAACAGCTCCCGAATGACCCTGTGAGAAGCACCAACACCTCACACGGGACCAATGTAACTCGTGGGAACTGACCACACGATCATGGGACTCCCAGTTTGTGAATACGAGGATAATTTGTATATATCAGGACGTAGGCTTAAAAACATGGCGTTAAAGGGCGAAAACCCGAAAGAACCGTCGAACGGCCACATGAGAGGCATCAGCACCTCGCACGGGACCAATGTAACTTGAAGGAACTGACCGCGTGCTCACTATACTCTCGATTTGATAATATGAGGTTAATTTAAAAATACCAGGACTTAGGCTTGAAACATGGCGTTAGAGGGCGAAAATCCAAAACTTCCCCCAAACGGCCCCGTGAGAGGCACAAACACCTTGCACGATACCAATGTAAATGGTAGGATCTAACCGCGTTCTCACTGGACTCCCGATTTGAGAATACGATGATAATTTGAAAACATCTAGACTTTAGCTTAAAAACATGGCGTTAGACGACAAAAACTTAAAACAGCCCCCGCATGGCCCCGTGATAAGCACCAACACCTTGTACGGGACCAATGTAAATCGTAAGAATGAACCACACAATCACGGGACTCTCGATTTGAGAATACGAAGATAATTTTAATATATCAGGACTTAGGCATAAAAATATTACGTTAGAGGGCGAAAACTCAAAGTAACCCCCGAACGGCCCCATAAGAGGCACCGACGCATCGCACGGGGCCAATGTAACTCGTAGGAACCGACCACGGGACTATGGGACTCCCGGTTTGAGAATACGAGGATAATTTAAAAATATCAGGACTTAGGCTTAAAAACATAGCGTTAGAGGATAAAAACCCGAAATAGTCCCCAAATGGCCCCGTAAGAGGCCCTGATACCTCGTACGGGACCAATGTTACTCATATAAATAGATCGCGCGATCACGGGAATCCCCGTCTGAGAATACGAGTATAATTTGCATATATCAAGATTTAGGCTTAAAAAACAGGGCGTTAGAGGGAGAAAACCTAAAACAACCCTCGAACAATCCCGTGAGAGGCACCGACACCTCACACGGGACCAATGTAACTCGTAGGAACTGACAACGCGATCAAGAGACTCCCGATTTGAAAATACGAGTATAATTTGCATATATTAAGATTTAGGCTTTAAAATATGTCATTAGAGGGCGGAAACTCGAAGCAGCGCCCGAACGGCCCGGTGAGAGGCACCAATACCTCGCACGGGACCAATGTAACTCGTATGAACTTCTCTTGTAATCACAGGAATCTCGGTTTGTGAATATGAGGATAATTTTAAAATATCAGGACTTAGGCTTAAATACATAGCGTTACACGACGAAAACTCAAAACTGCCCTCAAACGGCCCCATGAGAGGCACCAACACCTCGTATGGAACCAATGTAGCTCATAGGAACTGACCATGCGATCACGGGACTCCTGGTTTGACTATACGAGGATAATTTGAAAATATTAGGACTTAGGCTTCAAAACAATGTGTTAGAGGTCAAAAACATGAAATAGCCCCCGAACGGCCCCGTGAGAGGCACTGACACCTAGGGGTGTGCAAAAAAACCGACCAAATCGACAAACCGACAACACCGAGCCGAACCGAAAATTTTCGGGCCGGGTTTTTTTTAGGGTCGGTTCGGTTTTCGGTTTTGGCATAAAAAAACCGATTTTGAACCGAACCGAACCGAATTAATTTTTATACTTTTTAATTTTATATTTTATATTATATTTATATTAGTGTTGACATATTATATTATATTTTTTAATTTTATATTTATATTAGGTATTAAAAAAATATATTTTTTATTAAAATAAAGGAAAAAACCGAACCGGCCCTGTCAAAAATCGACGGGCAAATCGAACCGGCCCTGTCAAAAACCGACCCGATTCGGTTCGGTTCGGTTTTTCAGCATTTTCGGTTCGGTTTGGTTCTCCTCCTCCAAAAACCGACATGGTCGGTTCGGTCCAAAAAACCCGGTCAAAACCGAACCGACCGACCCGTGAACACCCCTACTGACACCTCACGCGAGATTAATGCAACTCGTAGGAACTGACCGCGTGGTCACCGGACTCTTAGTTTGAGAATACGACGATAATTTTAAAAATGTCTAAATATTGGCTTAAAAACATGGCGCTAGAGGGGGAAACCCCGAAACAGCCCCGTGAGTGACACCGGCACCTCGCACGGGACAAAAGTAACTCGTAAGAAAGTATATGTTGATAATTATAACTCGTTTGCTTTTTTGCATGTGGAACACATGGAGAAGGCAGTGGTTTACAAGTTGAAGATTGTTTATATAAGGTTGTTGACATTGAGGATTATATTTTTTATGTGTTACGGCCGTGTGGCTTTTTTAGTTTTACTATTTAGTTTTATGGTCGTGCGGACTTTTATAATTTGATTGTTAAATTTTATGGCCGTGCGGATTTATAATAAGCAGGTTTTATATTTACAGGTTTTGGAATGTCTAGAAAATAGGGGAAACTCTGCCCAATTTTTTTTTTTTTGTGAATTATTAAGACTTATGATATTTTTGAGTCTGTATGTATATTAGTTTATTAGAAACGTTCCCAATTAGCAATTTGTGATTTTTTTTATTATTTTGCCAATAATAAATATTTGTAACACCTCGTGCGCATCCAAAGTTACACGTAGCAACCGGCCCCGCAGTCACAGGATCCCCAATTTTAGGATTGGATCTAAAAAATATAATTTTTTTATTATAGTTAAATACGGTCATGAATTTTGTCCACGACAATTTTTATTTTTTTCGTCACGCTTAAAAATAGTCGCGGCCAAAGTCCATGACCCCCAATCGTGACAAAAAATGATCATGGTATGGTTCACGGACTTTGGTCGCGACTATTTTTCGTCACGGTTGGGGGTCACGGACTTTGGCTGCGATCATTTTTTTTCATTGCGGTGTGGGTCATGGACTTTGGTCGTGACCATTTTTTTCCCATCGCGGTGTGGGTCACGGTCGAAGTCGGCGACCCACGAAATTGGCCGTGCCCGAAATGGTCACGACCCAAATCCGCAACTCACAGTCTTGATCAGGGATTTTGACCGTGACCATTCGTCAGTTTTGATGTAGTGTTATTGTTAATAATTATTTATGTTTGCACCTCATAATTTAATGCAGATCACGAAGGCTCGGGAAGACTATCAACGTGACAATACTGGCAAATCCTTTATGTTTGATAGATGTTATCTCATTTTAAAACACTTCACAAGTACCAAATATCTCAGACTATACTAGAATCTCCCCGCTTTCATTTTGACATGTCATATTCCACATGCAGCGATAGTGCGTTAAGTCCTAATTATGAAAGTCCAACGATATATATAGGTGCTGGTGTTGAGAGGCCTTACGCTAGTCCTCCCAAAAGGAAAGAGACAAAGCTTTGCAATAAAGGAAAATCAAAGGCCACTAAAATCCATGTTGAGATTAAGATTTTGAAAAGTGTTTTCGAATTTGGAAATACATTTTAAAAATAGATTGGCAAATCTCGTATGTGTGATGACTGCTTTGAGGAAGGGGTAAATCGGGCATTGAAGAAGAAGGAGGAGGAACTTTATTTACTAAGGGCCAAACTTATCGCACGTCAAACAAAAGATGACCAAATGACCATAATGGCTGACACTACACATATGAATCCATTTTAGGAGTTCCATGAATATCAGGTGCAAGCCATTCTAGCCAAGATGAGAATGCAACATGATAACTATATTTTGGTAAAAGGTGAGACCTAATTGTCCACATGCATCGGGTTTTTGCACAAAGTAATTGTCATATGTTGTAACTGCATCGTGAATGCGCATGAACAAACTTCGCCTCATTTTAAATTGCCTACAGAATATATCATCCCTGTAGAGTGGATAAATAATAAAATAATACTTCATTAACCTTTCATTGCACTCCTCTCGAGATCTATCTTGTTTTTACCTTCCCGTAGTGGCAAATGACGTTTTGCAAAAACATTGCTCTGAACTAGTTACATGTATGCAAGCACCAAAGCATTTCGTGCTTCATCTTTATGCTTTGCTTTACGTCGACACTGAATTATGTCAATAATATCATCCATACTTATGATGATGTACTTTTGTTATACAACTTGTCTGTTGCTTATTGCTATTTATAGATGCAAAATTATATTCACACGATACTTCATAATATGACGCGACACTTTTCAACCTCAAAGGATACTTCATAATATGATGCGACACTTTTCAATTTCGAAAAAAATACTTGTCCAATGCAATAAAAAAATAAGCATGTGCAAGCTTATGTGGTTCGAAAAATATTTTTTCATCGGTTATATATTTAGACCACTTGTTCATTATTTCACAATCAACCGACCCAGATTAAATTTTTTTATCAAAATCCAAATCGAGAATTTTTTTTATAAAGTTTTCCTTCGTTTTCTTCAAATATTCGTCATCGTCGAATGGGACTCTCAAGCCTTTACCGACTAAAATTCCTGAAAAAGTCAATAGTTTATTATTGTCACACTTAAGTATAAATATTTATATTTTAGTAGGTATATATTCGTACCAGTAATGATTGTAAAATCCTACGACGTTAGTCTCAATTCGCACTTGGGAAGCTGAAATGTGTGGGTGTTGTCCCACCATCTTTCTACAAAACCTTCCACCAGTGCCGTGCAGATTTTTATAATTTTGTATCAAACACTTTCGTCCAACTAGACCCGTTAATTAATCGAACGACTTTTAGACGACCATGCCACTTTAAATAATATTTGGACAACTTTCTATTTCCTTGCAAAAATAGCTCATTCTCGTGAGCAACATCTTTTACATTGTCCATCATGTGGGTTTTGTCGTCCACCACACTTGAGTATTCTTGAAATATGGGTGATCAATTTTGGAGGCGGATTTGGGTACTTGGCTCCCCTTCAATAAAATTTGCCCCTATTTTACTAACATATTGACGATTTGTTTTTCATTTCGATAATTTTTAAATATAAAGATTTGGTGCATAGAAATAACAAATGAATTATTTGGAGCAATTCAAAGATGGGGAGGTAAATGTTTGGAGTGATTTAAAAAAAAATTCAGAACGTTAATTTATAGGGGTATTAATTGGGTTGAGTGGGAAATTAATTGAGGCAAACTGTTAATTATGGTAGTTGAATGGTTGGGGTGTAAATTCCAATACTTCGAACGAAACATTGAGAATAAGCTTAAGAGCGAAATATGATGTGTCGATCGAGTCCCAAACGTCACTATTTCTGTTTTTTTTAAATGTCGATTCGGATATCAAATATAACCCGAGACACATTAATCTCTTTTGGTGAGTGAAATGGTTAAGGGTGTAAACAGATATTCGAAAATCCAAATCCGTTCGGCATCCGAGTTCGAATTTTGCGGATATTTATTCAAACAAACATATATGGATAATGTGTTAAAATACTCGGAAAAATGGATACGGATACAGATAGTATGTGTATCCGACACGGATAATTCGTATCCGAAGCGGAGTATCCATATTTGCGGATATTCGTTTTTCTGGACATTCGTATCCGTATTATATTCAGTAATAATTTATTATTAATATTATTAATGTATAATTATTTATTATATTTATTATATGTAATGTCAAATATAAATATATAACATAAAAATGTTAATCATCATTTTTCACTGATTTTAAAAAATCAAAAGATAATGAATAGATTGAAAAGAAAAAAAAAAGATAATATAAAAGAACAAAAAGCAGACAAAACAGACTCGAACAAAATATTTGACTTAAAAATATTTCTTTCATTTTACTCTTTTTTTCGTTTTTCTTAATTTTCGGAGCACACCCTCTTCTCCAAAACCTTCCCTCTATTGGTAACTTGGTAAGGTCCTCCCCTATCTGTCTCTCATGCACCTCCCACATACACCACACATGCACACGGACCTGCAACACACCCACACCCACACACACACATAACAACACATACAAACTACACAGTAGTACACACAACAGCCCACACAGACGTACAAAACAACTGTTAGGGTTAAATTATTGATTTAACTTTTAATTTATTGATTATGAAATGGTAGATCAATTTGTTGATTATGAACATTTCAGCTTGATATTTTTTTTGAAAATAGTATAAGTGATGTAAACGGATATGAATATGATCTGAATTTGAAGAATTCGAGAGGAGACGAATATGGATAGTTATTTTTATTATCCGGATGGGTACGAATACGGATTTAAATAGTACATCAAGATGAGAGATATGAATATAAATAGTATGATATCTGCTTCACATATGTCCGTTTAGCACCCCTATAAATGATAGGGGCTTTTACGGTCTAGTCCTTGGACTAACAATTTTTGACAAAAAAACCAGGCCCAACCAAATTTTAAACGATTAGGTCCAACATATAAATAGCCCGAAATTAAAATAAACACGCACTATTCAGAAATCGAAGTGACAAAAATTCTCTTCGATCAAAATCCTAACTCTCTTCGATCAAAAATCTAACTCTCTTCGATCAAAACCCTAACTCTCTTCGATCAAACCCTAATCGTTGAAGTTCTACCGAGCATTTTACATTCTAAATCGAATTCTTCCAAACACCCCTAACAAGTATGTATACATTCTCTTATCACCTGTTTGTCCTTGTGTATTTTGTGTTCTCATATGTATAAATTTGTAGACAATGGACTGATGAAATCACATTCTTCTTCTTCATGATATGAAAAAATATATTTGTTTCCCTCATTTTAATTGCAAAACACACTTTTTGCATGTTAGATATATGTATTTCATTATTGTACTTTTCCTCCTGTATACATCATTTATCGAGGACTTATTAAGGACTGAGAATATATATATGATTGGAATATGTACATATACAAGCCCTGTTTTATTGCGTATACTATGTGTATTTTGCGTGTACTTTTATGATTGGAATATATACATGATTGAAATTGAATTTCTCAATTCAATATGCGTGTACTTTTATGTTTTATACGTGTCCTCTATAAAATATATATTTCAAATCCATATTTGATGAATCCTATGTTATTTTGGTCCGCGTCAGCGGCATTTGAATGATATTCCATGAGTCTGTAAGAAGTATTATTATTGTGTTAATATTTAGGAGTGTTTTTGGTCCGCGCCAGCGGCATTTGAATGATATTTTATTAGTTTGTAATTAGTATTATTGCGTGTACTTTTTCATTTTTTCGTGTACTTTATTGAAAGTACACGCAAAAAATTCATAAAGTACACGCACATTGAAATTCAATTTGTTCAATCCAATATGCGTGTACTAATATGTATTATGAGTGTACTATTTTATATTGTTGTGTTATTATTTAGGAATCATACGATCAAGCATGTTCAACTACAAAACTGTTGCTTGCAAGTTCGAAGATCTTAATAATACAAAACCTTTCACATTGACTGTCAATAATACTAATGATGACGAAATTCATTTTCTCCTTTGCATCAATGATATAGCTAAAAGGTTACTTGGTTTTTACTACTACTATGAAGACATTTACTGCACTTTTGACGTGCAACAGCTTCAAGTAACTGGATCGAAAGCGAAGGATTTAGCTAAACCAATTGAGCAGTATTGCTTAAGGGGTTTTGATAATATTGGAGCTTTTAGCATGCAGCTATTGTATCACTTCTTTAATGAATATGTTAGGAATAGAAAACCTTGGTTTTTGACTTGTCGAACAACATCTATTAGGTATTACCATGAAACTGACGATATATTATATCGCCTTTAGCATGTATTTTATTGAGACTTGTATAAATTATTTGTGAGAATATTGCATGTACTTTTGTCAAATACGCTTATATTTTATTGATTTAGTCTATGTTTTATTCTAATTTGCATGTATTTTATTTTCTGTACATATCATTATAGGTTAGTAATTTAAATTTTGTTTATAGATCAATATAATGGGGATGAAGATGAAGGCAAGAAGAGGAAAGAAACAAAAAAAGAGAAGTTCTGATGATAGTTCTTCATCTAGTTTCAGTTCCAGTTTCAGTTCTAGTGTGGCATTAAAATCTAAATGACCTGCAAAGAAGAATAACCAATATCGATCAAATATTATTAGCTTTCTCCATAATTTGCATCAGATTAAAGAGAAAATAAACAATAGGCATATTGAACTTCTTAAGAAGACTCCATTTTGGGAGCTTTTCAATGCTTACTACAGTGAGAAAGTAGTAGAAGTGGACCACAAGAAGGCGGATAAAAATATTTTATCAATTATCCAGCTGTACAATCCAAAAACAAAAAGTTTCCGTATGAAGAGTAAGATTGCAATAATGCCAATAGATATAAGTGAAATATTTGGCATACCACTGGTTGAGGGTTTAAAATCAATAGAACTGAAAAAGTGACCGAATACTGCTTAAAAACCTGGAGTACAAGCATGATACTTCGCAAAAAGAATAGGAAAGTCAGAAATATTGAATGGTTTGAAGAAATCAGTTGAATTGGAGACAGATGAAGGCATTGCCGATTTTGTAAAAATTGTGTGTCTCCACTTCTTGAACACGTTGTTTTTCTCCAACTCAAACATCACCCATATAGAATTTTGGTTGAAATATATCAAAAATATTGAGAAAATGAATAAGTATGATTGGGCATATGTTGTGCATGAGTTTCTCATACATTCACTTGACAAATCAGCAAGTTCAAAACCTAGCACAGTTACTGGATGTGTCATTTTCCTTCTAGTGAGCAAAAAAACATCCTGATATTTCAAAATTTACATACCAATACTCACGTGTACTTAATAAAAATCACGTGTATTTTGAAAATACACGTGATATTTTCACGTGTATTTTGAAAATACAAGTGATATAACAAGTGTATTTTGAAAGTAGACTTGTTATATTTACAAAAATTATATACGTGTACTTTGTAAAATACAAGTGCACTTTATAAAGTAGAAGTAAAGTTTCAAAATACACGTGATATAAGACGTGTTCTTTATAAAATACACATGATATTTTCACTTGTGTTTTCAAAATGCACGTGATAATTTAACGTGTATTTTGAAAATACACGTCTTATATCACGTGTATTTTGAAACTTCACTTCTACTTTATAAAGTACACTTGTATTTTACAAAGTACACGTGTATTATGTTTTGTAAATATAACGAGTGTACTTTCAAAATACACTTGTTATATTTTTTATCAATATTATAAATGTACTTTAGAAAGTACATGTGAACTTATATTGACAAAGTACATGTGAACTTTGTAAAAATCACGTGTACTTTCAAAATACAATTATAAAATTTGCAAAATACACGTTTAATTTTGCGTGTATTTTGAACAAATCACTTGTACTTTCCATTATGAATACCTAGGTAATACAATTATTAATATCATTTTGTTTTTTGTATGATCACAGTATTGGGCATGTGAGAAATTTGAAATTATCTCTCCTGTTAAAGAATTTAAAGATAAGACGCCAAAATTCGTGAGGTGGAAATTGTCTTCTTTGAGACAATGGTTTGTGAAGAATGGCATCGCAACATTAACTTTGAACCAGGCTACAAATAAACCATCTTGTAAGGACAGTTCTGTACAAACGAAATCTCAGTTTGAAGGGCCAAGTTACTCTTTGAACATTTCTACAGAAAGTCCTATACATGCTGATTCATCATCAGAAAAAGTTGCTGAAGATATTAATGACAGTGAGTTTTCACATGGTTGAAATATTCCCCTTAAAAACATTGTGACTCTAAAGAAAAGAAGGGAAAATATCAACCAAATGTTAATTTGGAGGAACAAATTGCTGTTTTGAAAAGGAAATTATTGGAAAAAAATAACCAACTATCTAAAGCAATTGAAGACTTTAATGGTGCACTTGAGAAGGTGACCTCTTTGGAGGTGGAGAGCGCCATTTTGAATGTACAGTTGTAGGTAGATTGTGATTCACTTTTTGAAACCCATGAGGAAATGAAGAAGTTAAAGGTGGAGAATTCTAACCTTTTGAAGAAAAAAGATTTACTAAATAAGTTGGAGGTGGAAATGCCCAACTAGTTGAGTTAAACAATTCTTTAAAAGAAGAGCTTGATCAAGTCACAATGAGTGACTCAGATAGAATTAAAGAATTTGATGAATCATTGAAAAAACAAACAGAATTAACACGAATTTTGGAACAAAAAAATGGATATCTGTCTCTGAGTAATGAAGATCTAAAAAAAAGTATGATGATACATTGCAAAAATGGAAAGATGCTGACATAGAAAAGATGACATTGAGGCAGAATCTTGAGGAGTCAGAATTGAAAAGAACTCAACAAGTACTTTTGATTATAAATAATGCAGAGTACACACAGTTTTCTTAAAGTACACGCATATTTCATTAAGTACACACAGTTTTCCTAAAGTACACGCAGTTTTATTTCATAGTATTTTTAATATAGTTTTATTTGATATTCGAAATAATACAGAGTACATGCATTATTTGATTAAAAATAATGCAGTTTTATTCAAGTATTGCTTATAATGTAACATTCTTTTTGTATAACAGGAAAACAATAATAAAATCCTTAATGACGGAATTTCGGAGTTGAAGAAAATGCTTGATGAATCAGCATTGAAAAGAACTAATCAGGTATCTATAAAGTACAATAGATATATAGTACACGTGCTTACTTTCTAAAGTAAACGCAAATTATGTTGAAAGTACACGTGTATATTATAAAATTTATAAAGTACACATATTTTATAATACATGCGTGTATATTATAAAATACACGCATGTATTTATAAAATACACGCAAGAGAAAATGAATCATTGTTTCAAAAAATGCTTACAATCCAACATTACTTGTTAAATATATCATACAAACACTAATAAACAACTCATAGACGAAATTTCGAGTTTGAAGATTGAACTAGACTCAAAGACAGTTCATGGCACCCCCAAAATATCCAAAACAAAAGGGCCTCTTACTAGAGGACAGAAGAAAATAAAAGTTGACAGCAAAACTGAGAAGCATAAACCAATTAGGAAAAAAAAAGAGTCAAAGCTGGAAAAATGCCCTCTAACAATAGCTCAACAAATGAAAGAAACTCACTTCAAGCTTGAAGCAACCAAAGTATACAAATATCTCGATGAAGCTTCGAAGAAAAAGATTGAAGAGTTTATTCAAAAGGCTGAACCAGGGTAAAGTGTATTGTTTTATGATTTATCAATTCGCTAATTTATATTTTTTTTGTGCAAAAGAATAAGGTTATTATTATTATACAATTCTTATTGCTTATATAAAATGCAGGGAATTTATTTTCCAAGGGCTGGTTTCATATGTTCCATGGGAAGATTTTGTTTAAGTCCTCAAGAATCAAGAAATTTCAAGTGAAGTATGTAGTCCAAATATTAAACATTCATTAAATTTCAACATTATTATTTCCTCACCATTTTATATTGTGTGAAACAGATAATACTTGCCTTTAGTGACGTATTGAGGTTAAAATTGTCAGAGGAAGGGCTCTCCCACTCACACACTTTTTTCTGATTATTGTTGGGTAAGTACAATTAAACCGAAAGCTTTGTGAAACAATTTTTTTTTATTAACACAATGTCTATAATTTTTATTTAGATAGAATCTTGTAGCATAAATGAAGTCAATAAGAAGGGGAAGTTATACAGAGATTTATTTGAATACTTAGGCACTTGTAATAATTTGTTCATTGTACTAAGACATAGCGTAGGACATTTCACATTACTTGTGATATACAAAAAAGAAAATAAAGTGGTCCACATGGATTCCCTTCGACCGAACGACAAGGAAAAAAACACAATATTCTTCGATGATGCGAAAAAATTGGTTAGTTCCTAAACTTAATTAGTAATGTTACTTGTACTTATATTATACACATGTACTTTATCATATAATGCGTGTACTTTGTATAAGTTGCACATAATCATCCAGATTATCAAAGTACACGCATCATAATTTAAAATACACGTGAAATGAACTAATACAAATTACGTGTACTTTAATATTATGCGTGTACTTTTAACTCTTTAGGCAAAGTACACGCAACATATTTTAAAATAGACGTGATATGAAAACACAGAGCATATGTACTCAGGGAAATTCTACTAATAAAATATTTCTTCCCCCGAAAGAAGAAAAAACTTATATAAATTGTGATTCAAATACAAGCCATATTTGTAATTTGTTTTGTGTTATATTGGTTATTATTTACAATATTTATTACACAAAAATGGTTTATTTCCGCTGGCACGAACCACAATCCATGTAAGATTTAGACAAAAAATGCACCTGAGTGTAATGAAACAATGTACACACATTTTTCATGAAAACTACAAGTGATAATTACTAAGTACACACATGAATTCTTCAAAGTACACGCAGTTTGCCTAAAGTACACACACTGATTAATATAATAATTTTTTATTTTTAATTAAAACCTACTTTACATATTTATTCAGAAGGACACAATAACCAAAATCAATTTATTAAACTCAACTACTCACTTCCCAACTACTTCTAAATAACTTTAACTTTTTCTATAAAAGAGTAATATTTGTTCCTTTCTTAACCATTACATCTAGGGTAAAGATAACATAATGATTATTCCAGCAGAAAAGTTGCGAGATACTCTTGAGAGAGATGAAAAAAATAAAACAAAAATAAGGCAAATTGAGGAAAATATTTCCTCATATGAAACTGCCGTTGAGCAGTTTCAAACATATGTGAGGGAAGGCTATTCTGGACTTCCAACCAATTCCATAGATTTATTTTATGTGGATGAGGACCCTCCTCAAACACATGAAGACTTCATGTCTTTCTATAGACAAGAAGTTCCCTTGAAAATAGCCAAGCTGAAGGAGAAAAAGGCTCACCATGAAGGCCTTGTAGCTGTCATAGAAGAAGAAATTCGAGTATGGTCAAATTTAATTGACTCTCTTCCTGACACCATAGACACCTTTAATAAATTTCCCTAATAAAAGCCTTATTTAGTTTTTTCAGCTTTTCTTATGTGAAAAAATTGTACTTTATTTTTCTATTTTAATAAAAAAATTATTTCTTTCATGCATGTATTCTCACTTATATCATACACCAAATAGGGTAAAGTACACGTGAACCTTTATAAAAATGATCACGTGTATTGTAAAAAATATAAACATTAATATCATTTATTTTAAATCATTATATGTCAAAATATGAGTGTATTGTCAAAATATGTCAAAATATGATTCTATCTATTATAAATTATAATGTACGCAAGTTTTTATAAAGCACACGCATAAGGTATTGTCCCAAACCAATATATAAATGCGTGTACTTTATATATTACACGTGTCCTTTATAAAGTACACGCATAGTATATAAAGTACACGCTTATTAAAATACTTGTATAATAATGCCGCTGGCGCGGACAATAAAACACATAGGAATTTAAGAATATGAGTGACCTAAGTGTCTTTTATTAAGTACAAGAACATTGTAATGTCCAAAACCATTTTCCAAATAGTATATGCATTTATATACGTCTACTTGATAAAATTACATGCAGAATACATAAAGTACGCGTATATTGAATTGGATTTTTGTCATATCAATATGCATGTACTTTATAAAAACATACGTGTACACGTATATTTAAATGCATGTACTTTATTTATTATGCGTGTACTTCATAAAGTACATGCACATTTCATTAAGTACAGGCATATTATATTTATATTAGGCGTGCACTTCATGCGCGTACATTATAAAGTACACGCATATTTCATCAAGTAAATCTAAATTAAATATCATTAATAAAGTACACATATGCTTTTATACAGTACACGCATATTGAACTGACCAAATCCATTTTTAAATGCGTGTACTTTATGTATTCTACGTGTACTTCATAAAGTACACGTATATTTTATCAAGTACACGCATTGATAAAATTACTTTGGACATCAAAATACACGTGTACTGTAGATAACATGCGTATATAAATGTAAAGTACACGTGAACATCATGAAAAATGATCACGTGTATTTTATGAAAAATACGTGTACAGCTACACAAAAAACAAACTAAAAAATGAGACTAAAAACTAAAATTACATTCATTTATGTGAAACAAATGGTTTATTAATTAATTTATTCAATCAAATGGTTAAAATAAATGAATTCAACAATTTTAAAAGTACTCAAATGAATTCCTTACAAGTAGACCTGTAATGACCCGTTTTACTACACCTCGAGTAAGTAACTTCCCTTAGTGTGATCTCACTAGAAGACTTTATTCTCTTATTTCTTGGCCTGCCTGTCGATCTCTTAGTCATTGGTGGAAGGACAGATGGATTTTCAGGTATAGGAATATCTAAGGAAATCAAATCAGGAAGAGGAACTATAGATATCGAGTATGATTTTCTATAGAAAGATACCTTATAGTACCCCTCAATATAATCATAAATACAGGTCCCTTTCCTCCGCACAACACAAACAGCATGAGAACATGGAAAACATATAATCTGCCAACTCTTACAAGAACAAGTCCTTTCTCCTAAGTCAACTGTTGCTCGCACTTCTGAATGAACTTCAAATACATTTTGACTTGAGCGACTAATAGTCCAATGTCGGCTTTTATTCCAATTTTCATTCAGTAACTTTTGAAAAAATGGACATAGCTCATTTGTCCAAGTGTCGGACTCAACAAGTTTGTTTGCATTGAAATTCATAATCTTCACTCTCAATTTATCAAGCATATTCATTACTGGTAAATGCCTTTCCTCTAATATCGATGAATTGAATGACTCCGTAACACTAGATACCATATCACCATACTGTTTACTAGGGAAATATGCACAAGACCAATTCTCGGGAGGCAAACTATCAATGAAATCAGCAATAGCAGTTCCTCCTTCCTTCTTCAATGCTTCAATATTCTTGTGAAATACATCTACTGAGACAGCATATGCACAAGACAAAAAATCTTTAACAATTTTCTTTCGAAATTCAACACAATTCCCACGAATTTTCTTTTTTATATTCCCTTGTAAATAATGTATACAGTAGGAATGTGCAGACAACGGGAAGACCCTCGAAACAGCTTCAAGTAATTCATTGTTTCGATCTGATATAAATAATATGTTTCGATATTGCTCAACTATTGCACTATGCAAATTGACAAGAAACCACATCCAGTTATTTTCAGTTTCAGAATCAACAACAACATATGCAACAGGAAAAAGGCCTGAAATATAAAAATATATCATCATTAAAATAAATAACATATCCATGTACAACACTTCGTAAATTGGTGCTGTTGGCGCAGACCTTAAAACACATGGGAAATATATTACGTGTTTACTTTAAATTATTTGTAAATAACAAGACAAAATATAAAAATGTACCGTACACGTAATAAAGATAAAAAGACATGCACGTTTACTTTCCATTCTTTTACTTGGCTTTATTATTAACAACACTAACATCAACGTGCACATATAAAAATGTAAAGTACAGGTGAACTAAACAAAGACATTCAAAGGTACTTTTCTAAATAACAACACATATCATCAAAGTACATGCATAAAAATGAAAAGTACACGTGAAATTAACAAAAACATTCACATGTACTTGACATGTACTATGCGTGTACTTTAGTTTGTATTCAACATAACAACATCATCATCAAAGTACGCGCATAAAAATGAAAAGTACACGTGAAATTAACAAAAATATTCACGTGTACTTGACATGTACTATGCGTGTACTTTATTTTGTATTCAACATAACATCATCATCATCAAAGTACACGCATAAAAATGAAAAGTACACGTGAACTTAACAAAAACATTCACGTGTACTTGACATGTACTATGCGTGTACTTTACTTAGTATTACACATAATAAGATATATCATCAAAATACACGTAGAAAAATAAAAAGTACACGTGAACTAAAACAAAGACATTCAAAGGTACTTTATATTTTTATGCTTGTATTTTGATGATCTGGAATGGAACAAACAAAATATCAATGCAATACACAAAATAAAATATTTAGAATTAATTTACCATTGTTCCCATTCGTTGCAGTAGCTGACAATATTGTTCCACGGTAACGGCTCTTCAAAAAGGACCATCAAGAAATAAAACAGGTCTGCAGTATTGAAATCCATAAATACATCCTCTAAACATTACAAATATTCTCTTGAATTTT
Organism: Sambucus nigra; assembly: GCA_949130495.1. NCBI lineage: Eukaryota > Viridiplantae > Streptophyta > Magnoliopsida > Dipsacales > Adoxaceae > Sambucus > Sambucus nigra. The sequence goes on from OX422208.1 coordinate 652,270,841, forward strand.
TTACTCTCATGTTCCACGTCAAGGATGCAATGCGACCCAGGATTATACTATAATATAAGGTCACGATAATTATTCATTAATGCATAAGAAATATTTTCATCACCATGTATATCAACAGCAACCATCTCTTTCGCACGCCATGCATGTTGATAAGCTATATCAAGACCATAATTCTTCTTCATATCTCTAACTACATCAATTGGTCTCAATAGCGGGTTATCTCTAAGATCATCAGCTACCAATGTTGAAACCAACTTGAACGGTATCATTTTGGCTGACGGACTACGAAAGACACCTCTACATGTATGCTAATTATTCAAACTTCGTATGTAAAAGTATTCATTTATTGTAGATAATGAAGCATGAATTCTCCACGTGCAATTCTCAGTAGTCTTTTTAGATCATTCAGCCGTCACTCGAGTTTTATCATTCTTCAAATACACATACTTGAACACAACCTCAACAACATACTTTCGCAATTTATCCCGAAATTCCACTACACCTCCTTGCTCATGACTTATATATGCCTTTCAATCATTCGAAAAATAGACTTTCGACTTACTTGACTCCACAGCTCCAAGATAAAAGTCATTTTCAATGCAACTATTAAAATCATTTGCAGTGCCTGATGATAAAGACTCTAACATCTGTGTATTTGTATTACCACTGTCAACCCTCTCAGAACTTGTATTACTGTAGTTAACCCCTTCAAAAATTCGATTAGAGCATTCAACCCGTTCACGACATGTATTACTTGGCAATGATAATGAATCAATGACATATATCCAAATGAAATTAGCTTTCACGATCAATTGGGACTGCAACATACAACAAACATCGTTGTCACAAACCAACATGAACCGACATTCATCACCAAATAAATACCTCAATAAAAAACTTTCACTTCTCAAATTAGTAAACCTAATACACAACTCATTGCATATGAAATCTAATGACTCATTGCATATGAAATCTAATGAGCTATCTTCAAATATTTCAATACAAGCCATATTATCCAAATAACAACACCTTGCTATTACACTACTTGCCATAATGTGCTGCAGTAAAACAGAGACGAAAAATATTTACTTCAAGGTCAACAATTCTAAAAATGTGTGCAATAATTTAATACATGAAATATCAAAATGTTTATATATAATTAATATAAAATTACAGGCACCATTTAAAAACCTATACATGAAGCAATAAAGCAGACGCATATTCTCAAAAAAACAATCACGACTACTTTATAAACACTGCGTGTACTTTGAAAACTGATATCGAACTGGTTATTTCCGCTGGCGCGGACCTATATCAATAAGTGATTCAATAGCAAATTAAAATCAAGTACTGTTAAAATTAGAATGAAATATCAATAATATTCATTCAGCACATTTAACTAACAATTACAAATATTGATAAACATAACTTATATATGAAGAATCCAAACATAAATGCATAAAAAACACAAAATCAAAACATATACATATAAAACATATAAAAAGCTATTCAATCACATGAATGAATCTTACCATGAGTCTCTTGAATCAAAACAAAGGACATTGACTTATTGTAATTGATCGAAAATAGAAAAACCAACTGCTGATAAAGATAAACTTACACATGATATGGCTAAGTGATACAGGTAGAATCGATTAAGAACACTGTAATCGATTATTGGACAGACGAAAAAAGCATAAGATTGATGTTATTTTTAATTTCGGAGTATAGTCGTTAGTTGCAGAGAAACCTCCAATAACTGATTAGGTTTATAATTTTTTTAGATTGACAGTATTTATATGTTGAATCTAATCGTTTAAAATTTGTTTCATCAATTTTTTTTTTCAAAATTATTAATCCAAGCACTAAATCGTACAAATCTATAAATGATATATAACCATTAGGATGATCTTACACGTTTAGCACCCCATCTTCTACGGGTACCACAAACTCTCTCTCTCTCTCTCTCTCTCTCCCTTTATGGGTGTTAAGCGCCGTTTTGAAGCAGTGACGAAATGCAGCACCGAAGGGAGATCAAGTCAGACAGTAGCAGCAGACCTCGACGGCACTCTTCTCCGCTCTAATAACCCTTTCCCTTACTTGATGCTTGTTGCTTTAGAGGCAGGCAGCTTTGTAAGGGCCTTACTCCTTTTTGCCTCCACTCCATTCTTATATTTCATTTACTTATTCATCTCCGAATCTATCTCTGCCCAAACATTTATCTTTATCACTTTCTTCGGCCTAAAGATCCGAGACATCGACTACGTTTCACGTTCAGTTTTGCCAAAGTTTTACGCAGAGGATGTCAACCCACATACTTGGACAGTTTTCAACTCCTTTGGGAAGCGGTACATAGTTACTGCCAACCCCAGAATTACGGTCGAGCCCTTTCTCAACAACTTTCTTGGGGTGGATAAGGTTCTAGGGACAGAATTACAAGTCAAATTTGGGCGAGCAACTGGGTTGGTGAAGAAACCGGGGGTTCTTGTTGGACTACACAAAAGGGACGCAATTTTGAAGGAATTTGGCACCAATTTGCCAGATTTAGGCCTGGGAGATAGAGACACGGACCACGATTTCATGTCCATATGCAAGGTCCAATCTTATTACCATCACTATTCATGTCTGCTTTACTCTTTTTATTTATTTGTTTTCATATATTTGCACCTCAATATTTATAAATAAATACTGCAACTGGAACTTTAACCGTCACAAAAGCGAAAAAATAATTCTCGTGAAAAGTAAAGTGAAGGGAAGAAAAAACAAAATTATTTTCTTGTGTGTTTTGGTAAACACACAGAAAACGACAAGAAAGTTATGAATAAAAAAATAAAAAATTATATATAGAGAGACTCTTATTCACGCCAAAGTATACATATTGGTGGCACAAATAATTTTTTTTTTAATTGAAATTTTTTGTATAATATTTAAACATTTCAATGACTCCATATAAAAAAAATAAGCTCAAATTAATTAAATTTTTTAAAATAGCAAAAAAAAAAATATTTTCAGTTGATTTTTTTTATATGAGTCATTTGAAATGTTTAAACGTCGTATCAAAAAATTGAGATGAACTATAAACTTTTTACTATTTGAATTGTATACTTGGTGTATATTTGCAGCTCAATATTTGTAAATAAATACTGCAACTGAAACTTTAATTGTAACGCATGGTGATACTTGTCTTAAAGTTTGCCGATATTTTCTCATTATTTATAAAACTAACATGTAACCTGTGCGATGTGCAGGCAAATTTTTTAATTTGGACCGTTCCTAATATGTTATCTAATTTTTTCGAACGACACTCGAAATCAAATTTGACATTACTAGAGTCTTTTAATTTATTTTCTAATTCTAGAATGTTAGACTCTAATAAAACATTTCTCTCTTCGAACTCGAGAAGCTCCTTTTTCAAGGATTCCATTAAACCTCTAAGCCTATCTCTCTCGCCTTCTACATATTCAAGCTTCTCTCGAAGAGTTCTCTCACGTGTCCTAAGGTCTTCAACCAACACACTATTATCAACGACCTTGACACGTTCTTTCAAACTAGCTTCTAACTTCAAATCAACTCTTTTTAATTTAATTGATTCTTCATATAATTATTGAAAAGCATTTTGAAGTTCACTCACATTAACCTCTTCTTTATTTTCACTCTCTCTTTCTTCTCCACTCTCATTATGATAAAAAAACAAGGGAATCATAAACTATGATCTTGGAAGTGTCATGTGTTAAATTTTCATCTATAGAAGAGTTCTCACTATCACTCACATGACTAGCCATAAAAGCCACAAAGTTGGGCTTAGTGGGGGAATCGGGTCCCTTTTCCTTATCACTATCACTAAGGGTCGCTTTATATGAAATTGATCGCTTACCCTCTCTCCTTAGTTTAGTGGCGCACTCAGAAGCCCTATGGCCATAACCCTCACAACCAAAATACTTATTTGACTCTTCCCTATTAAAATTTTAATTAATAGTTTTAGGGATCTTCTCGACTTTGTCATGCCTAGATTTGTCAAATTTCTTAAAATCATTTTTAAATTAATCTTTGTTCAATTTAAGAAATTTTCGAAATTTTCTAGCAAACATAGCCATGTCTTCTAAGTCACTATCACTCTCGCTCTCTACTACTTGTTTTTCCTTTTTTCGGACTTTTAAAGCAATGCAATTTTCAATTTTCTTTTCAGTTTTAGAGAGAAGCATGTCTAGTTCATAGGTTTGTAAATCACCTACGAGCTCTTCTGATTTCATAGAGGCTAAAGATGGTAAATAATTTAAAACGGTTACTTTTGGAATAAATCTATCGGGTAGGGACCTTAAAATTTTCTTTACAACTTGGTTGTCGGGTATTTTCTCTCCCAAGTTAAAAGATGAATTAACAATATCTGAAAGTCTAGCATAAAATTCATCAGAAGTTTCTTTATCGTTCATTTTGACGGTTTCAAATTGAGTGGTGAGGTTTTGGACTTTCGAAGCTTTAACGACACTTGTACCCTCATGAGTGAGTTGTAAAATATCCCACGCTTCTTTAGCAGTCTCACACGTCATAATGCGTCGGAATTCATCCGGTGTGACATCGCTAAACAAGGCATTTAAACCTCGGGAATTAAAATTAGAAAGTTTAAATTCACCCTCATTCCATCTATCGGTCGATTTGGGAACACATTCATTATCTACTAAATGAGTTGCTGGAGACCACCCATTAACTACCGATAACCAAACCCTCTCGTCGATAGATTTAAGTGCCGATTTCATTCGCGCTTTCCAGTACGCGTAATTAGAACCATCGAAAATAGAAAATTTTGAAAATGGGGAAAATTCCATTTTAGCCAAAAATAGTTAAAGGATCTTTAACGAAATAATTTATCGCTTTGGCTCTGATACCATTTTGAAAGGAGGCGATAGGCCGCCAATTTTAAATTCTTACACTTTAAAATCAATTTCCTTGTTAAATAAATGCGGAAGCGTTAGTTGATGGTTCAATAAAAATAAATTTTAAACAAACAAATTTTAATTTACTTCAAAATTAAAATTAAACCAAAGTGAAATAGGATTAAAACACACACTTATGTTAAATTTCACTTAAACCAAGTTAATTAACCCAAGTCCTAGAAAATTGGCTAAGTCACATTTTTTATTTAATTAAATTAGGCCGAACCAAATTTTAACAAATTAAATTAAATGACTTGAATTAAATTAACTAAACATTACCCAATATTAATTTGCACCAAATTAAACAAGTAATTGATTAAATTAAACCAATTTTATCTTTTTACCTAAGCATGCGTTCTAGGTGATTTTGCAAAAGATAAAATAAGTAATTTATCCACTACGAGAAAAAACCTCGGATGACCCTAGCCTCAAATCCATTAAGTACGGAATTTACAAATACAAGACAGTAGACTTACAACACACGACTCGATCCCTCTCAAGCCCCGACGCTCCTTCTTGTAAAGACATCCACCTAGCGAATTACCATGGAGCTCCACCGTGGTCTCGGAATCCACCGATCAAACTTTATATGGTCACTGTCACCCGAACTAGGAGCGTTTCTCCAAGTGGGTAAATCAACGAAAATATCTTCTTCTTTGTGGGATTTAGAAGCAAACCCAAAATGTATCTTCAAACAATAGAGATGAAGAACCGGTGCCAAAACTCCAAGCAAGTACAAATATATCTATGGAAGCTTGGATAAACAATAATATGGGTGTAAAACTAAAGTGTATAATCATTTTTTCTTGAAAACTTACACTTTAAAACATGAACTTTTTCCTTAATCAATTTTTCTCTCAAACTCTCTCTTGGAGATAGATGTGTATGAAAAAGTTAAGTTACAAACTTTGTTTCATGCCCTATAATAATCTGTCAAAAGTTAGTGGGGTAAGGAAGTGGAAAACATGGGTAAAAACGGCTAAAAACTGCCATAAAATTTTTCCACCTGAAATCTCGTTCGAACGAGATTTTCGTTCAAATGAAGTCTCGTTCGAACGAGCTTTTCTAATGAAGTTCCAGTGGCTTAAAATTGAACTCGTTAGAAATCTCGTTCAAAGTCTTGTTTCTAACAGCCATCTCGTTTGAACGACAATTTGAACGATGTTCCAGTGGCCTATGGGGAAGCTCGTTGGCACCTTCGTTCGAATGACAATCTCGTTCGATCGACAATATCGAACGAGAAATCAGAAAGTTGAAACTTACGAATTTAGCCCAGAAACTTTATATACTTTATATAGAAGTTTAATAAAATCTTTCTGACAAATAAACAACAGTTTTTAATTAAACCTACACCCATTATAAACCGTTCCAAGCTCCTATATATATATGTAATGCATTCATACCTTGGGAGCATGGAACCACTATTGATGACGTAGAAACGAGGCACTTAAACTCGGCATTTTGATGAAGCTTTATATACTTGGCCGCTACGTCTTCAAACAAACTCGTCATAGGCTTGGAGGATGATCAATTAACTCTATCCTATGATTCAAACGTTTTTGTCCGGAATTGAGCCAAAAACTACAAATGACTCAATTGAAAATTTGTGTCTTTACAATTATTATCAATAAAAGTTGTATGTTAGTTTCAACTTTTTAAATTATAAAAAAAAGTACATATTTTTAGTTATTTTATTTTTAAAAACTACATTATGTATATAAAACAATTGTACATTAATCGTTTTTTATATTTAAAATTGTTTTCCATAATAAAACTGTATTTGTAACTATTTTTTTCAATGAAAAAAATACCTTTTTATATATAAAAAAAACTTTATGTTATTTATTTGAAAAAACTCTATTTTTACTTTTACTTAAATGTATGATTAAAAAATTGTTCAGATTTTAACATTATTATTTTGAAAAAACTGCAGTTTTTATCATTTAAAAAAAAAAGCACATTGTACTTTAAAATAAAGGGTCAAATACCAAAAAAGTTCCTCAAACAATTTATAATACACATTTAATTCATGCCTTTTATTTTGTACCAAAAAGTCCATCAAACACCCATTTAACTAATATTCTTTTATTTTTGAAGGTCCGCGCCGGCGGCATGGTGAAGGATTTTTGGAGCAAAATAAAAAGGCTTGGATTAAACATGTATTAAAAAATGTTCGAGTGACTATTTGGTATATGCCCTAAAATAAACTATTTATAAAACTATTTTTTTATTAGAAAAATTGTACGATTTTTAACATTTTACTCTATTTTTTAAAACTATTTTAACGTCATTATTACTTTTTTTTTAATAAAAATACTATATATCATATTGTTTTTACGTTATTTTTTAGTTGTGTTTTTATAGATAAAAAGTTTGCATTTTTAAACAAATGAACAGTTTTTATTTTATATAAAATAGAATTAAAACTGTTTTCAAATGAGGTACAACATTTTTAATTAAAAAAACATATTAATGTATATTATTTTTAAATAAAAAAGTTAAAAAATAGTTTTTAATAACGTGCAGTTTTCTATATAAAGAATAGTTCAAAAAATAATGTACATTTTTTTATTAATAACGTACTTTTTAAAATTATAAACAACTTTTTTCACTTTTTATCTTTTAAAAATATTTAGAAACAACCTTTTTAACTGTTTATAATTTTTAATGTAAATATTATATATAATAACAATGTATAAATATATGAACGTATTAAATAAATATCCATTTTAATGTATCTATTATAACATATGTATATAATATAAAATGTATATTAATGTGTTAATGGGTAAAATGGTCATTTTAGTGGAAAAAGTGGGTCAACTAACGGGAACTTGAAGAAGATAAAGGAAAGAAAAGGGTTTTGAAAAAAGAGACGTTTGAAACCTTTTAAACTTGTCTATTGAGTTTTCCACCACCGCACGTGCAAGATCGCCTATAATCATTTCAAATGAACACGTGGCACTTCGGGAAGTGTTTTGACAGCGGAGAAGACAGCGTCGTGTCATTTACGAAGTGACGCTTGGGGAATGGAAAGGGTTGCCTTCTTCAGCAAGTTTGAGTTTTGGTGCCAGATTTTTTTTGTCAGACATATCCAATAAACTCCCAATGAAAAAGATGTCCCAACGGTTAAAAACGCTGCAATGTCCCCTCGCCACAGGTCCAAACGTTGTTTAAATTGTGACTCGACTACATCGGAGAGACTTTCTTCTTTTTTCGAACATAGCGAAGCGTTACAAGGGAGAATTTCACAAGTTCCAATGATAGGGGCAGTCCTAACGAAAAATCACTGCTCACAACTATACCCCACAAAAGCATGAACGAGAGAATTTCACTTCTCCAAAGCAAAAACGAGTACTTGAGAAGGTTAGTAGGCCTTTCGGGAGAATTTTAAATAGTAAAGCTAGAACGGTTGAAGCTTAGTGTAAGGAAAAAATGACGATGTCCCTTCGCAAAAGCACCAATAAGCCACACCGCTTCGGCTCAGGTACATCGGGAGAATTTTACTTTTTCCTGGAGGTTCTAAACGCAGTGCTATAACGAAGGAAAGGATGCCAGAGTTTTTACAAACAGAGGAGGTTCATCGGATTGAGAAATTTTCGTGCAGACAGTTCCTGTTCCCACAATAAATCTCTCCACGAAGGGGCAAATGTAGAGGGGGCTTGAAGGTAATCCTGAAATTAGGGATAATTTCCCTATTTACAACAGTATATGGGGTTAAGGCAGCATGGCAACTCAGCAAGGCAGCTCAAGCGTGGCAACTCAGCGTGGCATCTCATATTTTAGCTTGTTGTGTTACTTAGCCATATTGTATCTTTTGTTTGTACTGACTATGAGCTATAACGATTGTAATGATGTAACGAGAATAATGATTATGTGTGAGGTCGAACAGTACTCGCGAGAGACCGGGCTTAGCAGAACCTGAGAGAGCTTTCATGCTTTATCGAATGACCTCGCCGTTGGAAGGACCTGGTTTGGAGGATTGAGAAGTGAGGCACCGTTGGGGCTTGTCCTGACCATCTTAGATACACCTGGTAAAACACTGAAGGACCCTAACCGTGAAACCTCGGGGGGAGCAGCCTTGAGTTCCATCAGGCGTTGAGTTGTGAGCCAAACACCCCTTACTTAATGTCACATCCACTTTACCTGATGTCACTAACTAGCTAGGCAATGTTAGACCTGCACTTGAGAAAGCCACCGTGGTATTTGGGGTTGTGAGACAGTTGGTGAGCCACTTGTGTGACAACAGCCCCCTGACAGACAGTGGTTAGACAAAAGGCATGTCTTGACATTTAATGTTTATGACGTGGAGACAACTACTGCATCATGTATTTAATGTTTGTGACATAAAGTATGAGGAATGTCTTTCACAGGCATTATGGCGGAGTTGCCTCGGGAATGGTGTGGGAGGCTATTTAAGGACCCCAACCACCTCTGAGGAGATGATGGCCTTTTGAGAGTTCAGAAGTTATTACTAGAGATAATATACATCCGAGAGAGTTATTACAAAACAGAGATTCTTGAGGGTGGTTGGTGTGTTTGGCTGCCTACCAAGGTGTATTTAGGATGGTTACTTATCTCTCCCTGTAGTTACGTTACTTTTAAGTTCATTACTACCTTCTGAGTTATACACGAGAGATTTGTGAGTTCAAACTGAGTCTATCTCAATTGAGTCGTGTTTGCATGTCTTGTGGTTAATCAATAGTGTTGCTATTTAACTTATCATTACTGTACTAAAAAATGGGTTACGCATCCATCTTATCTAAACTATCCTCTTATATTTGGTGACTCTGCTGGGGAGAGAGATATACTTGGCGGCAATGGCAGAAAAACGGGTGTAAAGGAAGCCCATCAAGATAATGGTGTTGGCAAAATTAGCCATGTTATAACGACCCAGTGACCGTGCCATGTCGATATGAGTTCGATCCAGCCACGTATAAAGGGACCCCAAGGTGATGGCGGCCAGAGGAAGGTTGAAACCCCTGGCCAAACGGATGAAAATATTTATGAGGTCCCTCCTGGGCTGGTCGTTGGGTTTCCCAGTCAGGAAGAAGCGTGAAAGCAACACAAAAATATAGGATGGTAGTTACAGAGATGTACCTCTACCTTTGTCCGTTACAGCAGTGACATCCTTTGGAGTTGGAGCTTCAAAAAAATAACTGATGAGCGGAGTAAAAGTGGCCTTGTTTGAAGACCCAGTGCAACTACAACAGATCTGATCGAGCTTTAGCTCGATCGGCAGTCTCTTCAGCCTCTAAAGCCTCATCGTGGTATGCAAACTCACCCATGGGCTCAAACCCAAGTAGCTTGCAGACGTCCTCCAACATGATGGTGAACTCTCCCCATGCAGCAAAGGACGTGTGAGTTGTAACGTTCCATCTGGAAACTAGTTCTTGTAGCACAGCGTTATGCTTAGAAAGTGTGAACTCCCCAAACCAGTAGGCTCGATGAAGACCAACATTTGCAAGAGCAACAGCGTGAGAGCTTTGCATATGTGTGTGTCAGGTAGCGAAATGGGCTGGCGACCCCCCAGGTGCCTCGAAATCGATATGAGAATAGGGGAAGTCATCACGGTCCAACCTAAAGCGTAGAGTCCCCTCTGGGGGAAGGTAGCCCCACTTCGACGGATCCTCATCTTCATCGCCCAACAGTAAAGGGTCATACTTGGCTGAGAAATGGCAGGTCTTACATGCATCAGAGAATTCATCATCTTCACCAAAGATGGGAGACAGGCGGTAAAAGCGTAGTTGCTCTTGACGAGCAGCATTTTATGGTAGTGGTGCTAGGGGTAGCAGCGGTGCCAGAGGTGGCAGAAGGGGAGCTTCGCTGAGCAGCGGTGGTGGCAACCTTTGCGTCACTTGAAGAATCCATAGTAAGTGGCGATGAGTGAAACAACTTGGTAAGAAGGGCTAGGAACAAAGATGGAAGAGCACAACCACAGGTGGTGGCGTAAGAGATGAGAGAAGGAAGAAGCTAGGTAAAGAGCTGGACAACAATGGGGTTTTTGCACAAAATTCTCTCTCTAAAGAAGACGGGAGCTTGAAGAAAACGAAGGAAAGAGAAGGGCTTTGAAAAAAGAGACGTTTGAAACCTTTTAAACTTGTCTACTGAGTTTCCCACCACCGCACGTGCAAGGCCGCCTATAATCATTTCAAATGAACACGTGGCACTTCGGGAAGTATTTTGACAGCGGAGAAGACAACGCCACATCATTTACGAAGTGACGCCTGGGGAATGGAAAGGGTTGCCTTCTTCAGCAAGTTTGAGTTTTGGCGCCAGATTTTTTTTTTCAAGACATATCCAATAAACTCCCAATGGAAAAGATGTCCCAACGGTTAAAAAAGTTACGATGTCCCCTCGCAACAGGTCCAAACGTTGTTTAAATTGTGACTCGGCTACATCAGGGAGAATTTATACTTTTTTTGAACATAGCGAAGCGTTACAAGGGTGAATTTCACAAGTCCCAATGATAGGGACAGTCCTAACGAAAAATCACTACTCATAACTATACCCCACAACAGCATGACCGAGAGAATTTCACTTCCCCAGAGAAAAAACAAGTACTTGAGAAGGTTAGTAGACCTTTCCGAAGAATTTCAAATAGTAAAGATAGAACAATTGAAGCTCAGTGTAAAGAAAAAACGACGATGTCCCTTCGCAAAAGCACCAATAAGCCGCACCGCTTCGGTTCAGGTACATCGGGGAGAATTTTACTTTTTCCTGGAGGTTCTAAACGCAGTGCTATAACAAGGAAAGGATGCCAGAATTTTTACACACAGAGATGCCAGAATTTTTACACACAGAGGAAGTTCATCGGATTGAGAAGTTTTCGTGCAGACATTTCTTGTTCTCACATTAAATCTCTCCACGAAGGGGCAAATGTAGAGGGGGCTTGAAGGTAATCCTGAGATTAAGGATAATTCCCCTATTTACAACAGTATCTGGGGTTAAGGCAGCATGGCAACTCAGCTCAAGCGTGGCAACTCAGCGTGGCAACTCAGCGAGGCAGCTTAGCGTGGAAACTCATATTTTAGCTTGTTGTGTTACTTAGCCATATTGTATCTTTTGTTTGTACTGACTGTGAGCTATAACGATTGTAATGATGTAACGAAAATAATGATTATGTGTGAGGTCGAACGGTACTCGCGAGAGACCAGGCTTGTCAGGGTTTGGAGGATTGAGAAGTGAGGCACCGTTGGGGCTTGTCCTGACCATCTTAGATACACCTGGTAAAACACCGAAGGATCCTGACCGTGGAACCTCGGGGGGAATAGCCTTGAGTTCCATCAGGCGTTGAGTTGTGAGCCAAACAACCCCCTATTTAATGTCACATCCATTTTACCTGATGTCACTAACCAACTAGGCAACGTCAGACCTGCACTTGAGTAAACCACTGTGGTATTTGGTGAGCCACCTGTGTGACAATAGCCCCCTGACACACAGTGGTTAGGCAAAAGGCATGTCTTGGTATTTAATGTTTATAACGTGGAGACAACTTGTGCATCAGGTATTTAATATTTGTGACATAAAGTATGAGGGATGTCTTTCACAGGCATTAATGGCGGAGTTGACTCGGGGATGTTGTGAGAGGCCATTTAAGGACGCCAATCACCTCTGAGGAGAGGATGATCTTTTGAGAGTTCAGAAGTTATTACTAGATATAATATACATCAAAGAGAGTTATTACAAACCAGAGGTTCTTGAGGGTGGTTGGTGTGTTTGGCTGCCTACTAAGGTGTATCTAGGATGGTTACTTCTCTCTCCCTCTAGCAAGTTACTTTTAAGTTCATTACTACCTTCTGAGTTATACATGAGAGATTTGTGAGTTCAAACCGAGTCTATCTTCATTGAGTCGTGTTTGCATGTCATGTGGTTAATCAATAGTGTTGCTATTTAATTTATCATTATTGTACTCAAAAAGGGGTTACGCCTCCATCTTATCTAAACTATCCTCTTACATAGCTAGTACACAATACAGTAGGAGTATTGTTAGTTGACTCACTACTTTGAATCATATGGGGAGTTAATGGGTTCTTTTAGCAATATAGTAATTGATTTTGTCAAATTCATGTTTCCATCAATATAGATGGTCCCTAATATTATCTAATATATTAATAAGATATACCACTTCAGTGCCATATTAATAGTCGTCATTTAAAAACAACGATTTTTAAGGATTTACTCAATGAATGGCCAAGATCGAGGCTTCTTCACCATCATAGAATTTGGTTTATTGATTTATGTCCAATAAATGAAAGCGATTATGAATCTAGGACCCCCAAAAAGGAAAGCATGACTATTAATTCGGGACGGAAGGAGTAAAATGAATTATGTATCTATGCGACACTTAAATCTTTTCTTAAATCAATTGAAGGTGCAAGTCCTGTAATTTAGAAACTAAAAATTAAGAAACTTCTAGCACAATAAGGCTCCCCCTCTCCATGGTAAAAAAATCATCTTGGCTCGAGTGCTACTCCTATTGAGAAAAAAAAATATAAGGTGATATGTAAAAATTGTGACAAAAAATCTTTGAGATGATGATCCAAAGTTTTAACACCCCGACATTAGTGGTAATCTCTTTTGTCTTAGTAGTTTTTTGTTTTTCATTAGAAAATAGTTGTCAATATTGACGTTAATTTTATAAAAAGTTGTAAAATTATTGAAAAAAGTTAGATGGTTGAATAATATTTGTATTAAGATGGTTGAATAATATTTGTATTACTATTATAATATTTCATGTTACCAAATTCTATGTGAGTCCAATAATAAGATTTTAAAAGAAAACGTGAAAGAATATGTTTTACAAACACACAAATGGGCAGATCTACCCTTGCTGTAATGGGGCAATCTCTCCCATTTAGGTTTCTAAACGTACGAAATTAGTAATATTATTTTTTTAATCTTTCTTTTAGTATTGGCCCCTTAATGTAGCATTTTGCCCCTTTAGTATTTGACTATGTCCCTCTTAATTGGAAACTCTTGAGCACATGCACGCATTCAATATTAGTTTACTCTACCAGTTTTAGAGATCCACTTAGTGGTTAATATTTATATGAAAGTGTATGTGAGTGACGTATGCATATACATACATGTGTTAATTGCTTGATTTTTTGTTGGCAGGAAGGATACATGGTGCCAAGAACAAAATCTCAGTCACTACCACGAAATAAGCTTCTAAGCCAGGTCATTTTTCACGAGGGTCGTTTGGTTCAAAGACCTACCCCTGTTGGCGTTATTTTAACCTTGTTATGGATCCCAATAGGCATCTTCCTCTCTACCATTAGGGTTATTTACCTCAACAATTATAAGCTCCTCGGTATAAAACTAGTGGTCAAGGGTACCCCTCCTCCGCCACCTAAGAAAAACCAAAGTGGGATCCTTTTTGTCTGCAACCATCGCACAGTCTTGGACCCTATTTTCATAGGTTTTGCTCTTGGAAGAGATATTACTTGTGTTATGCATACTAGCATTAGTAAATTCTCAAAATCAATTTTGCCCATTAAAGCTATTGCATTATCAGGGGAAAGAGAAAAGGACATCATTCATATCAAGCAATTGCTTGAAAAGGGTGACCTTTTAATATGCCTAGAAGGGATTACTTATAGGGAGCCATATGCTTTGAGGTTTAGTTCACTTTTTGCTGATCTTATTGACAGTATTGTGCCAGTGGCGATTAGTACAAAACAAAGTGTGTTCAATGGGACAACGACTTGTGGGTACAAATTCTTGGATCCGTATTTTATGTTGATGAATCCGAGGCCTACTTATGAGATCACCTTCTTGAATCAATTGACCCCTGAACTCACTGTAAAAGGTCGAAAATCCAGCACTGAAGTTGCAAATTATATCCAAAGGTTGCTTTCTACCGCATTAGGATTTCAGTGCACGAATTTGACTACGAAGGACAAATATGCGATGGTGGATGGAACATATAGTCGGGTTCAAATTTCGAACCAACAATAAGAAGCGAGAAGGGGCATTGACATAGAGCTCCCTCTGTAAGTTGATATTGTCATGACTGTCCACATTTTATTTAGGGTCAGACGGAGACAAGGAGGAACCTTGGGCGAAAGTTGTAAATCGTTATTTTTATATGAATATTGGTAACATGTGTCATTAGGGTACACATTTTTCTCTTTCTTTTTCACAAGTGTGATTAGAATTTTTTACCTATTCAACTTTCTATAAAATTGAGTGGTATATATAAAAATAAGAAGTATGAATCTGATTATCACGAGTATTAAATAAATATTGCAAATCTGGACCATCATTAGCAACACCAAATTGTAACGCCAAATTTTCCTACTCCAAGTCAACAACAAATTATGCACACTCCTTCAACTCATTATTTTCTTTCTCCATAATCGCTAACCTCAATTTCCCTAAGCTTGGTTAATTCGAATACTCGTCTTGTTCAATGCATTATTTTTGGGGTTTCAGAACATTTTCCACCAGTTCGATTTCCTCAAACAAGTTGTCTCTAGTTTGGTCATCATTTTACCTCATGAATTTACTCGATGACCATCTGCTTGCTTGGATTGAATGTTGTCAATAATACAAACCTTAATCCCCTGAATCTAAGCCTTAGACCCTAGTCATGAGTCCATTTATAAAATCCTCACAATTTACGAAAATAGAATACTCCATCGAAGGTTAAATACATTATAAGGTATTTTGGACCGGGCTTTCACTATAATTATAATTTGAGATATATAAACGCTAGAAGTTGTAAACTATATAAACTCTTAAAATTGCGATGAAAAATGAAATTTTCAACCATCTAAATTAGCTACCCTTTATGTATCACTTTTGATAGATTTCGTCGAGATCTCTCCAAATGTATAAGTTTTGTGAAAATTTCGTTTATATTTTAAGAGAAATTTCATTTTGAAGATTTCACACACAATGACACATATGGAAATTGACATGTTGTTTAAACAATTTGGAAACAAATGCAAAATAGAAGAACATAACATTTAGAAAAATATACACATAGGGTAATGTCCTAAAAATTATTGTAAGAACCCTAAGATTTTGAGGAGAGTATAAAATTCTATTTTTGGATTAATATTTTATTTATCTATAAAGAAATTTAACACACATATTTATAGTATAAATATATAAAATAATCCACATTTATATGTAATATATAAAAAAATAATATTTTGTGGCCCATTAAACTAACCAATTAGTAAGGATGACAATTTTTCGAAAAATTTGGGCCCCCTTGCGGATACCCAACCCTATTGGGTAGGGTATGGGGATTATGTTTCGGGGATCGGGGCCGGTTTAGGGAGTTAAGAAAATCTTTGAAATTTTTTGGGTCGGTTTCGGATATAGCCTCGGGTCCCCACGGGGATATCTGAATTATGAATATATAATAAAATATGTATGTATATATAAGTATATAGAAAGGGGGGAAAGGTGTTAACCCTTTTTCGTCAAAATTTCTTTCGCCTCTTGCCCCTTATACGTCCAAATTTCCCTAAAAAACCCTACACCCTTACACGTCCAAATTTCTGCCATTTCTTCTTCCTCATCTCTCATCATCATATTTCATACCCAACAAAACCCTACCAACCTCTGATTTTCGTCCTCCCCTCACATGTTGGACGAACCTGCTGTGACAACCCGCAATCCGAGATAAGGGGTGGCCAGCCCGATACTCAAACATAACAGGAATCATGGATGGATATCATTCTCAGCATCACAAATATAAACTGAGTATACGGGAAAACTACCTAATAAATCAGAAAACGGTTTGCCAAAAGTGTAAAATTTTAAAAATGCGGTTATGAAAATTTAAACTAAGCAACCCAATCTGACAAGCAAGTGGAGTTCCAAAAGCTAATATAACACAACTAAGACGAATGTACACAAATGGACCGAATAAGCTGTCGGTCCACAGCTACACATAACGACGTACAACAATTTAAATATCTTATATAATACATTCATTAATCAAATACAAATGTTTGGGCCACACGCCCGAGTGACAAGACCCGATCATATCTAGAATAACAAGAATGAAAGCGTCTAATACAACATCCTGTAATAACCTGCAAAATCTTACAGCTCGTCGAGAGTGAAGGAGACTAGGGAAAGTCAAGTCGGGCGTCCTTGCGGTGGAGCACCTGAGCGGATACAATAATATATATACAACAAGGAAAGTAAACCGGTCAGGGCCGGGTTCTATATGATTACCAGAAGAATAAAAACATGATGGATATGAATAGTTATACATGAATGATAAGGATGATAAAATGACATGCTATCTATAATTACAACAAGAATTGAAAGTAAAACACTTTAATTTAAAACCCTTCCTTAATAGTACAATTCTCATTTCCTTCTGACATTCCTTATTAGGAATAAAACCATTTTCGGTTTGATCAAGGAGTTAAAACTTCTATTCATTAATTAAAACTTCCCATATTATCTTTCCTTTTCTTATTAGGAATATCATTTACATCAAGTGCTCTTTATGGCACATATGTTATTCCCGTGCTCTTCATGGCACATATAAATGCTCTATATGGCATTCATCATACGCTCTTTGTGGCGTTTATCAACCATCAAGTCCAACTTGATGAAAATATAGTTATATTCATATACATATAACGATATCTAAGACCGCCCGTCCGGGTTTCCCCACTGTGCGTGCCCCTAAATGACCATCATCTTCCAGGGCCTAACATAAGACAACCTGGGCACCTAACGAAATACGTCGGGAAGCGGCCATGAGCCTGCGGGGTAGTCAAGACCACACCCGGAATCTCCTACCCATCGCAGAAAAATAACAATAAGCGCTCCCATGGCCTAGGACTATATCCACCCTGCATTCATTAGCCAGGGGGCTTCACCTCACGAGCGAACTTCCCTTATGATGTCATTTAGAGAGGTGTGTAACAGTAAATTAACATTTACATTTATCATCATATTCATCATCAATTCCATTTCCATTAATCATGAGATTGGTTCCTTTTATTTAAACCTAGCATCATTTAAACAACGGGATTCATTCTAGTTGAACCTATCATCTTTAACACCTATGGGTTCATTTATATTTCCTCAAATTACAATTCCAGGCTAGGTCTCCACATGATCATTATGATCCTAGAAATTCTCCAAATTCATATAAATTTTGATAAGCCTATAAATCTCCAAGTCTGGGCATTTTACTTCCAAACTTCTAAAAGTTTGAATAAAAGAAGTAATGCCTTAACATTACTTTAAACCTCCTTGAAATAAACCCCAGATGAACCCATTTCTAGTCCAGGGTAACGACCGAACTCCATAACTACTCTAGGACTCTAAGTTTACTTCTTTAAAGAAGTTTCCTAGGTCCTAATCCTAAAGAATAAGGAGGAAAAATCAAAAGGAAAAGACCCCTAAAACTGCTGGAACCGAATCGATTCGCCCAGGCGAATCGATTCGCTCTGAAAGCGAATCGGTTCGGACAACAAAATTTAGTTTCTGTAAATGCCGAATCGATTCGGTCTTAATCCGAATCGATTCGGATAACAAGACCTGGGATTCTGCATCTATGCGAATCGATTCGCCCAAGGGGCCGAATCGATTCGCCCCTGCGGAATAGCCAAGAATGGCTATGGAGTCTTGAACTCCAAATTTCTACCAAACCCCAAAACCAACCAAACCAACCTCAATTAATTCAACTTACACATCCTAAATGTATGTAGCTATCATCTTCAATACCATATATCATCCAAATCAACTTCTAAGGGTTAAATACCCAATTAATCTAACAAAACCCTAACTAAAATTATTGATAACAATCCACAACAAATCATGCAATTTAATCCACTTAAATCATATAAGAGCAAGTAGGTTACTTGCCTCAAGGTAGGAAGATCAGATTTGATGAAGATGAAAGCAAGAACAAACTCCAAATCTTCAATCTCTCTCTTTCTCCAAAGCTTTCTTCCTCTCTCTCTTCCTCTCTAAGATAACAATTTGGGGCATAAAAGGAATAGTAAGTCTTAGCAAGACTAAATCGGGCCATAAGTCTAAAATGCCCAACTCTAATAACTAATGCGCGATAAAAACAATACGCGATATCACTATTTAAGCCAAAACCAGTCAAAAGTGCCCGAAATGCCAAAATACAATATGACACTTATTTTGACTGTCACACACCTACCGGGACTAACTACACTATTCAAATTATCATTTGGGAATTTTATAACTCATTTTACTTCTGGTTTCATAATAAACCGAAATATCATTTTAAATCCTTATGACATTAAAAATCACCACATGAACATTTTATCTACCCACGGGGTAACTATACAACATTTTAGTAAATATTGACCTTGACATAACAATTTAATATCTACTCAACATCTATCATTTTATCATTAATTACTACCCATAGTAAATAAATATAAAATGGGCTATCAGAAGAGAGGGTTATTACATACTCCCCCCCTTAAGAGGGAATTTTGCCCCCAAAATTCAGGTAGACCTCGCAAGAAGAAGTGCGAATACTATTCCCGCAAGTCATCCTCGCGACCCTACGTCGATTTCTGGACACTACGCTGACTATATAGAACTCATCCCCCAAGGTACGACCAGCGATCCCAAACGTAACCCTACGCTCTAAGATAGCAACCGACTACATCTAATAAGAACCGTCAATTGCATCTACTTCGAAAGGAATGTGCCTAGAGGCACCGTCATATCTCTCGTACTCCCTTGCATGAGAGACAAGGAACAAATTATGAACTTGCCGCAAAATGTTTCGATAAAGCGAGCTAATAGGTTACCGGACCCACCGCAACATTTCTAGGAAAGGTATAACATCATGCGGTGCAAGTTTTCCTTTTTCTCCTCGAAACGCATAATGCCCTTCACAGGCGACACTCACCACAACACTTGGTCTAATGACCTCAAACTCCAGATGCCTTCTTCTCGCATCGACTGAGCTCTTTCGTTGATCTTGGTTATACGAGAGACTCATCATCTCGCACTTCTAACCAACAAGCGGGAGATCCAAAAAGCCTACCATACAAGGCTTCTTCTACAGCGCCGTCCTAATAGTGAATCGACACCAATTCTTATAGGCGAATTTAACGAGCGGAAAGCATTGTCCCCGACTACTCTTAAAGTTAAGCACGCCTATAAGGAGTATATGCCCCAACATATGGCTTATTCTATTGGTCTGGCCATCTGGAAAAATGACAAGATGTGATTAACCATAATTCGCTTCCCATGACTTCTTGGAAACTTGCCAAGAATGAGAAACGGAAGTCTTATTCTAGTCAGGACTATAATCAAGGGCACCCCACGCAGTACAACAATCCTTACTATGCCCAGCCAATAATAGTAGCGACGTACAACTTAGCACATTTCGTCATTACCTTGATGAACCGAAACGTTAGAACCGCGTGATTTCTCCATATCTGCTTTACTTAAGTCCCTTTTGTTCGGGACAAAATTCTCTTACGGGAACGCACCCCACCCTCAATGTCAAAAGAGCAGAGTTCTGTTTCCTAAATCAGCAGCTTATTTATGGTTTTAACCGCCCTTGTTTCCTCCTGCGACATCTTGCAATGAAATGTTGTTCGCACGAAAGACTAAATTCTGCCCAGGAAGTAGCATCTCTCTTCCTATACAGCGATCACCCCCAAGATGGACTTCAACTTAAATAGGGGATAATACTCCTTACAAGTTTAAACTTGTGAGGCGCATCAACAATAAATCGATACTCCAGTATTATCACTCCCCATCATGGCAGAGACTTGCTAATGGAATCTACCTTCGAGCTTAACCACCTGGCTCAGGGGTGCGAATCAATTCACCCCTTCGTTACCTTTGTAACACTCTACTATGAGAGGCCTCATCTCCTTCGGCCTTAACTACCAACTTCTCAAAATCCTCCCACTTCTCATAACATGGAACTAATCCCTTTCTAGAGGTTACGCATGACTTAGTCATGGTCAACTCCCAACAACCTTCCTAAACTTACGTCCCATACTTAAAGACCCTACGTCCAAACAATCCTAAAGTCTATCTACCTATACCCTATCTAAGTCATACACCTATTGCTAAGTATATCCCTAGCGCCCATGACCTTCCTCAACTTCCGACATTTGCTCAGTTTCGCGCGTGGGACGTCTCGCCGAAGCGAAATCCAAACAAGGAACCCTCCCATTACACTACTACCTCGCGTTGTCAGTCATCGAGGGGTACAGGTCTAAGACACATGTTCGGGACCGAAAAGATTCTACAGCTACACACTATCAATTAAATAAAAATTAACAACCCAACGCTCGCCCTTCGTGAAACCCTAGGGTTATATGCCCTATAACATGTATACATCTCATCAAATAGCCTTCTTATCAAGGCATAACCCGAGGTCTCAATTCGACTTCGTACCTCGGTCTCCCTTACATCGATCAGAGGAGAAAACTATATGCAGCGCTTTTATGTCGCACTTTAATAGCCATCAATCACCCTTCTATGTGATTCTCGGCTAAACTTTCCAATCCCACTTCCGACAATAATTTAATAAACCAAAATAAAATAAAAGGGAGGAATAACATATCTTCACTCACAACATCGTTAAGTGTTCATGCGGCGGAGTGTCTCGCAAAGCGAAATCCAAACAAGGAACCCCTCCGACACATGCCTACTTAACTAGTTGGTCATGGAGATAGAGCGTAATACACATAAGATAAGAGAAAGGAAAGGTGGTATATCTCCACTCCCAACGTTGTTAAGGTTCACGCGTGGAGCGTCCCGCAGAAGCGGAATCCAGACAAGGAACCCCTCCTATACGCTACCACTCAACTTGTTGGTCGTGGAGATAAGGCATAACAATCACATGCCAATATCACATCATACTCGACCATGTTAAGGACGAGTAAGTCGGCCTCAAGCACAATTTAATAAGAGAAATTCCTACATACATACAAACAAAAGAAATGAGCGAACCATTACCCATAGAACTCGATACTAATGAAAAATGCTCTCAGAAGATATTATTAAATCCGTAATCTGAGAAGAGTTCATAAAACAATTGAGCGCGTAACAACCGCATCGAATAACATATGACTCGCGTATCTCTAAGTAAAAACTTACCCTCAATAACGGGCGGTGCCGGCAGGGCTGGAGGAAGCATAGCCTCGTGATCATGACAAACACGTCCACACTGTAGTTGCCCCTGCTGCGGAGGAACAACCATAATAGGTACCGGAGGTGGAAACTGAACATATGGCTGTTGCGGAGCCCTAGGAAACTGACCCCTAATCATCTGAGGACACTCTTTCTTGTAATGACCTGCCTCCCCACATTGGAAGCACCGTCCCTTCATGTCCTCCCGACCTCGACCTCTGATATTCCTGAACTGGGAAATGCCTCGGTCCAGATGACCCCTACCTCCAGGGCCACCCCGATCTGTCTGATGCAAAGCATCTTGTCCGTGCCTATTATTGCCACTCGCAATAAACTCTCCAAGCTTCCCTACTTGCCTCATCTCAGTAGCTTTCTTGCTACCCTGCATATATAGTCGATGCTCCTGGCAATGGAGTAAGGCTGCATTCATAACCTCACCAAAAGTCTGAAAAGCTGGGTTACCCAATAAGTGTTTTCGGATTCTCCAGTTCAGACCTCCCATAAACTTCGAGATCTTCCTCTCTTCCGGAGTCACCTCATCTGGTACAAAACTCGCCAACCGGGTGAACTCCTCTTCATACTCCGCTACAGACCTCTCCCCTTGCACTACATCTTGCAACTTCCTCTTCATCTCCCTCTGAACCGCGGGAGGAAAATACTTAAGATCAAACAAGGCCCAGAACTCAGTGATTGACATGGTGTCTCTTTTCTCTGGGGTGGTCATCGTCTCCCACCAGTGTAACGCAGATCCGACAAGCTTAAAGGTGGTAAGGACTTGTTTCTTATCCTCACTACATTCTATCATTCGAAGGTGGCGTTGCATGTTTTTCTTCCATTGATTGGCTTTAACCGCATCCGTGCCTCCCTCGAATTCTGGGGGATTGCCCTTTAGAAAGGACTCCCTAACCCTTTCCCACGGAGTAAGTCCCGTAGGAGCTTGAACACCTGGAGCCCATGGCAATTGTTGGATCACTACGGTCATGGCGGCATTAATCGCTCCAGCCACTATGCTTGCTACATCCGCAACATTAACAGTCCCTTGTAGTGGCGGTGGAGGACCTACTTCCTTCTCTACGACCTTAATACGTCTCGCTGGGCGACCTCTCTTAGGCGGCATCTGAGATGGAAGAACAATAGTGTTAGAATACTAGTTAAAACAATCTATCTTGCAGAAGATCGCAAACATCAACAACAAGAAGTCCTAACATAGGGCCCTACATCAAAGAACGCTACGGTAGAACGAGACAAGTCCACACAGATCCTAGTACTCTAGAACCTGATGCTCTGATACCATCTGTGACAACCCGCAATCCGAGATAAGGGGTGGCCAGCCCGATACTCAAACATAACAGGAATCATGGATGGATATCGTTCTCAGCATCACAAATATAAACTGAGTATACGGGAAAACCACCCAATAAATCAGAAAACGGTTTGCCAAAAGTGTAAAATTTTAAAAATGCGGTTATGAAAATTTAAACTAAGCAACCCAATCTGACAAGCAAGTGGAGTTCCAAAAGATAATATAACACAACTAAGACGAATGTACACAAATGGACCGAATAAGCTGTCGGTCCACAGCTACACATAACGACGTACAACAATTTAAATATCTTATATAATACATTCATTAATCAAATACAAATGTTTAGGCCACACGCCCGAGTGACAAGACCCGATCATATCTAGAATAACAAGAATGAAAGCGTCTAATACAACATCCTGTAATAACCTGCAAAATCTTACAGCTCGTCGAGAGTGAGGGAGACTAGGGAAAGTCAAGTCGGGCGTCCTTGCGGTGGAGCACCTGAGCGGATACAATAATATATATACAACAAGGAAAGTAAACCGGTCAGGGCCGGGTTCTATATGATTACCAGAAGAATAAAAACATGATGGATATGAATAGTTATACATGAATGATAAGGATGATAAAATGACATGCTATCTATAATTACAACAAGAATTGAAAGTAAAACACTTTAATTTAAAACCCTTCCTTAATAGTACAATTCTCATTTCCTTCTGACATTCCTTATTAGGAATAAAACCATTTTCGGTTTGATCAAGGAGTTAAAACTTCTATTCATTAATTAAAACTTCCCATATTATCTTTCCTTTTCTTATTAGGAATATAATTTACATCAAGTGCTCTTTATGGCACATATGTTATTCCCGTGCTCTTCATGGCACATATCTATGCTCTTTATGGCATTCATCATACGCTCTTTGTGGCGTTTATCAGCCATCAAGTCCAACTTGATGAAAATATAGTTATATTCATATACATATAACGATATCTAAGACCGCCCGTCCGGGTTTCCCCACTGTGCGCGCCCCTAAATGACCATCATCTTCCAGGGCCTAACATAAGACAACCTGGGCACCTAACGAAATACATCGGGAATCGGCCATGAGCCTGCGGGGTAGTCAAGACCACACCCGGAATCTCCTACCCATCGCAGAAAAATAACAATAAGCGCTCCCATGGCCTAGGACTATATCCACCCTGCATTCATTAGCCAGGGGGCTTCACCTCACGAGCGAACTTCCCTTATGATGTCATTTAGAGAGGTGTGTAACAGTAAATTAACATTTACATTTATCATCATATTCATCATCAATTCCATTTCCATTAATCATGAGATTGGTTCCTTTTATTTAAACCTAGCATCATTTAAACAACGGGATTCATTCTAGTTGAACCTATCATCTTTAACACCTATGGGTTCATTTATATTTCCTCAAATTACAATTCCAGGCTAGGTCTCCACATGATCATTATGATCCTAGAAATTCTCCAAATTCATATAAATTTTGATAAGCCTATAAATCTCCAAGTCTGGGCATTTTACTTCCAAACTTCTAAAAGTTTGAATAAAAGAAGTAATGCCTTAACATTACTTTAAACCTCCCTGAAATAAACCCCAGATGAACCCATTTCTAGTCCAGGGTAACGACCGAACTCCATAACTACTCTAGGACTCTAAGTTTACTTCTTTAAAGAAGTTTCCTAGGTCCTAATCCTAAAGAATAAGGAGGAAAAATCAAAAGGAAAAGACCCCCAAAACTGCTGGAACCGAATCGATTCGCCCTAAGGGCCGAATCGATTCGCCCAGGCGAATCGATTCGCTCTGAAAGCGAATCGGTTCGGACAACAAAATTTAGTTTCTGCAAATGCCGAATCGATTCGGTCTTAATCCGAATCGATTCGGATAACAAGACCTGGGATTCTGCATCTATGCGAATCGATTCGCCCAAGGGGCCGAATCGATTCGCCCCTGCGGAATAGCCAAGAATGGCTATGGAGTCTTGAACTCCAAATTTCTACCAAACCCCAAAACCAACCAAACCAACCTCAATTAATTCAACTTACACATCCTAAATGTATGTAGCTATCATCTTCAATACCATATATCATCCAAATCAACTTCTAAGGGTTAAATACCCAATTAATCTAACAAAACCCTAACTAAAATTATTCATAACAATCCACAAAAAATCATGCAATTTGATCCACTTAAATCATATAAGAGCAAGTAGGTTACTTGCCTCAAGGTAGGAAGATCAGATTTGATGAAGATGAAAGCAAGAACAAACTCCAAATCTTCAATCTCTCTCTTTCTCCAAGGCTTTCTTCCTCTCTCTCTTCCTCTCTAAGATAACAATTTGGGGCATAAAAGGAATAGTAAGTCTTAGCAAGACTAAATCGGGCCATAAGTCTAAAATGCCCAACTCTAATAACTAATGCGCGATAAAAACAATACGCGATATCACTATTTAAGCCAAAACCAGTCAAAAGTGCCCGAAATGCCAAAATACAATATGGCACTTATTTTGACTGTCACACACCTACCGGGACTAACTACACTATTCAAATTATCATTTGGGAATTTTATAACTCATTTTACTTCCGGTTTCATAATAAACCAAAATATCATTTTAAATCCTTATGACATTAAAAATCACCACATGAACATTTTATCTACCCACGGGGTAACTATACAACATTTTAGTAAATATTTACCTTGACATAACAATTTAATATCTACTCAACATCTATCATTTTATCATTAATTACTACCCATAGTAAATAAATATAAAATGGGCTATCAGAAGAGAGGGCTATTACACCTTCCTCCCATGCCTCCCACCAACCTCAGATTTTTGTCCACCCCTCATCTCCCATGACCTGCTATGCCGGCGACCTGCGCTGCCCCTCTGTAAATCTCTCTCTCCGCATTTAAGTTGTACTGCTACTGCTATATAAATTTCAAAGCTTTGTTTGAGTTTATGTTTGATCAATTTCAGTGTTGTAATTGTGATGTGTTTTGTTTGGGTTTATGTTTTCTCTTTGTTTAAGTGTCACTTGTAAGTTGTACTGAAATTATGATGTGCTTTGTTTGAGTTTATGTTTGATCAATTTCAATACTGAAATTGTACTGCTACTTTTTTTTTAAGATTTAACAAATGATATAATAATGTATACTTAACCGTAATTTTTTTGAAATTTGTATAGGTAAAAATGTCTACATCAAAAGATTTTGAATTATTTCACTTTAGTTGTGTTTAATCATTTCTAATTGGGATGTAATTTTAATGTAATTTTTACTTAGGTGCTTAATTGTGTTTTTTTCCTTGTGGAGCTATGTTCATCATTATGATGAAATGATTTTTTTATATTAAAAAAACAAAGATATGGGTTCCCCACGGGGAAATCGATACCCGTTTTAAACAGGGACGGGGATCCTCAAACCTGTTATAATGGAGAATGGGGCAGAGAAGGGGAATGATATTTTTAACGGGGACGAGGATACTTTTCCCCACCCCTAATCGGCTCGTTGCCATCCCTACCAGTTAGGCTCGTTTAATTTGGCATATCCATTTAGCCCATTATGTTTTGAGTGTCACTTAGAGATATGTCTTTGATATGTATGTTTCGAAAGGGGGAAACATGACCCATTAAAACCCATCAGCCCGCCATATCCCATTGGTGTTAGATTAATTTATATTTTGTGAAAACCATCACACAAACAGGAACATTCGTATTGAATTATAAAGAAATAAAAATATTGAATTTGCGGATGCGTACCTGAATCCATAACGAGAAAAGTAAATATCCGAGTCTAAGGTCTTATGATCTTTCACATCAACACGTTTATTTTATGCCTGAATTTCTCTCTGACAATGAGAATCAAAAGAAGAGAGTTGTGTGATCTGGGGACCATGACCCCTATTTATAAGACAATCGTGTCTTTTCATATTTTGTATATTTCTATTTTAACCTATCATAAAAATAGAAATTACGCTTGTCTCGACACATTAAAACCCGCACTTTAATAATACATTATTAAGGCCCCAAAGCTTAAACTAATCACTTTAAATGGCCTAACTTTATTTGATAGCCTATAATTGATATTTATTTCATATATAAGCCCATATATATGATTTTACTCTAAAAGTCGCCCACTTGAGCTATATATGTAGCTTTATAAACTTGAATTATACTTTATGAGCTCATGAGTTTTGCTATCAAAATTTTATGCATCTTAACAATCTTGTACATTAGCTATACCCATATAGAATCAAAGCGGTCGTCATTATATATTTCGTAAGTAAGCCCATCAGTGATCACATATATCAATGCAACTAATGGCAAAGATCAAGTGTGAATGTGTAGCATGGAAATTTCATGCAATCTGATCTTAACGTGCCTATTTCCAACAGGTTCTCCTTAAACCTTAGTGAGATCAAACCATATAAATCAGAGTAAATATAAACTGAATACTTTACTACAGTAAATAACCATAAAATCCATAACAAATGTGTCTATGAAAGCACATAAAATACAAACTCCCACTAGACCGATATATCCTAAAAAGAAACTACACCCATATGAGCAGTGTGCTCATGAAAGAGCTTGGGTGGTAATCCCTTAGTCAACGAATCCACAATCATGGAATTTGTCCCAATGTGTTCTATAGACATAAGTCCACTCTAAACTCTTTCTTTTACAACTAGGAACTTGATGTCTATAAACTTTGACTTCGAAAAACTCTTATTGTTGTTGGAATACAGTACTGTTGATTTATTATCACAAAATAACTTAAGTGGTCTTTCAATGCCATCCATAATACGCAGCCCCGTGACAAAATTTCGCAACCATATTCCATGATTGGATGCCTCATAACAAGCTATAAACTCAACTATCGTAGTGGAAGAAGCTATAATAGACTGTTTAACACTCTTTCAAGATATAACACTTCCAACAAGTAAGTAGATATAACCTGAAGTAGATTTCATACTACCTTGGCATCTAGCAAAATTAGGGTTAGAATATCCAATGATCTCTAACTGATCTAACTTTCGATAGGTTAGCCTGTAGTCTTTTGTTTTCTGTAAGTACCTTATGATTCACTTGTCTGCTATCTAGTGATCATTTTCAGGATTGCATAAGTATCTTCCTAACATGCCAATAATGTACGCAATATCCGGACACGTACATAGATGAGCATATATAAGACTTCCTACTGCTGACGCATAAGGAATCTTTTGCATCTCCCGAATCTCAGAATCATTCGTGGGACATTGACTTAGACTAAATTTATCTCCTTTAGACACATGAATGTTACCTTGTTTTCAATCATGCATGCCAAACCTTTTAAGAACTTTCTCAATATATCTCTTTTGTGATAAACCAAGTGTACCCCAAGAGCAATCTCGGTGTATCTGTATACCCAATACAAAAGAAGAATCACCAAGATCTTTCATCTCAAATTTCCTTGAAAGAAATCTCTTGGTTTCGTGCAATATACCTATATCGTTGGTGATAAGAAACATATCATCAACATATAAAACAAAGTAAATATGCTTACTCCCACTGAACTTTTGGTATATACAATCATCAACCAGATTCATCTCAAAACCAAACGAGATGATAACTTGATGAAACTTGTAATACCATTGACAAAAAGCTTGCTTAATCCCATAAATGGATTTCTTTAACTTTTAAACCATCTTCTTTGCATCCCCCGACACAAAGTTTTCTGGTTGAACCATATAGATTATTTCATCAATGTCACCATTGAGAAATGTAGTCTTGACATCCATCTGATGAAGCTCAATGTCAAAGTGTGCCACAAGTGCCATTATTGTCCTAAAAGAGTCTTTCGATGAAACCAAAGAGAAAGTTTGTTTATAATATATGCCTTTATTCTATGTAAAGCCTTTAGTGACAAGACGGTCTTTGTATCTCTCCACATCACCTTTCGAATTCCTCTTGGTTTTAAATATCCATTGTCAACTAATGGGCTTCACACCTTCACGTAATGGGACAGGATCCCAAACGTCATTGTACTTTATGGACTTTATCTCCTCATTCATGGAATCATTCCACTCATGAGATTTAGAACTTTACATGGCTTGACGAAAGGTGATTGGATCATCTTCAACCTCACCAATGTCAAACTCATGTTCTTGGAGAAATACAATGTAATCATCTGGCACAACACTTCTCATTTCTCTAGTGGATCTCCTTAATGTCATAGGTTTTGTAGGTGTTAGAGTTTCTTCTTCTGGAATTGGTGGTTCTTGGATAGTGTTTTGATTAGGATATGCTTCTTGAACAATATCTGGAATAGGAATCTGATCAATGTTAATAACAACTATGGGAATATCAACATATTCCTCTTCAAAACCAAAATCCCTAACCTTATCCCCCCCCCCCCCCCCCTCAGAAAACTTAACATCCTCAAAGAACTGGGCTATTCCCGTCTCAAAAATTGATTTAGTAGTAAAATCATAGAATATGCAACCCCTAGATCTTTTAGGGTATCCAATAAAATAGCAAATAATCGTTCTTCAATCCTATTTCTTTTCATGTGGCCTATAAGGTTTTGCTTCATCTGGACATCCCCAAATATGGAGGTGCTTCAACCTAGGCTTCTTGCCTGTCTAAAGTTCAAAAGGGGTTTTATTAGTTGCTTTAATTGGTACTCTGTTAAGGATATACACTAAAGTCTTTAATGCTTCACCCCAGAGTAATTCTGGCAAGTTGGATTGACTGATCATACTCCTTACTATGTCTTTAAGCGTTCTATTTTGCCTTTTAGCCATACCATTCATGCTTGGAGAACCTGGCATAGGGACAATATCGCACTCATCTAGGAATTTAGAAAATGGTATCGGGCGTTGTTCACCTGAATCGTCATACCTAACGTAGTATTCACCACCATGATCATATTTGACACTTTTAATCCTTTTGCTAAGTTGATTTTCAACTTCAGCCTTGAATGATTTTAACACGTCCAGAGATTGAGACTTTTCATGGATGAGATAAAGGTAGCCATAACGTGAAAAATCGTCTATGAATGTGATAAAATATTATTGACCGTTCCATGAAACCGTGGGGAATGGATCATAAATATCTGTATTTATCAGTTCTAAGACATCTGCAGCCTTATTGGCACCAAATCTACTTATGTTTATCTGTTTTTCCTTTATGCATTTTGTGCAAATTTTGAAATCTAAAAAATCAAGGGAATAGAGAATCCCATCTGACACAAGTCTTTCAATTCTCCTTTGGGAGATGTGACCTAATCTCTTATGCCATAATGATGCGAAATTCCCATTGGTTAATTTCCTCTTGACACCTCGAGTACTTAATTGCCAGGTTTCATGATATGAAGCAACCGTATAAAATATATAAAGGTTATTCACATAAGATAAAGAACCAGTACCAACCCAATTTGAATTATGAAGAAGACTAGATTTATTATTGTAATACTCCACTTTTATGGGAAATTAAATTTAAAGTTCTTACCACATTTTGTCGAAAGGTGGGATGGGATTTTTCCCAGTGGTCTATTTGAAAACTAACGGATCTCCACGACCGAAAAAGTTAAGTAGTAGTGTATTGGAGGGGTTCTTAGTTTGGAATTCGCTTGCGAGACGCTCCACGCATGAACCTTAACGACGTTGGGATTGGAGGGATGTTATAGAATGCGAGGATGTTAGTTCTGATGATAAGTTACCTAGTGTAGAGAAAACACTATAGACTGAGAGCCGTGTGATGATGGTATGCTTATGGATATATAAGTGCTATAGAGAAGCACTGAAATGGTTCTCTCACCGCAAGTATATGGGTGAGGTAAGGTAAAGGAAATCGATGAGGGGCTTATCGCCAGGCCTTGATGAAAAGGCACATTTTGGAGGTAAAATGTTTTGAGGTATGATGTTCGTAATCTATTTGGAAAGAGTAGGCACCTTGATTAGTTAAGTTTTCCATTTCGTCAAGATGGAAAATAGAGTAGTAGAGATACATTAATAAATCAGCGAGGTAGGATTTAGGACGTCCAGTTTGTGTACCTTAGACCGTTATATCTCGATGACCGACGACGCGAGGGAGTAGTGTAAAGGGAGGGTTCCTTGTGTGGATTTCGCTTTGCGAGACGTCCCATGCATGAAACCGAGAAAATTTCGAAAGTTGAGAGAGGTCTTAGGCACTAGGGACACAAGTTTGGATAGTATTTATTTCACGTGGGTAGGGATACGCATCGATCTAAGGATTATTAGGAAGTAAATTCTGTAGAATTTGTAGCGTCAAGGTGAGAAGTTAGTTGTGAGTTAACAATAAGTTATAGGACGCATGGGATCTTGAAAAGGTGATTGAGGATTTACAGGTGTGAGCGCCAAGCCGAGAAAATGAGGCCCATTTTGGAGAAAATGTTACACGTGTAATGTTTATAATAGTTGTGCAAATAGGCACAGGTTAAAAGGTGTATGGGCACCCTGGTAAGTTGGTTTTATATATCGCCTAAAATAGAAGGGGCATAGTATATAAAGTTGAAGATTATGCCGTGAGGCAATCATAATGGATTTGGAGTGTGTTGGATGGAATGTCGTAAGGGGTACGTGATAATCCAATTATTGTATAGGGCAATAAGAGGTAGCAGTAGAATATAGTACAAACTTTGATAGAGGTGAATACTGAATGAGTGTATGGTTAAGAGCCATCGGGTTAGTACCATTCCACTTTGAGGCATTAGGATGTGGTGTGATTCAAGATCCTAGGTTAGTGTTGGTAGTAACGGTTGTATCTGAATTTCGAGGGCGAAATTCCGTTGTAAGGAGGGAAGTATGTAATACCCCGCACTTTTATGGAAAATTAAATTTAATAATTAAGTGCAATTTGGGAATTTAAGAAATTATCGTGAATCGTAATTTTTGAGGTTTTCAAGGATTTAATGATTTTCGATGTATGTTATATTTACTTTTGGGATTAAGTAAATGAGTCAGAGCATTTTATTATATGTCGCCGTTGGGTAAAGGGACAAAGGGTAATATTTTTATTGGCAAACCGCATTAAGTTGTGTTGGGTTAAAATAGTGAATTGCAGACAAGTACCTCGGATGGAGATTTCGATTGCGCGATTGGTCTCGGAATGGCCGAGATAGTCAGAATAGGGTATACGGGAGTATTTTTTGGACTCCAGGAATTTTTGGACTAGTAGGGACTCGTAATTGAGTAAACGAGTCATTTTTAGATTTATTAAGGGATAAACCCTTTTCTCTCTTATAAGAGACATGGGAGAGGGAAAGAAACAAAGGAAAAAGAGAGAAAAGAAAGAGGAGAGGAAAGGGAGAGAGAAAAGAGGAAGAAATGGGGGATTCCGACCAAAACTCCGTCGGATT
The DNA here is from genome assembly GCA_949130495.1 of Sambucus nigra. NCBI lineage: Eukaryota > Viridiplantae > Streptophyta > Magnoliopsida > Dipsacales > Adoxaceae > Sambucus > Sambucus nigra. The sequence continues at coordinate 652,303,599 of OX422208.1, forward strand.
TGACTCGAGGTCGTCGGATTTCATCCTCCAGGCAACTGTGTACTTTCTTTATTTCATTTTATGCATAAATCTCATATTATAGTTGGTAAACTATATGATTTTGGGTTAGAACCCTAAAAATAAATTTGGGAAAATTTGAATATGAGTTTACATATTGATGTAATGTAAACTCTTAATGATTTATAGTATTAAATCCATGTAAATGGAGTGAAGAAATGGATTGAAATGGGTTAAAATGATAAGTTGGTTTTTTTTTATGGTTTTAGGGTTTAAATCTAAGAGAAATGGTTTAATACCCCAAATTAATTGACGTGTTAGTTGTAAAACATATATTATATGTTTATGGAGTTGTTGGATGAGATTAAAAACAAAAAAAAAATGGAGAAATATGGAGGTTTGGATTTTTGGAGAAGAAGGTGAATAGTGACCAACGTCACTTCCGAATCGATTAGGATAGGAAGCAAATTGATTCGTCTCTTGGTCAAAAAATGAAAATTGTAGATCTTTTCGATACGGTCGCGTGGGCGCCGACCACGTATTTTTCTGATTTTTTTTATTTATAATGATTTTTCTACGGAAGGTTGTCCGAGATCGAAATCATTAGTCAGAAATTAAGGTTATAATTATTTGGAGATAAATATTAGGGGATCCCAAATAGAGTGTTAGGACCTCTAAAGGACTTGAGGAGATATGAAAACTTTGGGTTTGTAGAAATAAATCCGAGTTATAATTTAAATGGAGATTGGATTGAGTTTTGGGTTTTTGGGATATATATAAAACTTAAGCAGATTTGGGGATTTTGGACCAGCCGAATTTATTCGGACAAGACGAATCGATTCGGTAAGAGATAGTTTGAAAGTAGAACCATTTCGAATCGATTCGGACAGGCAGAAACGATTCGGTGGCCAGCGAATCGATTCAGACAGGCTGAATCGATTCGGTCCTGACAGATTTTTGAAGTTTTCTCTTTTTAAGTTTAGGGAGACTTAAATTATAGTTTTGGAGATTATTATAAGAGATTCTAAAGGGGATGTTAGGACTCCTATATGATGGTTTGAGGATAAATAAACCTCATATTAATTTAGAGTACGATACGGGGTATGGATTTAATTAATGTTTTGGGACGAGAGACATTCGAGAAAATCATTCGGCAAGCGTGTATTGATATATTTATGCGGGCAGAATAAATATGGGCCGATTATAATCAAGAAAATCCTAGAATGTGATTAGGATGGAATTTGGGGTATAGGTTAAAGAGGTTTGAACGGTTATTCGATACGTCTGTGGACTAATATCGCTTAGATAATAAGAAACCTATGGGATTAAAATAAGTTGAGGATCGACTTATTTAATTATTATGAATTGGTGAATTCGGTAAGTATATAAATCCTTAACAGTGATTAAGGTATAAGTTCCATATCAAGTGAGGGAATACTGTTGGGATTTGTATCGTGAGTGTGAGAATACTTGAATGTTATTACTAGTGGGAACCTTTGGGGTTATTAGTCATCGTTATGTGAGATTGACAATTGTGGACATTTATATGTTTGAGGAAGGATATCGATCATATATACGATGTGATTACTGTGTATATAATATGATTCGAATATGTTTATATATCTATGTGTGAATGGGATATATGTATTTATGTGAAGCATACCCCCTCTATGCTATCATGGGAAATTGCGCGATGTGGGTGAGGCCTCTGGCTTGAGGAGTAGGGAGCGTATAGTCCCCAGGTCATAGCGTCCATTTTTATGTTGTGTAATTTTTATTAGGGGTGAGACGTGGTGGGTATGTTTCGTGTCATTTCCAAGGAGGAACTATGACTGCTTTCCATATGTTGTGATTTGGTTTTTACCAAGGCGTTGTGAGATTCCGACCGTTGGTACCGAGGATGATATGTGAGCGATTCCCTGGTAGATGATAGCATAGAGACTACATCCTCGAGTTATAGCTTGATGGGATGGTTATTATACTTGTGTGTATAGTATATTACTTTTGTATGAGAACAAGATATTATATATCTCTAATAAGTAAAGAGATAAATGAAAAATGTTTTATTCTCATTCCGGGAGACTTTATCCAGACTTAAATTGTGATATGAAAAATAAAATGAGTATGTTATGTATATGTATTTATATGGGTATATATATATGTTATGTACTGAGGGCCTAATGGATCTCGACGATTGACATTACCAAGTAGTAGTGTATCAGGGGGGGTTCCTTGTTTGGATTTCGCTTCGCGAGACACCCCATGCACGAACGTGGCACAATGTCGAGACTCAGGAGAAGTTTATCCCTTAGTACTTGGGTTAAATAGTATTTGTAGAATTTTGGTGAAACGATTGGTTAGGCAGGGTAACTTAACTAGGTTATGTAGGAAATATGCGTTAGGTATGCACTATTAGAAGAGAGGTGATGGGTATCTCATGGAAGTGCGATACCAATTTAAATATGAGAAAAAACATATTTTTCATAAATAAAGTATTTATGCAGTTGCTAAATATTTTCACAAATCGGGCTTTTACCCGTATATAAATTTTTCCTCTCTTTTGCTATATATATATATATATAGGTGTCCAGACACAGGGACTCCTAGATGAAGATTCCTTCGAGTAAGAAGTCTGCTGCAGCAGCTGTGGATGCATACAGGTTTACTATAGACGCTTCTATCCTTATCATCTAGATAGGAAGTATTTTATAACATTCGGGATGATAACCCAACTGCATTTATTTATTCTTTTACCGCATCTTTTACGGATTCGATTTGGTTGTATATTGTCAAACCGAGTGTTCGGTTATTTTTATGTCATCTCAGTTTCATTTATACATAAACTGTGTGAATGTTTTAATTGATAAATTTGTTTAAAAGATTAGTTAAATAAAATTTTGACGCCAACCTAATAGGTCATTAGTAATTAATTTGGTTTTCGAAAGTGATGCTAAGAATGAACCATATGCGACTACTGTTTTAATTTGGTACATTAGTGATCGCCCGGTATTTTACTAGGCGGGGTGTCACAATTATTTCCAAAAGAACAAGTATAATAAAATTTGTCCAATACATAAATAGAATCCAAACTTTGTCTAAATGATGGTACAATAAATATCTCTTTCAAATCCAAATAAGTACCAGACTTTAATAAGAACCAAAATATCCCAATTGATTGAACTTCAACCTTCTTTCCATCACCCACAAAAATGTATCTTTCACCATCATTTGTGTGACACCCCACCTAATAAAATACCGGGTGATCAGTCCTATATCAAATTAAAAAGGAATCTCATATGGTTTCATTCTCAGCATCATTGTCGAAAACTATTTAATCACTAATAACCTATTAGGCTCGGTGTCAATTTTTTTTACTTATAATCTTTTTAACTTAACCGCACAAGTAAATCCAACCATACAAGGATATGAACAACAACTGAACTGAATAAATAATAACCGATAACTCTCGGTAAAACATTTGTACAACCATATCGAATAGGCGCAATATGAAAATGACAACAGTTGGGCAATATGCCCGAATATCACAATTATACCACCGATCTCGATCACAAGAACAAAAGCGCATCTAAAGAATCCCTGCTAGCATATGCAGATGCTAAAGAAACGTCTGACTCGAAAGAATAGTCATCTAGGCATCCCTGTGTCTGGACACCTAAAAAGTATAACAAAGGAGGAGAAAAAGAAAAGATAGATACGGGTCAGAGCTCGGGTTTTTGAAAAATATTTTAGCAAGTGGTTAACATACCTTAATATTTAAAATATGATATTCTCCATATTTAAACTGGTGTAACACTCACATGAGATACACCTCACCTCTCATCTAATAGTGCACACCTAACCCATGTATATTAAACACCCTAGTTACATTACTGTGACACCCCGTCTAATTAAATACCGGGTAGCTACTCCTTTATTAAATTAATTCAAAATGCCAAGTTGGTTCAGTTAATAGCATCACTGTCGAAAACATTTTGATAATTACTAACCACCTAGTATTTAAAAAGTAAGTGCCAAATTTTAAGTTAAGTCTGATTAACATGCAGTAAAAGAATAATGAAAGAATAACAACCATTCACCATAATGAAGTAATGAATAACCAACAAAGTAAATATAAATCCGGAGGAAAACTCCTCACAACAATCCCACAACTGAAAAATAATACGACAAGTCTGAATCCTGAATAATTACATGCCAAAAATCTGAATAACTGAAATAAAGGAAATGTCTCTAAAAGAAATGGGCGACATGCCCTCCAACTGAAAACTGAAGAATATCGAGTCAAGATAGATGAAGCGTCTACAAGCAAAGTCCTGTAACTTCCACAAACAGCTACAACTCGTCGCCTGAATGAGAATCCTAAGCATGGTGTCCTTGTGGCTGGGCACCTAAAATAGTTTTTACAAAAAACAGATTTGAAAGAAAATGGGTCAGAGCCCGAAAGTGGAAATCATTTTGAAAACAGCAAGTGTTTTAATAACATTAAAACATTAAATGCAAAATACATGTTAGGACGTGCACTCACATGAAATTCTCACCTCTCGACTACATGTGCACTCCTAACGTACCTTACCCATCTAAATGACATATATGTCTAACCAAAACGTAATAAGTTCTACCCCTTACTACTCGATCCCCATAATGCATTCTAGCGTTATCAAATAAATAGAGGGCTTTACTTAACTCAGATTCTCAATTAGTAATACAATTCACTATCAAGTAACCCGTTATGTTCTCTCAAAACAATACCATAATTATATTCACAATATTAACATGAAAGTTCCCATTAATTAAATGTATATTATTCACGTCTTAAATATACAATACAAGCACCCCGAGACTAGCTGCGGTGCACACATACTCTGCTATCCATCCCGGTACATCACGTACATAAGGATCACGCATTCCGAATCTCTCAGGAATCGTTTAGATAACAACATCACAAATAATGGAGGCGAACACAGTCACATCACATGGGTCACGCACATACCTGCGCTCCCACGATCAGCAGACTTATTAACATCCCAATAAGTCCTTCTCTGACCTATGTTCATCGAGGTAACCAGTCTATATTCGGGCAACACAAGGATTAGAGGGCCCTAAGCGAACGCAAACCTCCCGTGATAGCAAGTATGGTAGGTATGTCATACACATAAAATCAATACATATACTAAGTATGCACACATCTTAGTAATCACCATAATATATTGGTGGTACACTCTCAATCTCGTACCGACATATAATGCTACACAATTTATATGTTCCCGGTTAATATAATAAATTAGGCCGTCAATAGTTCTCGCATCGTAATAGACACTCACGTCCTACTTCATCTTTTCCCTTAGGTTCAAACTACACTACTAGGTTTGACTCCTCATTATATCCCAAATATCACAATTAATCATTAAGGGAAGGTTATCTCTATGTATACACAAGGTTACGGGACACTCGGGATCAAAACAGGCTAAAAAGCCTAAACTGTCAACTCGTTCAAGTCTCGTTCGAACGAGGCTGTTCGAACGAGAGTTCATTTGAACGAACTGGGCTATCTAACGAGGTCTCGTTCGAACGAGATTATCGAACGAACTTCATCCTCGTTAGAAGTCAAAAGTCAACTCGTTAGAAGCTCGTTCGAACGAGCTCGTTCAAACGACCTGGGCAGGTCTTCTAACGAGTGGCCAGTTTCGAGCCCAGAAATCCTTATTTCGTTTTTCCCTCTTCTCTACACCTCAAATCACATCCAAGCATTAATCCAACGATTGTTTAAAGTCTCTAATCATCCCTAAACATATTTAGGTCATATACTAACATGATTTGTGGGGCTAATTTATTCTAACCTCATTCAATTATCAAATCTCTTCATTTTTACCCCAATTTTTAAGAAAATGAACCCTAGAATTTATAAATCCACCAAGAGCCTAATTAAATCCGTTTTTGTTTCATCCAAATGATAATATCATCAGCATAACCATCTAAATACAAATCTACATGCGATTCTTCATCAAAAATACAATTTCTACTTCCAATTAAAATGGGTTTTTCATTAACTCCAAAGAACAATACAATTTATTTCAATTATCTACACATGGAAGAAGCATTCTCTATAAAAACGAAATTAAACCACTTGCCTTATTTGAATCTCTGATTTTGATGACGATTTGCTGGAGTATTCTCTCTCTCTCTGCAGAATCCTTCTATCTCTCCCTCTACAAGCTCTTCTCTAATGGTGGTTATGGAGGCTAGGGTTTGTCTTAGGAACTTTTGGGTTTTCTTCTAATAACCCCCGTAGCCCTCTAATCAGATAATGTCTGGTAATGGGTTAGTGGGTGTTTTAATTTTCCATTTAAAATTCCTAAAATTCGTTAGTCAAAAGTTCAATAATTCTAAAATTACCAAACTACCCTTATACGTTGCCGGTATGGCTTAAAAATGCCCCGGGACCCAAACCAAACCCCCGGCTAGTGTTTTCTGACTATTTCGACCCTTCCGGACGCGTTGGCGCACTCAAAACGACCATACGGTTAATAGAACTAAAATTCACTTTTTAATTAAAATAAATATATTCCTGACGCGACTGTCACACGCGTCTCCACAAAATTTCCAAATTGCCGTATTTCAATCTCACGACAAATTTCATAATTCAATATTCATATATAATCATATATGCACATTATATCAAATACCAACTCGCATCTCGCTAGTATTTTAATCCGGATTAATTTCCAATTAATACGCATTTAATTTAATTAATCCCATAAATAAATATCATAAAAATACGGGGTATTACAATTACCCATCATAACTAGAATCTCACCTAACTTCTGAATACCCAAGCACTATCTCAAGCCCAACATATATTATTTCAAGCTTTTGCCCGAGCTTATACCTTATAATTTCTAGCTTATGATTTACTCATTCATTATTAATAACTTTCACTAGTTGTTGTGCACTATTCACATTTTAGTGTTATTTATCTCATATATAATATTCTCATCTTTATATATGTATATCACATATTTTATTCTGAATTTTATACTCCCGGATGATCTTGATATTATTTTACATTTCATTCTTTATTCTATATATATATATATATATATATTTTTTCACTTCTCATATATATACAATATACTATACGCATCAAGTATATCCATACTTATATATCACACACTATATAAGTATAATAATCATTCCTTAGGGCTAAAACTCAATGGATACAGTCTCTTAATGCCATCATCTTTCAGGGAATTACTCACACATCATTTTGGGTACCAGCAATCGGACTCTCACACCGACTTGGTTTAAGCCAAATCACAACGTAGGGGAAGCAATCATAGTTCCTCACCTGAAAGTGAGACCGAATCATAACCAAGATGTCTCACCGATGATAAATGTCACACAATATAAAAATGGACGTTGTGACTTGGGGGCTATACGCTCCTTGCTCCTCAAGCCAGAGGCCTCACCCACATCGCGCAACTTTCCATGATAGCACTAGAGGGATATGCTTCACACAAATATATCATTCACACACACATATATTCATAATCACATCATATATACTCTCTCTCTCTCTCTCTCTCTCTATATATATATATATATATATCATCATCATCATCATCATCATCATCAAATCCCGCTATCATGCCTATCTCTCGAGGCATTAGCCTAAAATCTTGAATATACAAATTTGTATTAGTTCATAAGTTTACACACAACTTATTTTAATTCCATAAGTATTCACTCACTTATGATATAAATTCATTATTTCCGAATAGTAGCTTATCACGTCTGGCTAGTATTCTTAAGTCATCCTACTCGCACCTTAGGATATATATATATATATATACACACACACACACACTAGGGTATGCCCATGCCTGAAGGCACGATAAAATATTTTGAAAGTGTACATCGTTATTTGGACGATACGTAATTTAGGTCGCAACAGACAAATAATTTTTTAAATAATATATTCTACGAACCTATTAGTTTAAAAAAATTGGAACATACATACACATACATCGTGTTTATGTACATAAGCCGTGTTTATATGGTAAACAATTTTAAAATTTTGGACAATTTTCATAAGTCAATATAGCTATTCACCGTGTTGAATCCAACATAAATCGCGTAATAATTGTTAACTATTGTACAACACAAATATTTATAAATAAATTAAAAATATTGGACCGATTTACTTTATTTATATAACGATCCACCTAGTGTAAGAAATTAAAAAAATTCCCTAACAATACAAATAGTCCATCTTAAACATCACATAAACATCATATCCATAAAAAATCTAATTTTAAGTTATAAAATTTTGGGAAAAAATTTCAAAGCATTGAATCGTTCCTGTGCATGATTTCACGAAAGAAAATTTTCAAGAAAATTGAAGTGTAAAAGGAATATAAACACATTGATTCGAAATTTACAATTCTGGAGACATTTTCATGTTAGGATTTACTTACATGAAAGTGGCATGCTTGTTTTAAAATTTTGAACTACTCTAAAAAAAATCAGGCGAATTGCAAAGTTCAAGTGCCAATGGCAGGGTTGTAAAGCTCTTCAAGTCAACTTGTCTCCAAAACAATATGATGATGTGTTCATTACATCCTAGATGTGTCGAGTACAAATTATTTTAAAATTTTGACGTGTTAGATTAATTACTTTTAGTTTTTAATCGATTTAAAAGTTTTTTCATCATTTAGTGGACGTAGAAATGAACTTCGAATAGATATTGGGTGGATATACTACATACATGGGGGAATATTCTAATAATATAATTGAAAATACATCCTTAAAAAATATATATATTAAATCAATGAATTATTGAATCAATCCAATTCTTGTGAATTTTTCCTCATTAATTTCGGTTAATAATGAATTCAATAAAATAGCAATTGCAGACAATATAACATAAGATTATGTGCATAATTAAACGAATAATATCTAAACAAAAGGAATGAACCAATTACCAAAATCGTCCTCCAACTTCATTAGTTGATATATTATCTTCCTTATATAGTCTATAATTACCAATCAAACCTATATGGGTAATATATATAATTTAGTAATCCACAACTTTATCAAGACCATGAAAATGAAAATATTAACATCAGTAAAATCTCGTAGGTATTCTGAACGTTCTGAACATATACAAACAATAAGTGAATAATTTAAACAGTGCTCTGCTCAAATAATTATCCTAACCCAAGATCAATTTGGACCAACATTAACTCTTCACAACCATGACAGTAAATACTATAACACTAAAAATATCAACTGGTTTAAAAACATACAAAAAAAAATCATAAATTATATACCACATGCCATTTGTAGTCCAAAGTAAAGGTTTTTACTTTGTTAAATGTCTGCTGCTAACGTCCTCGCAGTGTTAGCTGGATGCTCAAGAGGATCCTCAAAAAATAGTGCATAAGTTATGTGCTGCCATGTCATGTTGCTTTCTATATCTTCCCATTGAGAAAAAAATAGTGCATAAATGCTGTCATCTAATATGTTCAAATCTGCACCTACACTCAAAACCTGAACCTATGTAAAATCTGACAACTTTAGGAAATTTGCACCAAAATGAACGGTTAACGTGTTCTTGCAAAATCTGTATAACTTAGGTAAAAAACTCAAGGAGACTATTCTGTAGGGCAATCCTCGCAGCTTCTCTTTCTCTCTCCCGCTGCATTTTCAATTGCGCTTCTTCTTATACTTCGAGAAAGAAGTCCGAGGAGAAGTAAGTCCAAGGTACAAACGAAGCCGATCATGGATTCTTACTGAAATAAGTCCGAGGAGAAAAATCTTGCCCCGAAAGACATTTCAAATGATGTTTTTCTCTGCAAAAGACCAAAGATAACCTCTTTTATTTGAATAAAAAACACACAAAGATGAAAAATATCAGAAACCCAATCCCTCATTCTTAAAACCCAAAAATCAAAATAAGAAACCCATAACCCCAAAAACTTGGAACTTATTAACATGTTTTCAAATGTCAATAACCCAAAAATTGAAAGAAAAAAATTACAGTGAGAGTGAATCCCATGGTTGTATGCGTGGAGAGAGAGGTGAGAGATAACATATTAAATAGACAAATAAATAGAAAGAGTATAATCCACTGTCGATATTAACTCACGGGAGTTTGGTACGGTGCCAATTTCATCTCGTCTTGTCTCCATTCTTGGCGGCTAAGCCAAAAAATAACTTTCTCGCTGTCATAATGGAAACACAAAATGGATAATAAAACATTAGAACCCAAAAAAATTAAAACTCAATACGAATGCCAATTTCTTGCTGTACATATAATAAAACATTACAACTAAAAAAACACAAAATGGAAATGTGGAAATGTGAGATACATTATCTGTACAAATAACTTTTATTATCTCTACAGATAATAAAACAGTAGAACTCAAGACAAATAGCAACTGAGAAAAAAACTTTATGAATCATATCTAACAAAGTAGCAACTGATAAAATGGTAGCTCAATCGTTCCAATGGGGGGTCAGTTGTTCCAAGGTTTGTCGGGTTATGGATCTTCAGATAAATATAACAAAATTATACTAACGCTAAATAAATAGATTCTAACAAATTTGTAGAGGATTATGCACCATATTTTGTTTTGGTAGTAACTACCATACTGGTAACACGTTAGCCAATGATTTCATCTTAAGCTAATCTGCTTCTTGAAGACAAATTCTGACTATCATTGTTCACTGCAAATTGAAATAGAAAAACTCCACAATAATTATATGCCTTGGTATGAAAATGAAAAGGAGAAATTTAAAGAAGTAAATACCTACACTCAAATTTTTAATACATTTTGTCATGGACTTGAGAGACCTCCCAGAATCTGCCCCTGCTTATCAAAAATAGAACTTCAGAGATTTAAAACATAAAAATTACATCTAATCAACACTACATAACGCAATAAAAGTTCATTTCATTCAGGTGGATAACATGCATCAATAACTGATATGCCCAAGTGTAACCTCGGCCCAGTGACACCAACCTCCGCCGGGATGATGGCCGAGATATTGATCGACCCTAGATAGGCCATGGGCCCACGATATCATCCCTCGGCCAAACCAGGGTCGACCACGGCCGACACTACAATCTACATTTCCAATGGACACTACGCACATCACAGGCATCAGCAGCGTTCTCATATACCTGGGTATGGCAACCTCGGCTGAGGGTAGGCCGAGGTGACAGGGAGCCTTGGTAACCTTCAACATGGAACCAGTCCAACCTCGGCTTGGGCCGAGGTCACAAGAAGCCTTAGTAATCATCAACATGGCATTAGTCCAACCTCGGCTGGGGCCGACCCAGCATAATGTCTCGGCTGAGATCAGGCCGAGACTCCCTATGACACATCTCAGAGTGAACGAACATCAAGTCTTTACAGCTCGGCCTCTCCCAGGCCGAGGTCATCCACCAATATGGCTGCCGAGCACCTGTTGACATTTGGATAAGGACACCTGGGCACAAATCAGTTGTAACAAGATTATTCTCCACATGTGGGATAATATTTCATCATCATTACTTGCATGTGACAGTGACAGATGTCACTCCCACATTGGTGAGGCTACCACCCACATGCTCATTACATGCATGGGGGGTACATTACACTCCCTAGGCACTATATATAGGGATCATCCCCTACCTTGCAAAGGGATCCCAATTATTCAACCCTAGCAAGAACTCTGTCTAAATATACAGAAGAGAGAGAAAGCTTGAGAGATTGTATCCATGGCCATTAGTGCCTTCATTCAGTGATATTACTCACACACTCACAGTGGACGTAGGCCGGATTGGCTGAATCACTAATATTACGGTGTTGATTCCTCTTATCCTCATCTCTCTCTCTCTTATCTCTACATAAATGTGCTTCCATTGTTATTCTTATATTGAGCTTGAAACCACCTTATCTGGTGGTGCTAAACTTTAGCATCATCATTTTGGCGCCGTCTGTGGGAATCGAGAAGCTATCTCTTTCTCTCTTTCTGCTTAACCTCACCGGAGACTCTGGTGGTGAACCAGGAACCACCCCTTACGTGTAACTGTTTCACCATTAAAAGAGGTCCTTTAAGGTATTAAGCTCACTTGCTACTCAAGCTCTTTATTGTTAACACATGGAACCAGAATTACCACCGCCTCTTCTGCCGCCCGGAGGTGGAGGGGCTAGTTCCAGTCAGGCTCCTCCCCAGTTCGAAATGGCGGAGGTAGCAGCAGCCTTGAAATCTTTACCTGCAACACAATAAGCCATGAAGGAGCAATTTGCCCAGCTCAGCCAAACCATGATGATGAGGCCACCTAGAGTCTCACCGGACATGATCACTCCGGCGGCAGTTCAGCCCCATCCTGACGGCAGGGGATCACCCCAGGCGCCGATGAAGGACCAACCTGCACCCCAGCGGAGAAGGGACGTTGCTGACCCTAGGCGCTTGCGCCTGGGGAGGCAGGGAAACCCTTGCCCAGAGGACAGGTATGATGACCTAGAAGATAAAGAAGCCCCAGAAGACTCCTGGGAGCCGTATGAGGTGTCAAATGACACTGTACGACCTCTTAGGCAGAGTCAAGGATGTGTCGGTCGAAGAAGAGATGAGGCCCAACAAAGAGGGTCGGCCTTTGACAGGTTGAGCAGAGGGTCTGCCTTCGAGAGGCTGGGCCCTGTGAATGACCTAAGACACATGCTATCAAGGTCGAGGAGCGCAGCAGGCTCTCAGAGAGGGGGTAGGCAAGTGTAACAACCCTCGATTTTTGGAGACTAAGAAATTAAATTTTGGGAAAATAAAATTTAATTGAATTGTAGAATTTCAAAATTTGGGAACTTAGGCCCGAAAATAGAGAATATTTCAAAGCATTCCGGATGATATTTTTGAGGGTACCATCGATCCCGGGAGGGTCGAGATTGTTAAAATGACTGTCATTCGGTCTTATTTCGACTCCGGAATGTTTTTAAGTTATTTTGACTTGAATTGGAGTAAACGAGTCATTTAAAGTGTGTATTAACTTTTAAAACTGGGATTTTGTTTTAAATGTTTATGTGGCTTACGGATTAAGCCATTCTCATTTGAGAGAAAGAGAGAAAAGCCCTAGAGAGAGAGGAAGAGAAGGAAAGAAGAAGAAAAGAAGAGAGAGAGGAAGAAAGCTTGGGGATTTTCGGCCCAACTGCGATTTCGAGGACGATCCAACCTCTACAAATCTGAGGCAAGTGTTTAATCTTGCTAAATAGCTATTTGTGTATTTCATTTCATAATTTGTGGGGTAAAGAAATGGATTTTTGGGTGTTAATACCAAAACCTAGATTTTTGGGTTTAAATCTTGAAATCAATGTTTAAATATGGATTTAATGGATTAGAAATGGTTGGGATCAACTTTAGGTTGATTTATTTGCTTGAAATCATGTTGGGTTATAGATTTGGGGATTGGAATGAGAATTTTAGGGTCTAAATTCGTGGGGTTTGCTGAAATGGAAAAACAGCCAGCTTAACTGGTATGGCCGGTCGACCGCGGTCTGGGGACCGGTCGACCGCGTCTTAAAGGAAAGCCTACTGCATTTCTTCGTAGGCAAAATTTGGACCCGCGGTCGACCGAGGGTCTGGGACCGGTCGACCGGTCCCCTGTTTTTAGCCCAAAATTTGGATTTCTTCTTCCCCTTTTCTTTTGGAGTTTATTCTTAGGGGCTTCCTTTATGGGCTGTTTTATGGGTTTCCTAAGATGACTTCTAGCCCTTTTTGGTTGGGTTTGTTGATTTGGGGTTCTCTCTTATAAAGTAAGAGATATCTTTTGGTGACTTATAGGGGGTTTCTCACTTAGTATACGATAGTGGGGACTTCTTGGAATCATTGGATAAGAAATATCCATGTATGTGGTGAAATTTCTAGGCCGACATTTATGTCAAATCCTTATAAGGATAAGATATCGTTAAGTTACATATTGGGGCCATTTGAAAGAGAGTGGTCGCATACTCTTTAAAGATTGAGGGGTCTTATATCCTTAGAAAAGTTTAGCCTAAGGGCAATTGATAACTCAATAGGAGTGAGGTTTCCTGATTTCGACTCGAGCCAGAATGCTTTGGGGATCGTACTATCGACTAGAATAAGCGGTAGCATAAATTCTAGTCAGGGTAGTTTTCACGTATTATGGGGATATGACCTGTGAGATTCCAATACTTGAAATGAGGTTGGAATAAATTGAGGCTTTAGACTATTAAGTCATGTGTGTGCCTATGGTTAAATAGTACAAAGGTAATTATGTACTTTTGGTTATGGATGAATTGTGTAGTGATGGATTCCTACACATACTTTTGGGTGATAACCCTAACGCTGAATATATATGTATAGATATATACATATGGTTTTGGGAGACTATTCATCATAGGAAAAATGATTGAATATGTTTCAAGTGAGGGATTGTATTTACATATCGAGGTATATTTATTGGAAATTGTGGTGACGACTTGTATATTGAGGATTATGTATACTTATAGCCGGGTTTATATATCTTATACATATGAACGGGAAGTAGTTTGTATATATATTGATATAGCGATGTGTGAATATATGTACTTATATCTATGTATGAATGTGTATGTATATAGATATATTTTATGTTGTGGTCATACATGGTATGGATATTTAAACCGTATATGATGGTTTATTATATTGGAGCATATGATGGGATCATATGGATGTATGTATATTGCGTATGTGAGCAATATATATACTTGTATTATGGTTTATTATATTGGATCATATGATGGGATCATATGGATGTATGTATATTGCGTATATGAGCAATGTATATACTTATGTGGTTAGGCATACCCCGCTCATGCTATCATTGGGAAGTTTTCGCGCAGAGGGTGAGCATCCTGGCATATAGAGCAGGGTGTGGATATTCCCCAGGTCATAGTCGTCCCTTGTGCTATTATACGATATAGATATATATTTTTGGGGTGAGACGTGGTGGGTATGTTTCGTCTCATTGCCGGTTGGAGCTATGACCGCTTCCCGGGACGTCGTGTGTGTGTGTTACCACGAGGTGGGTGTCGTTGATCCCCACCAGGTGGTCCCCAGTTGTTACGTGAGCCGGACTCTGGGAAGATGATAGCATTGATGCAGTTTTATCGTCGCTATATATAGCCGGGTATTATATTTGCATGGCCATTGTACATCATATATGGTATGTACACTTGGTCATGGGTATATGGATGATTGGTATATGTATATATATGGTGAGCATAAAATACCTATATATATATGTATTTATATATCCTATAGAGGAAAGGATATAGAGTTTTGGTAAGGTACATCTTAGATGATTATGGTGTACTAGATTGATGGGGGTTGATGTATCGCACATAAGGTATTATTCGGTTACATCATCCCAAGGATATTATTGGAGATTCTTTTATTTTATTTCTTTTGTTTTCTTTTTTTTTTCTTTTCTTTCTTTCTTTCTTTGATAATTAGTTTAGCAGTAATGGTAGTATTATATAGTATGTTAAGGATTATGGATCTCTAGGATCGACATTGCCTAGGAGTAGTGTAACGAGGGGGTTCCTTGTTTGGATTTCGCTTTGCGAGACGCCTCACGCACGAAACGCAGTGCTATGTCGAGAGTTGAGAGAAGTAATTCTATTTGTGGCATCTCGGATCTCTGGTCTTGACCTTGTCAGGAGTAGTGTAACGGGGCGGTTCCTTGTTTGGATTTCGCTTTGCGAGACTCCCCACGTATGAAACGTAGTACAAGTTTGAGATTAGAGAGAGGTTTTGCAAATATTCCATGTGCATGATATTAAGAATATAAATTCTTATATTTTAGCCTATATATATGTATATATATAGATATATGTATATATATATATATAGGGGTAACGTATTAAGACTTAAAATTCCTTAATTATAAATCGGAATTCATTAAGCCTTTTAAGGCATAATTGTTATTATCATAATCTAGTAGGATTAAAAGGGTGGTTCCTTGGATTATGACGGGTTTGTAGCTCTCGTGGGTATAGGCTAGGCCTATGATAAGTTAGGTTGTCCTTATAACAATACGGGGTAATTTAACTAAAACTTGAGGACGCGAATAGGTGCGCGCCTTTAGATGAGAGGTGAGTTGGGGTTCCACGAGAGAGCGGTCTCACTTTAATTATGAAATAAGTGCACCGATAATTATTATGCACGGTTAACACACTTGCTAAATATTTTTCACATTCGGGGCTCTGACCAGTTTACTTTTCTCTCCTCCTTGTATATATATATATATATATATATATATATATATATATTACCTCAGGTATCCTACCGCATGGATGCCGGATGACTTTCTATCCAGAGTCTTGGGAGCCGTGACAGGTGCGGACTGTTGCGGGATGTTTCATGTAGCCGTTTCCTACTTCTTTGAAATTCTTGGTAGGATTCAGGTTGTATATCGGGTTTGTACCCAAGGAATATTTATATACATGTTTATATTTATTCCATTTCAGTTGTTGTATTGGCTGTGGCCCGACAGCTTATTCGGGTCCATGTTGTGTAGTACATTCGGTTGTGTTTATTTAGTTCATTTTATTTCTAGCATCTCATTTATCTTGTTCCTTCTTGCATCATTCTTTTCTTTTTAGCGTTAGTTGGTTGGATGTTTCATATTTTATTTAAATTTTCACATCCCGCTTATATGATTTCGGGTAGTTAGTCCTATATTATATAGTACCGACAATTGATTTTGAGACTGGACCATCTGAAACTCCTGATTTAATATAGTATAGGGCTGGCCACCAGTTATTATTTTAGGCGGGTTGTGACAGCAAGGTCGGCCAGACCAAGGCCGATCCTGTAGAGGAAGAGCCAGGGAACAGGAAGAGGTCAACATTCAACGTGTTGTGGCTAGGGAACCCTCTGTCCATCGCAGGGAGGTGGAAGGGGATAACCTCGGCCAAGTTGATGACAGAAGGCCCTGGAATGATTCTATCCAACGCCTTGAGGAGAAGATAGGATACCTCATTAAAAGCAGGGACCCATTGCAGAGGGGTTACTCAGAGGGCTCCCCATTTGTGGCTAGGATAGTGGGGTTCCCAACCCCAGCCAAGTTCAAGCCTCCTACAGTGACTCCCAAGTATGATGGCAGCACTAACCCTGTGCACCATATCGAGATGTATCAGTCGGCAGCAGACATTTACTCGATACCTGATGAGATGAAGTGCAGGGCCTTCTCAGGGACATTGACAGGGGCAGCTCATAGTTGGTTTACCTCCCTTCCGAAGAACTCAATTGAGAACTTCAAAGGCCTGGCTGAGCAGTTCATCCACAACTTCTGCTTTAGGGTAAGACCCCAAAAGAAGACTACCCACCTGCTGTATGTCAAACATGCCAAGGGTGAGAGCCTAAGAGACTACATAGCAAGATTCAATAAAGAGAAATTGGAGGTGGAAGATTATGAAGAGAGCATAGCCATGACCACCCTTATAGGAGGTCTCCAGAAGGGGAAGCTACTATGGAAATTGGCGGAAGACCCCCCCAGGTCTATGGCGGAGCTGTTGGAAGCCGCAGGGAAGGTGATGAATGCGGAAGAGGCGATGGAAGCCAAATATGAGGAGGAGAACCGCGGTAGCACTGGGAGGTACCAAGGCAAGAAAGAGGGGAAGAAGAGGTCAGGTGATGACAAGTTTGCTCATTACACTCCTCTAACTGTGAGCTGTGAACACATCGTTAATGAGATTAAGGCTGACCGGACTCTGAGGTGTCCAGAGAAACTGAAGGCCCCGCCACATAAGAGGAACAAAAACCTATGGTGTGAGTTCCATCAGGATCACGGCCATATCACAGACAGATGCTTCGCTTTAAAGGATGAGATTGAGAAGATGCTGAAATCTGGAAAGCTGAGGAAGTATGTGGATGGCAAGGCTCCGAAGGGTGGAAGAGAAGACCCTAAGAAGAGAAGAAACGACAGATGCCGTGGCGATGTCCCGGCCAGAAGGGACAATGATTTAGAGGGAGATGATGAAGATGACCCGGATCTTCCGCCAAAGGATGACAACACCCCGGTGAAGAGGGTCGGTATGATCTCCTTTGGTGTTAGCACCATATGTGGGGGATTTGCAGGAGGTGGCTCTGAGGTAGCCGATAGGAAGGCTCATGTGGCAGAGGCCAGGTCAGTGGCCAAGCCTGAGGTTGTGAATCTAACGTCTTTCGATGCCGTGCAGAAGAGGAAGAAGGTGGACATGGACACCGTCGTAGTAGGGTTCTCCAGACTCGACTTCAAGGGTATCTTAGCCCCCCATGATGACCTGTTGGTCATAACAACCAGGGTACATGGGTGAGAGGTAGGGAGGATCCTCATAGACGGGGGAAGCTCAGCAGACGTGATGTTCTGGCCTTGTTTCAAGAGCCTGGGTCTTAGCAGGGCAAGACTGGTGCCCTACCATCACCCATTGATAGGCTTCAGTGGTGAAAAGGTGCACCCCTTGGGCATGTATGAAATGGATGTACGGATGGGGGATGAGTGGCCTAAGAGGCTGACCAAGAAGATAAAATTTGTCGTCGTGGACGAAAACGTTTTCTCGGCCTACAACCTCATCGTAGGAAGGGTGGCCCTCAAAGAGTTTGAAGCCGTGACGTCGACGGTCCATCAGATGCTAAAATTCCCGACTCCTTATGGAGTAGGGGAAGTGCAAGGGGACCAGACCACGGCACGTGAATGTTACTTCAACTCGGCCGAAGAGAGAGAGGCCCATAAGAGAGCAACCACCACTTACAACATTGACACTCTTGACCCAAGGGACGAAACAAAATTGAAGAAGGGTGAGGCCGCAGAAGAGGTAGAATCCATCATCCTCAATGAGGACGAGACGAAAAAAGCCGTCCAGGTTGGTAAGGACCTAGAACCAGGAATCAAGGACGAGCTGATAAACATCCTCGGGAGGAGACATAGTGTCTTTGCATGGAGTCAC
Source organism: Sambucus nigra (assembly GCA_949130495.1). Lineage (NCBI taxonomy): Eukaryota > Viridiplantae > Streptophyta > Magnoliopsida > Dipsacales > Adoxaceae > Sambucus > Sambucus nigra. The sequence continues at coordinate 652,322,582 of OX422208.1, forward strand.
GCAAACATGCCTGGCATCGACCCTGAGGTCATGAGCCACAAGCTCAACGTGGACAGAAATGCCAGGCCGATCAAGCAGAGACGAAGAGTGTACTCCAGGGAGAAGTATGATGTCATCCGAGAAGAGGTGAAAAAGTTGGAAGAGGCTGAGTTCATAAGAGAGGTCACTTACCCGGAGTGGCTCTCAAATGCAGTCATCGTGCCTAAGGCCAATGGAAAGTGGCGAATGTGTGTAGATTTCACTGACCTGAACAGGTCTTGCCCGAAAGACAGCTATCCCTTACCTAGGATAGACCAGATGGTGGACGCAACGGCAGGGCACGAGCTCATGAGGTTCATGGACGCTTATTCAGGCTACAACCAAATCTTCATGGATGCTGAAGACTCTGAGAAGACAGCCTTCATTACTGACAAAGGGACGTACTGCTACAAGGTGATGCCCTTCGGTCTGAAAGAGGCTACGTATCAATGTCTTGTCAATAAGATGTTCGAGGAGCAAATAGGTAAGACCATGGAGGTGTATGTGGATGATATGTTAACGAAGAGCCTGAAAGCCTACACTCACATAGCGGACCTTGAGAAGACCTTTGACGTCATGGACTCGTATAGAATAAAGCTCAACCCGGTGAAGTGTCTCTTCAGGGTAGGAGCCAGGAAGTTCCTGGGGTTAATCGTTAATCAGAGGGGGATTGAAGCAAACCCTGAGAAAATTAAGGCCTTTCTTGACATGAAGACTCCTAGGAGTATCAACGATGTCCAGAGACTCACCGGAAGAGTGGCTGCCCTTAACAGGTTTGTTTCTAGGGCAACGGACAAGTGTCTTCCATTCTTTAAGGTTTTAAGAAAGGCCTTACAGTGGGACGAAGAGTGTGAAAAAGCCTTCAACCAACTCAAATCCTACTTAGGGTCTCCCTTATTGCTGTCTCGGCCCATCACAAGGGAAAGGTTGTTTGTGTATCTGGCAGTCTCTGAATCAGCCATCAGCGCGGCCATCATACGGGAAGAGGATGGAATTCAAAGCCTGTGTACTTCAACAGTAAGGCTCTTCAAGGGTCTGAACAGAACTATCCCCAAATGGAGAAGTTGGCTTATGCCCTGATACATGCCTCGAGGAAGATGAAGCCTTACTTCCAAGCTCACTCCATGGTAGTCCTAACTGACTCCCCATTAAGGCAGGTTCTGCACAAACCTGAGAAGTCCGGAAGATTAATGACCTGGGCCATCGAGCTAGGAGAATATGATCTTACCTACCAGCCTAGGACAGCCATCAAGGGGCAGGCCCTCGCAGACTTTGTCGCAGAGTTCACCTGGGAAGAGGCCGAGACAGAGAAAGGCTTAGATGACGGCGAAGAGATGAACCGTAGTGCCTTCCGAGATTCGGAAGAGACTGCCCCAAACGTCTTCCAAGGCAGAGAAGAGGTCGCCCCAGGCAAGACCCGGAGCAGAGTGGAAGAGAATGAAGAGGATCGATACCTCTTCAAGAAGGGGGCTATGAGAAAAGGGGCCTTCTCATCAGATGCAGACGTATGGAGCCTCTTCGTTGATGGCTCTTCCCGTGACAGTGGAAGCGGCGCGGGGCTGATACTCTCAGCTCCAGATGGCGCCAACATTGAATACGCCTTGAGATTCAACTTCCAGGCTTCCAACAATGAGTCCGAGTATGGGGCCATGATAGCAGGTCTCTTATTGGCAACAACTCTTCGAGTAAAGAGACTCCTACTCCATAGTGACTCAAGGTTGGTTGTCAATCAAGTGTTGGGGGTATACGAGGCCAAAGACGAAAGGATGGCCAAGTACTTAAAGAAGGTAAGAGGATTGTTAGAATTTTTTAAGGAGGCAAAGCTGAAAAGAGTGCCTCGAATGAGCAACAATCACGCTGATGCATTGGCAAGGCTGGCCTCGGCAATGAAGACAGATTTGGGAAGGACCATTCCAATCGAGGTCTTAGGAAAAGCAAGCATCAAGGAGGACGAGGTATGTAGCCCTTGTCACAATGTGAACCTAGGAGACTCATGGATCGACCCGATCGTCAGATACCTAAGAGACGAAGAGCTACCTGAGTCCAAGATGGAAAGGAGAAAGTTGAGATACAAGGCTGCCGAGTTCTCAATTGTAGGAGACGTCTTGTACAAAAAGGGGTTTCTACTGCCTCTCCTCAGATATGTGCATGCCATGGAGGTATCACAGGTCTTACAGGAGGTTCATGAGGGTTCCTGCTCTAGCCACATAGGGGGAAGGCCCTTAGCCAAGAGGATCATCACTCAGGGATACTGGTGGTCTACCTTGTCTAAGGACGCTGCAGACTATGTGAAGAGGTGCGACAAATGTCAAAGGTTCGCCACTATCCCTCATCAACCCCATTAGCCTATGACGTCGATCTCTTCTCCATGGACATTTACGGTATGGGGAATTGACTTGGTAGGACCTTTGCCAAGAGCTATCAACAACTATAGATTCTTGATGGTTGCCATTGACTACTTTTCAAAGTGGGTAGAGGCAGAACCGATGATAACAATTACAAAGCAGAAGACCTTTCAGTTCATTTGGAAGAACATCATATGCAGATATGGCCTCCCGAACACTCTCATCTCAGACAATGGGACCCAGTTCAAGAACTCCTCCTTAGAAAAATATTGCCTAAGAGTGGGGATTAAACAGTTCTTCTCATCTCCTGGCCGACCTCAGGCAAATGGCCAGACCGAGGTAACTAACAGAACTATCTTGGACGAAATCAAGAAGAGGTTAGAAGATGCGAATGGGAGATGGACAGAAGAGGTTTATGCTGTGTTATCGGCCTACAGAACCACGGCAAGGACACCAATAAGAGAAACCCCATTCATGCTGGCACATGGCTCAGAGGCCGTCATACCAACGGAAGTAGGACTACCAACTCATCGGATTCAGACCTACGACCCTGACAACAATGGGGAAAAGAGGAGGCTAGACCTGGATCTCATCGAAGAAAGAAGGGAAGACGCAGAGGTCAGAAAAGCAGCCTACCAGCAGAGGGCTGCGAAATTCTACAACCAGAGGGTGAAGTCAAGACCCATTGCAGTAGGCGACCTAGTGCTAAAGAAGACCATACAGAAGGAAAACAAGCTACACCCAAACTGGCATGGCCCCTACAAAGTAACGGAAGAGGTTGTGCCTGGCACGTACATGCTAGAAAACCTAGAAGGAGAACCTTTCACTAACCCATGGAATGCTGACCATCTCAAGAAATATTACATATGATGTTGCCTAGAATTTTATGTAAATGTACCATCTTATTGAGAAGAGGTTATTAATAAAGATCAGTTTCCATGACAATTCTTGCTTCATTCTTAGATCGAATATTTATTATGGGGATAACCTCTTAGGTGATGACCTCAGACACTCATAACATCACTCGGTGGTGACGAGGTCTGAGCTCAAACACCTTAGCAGAGGACCTCAGACCCGTAACATCATTAATTTGGTGAGATTAATTATGAGGATAACATCTTAGGTGATGGCCTCAGACCTTCATAACATCACTCGGTGGTGACGAGGTCTGAGCTCAGACACCTTAGCAGAGGACCTCAGACCCTTAACATCATTAATTTGGTGACATTTATTATGGGGATAACCTCTTAGGTGATGACCTCAGACCCTCATAACATCACTCGGTGGTGACGAGGTCTGAGCTCAGACACCTTAGCAGAGGACCTCAGGCCCTTAACATCATTAATTTGGTGAGATTAATTATGAGGATAACATCTTAAGTGATGACCTCAGACCTTCATAACATCACTCGGTGGTGACGAGGTCTGAGCTCAGACACCTTAGCAGAGGACCTCAGACCCTTAACATAATTAATTTGGTGACATTTATTATGGGGATAACCTCTTAGGTGATGACCTCAGACCCTCATAACATCACTCGGTGATGACGAGGTTTGAGCTCAGACACCTTAGCAGAGGACCTCAGACCCTTAACATCATTAATTTGGTGATATTTATTATGGGGATAACCTCTTAGGTGATGACCTCAGACCCTCATAACATCACTCGGTGGTGACGAGGTCTGAGCTCAGACACCTTAGCAGAGGACCTCAGACCCTTAACATCATTAATTTGGTGACATTTATTATGGGGATAACCTCTTAAGTGATGACCTCAGACCCTCATAACATCACTCGGTGGTGACGAGGTCTGAGCTCAGACACCTTAGCAGAGGACCTCAGACCCTTAACATCATTAATTTGGTGACATTTATTATGGGGATAACCTCTTAGGTGATGACCTCAGACCCTCATAACATCACTCAGTGGTGACGAGGTCTGAGCTCAAACACCTTAGCAGAGGACCTCAGACCCTTAACATCATTAATTTGGTGAAGTTTATTATGGGGATAACCTCTTAGGTGATGACCCCAGACCCTCATAACATCACTCGGTGGTGACGAGGTCTGAGCTCAGACACCTTAGCAGAGGACATCAGACCCTTGACATCATTAATTTGGGGAAGTTGGTTATGAGAACAGCATATTATGTAGACTTCAGAGCCTAATAGCAATTCAGTGATGAGATCAGAATTATTGACTGAATATAAACAAGAACACTACAACAAAATAAGAGAAGATATTGGCATTCAGAAAAAGGAAGAGATCATATAGCATTCAGAGGTGTTACAAATTACAAATTACAAGTTCAGTTACAAGTTACAAAATACAAATCTTTGTTACAAGTTAAAGGTCTGAAGGGGGAACATTAACAGTCTCGGCTGGGTTGACTTGATCAGTGTTGGTCACCTCGGCCACATCATCAGTAGGGTCAGTCCCTCCGAGCTCAGTCCCTCCCAGAGTTGCAGTCTCGGCTGGAGCAGCAGCCTCGTCCTCCACCTCTTGAAGCACCTAAGCAAATTGAGGGTCGGCAAAGCCGAGACCCACAAAGTTAGAGGCCTTTAGAGTGCCAACCTCTTTCTCTCGGACTTCAGCCCATTTGGTAGTAGCCTTGACACCGCTTTCAAGGTATTCAAAACCAAAACCCATGAACTCGTCCGAGGTCTTGTAGTCAGAAGTTATTTTGGGCGTGGCATCTGCAAGGGCAGCCTTCACAACCGAGTTGACCTTCTGTTGCAGCATGTCATCTTTTGCCTTCAGGGCTTTGGCATGGTCCTTGACGAGCACAGACATGTCTTTTTCCAAGCCCTTGACCTTATTTTCAGAGTTTTGCAGCTCTGACTTCAGACGGTCAACCTCCTGCAGCTCTGACTTCAGACGGTCAACCTCAGCATTCAGGGCACCCTCAACCTTCTCGGCCTCTTGCCCCTTCTGGATAAGGGGAAACTTCCTCATGGCCCAGTTCGATAGCTGATACATGGCAGTCACTCCCTGCACATTTAATGAAGGGGTTAAGCAGGAGAAAAGTCAGACGTTCAACTTATAAAAATTTGACAAAGGAACAAATCATACCTGGACGGCCCTGTGAAGGCCAAACTCAACCAGCAGGGAGGTGTCCATGGCTCTATAGAAACGCTTGTCGGCCTCAGTCATTACAGAGGCGAGTGCGTCCATGGCCTGCCTGCTGTTGCCGACCACACTATCCGTTAACTTCAGTTGATCCAGACGAGCCGTCAGGATGTCGGCCGAATAAATTGGAAGTGCAGTATCTGAGGCCTTCTTTTGCCTCACTGTCGGCCTCTGATCCTCAGAGGGATGGGCTTCAGGGGCCCTCTTCTTTGAGGCCTGAGATTTGGATGTTGTGGGAGCCGGGGGAGGAGCGTTCAAACCAGCCTTTTTTGCAAGCCTCACCAAGCTCGGAGCAGCCATCTCCCACAGTTCGTCTGGGATCCCCGGTGGTCGCTCTGCAAAAGATTAAAAGATATGGGTTAGAAATCAGATATGAATGAGTTCAGAGGTTAGACTTCAAATAAAAATTCTTACCAAAATCAACAAGGGGACTTCCACCAAGGCTCGTCCCCGAGAGATATTGGGGGGTCAGCAAATGTTCGAACTTTACAAATAGACCATGTGCCCCTTGGTCTTGCAGGGCCTCCACCTTCTGCATATTTTGGAGACTTAAACCAGGATCAGCCCTGGCAGACATAGAGACCTTGCCCCATTTGAGGGGTATCCTCGGCTCAAATGTGGAAGAAGGGACGCATGGTCCAAATTCCCATGGTCCTGAGGCGAAAAAGTAGCGGGGCTTCGAGTTATGATTAGAGGTATGAGTCACCTGGAGCATTTTCTGCTCAGGCCTCCGAGCCACAAAATGATAGTAGCTCGGATGGTTTTTGGCCGAGGTTGGGACATAACAACCAACAAAGACCTGAACTGGGAGGTCAGATTGGTGGACTGCCCTCCACAGGATTATGGTCCCTATGATGACCCTCCAGCCATTGGGAGATAGCTGTGAGGGGGCCAAGTTGATGTAAGAGAGAATGGATTTGATGATGGGATGAATGGGTAGGCGAAACCCTAACTTAAACATCTGCTCGTACAAGCAAATCTCCCCATCTCGGCCGTGATAGGCCCTCTCTTCCCTCAGAGGGCTCCTTAATTTGATAGAAGGACTGATGGAGTACAAGTATCTGAAGCACAGAAGATCAACCTCAGTGACTGTGCTCTCGAACTCGTCCACCTCAGAGATATCCACATCACTTTTAGCATCATCATCATCAAGCTCAGCGTTGGCCGGGGCAGATGTAGATGGTTTACTAGGGAATCTCTGAGCGAACTCTTCCCCCGTGACGGCCGACAGAGGGATTGCATCAAGAATGGGTGGCACAGCCACACTCGGCTCAAGCACTTCAATCTCTGAAGAAGAGGCTGAGGTGCTTGTGCCATTATGGGATGAGGCTCGGCTGGAGACCTCGGCCTGATCAGGGGCCTGACCAGGCCGAGGTGTGAAATCCATAGCCTCCTGGAAAGAGTCCACTGACATGGGGTCAAAGGTAGAAGCTTCAGACTCAGACATAGGTGTCGGATCAGCAGGCACCCCTGTATAATAGAAGTTCTCCGGGGGGTCAGGATATATAACCCTCAGAGGTGGTGGAAACAAGGGTCTAATGGGAAACTCTTGTGACCTACGAGCTTCCTCTTGAGCTCTCTCTATTTGCCTAATCTTTTCTAGGGTCTTCTCTCTCAGAGAGGGGAAATCCTCAAGAAGCTGGTATAAAGGTCTGAGCATCAGAGGACGACCCAAAACTTAGGAATAACTCCTAAAACTACAAACAAGATTGGCTTATAAGGTAAAGAAATTTAAAGATCAAACTTGGGAGTTTAAAGCAAACCTAGTTCGCCTGGAACAATGGAGCTCACCGGAAAACTTAAAGACTCACCGAAAAACTCAAAAACACGCCGGAAAATGCAAACCAAATACCAGAAACAGAAGAAATAAAAGGGAGAAGATACCTGGAAATGGAACGATGAGGGAAAGTGAGGAAAACTCGCAAGAAAACTCTGCAGAGGAGCGCGGATTGAAGGAGCTTTGGAGAGAGAGAAATCGCAAGAAAATTTGGTTAGCAGGAGTGAAATGGAGAAGAAGGAAGAAAAAGAAGGGTTTAAACCCTTAAGTACTTGGGCACGTTTCCCAAGGCCCATCATTGCCTTGGGAAACCCAAAGGACGACTGACAGCACACGCCAACCAAGTATGTACGCTCTAGCGTGGACAGGTGTCACACAGGTATTAGCTGAGGATGGATGGGCCTCAGAGGTGTAGCAATCCCCTAGCCACTCTCTTTCGCATATGACGAAGGGCTGGGGGGTGATTGATATGCCCAAGTGTAACCTCGGCCCAGTGACACCAACATCGGCCGAGATGATGGCCGAGATATTGATCGACCCTAGATAGGCCATGGGCCCACGATATCATCCCTCGGCCAGACCAGGGTCGGCCACGGCCGACACTACCATCTAAATTTCGAATGGACACTACGCACATCACAGGCATCAGCAGCGTTCTCATATACCTGGGTATGGCAACCTCGGTCGAGGGTAGGCCGAGGTGACAGGGAGCCTTGGTAACCTTCAACATAGAACCAGTCCAACCTCGGCTTGGGCCGAGGTCACAAGAAGCCTTAGTAATCGTCAACATGGCATTAGTCCAACCTCGGCTGGGGCCGACCCAGCATAATGTCTCGGCTGAGATCAGGCCGAGACTCCCTATGACACATCTCGGAGTGAACGAACATCAAGCCTTTACAGCTCGGCCTCTCCCAGGCCGAGGTCATCCAGCAATATGGCTGCCGAGCACCTGTTGACATTTGGATAAGGACACCTGGGCACAAATCAGTTGTAACAAGATTATTCTCCACATGTGGGAGAATATTTCATCATCATTACTTGCATGTGACAGTGACAGATGGGACTCCCACATTGGTGAGGCTACCACCCACATGCTCATTACATGCATGGGGGGTACATTACACCCCCTAGGCACTATATATAGGGATCATCCCCTAACTTGCAAAGGGATCCCAATTATTCAACCCTAGCAAGAACTCTGTCTAAATATACAGAAGAGAGAGAAAGCTTGAGATATTGTATCCATGGCCATTAGTGCCTTCATTCAGTGATATTACTCACACACTCACAGTGGACGTAGGCCGAATTGGCTGAACCACTAATATTCCGGTGTTGATTCCTCTTATCCTCATCTCTCTCTCTTATCTCTACATAACTGTGCTGCCATTGTTATTCTTATATTGAGCTTGAAACCACCTTATCTGGTGGTGCTAAACTTTAGCATCATCAATAACGATAAAGACACATAAATTTCATAGTATGCAAAGATTTTAGTTTTCCATCAAAACAGAGCTAAGGCATGACAGTAGAGAGGAGCAGATCCAGTGTACGATTCCAAACAGAGCTAAGACATGACAATGGATAAAGTTTTTAGATAATGATATTTCTAATAGCTTTAAACAATGCCCGAAACACAATAAATCAAACCTAAAAGTTAGTCTCAACAGGAATATGGAACTTGGAGGCCACTACTGCTGTAAAAATGCAGATTTCTCAGATGTGGAAACGCAGAGATTTAAGAACACTATAAAAATGCAGATTTCTCAGATGCATCATCCAAATGGGATGGAGCATCGCTTGCAGGCCACTACTACACAGACAAAGAGAGAAGAGTAAACCTTTATACATAACAGAAGCAAACAAAAAATAAAAATGAACTATTAACACTACCAATGAACTATATAAATGATAATAAAAATATCGATGTGATGAATAATAAAGGTTGTGTATCATTGGGTCCATTAGTTAACTAAATAAACTAATGAAGGAAAATTGTGTGAGCTAGAGTGGCAAACGGGTAGTGTCGTCTCAGGTTAATGTTTATGGGTCATGGACTCATATATAGATGGTTTCATATAGCAGACAACTTAAGATCAGATTCAATATACTATTCCAAAGAATTGAAGTCATGGTTTGAAGGCTTGAGAAGAGAAGAGCAGACCTACAAAACAACTAAGAAAACTCAAGATCAAGCCTATAAATTAGAAAACAAAAGAGCAGACCTAACAAAATATTGAAGATGTAAATTTTGAGTCATTTCTCATTCTGTTGTTACTTCGATTACATGGAAAGACAGAAATTCAATGATCAAAGTGATCAAACACTAAATTCCACAACTTCAGGAAAGTAATTTCTTAAACACATAACTCGATATTCAAAACTTACCAAAAGGTACGATGATACGTTCACAGCATATTAATGATATGTGCACAACACGTTAATAGTAGATAACAAATTACCCAAGGGAATATGACCCTCAGATTTGATGATATGTGCACAACACGTTGCCAGACATTCCTTTGTCATGAGAGATCATTTTGAATGTAAAAATATATATTCTAATGAAGTATTCATTTTATTGTCGAAAACCTGTTGTAATGAGATCCACTTGATTGTCGACCCAAAGAAAAAAAAGAAATCGCTAACCTCTAACTGATTATGTATATGGGTGCAGTGATGTTTTTTACAAACCCACGCTAGAATGAAAAACAAACCCATTTCACACACATACCAATCGATACCAATTCATACGAATTTAAAAAAATAATGCAATACAGTTCGTGCACATAAAGGACAGTCTACGTACATACCAAATTAAAAAACAAACCCAGTTCATACCAGTTCATACAGTTTATGGACATAAAAGAAACCGTTAACCTCTAACCTGTGGGTTCATACCAGTTGATACAGTTCATACTATACATAACAGTGCAATACAAGTTCATACATAGAATGAAAAAAAAATCAGTTTAAATAATGTTACATTTCACCTGCTCATATGATTATTCTTGCGGTCTTTTCTGTCACCATGATCCAAATCATGGGTTTTGGATGGTCAAAATCCCATCTGCGTACTTACTGCTACATAAGAAACTGTTCTGATGATGTTAAATTACGGTAATTGGGCCCAAAGGAAGCATCACCAGAATAATTAACAGGATAAAATATGTTTATAGTTACATATCCAAGATTGATAATCAGGTAGTTAAAGTTCCTGAAAACACATATTATTGATAATTTATAACAAAAGCAGAAATCAGATCTCCAGTATTCCTAAACATAAATAAATGAAATACAGTGAGATCTGCACATTGCTTTATGTATTGATACAAACCTAAATACAAAACTAATTTATGTTGAACACCCAAAATCCAAACCATTAGAGTCACCTACTTAGTACCCGATGAACCAACACAAACACAAAAATGAACCCTAAAGGTTGAATTGGAAATTTTAGTCTCTAACATAGATTTAAACCCTAAATTATGAGACCCAAAATGCCCAAAATCTAAAATACAAATTAGAGAGAGGATTTACGTGACATATCCAATCCAAGATTTCGAACCCAAGCAATTAAAAAGTCGAACCCAACATGTTATAATACAAATCAAGATCTAAAAAAATATGGTGATAGAGAGTATAACTGAGATCTACAATCAGAAAGAGATCAACAAAAAAGTCTATTGAAACAAAACCCTAATTTTGAACTAAGAAATCTCAACCTAGAAGCATATGGTGATAGAGAGTGTACCTGAGATCTAAAAAATACTGACCATTTACCTGAGTTTGAAAAGCCACACAACCAACAAAACTTCAGAGAAATCCACGAAACCCAAACCCTAACCTTGACAGGGGAGGAACGATAAAGAGAAATAGAGAGGATCGAATGTTAGAGGTGAACATGTGATTGGAGATGGGACTGGGAGGTAACCGGAGGTTTAGAGGTGAGGTGAGAGGTTTTTTAGAGTGGGTGTGAATCCGTAAACCTTTAGAAAAATTTGGGGAAACAAAAAAGAAAATTGGGAGAAGCGTGTATGGTAGAAGTGGAAACTGATGAGAGAGATTATAAGGCTTTTGGATTGTGAAAATTTACTCTTTTGTCCTTGTTTTTGAATTTTAAAGAGAAGGGAAAATAAATTATAGTGTGTTAAAAGAGGGGGAAATCAAATATTTGAATGGCAAAAAAGGAAGTTCATGAATAAATCATATAGATGACATCATCAATCAATCTTATGACATACATAAATTTTCTACTTTATTATATATATATACGAACCCGCCGAATAATTCCTCGAATGTCGTTCGTCGCAAACATTCCTAAAATTTATACCCCGGATTTTAATCCCACTAATCCTAAGGTCACACATCACTCATTTAATCATCCAGAGGCCCTCACACTCTATTTAGGATCCCCTAATATTTTTCTTCAAAAATAATTATCCTTATATCCCTTTAAAAACCATAAATGTTTTTCAAAACTGCTAGGTCCGAATCGATACGCTGGTGTCCGAATCGATTCGCCTTGGCGGAATCGATTTGGTCTTATGCGAATCGATTCGAAATGACACAAATTGCCAACTGTTATGATTTTGTCCTCTTCTTCTTCTTCTTCTTCTTCTCCCATTCTAAATCCAAGACTCATCCAACCTAATTTTTATGGATTCTAACATCACCCAACACCCATATAACATCTACTCACATTTTTATACTCAAAACAACAGTTATTCCCTGGGTTTCATCCAATTCATCATGAATTATACCCTAATTCCATTAAACCCACCATTTTTCATGTATTCCAATTTCTCAACAACAATTACACCATCAACATGGTTTCAATGCTTAGATTTCATACGGAGATAACATCACATCAAGTTTTGCATTAAATAATCTACAAAACCAAATTTATGGAAGAATCCCAAACCCAAAATCATATAGTTTTTGTTACCAACTATAATATGAATAATAAACACACTTAATAGTTAAAGCAAGTTAAGCACTTGCCTCGTTGGATAAATTCGACGACCTCGCTCTGGAATCCGTCGGAGCTTGGCCGGAAATATCCTCTTTCTCCCTTTTCTTCTTCCTTTCTCTTATTCTCTTTCCTTTCTTCTTTTCTTTCTTTCTTCTCCCTTTCTCTCGGCTTATAAGAGAAGATATAAGGCTTATCCCTTTACTAATCCAAAATTGACTCGTATACACAATTGCGAGTCCCTACTAGTCCAAAAAATCCCCGAAATCCAACCACTACCCCGAGTACTCTATTCTGACTATCTCAGTCCCTCCGAGACCAACTGCGCACTCGAAATTCCCATCCGAGTAACGTATCAAAAATTCACCTTTATAAGTCCAACACAACTATACACGTGTTTTTCGAATAAAGTATTATTATTTGTCGCGTTGCCCAACCGCGACAAGATATAAAACAATCCAACTTCATTTACTAATTCTCATAAGTATATACAACACACATCAATGTTAATCCATCGCTTGCCAAATTAATATTTAAACCGCACTTCAAATTCTCTTTCACTTAAAATTCTCAAATCATTGAATTACACTCACTCATGTAATTTAAATATCCATAAAAGTACAGAGAATTACATTCTCCCCCCTTACAAGGGAATTTCGTCCTCGAAATTCAAATAAGATCGATACTAAAACTTAGGATCTTGAGCCACACACAAAGCCCTTTAGTACCCAAAATCAAATCATACCCACATAAGGGTCACTCCACTATATGCCCACTAATGGTACCCAGTTATATAAAAGCTTACTCACTATAGCCCCAACTTAACAACAAACTTGTTCAATTCACTTCATATTGATATACTCCATCAGTTATAAGTTCTCACCTCAATAATGGCACATTACACATTGTGCTTCTACCAACGACATCCGAATAAGACGAGGCTATACATCCTTAGCTCTATAGTTTCGATACTGGGAAAGCCTGCACATCACTAAGTGCCAGCTTCCCATGTCCATCCCAACATAAATCTCCCATCCTGAGAGAAACCATAAGAACATCGAACCACTCCTGTCAGTCCTTCAAATCTTGTTTCGTGGCGACGTAACTCTTATGACACTCAAAAGTCGCCCTAAAACATTTTGTGTCTAATTCCCCTATCGACAACGGACTCTAAATCATGTCCTATCCAAAACATTTAGTTATTCGTTCACCTCTAAATAACCAGAGAGAGAAGACCAGGCTTTCCCACTCAAAACCTTAATAGACACCTTGTCCACAATAAACAGGTACGAGATGCTCCACCTAACTCTCGAGGCATTAGCCAAAAATCCTGAATATACAAATTCATATTAGTTCATAAGTGTACACACAACTTCTTTTAATCCCATAAGTATTCACTCACTTATGTTATAATTATCACATTCATTATTTTCGAATAGTAGCTTATCACGTCTGGCTAGTATTCTTAAATCATCCTACTCGCACCTTAGGATTTACTCACATATATATTCGGTATATATATATTTTCTACCCATATATATATATATTCTACACACACACGCGCGCACACACACACACACACACACACACACACACACACACACACATATATATATATATATATATGAACCCGCCGAATAATTCCTCAAATGTCGTTCGTTCCAAACATTCCTAAAATGTATACCCTTGATTTTAATCCCACTAATCCCAAGGGCCACACATCACTCATTTAATTATCTAGAGGTCCTCACACTCTATTTAGGATCCCCTAATTTTTTTCTTCAAAAATAATTATCCTTATATTCCTTTAAAACCAATTTTTTTTCCAGAACTTCTAGGGTCGAATCGATTCGCTGGTGTCTGAATCGATTCGCCTTGGTGGAAGTGATTCGGTCCCATGCAAATCGATTCGAAATGACACAGATTTCCAACTATTACGAGTTCATCCTCTTCTTCTTCTTCTTCTTCTTCTTCTTCTTCTTCTTCTTCTTCTTCTTCTTCTCTCATTCTCACTCTAACACTCATCTAACCTAATTTTTATGGATTCTAACGTCACCCAACACCCATATAACATCTACTCACATTTTTATACTCAAAACAATAATTATTCTATGGGATTCATCCAATTTATCAAGAATTTAAACCCTAATTCCATTAAACCCACCATTTTTCATTTCTTCCAATTTCTCACCAACAATTACACCATTAACTTGGTTTCAATGCTTAGATTTCATATGGAGATAACATCACATCAAGTTTTGTATGAAATCATTTACAAAAACCCAATTTATGCATGAATCCTAAACCCAAAATCATATAGTTTTTATCACCAACTATAATATGGGCAATAAACACACTTAATAGTTAAAGAAAGTTAAACACTTGTCTCGTTGGATAAATCTGACAACCTCGTGCCGGAATTCGCCGGAGCTTGGTCGAAAATCTCCTATTTCTCCCCTTTATTCTTCCTTTCTCTTCTTCTCTTTCTTTTACTCCCTTTCTTTCTTTCTTTCTTTTCTCTTTCTCTCGACTTATAACAGAAAAAATAAGGGTTATCCCCTTATTAACCCAAAATTGACTCGTATGCACAATTGCAAGCCCCTACTAGTCTAAAAAGTCCTCGGAACCCAAACACTACTCTTGAGTACTCTATTCAGACTATCTCAGTCCCTCCGAGACCAACCGTGCACTCAAAATTATCATCCGAGTCACGTATAAAAAATTCACCTTTATAAGTACAATACAACTATGCACGTGTTTTCCAAATAAAATGTTATTATTTGTCACTTTGCCCAACCACAACAAGATATAAAATAATCCAACTTCATTTACTTATTCTCGTAAGTAAATACAACACACATCAATATTAATCCGTCACTGGCCAAATTAATATTTAACCCGCACTTCAAATTCTCTTTCACTTAAAATTCTTAAATCACAATTACACCCACTCATGTAATTTAAATATCCATAAACGTACGGGGTATTACAATTTGTCTGCCGACAACTCCAGCCACCTTGCATAGACACACTGATGTTAGTGGTTACACCAGAATCTATCCACCATGTGTGTTTAGGTACCGAAGTCAAGTTAACCTCAGAACAAACTAGATTAAGAAGTGTACATTTCTTTACATACCAAGTATTATAGTTGGTACATTGCGTCTTCCTGTGTCCCGTAACTCCACAGAAGAAACGATCCACATTTTTTTCTTTATGTTGTTTCTTTTTCCATGCCACCACCATAACATATTTATCCTTCTTTCTTTTCTTCCCTTTATCCTTGGAAGTACTAGCCAAATGAGAACTTTATGTATTTTCTTGCTTTAGTCTTTCCTCTTCTTGAACACAATGTGAGATGATCTCATTAAGAGACCAAGTCTCCTTTTTGAAATTATAACTCACCTTAAATTGACTGAATTGTGTGGAAAGAGATATCAGAACCAAATGAACAAGCAAATCCTCGGAGAGATCAAGCTTAAGTGCTTTAAACTTTGAAGCGAGATGAGACATTTCCGTAATTTAATCCCTAATGTTCCCATTACTTTTATATTTCATTGAGATGAGACATGCCAAAAGTGTACTTGTTTCAGCCTTTTCAGTCTTGGAAAATCCGTTCTTAATTTCTCAAAGGAACTCGCTGGCTTTATCGTTTTCGATATTGTGACCCTGAATGCTTTTGGAATGGCCTTCTTTATGATCATAAAACACATGCGATTTGACTTCTCCCACCTGTCAATGTCCTTTTTGTCATCAGAAGAACTTTTATCCATAAGAGGTGCATGAGAAAGAACCCTTAACGCAAGCTCTAGATCCATGACATTGAGAAGTATATGGAGGTTCTTCCTTTTGACCGATTTATTATTCATATGTAAAAACCAAATAATTATCACGCGCTTATTACTAAAGGTGCACATACAAGTTTGTTAGAAATTAATCTTCTTTTGGGCTAATTAATATTCACATAAATTACATGCACATAATCTTCTTATATTTCAAAATATAAAATAATTTTTTTTGAACAAAAGAGGTTACTTTGGTGACATATTGTTTAAATTAATTTATCTCTCTCTCTCTCTCTCTCTCTCTCTATATATATATATATATATATATATATATATATAAATACACCAATATTTGAATTTAAATTTGTATAGTATACATGTATGGAAGTAATATTCTCTAATTACTATATATTTGGAAACAGTAGCATAACCAAAGAGTTAGCTTAGCCTAGAGGTTGGTAGTCTAAATTAAAGATCTAAGGCTTGGAAGGTCATGGGTTCTCAAAACCCCTGGGGCTCCTTCACCAACATAATTTTCATCATTTTAAAGGCTTAAAAAATGAAAAAACAAGAGTCGAACCCCTGACCTTCCCCTACCATCAAATCAACCTTTGCCAATGAAACAACAACATTATACATTAATATCTTACAAATAAATTATCAAAAAAACAACAGAAACGTCTTCTAATGAAACGACGTCATTTCAACCGTCTTATCTAGTGAATCCATAACCACCATTACAACAAATCCAAGCTTTTTTCTTAATCTTCAAAAAATCATATAAAATCAACCACTATTCCAAATTTTATGAATTTTATATCGTTGGAGTCATAACAAAATGAATAAATTTTTGTCCAGAATTTTTTCAAGAATATTGAACTTTTCAAAAAAAATATTGTCAGCCCAAAATTAAATTAAATTCCTTCCTAATATGTTCTTAACAATTCAACATGAAATAGCTCTGATACCACATGTCAGATTAATTTGTACTTTATGAAAACCATCACATAAACATGAACATTCATATTGAATCATCAAGAATAAAAATATTAAATTTGCAGAAGCGTACCTGAATCCATAACGAGAAGAGTAATATATTCGAATCTGAGGTCTTATGATCTTCCAAATTAATACGTTTATTTTATGCCTAAATTATTCTCTGGAAATGGGAATTAGAAGAACATAATTGTGTGATCTGGGGACATGACCCCTATTTATAAGACAATCGTGTTTTTTCATATTTTTTTTTAATTTTAACCCATCATAAAAATAAAAATTACTTTTGTCCTTATACATTAAAACCCACACTTTAATAATACATTATTAAGATCCCAAAACTTAAATTAATCACTTTAAATGACCTAATTTTATTTTATAGTTTAAATTAATTAGTTTAAATGAGCTAATTTTTTATCTAGAGACCGGACATGTGTCGTTTAACGGTGAGTGTAAAACTTATCGCCTAAATTATAGGCGCACTCTCTCTCTTTTCCGGGCTCACCACCAGGTCACATATATCCAGTCCGCATTGTTAAAATATGGTACAGTCCGTACAAGAGCAGTACTGTGTGTGTGTGTATATAATAAGTTACAAAACTTATTTATGTCATAGGATCAAAAGATGATGTCATGAGATGTTTTTTTTGCAATGCCTCTTTTGCCCCTCACATCTTTGATTTCCCTCTCTTTTTTCTACCTACGAAAATTTCACTTTAATTCAAAATTTGGGGTATTTTGGTCACAAACACTTCATTCTCTACTTCTCCCCCACTCACACCCTCTCACACAAACATAACATTTCTCTATTTCTCTAATTTAGTCCCGTTTTGTCATCAGCAACCCAAAAAACCCTACCTCAAACATCCCCACCGCTTCAGTTGTCGCCCCTCCTCTCTATGCTGCTGCTCATCTCTCCACGCCACCGCTCCTCTTACGTAAGTTTCAAGTGCTTTCGATGTTAGGCCTTTATTTGTTTCGATGTTAGATTTCGTTGCTAATTTTAGCTTCTTTTTTTTTTTTTTCTGATTTTAGCTTTGGTTTCATTATTGGTGCATTTGTTTAGTTGCTGTAAAAAATTAGGCATATTGCTTTCGATATTAGGTTTATTGGTTTCGTTTCATTTTACCTTAGACCTAATATTTTAAATGGTACCAAGATAATCGAGTTTTTTTGTTCCATATTTCACCCTATTCCGAACTGCATTTTTGTGTTCATTTATTCTTCTATTATTTGGGTTATTTTAACAATGATTTGATGTTTTAAAGCTATGGTAATTTTAGTATCCACACTTCAATTTGTTTTAAGTAATAGATTTTGTTCTAATTAGATTAATTTTACAGGTTTCCTTATTGATTCTCTCCCCCCTCAACCATTCAAGGTGTCATCTCGGATCTCTTTACAAAAACATATTGTATCATAGTTGGGTTTCTTTGGGGTTAAAAAAAGCTATGGTTTTTTTACAATGATATTTATAACTGTAACTTTTTTTTTATAATCTGAATAAATTCTATGTTTTCTTGATGTCTTTATAATATTTTTTAAATAATGTGATTGTAAGTATCCTATTAGAGTTACTACAATTCCATGGTTTGTCATATATATATATATATATATATATATATATATATGATATTCTTAGAAATTGACGACTTGGTGGATTTGGGTGCTATAAGATATATATCTCAGCAAGATGGTAGAATGGCAGAAACTAAAAAATGATCATGAGTAGGATTATGACTTAGTGGATCATGAGTACATTTTTTTGCATGCCCTGCAAAAAATGCATGGCAAAAAGTTGGATGTGAATATTTTAAAAAGTATTAAGGCTAAGAGTTAGTTTTTTAGTGTAGAGTTAGAAGCAAAGAATAAAGGTTATTTATCCCCAATTTAATTTTAGTTTTTGCTTCTAAAATAGGACTGCAGTTAGTTCTTATATATATCATTGAGTTGATAGCTATAAGTTGGTTATCATTCCTTGCTTTTGGTACTTTTTGTTGGTTTTCCATTCATTATGTGTTTTAGCCATGTTACTCTATCAAGTCTCTTATCATTTGGAGGCCCAAAGAGAAATCTGAAATTGTGCAACAAAGGGAAGAAAATAAGATTGTTCTTTGTGGAAAAGCTAAGAAGAAATATTCCAAGAAGTATAAGGGTGAGTATTTTTTGTATGTATATGGATTTTAGGGATTTTGTTAAGCTTTTACGATTATTGGAACATGGATTTGGTTATAAGGTTTAGTTATTGCTATATAAGATGAGGATTTTTCGTATGTATATGGATTTTTAGGGATTTTGGTAACTATTTTTTAATTTTTCGTAACTTTTATGGTTTTTGGAATATGAATTTCATTCTAGGGTTTTAGGTATTATTCAGGGATCTTAGGCTTCTACACTTTGGATAGGATTTCGAGACATATTTTAATTTTTGGTGCTTACTAATTATGGTCTTTATAATGCAGGTACTCGCTCTCTCAACTCTCTTCCTCTCAGGTATACACCTTTGGATTTTACTTTTATCTATGTCTTATTCGCTTTTGGATTGCGTGACTTAATTCATTAACCTATGACATATTTAATTAGGTAATTAATTATGACATTATACGGTGAAAATAAGAAAGTGCCATTGGCATTGGATTTTTGTATCATAGGTTGTATAGCTAAAGGCACTGGAAATTAATTAGTTACTGAAGGTTATTCATTTTGGAACTCTATGCCTCTCACGCTTGTGCTTCCTAAAATGATTTTGGTGGTTTTTATATATTGATTGAATGTAAAAGTTTTCTATAAAATGATTTTGGTGCCTCCTAAAATGTTTTTAATGGTTTTAACGTATACTGATAGGTATTTGCGATTTTATATTGGTCTTCTAGACATTGAATTCAATTCTTAGAATCCATTTTGATTTTTATTTCAGTACATATAAAGTTTACACCGTATATTTGTGATTTTAGTGGATAGCAATATAGTTTTGTGATGGTAGTGATCAATACATCTATTGTTTGATTTAGAATTCTGTTTTTATTTGTTTACTCACTACTGATTATACAATGCTTTAACCAGTGGATGTGCAATGAAGTGAAGTTTTGTTTTTGATAGAAGCGAGGAAGAATTAGAGGATTTGACGCTACACCCTGAAGTAATACATTTGTGTCCTTAGTTCTCCTAAGAAATTAGTCTTTGTTATACACCAACTTTTTTCGTCTTTTGTAAAATGTAATGGGTTGAGTATAATGTAAAAGAGAGATCATAGTGTGGGTCCTGAATTACTTCGATTACTTGATTGTTTATTTATTTTGTGCAGTATCTTAGTTGTGGTTTGGAACTTCTAAAAGCTACATCAAGCTTTAGAATATACATTCGTCACATTTTCGACAATTTTGAGGTTTATATCGTAGCTCCAACATTTAGATTACGGAGAAATAGTGCATTACTAACTCAAATAATTATATTTCAAGTGTTGATGGTCCTAAATTTCTAAATTTTATTTATGGATGCACTATGTCAAAGAGAAATAACAGGTCAAAGTCGAATTAATGCCCATAAGTCTCTATCTAAATGCGCAAATTGTGGCACCATCGCCGATCATCATTTACTATGAAGGATATGGAGTGATCATCGGCAATAACATACTCACCATTCATGAGAACATGGGCCCTCGCTTGCAAGGTATTAAATCCCATTGCCTCACTCTTATATTCTTGAGTCATGTTTCACACTTTTTCCCATTTAAGATATATAGAAATTTAAATGGTAATTAAATTCACTAGCAATAGTGATGTCTGAAGACAAAAATTGAGTTGATGCATATATAAAAAAATTGAAATGATATTTAATCCCTTAATTTTCTATGTATGCACATATTTGAAATGGGATTACTGTTACATTTCTTGTCAGATGCTGTAGCTTTGATATGTAAACAAGTCATTGTACTTACACTTAAAATACGTGGTATCCTTATCATGCTTATTGTCATATTGTTTTCATGGTAATTACACTTAAGCTACATCGTATATTTTTTAAAATAATATTTTACAATATTTTGAAAGTAATAGAAAACAAAAGATCTTAGACCTGTTAATATGATCTCTACTGGAAATATGATTCTAAGAGGTGAATGATCTTAGATCTGCTACAATGATTTTCTATTAGAAAGCGCAAGTAATAATGATGACAATCGTAAGCATGTTGGTAGGTGATGTTTTGAATTAATGATAATAACACAGATTTTAAGTACTTATGGGCTAACATATGTTCATTCTGGTAGATATTTTCTTGGGCCGATGAATGTTCACTTCCTCAATATTCTATACTACATTGGATGGATGAATGGTTAACGAGTTTTTTAAAGGTACGTCCCTGCTTTGGAAAGAATTGCAGGCAAGGACATCTTAACCTGCCTCCGCTTATTGAGATGAAAGCGTGTTATTATGATTTCTAAGATTTATTGGGATTAATAGATACGTGGATGGGCAGAGCTGATTTACATTGCATTATGATTTGTATCTTAGTTTGGACAGTGGTTCTTTGGCCGACACAGTGTTGTGTGTGTGTGTGTGAACACATATCACTAAACACGTGTCACTGCTTGTATTTCATCTGACTCTATGTTTTTTAGAGTTGAAAGTGTAATTATGGATTGTAGTTTTTGCTTTTATGTAGTTTTTTTTAAATCTTTTTTCTGTAGTTTCTTTAGATTGATAAGATTGTTAATTTTCTACTGTATTTGGTTGTCTCTATCTATCTTTGATTGTTAATTTTCTACTGAATTAACTATGACAGAACATGCATTATGTTAATAGAGGTATTAACTATGACATAACGAGTATTATGTATTAACTATGACCAAGGTACTAGGACTTTGGTGTTGTGAACATGTACTAGGACTTAACTATGACATTCAATTAATATATCTCAATTGGAGATAATCCTTTATGCACTTTATTGATATACATGATGACTTAGTATATCTCAATGTTAACAGAGATATCTCATTTGGGAATATTGCTCTTTGTCTTATTAAGTAACTCAGATTTAGATTCTATAACCACAGCTGTATATAATACCACTGCTATATACTTTAAATGATAAATAATTCAAGGTGTAACTCTTAAGAATTCTTACAATTTATATGGAGATGGAGGGATGAAGTGGTGAAGGAACAACAATGTAAGTTGGACACTTCCCCCATATACATACCGTGGAGATTTCAATGAAATGTGTACAAAATATGTTTTTATTGATATACTTTGCAAAATATGCTTTAGTTTGAATCATGGGTTATAATTCATAAAACTATAAACATCAATGAAATTCGGAGCATGACGCTTGCTGCTATATATATATATACACACTACATTGATTCCATGGTATCTATAGATTGAATTGATATGTACTAATATCTGACAAATTAAGTCAATGTTTGAGTGTATGATTCCATGTTAGTTCATCGTTTTGTACGCTCTATTTATGACCATAGTGATGTACTGTTAGGATATTATTGTAAATTGTTTACTTAAAATGATCATCTTTATAAATGTTTACCTATATATCCAACAATTTGGATTTATCTTTATTTTCCCGTCTGGCTAATGCAGAGTGCTATTTGTTTTCTTGGTTAGTTATGAATGTCATCGTTTGTTAGTGATTTCTCTTTATTTTCCCATCTAGCCAAAGGAGAGTACTATTTATTTTTTGGTCAGTTATGAATGTCATCATTTGTTACTGATTAGGAACATGAGTCAAAACTTTTGGGTTTGTATGAATGGCATCGTTTGTTAGTGATTTCCATGAGAGGTTATCACCATCGTTTGTTAGTGGAATCCAATCCTTCATCGTGCATACACATATTGCACATACGAGTCATTTCCATGAGAGATTCTCATCGTCGTTTCTTTGTTTGATGTCAATATTTTTTTGAATCTTTACCAGACATAGGGCAAACTGTTAGCACCTAATCAATTCGGATCATCAAGGTGCTAAAGGTATGGGTTCTATCCATCTCCTTGAAATTTGTTTTTTAGGGATCGATAATCTTGATTTATTTTTTGTAAGATCTCAAAAATGTATAAATATAATTAGGACATTTTTTCTTAGTTCATTTTAGTATCATATGAACATAATGTAACTTTCTATGTTAGATATTAATGAAATAATTAATTATAACTCATTTTTTATTCATTTGTTCCATCTCATCCCTAATTCTCCCCCTCTCAAGGTTCAAATCCAAATCTTGCCCAACACTGATTGTCAATTTCATACCTCAATTCACTTCTCATCTTTGAATAATAATATGTATTTCCCTCGATTGATGTTCATTGTGTTAGGTAATTTACAACACTCACAAAAATTTTATTTTGGAGTTTCAACAAGGATTCGTCTTATAGATTTAAGGTGAATGGATCGATCAACTCATATACCATCTGTTTATAAGCACGGTAGCACAGGCACAACAAGGTATTGCCTTAATAAAGGTTGTGCATTTTAAACTACCCATTACGAAATAAAATTATGTATATTTCAATATAATATATACAAGACAATATCATTTTTACTAACCTACAACTACATTTGTTTCCTACTATTTAGATTTCAATTTATTAAACATTGTTCACAACTGTAGATTTTTTAAACCACACCATAAATTTGAATCCACACCTACCCTGCTTCTTTATAAATATCATTATTTTCTAGGACATTTGTAGGCTGAAATTTCTGGAGAAAAGGCTAGAGCTCTTGGAGAATCCATCACCATCAGAACAGGACATCAATTTTCCTATAATTAGTCACAATAACATATTAGATAACTCTCTGTTTAAAGTTTCGTAAGTCACTATTTTTTCTTTTTCATTTATAGTTTTTTCTCAACAATATCAAGGAAATATATTCACACTAATTTTATTTAATGCAATTACTTAACATTATGAATTTTTCACACATACCATAATGAAAAGTTTATGGATTGATGATCTTAATCCTAAGTCCATCACTTTAATAAAATTACGTTTTCATAGGCATAGATTAAGTCTTTCACTGATTCCTTTTCTTGGAATACTGACATTGACTTTTAAAAAAAAAAAAATGAGCGAGTAAAATGATGTAAGTTAAGAACTCATAATGTGCACATCATAGATTTGAGTTCATGCTTATTTTTCATTCCTTTTAGGTTTTTATACGGGCATTTGCATTAATGCAGCACTGAAGTTTGAAGAATGGAAATTTTAAATTGAAAGTTTATATGGGAAAACGCAGTGCACCTACAAAAGACTACCTCATCTTGATTTTTTTTAAAGATTCATTTAGTGTTTTTCACATACACATGGGCTTATCTAATATAATCAACATTGTGTTACTATTTTTAGTGATTTTAATTCGGGATATTAGTCCCTTTTGTAATATGATAATCATATGGTTTTCAAAAATCATATTTTGAATTTCATTTTTTAGAAGACACAAGGAGGTTCATTAGAGTACAAGAGGCTTATGAGACTTTGTCAAACGAGCATAATTGAGGTTTGTATGATATGGATATTTCTAATGGTCTCAATTTGCTTTCTCGGCTAAAAACCAAGACCCGTCGAGAGTTTTGAAGATTGGATGGATCGGCGGGAGTAGCAATTATAGTACCTTAAAAAAAGAAGAACTAGCGAAGATTCAAGAGGGAATAATATGTCATGGGGAGTTAGAGTCTGCAGGCAGTAATAACGAAGTAAATGTTATGCCTCAAATCTATTTATGTAGTAGCTTTTCCTGTTGGGTTTTAAGTGGTAGAAAGATTATGAGATAAAGTCAATCCAATTACGTTGTTCGAGGTGATTAAAGTACCGAAATTAAGGGATAAATTAGGAAGAATTTATGCCTAATCAAACCCCCTAACTTAGAACTTTGCGCGTCCCGAGCAATGTAAAAGAATTCTAGCAAGGCTCAACTCTTGAAAAATATTTTATTGGGATAAAATACCTCTTTCGCGGGCACGCGATTGCATTTAGCGTATGCAACAAGCCTTTAAACCCCTAGGTTACCCTAGTGGGACGAGTTGTGTCTCGTGAGGGTTTGCAGAGAATATACCCACAAAATTCGACTCAAGGAACTTCAAAATAACCAAAAGTTTTATAATTCAAACTTTTCCAGAAAATAGTCATCATTAAGTCATGTTTACAAGTCTCAAACTGTAGTGCGTGTGTGCGAATCCAGAAATATAACCGCCGATTTCCACCGATTAATCATTACGTTACTTATCCGAAAATTCGTTTTGATTTCAAATTCTCACGGGAAGCTCTCTCAAACGAACCACTCGGAATATGGCTTTTCTCTCGGTATGCGTGATATAAAGAGTGAATATAATGGACGTAAAATCACGCATACAATTAGAAAGACGGAAATTTCATGGTGAAAGGATCTCATCAACGGATTACGGTTTTAAAAAAGGGAACATTGCCTCTTATTCGTGTACTTAATCTCCTTTATTATCTTTTGGTGTCTTAGCTCTCCACGCGGTAATCAATTTCGCAATTTGGACTCGGTTAGGACTTTTTCGGGGTTTAAGGTATATTGTGTAAAATGAAAATGGTAGGGAAGGTTGGAATTGGAAAATTCATTTATGATGTCCATTTGTGCTTTTTTCCGGGCTATTGCTCATTTTCTCTTCTTTTTCTCTATTTTTGTTTCTATTTTTCACTTCTTCTTTTTTTCTTGTTATTTTTGTTGAGCATATCTATTTTTTTCTTGCCCCTTTTTGTTGCACTTTTCGGATTTAAATTCTGAATTTTTTTCATTTTTGACAATTCCGGCTATTTTGGATTTTTCGGGTTGTCAAACGAAAGGAAAAATTATTCGGCTCAATTTGGGTTGCAAAGGGTAATTTTTTCGCTACTTTTTCTGGCCAATATTTTTGGGTGACAAACGAGAGCCTACTTCATTGTCCAAAATGCCAATTGCATTACCACATGCGTTTCGAGATGAATTTAAGTTTAGAGACTAATTTGGCACGTTTTTCAAGGCAATATTGCACACATTTTTCAAAACTGATCAAAATGAAAGGATTGAGATCCTTGACAACTTATTAGGCGCTAAAAAGAACTTTGAGTTAACAATTAACTCGGATTGATTTAAAAACTCGCAAAACGTGATAGGCTCGAATCTCACCGGGTTTGTTAATCTCCACATTTATTCGTTAAGTCGTCAATTTTTGCACAATTTCCATCTTTGGTCAATTTCGGCTTTGTGTGTGTTGACTTTTTACACTATGAGACTTCAATTTGACTTTTAATGATATTTTTGAAAAATATGAATCCCAACTTTTATTTATTTTGAACAAAAATATTTTTTGATTTATCATATTTTTATGATTTTTTTGGAAATTTTGGGCATTTTTGAAAATTTGTGAAGTTTTAGAAATATGCACTTGTGACCCCCCCTAACTTAGACTTTTGCATTGTCCTCAAGCAAAAAGGACTAAAATCTAAATAAGGCAAAATAAGAAGTGCAATAATTAAAACAGACAAATATAGAAAATGCAACTTTTTATATCATAAGACTGTGGTACAAACAGGAATACAGCATATGTGTGACATGAGAAGGAATACATCAAAACAGTCCATAACCAACAAAACATCATGGGGAAGGGAAATGGGATGAGCTGGGCGCGTCGGGGCCATAGGGGTCATGAAAATGCGATGGGAGTGGCTCATTAGGGTCCCCTAGGCGTCGGTAGATATCCGCTTGCATTCGAGACGCCCGACGTTGATCTCGACGGTAGTCGATCATAAAGGTCTCGAATTGGTTCTCAAGGGTGGACAACCGGGTCGAGATATCGGTACCCGCCCACTCAAAGTCCGGTTCGTCCTCCTCGTCCGCCGACTCGTCGTCGGTGCCGACGTCACCCATCTCAACGTCCGCTTCGGCGGCCTCCTCCCCCGCGCTCTCTCCCGAGGCGGCCTCTTCATCGCTATCATAACCCCGCCGTGCCCGGATTATGGCAAGCTGTTTGGCCCTCTTAGTGCGAGTTCCCTATCCAAAGGGACCGGGAATCCGGGTGCGGTCGAGCGGGGCCTCAATGCCGGCATCTTGGAGGATAGACGTGATCAAACGGGCATAGGGCAAAGGGGCGGTACCCTTCTCATCCAAAGAGGCGGCGATGATGTCGGCATACAATGTGCGGGCCAAATGGATGGAAGTTTGGGGAACGAAGAGATGATAGGTCAAGGTGGCTTGCCGAGGCCTCATGGAGGAATCGTTGGACGTTTGAAGAATGTTGGCGCACACAATTTGGAAAGTGAGGCGCGCATTTTCGTTGAGTTGTCCAACAGCGACGGTTTGACCCGCCCAAGCCACGTTTGGAGCAATGCGTTCCATGATGACGTCCTTAGCGACCGGAGGAACGTTCCTTGGATATGTGAAGTCTTGGGGGTCCGGAACACCAAAGGTGGCCAATTTGTCCGTGAGGATGGCTAAGGAAAAAGGAACGACCGTCCCATCGACGTAAGCTTGGGCCTCATATTGGCCCGTCCGCACGAATGTGCCATAGAATAACTGGACCTCGGAAGCCCACACGGCTTCATGGGGTTCGTTGAGGAAACGACACCACCCCCGGGCCATAAATAGGGCCGTGACAGAATTTGGCAGCGCGTTCCATTGAACCGCGCGCTCCATATGGAGTTTGCGGCTTGTCCCGAAGAAGTGGGTGCACCATCGCTCCTCTTGGCGGGAGCGGAACTCGTTGCCCCCGGAGGGTAGGATGTCGGTGGACGCGTATTTTGTGGGGGCAACACGGGGGGCCATGGAGACAGAGAGGATGGAACTCAAAAAAATCTGGAGAGGGAGAGGAGAGAAGTTGTGTTTGAGGTGTGAAGAGAAGGGGAGGGGTAGGGCTGAATTTATAGTGGAGGGGAAGGGATTTGGAGGGAAAAGGTGTATGGGGATGTGGGAAACCGAATTGGAGGGAAGGATGGCAATTGGGGGGAAGGGGGGTGAATGGGAGGAAAGGATTAAATGAATCTGCAGAAGGCGGACCGGTCCGGGCCAGGGGCGGACCGGTCCGGGTCTTTAAGTTCCAGAAAATTCGACAGGCGGACCGGACCGTTTTAAAATTAAAGGAACCGGTCCGGTGGCGGACCGGTCCGCCCTTAAATTAAAGGAACCGGTCCGACCTGGGTATTTTTAGGCTGGAATTTCCCCGAAACTGGATTTCAACCTCTCTTCCTCGAAATATTGCACTTTTAAAACGCGCTCCTCACCAATTATAGACTAAGGACCTCTCAACATCACCGGTCACCCGAGTTGACCCAAGTCCCGAACATGCACATGCTAAACCCGAATGTACTAAAATCCTAACGACACTCACTAACACACACGATACACACGACTCTCGCGACATACACGACTCTCACCCCATACGCGTCGGGGGTGCGACGACCTAACTGAAACCATTCACTCTAATCCGTAAACGGGGTTCGACAACCAAACGGTGTCGACTTCCTCCCCGCATGCCTCAAGATATGGCTTTAGGCGTTGTCCATTCACTTTGAATGTATTTCCCCCTTTTAAATCTTCTAATTCGACAGCTCCGTGGGGGAAAAAATTCTTGACAACAAACGGGCCAGACCATCGCGACCGCAACTTGCCCGGAAAGAGATGAAGCCGAGAGTTATAGAGAAGAACTTTTTGCCCGGGAAGAAACTCTTTGCGTCGAATGATGCTATCGTGAGTGAGTTTCATCCTTTGGGAATTTTGGCATTCTCATACGCATCATTGCGTATCTCCTCTAACTCATTTATTTGAAGCTTGCGAGCTTCACCGGCTTTATCCATGGCATAATTGAGCTCCTTAATTGCCCAATACGCTTTGTGTTATAACTCCACGGGGAGATGGCAAGGCTTGCCATACACAAAGCGAAAAGGGGACATGCCAAGCTGATTTTTGTATGCGGTGCGATAGGCCCATAGCGAATCGTTCAGTCTAAGTGACCAATATTTCCGGTTAGGATTGACGGTCTTCTCGAGAATGTTCTTGATCTCACGATTTGCTAGTTCGTCCTGCCCATTTGTTTGTGGGTGATACGTCGTTCCAACCTTATGAACGACGCCATACTTTCTCATAAGCTTCCCGAATGGCCAATTGCAAAAGTGCTTGCCATTATCACTAATTATCGCTTTCGGAGCACCGAAGCGGGAAAGTATGTGTTCCTGTAGGAACTTTATCACCACCTTGTTGTCATTTGTTTTGGTAGCTATAGCTTCTACCCATTTAGAAACGTAATCTACCGCAACAAGGATGTATAGGAAACCAAAGGACGGGGGAAAGGGACCCATGAAGTCAATACCCCAACAGTCGAAGATCTCAATGATGAGTATGGGGGTAAGAGGCATCATGTCTCATCGAGTAATGGCTCCCATCCGTTGGCACCTATTGCAAGATTTGCAAGCATTGTTCACATCCCGGAATAATGTGGGCCAATATAGACCGCATTGCAGAATTTTAGCTGCCATCTTTTTCGTGGAAAAGTGGCCTCCACACGCTTCCGAATGACAAAACTGGATGACTTTCGGGATCTCGTCATCCGGTACGCATCGTCGGATGATTTGGTCGGCGCAATATTTAAACAAGAATGGATCATCGTAGAAGAACACGCGTGACCAAGTAAGAAACCTCTTCTTATCTTGCGGTGTCCAGTCGGGAGGGACGGCTCCCGTGACAAGGTAGTTCACTATATCCGCAAACCAAGGTAAAGAAGAGGTAGCAAAAAGTTGCTCATCCGAAAAGTATTCATCTATGGGAATGGGATCACTAGGTACGTCGGACGAAAGCCGTGATAGATGGTCGGCAACGACATTTTCTACTCCTTTCTTATCTTTAATGGAGAGATTGAACTCTTGTAGGAGTAGGATCCACCTTATGAGGCGCGGCTTGGCGTCTTTCTTAGCGAGTAGATATTTCAACGCCGCGTGGTCGGTGAAGACAATTATAGGAGAACCAATGAGATACGATCTGAACTTATCAAGGGAAAAGACTACCGCTAGCAACTCCTTCTCCGTGGTAGAGTAGTTGAGTTGAGGTCCGGTAAGGGTCCGGCTAGCGTAGTTGATGACATGAGCTTGTTTATCTTTACGTTGGCCCAAAATGGCCCCAATCGCGTAATCGCTTGCATCACACATAAGTTCGAATGGTAGGGACCAATCCGGGACTTGCATGATGGGAGCGGACACGAGCATGTTCTTTAATTTATCAAAGGAGCTTTGGCATGTATCGGTCCACTCAAACGGGTTGTCCTTCATGAGAAGGTTGCTTAAGGGTCTAGCGATAGTGCTAAAGTCCTTAATGAACCTTCGATAAAACCCGGTGTGACCCAAGAATGAGCGCACGTCTTTAAGCGATCTCTGTGGGGGAAGGTCAGCTATGACATCTATCTTAGCCCTATCAACCTCTATGCCTTTAGATGATACTATGTGGCCAAGAACTATTCCTTCAGTGACCATGAAATGGCATTTCTCCCAATTAAGCACTAAGTTCTTCTCCACACACCGAGCAAGTACTTGTTCCAATTTTTCTAGACAAAGATCGAAAGAGGTGCCAAAAACGCTGAAATCGTCCATGAACACCTCAAGTCCTCTTTCGACCATGTCACTAAATAAGCTCAACATGCACCTTTGAAAGGTCGCGGGTGCATTACACAAGCCGAATGGCATACGTTTGTAGGCAAACATACCAAAAGGGCAAGTGAAGGTTGTCTTCTCTTGGTCAAGTACATCTACCTCAATTTGGTTATATCCGGAATAACCATCAAGGAAGCAATAATAAGGGTGGCCCACTACTCTTTCAAGCATTTGATCAATGAATGGTAAGGGGAAATGGTATTTTCTTGTTCCCGCATTGAGTTTCCGGTAATCAATGCACACACGCCAACCGGTGGTGGTGCGTTGGGGAACAAGCTCTCCCTTAGCATTCTCAATCACAGTCATACCCGACTTTTTCGGGACGACTTGAATAGGGCTCACCCATTTGCTATCCGAGATTGGGTAGATAATCCCGGCATCCAATAGTTTAATGATCTCGGTTCTCACAACTTCTTTCATGTTGGGGTTCAGTCTTCTTTGCATTTCTCTAGAGGGCTTGACATCCTCTTCGAGGTGAATCTTGTGAGTGAAAATCAGAGGACTTATCCCCTTCAAATCAGCTATACACCAACCAAAAGCACTTAGGTGCTTCCTCAAAATTTTTAACAACTTACCCTCCTGCTCGTCATCTAGGCTAGAGGAGATAACAACAGGAAATGTCTCATCCTCTCCTAAGTATGCATATTTGATATGGGAGGGGAGTTTCTTTAATTCAAGGGTTGGAAACTTTTCGTTGGAGGGAACAACGCGTGTATCCCGTAGTGGTAACTCCTCGAATTTAGAAACCCAATTCACATCTCTCGCGTCCTCGTCCGACGCTCTCTCATCGAGTAACTCTCTTAACTCCTCAATCTCCCTCTCGTACTCAGTATACGTCCCCTCACTCTCATTGATCGAAACCAGACAGGATCCTAAGGCATCGCCACAATAATTCTCCTCAAAGTACTCCTCTACTATCTCATCTATGAGACTCACCGCATGAATATCATCTTCCTCTCCCGTATGTTGGGCTATGTTGAAGATGTTGGTCTCTAATGTCATATTCCCAAAAGTGAGATGCATTCGCCCATTCCTTGTGTTAATAATAGCGTTAGCTATCGCTAAAAATGGGCGCCCGAGAATGATGGGAACATGATTGGTCGAGGTTAAGGAAGGCTCCGTGTCCCAAATGACAAAGTCTACCAGGAAGTAGAAAGTGTCAACTTGAACGATCACGTCCTCTACTACACCTCGTGGGACCTTCACAGTTCGATCCGCTAATTGGAGAGTGATTCTTGTGGGCTTGAGGTCGCCCAAATCAAGTTGCCTATAGATGGAGTAAGGGAGGATATTGACACTTGCTCCCAAGTCAAGTAAGGCTTTTTCAATTTTGTTCTCTCCAATGATGCAGGAAATGGTGGGTGCACCGGGATCCTTGAATTTAGGAGGGAGCTCATTGAGTAGGATGGAGCTCACGTTCTGTGCTAGGAAGACATTCTTCTTTACTTTCATATTCCTTTTTACCGTCAACAAATCTTTGATGAGTTTTTCATAAGCTGGAATTTGTTTGATGGCATCGAGGAATGGTAAATTCAACTTTACCTGCTTTAGTATTTCTAGCACGTCATCACGTGGGTTCCCTTTCTGGGAAGGAATCAACCTTTGAGGAAACGGTTCCGCGGAGGGTGGTTTCACTACTACCTCGGGCTCACTAGTGTCATTTTTATCACTCTCATTCGAGGGGACATCTTCGGCCTCTTTCGTGCCGGGCGAAATCACCTTGTCTTTTATTGTGTCGTGTGGAGGAGGTGATAAATCAACGACTCTTCCACTACGAAGAGTGGTCACTGCTTGACATTGCTCCTGATGTTCAGTGGATGTGGAGCTAACACTAGTCTGACCTTGGGGAGGTCGTTGGCCTTGGGCAGGGAATTTGCCCTTCTCTTGAACACTCAACGAGGATTGTATTTTTGTCAGATTTGCATTTATGTCGCCGATCAGACGATCATATTTGGCATTGTTTGCAGTCTGGCTTGCAATGAATTGATTCATGGTATCCTCGAGAGTTCTCCGCTGTGGCGGGATATAATTTCCATGGGGTGGCGGTGCTTGCACATGTCATTGCATGTGTGGAGCTTGTTGAAATTATTGTGGTGGAGGAGAGGCAACATGCGAAGGAGGGTTCATTGCGGCATGTTGTTGCCCGTAGCTAAAACCGGGATGGTTTTTCCACAAAGGGTTGTATGAATTCCCGTGCGGGGCACTGAAATTACCCTTATAGCCTCCTATACCACTAACTTTCTCCTGCAACATTACTTTGTAGGCGGGTATCGTCGGGCATTCCTCAGTTGAATGTCCCGCCTCACAAATCGCACACACCTTTTCGACGGGATTTTTGATAGATCCAACTACCTCACATAAATCTCGAAATCCTTTCTCAAGGGTGTCCAACCGACTGTCCGACATAGAGGTCTTATCTATATGGTATAGGCCGGACGCCGATGGAGTGGTGGTCGCTTGACTATTTCGATTCTGAGCATTAGGATCAGAAATATCCCATGATTGGGTAGTCTCGGCGACATACCTCAGGTGAAGCTCAGCATCGTGGCAGTCTAGTTCGATAAACCGACCACTACCCATGGTTTCAATGAGTTGCTTGGAGTTAAGGTTCAACCCATTATAGAGGAAGGAAATGATTTGAGCTGTATCAAATCCATGATGGGGGCACGAAGCAGTTAACTCATTGAAACGCTCATAACATCGATGGAATGGCTCATTATCCAATTGCCTGAACGATTGAATCTGAGCCTTTATGGAGATTGTTCGATGTGGTGGAAAGAACTTCTTGAGAAATCTGGATTGTAACTCGTTCCAAGATGGAATCGATCTCGGAGGTAAAGACCATAGCCAGGTCTTAGCTTTATCTTTTAACGAGAATGGGAAGAGTTTGAGGCGAATCACCTCTTGTGTGCAAGTTTGATCGTTAAGAGTATCACACACGT
Source organism: Sambucus nigra (assembly GCA_949130495.1). NCBI lineage: Eukaryota > Viridiplantae > Streptophyta > Magnoliopsida > Dipsacales > Adoxaceae > Sambucus > Sambucus nigra. The sequence continues at coordinate 652,356,189 of OX422208.1, forward strand.
CCTCAAATTCCCTTATATGCAGGTATGGCTTTTCAGAATCCATACCGTGATAGTGTGGTAGCATCTGGATCATCCCATTTTTGAATCGGAACTGCCCGGCATTATACGGGAGTATAATGCATCCCGGAGTGACAGTGCGCTCGGGATATAAGAATTCTCTCAACGGGCGGTACGGAGGCTCGTCCTCACCGGTAGGTGCATTACTATGTTGCGACATCTCTCTCTCACTTGACGATTCGGCGCTCTCACTGGGTGTGCACGAAGTGTGTCCTACGAAGGAGAAGGGAGTGTTACTAGAGATTGACTGCGACGGTGTAGGCGGTGGGATCCAAAACTGTGGGGCGTTCGGAGTGTGGGGACTATCATGATTATACTCAACGAGTGGATTTTCGTGAATGCTGGTTGGAGTATTATGGGGTGTGGGAGTGGTTTCGAAATTTTGCATTAAGCTTGTGAGAGATTGTGGGGAATCTTTTTGTGCTTTTTATTTTTTTATTTTTTTTTTATTTTTTTGGTCAAAGTTTTGGATTAACTCGATCTAATCCTAAGTCTACCTAGTTCCCCGGCAACGACGCCAAAACTTGACACGACTCAGAATGTGTCTCTAAAGTGTGTACTCTCTAGGCTCAAGTGCAAGCCTGTCGTTCAAGTAATAATTCGACAAGTCGGGTATCGATCCTCAGGGAAAAAGGACAACAAGAGTTGTGACAACGGGGTAAGACAGAAGAATCCTAACGTTGACTCTAAGGAGAATGAAAAAGATTTGATTTTGGGAATGATTAAGCTAAATGCAACTATGTAGTTATGAAAATGTGCAATTACACTAAATTACCTAAAATGTGAATGAAAATTTGATTTGAACTTTTAAATGAGATGATGGAAAAAATAGGACGGGAATACAATCCCCCAACCCTAGTGTACTGCAGTTATAATACTAATCGTAAATTTATCTAATTAATTTGACCCAGTCTTTAGTACTGCCAAGCATTATGTATACGAGGTTCAAGCCCGCGTCATACTTAATCAAAGGATGAGTAAATCGGTATCACGATAGTGACACTCGAATTATATTCTCAATCATCCCGGTTACCCAGAGGCAAACGAGATATTTAGACCTACAATTGTTTTGTTCCTACGCAATACGGTCACAATTAATCACTAAATTCAGAGGATTAATTTTATACGTGCAATTACCACATCAGGTTGGGTTCATGTAACCCGACCTTGGAAATCTAGCCGGACATACCGAAAGTGATGAAAACAGATTTTAATGTGCAGAAAACCATGATTATTCTAAGGCAAACTCGTACAATGATGTAAAAGAGAATTGAAAAGATGAGATACTCACTAAATTTTTTACCACAGCAGTCAATCAATTAACTAGAAGTACTCACAATCGGAATCAAAGCTTCAGTCTTGAATTAAAATGAATAAAGTTGCTAAACTAGGGTTTGTGGAAGAAAATGAGAGATTAAACTAACTCCCCACGTTCTTCCTTCCTTTATAATGAAAATAATTCGGGTTTTTATACCCTACATGAAATTACAAGAAGTTGAGTATAAATCGGAGTCTTTAGAGGAGAATCAGAAAACAAAATCTCGATGGGCGGACCGGTCCGGCCTTTAGGCGGATCGGTCTGCTTCTAAAGTGGATCGGTTCTTTTATTTTTCAGGAGGACCGGTCCGGGGGCGGATCGGTTCTTTTAATTTTTGCCTTCTTCGGTTTGCCTTCGGTTCGCAATTCTCTGGATTTGTGTACATCGGTCCGGTCCGGGTCTTAGGCGGACCGGTCCGCCTATTTGACTTTTCCTTCAAACTTTGACTGCCCATATCTTTTGCTCCGGGTATCCGATTGAGGTGCCATTTCTTCCTAGGTGCTTGTGAGGATGATACCTTCAACTTCTCTTTAGGTACCTCATCCGGATTCTGGGTAGGAATGACTCTTTTGCCCTTTTGACTTTTCTTGTTGACTTTCTCTATTCTTCCGGTTTCCTTCTTCCATTTCTTGACATTAGACACCTGTAAAATCATAACGAAATACCAGAAACTCAGTGTACTTGTTAGGATAAGTCAGTAGCAAGATTATGAGATAAAGTCAATCCAATTACGTTGTTCGAGGTGATTAAAGTACCGAAATTAAGGGATAAATTAGGACGAATTTATGCCTAATCAAATGTCATCATTTGTTACTGATTAGGAACATGAGTCAAAACTTTTGGGTTTGTATGAATGGCATCGTTTGTTAGTGATTTCCATGAGAGGTTATCACCATCGTTTGTTAGTGGAATCCAATCCTTCATCGTGCATACACATATTGCACATACGAGTCATTTCCATGAGAGATTCTCATCGTCGTTTCTTTGTTTGATGTCAATATTTTTTTGAATCTTTACCAGACATAGGGCAAACTGTTAGCACCTAATCAATTCGGATCATCAAGGTGCTAAAGGTATGGGTTCTATCCATCTCCTTGAAATTTCTTTTTTAGGGATCGATAATCTTGATTTATTTTTTGTAACATCTCAAAAATGTATAAATATAATTAGGACATTTTTTCTTAGTTCATTTTAGTATCATATGAACATAATGTAACTTTCTAATGTTAGATATTAATGAAATCATTAATTATAACTCATTTTTTATTCATTTGTTCCATAACCTCCCTTAATTTATAAAAAAGATAATGAGAACTATACCTCATGTGATGACCGTCACCCATTTTCCACGTAAGCCATCACACTTTTCTCTCTATACTTGATTGTTCACATGTGTGCAATAGAAATTAATGGCGTCTATTATGGCCAAAACATTGGTGGGTAAACATTCAATTGTTAAGTGCAGATGTTAAGTGTCTAAGAAAGGCTAACATATTCATTCATGTGGTTCCAATCTTGGATAGGATTGAGTTCAAATCCAGTTTTGAGTTACACAGCCATTCGAGACCTGTGTGGAAGCTTGGTAAGTTTAGTTATGCGCACGTGTAATTTCGAAATTTTTTTGTTTGAGGATTATTTTTTCATTCAGTTTTATCTGTGTTCCACAATAATTATTCAAGAAACTTATCCAATGCACTCTACAACCCCCTATGCACACCCCCCTATGCAGTACTTTATTACATCATATTTTGTTGCTTCCACCTGTGCTCTTAATGCACGAATTTCTCGATCAAGTTTGTTAGTGAGGCTAAAGGTTTCTTGATTTTGATTTTCTATCTCATCCCTAATTCTCCCCCTCTCAAGGTTCAAATCCAAATCTTGCCCAACACTGATTGTCAATTTCATACCTCAATTCACTTCTCATCTTTGAATAATAATATGTATTTCCCTCGATTGATGTTCATTGTGTTAGGTAATTTACAACACTCACAAAATTTTTATTTTGGAGTTTCAACAAGGATTCGTCTTATAGATTTAAGGTGAATGGATCGATCAACTCATATACCATTTGTTTATAAGCACGGTAGCACAGGCACAACAAGGTATTGTCTTAATAAAGGTTGTGCATTTTAAAATACCCATTACGAAATAAAATTATGTATATTTCAATATAATATATACAAGACAATATCATTTTTACTAACCTACAACTACATTTGTTTCCTACTATTTAGATTTCAATTTATTAAACATTGTTCACAACTGTAGATTTTTTAAACCACACCATAAATTTGCATCCACACCTACCCTGCTTCTTTATAAATATCATTATTTTCTAGGACATTTGTAGGCTGAAATTTCTGGAGAAAAGGCTAGAGCTCTTGGAGAATCCATCACCATCAGAACAGGACATCAATTTTCCTATAATTAGTCACAATAACATATTAGATAACTCTCTATTTAAAGTTTCGTAAGTCACTATTTTTTCTTTTTCATTTATAGTTTTTTCTCAACAATATCAAGGAAATATATTCACACTAATTTTATTTAATGCAATTACTTAACATTATGAATTTTTCACACATACCATAATGGAAAGTTTATGGATTGATGATCTTAATCCTTAGTCCATCACTTTAATAAAATTACGTTTTCATAGGCATAGATTAAGTCTTTCACTGATTCCTTTTCTTGGAATACTAACATTGACTTTAAAAAAAAAAAATTGAGCGAGTAAAATGATGTAAGTTAAGAACTCATAATGTGCACATCATAGATTTGAGTTCATGTTTATTTTTCATTCCTTTTAGGTTTTTATACGGGCATTTGCATTAATGCAGCACTGAAGTTTGAAGAATGGAAATCTTAAATTGAAAGTTTATATGGGAAAACGCAGTGCACCTACAAAAGACTACCTCATCTTGATTTTTTTTTAAGATTCATTTAGTGTTTTTCACATACACATGGGCTTATCTAATATAATCAACATTGTGTTACTATTTTTAGTGATTTTAATTCGGGATATTTGTCCCTTTTGTAATATGATAATCATATGGTTTCAAAAATCAGATTTTGAATTTCATTTTTTAGAAGACACAAGGAGGTTCATTAGAGTACAAGAGGCTTATGAGACTTTGTCAAACGAGCATAATTGAGCTTTGTATGATATGGATATTTCTAATGGTCTCAATTTGCTTTCTCGGCTAAAAACCAAGACCCGTCGAGAGTTTTGAAGATTGGATGGATCGGCGGGAGTAGCAATTATAGTACCTTAAAAAAAGAAGAACTAGCGAAGATTCAAGAGGGAATAATATGTCATGGGGAGTTAGAGTCTGCAGGCAGTAATAACGAAGTAAATGTTATGCCTCAAATCTATTTATGTAGTAGCTTTTCCTGTTGGGTTTTAAGTGGTAGAAGATGGAAAATCTTGAAGTTTGGCAACAGATCATCAAATGTACTTGAATGCCGAGAATATATAATCGAATTTGTCCTTTTCATTGATTCCTTTAAAACAGAACAATACGTGGGAATCAAATTCTTATGTGTTTGATAGTATATTTTGCCTTTATTTATATTTGAGGTAATGTTCAAAAACAAATATTGTTATATTTAGTGGAAACTGCTTATACTGTTGGTTGTTTAGATTGTTTGGGGTGTTAATGTTTCAGCTCCCTACAATTAATAGTCAAGCAATTTGTAATAAATTATTTATTTGATAATGTGAGTTTTGTAAGTTTAAAATTTCACGCACTCAATACATGTGAATGTGAACTATACCTTGGTTCACTTTTATGTTTAGGTGTGGGTTGTTGAATTGGGTTTTGTGGTAGTTGGTGGCGTTGTCGTGTCGTAAGCACAAGTACGAATATTGAGGGAAAAATGATCTTCGTTCCTTTAGGCACGGACATACCCTAGAGTATATATATATATATATGAATAACGAGCAAAAACTGTCACACCCCAAACCCAAATATATTCCAATCATTTCATTTATATTATGATTGAATCATAATCTTCATTCGAAATATAATTCATTTATCAATATTTTTTTTGTATAATAAACATAATCATGTTATTTGTACCATAATGTAATTAACATCAGAGTCATAATTAAACGAACATGTTATACTACGATTGACTATGATTAAATATTATAATCATCCAATCAACCCATGCTAACTCCTAGATATTTAAATATCCAAACAAATCTTGAATAGCGAAGTATTCAAACCAATCCTGGATCATAAGACCCAAACAAATCCTCGATATTTTAATATCCAAACAAATCCTGAATACCGAAGTATCCAAACCAATCCTGGATCATAAGACCCAAACAAATCTTGGATATTTTAATATCCAAACAAATCCTGAATACCGAAGTATTCAAACAAATCCACTCTTAGAGCTATATCCATATTTATATATGAAACAAATCACAAGTACACTCACCTTGGCAATTTATGAGGCTTTTCCTTTTCTTTTGTCTAGAACTTGTACAATCGGTTCTTCTTCCCTTCCTATAATTCTTACACTATTAGTATCACCATAAGAATATCAACAATCCAAGTAATATCTCAAACATAACTCAATTCATAAGCATCATACGATTCTATTCAAATCATTTATTACGAGAGAAATTCCATCCAATTTCATGTTAATATATTTGTCATATCCAAATCATAGAAAAAATATATATTCATTTAGTCTTCGTAATTCAATCCTTGTCATATTAGTATTCCAATTCAAAAGACAGCACATCATTTCAAGTTTCCTAGAGCAAGATAGGCCCATTTCTTTACTACATAGCAAATCTGCCCTATAGGCTCTTTTATCGTTCATTCAACTTCCAGGAATTTTCATAATTTTTATGCATCATAACTTTCAATGATATTTCACCCAACATCAATAAACATATTGAAAAATACAAAATTAAAGTTTAATAATTTTTAAGGTTCATTTACTATGTCAAGCAAAACATCGAACACATGGTGTGGATACTTTCATCCTTGGGGTAGATTTTATACCCGAACTTCAAACTCTCACCAAAAATTCATTTCTTGGTATTTTCACATGATTTTCGCCTATGTCAACATATATGAGTTTATTTTAATATCCAATTGGAATCAATCAATTCCAGTAAGTATACAAAAAGATATGAAAGGTTGAATAAACAAGGTTACTAAACGAAGCAATTTTAACGGTTTGTAATTTCAACTTAACTTAAAGTAGCATCTAACCATACATATACATAAAGGGCTGAAATTTTAGTAAAAAAATGATGATTTCTATCATCTAAATCAGTAATATAATAAAAACAACAAGATTTGGGGTTAGGATTAACTTCGGGACTTTTACGTAATTTCCACGGATTTTTCTCCAAATTTTCTCCTCACTTTCTTCCTAAACTTTCCAATTCTCTCTTCCTCTCAAGCCAAACTCTTTAATGGCTGAGTTATACTGAAGGAGGGGCTTATTTCAAGCCTTTAAAGTGGGCCAAAACTAACCTCCTTCTTTAACCAATCAAATTCCATCATTTGTTAGCCTAATAAGACGAAATATCATTTAACAAATTGACAAATTTGTCCCTCCTTCGTAATTCCAGCCTAACGTCTCATTCAAACCTCCATTTAACACAACGTTGTGGTGTTACAAACCTAACTCACATATCTTTAACTATATAGTTTCCTCCTCGAGTCAATTGTTATGTTATAAAGGTCAAAACTAATCTTAAACATGAACATTCCTACCGAAAACTTTAAAATTTTATATTTGTAACTAATTTAATATTTCATTCTTTATGAAGGTAGTGTTAGACTAAACATAATGACTTGAAATTATATATACTAAAAACATATTATCCATATCAAATAATCTAAGCATGATTTAAGGATAATTAATCATAATTATATTCGGGTTGTCACAATTCTCCCCCTATTAGAAAATTTCGTCCCCGAAATTGACATACCTTAGTTGTCCGAATCAAACAAATATGGATAACGCCTCTTCAAGATACCCTAGCTTTCCCATATAGCCTCTTACATGGAATGCCATATCCACAAAACCTTAACATGTGCGATCACTTTGGATCTTAATATCTGTTCCTTCCTATTCACGATAGCAAGTTGTTCTTCCGCATAGCTCAAGTCTTCCTTCAAGTCATTAGGTTGTTCTACCAATACATGTTAAGGGTCCACTACATACTTTCTCAACATAGAAACATTGAAAACATCATGCAATCGGGCTAACTTCGGTGGTAATTCTAACTTGTAGGTGACCATCATGACTTTTTCAAGGATTTAATAAGGTCCAATGTAGTGTGGACTCAATTTCCCTTTCTTTCCAAATATCATAACTCCTTTCCACGGCGATATCCGAAGAAACACATAATAACCTTTCTATAATTCCAAATCTTTTTTCCATTTATCCACATAACGTTTCTATCTACTTGGAGTTGTTCTCAATCTATCTTGAATAATCTTCATTTTTTTAGTGGTGAGTTCAATAAATTCTGGACCCTCTATCTTCCTTTCACCAACTTCACCCCAACATACTGGTGTAGAAAATCTTCTACCGTACAATGCTTCGTATGGAGCCATACCAATAGTAGATTGAAAACTATTATTATATGTGAATTCTATCAAAGGAAAATATTCATCCCAATTACCTTTGAAATCAAGCACGCAAGCTCTAAGCATATCTTCCAAAATTTATATTGTCCTTTCAGACTGGCCATTTGTCTGGGGATGAAAATCCATACTAAACTTTAAGTTAGTACCCATAGCATATTGCAAACTATCCCAAAATCTAGATATAAAAGTAGTGTCCCTATCTGAAATAATAGAAACAGGTGCGCCATACAATTGAATAATTTCATTAACATACAATCTACCATACCTATCAACTGTATATGTAGTCTTGAATGCTAGAAAGTGAGTTGACTTGGTTAACCTATATACCACCACCCAAATCGAATCTGGCCCCTTCTGAGATCGAGGAAGCCCAACCACAAAATCCATCATTACATGATCCCATTTCCACTTCGGTATTGGCAATGGTTGAAGCAAACCCGCAGGTTTCTGATGTTCCACTTTTACTTAATGACATATAAGGCATCTAGTAACGAAATCAGATATTTCTATCTTCATATTATTCCACCAATAATGCTCATTCGAATCCTTGTACATTTTTGTACTACCAGGATGCATAGCATAAATGGAATTATGAGCCTCATCTAAAATTTTCGCTTTCAATCCATCCACATTAGGCACGCATAATCATTTTTTATACAATAAAGTTCCATCATTTACAATACAAAAATCATCAGACTTACTATCTTGGACATCTTGTCGTTTCTTCTCAAGAAAAGGATCCTGACTTTGCAAATCGCGAACACGGGTAGCTAACAAAGTCCCCACGCTTACATGAGCAAAGAATCTATCCCCATCTACTAGTTTCAATTACACTCCCATCAATTTAAAATCCATAATATGAGAAGCTCTACCACACTGAATGCAAGATGACATGCCCGAAGGCTTTCTACTCAAAGCATCTGCAACTACATTCGCCTTCCCCGGATGGTAGTGAATTTTACAATCATAATATTTAATTAACTCCATCTACCACCTCTGCCTCAACTTCAACTCCTACTGAGTAAATAAAAACTTAAGACTTTGATGGTGAGTAAAAATTTCACATACTTCACCATATAAATAATGACGCCATATGTTCATGTGTATGCAATTGTCTATAAGCATAAGCAATAACCTTACCATGTTGCATAAAAGCACAACCCAACCCCTGATGTGAAGCATCGGTATGAATAATGAAACCATCTCCACCATGTGGAATAGTAAGAACAGGTGCAGTTACCAACTTCTTCTTCAGTTCTTCAAAACTATTTGCACAATCAGATTTCCATTCAAACTTAATATCTTTTCTGGTCAATTTAGTCATTGGCAAGGCAATTGAAGAAAATCATTTAATAAACTTTCTATAATACCCATCTAAACCCAGAAAACTCCTCACATCAGTTACATTATTGGGCCTCTCCCACTTTACAATAGCTTCTACTTTCTTGGGATCAACACATATACCATCTCCAGAAATAACATGTCCTAAAAATACAACTTGTGATAGCTAAAATTCACATTTGCTCAACTTGGCATACAACTGCTTAAGTTTCAACACATTAAAAATAGTTCAGAGATGTTTTTCAGGTTCAACCATATCATGTAAGTAAATCAAAATATCATCAATAAAAATTATCACAAATGAATCAACAAAAGTATGCAGTACCCGATTCATAAGATCCATAAATACAGCAGGAATATTAGTCACTCCAAAAGGCATCACCAGAAATTCAAAATGACCATACCGAGTATGAAAAGGAGTTTTAGAAATATAACTCTCCTTGACCCTCAACTGATGATAACCCGATCTCAAGTCTATTTTTTAAAAATACTTTAGCACCCTGTAACTGATCAAACAAATCATCTATACAAGGTAAAGGATATTTGTTCTTAACTATAGCTTTATTCAGTTTCCTATAATCAATACACAAACTCGTAGTACCATCTTTCTTTTTCACAAATAAAGCTAGTGCACCCACATGGAGATACACTAGGTTGTATAAACCCCCTATCAAGTAAATCCTGCCATTGAATCTTAAGTTCTTTCAATTCAACAGGTGACATTCTATACGATGCCATAGAAATAGGGTATGTCCCCGGTGCTAATTCAATACTAACTTCAACTTCTCTTTCTAGAGATAACCCAGGCAACTCACGAGGAAACACTTCTGGAAAATCCCATATAATAGGAACATCGACTAACTGTAAAGCCCCCTTCCTAGTGTCAATAACATATGCAATAAAACCCTCACAACCCTTACTCAATAATTTCCTCATCTGAATAGTATAAATGATGCAATTGGGAACAATTTTTTCCTTTCCCCCACAAATTTAAATTCAGGCTCACCAGGCATATTAAAAATAAATTCCTTACAAAAACAATCCATAGATGCATGATATTTATAAAACCAATCCATGCCCAGAATTATATCAAAATCCAAAATATCTAATAGAAGTAGATCTATAATTGTATCTCTACCCCCACAGTGAAAACACAATCATGAAATATTCAACTACAACAATATCCCCCATATGCATATAAATACCTAACCCCACATCTAAATGAGTACACGGTCTATTCAGGTATATAAAAAAGGCATATGGCACAAAAGAATGTGTGGAACCAGGATCAATCAAAACATAAACACTTCTATCAGTAACAAAAAGTGTACCTGTCACCATATCTGGTGTAATATGATCCTCTTTCATCGTAAAGAGTTGCCCACCTGTCATGGAACCACTAGCTTATCCCATGCCCCAGGTTCCATCTATAATAACTGAGTTATAGCAACCAATACAAACAATTTATAATACTAAATTATTGGTTAGTACATAAAAAATTCATAAATATCATATCAAACCAACAACTGCCATCTAATCGCCACACACGTCCATAATTAATAACCTAGAAGCTCTGATACCACTAATTGTCACACCCCAAACCCAGATATATTCCAATCATTTCATTTATATTATGATTGAATCATAATCTTCCGTCCATTCGAAATATAATTCATTTATTAATATTTTTTTTGTATAATAAACATAATCATGCTATATGTACCATAACGTAATTAACATCAGAGTCATAATTTAACGAACATGTTATACTACGATTAACTATGATTAAATATTATAATCATCCAATCAACCCATGCTAACTCAATATATAAGATGTGCGAGTGTATTAAAACCTCAGTGTGATAATGACAAAATCCCCGCGTCTAATCCCTAGATCCTTTTAACGGTGCAACTCTCAAATCATCGATCATACGATATCCTAACTGGTAGCATACAAACCTAAAAATGTTAAAATATAAACCGTAAGCATTAAGCTTAGTGAGGTACTCCTTCCCTGGAATGAAATAATAGTTCTTTATCAGATATGTGGATATCAAATCCAAATAATCCCACCTTGCTATGAAATAGCAATATTATATCAAATATCTAGATATATAATCCAAACAATCCTTCCCTGTAATGAAATGACAATTCTATATCAAATCTGTGGATATATAATCCCAGTAATAACAATTTTATATCAAATCAGTGGATATGAAATCCAAACAATCCTACCTTGCTATGAAATAACAGTTTTATATCAAATCTATGGATATGAAATCCAAACAATCCAGCCTGTTGGCAGTAACAAATCCTTGAACATAAGTTCCAACAAATCCTTTTCATAAGACAAATCAAATTATTCGATCTTTGTCCAATTCCAATCCTAGATCATAAGATCCAAACAAATCTTGGATATTTTAATATCCAAACAAATCCTGAATACCGAAGTATTCAAATCAATCTTGGATCATAAGACCCAAACAAATTCTGGATATTTAAATATCCAAACAAATCCTGAATAGCGCAGTATTCAAACCAATCCTGGATCATAAGACCCAAACAAATCCTGAATATTTTAATATCCAAACAAATCCTGAATATCGAAGTATCCAAACCAATTCTGGATCATAAGACCCAAACAAATCTTGGATATTTTAATATCCAAACAAATCCTAAATACCGAAGTATTCAAACAAATCCTCTCTTAGAGCTATATCCATATTTGTATATGAAACAAATCACAAGTACACTCACCTTGACAACTTATGAGGCTTTTCTTTTTCTTATGTCCAACACTTGTTCAATCGGTTCTTCTTCCCTTCCTATCATTCTTACACTATTAGTATCACCATAAGAATATCAACAATCCAATTAATATCTCAAACATAACTCAATTCATAAGCATCATACGATTTTATTCAAATAATTTATTACAAGTGAAATTCCATCCAAATTCATGTTAATATATTTGTCATATCCAAATCATAGACAAAACATATAATCATTTATTCTTACAAATTCAATCCTTGTCATATTAGTATTCCAATTCAAAAGACGGCATATCATTTCAAGTTTCCTAGAGCAAGATAGGCCCATTTCTTTACTACATAGCAAATCTGCCCTATAGGCTCTTTTATCGTTCATTCAACTTCCAGGAATTTTCATAATTTTTTTGCGTCATAACTTTCTATGATATTTCACCCAACATCAGTAAACATATTAAAAAATACAAAATTAAAGTTTCATAATTTTTAAGGTTCATTTTCTATGTAAAGCAAAACATCGAACATATGGTGTGCATGCTTTCACCCTTGGGGTAGATTTTATACCCGAACTTCAAACTCTCACAAAAGATTCATTTCTTGGTATTTTCACATGATTTTATCCTATTTAAACATATAGGAGTTTATTTTAATATCCAATTGGAATCAATCAATTCCAGTAAGTATACAAAAAGATATGAAAGGTTGAATAAACAAGGTTACTAAACGAAGCAATTTTAAGGGTTTGTACATTCAACTTAACTTAAAGTTGCATCTAACCATACATATACATAAAGGGATGAAATTTTAGTAAACAAATGATGATTTCTATCAACTAAATCAGTAATATAAGCAAAACAACAAGATTTGGGGTTAGGATTAACTACGGGACTTTTACGTAATTTTCACGAATTTTTCTCCAAATTTTCTCCTCACTTTCTTCCTAAACTTTCCAATTCTCTCTTCCTCTCAAGCCAAACTCTTTAATCGCTGAGTTATGCTGAAGGAGGGTCTTATTTCAAGCCTTTAAAGTCGGCCAAAACCAACCTCCTTCTTTAACCAATCAAATTCCACCATTTGTTAGCCTAATAAGATGAAATATTATTTAACAAATTGACAATGTCCCTGCTTCGTAATTCCATCATAACGTCTCATTAGGACATCCGTTTAACACACTGTTTGTCGTGTTAGAAACCTAACTCATATATGCACAACTATCTAGTTTCCTTCTCGAGTCAATTGCTATGTTATAAAGGTCAAAACTAATCTTAAACATAAACATTCCTACCGAAAACTTGAAAATTTTATATTTGTAACTAATTTAATATTTCATTCTTTATGAAGGTAGGGTTGGACTAAACATAATGACTTGAAATTATGTATACTAATAACATATTATCCATATCACATAATCTAAGAATGATTTAAGGATAATTAATCATAATTATATTCGGGTTTTCACAAAAGCAATCAAATCACATGGTATCTTTATAATTTTTATTTTATTTTTATAAATTCATTTATCCTATTTGTTTATATTGTAGGTAGGGGTAATTTTTATAAAGACAAGTAATTCGTGCTATACACTGGTAATAAAAAGGCATAGGTAATTTGTCTAGGTACATGCAATTCAAAATAATAAGGGCGACGGTGTAGAAGTTTAGTTTAAGTGTTATTTCAATTTTTTGAATAACTTCATGTTAGCAGGTTTTTATTTTAATATCTTTTCCTAATTAATTTTGAGTTCGATACTTTTTCCATCCGAAAATCATTAAACATAAAAACATTTCCCTTGCACATGATCTATGAATTAATATACTAATAAAAAAATTTCAAATGAAAATGAAAAAAAAAATCAAAATAGATAGAAAAAATAAAGATTAATCAACCCCTCCTCCACCACTTTCGTCCCATCACCTCAGCCCCCACCCGACCCCACACACCACTCACACACCTCATTAGAAAAACCTCCACCTCCCCTGCGCCACCCGAATTTAGTTCTCATCCCCGCAGCCATCACTCTCATCCACCTGATCCGAAAAAGCACCCAAGCATTCTCCTAACCAACTTAAAGGCCACAAAACCAAAATTATCTCTCATCTAATCCCCATCCTTAAAGTTGTTAGGTATTTTAGGTTTGATTTCTCTCAAATCCAATGACACCTTGCTCATACTCAGTTCACGTATAATTGGTTGTTTCAATATCTTCAAATTTTTATGGCAAAATAATAGAAGAGAGAGAGGGAGCGCCTACTGTTAAGAATCGAAAATACAAAATGAAAAAGTACTCAAAAATTCTGGAAATGACTTACTTATTATTGAACAATCTAGGCTTATAAATAGCCTTTTACAATCTTAACAAAATGAGAAAAAATAACTCACATTTATAACTAGCAAACGCGATAAGTGCAACTAGCAAAAATAAGGAACTACCCTAAAGACTAGGACTTACTAGGACTTATTCAAACTGAATACAAAAATTAACTGAAACGATTAACAGAAACCTAAACTTTCTCTTCATTCCCTCCCTTAAACTAGTTCCTACCTACAACTTGTTTAATTCATGAACTTGGCAAACTGCCAACTGACTTTGAAACTTATGAAATGCATCCACTTTGAGGGGATTTATCATCACATCTGCTTGCTGATCTTGTATTCCACAATAAACTAACTCAACTGCTCCTTCTCATGTGAGAACACGAAAAAAATGGAAGTGCAAATCAATGTGCTTTCTTCAACCATGTAACACAGGCTTTTTTTATGTTTAATTGTGGATCTATTATCATAAAGAATTTTAGTACACTTACTTTCCTCCAGACTCAGTTTCTCAAGTATCCTCTTCATCCAAAAAGCTTGGATAGCATAAGTAGCTGCTGCCACAAACTCTGCTTCAGTGGTTGTGAATATGACTATAGGTTATTTTCTTGAGACCAAGCAACAACTCCAGATCCCAACATGAAGACATATCCTGATGTGCTTTTCCTGTATTCTAGAACTCCCGCATAGTTTCTATCTGCATAACCAGCCAGACTTTCACACCCTCTCTTATTTTTAAAAACTCCAAGTCCAGTGGTTCGTTTTAAGTACCTCAATATCCTCTTGGCTGCCAGCAAGTGAAATTTAGTTGGTTTAGCCATGTACCTGCTAATCAAGCTTACCGCAAACATCAAATCCAGCCTCATAGCTATTAAGTACACGAGGCATCCCACCATCTGTTTAAATATAGCCTCATCAACATGATCCCACTTCTCACCTTTAAAAAGTTCATAACCTGGAACAATTGGATTGCGAATTGAGTTGCCATTCTCTATTATAAACCTATTCAACACTTCTAAGGAATACTTTCTCTGGTAAATATGAATCCCATCTGACCTCTGTAATACTTCTATGCGAAGAAAAAAACCTATTTTTCCCCAAATTAGTCATATCAAAATCCCTCAACATGGAATTCTTAAACTCAGCAAACATCAATTCATCATTGCTAGTAACTATTAAATCATCTACATATAAGATGACAATGAGAATCTTACCTCCCTTATTTGTTTTAATGAACAAGTGTGTTCACTATAACACTTCTCGAACCCTCTCCAATACGATTGAACCAAGATCGTGAAGCTTATTTCAGTCCGTAGAGGGCTTTCTTCAACATGTTTACTTTTTTAAGGATTGTTCTTCAGCTCATAACTCTTAGGCTGATCCACACACACTTCCTCATTGAGTTCCCCATGTAGAAAGGTAAATTTGGCATCAAATTAATAGAGAGTCCATACTTTCTGAGCCGCTAAAGCTAAAATCATTCTCATTGTATCCATTCTTGCAACCGGTGCAAACACTTCTGTGTAGTCTATCCCTTGTTGTTGCAATCGATGCAAACCTTTGCAATTGGACGAGCCTTGAACTTAACGACTTCTCAATTCTCCTTGAGTTTGATCTTATAGACCCACTTCACTCCAATCTTCTTTGCACCTGTACGTATATCAGTGAGTTCCCATGTGTTGATCCTCTATATAGCTTTTATCTCCAAGTCCATAGTTATCCTCCAGTTGTCATGCTTCACTGCCTCTTCAAAATGCACTGGATCTGCTGAAGCAAATAAAGCCAAATTGACATTTATATCTTCTTCCTCCGAAATCCCTTCCCTATTTACATAATCTCTCATCCACACCGGGGGGGGACTCTAGCTCTTCCTTCATCATCAGAGCTGGATGGTTCTCCTCCATCCTCACCAATTTGCAAGCTACGAGCTAGTTTTTCATTGAATCCTCCTTCCCCACTCTATGCTCCATCATTATCTGTATTTACTACCCGATTATCTTCTTCATCATCCTAATCCAGATCAACCATTATATGTTCTTCATATCTATTATCCCAACTACAAGACTTGTCCTCCTCAAACACTACATCCCTGCTAATTGTAACTTTCTTTGCCATTAGATCATAGAGTCTATATGCTTTGGACTCTTCACTTACTCTGAATAACACATACGAGAAGCTCTTTGCATCTAACTTTATCCTTTTTACATCATGAATATGCACATGTGACACGCATTTGAAAACCCTAAAATGCTCAACTGAAGGTTTGTTGTCACTCCAAGCTTCCTCAGGTGTTTGATTCTTCACATTTAATGGAGGACTCTGATTCAAAACATATATTGTCCACTTTTTCGCCTCTGGCCAAAAAATTTTGGGGATCCTATTTTCAGAGAGCTTGCATTGAACCATATTCATCACGGTTTAATTTTTCCTTTTAACTACTCTGTTCTGTTATGGAGTATACGCTGTAGTCAATTGCCGCTTGATGACATGCTCTATGCAAAACTCATTGAATTAAACTGAATTGAACTCTCCTCCTCGATATGTTCTCAATTTTTTTTTATATCTTCCTACTTCTTTATCAACATAAATTTTAAAACACTTGAACATGCTTAATGCTTTAGAATTCTCTGCTAAAAAATAAAGTCCATGTTTTTCTAGTAAAGTCATTAATAAAGCATATGACGTACCTCTTCTTACTATTGGAGATGGGAGAGATTAGACCGCAAAGATCTGTATGAATAAGTTAGAGCTTCTTTGTAGCCCTTTAATTTCTCTTCTTTGGGATTGGATCCCTATGTCGCTTCCCAATCATACAGTTACTACACACTGTCGATGGAGCCTTGAACTAAGGTATCCCATACACCATCTTCTTGAGCTGAAGAGTCCTCAATCATTTGTAGCTCAAATGTCCATATTCACAGTGCCATAAGTGTGCCAAATCCTGTGTGGATGTGTAAAGACAAGATGTATTTTGAGGCAAAGAATTCGCCAGCAACAGAAACATCCAATTTGCTACTATCTCAGTCTGCATTATGAGCCATTTCTCTGGATGATAAATCTTGAGCTTTCCACGTTGAATGAGAATCCCCAACCTTCTTTCTTGTAGTTTCCCAATGCTCAGAAGATTGTTCTGTAGTTCAGGCATAAAAAATACTTCACTAACAATATGTGTAAAGTCATTTACTTTTAATATCACATTTCCTTTACCTAACACAACCATCCTTGCATTATTTACCAGCTTTACCTTCTGCTTAAAGTCTATATTGATATCACAGAATAAGATCTTGTCACCACACATGTGGTTGCTATATCCAGAATCAAGGAACCAAAAATTCTCCCTTTGAGCATCGTTTATACCATATATGACATGAGTAGCATCTCTTCTTCCTCTCCTAAATCAGCGTAATTGGCTTCCTTATCCAAGCTTGGACACTCAAATTGGAAGTGTCCAAGCTTGTGGAAATTATGGCATTCCACAGTTTCTTTGTTGTTGGGCTGGAGACCTCTCCCTCTTCCTCTGCCTCTGTATACACCTCGACCCCGTCCTCTTGCGCCAAACCTATCTTCAGAGGTTATCTTAAGTTCTTGTTCTTCTCCAGTATGTCGCTAAATTTTTTTGTCATAAACAATCAGAGAACTTTGTAGTTTAATAATGGATATTTTATCGATATCTTTGGACTCCTAGATCGAGCAAACAACATAATTAAGATTCTCACTCAACGATCTGATAATCCTCTCCACCATTATGACGTCTTGCATCTTCTCTCTATGTGTTCTAATCTTGTTGGCCACTGACAACACTCTTGAAAAGTACTTGGAGACTCCTTCTCTACTCTTTATATCTAGGTTTTTTTTAACTCTTTGCGAATCGTAGATGTGACCTCTTAACCCTAACACTGACTTCAAACGTCTTCTTTATAGAATCCCAGATATGTTTGGAGGTATCCTTCATGAGAATGGTCTCCAATATCGTCCGATCTATGGCTTGAAAGAGATTATTTTTCACTTTCAGGTCTTTCAGCATCAAATCCTCTAGCCTCTTTTGCCGTGCTTCTGTCTGCGTCACTCCACTTTTTGGATCAAAATATTCCTTAGATCACAAGAAAATTTCCATAAACATGCTCTAGTGGTTATAGAGGCCATCAAAGCGAGGAATGGATGGTTGCACAAAATTTTCCCTAGTGGGGGCTCTGATTCTAGAATGTTAAGAATCCCAAATACAAAATGAAAAAAGTACATAAACAATTATGGGAATGACTTTACTTCTTATTGAACAATCTAGGCTTATAAATAGCCTTTTTACAATCTTAAACAGAATGAGAAAAAATAACTAACCTTTACAACTAACAAACGTGATAAGTGCAACTAGCAAAAAATCAAGGAACTCCCTTAAAGGACTAGGACTTACTAGGAATTATTTAACTAAATAAAAAAACTAAAACTGGAACGATTAACATAAACCTAAACTTTCTCTTCACCCACTATATTGATTTCAATTTCCCCATTTTAAACTCTAATTTTCAACTAATAAATCAGATTTTTTTTAGATCTGTTAGTGTCCATGATTTAAGTGGGGTGACGCCATGGGGTAGGGAATGATATCGGGGTAGTGATGGTGCGTGAAGGTGCGATGGTCCCAAATCCTTAGTTTGACTCGAGTTAGTCCTTAAACTATATCACTTATTTAAAAAAAAGGGAATCTATTAATCTGGACATTACAATTTGACTGAAAATGTCATGTGCTCCTCATTATCACCTCATTTCTCATTTCTCATTTAAAACATTTAAGATTCTAACCATCCTTCATGCAAAAACCTTAGAATTTCTGATCATCCTACATTATGTTTAATCTTGGGCCAAATCAAGTGGAAGTTACGAGTTATTGATGATCACGAATAGATAGTCGACCCTAACACTCTATATGGTACGTGAAATTTTCTTGTGTTTAGCTTGGGGGGGGGGGGGGGGGGGTCGGTTTTAGTTACATTTATTTTCTCGTTCAACTTGATATTGATGTTGATAATTTTGTTAAACAACATAAATCCTAATTTTCTTGTATTTTTTATACGTACGAAATGTATTATCCTTACATTGATGTTGGTCATTAGGTTATTCAACAGCAGCCCCTTTTTTCTCATGTTAAATCTGTTACATGTCTCATAAATTTGTATTATGACCCTTATTTAATATGACCGTGTCATTACAGATGAAAGTAAGCCTTATTTCACTTTTGAGTTCTACCATGGTGGTTGCTTTGAAGAGAATCCAGGCAAAGCTCAAGTAGGTGATATCGTAAGCTATTTTAATTTTTGTGATCTAGATAGAGTCCTTCCAAGATTTACTTGAACTGATTAGATAATTAGGATGTCATAATTCTAACCACTTGTGATACAGGGTCCCATATTTGGGTTTAAAGTTTGGTTTTCACAAAATAGATACTGACAGAGATGTTGTGGAAATGTGTAAGTGGATTCCTACATATAGGAAAGCTGATGTGTACATGGAAATTGTATACGATGATTTGTGCTTTGATCCCAGTGAGTTGGGGTTTGATTTTGATGAAATAGAAGTAGAAGAAGATGAGTGCAATGATGAAACTCATGATGAAACTCCTAGGTCTAAATGTGCATAAGAAAGAGGAGAGAATATAGAGGTAGAAGTTAATGAAAAGAAAACAGAAGATAAAAAGAAGGGAAAAATATGGGTATGGATGAGGTCGTAGAAGTTAATAAAGACAAATTTGGATTTGTGTATGATATGGATGGCTTTGATTACCTTATTAGCTTGGGTAGTTTTGAAGATGAGGGATCTAATGCATATAAACCCAGTCTAAGATTTTCTGAGTTTGATACAGATAAAAATATGTTAAATCTTCAATTTTAACTTGGGAAGAAGTTTACAAGTACACATGTGTTTAGACAAGCAGTCAGGGAGGATACAATTTAATACAAAAGGACATTAAGTTCACAAAGAATGATACAAAGAGGATTATAGATAATTGTGTTACACCTTGTCAATGGAATATCTATGATTCGAAAATAACCGGTGAAGACAGATTTATTCTAAAAATGTGCCAAAGCAAGTACTCGAGAATATTTCAGTAGATGCATGGAAGAAGTGAAGAAAGTTTCTGAAAATGGATACAAATGAATGGATATAATGATTCCACCTAAGAATTGGAGTAGGTCACACTTTTTTACTCTACCAAAGTGTGATATTCTCATAAACAACCACTATGAAGTGTTCAATAGTTTCATTTCTGATGAAAGGGATAAGACTATTATCTCAATGATGGGAACAATCAGGGAATCAACAATGAAAAGAATTCATGTAGATAGGGATAAGATAATTAAACAACCTGGTGTAATTTGTCCAAGAATTGAGGAAAATCTTTAGTGATTGCTTAAAGCGATTGTAGGGTTCATATGTGAATGGAATTAGGGATCTTAATTCCAATTTAGTGGTCCATTTGTTCAATTTGTTGTTGATTTGAGCAAAAGGAGTTGTTCTTATAAGGCTTGGCAATTGAGTGGTTTGCCTTGTGTTCATGGGTTATGTGTAATATTATACATAGGGGAGAAGCCTGAAAGCTATGGAAATGAGTGCTACATCAAAGAAAAATATCTATAAACATATGCAAAAATCCTCATGCCACTAAAAGGCAAAGACTTGTGGCCTAAATCTACAAAGAAAGCATTATCACCACCTGATGTTGAGGCTAGCCAAGTAGACCAAAAAAAATAGGGAAAAATAATAAGGTGAAGTTAATACAAGTGGAACTAAGCTTGGTAAATATGGGGTTAATCTAAAATCTAGTAGGTGTTATTATTTTGGCCTCAATATAAGGAGCTGCCCAAAAAAGAGTGAGACCAAAAAGAATGTCCCAAAAAGGAAAATCAAAGTAAGTCTCATATCTTAAATTCAATTATATAAATTGTTATCATTAACTTTTAAGATTGAATTCTCATTGGAGTGTTATAAATACAGGTTAGGAAGCAGAAACCACAACAATGTAACCAACCTCAAAGCCAACAACCCCAAATTCCAAATTTGACGTGGATAGTTATATATTAAACACTGAAGTAGGAGCCTTTAGATGTTTTTTTAATATATAATGAATGAAGTGTAACTATTTTTAATATCTAATGACTGAAATAGTTTTTCGGATGTAACTATTTTTTGGATGTAATGTTCCATAGTAGCAACTTCTTGTAATGACTCTAGATAATGAATATGTCTGCTTTTGGGTGCCATTTATTTTGTTTCACATTTGCTGCATTTCATAGGAAAATAAAGTCTTCATTTCATTCATTGATTCATATAACAAAATATGACATACATTTCATTAATTACTTCACTTGACACTAACATTCCCCAACCTCAGTCCTAGACAACACAGCCCAAATTACAATAACACACAACACCAACACAAGCCATAACAACTTTTCTCTCTTTTGAATTATGCCAACTTTGAGAACCCAGTTAAGTATGTCTTTCCATCCACCTTATTCAGTACAACTTGTACATACTAAAAAGGTTCTTCCGAGATTTTGTTGGGTCCATGAGGTATTTCTTTTTACCAAACAGTCGCACTAGCAAAAACTGCCATTCTTCTTTCTGCTGATTTTTGCTTGCTACTGTTTTTCATCAAGAGAATGTAGTGTAAGAGAGGGGGTGTTGATGACTTTGGTGCCAAAATAAAATGGAATGGGGGAAAATAAGTTGGTTGGCTAATAAAGGTGTTAAATGAGGGTAACCTTGAAATTTCTCATATTTCTGTCAAATTATAACGGCCATATTAACGAATTCCCCATTTTTGAATAAGTGATATACTTTAGGGACTAACTTGAGTCAAACCAAAGATTAGGGATCATTTGAAAACTTGAAAGATAGTTTAGGGACTAAAAAGGTAATTTAATCTTTAGTTTTTATTTATTTTATTTCATTTTTACATTAATTTTAATAATTTATTAGTTAATAAGTGAAGTGCAAGACACATGAATTCTAACAGTTGTTTAAAGGAAAAGGTACCAAACTCAAAAGTTAATAGATAGTGGGTGCGGTTAGCGATAAAGACGAAACTTTTGCCTTCACATGGCAAGGATGAGACAAATGCAGCCAAATTGCTAGTTGAAAGCAGAGGAGGAGTTAACGGGACGCAGAGACTCTTTCAAGCTGTACAGGGACAACTTCACTAGTAGTCAAAGGGGAAGTCTACTTTGCCACATCATCTATATTTCCAGTACATCAAGAACAAGATTTGGAATTACTATCCATTAAATAAATATTAAGTACTGTTAGCTCAGTCACTAGTATAGAGATAGTTGTGGTCATCCCGATTGGTTCCTGTGGGGGGAGGAGAGAGTGAGAAAGATACATCTCCCCTCGAGAAGGCTGCGCCACGGTCTAGCAACCCTCTTGGGAAGGTTGCTTCGGTTGTCGTTTGTGTGGGGGTAAATGTTTGGAGATAGAGTCGTCAACCTATTTTTCACAAAACATGAAAAAGAAATGTTGCCACTTCGAGAGAGAGCAATCAAGGACAAACTGATGCATACGAAACTAATAGTTCGAAGGTTTGGGGGCTAGGTTATGGAATGGGAAGGTGTTAGGCATCCATTCTACCCTTTCGATCTCTCATGTGCTAGTGTTATTATCTTCATTTATATCCCCGTGAAGTGTGTGTGCGTGTTTATATAATGGATAATGGAATCATTTAACTCATACCATGGACAAGGTAGAGTGAGGTCATCCATAGGAATATTCCCAAAATAACATATGTAGAAAGTATAATTTGTGCATTCATCACGATATTGATCGTTATTAGGAAATGATAATATGTGTTGAATGAAACGCAAATAAGCATGATATATGTATATATATATATATGTGAAAATGGGAGGTTTTAGAAAATTAGGGAATTTAGAAAATTGAGAAAATTGGAAAGTTGGACTTGAGTCTTGAATTTTAATCCGAGACACCTACGTAGCCTATAAAGGCATCAAAGTCCACGTAATTCGAATATAGCATGGAGGTGGGGTTTATCCCATAGATCCAAACGGAATTTTATTATATGTGTATTGTTTTGATTTTGGAAAAAGTGTGGTGCATAATTTCGTTCGGAATCTACGGGTGTAACCCTCTTTTATTTATTTTTGGGATTTTTCAGAGAAAATAAAGTATGTACGATATACTAATAAAAAGTGTAGATATTAATGGGTCTGAACTAAAGTAAGATCTAGATTACGAATTTAATGCGTATTATGAAAAAATAAGGAATTTAAAGAGAGATGGAAAGAGTTGGACCTTCTTCGAAGCTTGATATATTGATCTTGGATGAAATCCCTTGAGTGTTGATGAATGTTAATGAAAAATGAGGATATTTTTCCAGATTGGGTATGAAAAGGATGGGAATGTAACCTCGGATGGAACTTCACATGAGGAACTTTGCTAATTTCGAGGGAATGTTACTGAGATCACTAAAGCTGATAGATCTGTTATGTCTTTTGGAGTGAGGTCATGGCCCCTATTTATAGGATCATCGATCGGCCTACTCCATGGGGTGCCTATTGATATGTTATCCCAGACACAGTGCCGATAGACAGGAACCAAGACCTGCCAATTGATAGTCCCGTGTAGATTTTCCCGAAAAAATGGTAATAGGATACAAACTGTTGATTCAAATAACACACGGGTCATACCATTAGAAAAGTATTTTGGATACATTCAAGAGTACTTTAGACAGGTCCCTGGTTCGGGAGATGACTTTTGATCAAATGTGTCTCGAAAGCGCACGTCGATGCTTTAGACGGGAGATCGTCGGGCGCTAATGGATTATTCATCCGCATTGTAAGTAAGAATCACACACGGGGCTGAACATTGGAAAGGTTAGGAAATGTACTTCGATATTCCAAAGAGTTTTGCTCAGTTCGGAAAGTTAAGCTTAGTTAATCGGGGTTCGAAAGTGCTCGAGGACCTCTCGTAGTAAAACGAATCGTTCGTCCGTACCGTAGGTCAAAATAGCACACAGGGCAGACCATTAGAAAGAGTATTCAGTTACCTTTAGAGATTCATTTAACCTTGTTTGATCTGAAGAGTCTACTTTGGTCAAATGGAGCCCGGGAGCGCTCGGTAGCCTCCGGATCGATTTTCAAGGGAAAATTGATCGTTCCTCCGAATGATTATGCTGTTTAACTCACGGGGTGGACTGTTGGAAAGGGTATTCAGTGCCCTTAAAATATTCAAAGATCTTTCACGCTAATGGTGAAGTTGATTGGGGTCAAATCGGATCCCAGGAGTGCCCATTATCCCCCGAATCGATTTTTAATAGTAAAATGGTTCGTTCATCCGAATAGTTATATCGATTCGCGCATGAGGAGGAACATTTAAAAGGATATTCAGGGCCCTTCAAATATTCAAAGAGATTTCACTCTGACAATAGAGTTGAGCGGGGTCAAACGGGGTCCGAGGACGCTCGATGGGCTCTAAATCGGTACTCGGAGTGCCACCTAGGGTTTACAATGAGATGGGGAGGTGTTAGTGACTTAAGGTGAGACCTAGGGGGTCCTTGAATGTCGTTTCTATAGATCCCCTCAACGTATGATCTTGGAACAAGTGATAGCCATAGAACAGACACCACCTGATAGAGGTTGGTTATGTGGACCTAAAGGGTTAGGATGACCAATTCAAAGGGTCGAGGTCGATGCTGAGTACCTAAGGTGATGTTGGGGTTGCCAATTATGAGGACCTAGGGGAGGTGAGGAGTAAGGAGATGACCAATTTAGTGGGTCAGGGTTAGTTCTGAGGATCTAAATTATGGCAACCAATTCCGCGGGTCGGAGCCAATTTTGAGGGAATAAGTAGAAGAGAACAATTACACGGGTCGAAGACAATTATGAGGGGTTATGATAGATGTGGCCAATTTTGAGGGTCAAAGCTAATTCTATGGGCTTAAATAGAAGCGATCGATTCTGCGGGTCGAAGCAAATTCTGAGGGCTTATTTTGAAGAGACCAATTTTGAAGGATTAGGATAAAGGTGACTAATTCTAAGGGTTAAATCCAATTATGTGGGATTAAGATAGAGGTGGCCGATTCCGAGGGTTGAAGCCAATTCTGAGGGCTTAAGTAAAAGCGATCAATTTTAAGGGTCGAAGCTAATTCTACAGTCTTAGGATAGAGGTGACCAATTCTGAGGGTCAAAGCCAATTCTGTGGGCTTCAGATAAAGGTGACTAATTCTGAGGGTCAAATCTAATTTTGCAATCTTAAATAGAGGTGACCAATTCTGAGGGTCAAAGCCAATTCTACGGGCTTAAGTAGAAGCGACCAATTCTGCGGGCTTAAGTTGAAGCGACCAATTCTGAGAGTCAAAGCCAATTCTGCGGGCTTAAGATAGAAGTGATCGATTCTGAGGCTCAAAGACAATTCTAAGGGCTTATTTGAGGGTGACCGATTTTGAGGGTCAAAGCCAATTCTATGGGCTTAAGATAGAGGTGACCAATTCTGAGGGTCAAAGCTAATTCTACGGGCTTAAAATAGAGGTGACCAATTCTAAGGGCTTAAGTAGAAGCGACCAATTCTGATGGTCGATGCCAATTATGAGGGTTTAGGATAGAGGTAACCAATTCTGAGGGTCAAATCCAATTCTGCGAGCTTAGGATAGAGGTGACCAATCATGAGGATCAAAGACAATTTTATGGGCTTAAGTAGAGGCTGACAATTCTGAGGGTCGATGCCAATTCTGCGGGCTTAAGTAGAAGCGACCAATTCTGAGGGTCGAAGCCTATACTTTGGTCTTAAGTAAAAGAGAACAATTCTAAGGGTCGAAGCCAATTCTGTAGGCTTAAGTAGAAGAGACCAATTTTGAAGGTCGAAGCCAATTCTGAGGGCTTATTTGGGGGTGATCAATTCTGAGGGTCAAAGCCAATTCTGCGGGCTTAAGTATAAGAGACCAATTCCGAGGGTCAAAGCCAATTTTGAGGGATTATTTAGGGGTGACCAATTCTGCAGGTCAAAACTAATTCTGCGAGATTAAGAAGGAGCGACCAATTCTGCGAGCTTAAGATAGAAGCGACAAATTATGAGGGTCGAAGCCAATTCTGAGGGCTTATTTTTCCTTTGGAAACTTTGGGTGCTCCACTGGGGATGTGTAATCTTGTTCTGGTGACTTGGGGAAGCATTTGGTTTTAAGTTCCATTGGGGAAGAGGGAATGATCCAAGGATTTTGAGCTGTGGAATTTTGGAGCATCCTCTGGAGACATTGCTGAAGATAATTATTTTCTGGAATTTCTCTAGGGATGTAGAAAAAATATTTTTTCATTATGAAAAGGTTCCAAAGTTTATCTGGTGATTTGAGGAATTATCTGAGGACTTTTTGGGGTTTTCTGGTATTTTTTTTTACTTTTGTATGATATTTTAAAGGGGGTACCGACCGACATAGATGAAGGGGTGCCAAACGAAAGTGTCACGATCTTTTGGGATGCCTCGAGCAGGTGGAGGAATAGTGTCGATCAGGTTCTCCTCATTTTTTACATCTTTTTAACTTGCCTTCTTCTGCAATTCCCTTCTGCAAATCGTTTCGACGTTCCAGAGTCAAGAGATGGATGAGTTTTCAAGCAGCGCTACTCATATGGCATGTATCAATGTTGATGATTGAGAAAGGTTAGAATGGAGAGATAGGGTGCCTCTTGCATTGGGCAACGAGAATTCATTTGACGCATTTAAGCCCGTAGTGGATGATCGAATTCTTTTATGTGAGCCCTCACGTCATCGTTCTTCTAGGGTGGTGAACTTTGATGGCTATGTAAGTATTGAATGACCTTTGGTATTATTTTACTTTTTTCTTAGCGATATTTCTTTATTTCTGGAACATGACAATGGTTTTCTTTGTTTCTTCGACAGTACAACATTTTCATATCGACTATACGTGCCCGAGGGACAATGGGACTTAAGGATCTTTAGGAGAACCTTCCATCTGTGGTGCACTGGATGGTGTCATCAGTCGACTTTGGGAGATTGGTGTTTGTTCTGGATGAGATGCCTCGTTCTATGACCGTTCTGTGTGCTCTGGGGGAGAGGTGGTGGGACACTACCCACATCTTCCATTTTGGCTTTGGATAGATGACTATGACTCCCATTGATGTGCAAAAATTACTAGATCTGGACTACGATGGTGCTCAAATTGAGGTGGACAGGACGCTGAGGGTAACGCCAGAGGCAGTGACGATGATGCTGGGTGATGTGGAGAGTATGGTTTCTGAGGACTCTCTCTGTTTGTCTTTGTTCAGGGAGCTGTTATTGAGGAGGAGGATTGATGAGAGCGATGATAAGCAGGTGCATCATATGGCTCGCTTGTTCATTGTTCTTGTGCTGGGAGGTTTTCTAGTGTTGATGAGTGGCAACGTTGTGCACTTGTGGTTTTTTCCATTTTTGCGGGTGTTCTCGAACATCCGCCTTTATGATTGGGGGAGCCTGACCTTGGCGACCCTTTATTATTCTCTTGATGCATTCAGTCGGTATTACCGGCTGAATTTTACTGGAGCCATGTATATTTTAGAGGTATTCTTTATTTTTTGGCATTTTTCCTTTATGCATTCGCATTTTCCTTCATGCGCTTTTTCTTGGTTTCTTAAATGCTAGCCTTTGCCCTTGCAAACGTGGTTTTATGAGGTGATTGGGTTAAAAACCCAATTGATATCTTTGAAGGACGACTCTGTTGGGGACTTCTGTCGGATGTACCGGTGGCGGAGGTCTAATCAATAGTCGAAGAAGTGTGTCTCTTTGGAGGTGGTGCGTCAGGTCTTGAATAGCCTGACGAGCGGGTGGGTAAGCCCTCTTTTATCTCGGGACTTTCCTTTCCTTTGATGATTTGATTTTGATATTGATCTTTTTCTCTTGCTGGGGATTTTCAAGTGACCTTTTATCCTTAGGGGATTGCCATTCAACACACAAGGGTGGCTAGGGCATATGTGCAGATGCGACATTTACTGGCATATGAGTTTGTCTATTCTTGGTACCTCGAGGAGAGGTTAGTCCTACAGATCATAGAGGATAAGGTTACGATGTCGTCGGTGAAGCCCCCTATGTTCATGAGGCGAGTGAAGGAGATATTAGAGGATGCCCGTGTGGCGGTTATGATGGAAGAGTCGTACTCTTTGTATACCGACACGGTTATGATGGATGACTATATGGACTTTATGTTGATCTGGATGATGCCCCCCAGAATATATGATGTGATGCCTCTTCCTCATGTAGCCTCCCACAGTGCGGGTGGTACGATGACATTAGTGGTGGGGACGACTTCGGAGGCTCCCTTTATACGGATGATCTCACCTGGTTATAATATATGCTGAGTTGATGGAGGGTCGGTGCATTTATAACATCGTCCTAATGTGATGGACCCGAAGGAGTTAGGCTTGATAGAGGAGGTCCTTCGACCTGAGGTACACTTTGTGTTTTTTTGTCCTTTGATATCTGATTCCTTTCTTTTCTTTTTAGACTTGACTGATTTTCTCTTTCTGTTTTCTTTTGCAGCACATCAAGGTCTCCACCACTTGGCTGAGGGATATTAAGGATTAGATATCTTTAGCGACTTCCCACATTAAGGATGCGATTCCAGTTCCTTCTTGACTGGTGTCGTCTGCCTCGTTCGGGGAAGGGTCGAGTTCTGGAAGTGGTGGCACATCATCTCATTGCAGGGGGAAGAGGGCGCACCATAGGGATGGAGGCTCTTAGAGAGAGAGAAGAGAGAGAAAGAAAAGAGAAATAATAGGTGAAGAGAGAGAGAAACAAAATTGGGTTCGGGCTGAGTCCCGTTGTTTTGTTTTTTATTTTTCTTGCAAGACATCAATGTAACACATAAAAATATATGCAAATGAAAATGAGGTTTCTATTAATTCCTGCTTCATTCATTAATGCACATGCTCTTTTTACTTTGTTGCTGAGACCGTAAAGGAATTTGAAAAATGATTTGAGAAGGATTTTATTTTTAAAATGGGGTTAAGTAACAGCATAACGAAATTCAGAATTCCCTTAAGATAAAAATTATTTTTATTATTTTTTTTACAAAAGAGGAAAAAGGGAATTAACCCAAAATGGGGGTTGCCGATCAGCATGCCCCCTGTCCTGCCTATCAATATATCAGTCCAGTCCAATCAACCCAAGTCTTTGATTACACTTTCTTCAATTTCTTGGTACTTGATGGGGCAAGTTTTACTCCAATTTATACCGGGTTTCTTATATTTTCTTGAAAGTTTT
This sequence comes from Sambucus nigra, assembly GCA_949130495.1. NCBI lineage: Eukaryota > Viridiplantae > Streptophyta > Magnoliopsida > Dipsacales > Adoxaceae > Sambucus > Sambucus nigra. The sequence goes on from OX422208.1 coordinate 652,385,867, forward strand.
CAAGTATGAATATGGGTGTGAATGGGGATTTTCTCCTCACACTTTCATTTCCTTTCTCCTTTTTGTTCTTATTTGCTCATGGCTCTCCCTGGTATCATTGAGTTCACTAACTACCCCGAAGCCTTGGAGGCGATGTGTTCTTACAATGATGATTATGAGCTTTTCATATGCGATGAGTCTTTTTGTGGAGCAACCGGACCATTGAGTGGAACATGCTCATGGAAGCCATGGAATTTTGGTACCCCGAGGACCATAATTTTTGCTTTGGGTTGGATGAAATTCTCCTACCTACGAGGAATTTTCTGCCATGATGGGATAAATCCTAGCGTTTCTGCGACTTTGCACGAGTTTTCCCATTCTCCTAGGTAATTATTGGATGGGCTTCCCCATATTTCACCTTCAGTAACCGGCCGTTGGTTACGAGAGGTATGATTTCTCTTTCGGCGATGCTGTAATCTATGCATTTCATAGGATGTCGGTGATGCTGGCTATGTTGGGGCCATTATTCTAGACTTGGTTTCAAAAGTGTTATTGGTGACTGGGGAAACGCTAGTGGACCCTCAACTTGTGGCTACTATTTCTTGGATGTTGTAATATCGCAATCCTGGGACGGTGATAATGGAAGACACTTTGAATGGTCTGGATGCCTGGCGGGAAGGTCGTTCTGACTTTTTGAGGGGTAGCCCTATAATATTATTCATGTGGCTATCAGATAGGTTTTGTATGGTGGTCCCACCTGAGTATCCTTTGTTGGCGATGCCAAACTTCTTCTCGCACTATTTCATTAGTGTAGGCCTGGACATTGACAGTTAGGGGAACAGGTTTATAGAGCACGGGGCTCGAGGCTTGCGCTGGTTTGTACCATGGTGGGGGGAGCTGCTGCCCATTCTGAAACTCGAGGAGTACCAATATTTTTGGTTGGTTGGCCTCAGGTAGACGTCCTCTTACTTTCCCTGGCGACTGTTGAGCCAATTTTGTTGGGAGTAAATCATGCCACCACGGACATCGAACTTCTTTCCTGTGGAGGACCTGATAGAGCGTATGAGCATGAGGCTTGGATCTCTATGGGAGAATTATCATACGTTGACCCGTCTTTCCCAATCTATGGGTAGAGTCTAACACGTCTCTCGGGACTACATGAAGTGGTTATGGAAGAAAGTAGTGCCCAAGATGCTAGCTGTGGAGACTGGGCAAAGGTGGTTTTCCATATCTGACACCATGGAGGGAGGTGTTGTTGTTTTCCCCAAGCTAGTCTGGGATTATCGCTATATGGATCATCTGCGATAATCCATTCAGGTAGGGGAGGTTTGGGGATCTCAGGATGCAGGTGATAATGGGGTTGGTTCCTCTGGTAGCTGTGAGTAGGATTTTGTGAAACTTTTTTGTAATAGGTGTGGTTAGGGGAATAATTGGAGGGTCATTTGGGAATAGTGGAGCTTGTTTTTATCTGGGTATTTTAGGAAAGTAGGTATAGGTTGGGGAGGGAAGTCATTTGACTCCCTATGCTGATGTAATCATACTTGAAATTTCAGATAATGAAATAAACACATTTTTGATTATCTAGTTGTGCCTCTTGATGACCTTTGCATTTTGAATTATTTATATTAATGGCTAAGGCATATATAATACTTTTATTCATGTATATGTCAAAATGAACTGTCATTCTCAGGGATAAGAAAAGAATAGCATTTTATGAAGAAGAAGGGGGTCGTGCTCATGTAAAGTGGATGGGTTGCCTACATACCTCTGACGCTTTTAAAAAAAAATTGATTTTTTTTAAAGCAAAAAGGTTGTTAGAGGATCAGACCCCGCGTAGTTCTAATTAGGGGGAAATGAAGAGTTGTTTTTTAGAATAGAAGGGAGGTGAGAAGAGTCGTAGTGCGCTGAGATTTGGAGCTAGGGGTAGAATTTCTTGAGACGATCCAGGTTGATTGGAGGTGCCATTTCTACTCCATCAAGGTCGATTAGCATGGCGGCATCGTCCGACAGGATCTTATTCACGATGTATGGGCCTCTCTAATTGGGATTGAATTTCCCTTTGGGGTGCCATATGGGCTCTACTATTTCTTTGAGGGCTAAGTCCCCTTCTCAAATACCGCGGTCCTTGATTCTGTTGTTGAATGATCATGCTGCGCAGCGATGTTACCCTTATATGTGATATAGAGCTTTCAACCTTCTTTCGTCCAATAGGGACAACTTGTCAAGATGTATTTGGTGATAGTCTTCCCCACTGACTTTGCTTTCTAACATGATGCACAACGAAGGGATTTCCATCTCCACAGGTAGGACTGCTTCCATGCTGTAGACTAGAGAGTAATGGGTAGCCCCAATAGACGTTTGAACTAAAGTTCAGTAGCCCCAGAAGGCATAAGGGATCATGTCAATCCCATCTCGATAACTCACGGTCATCTTGCTGATAATGGCTTTAAGGTTCTTATTGGCTGCCTCGGTTGCTCCATTGGTCCGAGGTCAGTATGGAGAAGATTTATGTCTTTGAATTACATACTCGTCGATCACTTCTATAACTTATGCCTCGAAGTGCAACTCGTTGTCTAACACCAGCTCGTGCGGGACCTCATATCGGCAGATGATGTTTTTCTTGATGAATTTGTTAACTTTTTAGGAATTCAGAGCTGCATATGACTCGGCCTTGACCCATTTGGTGAAGTAGTCAATGGTTACTAGGATGAACTCATGCCCATTAGATGCCTTCGGTGTAACTTTCCTTATGATGTCAATGCCCCATATGGAGAACGACCAGGGAGAAGTCACGTTACACAATTCCCGCGGAGGTAAGTGTTATAGGTTAGAAAATTGCTGGCATTTGAGAAATCTTCGAATCTAGGCTATGCAATTTTGAACCATGATAGTCCAGGAGTAACCCTGTTGAATGATCTTTTTGATGAGCATATGGCCGTCCATGTGGGGTTCGCATTCCCTGCTGTGGATTTTCTGCACCATTTCTTCAATGCCAACCCCTGCATGCAGTGCAAATGGGTTCCATCAAAGTTTCTTTTAAAAAGTTCTTTATCATAGACAATATACTGGGCAGCCAGTCTGTGGAGAGTTTCTCGGTCTTTCTTGTCAGATCCTTGGAAATACCTACCATGTTTGAGGAGGCACAAAATATCATAGTACCAGCAGTTGACTATCTCAGGATCTTCCTCCATTCAACCCTCATTATGGTAGCAGTGGGTTAGTTTGTCTTATTTTTGGACAAGTAAAGGGGACATGGTTATTCCCTCGGGCTGGTCAACCATGGAGGCAAAGGTAGCAAAGGCATCATATGGGTTACTCTTTACTCGGGGCAGTTGGTGGAAGGTTATTTCTTGGAATTGGGAAGCTATCTCTTCAAGGTAGGAATGGAAGGGTAAGAGTTTCTTGTCCTTGACTTTTTATTTTCTAAGTACTTGACCGTTGATGAGTGTTGAATTCCTGTAGACATCGAGGTATCAAATTCCTTTCTCGAGGGAAACTTTGAGGCCTAGCGTGTACGCTTTGTATTCAGTCATGTTGTTGGTAAAAGGGAAGTCCAGCTTGATGGAAATTGGAGTGTGAGAGTCATCAGGGGAAACTAGGAGGATCCCAATGCCATACCCTTTTTTATTGGCAGTGCCATCGAAGAACATTTTCCATCGAAGGTCTTCTCGGGAGGTACAAAGGATATTCTCATCAGGGAACTCAGAGATCTAGGCATAGACCTCTTCCATAGGGAAGTCAACAAGGTATTCATAGATGGATCTTCCTTTCATGGATTTTTGCATGCCATAACTTATATAAAATTCAGCTAGGAGCATCAACTAATGGGCCATTCGGATGGATAGGGTGGGTTTCTTAAGCAAGTACTTTATGGTATCCATTCGGGGTATCGACTTGATAGGAAAGGCGAATATATAGTGTCGTAATGTTTGGGTAACCCAGAAAAGAGCGACACATGATTTCTCCAAGGTGGGGTAGTTAACTTCATAACCGACCAACTTTTGACTGACATAGTAGATGGCTATCTCTTTACGGGTTTCTTTGAGGTATTTTTCTAGTAAAGCCCCAACAACAGTATCTATTACGGTTAGGTATAAGAGTAAGGAAAGATCAGGCTGCGGCAGCCTGCGCACCAGAGATTGGGTTAGGTATTGCTTGATTTGGCTAAAGGCTTCTTGGTAAGCTTTGTTATAGACTTCGGTTGAATATTTTTAGAGGATTTTGAAGATGGGTTCATAGCTGGAAGTTAGTTGGCTGATGAGCTGGCTGATGTATTGTAATTTCCCAAGGAACCCCTGAACTTCCTTTTCCATTCGAGGTGGTGTCATCTCAAGTATGGCTTTTAGCTTAGCAGTATCTGCTTCTATCCCTTTCTCACTAACCATGAATCCTAAGAGTTTTCCTTTAGTGTGCCTAAGACACATTTCTGTGAGTTCAACTGCATCTGGTACTGTCTCAGTCATTCGAAGAACTTTCAGAGAGCGGGAACATGGCCTTCTGTAGTCTTGGACTTCATAATCATGTCTTCTACGTAGACCTCGACTTCCTTATGTATTAGGTCATGCAAAATAGTTGTGGCAGCCCTCTGGTAGGTAGCCACTATATTTTTTAGACTGAATGGAATGATAGTGTAGCGAAAGGTTACCCAAGGGGTGATGAATGCAGTTTTCTCTTGCTGATCGCAGTGCATCTTGATCTGATTATATCCGAAAACCCCGTCAATAAATGATTTAAGAGCGTGACTGGCCGTATTGTCCATCAACATGTCGATATTGGGTAGCGAGTAATCATTATTTGGAGAGGCCTTATTTAAGTCTCGATAGTCGACACACATGTAAACCTTCCCTCCTGATTTTAATACCGGTACGATATTGGCTAGCCATGTGGGATATTCGATAACACGAATGAAGCCCACATTTAGTTGGTTGACTACTTCTTCTTTAAGTTTGAGTGACCATTTGGTTCAGAGCTTTCACAGTTTTTGTTTGATCGGTTTGCATTCCGAGAGAGTTGGAATCTCATATTGTGTTATCTTAGGGTCAATACCGGGCATATCATTATAAGACCTTGCGAAAACATCCACGAATTCCTTTAGTGGTTCTTTGAGTTGTGCGCGCTCATGCTCATTAAATGTGGCCCCTACCCTAATTTCGCGCATTTGGATACTAGAACCGAGATTAATAATAACAGTTTCATCTTCATTAACTTGAATTCAATTATGTTATTTTGTTATTAACCTTATTTTAATCAGTTAAGAATTGTTCATTTGCAAAATCATCATCATCAAGAGTTTCATTAGAATCAAGACAATTAATCTAAGGCATAGCAAGGTACTCGAAATATTTGTTTATTTCATTGATAGGAAAAACAACATTGGGAACATCATCAAAGGAGGTCTCGATTACATCAGAATGAGGGGAAATAACTAAAGGGGAAAGGGGATAAACATCGGGGTTAGGTTAAACATTAGCAGGTGGAACATGTGTAGCATGCTAGTTGAAAAGAGGTGCATCAACATCTTTGATGAGGTAGGATGGATTCGACGATTTAGCCCCATACTGGATCATGCAACGTGTCAACCCCAGTGTCTGTAAATTGAAAGAATCCTCAGAGTCATTGCCCTTAGAATCCCCAGTATCAGTTGTGGTCTCTTTAGTGAGTGGTTGTACATAGTTCTGGGAACTCTCGGCCCATGGGTAGGTATCTTGAAAGAAAATCTCCATTCCTGGTTTCATCCCATTGTCTACATAGTCATACCAAGGTTTAGGGAGGCCGCATAAGGGGAAATCTTCACCTTCTCTGATGAATCTTCGATTTAGGGAATCGCCGAGGATAGTTTTAGCACATTCTAACCTCCTTTTCAGTTAAAGTTGATGGATAATTCTAAGTTCTTCTTCTGATGGATGATATCCCAAATAATAGGGAGGAAATGCCTCCTTCAACATAATAGGTTCAATTATCCCTTGTTGTCTTTGCCTTAGCCCCAGTTCGAGCATGAAGTGGATGGTCTTGAACATTTGGATTATATTGACATTTCCATGAGGGTTATATTCAGGACAAACCCTGTCTTTAAAGTTATCCCCTATTGGGAGTATAAGTGGTTCAACTTGGAATCCTCATATAAGCATATCATTCGCCCCGTGTTGTATTTCAAGTACTAGATTACTAGTGATGGCATTCTCGGTGTTGTCACTATCTCGAAAGATAGTAATAACTTCCCCGTTGGCGAATAACTTTAATTTGTGATGAAGGGAAGAAGACACCCCTTTGATGCTATGGATCTATGGTCGTCCGAGCATCAGATTGAAACAGGATGGGATGTCAATGACTTAGAATTTGACAATAGGGCTTATAGGACTAGCCCCTATTACAAGCTTGATGGATCCCATTACTTTTCGGTGAGTGTTGTCATTGGAACATAAGACAACAGAGGTTGGAGCAAGGTCACTCACTTTCAATCCTAGACAATTGAGAGTTCTTAACGGGAAAACATTCAGGGATGATCCGTTGTCGATAAGAGATAAAGGGGGAAATTTTTCCCCATAAATTCAACAAAGATATTAAAAGCATGATTGTGGTTGGTTCTAGACTTGGGGATTTCTTCTTCAGAAAAGGAGAGCATTCGAGTAGAGGCACTACACCAAAATGGCCAAAATGTCACCTTTCAGCCGGCCACCCTTGTCACGGTCATTGATCGTGATAACAAACATGCGTTTTGTGTCACAGTCATTGACCGTGACATATCCGTGACAAATATAGTTGTCACGGACCTGTCACGGTCAATGACCGTGATAATTCTTAAAATAATTATCACGGTCAAGGACCTTGACACGACCGTGACAATGTCTTCAGTAAAAAAAACCCTAGGCTTCTTTTTTCCCATCGTTTTTTTGTTTTCCCTCTCTCTCTCTCTAAGAGATTTCAACTCTCTCTCTCTCTCTAAGGTATGTTTTTTTCCACTCTTTCTCTTTTATTTCTATATATGTGTGTATATGTGTGTGTGTCGTGGTGTGTGGTGGGGAGGGGGCAGGGGGTGGTGGGGGTGGGGTGAGGGGGCAGGGGCTGGGGTGGTGGGGGTGGGGTGGGGTGTGTGCGTGTGTGGGGTGGGGGGAGGGGGCAGGGGGTGGGGTGGTGGTGGTGGGGGGTGTGGTGTGTGTGTGTGTGGGGTGGGGCAATCTTAACAATTGTATAACTTTAATTAATAAATAGTATAGCTTTAATTGTATAGTTTTAGATGAAAGTAAATTAATAATTAGTGCCCATTTCATATGAAAGTAGGATTGCCCCTCATTGTAAATTAGTAAATTGATAATTGTATACTTTAATTGTTAGTTTAATTGATGAAATGAATTAATTGAGTAGATGAATTAGAAGGAGTACGGGATACACATTTGTTGTTGACATTCTGTTGGATGATTTTGTTTAGTAAATTTTGGGTTGGTTAGTTTTAAAAGTGGCATGAACATTGTATTATTGTCCATATGGGGGTGGGATTTTTCAACTTTTTTTGAAAATTACTTTGTATATCAAACAATATATATATAGTATGAAAATTAAATGAAACATACTTGAAATTAAATATAGTGCGCATAGATACTAGCCTTCTAGTTCTTATGTGTACGCATTCAATAGCCCTTAGACCCGTTTGATAGTCATTACCCCTGTAATGAGATCTCTCGAATTGTCCCATTTGAACAGTTTGAGACTGTATAATATTTTTAGTGGCTTAAATTTGTTACTTTTGGAGGAATTTCTGCAGTCATATCTTAATGTTCTCTGGGTACATACTAGATTGACAAGTGTGACTGTTATTTCAATTGATCAATTGAAATAACACTCACACTTGTCAATCTACGTGGTGTACTTGGAGAACTACGGGGATATGCTGTTGAATTGTTTTCAAATCATAACAATGTGCATGAGCTGTTAAGTATATTACAGAAAAATTCGATCTCGAATGGGATAGGACCACTCACCCTTTAGAGGAGATGGAGGAAATAAAAATTTCTATTATAAATTGAATTTGAATATAAATAAGACATAATTAAATGAAACATACTATAAATCTAAGTTTTGTTTACCTTTAATAGGTGATTATTTGCGGTAGCTGTGATGGGATATCCGAAATACAAAGAGTGGATGGGTTAGACAATTAGAATGGGGGATGTGTTTCGCAGAGGTGCTAACAAATTTGTGAAATATGCAAAGAGATGTCATAATGATGAAGAGTTTCCATGTCCGTGTGCTAGGTGTGAGAATGGTAAGGTGTTTGAGTGGAAAACAGTTGAACTACATTTCTTAAGATCAGGTATGCAAGATAGTTATTGATTTTGGAGTTTTCACGGTGAATTGAAAGTTCCTTTTGTCCCTGACCAACCTTCAACAAGTAGAATAGATGTAGAAGGGGACGACGTAGATCATAATATGTTATAGGATTTAGTTGATGATGCGTACGGAGTTTATGAAGTAGAGGAGGATGAGTTTACTGATGATGTAGAAGATTCAAGTGCTCGTGATGATAACATGATAAAACTTGACGATGACTACCAAAGTTTAAAATTTAAGGCGACCCAACCGTTGGTTTGCACAGTTTGCGATGTGAGATTTTGTTAATGTACTGTATGGGCGGCACGTCTTAGATTTATTGCGATGTGAGATTTATACTCGGAGTTGACCTTACCAGTATGATTTATATTCCTGAATTTCGGGACGAAATTTTGTTGTAAGGGGGGAAGTATGTAATACCCCATAATTTTAAATGACTTTTAAAATGGGTTATATTTTAAATTAATGGATTAATTGGATTTTATTATTAATTAATTCATTCGGGTTTTATCCGAACGGTGGACATTAAAATGGATGACTCTAAATATTACTTAAAGATATTTAGGTAATATATGAATGTGATGTCATTTATATGACGGTGTGATATAATTTTGGTAATTTGGATTTTTAGTCAGACGCGGTATGGGACGTGTCGAGACTACTTTATTAAATTAAAAAGGAAATTTATTTTCTATCGACCTTATAGTCATTTTGACTGCGTTGTTGCATCCGAAAGGTTCGAAATAGTCAGAAAAGTCTATTTGGATGTTAATTTTGAGTCTCGGGTCATTTGGAAATGAATAGACAACCCGAAAGGGCATTTTGGTCATTTTTCTAAGGGGGATGAATAGTGATTTCGGATTTTGTCCTATTATAAGTATTGGTAGATTAAGTGTATGGGGGTTATTGATCTCCTCTACACAATTTAGAGAAGTCATCTTCCTAGAGAGAAAAAAATGGTGTTTGGGAAGGGAAAAGCCTACTTGGGAAGGAGAAGAACAAGAACCAAGGTTCACCACCACCAACCACCACCGGAGTTTGACCGGAGAAAGGACAACCAACTGCGATATACTACACCAAAGGATCAGACCTTCAGTAAAGGCAAGTGTTTAATAATGGCAATTTAAGTTTGTATATTGTCCATGTTAGAATAGTATGAAAAGAGAAGATTATTCATGTTTGGAAGAAATAATGGAGTATCAAATGGCTTTCTGGAAACTGAAATGATATAGGAATTAAACTCATGTTTTAGGTTGATAAGAATCCACGAAATAGTCCTGAAACTGCTGAAGAAATTATGAAAACCATTGATGTGTTCTTGAAGTTGATATGTTGATAATTTTTTGGAAATAAGGAGATAAACATGCTTTTTAATCCAATCCCTTGATGATTCTAGGATGTTTAGAGTATTGGAAATCGTTCATATATGTTGATATATCATGTAGTAAAGATTATAAGTCATTCGGGATGCTTATATGAAGGTTTAAATGATCTTAAGTTGCTAAACCCGTAGTTGCAGAAAATGCAGGAAATCGGGCTGTGACCTGAGGGATCGATCGATCGACCCCTGCCTTCGATCGATCGACCTCCCCATAATATGTAAAGTTGTTTCTTTTTAAATGTTGATTCTTATCCCAAACCTTTTGTGGATCTTTGGTGATTATTATTTGAATATTATTGGACTTTGAAAATATCAGTAAACCCTTGATAAGATTTGAATTAATTTGATTTGGATTCAAGTGATTAAAATGATGAAAATTATATTGAATGGAATTTCGGTTGCTAGATTCATTTGTTAAATTCCAAATGGGGATGTATGAGGATTTAAGATAGGACCAGTAGGGGTGATTTAATATAACACCTGGGTATCCTTAAGTTTACAAGAGGGTTTAATCCTAAGTGAAAGAAGACGTGTTTATAAGAGATTTGAAACTATCGATTTTAACCTTAATTAAAAGGAGAACTAAACTCGTAGTAATTCGGGAGAAATGATGTTATGGACCAGTAGGATATTAGTGACTTCTTACTAAATATATGTTGAGGAAAAACCTATTTGAATCATGTGTATTGAGTGAGGGTAGCCTTAGGGTTACAATTTGAACATCAAGGACTGAGTTTAAGCTCAATATTGATTTCGCAAGGACGGAGTGTAATACAAGAGCGTAGTGATATGTCTCCTGGATAGATATGGGAGTTTAGAACACTTTTGGTTGAAAGAAGATATGAGGTTATCCCGATCGCATAGTTGAAGTTGTCGGACCTCCTCGATCGACAAAGTTAAGTAGTAGTGTATTGGAGGGGTTCCTTGTTTGGATTTCGCTTTGCGAGACGCTCCGCGCATGAACCTTAATGACGTCGGGAGTGGATAGATGTTATAGGATGCGAGAATAATTAAATTATGAAGTAAAGATATGATATTTTAATACGTGGAATTTAAAAGAGATATAATGCTACGTATGGGAAATATCTTAGGGTAGTGATATTACCTTATAGATATTATATTATAGGTATGATAATACCTATTTGATTGATTGATGATTTATGTGTATGACATACCTAGCTTACCTGCTATCAGTGGGAGGTTTGCGCGTGAGGGCAGTCATATCCTGATGAATCCATGGGATCTTTGATTTGTCGCTCGAGAACATAGGTCTATGAAAGACTTATCGGGGAGTTGATAAGTCCGCTGACTGTGGGTACGTAGGTATGTGCGTGACCCATAGATACGAGAACTATGTTCGCCTCCAATTTGTTTGTTGTTGTTTGTGGTTAGTGGAATCTTACCGAACCTTTAGTCCCCTACTCGGTGACCTGCGATGATGGGACATGATAGCAGAGTTATGCATTGCACCGCAGTTGTGACTCGGGGTGCCGTATTATATGTGAATATATATATAATGGATTAAATGATTGAATGGATATATATTGTGGTTAAATCTATCTACACTGATAATTGTAGATAACGGTGAATAGAGAAAGATAATTGAATTAAGTTAATGAATGTTTATTCTTACAGAATTGAAAAGTTTAATTCATATTAATGTGAGAAATGATTCATGTTAATGAGAAACGATTCATAAATGAGAAATGTAAATGAATATTAATGTGACGTATGGTATGGGACATACGAGGATTATGATATGGGAATGGAATTATAATATGGAGACTAGAAAAGAGGAACCATTAAATAGGAGGTTAATAGGAAACGTTAAGTGTGCACTCTAGTTGAGAGATGAGAATAGCAAGTGAGAGTTGGATCTAACATGTACATAATAAATGCTTTATTGCACTTGTTAAATACTTGCTGTTTTAAAAATCATATACACATTCGGGCTCTGACCCGTTTCCTTGCATATTTTCTTTTCTATTGTATCTTCTATAGCAGGTGTCCAGAAACAGGGACGCCAACCATAGCGGATGATGTAGAACTATGGAGCTATGGAGATTTTGCTTAGACGCCTTTCATCTTTTGATTCACAGTATTCTTAGTTAGGGCATGTCGCCCAAAGGATTTCAGTTATCTTTTCTATCGAGGTCAAATACTATTGTATTCAGGTCTTTTTAAAGTGGTTCGGCTATAAGAGACAAAGATTTTTAAAGTGGTTCGGCTATAAGGAAAAGCCTACGTCCACTGTTATTTTATTCCCAGGGGTTTACAATAGCACAATGTGGTAGAGAGAGGGAAAAAGGTGTGTGGATCTTGTGTATGGTGTCTCTCGGTTCTCTCTTTTGGATCTCTTGGATCTCCCTTGGATCTCTCGGATCTCCCTGATTCTCTTGGATCTCTCCCCCTTTGGCTAAGGGAATACATGTATTTATAGTGATGGGAGATAAAGAGATTCATTGTATGTAGACATTTATACATTATGTCTACATTCAACGAATCTAATTGCTTGGTATGCTATGTGTTGTCATCTACAGTATAAATGTACATTAATGCTCATTAAATGCATAGTCATCTTCATTAATGAACATTAAATGCATAGTTATCCCTTGATCTTCCTGGTTGGTATGCTGACCAACTCTCCTCGGGTGCCGACTAACACTCCTCGGGTGCCGACCAACTCTCCTCGGGTGTCGAATATTGCCACGTAGGATGACACGTGTCCTTTTTTGATTGGTCCTCGTAGATGGAGAATTTTTGCGTTAATAGAATCCCCCAATGCTCCATGCTTGACGGTTTACTTGAAAGGATGGAGTATTTATTCTGCAGTGTTGCTCGGTGCTCGTGAAATTCTTGATCTACCTTCTTGATTTGTTCAACACAAAGTGCATTATCTCCTAGATGACATATGATGCAGGCTGATCGATGGTTGCTAATCTTTCATTTGAGTAACTCCGTGTGCTATGTATCACCCCTGGGAATTTGGATGCAGCCATGCCATAGTATGCATCTTGTAGCTTGTCATAATCTTCAAGTATGTTGATTGGTTAGTTAGCCGACCAACTGCCTCCTGTGCCGAGTAACTGAGTGCTAACTTCACTTGATTGATTCTTTTGATTTATGCTCCTCTGAATACTTTGTTGAGTAACATACCAGCTTTTGAACCCAACTCTTCAATCTGATTAGTACCAAGCTAGTGGTGGACTTCGAAACATTTTCATACAATTTATTCTTCAATATTAGTCGAGACAGTAGTAACAAAGATCTCAGTGCTGTAGATGCTGATTTTGACTTCTACCTCTGCTCAGTAACGAGCAAAAGGTTCTCGGGGACGAGCAAGAGCTGCTCGGGTAACTGTCGAAGAACAGAGAACTCAATCTGCTTTGGAGAATCAAGCCTTCCAACTAATGGCAAAGAACCAGGCCATCTGTGATGAACATCAGAATGCTGAAAGATCTTAACTTCATAAAACTCTTCAGTCTTTAAATGATCCTCCTGCTGGCGAGGAACCTGTTTCAAAAGAAGAGGGAAAGAAACCAATAGAGTCGGAATCTCAATTTAATAGTTAGTATACATTTTCATTCTCAATGTATTTTGTTTTAGATTTTAATGAAAGACTTTCATTTTTGTTCGCAATCTTAATTGCTATTGTCTTGTAAAATACTCTACATCTGTGCATATGTATAAGTTAAAAAGATAACAATATTGTGTTGTTCATCGACCAACTTAGTAATAAAAAAGTTACAAGTATTAGTAATGTTGCTCGATCACTTAATAATAAAGTAATGAGTATAAAAATGTTTAAAATTTTTCCAACCAACCAAGGTTGTTAAATTGTGCTCGTCGACCAATTATAGTTAGTGAGAGCTTATCCCCGACTAACCATACTTGGTAAATTTTTATCTTTTTTATAAAAATGTGTCCGACCAACTAAGGTCGATAAATTCTGCTTGTCGACCAACTATAGTTAGTGGGTTTTTCAGGTGAGAGAAAATTATTTTTTATATTGATCCCTTCCTATTCCCTATTTGGAGAGATAAAAATATGCTGAATGATAGAAGTTATTACCAATTTTATATCAAAAATCAATCAATTTGACTTTATTGACATAAATGGAAGCTGAACCAAATTAAGTATATAGTTCATAAAAATGAATGCAAAGAGACTCAAACTTGAAGAGAGAAAATAGATCTGGGTCATGATTTCCATGAGAAAACTTTTTATTGTCTTTAACCTTTTCCCATTCTTTTATTAAAAATATGATGGGAATTTGAATAGACATCAAAGATCTTACAAAATTTATGATAAAAATTATCAATGAAAATTATCAAATCTTATCATCGTCGTATTTATTGGTATATGTAATCATTTAAAATATTTATTCCATGATATAAAATTGAAACTTGAGAATCAAGCAAAGAGTTATGATTTATGAAATCCACTATTTTTCAGATTTCTAAATAAGAATTAATCTAATAGTTATGATTTAAAAATCATGATATGCAACATTTTGCAGATAAAAATTGGACAATTAATTTATGTATATAAACATAAAAATCATGATTGAATCATATAGAAAATAAAAACTTAGCTTTTGATGGAGAACAATGCTTGTAACACGTTCCCACAGACGACGCCAATCTGTTGAAGACAGAAAATGGCCACTGCCATTTTAGTGGCGTCAACAGCAGATAAATGATGAGGATGAGATTGAAGATGAAGATAAACATTCACATCAAACATATAAGAGACAAAGATTTTTAAAGTGGTTCGGCTATAAGGAAAAGCCTACGTCCACTGTTATTTTATTCCCAGGGGTTTACAATAGCACAATGTGGTAGAGAGAGGGAAAAAGGTGTGTGGATCTTGTGTATGGTGTCTCTCGATTCTCTCTTTTGGATCTCTTGGATCTCTCTTGGATCTATCGGATCTCCCTGATTCTCTTGGATCTCTCCCCCTTTGGCTAAGGGAATACATGTATTTATAGTGATGGGAGATAAAGAGATTCATTGTATGTAGACATTTATACATTATGTCTACATTCAACGAATCTAATTGCTTGGTATGCTATGTGTTGTCATCTACAGTATAAATGTACATTAATGCTCATTAAATGCATAGTCATCTTCATTAATGAACATTAAATGCATAGTTATCCCTTGATCTTCCTGGTTGGTATGCTGACCAACTCTCCTCGGGTGCCGACCAACTCTCCTCGGGTGTCGAATATTGCCACGTAGGATGACACGTGTCCTTTTCTGATTGGTCCTCGTAGATGGAGAATTTTTGCGTTAATAGAATCCCCCAATGCTCCATGCTTGACGGTTTACTTGAAAGGATGGAGTATTTATTCTGCAATGTTGCTCGGTGCTCGTGAAATTCTTGATCTACCTTCTTGATTTGTTCAACACAAAGTGCATTATCTCCTAGATGACATATGATGCAGGCTGATCGATGGTTGCTAATCTTTCTTTTGAGTAACTCCGTGTGCTATGTATCACCCCTGGGAATTTGGATGCAGCCATGCCATAGTATGCATCTTGTAGCTTGTCATAATCTTCAAGTATGTTGATTGGTTTGCTAGCCGACCAACTGCCTCCTGTGCCGAGTAACTGAGTCCTAACTTCACTTGCTTGATTCTTTTGATTTATGCTCCTCTGAATACTTTGTTGAGTAACATACCAGCTTTTGAACCCAACTCTTCAATCTGATTAGTACCAAGCTAGTGGTGGACTTCGAAACATTTTCATACAATTTATTCTTCAATATTAGTCGAGACAGTAGTAACAAAGATCTCAGTGATGTAGATGATGATTTTGACTTCTACCTCTGCTCAGTAACGAGCAAAAGGTTCTCGGGGACGAGCAAGAGCTGCTCGGGTAACTGTCGAAGAACAGAGAACTCAATCTGCTTTGGAGAATCAAGCCTTCCAACTAATGGCAAAGAACCAGGCCATCTGTGATGAACATCAGAATGCTGAAAGATCTTAACTTCATAAAACTCTTCAGTCTTTAAATGATCCTCCTGCTGGCGAGGAACCTGTTTCAAAAGAAGAGGGAAAGAAACCAATAGAGTAGGAATCTCAATGTAATAGTTAGTATACATTTTCATTCTCAATGTATTTTGTTTTAGATTTTAATGAAAGACTTTCATTTTTGTTCGCAATCTTAATTGCTATTGTCTTGTAAAATACTCTACATCTGTGCATATGTATAAGTTAAAAAGATAACAATATTGTGTTGTTCATCGACCAACTTAGTAATAAAAAAGTTATAAGTATTAGTAATGTTGCTCGATCACTTAATAATAAAGTAATGAGTATAAAAATGTTTAAAATTTTTCCAACCAACCAAGGTTGTTAAATTGTGCTCGTTGACCAATTATAGTTAGTGAGAGCTTATCCCCGACTAACCATACTTGGTAAATTTTTATCGTTTTTATAAAAATGTGTCCGACCAACTAAGGTCGATAAATTCTGCTTGTCGACCAACTATAGTTAGTGGGTTTTTCAGGTGAGAGAAAATTATTTTTTATATTGATCCCTTCCTATTCCTTATTTGGAGAGATAAAAATATGCTGAATGATAGAAGTTATTACCAATTTTATATCAAAAATCAATCAATTTGACTTTATTGACATAAATGGAAGCTGAACCAAATTAAGTATATAGTTCATAAAAATGAATGCAAAGAGACTCAAACTTGAAGAGAGAAAATAGATCTGGGTCATGATTTCCATGAGAAAACTTTTTATTGTCTTTAACCTTTTCCCATTCTTTTATTAAAAATATGATGGGAATTTGAATAGACATCAAAGATCTTACAAAATTTATGATAAAAATTATCAATGAAAATTATCAAATCTTATCATCGTCGTATTTATTGGTATATGTAATCATTTAAAATATTTATTCCATGATATAAAATTGAAACTTGAGAATCAAGCAAAGAGTTATGATTTATGAAATCCACTATTTTTCATATTTCTAAATAAGAATTAATCTAATAGTTGTGATTTAAAAATCATGATATGCAACATTTTGCAGATAAAAATTGGACAATTAATTTATGTATATAAACATAAAAATCATGATTGAATCATATAGAAAATAAAAACTTAGCTTTTGATGGAGAACAATGCTTGTAACACGTTCCCACAGACGACGCCAATCTGTTGAAGACAGAAAATGGCCACTGCCATTTTAGTGGCGTCAACAGCAGATAAATGATGAGGATGAGATTGAAGATGAAGATAAACATTCACATCAAACATATAAGAGACAAAGATTTTTAAAGTGGTTCGGCTATAAGGAAAAGCCTACGTCCACTGTTATTTTATTCCCAGGGGTTTACAATAGCACAATGTGGTAGAGAGAGGGAAAAAGGTGTGTGGATCTTGTGTATGGTGTCTCTCGGTTCTCTCTTTTGGATCTCTTGGATCTCTCTTGGATCTCTCGGATCTCCCTGATTCTCTTGGATCTCTCCCCCTTTGGCTAAGGGAATACATGTATTTATAGTGATGGGAGATAAAGAGATTCATTGTATGTAGACATTTATACATTATGTCTACATTCAACGAATCTAATTGCTTGGTATGCTATGTGTTGTCATCTACAGTATAAATGTACATTAATGCTCATTAAATGCATAGTCATCTTCATTAATGAACATTAAATGCATAGTTATCCCTTGATCTTCCTGGTTGGTATGCTGACCAACTCTCCTCGGGTGTCGACTAACACTCCTCGGGTGCCGACCAACTCTCCTCGGGTGTCGAATATTGCCACGTAGGATGACACGTGTCCTTCTCTGATTGGTCCTCGTAGATGGAGAATTTTTGCGTTTACAACATTGTTGGGATTATTGTAAAGGATTTATATTATTTGGGAATGTTTATTCCAATTGCATTTAAATTCTTTTTAGTTATTTATTGTGTTATCAGTGTTGTAGTATAAAATGTGTAGTGTTATTCTTAAACTAAAAATGGTTTTGTTGAAATTTAAATTTGGAATGTTTTTAACACCAGCTTAATTGGGTATTGGGTGAGTTGTAAATGTTTTCGACAGTGATGCTAAGAATGAGCCAACTGTATATTGTGTTTTAATTTGGTATGGGACTGACCACCCGGTATTTAATTAGGCGGGGTGTTACAGGTGGTATCAGAGCATCAAGTTCTAGTGTCCTTTAGGATCTGTACGGCTTACTTTGTTTTCAGCTTAGCGTTCTTTGATGTAGAGCCCTATGCGTAGGATTATTGCTTTTCAATTTATGCGTACAAACTTCAGCTATTTTGAGATATCAAATACTGATAGTGTTCTCTCGTTTCAGATGCCTCCTCGACGTGCACCTCAGCCCGCCCCAGCTCAGGGTACGATGACTGCGGCCGAAGTTGCTGCAATTGTCGCTCAGGCAGTCAATGCATCTTTAGCTGCTGTTCAGTAGGCTCCAGCACCGGCACCGATTGTACCACCCGCGCAAGGGCAAGTCTTTCCTACTACATGGTAACGAGCGAGGGATGCCTTTCAGAAAGCTCACCCACCTGAGTTTCAGGGAGGATCAGATGTTGTGACTGCTAGCCAATGGAAGAAAGATATCGAACGTCACTTGAGAATGATCGAATGCACTGAGGTTCAACGTCAAATACTAGCTACATTCAAGCTAGTTGGGGCAGCCTTGCAATGGTGGGAAGCTACGATTACTATGGAGGAGAGGGACACAATGAATATTCAAGACTTTTGGATACGGTTTGATGGGAAGTATTTTCCTTCCGCCATCCAGACAGAGATGAGGCGGAAGCTACTTGATTTGAAATAGGGGGAGAAAACTGTGGCGGAATATGAGGAAGAGTTTACGAGATTAACTAATTTGGTACCAGCTGAAGTACCTACTGAGGAGAGGAGAATCCTAATGTTCACTGATGGGTTGAACTATAAAATTCGCCAACATTTATTGGGGAATATTTCACTACGTACGTATGCAGATGTTCTTAATGCTGCAATGCTCCACTGCCAGGATAACCGCTTACATAATCAGGGTGTCAAGCGGGGGTTTGGGTCAAGCCTGCAAGGCAAGACTACTGGGGGCAGTTCTAGTGGGACTCATCCAGGGCAGAGTCATCAGCGTCAGAGTGAGAAGGGTTCCCAGACACGGGACTATGTTAAGCGTTTGCAATATGGAGATTCTCGATTCGAGGATAGAGGTTTTGGGCAAGGACAACAGGGCCATCAGGGCCAGAGACAGGCTCATCAGGGCCAAGGGAAGGGAGGTAATGGCCAGCAGGTTCGGGGTCAACAGGGGCAAGGTGGTGGAAAGTTTGCGGGAAAATGTTTCGTGTGTGGCAAGTATGGCCATAAACGTCAAGATTGTCCTGAGAAAGACAAATTTCCTCAGCAACAACATGCTCGACAGGAGCCGCAGGTACCAGTGTTTCCACCAGCTGCTCTTCCAGCTCCAGCACCGGTGCTAGCACTACCTCCCATTCTAGCAGCACCCGCGCAGCAGGGTCAGTACGGGCGTGTATATAACGTCCGTCAGGCAGTGAATCAACAACCACCACCCGCGAATGAGGGTATGTTTTCTATCTAAGGGATTATGAAGCATATATTGATTTTTGTAGTGATTGATATTGTGTGGGCTAAAGGGTTGCTAAATTTAGCCTATAGCACTATTATTTACGTAGACTCATTGAGGGGTGTGGGACACCTTTATATTACATGTTATCACGTGGATTGATTTTTATCATGGGATTACTTACCTTGGGTATGTCCGAGCGTGATTTAACTATCGGCGTGCATTGACTTGTGGTATATGAGAGCGTATGTCTGCATCTTGTCTTCTATAAGAGAGTAGATGCGTAGACTCTAATTGAAATCGATAAAACCTAATTTTTGTTTTAAATTGATAAACCTGATATTTTTTTTAAAAACCAAATTTTTATATATTATTGACTAAGGACCTTAGGAGTTTCGATGACCGACTACTTTAGGAAGTAGTGTATCGGGGTGGTTCCTTGTTTGGATTTCACTTGCGAGACACCCCACACATGAAACTACTAACCGTTGGGAGTCAAAATAAGTTAGGTCTTTAGGAAACGAGTTTAAAACCTTTGCAAAAATTTTAATATTGAAAGCGGTACAAGAGGATGTATGGGTGCCCTGGATGATTGAATTATAGTATTTTTCATAATTGTGAAAAAGGTAAGTAGTTGAGGCTTCAGGATTTATTTGTTCACTACGAGAGGATCATTTATTTTTCCCAAAGTTTGTCACGAGGACGGTATAGGGAAGATTGGGTAAAGTTTAAATTCGATTCAGTTGAAACTATATGGTGAGGCTTGGTGTATAACATCGATAGGGATTTTTGTTAATGTACTGTATGGGCGGTACGTCTTAGATTTATTGCGACGTGAGATTTATACTCGGAGTTGAACTTACCAGTATGATTTATATTCCTGAATTTAGGGATGAAATTATGTTGTAAGGGGGGAAGTATGTAATACCCCGTAATTTTAAATGACTTTTAAAATGGGTTATATTTTAAATTAATGGATTAATTGGATTTTATTATTAATTAATTCATTCGGGTTTTATCCGGACGGTGGATATTAAAATGGATGATTCTAAATATTACTTAAAGATATTTAGGTAATATATGAATGTGATGTCATTGATATGAAGGTGTGATATAATTTCGGTAATTTGGATTTTTAGTCAGACGCGGTATGGGACGTGTCGGGACTAGTTTATTAAATTAAAAAGTAAATTTATTTTCTATCGACCTTATAGTCATTTCGACTGCGTCGTTGCATCCAGAAGGTTCGAAATAGTCAGAAAAGTCTATTTAAATGTTAATTTTGAGTCTCGGGTCATTTGGAAATGAATAGACAACCCGAAAGGGCATTTTGGTCCTTTTTCTAAGGGGGGTGAATAGTGATTTCGGATTTTGTCCTATTATAAGTATTGGTAGATTAAGTGTATGGGGGTTATTGATCTCCTCTACACAATTTAGAGAAGTCATCTTCCTAGAGAGAAAAAAAGGGTGCTTGGGAAGGGAAAAGCCTACTTGGGAAGGAGAAGAACAAGAACCAAGGTTCACCACCACCAACCACCATCGGAGTTTGACCGGAGAAAGGACAACCAACTGATATATACTACACCAAAGGATCAGACCTTCAGTAAAGGCAAGTGTTTAATAATGGCAATTTAAGTTTGTATATTGTCCATGTTAGAATAGTATGAAAAGAGAATTATTCATGTTTGGAAGAAATAATGGAGTATTAAATGGATTTCTGGAAACTGAAATGATATAGGAATTAAACTCATGTTTTAGGTTGATAATAATCCACGAAATAGTCATCAAACTGTTGAAGAAGTTATGAAAACCATTGATGTGTTCTTGAAGTTGATATGTTGATAATTTTTTAGAAATAAGGAGATAAACATGCTTTTTAATCCAATCCCTTGATGATTCTAGGATGTTTAGAGTATTGGAAATAGTTCATATATGTTGATATATCATGTAGTAAAGATTATAAGTCATTTGGGATGTTTATATGAAGGTTTGAATGATCTTAAGTTGCTAAACCCGTAGTTGCAGAAAATGCAGGAAACTGGGCTGTGACCTGAGGGATCGATCGATCGACCCCTGCCTTCGATCGATCGACCTCCCCATAATATGTAAAGTTGTTTATTTTTAAATGTTGATTCTTATACCAAACCTTTTGTGGATCTTTGGTGATTATTATTTGAATATTATGGGACTTAGAAAATATCAGTAAACCCTTGATAAGATTTGAATTAATTTGATTTGGATTCAAGTGATCAAAATGATGAAAATTATATTGAATGGAATTTCGGTTGCTAGATTCATTTGTTAAATTCCAAATGGGGATGTATGAGGATTTAAGATAGGACCAGTAGGGGTGATTTAATATAACACCTGGGTATCCTTAAGTTTACAAGAGGGTTTAATCCTAAGTGAAAGAAGACGTGTTTATAAGAGATTTGAAACTATCGATTTTAACCTTAATTAAAAGGAGAACCAAACTCGTAGTAATTCGGGAGAAATGATGTTATGGACCAGTAGGATATTAGTTACTTCTTACTGAATATATGTTGAGGAAAAACCTATTTGAATCATGTGTATTGAGTGAGGGTAGCCTTAGGATTACAATTTGAACATCAAGGACTGAGTTTAAGCTCAATATTGATTTCGCAAGGACGGAGTGTAATACAAGAGCGTAGTGATATGTCTCCTGGATAGATATGGGAGTTTAGAACACTTTTGGTTGAAAGAAGATATGAGGTTATCCCGATCGCATAGTTAAAGTTATCGGACCTCCTCGATCGACAAAGTTAAGTAGTAGTGTATTGGAGGGGTTCCTTGTTTGGATTTCGCTTTGCGAGACGCTCCGCGCATGAACCTTAACGACGTCAGGAGTGGAGAGATGTTATAGGATGCGAGGATAATTAAATTATGAAGTAAGGATATGATATTTTAATACGTGGAATTTAAAAGAGATATAATGCTACGTATGGGAAATATCTTAGGGTAGTGATATTACCTTATTGATATTATATTATAGGTATGATAATACCTATTTGATTGATTGATGATTTATGTGTATGACATACCTAGCTTACTTGCTATCGGTGGGAGGTTTGCGCGTGGGGGCAGTCATATCCTGATGAATCCATGGGATCTTTGATTTGTCGCTCGAGAACATAGGTCTATGAAAGACTTATCGGGGAGTTGATAAGTCCGCTGACTGTGGGTACGTAGGTATGTGCGTGACCCATGGATACGAGAACTATGTTCGCCTCCAATTTGTTTGTTGTTGTTTGTGGTTCGTGGAATCTTATCGAACCTTTAGTCCCCTATTCAGCGACCTGCGATGATGGGACATGATAGCAGAGTAATGCCTTGCACCGCGGCTGTGACTCGGGGTGCCGTATTATATATGAATATATATATATATATAATGGATTAAATGATTGAATGGATATATATTGTGGTTAAATCTATCTACAGTGATAATTGTAGATAACGGTGAATAGAGAAAGATAATTGAATTAAGTTAATGAATGTTTATTCTTACAGAATTGAAAAGCTTAATTCATATTAATGAGAAATGATTCATGTTAATGAGAAACGATTCATAAAGGAGAAATGTAAATGAATAATAATGTGACGTATGGTATGGGACATACGGGGATTATGATATGGGAATGGAATTATAATATGGAGACTAGAAAAGAGGAACCATTAACTAGGAGGTTAATAGGAAACGTTAAGTGTGCACTCTAGTTGAGAGGTGAGAATAGCAAGTGAGAGTTGAATCTAACATGTACATAATAAATGCTTTATTGCACTTGTTAAATACTTGCTGTTTTAAAAATCATATACACATTCGGGCTCTGACCCGTTTCCTTGCATATTTTCTTTTCTATTGTATCTTCTATATCAGGTGTCCAGAAACAGGGACGCCAACCTTAGCGGATGATGTAGAACTATGGAGCTATGGAGATTTTGCTTAGACGCCTTTCATCTTTTGATTCACAGTATTCTTAGTTAGGGCATGTCGCCCAAAGGATTTCAGTTATCTTTTCTATCGAGGTCAAATACTATTGTATTCAGGTCTTTTTAATACATTTAACATTATTGGGATTATTGTATAGGATTTATATTATTTGGGAATGTTTATTCCAATTGCATTTAAATTCTTTTGAGTTATTTATTGTGTTATCAGTGTTGTAGTATAAAATGTGTAGTGTTATTCTTAAACTAAAAATGGTTTTGTTGAAATTTAAATTTGGAAAGTTTTTAACACCAGCTTAATTGGGTATTGGGTGAGTTGTAAATGTTTTTGACAGTGATGCTAAGAATGAGCCAACTGTATATTCTGTTTTAATTTGGTATGGGACTGGCCACCCGGTATTTAATTAGGCGGGGTGTTACATTGGCATATTTGGTGGTGTGAGGTCAAGTATCCGACTAGGTTCAACGCTTCTTGTGGCGTGGTTGAGGGAGGGAATGTGGGTCCTATGATTAACTTGATTATGGCATTTCGGTGTAGTTGGGAAGACATAAAAAGTCCCCATAAAGTGATGTTAGCTTGGGTTTTCTTCAGTTAATCGAGGATCTTACTTTCCTAGAGGGTCATTTCTAGCATAAGGAGATTCTAAACACCCTTCCCTTTATCTCTTGCTAATGGTTTTAGATTTGGGGTTTGGTAATGTCTGCCTGACTTGGTCATGTGGTTCACAAAAGAAGGAAAAAATAGAAATACTGTTTCTTCGTTGATATCGGGTTGTTCATCCACCTTGTTGATTTCTCTTAGCATCTCCTCGAATAATATCATCCCGCATATATCGGCTATCAAACTAGTCTTTTCTGAATCTTTCTCTTCATTTGAATCTTCAAAGTTGTCCCCCCATCCGGTGGCAACGGATCTTTCCATGAAGACTCAATGCTATCCACAACTTCCATAGCCTCTTGGTATAATTCCTCCCATTCGGCAGGGAAATGCAGAACTGAAGGGACCATACACCCTTGTAATTTCAAATAATCGAGTAGTTCTAATACACTACACATATCACCAATCTATTGAAATAAATCTACCATGATCTGGACCATATCATTTAGACTGACTTTGTCGATTGCAACCACCCAATTATCTGACTCTCGGGCCTATTTTGAGCTTTTGAAAATAAGCCACTGTATCTCTAACAGTTCATCTGGGAGGGCAATTTCAGCTCGAACTCTAAAAATTGGTTCAGCACTTTTGACAATTTTATATCTTTACCTCTAGAACGGGGGAGGAGGGAGATTCATGCTCTGGTAATGAGGGATAAGGATTAATCGGCGAAGATGGTAGGGTGTAAGAGGAAATATGGGCATGTTTGGAGAGGTTTAGGAGACTATATGGGTATGATTGGTGATTCACTCGACATGATTCGAGTAGATTGGTTAAATTTCGAGTCTTCTTCTAGGAAGATGGAATTTGCATGATTTGGGAGTTAATTATAGGTAGTGTTTGGTTTAGGATTATTTGGTGGGGCGATGACACCCCGATCAATTAGGCCTTAGATCACATTTCGGAGATGGAAACATTGGTCGGTGGTATGGCTAGCAGTTTTGTGAAAGTCATAATGGGCATCAGGTTTAAAGTTTTTCGTAAGTGGGTCTTGTAGTGGATCGGGGTCCATGGGTTTAATTAGATTTCAGCTCAATATGGCTCGGTAGACTTTGGAGATATGAGCATGAAGCTCTATGTATTCCTTCTAGATCGAGTTTGGGCAACTTTCTGGTGCCCATGAAGCGGCAGGCTGAGGGATGTTGTTGATGGTAGAAACCGTGGTACTAGTAGATTTTTTAAACATTCTTGGAGCAAACGGTCGAGAGGTTTTCCTCGGTTCGACTTTTATCTGGGATAGACTTTCTTCGATCTCCACTCCTGCTTCTTAGAGGGCTTAAAAATGAGGGTAATATTATCCTCTCATTATTGCTCGGACATCGTGTAGGAAGTTCTTCTTTACGATGCTAACACTTTCTTTTTCAGAAGGTTGATTGGTCATGGTAGCTATTTTTTCTCTCCACCTTGCTAGGAAGGTGCTGACTCATTCCTCGAGGTTCTGCTTGAGTAGCTCTAAGTCACGGTGGATAACTTCTAACTCCTTATTATACTTGTACTATAACATTAACACATAGGCAACATCTTCCCAAATACGAATTATGGATTCCTCTAAGGATGAAAACTAACGAAGAGTGTTATCTTTCAAAGTTTGCTAAAACATCTGAGCCATTATTTCTTCAGAAGCCCCTAAGAGAGTCATCGCTCAGTTCTATCTACAGAGATGAATGATCAGGGGTCCACGGCCTTCGAAGTTCTTGATATTGGGTATATTGAACTTTTCTGGTAACCTGGCTTTAGGATAGGGAGAAATGTGGGTGTAGTCCATGTAGTTGCTAGAGATCCTGACTTGATCGAACTTCTTGGTCAACATTTTGAGGTCTTACTTGACCTTATTCAGTTATTCCTCTTTCGGATTAGCACTCATGGGTAAGTTGGCCCTTGGTTGAGTAAGGTTTGGCATAGGCAGATGGGCTGGTGGTGGCCCTTTAGTAGGAGGGGCATAGGGAGCGTGCTAGTATTCCTTGGGAACCTAAATAGGCTCAAGTGCTTGCGAACCCATAGCACAAGGGGAGAGGACCTTGGGCTCTTCATTGCATCTCTTGAACCTCGATTTGAAGGTTGTCAATTTTGGCAGTGTACTAAGCTTAAACTATCAATAAATTCGGTTGTACATTTGGCACTTAATTCGTGTTCTTAATGGAAGGCGGGTGAATTTTAGACTCAAAAGAAGTAAGGGGACTGACAGAACTTTGGCGAGATTCGACTTAAGATCGAAGCCAATAAGGAGCCAAGCCAAGGGTATTCGATCGACTTGATAATGAGAAAAATTGGGATTTATTTTCGGAAGAGAAAAAAAGGGAAATTTGTTATAATTAGAAAAGGAGATTTTTTTTTTTGACATTTTTGGAAAATTTGAGGGCAAAATTGTTTTTTTTAGGTAAATAAAATGTTTTTGAGATCAGGCTGCGACGGCATGAGCACCGGAGGTTGGGTTAGGTATTGCTTGATTTGGCTGAAGGCTTCTTGGAAAGCTTCGTTCCAGACTTTGGTTGAATCCTTTAAGAGGAGTTTGAAGACGGGTTCTCAGATGGAAGTCAGTTAGCTGATGAACTGGCTGATTTATTATAATTTCCTAAGGAACTCCTGAAATTCCTTCTGCATTTGAGGTGGTGGCATCTCAAGTATGGCTTTTAGCTTGGAAAGATCTTCTTTTATACCTTTTTCACTAACCATGAATCCCAAGTGTTTTCCTTTAGGATGCCGAAGACATATTTCTGTGGGTTGAGACGCATGTGGTACTAACGTAGTCATTCGAAGAACTTCTAGAGGGCGGGAACATGGCATTCTCTATTCTTAGACTTGATAATAATATTGTCTACATTGACCTCAACTTCCTTATGTATCAGATCATGTAGAATAGTTTTGGCTACCCTCTAGTAGGTAGCCCCTGCATTTTTTAGACCAAATGGCATGACAATGTAGCAAAAGGTTCCCCAAAGGGTGATGAATGTGGTTTTCTCTTAGTGATATGGGTGCATCTTGATCTGATTATATCCGAAAAATCCAGCAATGAATGATTTGAGAGCGTAACTGGCTGTATTTTCCATAATCATGTCGATATTGGGTAGTGAGTAATCATCCTTCGGAGAGGCCTTGTTCAAGTCTCGGTAGTCGACACACATGCAAACCTTCCCTCCTGATTTCCGCATGGGTACGATATTGGCTAGCCATGTGGGATATTCAATCACACGAATGAAGCCCATATTCATTTGCTTGACTACTTATTCTTTAAATTTGAGTGACCATTTGGTGCGGAGCTTTCGCAGTTTCCATTTGATTAATTTGCATTCCGAGAGAGTTGGAATTTCATATTGTGCTATCTCAGGATCAATGTCGAGCATATCATTATAAGACTATGCGAAGATATCCAAGAATTCCTTTAGTAGTTCTTTGAGTTTTGCACGCTCATGCTCATTAAATGTGGCCCCTACCCTAATTTCGCGCATTTGGCTACTAGAACCGAGATTAATAATAACAGTTTCATCTTCATTAACTTGAATGCGGTTATGTTTTTTTGTTATTAACCTTATTTAGATCAGTTAAGAATTGTTCATTTGCAAAATAATCATCATCAAGAGTTTGATTAGAATCAAGACAATTAATGTAAGGCACAACACGGTACTCAAAATCTTCATTTATTTGGCTAGGGTACTTGCGAACCCATAGCGCGAGGTAAGAGGACCTCGGGCTCTTCAGGGAAAAGGACCCAATTTCATTGCATTTCGTGAACCTCAGTTTGAAGGTTGTTAATTTTGGAAGTGTACTGAGATAAAACTGTCAATAAATCCGACTGTACATTCGACACTTGATCCGTATTCTCCATGGAAGGTGGGTGAATCTAGGACTCGAAAGAAGTAAGGGGATTGATGGAACTTTGGGTGGTTCGACTAAAGACCGAATCCAAGAGGGTGCCACGCCAAGGGTATGCGATCGACCTGATAAGGAGAAAAATTGGGAGTTATTTTCAAAATAGAAAAGAAGGGGAATGTGTTATTTTTAGAAAAGGAGGAATTTTTTTTTTGACATTTTCGAAAAAAATGAGAATAATTTTTTTTTTGGAGGGAAAGAAAATGTTTTTGGTATTTTTGATAAAAGAGGAAAAAATGTTTTTGGACACTTTTGGAAAGAGAGAGGAAAAGACGAGAGATGGGTCTCAGCATGGTTATTATGTTTATTAGGTTCTCACTTGTATTAAGTCTGTCTATATGCAAAAAAGAAATGTCGTACGAGACCCGAGCCTGGAAAAATGGGATTTATTATATATATAAACTAGGGGTGGACTTATTATCAGGATCAAGGGTAGAATCTCCTTTTAAAAATTGTTCAAAAATTTGGCAGGCCGACCCTGAATTTGGCAGAGTTTCGGGTCAAAATTGACAATCTAACATGTGTGTCTTAGGCTTGACACCTATATGCGGGTATGAAGTTTTTTGGGTTAATTGAAAGGTGTTCACCCGTTTGGCGTGACTTCCATGATATATGTCTTGCTTTTGAGGGCAATCGGTATGTGTGGATAAGCCATTTGATATACTTGAGTGTATGTGAATTGCCTCACTATATACCTCGTGGGATGGTACATGTGAGAGAAAATTCGATATACTGGACATACGTGAACAAGTTACCTACGATATATCTCCAGTCATGACTTCGATCAAGCGGTACGATGCGAGGGAACCGTTCGATATACGTCGAAGGTACTTGGCCAAGGAAAGGTGTGACTCATATCGCTTAGGCTAAGTGCAACCTGCCGGACCAGCGCCCATTATGAATTGATCCCCATTTACGGGAAAAAATTTGTTCAATAGTAATGCTCTTTAGTGATGTTGTGTGTATCATGCATGATTCTTTGATTAGTATTTTATGGAGAGAGTATCTTTATTGATCATGCCCAGCCGAGCATGAGGTACAAGTATAAACAGTATAGCCAACAAGTGAGTGTGTGTGTGTGTGTGCTAAGTGTAAGTGAGCATGGATATATATAAGTGGAGGTGTGTGTTAGTGACACCTGAGCATGGATTTCTACATGGTGTGTGCAACATGTGGATATACATGATCCTAGGTGCATGTGGTGTAAAGTGTACACGAAAAATTTCTACAAGTGTGTGAACAGTTGCATATGTGCATGGAATAGTAAGGGGAACATAAAAATATGGGAATATTTAAGAAAGTAAAACACCCATGCAAACAAAGTCTATCCCTCTTAAAAAAAGTCCCCAGTAGAGGCGCCACTATGGCCATCCCAGTCGACACCGAGGGGGGGGGGGGGGGGAAGAGAGAGTGAGAGAGATACATTTCCCCTCGGGAAGGCTATGTCGCGATCTCGCACCCCTCTTGGGAAGGTTGCTTCGACCATCGTCAGAGTGGGGGTAAATGTGAAGAGATAGAGTCGCCAACCTATTTTGCAAAAATTAGACAAATGAAATGATACCACTTAGAGAGAGCAGAATCAAGGACAAAATGATGCATACGAAACCAATAGTTCAAAGATTCGGTGGCTAAGTTACAGAATGGGAAGGTATTAAGCACCCATTCCTCCCTTTCGTCTCTCACGGGCTAGTGTTATTATCTTCCTTTATATCCCCGGGAAGTGTGTGTGCGTATTTAAATAATGGAGATTGGAATCATTCAACTCATACCATGGACAAGGTAGAGTGAGGTCATCCATAGGAATATTCTAAAAATAATGATCGTTATTAGGAAACGATAATATGTGTTGGATGAAACGCAAAAAGCATAATATATATATATATATATATATATATATGGGAGGTTTTAGAAAATTAGGGAATTTGGAAAATTGAGAAAATTGGAAAGTTGGACTCGAGGCTCGGATTTTAATCCGAGATGCCTACGTAGACTATAAAGGCATCAAAGTCCACGTAGTTCAAATATAGCATGGGGGTGGGGTTTATCCCATAGATCCGAACGGAATTTTATTATATGTGTATGTGTAGAAAATGTAGTGTTTTGATTTTGAAAATAGTGTGATGGATAATTCCGTTCGAAATCTACGGGTGTAACCCTCTGTTATTTGTTTTTGAGATTTTTTGTAGAAAATAAAGTATGTGCGATATACTAATAAAAAAAGTGTAGATATTAATGGTTATGAATTAAAGTAAGAGCTAGATTATGAATTTAATGTTATTATGCAAAAGCAAAGAATTTAAAGAGAGAGGGAAAGCACTGGACCTTCTTTGAAGCTTGATCTTTTGATCTTGGATGAACTCCCTTGAGTGTTGATGAATGTTGATGAGAGAGGAGGATATCTTGTCAAATTGGGTATGAAAAAGATGGGAATGTAAGCTTAGATGGAACTTCACATGAGGAAATTCACTGAATTCGAGGGAATGTTGTTGAGATCACTGATACTGATGGATCTGTTATGTCTTTTGGAGTGAGGTCATAGCCACTATTTATAAGATTGAGGGCGTGATGCTCGGCCTACTCCATGGGGTGCCTATCGACATATGATCCCAGAGACAATGCTAAAAGGCAGGGATCAAGACCTGCCAATTGGCAGTTCCGTACAGATTTTTCCGAAAAAATGATTGTAGAACACAAACTGTTGATTTGAATCATGCACAGGACATACCGTTAGAAAGGTATTTCAGAGACCTTAAAGAGTCCTTGGGACTGCTCCCTGGTTCGGGAATTGACTTTGGGTCAAATGTGCCTCAGAAAATCATGTCGATCCTTTGGACGGGAGATAGTTGGTTGGAAACAGATCGTTCGTGCGCATAGAAAGTCATAATTGCACATGGGGAAGATCGTTGCAAAGTTGACATTGGTCAACCGGGGATCGGAAGCGCCTGGGGACCTCTTGAAACAAAACGAATCGTTCGTCCGTACCATAGGTCAGTATCATGCACGGGGTGAACCTTCAGAAAGGGTATTCAATGTCCTTAGGTGATTCATTCAGTCTCGTTCGAGCTGAAGAGTTGACTTTGGTCAAACGAAGCTCGGGAGCGCTCAGTGGCCTACGAATCGATTTTTAGGAGAAAACTAATCGTTTGTCTGAACGGTTATGCTATTTCATGCACGGGGTGGATTGTTGGAAAGGGATTTTAATGCCTTTCGAATGTTCAAAGAGCATTTGCGCCGACGATGAAGTTTACTGGGGTAAAATCGGGGCCCAGGAGTGCCCGGTGGACCCCGAATCGATTTTCAGTAGTAAAATTTTCCGTTTGTCCAAATCGTTATGCCGATTTGCGCATGGGGCGGACCGTTGGAAAGGGTATTCAGGGACCTTCAAAGACTCAAAGACTTTTCTCTCTGACGATAGAGTTGACTAGGGTCAAATGGGGCCCAGGGGAGCCTAGTGGGCTCTATATCGGTACTCGGAGTGCGACCTAGGATTTACAGTGAAATGGGGAGGTGCTAGGGACCTCAGGAGAGACCTAGGGGATCCTAGAATGTAGTGTCTACAATAGTATTACGGATAAGTAGTTTACTTTCTTACCCTTGATAAATGAACCGGTAAAAGGTATAAAAGTCAAAAGGGTTAAATATGGACGTATTAAAGAAAAAAATCCTTAAATTATTGTAAGCACTATGAAATTTTAATAAACGGGCTATGTATGTTAGGAAAAAATAATTTTTTATAGGATCTAGTAATGACATTTGCACATTTAATTGACTACTGTATGTAGTCTAATTTACTCTATTTAAAATGTGATTTGTAGTTGGGTATTTAGAGGGAAATTAAGCCACAAGAATTCCTTACAACTATCAACATTTAGTTGAAACTCTTAGTGTTCAAGTATTTAACCTAATTAAAAGTGTGTTGTTTGTGCCAAAGGTTGTCAGCCCTAAGCGATTGGAGAAGATACATAAATATCAATAATACAAGCACTTTTTTTTGCAGCCAGAGTGCAAAGCTGTTCTACGGTGGTTGACTTAGTTGATGCATTGACTTTTGGACGCTTGAAGATTATTATGCAGATGAGGAGAGAATTTTTATTGTCTTTATTCATTGTCAAGTCTCAAGGTTCTTGTGTAACATTACCTTTTAATTTTGGTGGATTGGCTGGTTGCCTTTAAGTAAGATAAAGAGATCAAGATGCTTATGCAGGTGTATTGTAATGATATTTTCACGGGTGGTGGTATATGGTTGGTGAGAGATAGAAACAGTATTGAAGTAGAAAATAAGGGTGTGCTGAAAAATACGTTCGGATCTTCACTTTGGGCTTCATCCTAGGAGAATTTTCATAACCCCAATGTTCAGCTTATCGTGTATAACGAAAGAAATAATTTCCATGGACAGTTTTTCCTCTTTTCTTTTAGATATCCATTTAATCAAGAGGTGAAAATCTTCTCCCCTCGTATATCTTGATATTTTTATAATATTATTTATGTTCTCTTATAAATATATACATTTACAGGGGAAAAAGTCACCCCATGTTTTATTGTTCTATAGAGATTTGGGTCTTACAAATTCTGGGTTATGTTATTCTTTAGCCTTTCTAGGTCACTCCTAGCCAATTAAACTTAATCTAAAACACCTCATACTCAAAGTCATACAA
The DNA here is from genome assembly GCA_949130495.1 of Sambucus nigra. Lineage (NCBI taxonomy): Eukaryota > Viridiplantae > Streptophyta > Magnoliopsida > Dipsacales > Adoxaceae > Sambucus > Sambucus nigra. The sequence goes on from OX422208.1 coordinate 652,418,270, forward strand.
AAAAATTGTTGAAAATTAAACTTGTTTTTGAAATTAAAATAATTGGGCTTTATTAGTTTGTATTTTTTGGTTAATGTTTGGGTTGTCTAAATTAGTTAGTATTGGGCCTCCATAAAATTATATCCATTAAGAGTGATATTTTTCAAGAACATTCTAGATCCCTCTTGTGTATTTTGGAGGGTGTAAGAAATAGTAGATTAGTGGAGATAGATGTAGAAGGTTCTAGAGATTCAATCTTGACCCTTGATGTAAATTTAATCTTCACCATTCATTTGAATTGGAGGATAGTATAAATAGGGGTGTTGTCTCCACATTTTGTGATAGTAAAATTTAGTGAGCTCTAATAAAAGAGTTCCTTTCACCAAATAGTTCTCCACTCCTTTTTCCTATATTTTGCTCCCTCTCCTAAATATATAAACAACCTCTTCCAACAAAGTGGTATCAGAGCCAAGGTTCTAAAATGGCTAATGGTATGGTTCCTTTCCAAATCCCTCAACTCACCAAAGACAACTACAACCATTGGAGTATCAAGATGAAGGTGTTACTCGCTTTTAAAGATGTTTGGGAGATCGTTGAAAAAGGCTACAATGAGCCTCAAGATGAAGCCACTCTATCCCAAGCTCAAAAGGATAGATTAAAAGAAGCAAGAAGGATGGATCAAAAGGCTCTCACTCTCATTCACCAAGCATTGGATGAAGGTACGTTTGAGAAAATTGCGTTTTCCACACCCACCAAAGAAGCATGGGAGACTCTACAAAATTCTCATAAGGGGATTGAAAAGGTAAAGAAGGTTCGTCTCCAAACACTTAGAGGTGAGTTCGAGTCTTTACATATGAAAGATTCCGAGTTACTTTCAGATTATTTTGCTAGAGTTTTGGCTACTGTCAATCAACTAAAAACTAATGGTGAAAATATGAGCGACACACGGGTGGTAGAAAAAATCCCCCGCTCCTTAAGTTCCAAGTTTGACTATGTTGTTGTTGCAATTGAAGAATCTAAAGATACAGATTCTATGGGAATTAATGAACTCATGGGTTCCTTAAAATCCCATGAAGAGAGACTTAATAGGAAAAGTCAGGAGACTTTAGAGCAAGATCTTCAAACAAATCTTACTCTAAAAGAAGGAAGAGAATACAACAACGAACGGAGCCAAAGAGTAAGAGGCAGAGGTCAATTTCGAGGAAGAGGCGGTGTGAAGTTTTTCAACAATGAAAGGGAAAAATCATATCTAGCAAGAGGACGTGGAAGAGGGGGCAACACGAGACCAAGTTACGAAAAATCTCAAATGAAGTGTTATAATTGTCAAAAATTCGGCCATTATGCTTCGGAATGCAGAAGTAATTCTAATATTGTGGAGGAGAAGGCTAACTATGTTGAATAGGAAAAGCACGAGGATTCGACACTGTTATTAGCATACAAAGGAGAACATAATAGAGAAAGCAAGAAGTGGTATCTTGACACTGGAGCAAGCAACCATATGTGTGGCAAAAAGGATATGTTTGTGGAACTTGATGAATCGGTAAAGGGCAATGTTACTTTTGGAGATGAATCAAAAGTGCCGGTGAAAGGAAAAGGTAAGATATTGATTCGTATGAAAAATGGGAAGCACCAATTTATTTCAAATGTCTACTATGTGCCAAGCATGAAAACAAATATCTTGAGTCTAGGGCAACTCTTAGAGAAAGGTTATGATATCCACATGAAAGATCATAGTCTTTCTTTAAGAGACCAAAGAATGAATTTAATTGCTAAAGTACCTATGGAAAGAAATAGAATGTTTTTGCTAAACATTCAAAGTGAAGGTGTAATGTGTTTAAATGCTTTCTTTAAAGACATGGCTTGGCTTTGGCACTTAAGGTTTGGGCATCTAAATTTTTGTGGCTTAAAATTGTTGCATAACAAAAGAATGGTTAATGGGTTGCCTTCCATTAATCATCCGGATCAATTATGTGAAGGATGCTTACTTGGAAAACATTCTAGAATGGTTTTTCCAAAAGAGTCAATTACAAGAGCAAAGAAGCCCCTAGAACTCATTCATACCGATGTGTGTGGCCCTATTACTCCTTGTTCTTTTGGCAAAAATAAATACTTTCTACTTTTCATTGATGATTTTAGTAGGAAGACATGGGTTTATTTCTTAAAAGAAAAATCAGAAGTATTTTGTTCTTTTAAGAAATTTAAAGCACTTGTGGAAAAAGAAAGTGGTTATGAAATAAAATCTATGCGATCCGATAGAGGAGGCGAATTCACTTCTAAAGAGTTTGAAAAGTTTTATGAAGAAAATGGGATACGCCGTCCTTTAACGATTGCATACTCACCTCAACAAAATGGAGTTGCTGAAAGAAAAAATAGATCCATTTTAAATATGACTCGAAGCATGTTGAAAAGTAAAAGAATGCCAAAAGAATTTTGGGCCGAAGCTGTGGATTGTGCTGTTTATCTGTCAAATAGAAGCTCCACTAGAAGTGTGTGGAATAAAACTCCACAAGAAGCATGGAGCGGGAGAAAACTCGGAATTTCTCATTTGAGAGTATTTGGGAGCATTGCATATGCTCATGTGCCGGATCAAAAGAGGACAAAGCTTGATGACAAGAGTGAAAAATACGTATTTATTGGCTACGATTCATGCTCCAAAGGCTACAAGTTGTACAATCCAATCAGTGGAAAAGTCATCACGAGTAGGGATTTTAAGTTGGATGAAGAAGGCTCATGGAATTGGGATGCCCAGGAGGAAAACTATGACTTCCTTCCTTTCTTTGAAGAAGAAGATGAAGATAGAAGCAATGGAGATGTAGAAGAGCCTATTACGCCACCTACATCACCACCATCATCCACTCATGGAGATCCATCATCATCATCATCATCATCATCATCAAGTCAAAGTTCACATGAAAGAGCCCCGCGGTTGAGAAGCTTGGATGAAATATATGAGGTAACTGAAAATTAAAATGATATAACTCTCTTTTATCTTTTTGCCGATTGTGAACCTATAGGTTTTGAAGAGGCCATACAAAGCAAGAGATGGAAGGATGCAATGGATGATGAGATAAAAGCGATTGAGAAGAATGACACATGGGAGTTGACAAGTCTTCCCAAAGGGCACAAAGCTATTGGAGTCAAACGGGTGTATAAAGACAAGAAGAATGCTAAAGGAGAAGTGGAGCGGTACAAATCAAGACTACTTGCAAAAGGATTCAAGCAACGGTATGGAATTGACTATGAAGAGGTATTTGCTCCATTTGCTCGTCTTGAAACAATAAGATTAATTATCTCTTTAGCAGCTCAAAATAGATGGAAAATCCATCAAATGGATGTGAAGTCCGCTTTCTTAAATGGCCATCTTGAAGAAGAAGTATATGTAGAGCAACCCATGGGGTATGTTATGAAAGGAAACGAAGCTAAGGTGTTAAAATTGAACAAGGCATTATACGGCCTAAAACAAGCACCTAGGGCATGGAATAGTAGAATTGATCAATATCTTCATAAAAATGGTTTCAAAAAATGCCCTTATAAGCATGCCTTATACACAAAGGTGAATGGAAATAAAGATATTTTAATTGTTTTCTTGTATGTGGATGATTTAATCTTCACAGGAAATGATGCAAAGATGATCGAGGAGTTTAAGAAGGTGATGACAAGAGAATTCGAGATGACTGATATTGGGATCATGTCCTACTATCTTGGCATAGAAGTAAAGCAAGAGAAAGAAGGAATATTTATTTCTCAAGAAAGCTATGCAAAGGATGTTCTCAAGAAATTCAAGATGAATGAATGTCAGCTCGTAAGCACTCCCGTGGAATGTGGAACCAAGTTGTCAAAGCATGAAGAAGGATAAATAGTGGATCCAACATATTTTAAGAGCCTCGTTGGAAGCTTGCGATACTTAATATGCACAAGGCCCGATATCCTCTTTGGAGTTGGACTTATCAGTCGTTATATGGAAACTCCAACAATAACACACTTGAAGGCTGCAAGAAGGATCCTTCGCTATATCAAAGGTACGATTGACTATGGATTATTTTATTCAATCTCTAACAGTTTTAAGCTTGTTGGCTACAGTGATAGTGATTGGGGAGGAGACTTAGATGACCGAAAAAGCACAAGTGGGTTCGTGTTCTACATGGGAGACGTTGCATTCACATGGAGTTCAAAGAAGCAACCTATTGTCACTCTTTCCACCTGTGAAGTTGAATACGTCGCCACAACAAATTGTGTGTGTCATGAAATTTGGTTGAAGAATCTATTGAAAGATCTTAACATACCTGAAGATACGGTTGAGATATGCGTCGAAAACAAATCGACGATTGCATTAGCAAAGAATCCAGTTTTTCATGACAGAAGCAAGCACATCGACACAAGGTATCACTAATGTGTGGAAAAGAAGGAGGTACAATTGAAGTACGTAAAGTCTCATGATCAAGTTGCCGACATCTTTACCAAGCCACTCAAGCATGAAGTGTTCCACAAGCTACGAAGACTACTTGGAGTTGCAAAACCAAGTTTAAGAGGGGGTGTTGAAAATTAAACTTGTTTTTGAAATTAAAATAATTGGGCTTTATTAGTTTGTATTTTTTAGTTAATGTTTCGGTTGTCTAAATTAGTTAGTATTGGGCCTCCATAAAATTAGATCCATTAAGAGTGATATTTTCCAAGAACATTCTAGATCCCTCTTGTGTATTTTGGAGAGTGTAAGAAATAGTAGATTAGTGGAGATAGATGTAGAAGGTTCTAGAGATTCAATCTTGACCCTTGATGTAAATTTAATCTCCACCATTCATTTGAGTTGGAGGATAGTATAAATAGGGGTGTTGTTTCCACATTTTGTATCAAGCAAAATTTAGTGAGTTCTAATAAAAGAGTTCCTTTCACCAAATAGTTCTCCACTCCTTTTTCATATATTTTTCTCCCTCTCCTAAATATATAAACAACCTCTTCCAACAAAAATTACCTTGCCAAAATTGTGGGCTCCTTCCTGTCATCCTTTCTTCCAATAACTGTAAGTACTTCTATCACATACATAAAAGCCATAAGTAGGTCAGTTTTGAATTCTTTTAGTAGTAATAGAACAGAGGCATGTCCATTCTCTTCTGTTTTGAGTTGGCCATGTGTTATATGTTTTCCCAATTCGTGTCATAGTCAATAGTTGAGTCTTTATGTCTCTTTGCATCAAGCATATTCTAGGTAAGCAGGCCTATGAGGCATTGATTTTTACGTATATGTTCATTCTCTCCCTCTCTCGAGATTCTTTCTAAATTCAGATGATTGTTGGATACTCTTAACTAATTTGTGATGTTACTTAAATTTCAGGTTCTTAAGTACCCACCACGAGCACTTATTTTAAAATTGATTAACATGGTATCTGAGATTAGTATTACATCCCAAGACCTTACTGAGGTTTTGGATGCCTTTGTAGTAATTCCTATACCCATCAAGGAAGGTGGAAGAAATTAATTTGTAAAAATGTTACATGATTGGACACATAAAAACCTTGTATTGTGGAACCACCTAAAGATCTACTATGCTGTATTAAACTGACCGCGCAAAAGTGCATGGTCAGGCGCTTAATGACCCATTTATCAATTCCCTTAGGATCCGTTTGGTTGGCCAAATTTGTCTAGGTAAATACTAAAAAAATAGTAAATATAAATTTTTTTCCATATTTTGGCTGTTTGGTTGCACAATTTGCCTAAGCATTATTTGTTAATGTACAACACCTCCTATGCACAATCTGTGAGCAAATTTTGCTTATCTATTTGAGTGGAAAATATTTGCTAACAAATTTGCCAACTTCTTAAACGGTTTTAATGTTTTAAAAAATAATTTAAAAATTGTTTTAAATAATTAAAAAACTGTTATGAATATTTAAAAATTATTTTGCAATGTTTTAAAAACTATTTTTAATATTATAAAAAATGCTAAGAAAATATTTTACAATTTTTTTTTAAAAACCGTATTAACAAAATATTGTAAAAACTGTTTTTAACAATTTTAAAAACTGTTGTAAATATATTATAAAAATAGTTTTAAAGTTTTAACAAATAATTTTAAAAACTGTTTTAAATACTTAAAAAAAATATTATAAATATTTAAAAACTTTTTTGTAATGTTTTGAAAACTGGTTTTCATATTAGAAAAAATTGTTAAGAAAATGTTTCACAATTTTTTTTAAAAACCGTATTATAAAAATATTGTAAAAACTATTTTTAACATTTTTAAAAACTATTTTGAATATATTATAAAAACTGTTTTAAAGTTTTAAAAAACATTTTTTAAAACTGTTTTAAATAGTTTAAAAAAACTGTTGTGAATGATTAAAAATTGTTTTGTAATATTTTAAAAACTGTTTTTAATATTATAAAAATTTGTTAAGAGAATGTTTTACAAATTTTTTGAAAAACCGCAATATAAAAATATTGTAAAAATAGTTTTTAACATTTTTAAAAACTGTTTTGAATATAATATAAAAACCGTTTTAAAGTTTAAAAACAAAATTAAAAAATATTTTAAATAGTTAAAAAAACTGTTGTGAATATTTAAAAATTCTTTTTTAATATTTTAAAAACTGTTTTTAATATTATAAAAAATTGTTAAGAAAATGTTTTACAATTTTTTTAAAAAATCGTAATTTAAAAATATTGTAAAAACTCTTTTTACCATTTTTGAATATAATATAAAAACTGTTTTTAAATAAATTAATTGGATTGACTTTAATTTCGCCTAATGGTTGTTTGTTAGCGTCATGTGAAAAAAAAACTACGATGCCCACTATTTTGCCTATATGCAACCAAACGGACCCTTATGGTTTTATGAGTAGGCAAATCAGTGTGCTAATTTTATTTCAAAGTTGCAAATTGCTTAGGGTCATCAGGAGCCAGAGCATATAAACTCCTCAATTGGGGTGCCATGGCCCTCACATTTCAAATATTGGAGTACTGAAAACTTAAGGACCCACTTCAACAACTTTTAATATTTCCATCAATTTGGTTTGAGGGTTATGTAACAAATTTAATTTATATTTTATTGTATTACTGCTATAGGCGTGGAGATTTAGAGTCTATATGTGGTTAAAAACCATGATTTGTTGGAAATTAATAATTAAGTCTGAAACTTATTTTTTTATTTTAATTTTATTAAATTCCGAAATTATGAATTTCCTAATTTTGTGGTCTTGATAAATATCAAATAAATAATTAGGCACGTGATAAATACAAATAATAAAGGATTAGGTTAATCTTATCCGTTAGTCACATGATGGTTAGTGGCACTAGTGGGAGACTTGAAAAAGAGTCCCACCTAGACTAGGATTTCAGACCTCTTTCCCTTATAAATAGAGAAGTCATACACTGTCACGACCCCAACCCAAAATTAGTAGTAGGGAACGCGTGTCTTGACATACTACCAAGACAATATATATTCTAACTTAAATTATTTCCTTAAATAAGTGCAACGGAAATACAATCACATGGTTATGAATCATAAAATACTAAAAATGAAGGGATTACGTCATCAGAGTTTTCTAAAGTAAACTTCATTTATATTAAAAGTAAAGAGTTACAACGTAAAATAAACTTTTATTACAAAAGAGCCAAACATGCTGTATATGATAAAACAAACATTTTATTTAAAATAACAAAAAGAGCTCTAAAAGCTGAATTTTCAACATAGTCCTTTTATGTTCCCTCCACAAGCCTACTTGTTCGTGAAGAATGGTTAGTTATACAACATCAGCTAAAAGCCGAGTGAGAATTAATCTCCAGACATTCCATGATTTTTCAAAAAATTGACACCTATTCAATTTACAACAGAAGGCATATATACATATATGGCAGGAATTTGCAGTAAAATATATAAAGCAAACTGATAGTATATATTTTTAAAATAAACAATTCAGAACAAAACAGATAAAACAATTTGAGTAGTACATCAATTATTAAATTTTCTTTTAATGGCCATGTATGCTCTAATACCCAGATAAACAGATAGTGTCACCAGATTTTTTCACTTGGTAACAACACAGACAAAAAATCATGATATCTGAAACAACGCCTTATTTAAGGCACACCAGCGATAAACCAGCTGGGAAGGTACCACCCAAATATTTCTACCCGGTAGTCAACGCCAACATAGTAAGAGATTTTCCATAGGCCGAATCAATAATTTCAGAATTCAAATCAGATGTATATATCGAGAGATATACACATATAACAAATGGCGAAATCATCGGTATCAGATGTATTTTAAGGATAAAGCAATTCAAAAAATAGATATAGATTGCATAATATCATATAATCAAAATACGCAAGGAATGTCACAGATTACTCACCTAGAATAGAAATTCGAAGTTACAAATACAGAGTCTTGGATTGCTCGTTAATCTTAAGACGAAACTTCTTCTTAAACTTCCTCAGACTTTCTCTCACACTTCTTTTTTATATTTGGAATTAATTTCTTGTAAGAACTGATCCTAAGGCTTCTATTTATAGTTTCTCAAAGTTATTAGGGTGTTGACATGTGTCCTAATGACTAAGCGTCCATTTTGGTGAGTCGACATTGAAGTGTCGCGTAACGGGACTATCTTGCAATCTTTATTTCACCCGATGTCGAAATGTATTTTAGCCTTATTTAATTGAATGACATGTGTTTTATCCTTATTCATATGGATGACATGTGTAAGGTGTGGTGGCTAAAGCATAGCACGAGGTGTAAAGTTATTAAGGGTATAAAGGTCATTTTACACATGAAGGGTATTTGAATAAATTTACACCATACATTTTCAATATTTCTTAGAGGTCCTTGAAAATATTTAATTTACAAAATGGTACTTTTTATTTTCATTTTATCCACTGAAACTTTCTTTAATTAAAATCAAGTCCTTAAAGTTTCATAAATTTATATTTTCTACCCCAAAACTTATCATTTAGCTTAGGATATGCCATAAGACTTTGATTTAATCATTTCTGATGAAGAAGGAGGTTAATTCAAAGTGTTTAAGTTTTGAAAATTAGCCTCCCCTTCAACCTATCAAAATATTACACATGGTGTGGTAATAAGACAAAATGTGACTTGAAGGATGGACATATTTGCCCTTATTTCGTAATTTCGGTATAACTTCTTGCTCGGACCTCCATTTAACACACCGTTTACTGTGTTACAAACCTAATTCATATATATATAACTTTTTAGTTTTTACCTCAAGTCAATTGTTATATTATAATGGTTAAAACTAGTCTCTAATATGAATATTCCTACCGAAAACTTTAAAATTTTATGTTTGTAACTAATTTGATATTTCATGATTTACGAAGGGAGGATTAGACTAAAATAATAAATTAACATTATCCATATCACATATGAAATAATACAACATTTAAAACTATATATGAACATATAAAAGTGGGGTCATTACATACACCATCGAGGATCATCTCATAACACACTATTTCTATGGTGGGCGAGAAAATGTGGAATTCCCCTTTTTCGTATTTTCTCATAAAAATTATGGGCATACAAGAAGATAATTTTTGGGCTGTTATTCAAGGGATTCAAAGAATCTTTTAATAGGATCATTAGAGTCACTTTATTCCAATCAACTACAATGGACAAAGGTTTGTTCTTCAATCATAGTTATATAGAACAATTAATTTTGTGAAAACATGAAGATCTGAGATCCTTTTATCAAGAACAATTGTATGTTAAAGTTTAACCTTATTAATGTATTCGTGATTAACATTAAGGTGTTCTTAAGAATTATTTTACATGTGGTATCAAAGCCTATAGTTTAAGATCTCGTGATTTTCCTTATTGATGTTTGTCTATAATGAAATCTGTGCCTGAGACTTTCTGCGACGTTTTTATTTCTATCATTAAATCTGCTTATGCTTGAGACTTTCTATGACGTTTTAATTTATGTCATTGAATCTGCTCTTAAAGTACGTCTGAGACTTTCTGTGATGGTTTTCTTCTATCGCCAATACTCACTAGTTAGAACAAAAGGTTAAAACTTGCTTGGAATTTTAAGAAACTGACATGGTCGACTGGAAACGTCGCAACAAACAAAACCCATTGTATACAATGGGTACCACCTTACTTTTGCATTTTGACGTCGTTAAGGCCCACCACTCAAAACCCATTATATACAATATCCATTGTATACAAAGGGTGTTTTGATGTCGTTAAGGCCCATTGACGTCAACAATGCTTTTGCGTTTTGACGTCATTAAGGCCCTTAAAACCCATTGTATAATGTTGATGTCAATATCGCACTCCAAAAAATTTATTTTTGAATTCTGCAAATTATTTTGAGATCCTGGAGTAATTATCTCCATCCCTATGGTGCTAACTCAAATTTTTTATTTTTGGCAAAAATTACGATTTTCCCAAATATTATGTATTTTTTTTAACAAAAGAATCACATGAGCACGAGGGATACCATTACCATGTAGGAATATGGAACAAGGATGCTCATGCTAAAACTATGACAAAAAAAGTAAGAAACGGCTTTACAGAGTGGGAAGGAAGAACAATCGATGTTCAGCACCACAAGTCATTCACTACAGTATGTAAGTACGTACTCAAAGAAGATAAAGAACCCTTGGTATGGGGATCAGGAATGAGCATTGAAAGAGAATAGAGACATAGAGAATAAGAGGGTAACAAATACATTTCTGAGATGGAATAGGAAACGGCAGATCCTGATTGAGGTCGAGGTCACATGTTTCTCGAGAAGAGATGGGAAACATGCTCAATATCATTTGATTTAATAGTTGACCCAGCCCCTTGTTGTTTGAAGAAACCCTCCACTTCGATTGGTCTTTTCGGCTGGTGGGAGTCGTGAGCGGGTACTGAGCTGTCAAACTATCAAAGTGAAGTCAAATATCGCTGAAAGCGCTTAGTTTGATCTATCTTATCAAAGATTAGAGAAGGGTTGGTTAAAAGTGTACCGTCCCTATACTAATTTAGGATGGGTGGGCTCACCTGGACTGATATCAGTTTGATAGTTCCGTCAAGTGCGCCAACATGCTTCTTTATAGGCATGGTCACTGTATCGGCGGTCGGGGCCGGCGCTCCGCGTTCTATCTAGGTTCTGCTCTTATGTACGCCCCACCTCAAATAGAAGAAGGGGAACCTCTTCCATAGAAGAACCCGTGTGAGTGTGAAGGGATTGAATCATTCATTCATCGGATATGTCTTCTTCCGTGATCCATTTCATGTCAACTCGAATTAGTTAGAAAAAGGCCTACTTTACAAAGGTCGTTTCCCGGGAACCTTGCGGTTCCCGATAATCGACCGCATCGGCCCGGTAACCTTCGTCACCGTCACCGTCGCTATTGCAATTCTTTTCCTGATAGCGGGTCACATGTATAGGACCAACTGGGGCATTGGTCATGGCCTAAAAGATATTTTAGAAGCTCATAAAGGTCCATTTACAGGCCAGGGTCATAAAGGGTTATATGAGATCCTAACAACGTCATGGCATGCTCAATTATCTCTTAACCTAGCAATGTTAGGCTCTTTAACCATTATTTTAGCTCACCATATGTATGCCATGCCCCCTTATCCATATCTAGCTACTGACTATGGTACACAACTGTCATTGTTCACACATCACATGTGGATTGGCGGATTTCTCATAGTTGGGTCTGCTGCGCATGCAGCCATATAGAATAACTGTCCCCATTACTATCCCTAACTAAAAAAAGTGTCATCAGAGATGAAATTTCGAATGTCCTTGACGCCGAATAAATGATCAACATTACTGTAACTAGAATTGTCGTGATCACTCCAACTATGAATGTTTTTATTCGTATCATTTAGATTTGGATCTTCACTTTCACTGGTATTTTCAATAGGACCAAGACTGCCCGTTGATTTGCTTAGCCCACACCTGCGTTCGAACTCCTTCTTAAACAACATCGAATTTAACCACCATCTTTCCATAGAGTTTTCTTTCCCCTATTTGCATGAAAGATTTGGAAGCAAACGGGTCAGAGCCCGAGGTGAAAACATTTTAAAAATAGCAAGTGTTTAATTGTATTAAATAGTAAATATTATATACAAGTTAGTCACGTGCTCACTTGATATTCTCACCCCTCAACTATTGTGCACGCCTAACGAATGCCCTTAACTCATCTTAGTTATGCTGCTAACTAACTAGTCTATATCAAATCTGAATATAAGGATTACTATATGGATTCACCCGTATTACTCAATTAAGACATACTTACATTTATAGATATTACCTCTTTTTTTCTCCTTTGAAACAAATTGAAATGATTGAAGTTTTTCTATTTGGAATCGTGTTAGGTCTAATTCCTATTACTTTGGATGGATTATTCATAACTGTATATTTACAATACAGGCATGGTGATCAGTTGGACCTTTGATTAATTAACATCTCTTTTTTTCCTGGATCCCGTGAGAGTTGTCCCTAAATTTTCTAAATTAGAGTCTAGGGCGGATTACAAAATACAGTGACCTTCAAGCTTGTCTTGTAAACAAAAAGGAAATAAGACAAGCGAAGAACAGGGTTGAATGAGTACAAGAAGGTGGAAATTGTCAGATGTATAAGGCTGGACGACGATCTGGCACTGTTACCTGACGTAGAAAAGGGGAGTGGTGACCCCTTTTCTACATGCCAAAAACTGCGACGACGGCTCCATACGGGTAGAACGAGAGATAAAAGTGTGGTATTTTGATTTGGTTTCTAAACTGTAGTCCGCTTCTTCCTTTGCTGGAATTACCATCTTTGCTGCTCTCGGCTTCTGAATTCGTACCTTTCAATAGCCAGTCTAGAAGCCCTAATGTTGTAAAAGGGAATGAAGGGAGGGGGTCTTTAAAGACTCGACTGAGTTGGAGAGGATCTTTAGATGAAACAAATGTGACTCAGTAAATGTATTCATTCTGTAGAAGATATTTTATAAGATCAATTCGGATTGGCTCTGGTTCGTTTAGAAAATGTGATTCGAGGAACTATATCTGGAGCACTTCGGCATAAATTGATACCGACTCCTCAGAATTTGGTAACTTCAACTCCATTAACAACTACTTATGAATCTTTTTTCGGTTATTATCTCAAGTTTTGGATCGAATTAATCCATTGACACAAATAGTTCATGGGAGAAAATTGAGTTATTTGGGCCCTCAATAACAGCAACTGCGTTGCCTTACTTGGCTAGAAGTACAAGAAGGTGCGTAGCTTGTTAGGAATTAGCTGGCTTAGAGATGAGAAGACTGATTAGTAGTTATATTACATAACTCGGGCGTACCTGCTTGCTTACCCGCTCACTCGAATAAGAACTCCAGCTTGGCCCACTTCTGGCTTTGGCTTTGCCTCATACCCGGTCTAACTAAAACTTGGACTTTGATATGTTTTCTTTAGGAGAAACTTAAATTGGCTTTGCCCCCGCTTTTTCCGTCCTCACCTGATGCTACTATATCCAATGCAAAAATATATAAAAAATGGAGTGCCCCCTTGAGCACCCTTATCATTAGACCCCCAGAGCCTTTTGAATCGGGGCTCACGTTTCACTATTCCTAAGCTAGATTGGTGAGACAACTATTCAAGCTGTACTGGAACTATAAGCGCTGAACTTAAAGCCCTCTCACTGTAAGCTACTTCAAGCTACTACGACTTGTAGCTATCAATGCTTGATCTACGGCTGCTGTACTGGGTAAGGTCGATGACTTTGATCTGGAATTGTTGGCAGTTTACTACCTGATCTGGGATGGTTCGGCCTGCTTGGCTGGCATCCACTCTACAGTGTGTGACTTGGGCATTTTGGCTAATCAGAACTACATCCACTTCCCCAGGATTCCAACAAACCAAAATCCTACCCTTCCCACCGTAGACGCAACTCGGTCCGCTTCGAGATCAGTTCAATCAGTGGCTAAGTCCGCTTAAGTACTCACTTCCGCTCCGCGGTAAGCATGCGAGTCAATTAGCCCCTTGACCACTTCTGTCTCTGAACGCACTTATAAAGTCTGACCTTTTCCCCGCGCTCCGTTTCTTATTTGTAGTCGCCTGTATCCGCTCTAAGGCGTGCTCTGGCCGAATCACTATCCCCTTCACTGGATGGGGCAGCTGCAAACTGGCCTCACTAGTATAGTATGACTCGGGCAACTTGAGATCGGATGATGCAACCCCCATAAAATGGCTAGCAACAGGTTTTGAAGAAAACTATCTATATCCGTTCGTGCACCTCTTTGTTACCCTATTTATGGTAATCTCTTCATCTTCGCCAACAACCGATCAATCTTGTTTGATTATTCAAGAAATAGAGTCATCAAGGAGTACCCTGTTACGCCCCTTTTGTAATTATGCTCTCAAACTCTCTCTTGGAGATCTAAAGATGTGAAAAAGTTAAGTTAAAAAACTTGGTTCTCGCACTTAAATATTCAGGAAAATAGTTAGTGGAAAAAGTAGTGGGAATGAGGGAAAAAACTGCTCAAAACTGTCAATTAACTGTTCCCGCTAAAACTCGTTCGAACGAGATTGTCGTTCGAACGAAGTCTCGTTAGAACAAGCCTTCTAACGAAGTTCCAGTGTGAACTCATTACAAATGTCATTGTAAATCTCGTTCAAACCATCATTCTCGTTCGAACGATATTTCGAACGACATTCCAGTGGCCTTTTGGGGAACTCGTTGGTAAACCTCGTTCAAACGACATTATTGTTCGAACGAAAAACTCGTTCGAACGACAATTCGAACGAACTTCCAGAAAGTTGAAATTTCTATTTTAGCCCAGAAACTTTATATACTTTATTTTAAAGTTTTAATAAAATCTTTCTGAAAATAAAAAACAGTTTTAAAAAAATTACACCCAATATAAAATGTTCTAAGATCCTATATATATATTAAAATGCATTCATACCTTAGGAGCAAATGAACATTGTTGATGACGTAGAAACGAGGCACAATAAACTCGGCGTTTGATGAAGCTTTAATATCTTGGCTGCTACGTCTTCAACTTTAGTATGTCATGGGCTTGAAGGATGATCAATAACTCTATCCTATTACTCAAACGTTTTTGTACGGAATTGAGCCAAAACTACAAAGGATTCAATTGAAAACTTGTGTCCTTACAAATCTCCCCCTTTGGCTATTCTGGGACAAAAAACAACAAAAATCCTAAAGGACCGTCAAGCTCTACTAGACATAACAAAATGTCCCACCCAAAATAAAATACAATGCTTGACTCAAACAACCCAAGGATCAAAATCTTTGCTGACAATGAAAGTTGCTATTTAGAAGAATTCCTGCACACTTAAGAAAACACATTAAACGCATAGGTAATATCAAAATATTAAAGGCAATTAAATAATTACTCCCCCTAAATTAATTCTCCCCTTTATCAACTGTGATCTACCTAAGAAGGTCGCGACTCCCCCTAAGTGAAATCTCCCAAACTAAGATACGATTACAATAGGATTAGATACTATTTCTCCCCTATCATTCTCCCCCTTTTTGTTCAGGAATAGGCAAAGGCTAAAGAATCAAAACATTAACTTATCTCCACCAAATAAAGCACATTACCCTTTAAACTAAACCAGGGATAAATAGAATGGGATAACAAGCTAAACATGAATTAGTGCATAAAGTGATGAGAACATTAAAGCACATAGGCAACAAAATCATAACTATTCCATACAAATGAATAACAACTATGATGCGAAAACAAATGATTCCAAATTGACAAATAAGATTCTAAGCATGTGATATCAAATAAACTACGCAACAAAAAAGGTACCAATTATGAATTGAAGCATAAATAGACTAACTAAACATGGCAAAGACTTAAACAAAATATCATATATATGTATACACAATAGATACAAGCTAAGTATAAGTACACACATATAGATATAAACATACAAATGACACAAAATAAGATAAGCTTTTCACACTCGTATGGCAAAAATGTGTCATATGTAATTAGAAGTGTTGGGGTGTGAACAAGATACTAATGAATTAAAACTCAATCACCTAAACGTGTTCACGTAGTTCGCATTTCATTGAAAAACTTTATCAACTATATTTTAGCCCTTATGTGACAGGATAAAGTGAACTAATGAACAAACAAATAGAATACATACAAGCGTACCATGTTGATGATTCTACAAACCAATAGAGTCATGGCATTGAAAGCGAAACTAGGATAAATGGACATTGTGAAAACTGTTGATATACCATCCAAACTCCCTCAATAAGCATATATATTATTCTTTTGAATGAATATATCAATTAAACATAGGCCTTCGCAATATTTTTCTTTTTAATGCCATATTTTCTTTTAGGCCTTTGGACCACGTATTTCTTTTAGGTCCAATCCAAACGGTAGCTTACTATTCGCAAAGGATAATAAATCCTTTCAGAGCCCTTCCCCGTGCATAATTATATATATTAATTTTTATATCTCAGACAAATCTCACGTGCAACGAATTTTGACATGAACTAGTCCTCCTAGGTCACAAATATGTAGATGACAAGATTGGTAGGAGAACACCTCACAAAGCTCAAATATAACATGTGATGCTAAGGTTCAAAAAGCTCGTGCATGTGTGTAAAGGCATATAAAAGTGAATCCATTAAGCAAGTCAAACTTAAGCTACTCCACGTAAGCATGATAAAGAACATTTTAAGGATTAAAATTCTAACCAAAAGTTCTAGTCACATGGAAGTGAAATGAGGACTCAAACACAAACATATGCTACAAAATGTGTGTAAAACCAAAATACACACAAAATAAAATCTTTTCGAGTTTTTGAAATTTTTAACCAAAAATAAAAATATATACTCAAAAGACAAACAAAAATCATTTGAATTTTTCATCAAGCTTAAATTACCAAGAGATAAAAATCCAAATGATAAACAAAAATCTTTTTGTATTTTTCATTTAATGCAAACAAAAGAAATATAATGCAAAAGATAAACAAGTCATGATTTCTAACATTAGATATGAAATAAAGCAATGACTAAACATGCATACACCTAGCAATGATATATAATATGAAGCAAAAAAAGCTAGTGTATGCAAACAAAACTAACACATTCAACCTTTGAATTTTGCAAGGGAGGTTTCATGTGAAAGCAAATGAGAATCAACAAATCTAATATCTAGCACGTCTAAAAATGATTTTCTAATCCATATAGATGTATATTTAAAATGATGGGATTTTAGAACTAATGAAACGCTAGACATAGACTTCCGAGGATTTCTTTTAAGATCAAAACAAAATGACCTAAGGTGAACTTTCCTACCACAATGCAAGCATGTGAAAACACGAGGAATGATACTTGCAGTGTGACCTTTTCTAAAGTCCTTGGATAAAGTCGACCCTCTAAAACAAAAAATGGTTTTAGCTATAGCAACGGAAGAATTTGAACAAGATGTGCTAGAACCATTACTACAACTACTCGAGTCTTATAAATCATTTTTCAATTTAAAAATTTTGGACTCAAGTAATAAATTAGACACCTCAAATTTACGGGTCTCCTTCTTTAAATTTTCAACTACACCTAGAAGGTTATCACGATCCCCCTCAATGTGAGCAAACTTGTGTGACACCCCGCTTAATAAAATACCGGGTGATCAGTCCTATACCAAATTAAAAAAAGAATCCCAGTTGGTTCATCCTTAGCATCACTATCAAAAACTTTTTAAAACTTACTAATCCCCTAGTATTCCAAAAGTTGGTTCCAATTTTAACTTTTTAATTAAACCAAAATAGTACATGCGGAAATAAATATAAACCATTCACACACTGAATAAAACTCAACTCAATAATTAATTAAACAATTTGTCGAATAAACCATCGGCCACCAAAGTGAAATCCAATACAAACATCCAACACCTGAATAAGTACATCTGGAAACTGTACTGAGAAGTCTGGGCAACAAGCCCTAAATGAAACTGAAACTGATATATGATTCCTACTCTAGGAAGATATGAATGATGCATCTAATCCAAACTCCTGCTAGCATCCACATATGTCACAGCTCCATGTCCCTGGAATAGAATATCAATCCTGGCGTTCCTGTGGCTGGACACCTAAAAGGTTTTGAAAATAGTTTCATAGCAAGGGTTAGAACCCAAAACATTTTGAAAATATTTAGCAAATAAATTAACTGCAGTAATTTAAAATACATGAATGCACTTCATATTTAAGTTAGTGTCGCACTCTCTTGAGGACATTCTCACCCCTCTACTATTATGCACACCTAACGGTTACCTTAACCCCCACCTAGTTGTAATACCCCGTCCAACTAGTCCTGGTATAACCTTTCCTTGCCATACTACTCTAACCCGAGTACAATGATTCTTGAATTATAAATTATCTCATAATTAACTTAATTAATTCCTTCTTAAATGGTAGCATATAACCGTGTCACAAGTTATATAAAGTAAATACATAACACACTGTATTATTACCCGCGTATAATACTGAATACCATTATATACGTACCTTTACTAAAACATACACACATATAACATACGTATATCCATCCCTCCGAGGGTACCCTCGCCGGATGATTCCGCCTAAAGTGCTATCTCACTAGGTGTGCTCACATAACCTAGTTACCCAAGTTGGAATCGCTCACCAACCTGGACCAAAACATAAACGAAGTGGAGGCGGTCATATTCCTTCCCTGAAAATGAGATAATCTTCTCACCCATATACTGGACGCTATGACCTGGGGATATACTCACCCTACTCTTCAAGCTAGGGGATTCACCCACATCGCGCAACCTCCCTTGATAGCACTAGAGTATATAAATTAAGTAAATATATAATTACTGATATTTAATAGCACACACAATATATATATACATACATATATATATATATACATACATATATATATATATATATATATATATACACACTATCAATATACCGTATATATATATAAAATAAACCCCGGCTTCACCGTGTACTCACAACCCGTAACACTAGCCTGTAATTTCCCGAGTCTCTGGCCCGACTCGACTTAATTAATTTTCTCACTTAATAATTTCCATCTTCCCGAGTCAGTGGTCCGACTCTAAATAATAATACTCTACACAATAATTTATATGAAATTTGCCCGAGTCAATGATTCGACTCTTATTTAATTAATTTACACATTAATTAATTAACACAAATCTTAGTCTGTAGTCCGACCCTCATTTAATTAATTTACACATTAATTAATTAACACAAATCCGAGTCTGTAGTCCGACCTCATTTAATTAATTTACGCATTAATTTATTAACACAAATCTGAGTCTGTAGTCCGATCCTCATTTAATTAATTTACACATTAATTAATTAATACAAATCTGAGTCTGTGGTCCGACTCTAATATAAATTATTCATGCCTCAATTAATATACTATTTTCCCCGGGTCTATAGTCCGACTCTAATTAAATTAATTAACACACCTATTAATTTAATACCTTCCCGAGTCTATCGTCCGACTCTAATTAAATTAATTAACACACTTTTAATTTAATAACTTGGTGTCACCCAACAATTCTCCTTGGACTCGCTCACTTGGCCCATACCTTAATATTTTCCGAGTCTATATTCCGACTCCAAATTAATTTACTCTCTCAGTAATTAATTTAATACTTTGGTGTCACTTAACCAACATACCCGGACTCGCTCACTTGGTCCATTTTTACATCTCAGAATTTCATTCCCACATATTCGCCCACAATGTGTCACACATTCATCTCCATAAATTTTCCAATTATATTTACCTATAATTATCAACATACCTGGACTCGCCCACTTGGTCCATAATTAAATATTTCACCTCAATTCTTTTAATAATGTAGCGTCACCCAACTACAATACTCGAATATTATTCCTCGGCCCAATATCAATACTTATGAATTATTTCCCAAATTCGTTCATCTCATGACATACCGTTCACACCCTCCTAAACCCAATATATCACCCTACAATTGTTAAGAAAAATATGTGCCACATATAAATGTATCACTAAATAAAAGTAAGAGATAAAATCTTAAATAAAATTCTCTTTATATACAAAACTGACCAAACTACCAAATATCTGGGACCGTCGATCGATCGATACCCCTGGGTCGATCGATCGATCGAACAGGTGATCGCCTTCCCTGGCTTGCTGTTTCAACCATTAACGAACCCTCAAGCTTTTGGTTTCTTCCCAAACCTTTACCCAAATCACAACCAACATATTCTCCACATAAGAAAAGGTTCAAAACACGCTAGAGACCTTAATCAATCAACAAATTTATACAAAACCCTAAGTATATCCGATTTGGGTTTTTCAAATTCGACCCTACTGTATTCAGTCCATGTAATCACTATACATATTGTAATCCACTCTACCATTTAATCTTAACAGACTCAAATCATAACTTAGCATCCGTTGAGTAATTAAATCTGCCCATTACTCTAAATTCATAAAAACCCAATTTTAATTATGGTTATACACCCACAATGAATTTACACATCACTATGATATGAATTGATTATCATCAATTTATAAATCACAACTGTTAACCACTTGCCTCGAATTGTTCGTAGAGTCTGATCCATTGGTGTAGTCCCTTAATTTGGCTCCAAAATCCCCAAATTGGCTCTTGATTTGCTTTTCCCCAAATTCCCTCTCAAACCCTAGGTTTAGATTTTGTGTTTACTGTCATTCCTTAGCCTCTCAATTAGAATAAAAACCCTAAATCCCGTTTTTGGCCATATGGGCCTAATTAAAATGGCCCAACTCACCCCGTGTGGGCCCGGTTATGCCTAAAAATGCCATGTGGCCCGTTTACTACCCCCGAGTACACTTTTTCGACTATCTCGGCCCATCCGAACTCAACCATAAACTCCGAATTGGCATCTGAATTAATTTATAAAAATCCTTATTTCACACCCAAATTAGTCTATACCGACTCTCGGCTGAGATAAGTGCATATCCCGTCATTAATACTCGAAATGACGTAAATACATTATTACTATTCACTTAGTAAATAAATTTCCCTAAATATTAACCCTTCACTCCCCGATTAATATTTAAAAATAAATTGCCATAATTAATTCAATTAAAAGTAAGACACACACAAGAAATTTTGAATTCCTGAATTAATTAAATATTAAATACATAAAAATACGGGGTATTACATACTCCCCCGCCCCCTACAAAGGAATTTTGTCCTCGAAATTAAGATGAGTGTAATGTTCCAAGCTTCGCATATCACTCTCTAGTCATGTGCCTCTAAGCCCGCTATATTTATCACATCCGCTTCTAACCATAAGTTACAAAATTATTCATTTAAATTAACCAGGGCGCCCATACACCCTATACTTGTGCTTAACCGCACAAAATTTGCCTTAATTAACCCGGGTGCTCATACACCCTATCCCGGTGCTTTACCACACGAAAGTTACCCGACTATGCTAGTCGTAACCCGTAATATAACTTCGAACCCGTAGTCATATCACATATATATATATATATATACATATATATCTACTGCCCGGGGTACCCAACCCATGTACTAACGACCAAACATCTCCCCACAAAATACTTGTCTCTTAACACAAAAGTACATACGCTTACTCTCATGTTACCAAAGACAACATAAAATACCGCGCTCTTACCATCACTAGTCCTTGCACAAAATAAATTCTGAGATATCTCTCTTTGCTCGAACATAAATCTAACCACCCTAATTCACTTTAGTAAACACCCCTACTTACAGGGATAAAATGTGAGAATAGAAGACCTCACTTTGTGTCTATCGCACCACATAATATAACATATATACACACATATACCTAGGCTAAACTCCCTCTCAGGTGATACCTAGTACCAATCATACCCTAGTGTCGCGAACACCCAAAACTTAGACCCACTATTCACAATAGTTCAAATCCATCGCTATCCAGCCGATAAAATAATCATCTGCCCTACTTCCATAATTCTCGAAATTAGTAACTCCTTGCATAATTCAAACCTTCACTCAGTGTACATCTCCACTCTCCCGTGAAGAACACCAAAGAAACTCCGCTACCCCACGGAAAGTTCATCCACATACTATGGCTGCTACAGCCAACGCGCCCACTAAATTCGACTCACCTGCGAACTCTAGTGAAAAATAATTCTTATACTGTGACATCCTCTTTGTCACTCAAAAATATACCCCATGGCCATAGGGTAAAAATAATTACCTCCTTACTCTAGCTGCAACGGCTGATCCTCGGGTTTCGGAGCATCTTCTCCCCTCCCGAATGCACTCATGACTTGCTGTAGTAGTTGTACATCTAGGACCTCATCTTGTAATTGACCCCTATCTCGCTTAAGACAATTTATCTTCATGTGTCTCACTTATCCACAAACGAAACACCTTCTAATACATTCACTTTGCCATTAGTCCCTTCCATGCCGACCTTGTTGGAATTACTGGCCATCCTGCTGATAGCCTCCAGTTCTAAATCGTTTGGCATGATTTCCCTGTCAAAATCCTGCCCCTGATCTCCCCCTGTCTGCTGCTAGGATACCCTACTGGTACTGTTCCCTCTAGCTTTATCCGACTGGCTGGTTTCCACTCCCCTCTTGCTTCCTTTCACGTGGAAGCGATATTCCTGACAGTGCATGAGTCTTGTGTTAATGGCATCAGTAATAGCTACTAATGCGGAATTACCAATTAAAATGTTGTCTGGTTCTCCATACTAAACCATCCATAAACCTTGCTTTCTTTCTCGCTTCATCGCTTACCTCATCCGGTACCAAATTTGTCAATCGAGTAAATTCTTACTCGTAATTGACCACTGAACGGTCTCCCTGAGTCTCCTCTCTAAATTTTATCCTCATTTCGGTCTCAACCGCTGGAGCAAAATACTTGGGGTCGAACCGCACCCAAAACTCTGCAATAGCTAGTGTATCCCTTTCCTCAACTGTGGTGATCGACTCCCACCACTGTAGCGTTGCTCCCACTAAACTAAAAGTGGATAGAATTTTCTTCCTCACCTCATGGCAATCTCCCATGCGTAGGTGACGCTGGATATCTCTCTTCCACTGTCACGCTAGCATCACATCTTAACCCCCTCAAAACTCTGGTGGATGGCCCTTTTGAAAGACCTCTCGTACTTGCTGCCACCCCGACGACCCTGCGTGAGCCTGAACATTTGGCGCCACTAACACTTGTGGCTGATCTCGTGGAAAGTACCTTTCCATTGCGACCATCGTCGCTTCAACTTCCTGCGCTACTAATTCAGTTACCTGTCCTGCTGGAATCACCCTTGGGAGTTACTACGGTAACTCTTTCTCCTGATGAGCCTCCCTAGTCTCAACTCCCCCTGCTGCCCTAGTTGCTCCCTCTCTCCTGTGCAACATCTGGAATGAGAATCTAATCGTATGAGTTCACTCTCAAATATAAATTTGGCAGAAGATGTAAATGCGCATACGTAAGAATACAACAATCCTATGATAGGGCTCTATATCAAAGATTGGCAAGCCGAAATGTGAAAAGTCGCACAGATCCTAAGGACACTAGAACCTGATGCTCTGATACCATCTGTGACACCCAGCCTAATAAAATACCGGGTGATCAGTCCTATACCAAATTAAAACAGGAATCCCAGTTGGTTCATCCTTAACATCACTATCAAAATTTTTTTACAACTTATTAACCTTCTAGTATTCCAAAAGCTGGTGCCAATTTTAACTTTTTAATTAAACCAAAACAGTACATGCGAAAATAAATATAAACCATTCATACACTGAATAAAACTCAACTGAATAATTAATTAAACAATTTGTCGAATAAACCATCGGCCACCAAAGTGAAATCCAATACAAACATCCAACACCTAAATAAGTACATCTGAAAACTGTACTGAGAAGTCTGGGCAACAAGCCCTAAATGAAACTAAAACTGATACATGATTCCTACTCCAGGAAGAAATGAATGATGCGTCTAATCCAAACTCCTGCTAGCATCTACATATACCGCAGCTCCGTGTCCCTGGAATAGAATATCAATCCTGGCGTCCCTGTGGTTGGACACCTAAAAGGTTTTGAAAATAGTTTTATGGCAAGGGTTAGAACCCAAAACATTTTGAAAATATTTAGCAAGTGAATTAACTGTAGTAATTTAAAATGCATGAATGCGCTTCATATTTAAGTTAGTGTCGCACTTCCTTGAGGACATTCTCACCCCTCTACTATTGTGCACACCTAACGGTTACCTTAACCCCACCTAGTTTTACTACCCCGTCCAACTAATCATGGTATAACCTTCCCTTGCCATACTACTCTACCCCGAGTATAGTGATTCTTGAATTATAAGTTATCTCACAATTAACTTAATTACTTCCTTCTTAAATGGTAGCATATAACCGTGTCACAAGTAATATAAAGTAAATACATCACACACTGTATTATTACCCGCATATAATATTGAATACCATTATATACGTACCTTTACTAAAATATCCACACATATAACATACGTATATCCATCCCTCCGAGTGTACCCTCTCCGGATGATTCCCTCTAAAGTGCTATCTCACTAGGTGTGCTCACATAACCTAGTTACCCAAGTTGGAATCGCTCACCAACCTGGCCCAAAACATAAATGAAGTGGAGGCGGTCATATTCCTTCCTTGAAAATGAGATAATCTCCTCACTCATATACCGAACGCTATGACCTGGGGATATACTCACCCTACTCCTTGAGCTTGGGGATTCACCCACATCGCGCAACCTCCCTTGATAGCACTAGAGTATATAAATTAAGTAAATATCTAGTCACTGATATTTAATAGCACACAATATATATATATATATAAAATAAACCCCGGTTTCACCGTATACTCACAATCCGTAACACTAGCCTATAAGTTCCCGAGTCTCCGGCCCAACTCAACTTAATTAATTTTCTCACTTGATAATTTCCATCTTCCCGAGTCTGTCGTCCGACTCTAAATAATAATACTCTACACAATAATTTATATGAAATTTGCCTGAGTCTATGATTCGACTCTTATTAAATTAATTTACACATTGATTAATTAACACAAATCCGAGTCTGTAGTCCGACCCTCATTTAATTAATTTACACATTAATTAATTAATACAAATCTGAGTCTGTCTTCCGACCGTCATTTAATTAATTTACGCATTAATTTATTAACACAAATCCGAGTCTGTAGTCCGACCCTCATTTAATTAATTTACACATTAATTAATTAACACAAATCTGAGTCTGTTGTCCGACTCTAATATAATTAATTCACACCTCAATTAATATACTATTTTTCCCGAATCTATGGTCCGACTCTAATTAAATTAATTAACACGCATGTTAATTTAATACATTCCCGAGTCTATCATACGACTCTAATTAAATTAATTAACACACTTACTAATTTAATAACTTGGTGTCACCCAACCATTCTCCCCGGACTCGCTCACTTGGCCCATACCTTAATATTTCCTGAGTCTATGTTCCGACTCCAAATTAATTTACTCTCTCAGTAATTAATTTAATACTTTGGTGTCACTTAACCAACATACCCGCACTCGCTCACTTGGTCCATTTTTACATCTCAGAATTTCATTCCCACATATTCGCTCACAATGTGTCACACATTCATCTCCATAAATTTCCCAATTATATTTACTTATAATTACCAACATACCCGGACTCGCCCACTTAGTCCATAATTAAATATTTCACCTCAATTCCTTTAATAATGTAGTGTCACCCAATTATAATACCCGAATATTATTCCTCGGCCCAATATCAATACTTATGAATTATTTCCCAAATTCGTTCATCTCATGACATGCCGTTCACACCCTCCTAAACCCAATTATATCACCCTATAATTGTTAAGGAAAACATGTGCCACATATGAATTTATCACTAAATAAAAGTAAGAGATTAAATCCTAAATAAAATTCTCTTTATATACAAAACTGGCCGATAACCACTTGCTTGGAATTGTTCGTAAAGTCTGATCCATTGGTGTAGTCCCTTAATTTGGCTCCAAAATTCCCAAATTGGCTCTTGATTTGCTTTTCCCCAAATTCCCTCTCAAAACCTAGGTTTAGAGATTTTGTGTTTACTTCCGTTCCTTAGTCTCTCAATTAGATTAAAAACCCTTAATCCCGTTTTTGGCCATATGGGCCTAATTAAAATGGCCCAACTCACCCCGTGTGGGCCCGGCTATGCCTAAAAACGCCCTGTGACCCGTTTACTACCCCCAGGTACACTTTTTCGACTATCTCGGCCCATCCGAACTCAAACGTACACTCAGAATTGGCATCCGAATTAATTTATAAAAATCCTTATTTCACACCCAAATTAGTCTATACTGACTCCCAATAGAGATAAGTACATATCCCGTCATTAATACCCCAAATTACGTAAATACATTATTACTATTCACTTAGTAAATAAATTTTCCTAAATATGAACCATTCACTCCCCGATTAGTATTTAAATATAAATTGCCATAATTAATTCAATGAAAATTACGACACACACAAGAAATTTTGAATTAATTAAATATTAAATGCATAAAAATACGGGGTGTTACAACTTGTCCCTAAGAGTCTTTTCTCGACTATCACTCTCTTTCTTGGACATTTCTAAAATATTATAATTGTGAT
This sequence comes from Sambucus nigra, assembly GCA_949130495.1. NCBI lineage: Eukaryota > Viridiplantae > Streptophyta > Magnoliopsida > Dipsacales > Adoxaceae > Sambucus > Sambucus nigra. The sequence goes on from OX422208.1 coordinate 652,444,921, forward strand.
TTAAGTCCATGAGCTTTTCACGAAAAATATCTTTTATAGGGAGAGAAATGGTATCTAATCCTATTGTAATCGTATCTTAGTTTGGGAGATTTCACTTAGGGGAGTCGCGACCTTCTTAGGTAGATCACAGTTGATAAAGGGGAGAATTAATTTAGGAAGAGTAATTATTTAATTGCATTTAACATTTTGATATTCCCTATTCATTTAATGTGTTTGCTTAAGTGTGAATGAATTCTTCTAAATAGCAACTTTCATCGTCGGCAAAGATTTTGATCCTTGGGTTGTTTGAGTCAAGCATTGTATTTTATTTTGGGTGGGACATTTTGTTATGTCTAGTAGAGCTTAATGACCCTTTAGGATTTTTGTTGGTTTTTGTCCCGGAATAGCAAAAGGGGGGGATTTGTAAAGACACAAATTTTCAATTGAGTCCTTTGTAGTTTTGGCTCAATTCCGAACAAACATGTTTGAGTCATAGGATAGAGTTATTGATCATCCTTCAAGCCTATGACATACTAAAGTTGAAGACGTAGAGGCCAAGTTATTAAACCTTCATCAAACGCCGAGTTTATTGTGCCTCGTTCTACGTCATCAACAATGTTCCATTTACTCCTAAGGTATGAATGCATTTTAACATATATATAGGAGCTTGGAACATTTTATATTGGGTGTAGTTTATTTAAAATTGTTGTTTATTTTTAGAAAGATTTTATTAAAACTTTAAAATAAAGTATATAAAGTTTCTGGGATAAAAATAGAAATTTTAACTTTCTGGAAGTTCGTTCGAATTGTCGTTCGAACGAGATTTTTGTTCAAACGAAGTCTCGTTCGAACGAGCCTTCTAACGAAGTTCAAGTGTGAAATCGTTAGAAATCTCGTTCGAACCATCATTCTCTTAATTTTTCATTACATTTATTAAGCTAATTAAATTCCTCTCGAATAGCAAAAATTTCATTGTCATTAGAAAAGGAAAAATTATCATTAAGGCATCCCATCGAGAGAAAAAAAATTGAGAGTGAGTAAAAATTGAACCACTTAAAAATAAAAGGAGCACAAATATTATGGAAGCCGAAAAACGGATCTTTGACGCAATAAATTAGCGGTCCAGCTTTGATACCAATTTGGTTAGGCAATGGCCCCCAAATTAAAAACCTTTGTACTTCAAAAAGTAATAATTTCCTTTTATTGATGCGGAAGCGTACGATGGTTCAATTAAACAATAAATTTTAATTTCCATTAAAATTAAAATTAAACAAAGTGAAATTAAATTAAATCCAAACAAAATTAAATTTCACTTAAACCAATTAATTTAACCCATGTCCTAGAAAATTGCCTAAGTCATTTTTTCAATATTCCCAAGTTAGGACAAACCAAATTTTACCAAATTAAATTAAATTACTTGAATTAAATTAACATCCGATACTAATTATGCAGCACCAAATTTAATAAGTAGTGATTTTAAACCAAATTTTATCTTTTTACCTAAGCATGCGTTCTAGGTGATATAACAAGATAAAATTAAACAATGAATCACTATGCCATGATGTAGGAAGAAAAACCCACAACGGGAAAAAATCTCGAACAGCCCTAACCTCAAATCCACTAAGTATGGTTTTATAATTACAAGACGGATGACTTACTTCCTCGATTCGACCCATTTCAAGCCTTGACTCGTCTTCTTGTAAACACCTCCGCCTAGAGAATAACCACGGAGATCCACCGCGGTCTCGGAATCCACCGATCGGATTTTATATGGTCACCATCACTTGAACAAGGAGCCTTTCTCCAAGTGGCTAAATCAACGCAAACTTCTTCTTCTTTGTGGGTTATAGAAGCAAACCCAAACAATCTCTTCTTCAATATGTAGAGATAAATCGGTGCCAAACTCCAAGAAAAGTATATATATATGGACGAACTTGGATAAACAAACTTTGGGTGTAAAACAAGTGTTTAAACGATTTTTCTTGAAAAACAAAGACACATAAACAATGAAATTTTGCCTTTTGGAATTATGCTCTCAAACTCTCTCTTGGAGATGGAAAGATGTGAAAAGGTTAAGTTAAAAGACTTGGTTCCCACACTTAGATATTCAAGAAAAGAGTTAGTGGAAAAAGTAGTGGGAATGAGGAAAAAACTGCTCAAAACTGTCAATTAACTGTTCCCGTCAAAACTCGTTCGAACGAGATTTTCGTTCGAACGAAGTCTCATTCGAACGAGCCTTCTAACGAAATTCCACTATGAACTCGTTAGAAATCTCGTTCAAACAATCATTCTCATTCGAACGATATTTCGAACGACATTCCAGTGGCCTCTTGGGGAACTCGTTGGCAAACCTCGATCGAACGTCATCATTGTTCGAATGAAAAACTCGTTCGAACGAAAATTCAAACGAACTTCCAGGAAGTTGAAATTTCTATTTTTAGCCCAGAAACTTTATATACTTTATTTTAAAGTTTTAATAAAATCTTTCTGAAAATAAATAACAGTTTTAAATAAACTACACCCAATATAAAATGTTCCAAACTCATATATATATATATATATATATATATATATATATGCATTCATACCTTAGGAGTAAATGGAACATTGTTGATGATGTAGAAATGAGGCACAATAAACTCGGCATTTGATGAAGCTTAAATATCTTAGCCGCTACGTCTTCAACTTTAGTATGTCACAGGCTTGAAGGATGATCAATAACTCTATCCTATGACTCAAACATTTTTGTCCGGAATTGAGTCGAAACTACAAAGGACTCAATTGAAAATTTGTGTCCTTATAAAAGTTATTTCCATCAAAGAGTGGTGGTCAGGATAGGTTAGCTAACTTCTCAAATTTTTCTTCCATATTCAGAAATTTTTCAGAAATAAGTTTCGAAAACAATTTCTCAAGTACTAGGATCACAAAAGATGTTCCTGCTCTGATACTAGTTGAAAAAAAGCTTTAAAGCTAAAAGCTTGTTTACAAGGTTAATAACATAATGTTATAAATTGTGTAAACTCCGAATAAACTTTTTGGGCAAAACTCTTTTCGAAAAACACAAGATGTGTTGTAAAAGCTTTCTTTATGTGTGGTTTATATTTGATAGTTGGTTGCCTTCTCTTTAAATTTTAAGAAACATCTACTAAAGTTACCATGTAGTCCCAATCACAAAAACAGTTAAGAACATTCAAAGAAATAGACACATGACTTTTTAACGTGGTAAAACCCTTAATCAAGGGAAACATCCACGATGCCCTCTACGGCACAGAACAAAAATTCACTAGAATAAAGAATCAAGTTACAACACTTAAGAAAACCACAAATATCCTAACCTAAGTTGAGAATATACCTACTTGAGATTGTTCACTCCAAAGGTAATCTGAATTGGACTGATATTTTCTTGCTGCTTCTTTGCTTTTTCCTTAATCTCCTTCTTTTTTAATTATGATTCTAGTAACTCGTTCAAAATCCAAGATTCTCAGACAGAACCACAGTGTCTACGTGTTCGTGTGAGATAGTGTTTGTGATGTGCTACTACATGCAAATATGCTACTCACCCTCTCAAAATTATACAGATATTCCTAACAAATTACAACAGTTCTAAAATGATAGGTTATATTTGAATTCATATTTTCAATTCAAGACTTCTTGATCTTTATATTAATCCACAGGACTCAAGGATACCTTGCTCAGAAGACGTTTCAAGGTCTTAAATAATTTCAGTATTTTAAAAATATTTTTGAAATTGTAAACTTCCAATTGAGATCCAAACTAGACTAGAAGTCTATTTTGTTAAAACAGATTCAGACTTAACATGCATAGATCGATTCAACATATTTTGATATAAAACTTTGTTTCTCAGATCTATGGTTATGCTTTTAAAACTTTAAATAAAGTTATTTGTGTTCTTTTTATTTTTATACACACGTATTTCATAAAACATGAAATATAAAACTAGAAACACAAACAACTTACTAGATCTGAAAATATTTTGAAACTTAGAAGTTTTTATTTCAAACTTTATTGAAAAAGAGTGGATCTAAAATACCAGATCCAAAAAGAGAAAATGAAAACAAATTGTGTGATGTTCTCTTTTTAGAAAAACTAAGTTTCAACAATGAAACTTAAGTTTCTCTTAGAGATGAGTTATGAGAGAACCCGAAACTTGAAGAGGTCTTCAAACGAAGAATAAACTCAAAACCAAAATCATAGAAACCCTTAAAATATCTAACTCTTAAGAATAGGTTTTCTGGTATATAAAACTTTGAGGTTTTTTGGTGCTTGGTTTGGGAGAAATCACTCAGAGGTTGAACTACGAAGAACCTAGGGTTTCTTCTTTCTTTTCTCTGTCTTTTCGTTCCCTCTCTTCTCTCTCCACTCTCTCTTTTCTCTCTAGTTTTACGAAATGGAAAAAGTCTGTAATGGCTGAGACTTGGGTCCTATTTATATTAAACGAAAAAGGATCCAAAATATCTCACTCAATCATATGGCTGGGATTGAATATTGGCCATTGACTTATAATCCAACAGTTCATCACAAGCGGTGGGTTAAACAATTGTTGATTGGTTTACACGTGTGTTACAAGGATTTACTTTCAACGCATGCAGATCGTTGATAAGGTTGATCTAAGGGCTGAGATGATATAAACAGTTTGTGTTTTAGAGAAAGCACAATCTAAGTTGACAAGAATACAACACGTGTACGAACAGGATGAAAGCAAAATGCGTGTTACACAGTAATTACAAAGCACACCCTGAATTCTCTATCCCTTTTGTATTCTACCTAGGCAAACAATCAACAAAGAAAGTTACATCTGAAATCCAAATTTCACCCACAACACTTTTAAAAACATGTTTTAAGCAATTTGAAAATTATTTAAAATGATTTTAAAATGTTATAACAAAATTAAATGATTTTAAATGTACTTGAAGTTTTTTGAGAGACCACCAATGAAAATAAAAATAAAATAGTATGTAATGCAGGTGTCCTATAGTGGTTATAACATAGAAATCACTTCCCTTTATGTTGATCTTGAGGATTTTCTTGGACAGAATTTCTTCAATATACTTGAACCTTTGAGGAGATGGAGTACTCAAAAAATCTAACCTATTTTTTCTATATATCCAAAATAGTTAGAACTCCTATGTATGTAGACTCAAGTAAGTCGATATATAGTGTGTTCTCAAATTTTTCCTTATTAAAACGTACTCCTTAAGACTCTTATTCTTCCCCTGTTTGACGTACATCAAGTGAGTAGTCTTTTTTAGGGTCTTACCCCAAAGTAGAAGTTGTGGATGAATCGTTCTGCGAGTTACTTGAAATTTTTAATGGAGTTCTTCGAGAGTGAAGTGAATCATGTATGGAGAACTCCATTAAAGTGCTTGATAATGCATGAAATTTCATCTCATCTGAGATGGAGTAGATGTCTGCAGCCGACTTGTACATCTCCATATGGTGCACAGGGTTAGTAGTCCCATCATACTTTGGAGTAACCACTAGTGGCTTGAACTTGGCAGGGGTTAGAAAGTTGACTATCTTAGATACAAAAGGAGAAACTTCTGATTATACCCTATGCAAGGGGTCACGGATCTTAAAGATTTCTCTAATATTATTTTCTAGCCTTTGAATTTTTTCATTCTAAGTCCCCCCTCCGTCGCTTCAATAACATCGACCTAGATAATGTTTTCCCCTACTACCTCGATCAATCGAACTGAGGGTTCACCTACTGTTGACCTACGTCGGCTATTTACTTCTTGTTGACCCTCGTCTTGGCCACACGAGGGTCGACTGTCTGCCCCTACCCTCCTTGAGCCAATATTGCTCCTTAACATGGACAAGCTTTCTCTCAAATCACCAACTGAGTCGAGCCTTTCAAAGGTTGATCCTCTACTTAATCGATCAAAAGTTTAACCCCTTGGTCAGGCATCAGGACTCTGCCTCCTACCATGACCTTTGCTTTCTTGGATGGGGCTCACAGTATTTCCAAATACTTCGTAAGGCTCCGAGAAATCATCTTGAGCATCTTCAGCCTCATAATCATCATAATGGTCCTTTGAGTAGGGTTGGCCTTGCCTCTCTAGGTGTAAATGCCTAAGGTCAGTAACGTCCCTCTGTCGCTAAAGAGGTGCCAAGTCTTTACGCAGTGCCTAGGGTGGTCCCTTGGCATTCTGAGGGTGCTCTACAGTTGTCGATGTAATCATCTCCGATTGTACCCCAATTGGCCTAATTATCACATTTTAGCTAAAAGCAACCAGCTGCCTTGCATTGCTTGTTGGCTAGCCACCAAGGACTTCAATTCCATCATTACTTCATCCATTTCTGACTAAGGAGGTACGTTTCTAGAACTAGGACCACCAGCTGATGGTGGTGGCGGTGGAAATTCTGATGCCATGTGTTAAACCTGATGGGTGAGCTATAACTAGGGAGTATAAGCTTAGAAGCTCAAAAGGAACTATTTCAATGGTGAAATAGCTCCATAAGAGGGGAAGACTGGTTCACCACAAGGGACTCCGGTGAGGACAAGCTAAAGGAAGGAAAAGATAATACTACTCGTTCCCAAAGACGGTGCCAGTTTGATGATACCAATGATGGAACCAACAAATAAACTTGTCAAAGTATGAATAACTTAAGATCAATCACATCACATCAATGGTGATATGGAACATACCATATATGTAAATAAGATATGGGGGTGAGGATAAGAGTAAGAACACCAAAATATAAGTGGTTCGGCCGGAGCCTACGTCCACTATGCAGTGTGAAAGGTGATTTTCACTATAGTAAGGGCATTAATGGCTTGTAAATACAACACTCAAAGTTCTGCTAGTGTTATTAATTATTGATCCTTTACAATAAAGAAGATGAAGGGTTTATATAGTGCATAGGGGGTGCACCCCCCAAGCATGTTGAAGGTGTGCACAAATGAGGGAATCCACTCAAGTTGTGACAGCTGTCCATGCACATGTATGTAATGATGATGAAATATCCCCTCATGTGAGGAGAATCATCTTAGTTATAACTGAATTTCTCACACGGAATACGTCACCTTAGTACATTGTACTGCTCATCCAATCACGGTACCTAGCCGAGTACGAGGTTATCGATGGAGCGCTTGACCTTACACGTGAAACTGGTAAGTGTGGTCTAAGCCCGTGGAGCTCAGGCCGAGGTTCATTAGCTGGCCAACTCTTAGTGTCGGTTGGGCGATAGGACAAGAGATGTCTTTATTGCTGTGATTCTTTTTTGAAATCTCAGTCTACTGTATGGTCGAGGTTATATATATGAGGCCAACCTTAGTCTTGGACGAGTCTTGAAAGTGACTCATGAGTTCCTTCTTGAAGCTCGGTTTTTTGGAATTAAGAGGTCTCGACCTGGGACGAGGTCATATTTGGTCATATCAATCCTTATAGGACACTTTCTTCATATACTCTACCTGAATAACAACTGCTGCAAAGGCTTTATCCCAACCTCTGTTGAAGGCATTTTCCTTGTCTTTCTTTTTCTGGTCCTTTAATTCCAAGAACTTTCTCTTCTAAACAGCTGCCTCAACAATTGAGTTAACTACCATATTCTCATCGGTCTTCACCTTCCCCTCGACTACTATTGCTCTATCTCCAGACTGCTTGAGTTTATCTTGCTATTAATTTTGGTCTCTCTCGTATGCTTCTTAAAAATCCTTCAAACATTTCTATAATCCTTCAAATTCTTCCTCCACATCAGCTGGTGATGACCTCAACCAGTCATCCCTAATAAAAAAAATGGTAATAATCGACGAAAAACTTCCGGACAATGCAACAATAACATCATTATCACATATATTTAAGGAAAAATTATTGAAAACAGGCATAGAGTCAAGAAGTTTATTAAGGCTAAATTATGATTTGCCCTCTCTAACAAATGGGATCTGGATAGGGGGCTTTCGCTGGCCTATCAGTCAGAAGAATCCCAACAGGAATTAGTCCCTTAGCTACCCCAGGGTTCACTACCATTGAGACAGACTCGGCAGCAGCTTGGTCAGCTGAGCTTTTCTAGACCAATTCTTGTTGAACAGCTAGTCCTCTCTTTAATCTCTTAAACTGAGGCTCTGTGGTTTTGGCCTATTTAACATTAAGGATCAGGGGCCTTTGTTGGTAACAATGGTCTTCTTGGGTGGTGGAGAAGGCAGACCAACCATCAAGTTAAGAACTCTTCTCTTTCCCAGATCAGTAGTGGGTGAAGTCTGGATAACGTTAATGTAAAAAGGCTCCAAGCAGGATGATTTCCCTCCTAATCCTAGTTCCTTATTTGCTACAAAAGACTCAATAGTAAAGAGGGTTGAAACGGGCTCCTTATCTAAGTTGATTGGAGCTTGGGGTATAATCTCAGTTAGTTGGGCCACAAAGAATGTGATAGAGCTCTTGTATTCTAGCAATACATAGGTATATCTATGATGCTCTTCCCCTATTCTCTGACGAATTGACCACAAGAACTTTAATTCGTCAAATTTCACTTCACAATCTTTGTTACACCTCTTCTTACTTTACTCTGCAAAAATAAAACAAGAATTGTTAGTTGGCATATTATCAAATAGTTAGCGGGCATTGAAGAAAAATAAAATTCAAAGTGTTAGCCGACCTATGCCATGCCTTTCCTAGGGGCATTTAGGACCAGTGTATTTCACCTCCTTAGGAAGGGAGGCATATTTCCAGTTCTTAACCACTACTCCATAATCCCAATAATCCTTGTTGGAATCAGTCAAATTAACTACTAACGCACTATTGACCTACTTAGTATTTAGGTAGTATGTATTGCCTCATGTTTAGCAATACATCAGTTCAGAAATCCCAATGTGAGTCCTATGAAGTTCATTTAAAAGATGGACCCCATTAACAATCCTCCAAGTGTTGGGAGGATACTCTTTTAGGGACCACATCAAAATAATGACAGAATTCAAGGAATAAATGATTTAGAGGCAAGTTATTCCAGACTCTACAATAAATAGAGTGGGGATCCAGTGACTCTCATCTAATGACAACACATATACATGGCCTCCTGCAAGTTCTAAAAATACCTATTTGAGTATTTTTCATTTTCCCCTAAATTCTTCTAAAGAATTCTCATCAACGATGTACACAATTGTCGAAATGAAATAAAGAAAAAGAAGGAAATAAAAAAGAAAGAAATCTTATAAAGCTCACTAAAGAACGACAAAGAAAATCTTGAAGGAAAAAAGATTGCTTAAGTGCGAAGGTTGGTGATGAAAAGAAATAGGGGGAAAAGCTCGGTCCTTTTATAGATTTACCTCAAAAGTTGAAAAGAAATAATTAACTGAACTAACGATTGAACTCTTAATGCGTGCACGTTTCCTAAAGGCGTGGAAAAATCAGCGTATACTTTGGCGGTTCGCTATTTTTCAAATTATTTACAAAAATGCCATTAACAGGTATAACCAGTGAAACATTTACATGTCCAAAAGGTTGGCTACCGACCACCATTATAATGGAACACCGAGCAACTTTTTAGAACAAATCCTCCATCCTTTCAATAAATCATCAAACATGGAGCATTAGGTGCTTTTGTTGTGGGTCAAATTATTCATGTCACGTGGACCAATAAGACAAGGACGCCTGTCCTAATAAGTATACATCTCAGCGTTTCATTTATACTTGATCGGTTTTAAAAATACTTGGTCGGAATACCAGCCGACCAACTTAAGAAGAAGAAAGGTCACTCACATGGGAGTTATCAACAGTCATTTCACACGTGCCGTACAAGATGGATAATCTCATTTATTGTATATAAGTGTAGTTGCTTGAATATATAAAGGCATTCCATATATTGGTTTTTAGGACCACTATAAATACATCGTTTCTCTTAGCTCAAGGAACAAGTCAACTGTCCACAAATGAGATAGCCGAAAATTCTATGTAACTACCCTTAACAGTAATACCATAATCATGGACGTAGGCTTTCCCTAAGCTAAACCACGTTAAAAATCTTTGTTGTCCTTTGTTGCCTTGTTTATTTTCCTTCTGATTACTTAAATTATTATATGTGATTACAAAATTGGTAATTCCTAGCTAAAAACAAAATCTATATCGATTTTGGACATCAACATTTATGAAAGAATTAATTTCTTAATTTATCCTCCTAAAATTGATGAATACTTGGATTGTTGTTCTTCCATGTTGTAATAGGTAACTTTATAATCTCATATAATTTTATGTACTATTTTATTGACATGACTATTGAAATGTACAAAACTTAACATATCATTTTCATGCTTCACAAATATTGTGGGGAAAATGTCTTAAAAATCATACAAATTTAAAAAAATTGCAAAAATTGTATATCCAAACTAATAATATGTTAAAATTCATATGTTTATTGATATACTCCTTCCATCCCAGAATAAAAGTCCATGTCTTTATTTTGTATCCATTAAGGATATACTCAATCAACGGTCAATATTAACTCTTGTTCACTACTCTAGAACTTGATTCGTTGATTATGTCTAATAAGGAAAGTTGACTCTTAATTTGGGATAGCCCAAAAAGAAAAAATGAATTCTTAATTTAGGATGGAGGGAGCACAAAATAACAAACGAGGTTTGAAGGCAAATGACTTATTATTATTATTATTATTATTATTATTATTATTATTATTATTATTATTATTATTATTATTATTATTATTATTATTATTATTATTATTATTATTATTATTATTATTATTATAATTTCTGTTGTAGATGCAATTGGAAAAAAAAACTCTTAATTAGTTGGGAGAATTTTGAGACATGAAATGATATTTGAAAAAAAAATGAAATAAAAAGAATTGCTTGACTTGTGATAGACCCCAAAGTTTTTAAATTTTGATTTTCAATTATTTTGATCATGGTTCAATTTTTCACATGATGAATTTTTTTAAATTTATTTTATTATTTCAGAATTTATCGAAAAAAATATATTTTAAAGTTTGATTTTGGTTTACGTCATATTGTTTTGAGCGCTACATATGGTAATTTCAAAGCAAATGCCAGTGACCTCTAACTCTAGGAACTGATGGGGTTCTTTCTGTGTAAATGGGTTACCATTGTTGGGTATATTTGTATATATATTTATTTTGAATGAACTAAGTAAGTTGGGGTAAGTGGCCTAGTGGTAAGTTTATGGGGTTTGGTGCTTGAGGTCGTGGGTTCAATTCCTAGGGAGTGCATTAATTATTTGGGCATTCTCTTGAATGCCCAAAATTTTTACTTTTTATTAATTCGTTTTTAATTTTTGACTTAGTCTCCTATCCGAAATAAACTACCCGTTAGTGGAGATATTAGTGGGTTAGTTGGGTAAAACCACTACCTATGTTTTTTACCATTTTCCTTATATAAGAAAAGGCTACAGAGTCCAAAGCGTATTGAAAATCTCTCTCACGTTGTCTGCAAAAATTCTTTTGTTATTTTTTGCAAATCACTTTCTCTGCAAAAATTCTTTCGCTATTTTCTGCAAATACATTTATGTTCATCATGTTTTTGGAAGTGCTGGAGTATTCTGAGAGTTCGAAGATTTAACACAAAGCTGGTGTTTAAATCTGATCGTTGAATCCTGAGAGGTATATGTTCACGACGCTGACAGCTACAAATATCAGCGAGTAATTTTACCTTTAGAACTTTATGTCAAACATAAACCTCGATCGATAACTCCTTTTAATTTATCTATTTTGAATTTGAATTATTTCGTCTATTCTACTGTTACTATTTCCAAGCCACCACTACATCCAAAGTCAATACCCACGCGGTTGTTTTATGGTCTCCGCCTCTCTCTCCAAGAAACTTCTTACAATGAGCTACAAATTCAAATCCTTCAACTTGATTTCTTATTCAGAAAGCATTGCTCTCTCTCTTTCCCTCTGAACGTAGCTGGGCAGAATAGGTAAATGTCTTGCTTAGCAATCTCAGGGGAACCAACTGACACACACACACAAAAAAAAGGGAGATATGTTCGTAGATCCCACACGCGCACTAAGAGATGCATTAAGTCCCACGCGCGTTAAAACGTGTCGTGTAGTCCTGTCCGTCCAAGAAACTAACCGCTTTCTTTTATTTGCCCAAAATTAACCTCAGGAATACATAAACCACAAATACACGAAATCTGCACGTCGATTCATTTCTCTGCAATTTGATTCCCAAATCCGTTCACAATTATCAAATTCCATCACTTTAATCACTGTATCCACATTGAAAGCTCAAACAGTGCGTACATTTGGGAAAATTTCCACCAACCGTTCATCCACTTTTCAAATTACATAGGTGCGTTGATCATTTTCATGTGATTTGATACCTGCATTACAGTTCGTAACAAAAAATATGTTGAAATGATGGTTTCATCGTGAACGGGTTTCTTATGGTTTCATATTGTTAGGGTTTAAATTAGTGTTTAAACCCTAATTTGAGAAATCGTTCATCTTTTGGATTTACGTTTGGGACTTCATCATTTCTCAAGTGATTCAATATCTATTACACTTCCTATTACACACACAACACACAATAGTATGTTAGGTTTTAAATTAAACTAAGTTCTTACTTACATTATGCTTTGTAGATGTTTAATTTTTGTTAGTGTTTACAGCTTTAGTTTTTGTTAGTGTTTAGAACTTTCGTATTCCCTTACAAAAAATAGTTTGTTGGCATTTAAAAATGCACTGATCAAGCAAATTAATCTAAGTCCACAACTGTATATTTATCTATGTTCATAATTGAAAATTTTGAAGAGCTTTGAAAGTTGGTAAAATTTTTAGAAAATTTATCTATGTTGAGTGTTATATAAATTTCTGCAATAGAAAGTAAATTTATGAACAAAAAATATGGATAGTCAATCTACCAAAAAATTGATACCCAGTGATAATTTCAATGACGCGGAAAAACAAATATTTCAGAGAACATGGACTGAGAAAGATAACATTGCGCTTTTAAAGGATATGATTGAGTATACCGCAATAAACGAGTTTGACCCGTTTGCCAATATGCTGCATTTTAATAATTTTATCAAGAAGTCGATGCATGTTGATGTGAACAATAACAAGGTGTTGTCGAAGCCAATGAGGCTTAAAAAGAAGATGTGAACAAAGCAACATTTTGGGAAACAATTTTTCTATTTTCAGGTTATGCATTTAAGTTATTACCATTATAAAGGCTTTGCAAATAAAAGTTAGTAAAGTTTTTAGTAAATTTATCTATGCTCTTCATTAACTCTGCAAAACCTTTATAATTTTCGTATAATCAATTGAATGGATATGATAGTTTGGTTAACGAACCAATATGTAGCTATGCATGATATGTAGAAATATCAGGAGTAAATAGACTTATACATTACCTAATCTATCTATCTTCATCACTGAATGTGCATACAAATTTTATTTTGAACATCATAAAAAGTTGTGAAATTTTTATTAAATTTATCTGTGTTTTGTCAATCATTGTTGCACATACTAATGTCTCTCTTATTATCAAAATTATATATATCTTCACTATATGCATTTAACTTATTAGGAAATGTATATATAAACTTAGATATATTTACACTTAATAAAAAGGTTTCTTATTGTTTTTCAAGGATTAAAAAAATGGTGAGTACACGAAGTTCTATGAATCATGAGGATCAGGATAAAACAGGAAACAAGTTGGAAGTTCCAATAATTTCATCAACTTCAGGGTATAATTCTTCTCTTTATTAGTTAACATTAGAACTATTCCTATATTATTGAAATGGTTGGCTTATATCTAAAAAGAGTGCACTCTTATTTATTTTTTATTTGAAAAAAATTCTTGGAACTCACTTAGTACTAATGTGAATTTTTTTTAAGGAGGCTAAAAAAGAAGTATGAGAACAATGAAATATTTTGGGTAACAATTTATTTACTTTGACCTTATGCATTTGAGTTATTACCATTTTCAAAGGATTTGCACATAACACTTCATAAAGATTTTAGTAAATTTATCTATGTTCTTCCTTGAATGTTTAAAGGTTTTATTTTGAACATAAATAAAAGTTTTGAAAGTTTTTATCAAATTTAAAGTTTTGTTGCATATACTAATGTTCCCCATTATTTGTTGCAATTCATGCCAACGAGATACCACAACTGTGTACCACAATAAAAAAAAGTAGTCTCCATTATATAATAGTCTTGATCATTCATGATATGCACGATATGCATTTAAGTTATTAGCATTATATAGTAGTCTCCATTATATAGTAGTCTTGATAATTAAAAGTTGTGAAAGGCTTTGTACGCAACAATTGATAAAGATGTTAGAAAATTATCTATTTTGTTCCTTGAATGTGGAAAAACTTTTAAAATGGTTGAATGTATAAATATACATACCCTAATAAGTTGAATGCCAACTAAAACAATATGTAACTATCCATGATATGTACAAAAATTTTGACGAAATAGAATAATATTGAACTTTATTGCTTATACATTAGGTAATCTTCATCATTTAATGTGCATAAAAAGAACATCATTAAAAGTTGTGAAATTTTTTATTAAATTTAATTTTCTTTGTTATTGGTTGCAATTCATTCCATCGAGATACCGTTGACATGGACCACAACAAATAAAAGAGTTGAATAGATTTTCGGAATTAATTTATCTATTTTCAGCATATGCATTTAAGTTATTAGCACACAACACTTGATAAAGATTTTAGTAAATTTATCTATGTTCTTCCTTCAATATACACAACGTTTTATAATGTTCGAATGTTTAAATATACTTAGCCTAACAAGTTCAATGCCTATGATGTTTTGCTTTGTGATGCCGCTGGCGCGGACCACAATAAATAAAAGACTTGCAATGGTTATGTGAAACAGTTTGTTTATCTTCACTGTATGCATTTAACTTATTACCGAAATTATATATATATACATACAACCATTTTAAAGGTTTTCACAGTTCTTAAAGTTTTTACTAAATTTATCTATGTTTTTCCTAGAATGTGTATAATACTTGTAAGGCATCACATATAAGATAAACTTTGCTTGCATATTCGTAATGTTATTAATTTTTCTTACACACTTGTGTACATATTTCTTCACATACTAAAAATTATTTCAAACTTAGATATAATTCTTACTTATATCTTTTTAATTATTGTTCAAGATCTACAAGGTCAACAAGTAGAAGAAGTAAAGATCATCAACTCCAAAAGATAAAAAAAGGGAAAGAAAAAGTTCAAAATTCAGCTGATCAACCAACTTTTAGACTTTTGAGTGACACGGACTTCGACGATACTCAGTCTGCAAAAAAACCAGCTAAGAAGCCAATTGAGAAGGAGAATAAGAGAAATGAACTTGCAACAACCTCAAAGGCCTGCGCGAAAAAATATCTTCAATTTCGATCGAATTTGTTAGGAATTGCTCGCTTGTTGCAAGACCTTAAGCTCAAGCCTTGCCATAAGAAGGAACTGAAAAAAACTTCTTTTTGGGGAATTTTTAATGCTTTTTTGACCAAAGCTGTTACAAAAGAAGACTGTAGAAAATATGACCATAGTGTCATATCCTTGATAAAGTCTTATGATATCCAAAATAAGGGATTTAGAATTGGAAAACAGTTGGTTCGAATGACAATCAATGATGTATCTCTCATATTTGGAATACCGATCGGAACAGAAGAAGTAAATATGGGATATGGGTTCAAGCCTGACACACCATTTGTAAGAAGAAGGTTTAGAGATGTTACTATAATCAATGCCACAGCTATCCAAAAAGAGTTGAACACTGCAGTTAAAAGAAACAAAGTAGAAGATTGTAGAGATGTAGCAACGTTGTTATGTCTATATTTGTTTGCAACTCTTTTCTTCACATCAACTGGGAATACTGTGAAGTGGTCAGCAGTGAAGTACACGGAAAATCTCGAGGAGATGAGAAACTTAAATTGGTCAAGTTTGATACTAGATACATTGATGTCTTCTATCTACAGGAATTTTGACAAAGAGCCAGAGAAGGTTTCTGGTTGTGTGCCCTTACTACTTGTAAGTGACAAAATACACTAATATATATTTTCTATTTCATATCCTTGTTCATTATAAAATTTGTATATCATAAATGATTTAAATTGTTATATTTTCAACTTTTGTAGTACTGGTATTGAGAGCATACAACACTGTTGAAATCTCAAAAATCAATTCAATATCCTCGTTTTGTCAAGTGGAACCTCCCAGAATTAAACAAGGCGAAGAAAAAAAGACTTGTTGAAACACTTCTTCAATCAGAGGTACTAATATATTCTTTGAAGAAACTGTTATATCATATACATATGTGATAATTTAACTTATAAACAAAAGTATTTTTTTTATCTAGGTCATAAAAGCACAGTTGATTCGAACAGAAGAAGAGGTGAAATTGATAGGGAAAGCACCAACATCAGCGATGGACGAATTTGCAGAAAAAGATGATGCATCACCAGTTGAAGCAAATGTTGAAAACGATGACGAACAGCTTGTTGATACTGATACGAGAGATGCTAGACATTTAGATGATTTAACCGAAGAGTTTGCTGCAGATTACCTGTCTGATCATCATCTAACAGATGCTGAAATTCAATCTCTCATCAAATTCCGTGATGATGCTCAACAAAATATGGAGGAATTGAAGAATGTGAAAGAAAAAAACAAAAAAATGAGGGTAGAGAAGAGAGATATGAAGGCAAAATTAAAAGTGATGAAGAAAGATTTCAAAATTCGAGTGAAGAAAGAAAAACGAACAGAAAAAAAGCTTCAGAAAAAGAAAACTGAAATTCAAATTTTAAAGAAACAGCTTCAACAGCAGAAGGAGGAGAATGCAACATTGGAGAAACAGATAAATTTGATGTATGAGAAAAGAGAAGAAGAACAAACAATCAAACAGCTGTCGGTACACGAAACCCCAGCTGACAAAGCGAGTCCAGTAGCACTTAATTTTGAAAGTACTGACCAAAGTCAAAGATCGGAGAATACAAAGAGAAAGCATGAAGAGATTGATGATCTCGATATGATGAAAGTGGATTCAGCAAAGAAAGCAAACTCAATGGTGGTGAAAATAAAAAACAAGAAAGACAGAAAAAAGGAGGTGCAATATTACGAATATCAACAAATTGGAAGAGTTACAAGGGCATCCAAAGGCTAACATATTCAAACAAGTCAAACATCCCCAATCAATATTGACTTGTTGAACTCACCATCACCTGTGAAATCAACATTCAAGAACCTCACCTTTCCGTCTAATAATCCAGTTGTTGAATGGTTACCACCAACAGTTATTTTCACTCTTCAATTGTTGTATAAGAAGAGTGGTCCAGGGTAAATTCATGTTAATGAAATGTTATTTTTATTATTTGTTATGGAGTATTAAATGACCATGTACATTACTAATCCTAATAATATTTTAATTCAATATTCAGGGCAATCATTTATGAGGAGTCAAGGTTGGGTGGGGTTACTTTTTCTGACATACAACAACTCATAGACTTGGGGCCTTTACGGGACAATGTAAGGAAAAGATAAATTTATCAATGTCTATTTACTACACTTGATATCTACTGTATTTGTAAATAATTGATCAATTAATTTGAAATGTAATTTCAGGTTATAGATGCATACATGATGGTTTTGGAACATGATCAAAGAATCATGGAAGCTACAGCTCAATTGTCACCTTCACAAAAGCCATACGGGGAACGAGACCATTTTTTCAGTTCAATGGATTGGGTATATATTTATTTTCATTGCTTAATAATTTATGTTGATCTATTAGACAAACTTCTTATAATTTTACCAAACTCATATTAACAGCCTTTGATACGAGATAAAATGCCTTCGACAAAATATGTGGTTGACGATGTATTGAATGAAGTGACAAATTGCAAGTATGTACCTTAATTTTATAGTTATATGTATATATTTCTAAATACTTTTATTTACTTGTTGCTAATGATATATGACATAATATCATTTTAGGTACTTATTCCTTCCCATAAACTCGGGAAAGAATAAAAATGACAAAACTCCATTCCATTGGGCGTTGCTTGTATTGGACACAGAGGAAGGTCAATGGATGCACTTCAATTCAATGCTTCCAATAAATTCAAAGCAAGACCATTACATGGATGATGCATTTGCAGTGGTAAGTACATATAATTAAATGATTTGTTTATAATTATCATTAGAAATTTTGGTTTATCTTTAACATTACATGTTGACACTGTTTTCATAATTTTTTGCTTCCTTCAGGAGTACGTCATCGACTGTTACAATAATTCTTCAGTCTCTTTAACTGTTAGCACAAATTATAGTCGCTTTTGAAAGAATTGATTCTTCTATTCTTCACAATGAACTCAATAATGTGGCATGAAGACAAATTTTCTATTGCAATATTTAGATAGTTGTATCAGAATATTAAATGCCAATTTCAGGTCGCAGATAAAATCATCCACTCCAACACTTAGAGATGAAATTTGGAAGTAAGATGGGTGTATAAAATTGCAGTTCCATATGCAGTTGGTTCCAAGAAATCATGACTTTTATATTTTTAGTGATATGAACTTTGGGCCGAATTTGTTTTATCATAGTTCATTAGCCTGCCTTTGAGTCCCCAAAACATCATAAATAATTGATTAATTTTTGTCTTTGACCTACATTTCTTTTGTTGTTCTTCATTTCAACTACCAAAAGTTTCATTGTTTACTTTTTGCTGTTTATTTCACTTTTTGGCTCACTTGTTAACATATTATCCAACTATTTTCGTACTTTCTATTTATGTTACAATAATTACAAATTTTAATAATTTGTTTTTGTTGTTTTAGAGAGACTATGTTGAGCAACATTGGAGAAAGACCCTGCTTAGCGATGAAGCCAAATTTATCAAGCTGAAGGAAAATGGTTTGACCAGAAAAAGATTCAAATGCGACATGAACACAATTGCAAATTGCCCACAACAAGACCCCAATACGTAAACATCTATCCAATATATTTTATTTACGTATCATTAAATTGACACTATATTAGTAATTAATGAACTGTTTTCTTTTTATAGGCTTGATTGTGGAGTAATTGTATCCTACATCATGAAGAAGTTGTCCGAGAGAAAATCAATTTTAACGGACATAAAAAGGAATCACATGCGCTTTGTACGATCATTGATGATAAAGCAACTTCTGGCGCAGGGTCAAAAAATTGATGACTTGTAAATGAATGAAGTCATTTTGAAAGTTTGATGAAAACAGATTTTTGGCTTTGGCACTTGTACTTAATGAATGTATTAGCTTTAGTATAAACACTACTACAACTGTTTTGGATTGAAGATGGAATGCTGCATTGTAAGTTTGTTAGCAGCAGCAAATTTTGTCATATTTCCATAAGTTATGTTAAATGAAGATTATCATTTTGAATGTGTTTGAAGATTAATATTGAATAGATATTCTGAATGTTAGTGCAACTTATTTGAGTAAAATAAATTTTGTACTCCAAAGGTACTACACAAACAAATGAAAATGAAATATTCCCATTATTTGATATTTATATTTTGCCAATTTTACATTATTGCAACACGTTCATAATTGGGGTTCACTATAAAAATGAACATTGTTACAATTCAACGATTGTTTCATTTCCATGTGATGATCACTTATTCCTAATCTAGTTGACATAAATTCACTCTATTAAACTCAAACTGATAAATTTACTGTATTAATGTCACACTGATAAATTTTACTTAATCCTGTTGTTTCTGCCTCCCATATTTCTTAAAAGTGCTCTACAAAAGTGCTTTAAACATCTTTAGAATTCTATGATATAGCAATTCATAGAATTTATATATGAATTGCTACAGCAGCCTGATTGGCCTTGATAGCAGACTGAAATGCATTGTAATTTTGATCTCCTTGTTTAAGCAATTTAATGTTGGACTTCTGCTGCCATTAAATTTACTCTTGAGCCAAGTTGGTGATGTCTAGCAAAAATAGTAATAGTACTTGATGATGTCTACCAAAAATCTGTAGAAATAAACCTCAAATCAAATTTCAAAACCCAAAAAAAAAACCTTCAAAAAATTCAAATTTTAACACCAAATCAACCTAAATTAATCACCATTATCATTTCCACATGTCGCAATGACTAAAGGACCTCTGCTCCATGTCAAGCATCTTCACTGCCATGAACATCCACAACCTCCTACTGTCAATGGCCACAACCTAAACCACCACCTGAACAAACCCACCATAAACCTTCAAAAGTAAAGAACTATATTGTAATCCTTTAGCCTTGAATCTGAACATGCCAAAGTTGCAAAGCAAGGACAGATACGTTGGGACGCTGGAACGTGAGGTAAAAGAAAAAACGAAGTTGTTCATATCTAGGAAGCCTAATAATTTACATATTTTCTTTTGCAAACTATATTGTTTTTTCGCATTTGAACACAACACACTAACTAAAAGACAGAAAAACAATTTACTTACATTTTGTATAACAGCAAAATGTGTTTCTGTAATCTACATACTCAGCTAATAAATCTACATATTAAATTATTGAAATTTAATATGCAGTTAAACAAACCAAGCAAGAATATAAAACCAATATAAGAAAACAGTAACATACTATTATTCACATTTCAAAATATGAAAACATATATAATCCAATTAACTACACAAAATTTTGTAAAGGTAATATAAAACTCTCCCTATCTACAAATTTCCGGGACAACTTTTTCTGTTATGTCCTACTTTTCGACAAGTCCCGCACTTAAATTCTCTCTTTTCTTCACCACGAGAAGCAATCCTCTTTTTTCTTGGCCTCCCAGCCATCCGCTTCGCACTAGGTGGACTAATGATTATTTCTGTATCAGATTCGTCATCCCTTTCAAATGTAGGAACAGGATAAATCACTTCTCTATAAGATTGAACAAAATATTCCTTGCTGAAAAACTTATCAATGAACCTATTCAAATCCATCCCTGACTTTTGAATAGCAACAGCAGCATGAGCACACAAAAATCCATACACTTGGTATTCACAACAGGAACAAGTTCTTTTCAACAGATCAACCATAACACTGTCCTTCGAATGAACCTCAATTAGACAAATTCAGATGCTTTAGTTACTCTCCAACTCCTACCTTCTTTTAACAAATTAGCAATTCGATTGTCAATTTCAGGACATAAACATCCATTCCATCTATTAGCAATCTCCCTACGGTCAGCCATCATCTTCATAATCTGCCCTCTAATATAATCAACCAACTCCATTATCGACAAATGACGACCTTCACGGATCCATGAATTAAACGACTCCGCAACGTTCGAATACATTTCACCATATTTCTGACCTTCAAAATACGAATTCGTCCAATTTTCCCTATTCAAAGTCTGCAAGAACTTCCGAATTGGATCGGATCCTTCTTTAAGCAACAAATATAGTTTTTGGTGAAATTTGAATTGATTTGATTCATATGCACAATTCCGAAACATGTTCACAAGATTGTCCCTCACAGGCTTTGAAAACGAACCGGATAAATGGTCTCTAAGGTTGTTCTTCAAGTGTTGCAAACAATAGAAGTGGAAACAATTCGGAAAAACTTTCGGAACCGATTTCATAAGTCCTTTATTCCTATCTGATATAAAACTAATAACACGTGAAGATGTAACATGTGATAACTTCTCCAAAAACCATTCCCAATTTTCTTCTGTTTCAGAATCAACAATAGAAATTGCCAATGGAAACAATCCTGATCAAAAAAATTACGAAATTTATATTAAACAAGAATATAAACTGAAATAGATAAATTTACTATGAACAAAACAAAATAGTGTATACCTTGATTTCCTTTTTTTCCTGTAGCCGCAAGAAGAATTCCTTTATATCGGGATTTCAGAAATGTGCCATCAAGAAACAATAGAGGACGACAAAAATTAAATCCTTCAATGCATGCATGGAATGACACAAATAACTTTTTAAACCGTCCCGAATCATCATCATAATCAATCTCAAATATGCTACCTGGATTAGAACTCAATAATGCTTCCCTATACCATCGAAGCCTATCAAATGATGCTGATTGATCACCATATATTTGTTGCTTAGCTCTCTCAACAGCCCACCATGCAAGATGATAATTGATAATCAATCCATAATTGTTTTGCACGTAATAAATGATATCCACGGGCCGCGTAAGGGGACGTCCTTTAATCTCCTCAACAATAAGAGATGCTACAAGTTCTGAACTAATCCTTGGATGTTTCGTTGTCTTGTATGCAGAGCCACACGTATGTTCATTTAGAAGATCCCTTACATAGAAAAACGAATTGCCCTTCTCTACACGACCGTGAACATACCATCCACACCCAGTACTAGCGTTGTAAAAACATTCAGCCGTTATCCTAACATTGTCATTCTTTACATAACGAAACTTAAACCCAATCTCAATTGAAAACATACACAAAACTCTCCGAAATTCAATAACACCTCCTTCAAACCTTTGACCAACATGACTTAAACCTTTCGACCAACCAGCAGACATCAAAACCTTCTCTCCATGTTTGGAAAAAGAATGGACCCAACTAACTTCATAATCTGTGTCACTCTCAACATAGGATTGAACACAACTACCACTACCACTCGTCAATTCATCATGCCTTTCAACCATTATCTTACTTGACACAGAAACATCAATACTTCGAACTGAATGAGACTCACAATAAAACATCAAATTTTCAAAATCCAACTCGCCATCCAATGCACAAAACGAATGCTCGGGCAGATTATAACTCAAACCAACAATTTCAGCAGATAACTCCTTCCATTTTGTGCATATATGACCAATCAAATCATCAAATCGTGTAGTCCTCCCACACTTCATCAAACAACTTTTCTCTCCAAATTTCAACATCAACAACATGAGAAAATCCATAACACCTACAAAACAATAAAAACATTATATCATCACATATGAACTACAAAATGAATCTGATTTAATTCATATTTAAAAATTTCAGCATCTAAACTACAAAACTGTTAATAAAAACCTCCTCATATGTGGACTTTCAAACTGATAAATTCACATTGTTATCTGATAATGGTTTCATATGGCAAATACATCAAATCAGATAAATTCATTGCATTACACAAATCTTATTAACAAATAAATATGAACAGAGGCGCTCAAATTTATATGTCTCCTACAAATTCAATCACAAAATGATATTGCAATTAACTAAAAGGTTTCAATACACAATTCACAAAAATAATAGAACAAAAAATCAAGACAATTGCATCATATCAACAACGCAATTGCAAATAAAAAAATTAAAAATAGAATCCTTTCAAAAAAAAAACATCAATTACATCTTATTAACCTAAATATACAATGAAAATGAATAAAACCATAAAATTGACATAAACTTGCATAACATTGACACAATTATCACAAACCGACACACGATCTGCCTCCAATTTCTAAAAAACGACTTTGAATTGCAGTAATCTTCGATACCTTGAATCGATTTCTAAGGAAAAACGTCGATCACACAAAAACTACCAAAACCGCTCTGAATCGAAGTTTGAAAAGGGCAAAACAGTAAACATATTTCAAATTCTGGGTTCCGTAACGATAAAAAGGACTTCCCGTAACAATAAAACCAAAAAACGTGACTTAGGGTTAAATCCAAGCACGTGATGGAGTTTAAGTCACTCACGTGACAAAATTAGGACGCGCGTTTAATTAACCCAAAAAAAAAATTACAATAATAGTAACTGATATAAAATTTTGAATTCTTACTTTTTTTGGCTTCATCATTATGCCATATTTCTCTAACAATTTCCCTTGGCCTAACGTTATAAAGAAAACCTTCTACTTTTTTATTCTCAGAATGTTGTAGCGACAAAGACAACAGGGAAATGGCATCCTTTGTGAGAATTACAGGTAATTGAGCTGACCCTGTGAATTATTTCGTCTAATGTTATGAACATTTTGACCCATCTTTACAATTTCCCGTTTATGTTCATATAGTTAATTGTGCCTAACATATTTATGTCCCATCTCAAAACTATTTTTCTTTCACTTTTCCATATGAAGTTCTCCTTTTCTTGCTACCCCAAAAGGCCACTAAATAGTGAACTGTTTGTGTTCCAAATCATTCTGTGTTCAATGTGGCCAAATTAATTTAAATGACGAATAAAGTCAGAAGAAGTGTTTATGTAGTAGAGAATAGCTAGTGTTTATACTATCTATTTATGTGAATTTCCTTGATGGTTTGTTGTATTTGAATGGCAGTTCTTGTATGGGCGGATGTATTAACCGCGTATGCAATGTGGGTGATGATGACATACTTAACAAATGTGTGGAAACTAAGCATGATACATGCTGCTGGCATTGTCAACATTTGGGGGGGAATAGCAACCGTTATGCCTATAGGCTTTGCCTTCCTTGTTGACTCTTTCATGGGAAACTATTTTATGCTCCTGCTCTCCAGTATTTCCTATAGCATCGTGAGTAGTACTTACATGGTGTTTGATTGGTTTACCTTAAAAACTTCTCTCATGAAAAATGTTGTTTTCAACTTTGGGTGCATTTAAATGCAAAGATGGAAAAGAAAAAAAATTACCAGCAATTTTTTTTAAGCCAAAATTTTCTGTGTTGTGTGTTTGATTGTAGTTGTGGATTGTGATGTGTTTTTTTAGGATACCAACACATAGTTGCCCTGTTTTTCCCCTATGGCTAGATGTGAAAATAAAAGCCCGGAAAGGAAAAAATTAGGGTCCGTTTGGTTGTTAGTGGGCAAAAGCGTGGGCATGGCAAAATTTGCCTAAGCAAAGCAAATTTTACCTAGGCAAATTCAGATGACGCTATCAAACAACATTAGGCGAAATTAAAGTCAATCCAATTAATTTATTTAAAAACAATTTTTATATTATATTCAAAAATGTTAAAAATAGTTTTTGCAATATTTTTATATTACAGTTTTTATATTATATTCAAAAATGTTAAAAAATTTGTAAAACATTCTCTTAACAATTTTTTATAATATCAAAAACAGTTTTTAAAATATTACAAAACAAATTTTAAACATTCACAACAGTTTTTTTAAACTCTTTAAAACAGTTTTAAAAAATGTTTTTTAAAACTTTAAAACAGTTTTTATAATATATCCAAAACAGTTTTTAAAAATGTTAAAAACTGTTTTACAATATTTTTATATTACGGTTTTTCAAAAAATTTGTAAAACATTCTCTTAACAATTTTTTATAATATTAAAAGCAGTTTTCAAAACATTACAAAACAGTTTTTAAATATTTATAACAGTTTTTTTAAATATTTAAAACAGTCTTTAAAATTATTTTTTAAAACTTTAAAGCTGTTTTTATAACATATTCACAACAGTTTTTAAAAATGTTAAAAACAGTTTTTACAATATTTTGTTAATACGGTTTTTTAAAAACAGTTTGTTTTACAATATTTTGTTAATACGGTTTTTTAAAAAAATTGTAAACATTTTCTTAACATTTTTTTATAATATTAAAAACAGTTTTTGAAACATTACAAAACAATTTTTAAATATTCATAACAGTTTTTTAATTATTTAAAACAGTTTTTAAATTATTTTTTAAAACATTAAAATCGTTTAAGAAGTTGGCAAATTTGTGGACAAATATTTCCCACTCAAATAGGTAAGCAAAATTTGCCCACAGATTGTGCATAGGAGGTGTTGTACATTGGCAAATAATGCCTAGGCAAATTATGCAACCAAACAGCCAAAATGTGGGCAAATTTTCATATTTGCCAACTTTTTGGCATTTGCCTAGGCAAATTACGCCAACCAAACGGACCCTTATAGTTTTAGCAAGTTTTACTTGTAAGAGTGGATGCGAAAAAAATTCGTGGGTAAAAATGTGTCATTAAGGGTCTGTTTGGTTCGTGGTGAAATATTTTTTACCGTGTTAAAAGTAAAAAGTAAATTATTAGCTTACTGATTTTGTTTTCACCATCTCCGTTTGGATGGTCGAGTTTTCACTACGTAAAAATTTTAACTTTTTCACCATTTGTTGTTTCGATGGTCAAGATGAATATGGTAAAAAAAATAAAATGAACATATTATTCTCATACTTCAAATGCACATAACTATTTTTATTTTCATCACACAAGTGTGAATGTCCATTAAAAAATATGCAATTACCTCAAACTCAAATTTGACACAACCCCCCCAACACAACTAGTCATATTTCGCTACGCAAGACAAATAAGTAAAAAAAACAATACCAATTAAAAAAAAAAAGTCGTAATTAACAATGAAAAAAAACTGTCATTTGTAAAAAAACAATCACAATTTTTTTTAAAAAAAAGTCAACTATAAAAACAGTAATCCACAATAAAAAAAAATAGTTCTCAACAATGAAAAAACAGTACCAATTAAAAAAAAGTTTTTAACATTGAAAAAAATAACCCTAATTTAAAAAAAAAAGTCCCAATTAAAAAAAAAAAAGAGTCCCAATTATGAAAAAAAAGTGTTCCAATTAAAAGAATTAAAAAAAAATAGTTCTCAACTATGAAACCGTCCCAATTAGTAAAAAAATTCCGACCACATTACCATGCACCAAAAAAAATATTCATTTTTTTTATGAGAATAGCTATTCCCACACCCTCTATATGTTCCCCCACACCCTTTGAATAATAAATGACAATTGTGCCCTTAAATTTATAAAATCTAAATGTCCAATTTTTTCCCCTCAAACTAAAATAAATTTATTTGATAAAAACAAACAATTATATTTTCAATAAAAAAACTGTTTTTTATAAATAATAACAATAACAAAAATTGTTTATAAAACGTAAAATCTTATCTATTTGTTTTATTAAAAAACTGTATATAAAACGTAAAATTTGTTTTTCTTAAGAAACTGTTTTCTTAAAAAGTATTTTTTTTTATTTACAAATTTTATTTTTGGTTAAAAACTGATTTTTTTGTATTATATTAAAAATAATCTTTTTACTATTTTGAAAAAATATTGTCCGCGGTAGCGGTATGTATAGACGGTACGACCACCTATACATATCGCTGGCGCGGAGCATTTTTTCTAAGATGTTGGTCTGCGCCAACGGTATGTATAAGTGGTTGGACTGCCTATACATACCGCTGATGCGAACTATTTTTTTATATAGTAAAAAGATTGTTTTTAAAATAGTGAAAAAAACAGTTTTTAACTGAAAAAATAAATAACGAAACAATTTTTTTAAATAAATAAAAGAAACAATTTTTAACTAGAAATGATAAAAAGAATGTCCAGTTTTTTAAATAAATAACGAAACAGTTTTTTATCAACGTCCATTTAAATAAAAAATAATATGTTTTTTTTATAAATAACATAATGTTTTTAAATGAAAAAATAACTTTTACAATTTTTATATTTTCAGAATATTAAAATTTTAATTTTCTAGAATATTAGGATTTTTATTTTCAAAATATTATATTTTTATTTTTTTCATAATATTACGTTCTTTTTTAAAGTAATAGATTTTGGACAAAAGATTATATTTTTTCACATCATATATGCATAGAGGGTCTTTTGATCTTTTAGTATTTAAAAATTGAAAAGGGTGGGGGGAAGACATAGAGGGTGTAGGAATAGCTATTCTATATTTTTTTTAAATTTTTTTAAAAATATATATTTTTTTAAATAAAAAATGACATTGAAAAAAAAATTAAATTAATATTTAATGATCGTGTTAATTGAGAAGGAGAAATGAATGTGTGATAGTTGTAAGTGGAAATAAGAAAGATTAGTCTGGTAATAAGATAAATTCCATTGTTTTCAACTCTTAAATTATTCACTTTAGCCATGTTTAAAATGGTTAAAGTTTCACCTAACTTTTCACCATATTCATTTTATTTAACCGTGTTAAATGCCCAACCAAACACATATTTTATCTAGGTAAATTATTTTTTAATGCGGTAAAAAGTATTTCACCACAAACCCAACGGACCCTAAATAGTCTACAAGGTGGAAAATGGTGGCAATTTATATGTTATATGGCTATCAAATGTACGCTTTGATTGCAATGGGGAAAATGATCGGTTTATAAGGTTAAACGGAAGTTCTTTTCCCTTGGACTTGTGGAGGAATACAAATTTATGTGAAAGAGAAAAGTAGACATCACCATGTTGTACTTAGAAGAAAAGTTCCATGAAAAATCTATGTTATCAATCTATTCGAAATTTGCATATGGTTATTTTCAACCATATTCACACCCAAAAAATTATAGACAAAACAACGCAGCAAGAAAAGTACTTTCAAAAAGCATCATCAAACATTGCACATAAGGTCTTTGTAAAATTCCTTAAAAAAATATGAGCTTTCAATTTTGTTCAGGGATTGGGGTTTCTGTCAATGTCAACACCAGCAGTCCTTTATAATGCCACCGGCACCTGCAGCGAATACAAGCCAGAATGCATTGGTCACACTCAGAAAATCCTCTTTTACACTGCTTTAGCTTTGATAGCCGTGGGAATATCTGGTCACACAGTCTCCCTAACATCATTCTTGAATGAACAAAATTCAAATAAAACTAAAGATGAAGAAAACGAGAATGAAAGTAAAATTGTATTTCAAATACCAGGCGTATTAGGGGTGATCCTTGTCGCTATAATTGGAGGTCTTGCACTCCCATATGTAAGGCCGTGGGAATTACGATTTGGAATCCCAGCAATATGTACTTTGGTGGCAACAGTGTTGTTCTTGAGTGAATCTTGTTCATACAATCAGAATGTGCCAGAAGGGAGTCCACTCACAACTGTGTTCAGAGTTTTTGTGGCCTTTACTTATAAGATATTCCAGCATGTTCCTAATAATACTAATCAGCTCTACCCGCAAGACGAACGTGATTGCGACCCATTGCCTCACACACCTGGTCTCAGGTATGAGACTAAGTGCATTATTCTTATTCTTGTTTTCCCTGTGTGACCTAAGGGATAGATTATATTCAGAAGATTATGGATTGCAGAAAGTATTTTGCAATTTAATATATAATTCACAATCCTCTGAAAATTATCTATCCCAAACAGGGTTGTTTTTGTTTGCATGATTACATCATTGTTGAAATACAGGTGCTTAGACAAGGCTGCTATTGTATTGCCAACGGAATCTAAAGAGTATTTAGAAAATCATAGATGGACACTTTGTCGTGTCCACGAGGTAGAAGAAACCAAAATCGGCATCCGCATGGTCCCAATGTGGATCACCTTCATTACTTGTGGCATAGTTCTCTCTATTGGAAACACTTACTTTCTCGAGCAAGGAAACCACATGAATCGCAAGGTTGGACGCTTGACTGTCCCTCTCCCGTTCTTTCTTGTGTTATATGACTGTGCAAAGTCACAGGCTACTGATTTATATACCGGTTTTGCAAAGTGGTTAGCTGAATCCAGATTAAAAAAAGTATGCTCCCCCCATTGGAATCGCAGTGGCGATGATATTCTCAATATTGTGTTGCATTACTGCTGCAAAAGTTGAGACTCAGAGAATAAATGTGATTAGGAGACATGGTTTACTTGAGAAGCCTGAGGAGAGAATCCCCATGAGTATATTTTGGTTGCTCCCCCAATATCTCCTTCTCGCCGCCCTTGATGGAATTTCTAATTCGAGCATCTCTGGTTTCTTTAAAAACCAGGCTCCTCCCTCAATGAGGAAGTACTTAGAATTCTTCACCAGAGGAGTGTTTGGGCTAGGAATAATGGGTAGTGTTTTATCAGTGTATATAGTGGGTAAAGTCAGTGAGAGGGTTGGAAAGCCAAGCTGGTTCCAGTACACCTTAAATAAGAGCCGTTTAGACAGGTATTATTGGACATTAGCGGGGTTAAGTGTTGTGAATCTTTTTGTGTACATTTTGGTGGCAACTTTATATTCTTATAGGGAATCAGAATTGGAAGATGAGGAAGCGCAAGGGATTGGAGAATCTCAGGCGCCCTTTGAAGAAGATAAGCAATGTTGCTGTTGTGGATAGATGTGGTATGATGCTTCTGCTAATTGTATTATGCAAATCCATATATTTATGAAATGGAAATTTGCCCAAAGAAAAATTAACATAATTTGCTAAAAAAAAGTACTTTTGGCTTGAAGACATTGCTTATTGTTGTTGTATTAGACTTCGTTGTCTTTTCAATTATTTTGGATTTCACCTTTCTTTGTTGAATTTTACCTTCATTACCAAAACTTCAACCATTTAAAGATGAAAAAAGTGCCTACGTTTAATAAATAAATAACTAAATTGAATAGACACGTTAGTCTAACTTAAATCAACAGTTAAGGTACTCAAGCCAACAAAACTTGCAAGAAACTGTTAAAATGTCTTTAGATCATCATTCAATGTAACTAGCATATACCCCTCGTGATGCGCGGGTGTATTATAATATTACTTATGACATTATTTTAAAACACAGAACAAAACAAATAAGGGTTGTTTACTGTTTGGGTACGTTTGTTTATAATATTAGTTGCTTGGGATACATTTGTTTACGTATTAGTTCGTTAGATTCAAATGTAATGAAAACTGTTAATTGACTCAATTGACCGTTAGCTGACATCATCAACAGTTTTTATCACAATATAGCATAAAAATTATTGTTTAATATTAATAAAAATATTTTGAATATATATATTATAAGGTTAAATAATTAGAAAAAAACAGTTAAAAAAGTTGTTAAAAATAATTTTGGAAAAAATATATTTTCCACCAATTAAAAAATATATATAAAAAAGGATTTCCACCAATTAAAAATTATTTTCCACTCAAAAAAATAATTTCCGTAAATAAAAAAGGATTTTCAGTTAAAAAAATATTATCCAACATAAAAAAAATCCAGAAATATAACTGAATAAATAAATATATATATATATATATATATATATATATATATATATGCAGTTCTACTCTTGTGAGGAGTAGTCCTCATTTTAAGAAAGCAGACCGGACATATGTCATTTGACGGTGACCCAGAAAAGAGAGAGTGTGCATATAATTTATGCGATAATTTCTAGAAGCACCGTTAGGTGACACATGTTCAGTCTGCATTCTTAAAATGCGGACTAGTCCGTACAAGAGCATTATATATATATATATATATATATATATAAGCTTTATATATTATAATTTTAAAAACTGCATATATATACAAATAAAAAAATAATTTCAGCCTACAAATACATCTTCAAAATCCTTTTTGACAGTTTATATATTAAAAATACATCCTGTTTATAATGATGGTCGGAGGTTTTGTTGATGACCGGAGGGTTTTTGCTGGAAATTATTTTTCTTGAGAATATATTTTTTTAACTGAAAATTATTTTATTTGGTTGAAAACATATTTTATTTGGTGGTAAATTTTTTTTTATACTGAAATTATTTTTTTTACAAAGATATATATTTTATTATTTATGGAGTTTTATTTCTAAATTTTGGCCGGAGTTTTATTTATGGAGTTTTTTTTGGCCGGAGGTTCCTAAAAATTATTTTTTTTTGCCGTAGGTGTTTTTTTTTGGCTTGAGAATATATTTTCTTAGCAAAATTTTTTTTTGGAAAACATATTTTTAACTAAAAATTCTTTTTAAACAGTTTTTTTTAAATCATTTAATAAACAGTTTTTTAATTGAAAATCCTCTTTTTTTAATCATTTTTATTTTCATATTTTTTGCTGAAAATTATTTTTTTCTAGAAATATATATTTTTAATTGAAATTAGTTTTATTTTACTATTTTTTGGTTGCAAATTTATTTTTTTTGACTTAATATATTTGTTTTTGCAAATTTTGTTTTGTTGAAAATTATTTTATTTGGTGGAAATTTTTTTTATTTTGTTTTAAAACAATTGTAAAATTATTTTTAAATAGTTTAATATTTTATTCTTGTTTATTATTTTTAAACAATTGTAAATCGTTATATTTTTAAAAAATTGTAAAACATTTTTTTCTTAAAAAAAACTTAATATTTTTATATTTAAACAGTTTATATATAGAAAATAGTTATACATCTAAAATAGTTATACATCTAAAATAGTTATATATATATATATATATATATATATATATAAAACAATTTATCTTTAAAAAACATTTTAACATTTTTGTAATATATATATTTTAATATATATCCAAACTGTTGATTGAGATGAAAGGAGATGGACAAATAAGTCATTTACTATTTGAGTGTTAGTTGACTAACGAAACTTTAACTACTTTCGTTAAAATAACATCCATGCAACAATAAGGGAAATTAGCGTACCCCAATGACCAAATATGGTAAACAAATATACCCCAAACTGTAAATGACCCAACAAATAAATAATAATTATAAAAGAAGTGCTTCAGAATAAAAAGTTTAGAGGAGGATTAATGAATAATAAATCCTAAAGTCACAATGAACAATTCAATTCCATATAATGATATATTTCAGTTTGAAT
This sequence comes from Sambucus nigra, assembly GCA_949130495.1. Taxonomy (NCBI): domain Eukaryota; kingdom Viridiplantae; phylum Streptophyta; class Magnoliopsida; order Dipsacales; family Adoxaceae; genus Sambucus; species Sambucus nigra. The sequence continues at coordinate 652,477,346 of OX422208.1, forward strand.
AAATAAATTAAAGAAAACGAATCTCACACCTTGTTAAGTAAGTTATATACATATAGATGTATACATATCGAAGTATATCACAAATCCATAACTCATATTGAACAATCCAATAAAAGCTTCACACACATTCTTAACGTCTTGAGTTTAATTTTAAAATACGTGTCCCATAATTATTACAACCGTCAATTAATAACCGCAATTGTGCATTTATTTTTCACATTTACACCCTAAAAACTGAAATCAACATTACCTATAAATACAAACTTAAGTTACCGTACATATATTTTATAATATATCAGAAGTTATTAATTTGTGTAAACAATTTTCCTTATGTACTTATCAATATGTATAAGGCCCATATCCAGTGCCCAAAAAGATAGTGTAACCAAGTATTACCTTGAAATGATTTGGTGATCTCTTTTTCGTAAAGTAATTCAACAAAATTTATAAATATCAAAGCTCGCTAAGAAGAAAATAAAATGCCTTCACCTTTTTATTTTCTCAAAAGCATAAAATGGGTAAAAACTAAACAAACGTAAATGACTATTATTATATCCATCACTCACCTCACACATCCACAGTAATAAACCTTCACTCGTCACGACAAATATTTTATCTTCTCCTGATTAGATATAAGCACTGCGTATTTTAGAAAATATATTTTAAATCTATTAGAAAAGAGATAAATTTTATGTAAACAAAAATACCTAAATCAAAGCTACATATACATCTTAAACCCAAATGGGGGAACCCGTAAACAATAGCTAAAAATATGCAAGTGACAGAAGAAATTGATAATAGATGAAAGAAACATACATGGGGTGATTTTTCCATAACTCTTGTACAATTCTAAGGGCCCGTTTGATAGTGTAAGAGAAAATTTTCAATCGAGTCTATTTATAGTGTTAGCTTAATTCTGAATAAAACTAATTAAGTAATAAGATAGTACTTTTCCATATCCTCTCAAGCCTATGACGTTTGAGTTGAAGATGTAGCGGCCAAGAGTTTGAAGATTACATCATTGTCGATTTTTCGTGCCAAGTTTTACGTCATCAACATTTCATTATTTTCAAGGTCTCTAAAAGTATGAATGCATTTAATATATAGAGAGACTTGGTCATTTTTTTATGGGTTATCTTTTATAAAACTTTTGTCATAGCGTCTTTTTATTTTTCTCAGAAAATCATTTTAAAACATTGCATAAAAGTTTTTGGGCTTAAAAAATATTTTTGGATTTTCTGAAAAGTCGTTCGAACGACATATCAAACGAGCTTGTAACAACTTTATGCCCTTTTTCTATTTTTTTCGTTAGAATACTCGTTCGAATGAAACAAGAAATCTAACGAGATTTGGCCTTTTAATTATGTTTTCTCGTTATTAGTTCATTCCAGCCAAGTCGTTCGAACAACCTGGGCGCGGGAACAATTTTTGATAGTTTTTCTTATTTAACTTCCCTCTTCCCCACTAAAATTTTACCATCTTTTATAGTGCGGGAACCAACTTTTTAAAATGACTTTTTGCCTACATTCTAAGTGTTTTTGGAGAGCAAATTTATACACTAAAAAGTCCTTTAATTTTTTTGATTAAAAATGATTTTATTTCCAAACAAAAACTAGTTTACACCCATAGTTTTGTATGATCCAAGTTCTTAATATATTAATATTTTGATATCATCAAATTGGCATCGGGTTTTATTCTCATCCCTAAAGAGAAGGTTTTCTACGAAGGAGTTCGTGTTTATTGTGATTTTCGTGGTGTGCATACGGAAGAGAGCCTTCGTGTATTTGATGGTAGCTGAGCCCCATCGGTGGATTTCAAAACTGCGATGGATTCTGGAGTTATCAACTATGCGGACGTGGAAGTAAGAAGAAGCGTCAAGTCATGAAAGGCAAGTCGAGAAAGTAAGTCTTTTGTCTTGTTTGTGTAAAATCATACCTAGTGGATTTGTTGGCTGGGTTGTCTGATGTTTTTTTCGTTGTCGATTTTTCTCGTACATCGCGGCATTGTGTGGTTATTTTTATTTTTATCTTTCTAAAATCATTTAGATACATGTTTAAGACTAAAAAGATAAAATTGGTTAATCACAACATAGGTGTAATTTTGGGGCTAAATTAAGTTTGGGTAATTTTAATTTAATTTAATTTAATTCAAGTTGCAATATTTAAATTGGTAAAATGTGTGCTTTAGTTTGTTTCACATAATTTAGAACTTGAATTGGATTAATTTGGTTTAAGTAGAAATTTAATTATTTGTTTAATTTAATTTAATTTCACTTTAATTTTGAAAGAAATTAAAAATTTGGGATATTTCAGGGACCATCACCCCTTTACTAGTGATGTCAGAGCGTTTTTATCCTATCAAGTGGTATCAGAGAAGGAACGCTAAATTATAGTGTTAAGATCCTTAGTCAAATTTTTTTCTTTAAAAATGGAAAATTTAGCTTTTGTAAAATTTCCTGTTTTTGATGGTTCCAACTACGCGTATTGGAAAGCGCATATGAGGTCAGCACTTAAATCCTTAGATGAACGGGTTTAGCTATCGGTAGTTAAAAGGTGGACTCCACCAACATGCCGAGAAGGACAGGTTCGTGTACTTAAACCCGTAGAAAGATGGAGTGAGACAGAACTTAAGTTGGCTAATTTTAATTTCCGCGGTTTAAATGCCCTTTTTAGTAATGTCACACCGATGAGTTCCGCCGAATTATGATGTGTGAAACGTCTAAGGAGGCATGGAATATACTACAAGTCACCTAGGGAACAAGTATCGTTGAGGCTTCGAAACTCCAAAACCTCACCACATAATTTGAAACCATCAACATGCTAGAACATGAGATGTTTGATGAGTTCTATGCGAGATTGTTAGATATTGTGAATTTATGTTTTAATTTGTAAGAAAAGATACCCGACAACCGTGTCGTGAAGAAAATTTTGAGGTCATTACTCGATAGATTTATTCCAAAGGTGACCGTTTTAAATTCTTGTGGAACTTTAGAATTTACGAAACTAGAAGTGTTTGTAGGTGAGTTTCAAATCTATGAACTTGACATGTTTCCCTCCAATGATGAGAAGAATAAAGACAAGGGCATAGGTTTGAAAGCCTGAAAGGAAGAAACTTCGATTTTGAATGATGAATTTGAGATTTACTCAGAAGATATGGCTTTGTTTTCTAGAAAGTTTAGAAAATTTCTCAAGACTAATGAAGAGAAACTTAAAATTATTTTAAGAAGTATGAGAAGTCTAAGCATAGTAAAGCGGAGAGATTCCCTAAAAATCATAATGAGGATCTTAGTAGGGATGAGTCAAATAGGTGTTATGGTTGTGAGAGTTATGGACATATGGCATTTTAGTGTCCTAATAAACTAAGGAAGGAGGGAAAGCAACCGATTTCATATAATGCCATCCTTAGTGATGGTGAACCGGAAGAGGGTCCCGATTCCCCCATAGAGCGTAACTTCATCGTGTTCTTGGCAAGTCATGTGAGCATTAACAATGAATCTTCCCATGAAGATATTCCTTTACATGACACTTCTGAGTCCATTATTTGTGAATCCCAAGAGTTTGATGGTAGAGAGAGTGGAGAAGAGAGTGAGAATGAAGTAGAGGTAGAGGAGAGTGAACTTCAAGTACCCTTTCGTGAGTTGTATGTGGAGTCATCAAAATTAAAAAGGGAAAACTTGAGGTTAGAAGCTAAAATGAGAGAACATGCCGTGGCTAATGATGAGAGTGTTTTAGTTGAAGACCTTAAGGCATGTGAGAGAATTCTTTGTGAGAAGCTAGAGTATGTAAAGGTGAAAGAGATAGACTTAGAGGTTTAATGGAGGTTATGAAGAAAGATCTTCTCGGGTTTGAAGAGAACCATTTTTTTAGATAATCGTTTAGGAAAACTAGAAAAGATCAATCCTTAGGCAATACTTTTCGTCGTGTTTTCACTTGCACACATTATGACGGAAGGGGAACCTTAGGAAATTTTATTTTGATCTTAGAAATCATCCTATAAAGTCAAAGGGTAGAGTCACCAAGGTCCCCAAATCCCGAAAGCGTCGTATTTCACTTATGTGGGTTAGGAGATCAGACTTGGAGACTTTACGTGATAGAGTTTATGATTCTCATTTACTTTCACATGATTCCTCACTTGCTAAATCCAAAGGTTGATTGTGATAGTTTTGTCTACATACACTAGATTTTGTGCCTCGTGATATATTCTTGCTAGTTGTATGTTTGTTTGTCATTTTCTAGTCTTTGCTTCATCATATACGTGCTGCTAGAATTATGACTTGTGTATCTTTTGAATTTTATCTTTTTCATTTTTTTTGGTCTTATTGAAAAAAATACAAAAAGATTTTTGATTGTCTTTTGGGTTGTCTTTATATTTGTATAAAAATATTAAAAACTCAAAAATATTTTCTATTTTTGCTTATTTTAGTTTTACACATTTTATGTGGCACATACTTGTATTTGAATCCAATATCATCCCCGCTTCCATGTGGCTAGAACATTTTGTTAAGATTTTCAATCCTTAAAAGTGTTCTTTATCATGCTTGGATGTAGTAGTTTGACTTTGACCTGCTTAATGGATTCTCTTTTTATATGCCTCGATTCACACATGCACGAGATCATTTGATCTTTAACTTCACATGTATATTTAAGATAAGTGAGTTGTACTCCTATCAATTTAGTTATCTACATGTTGCTATGACTATGGAGGATTTGTGCATGTAAGAACCGTTCCCCCGATTTAACTTGAGATGGAATCATTATAACACTCACTATCTTTATAATTTTTCTTTTTTTGCTTTTCGTATAATTTTTTTTTTTGGGTAAAATGTGAATAATATTACCAAAAGGGAAAAGTCAAGAAAATTAGAATGAGTCAAAATAATGGACCAAGGCCAAACCACAAAGTTCACATGTGCACAAAAAGGCTCGCAGGCCTACACACAAGCAAATACATAACCCACACTAAAGGCCCATACCATCAAACCATGATCCAACTCTAAAGAATTAGCCGGATTAACCCAAAACTAGGACAGTTACACAATTAAAAACAAGAAGTGACAAGAGTAGGACACGCATTCATCACCTCAAAGTGGACCAATAAGCATCCAGCACGACCAAAACCACTGAAACACGATACAAACCCAAGATAAGACCATTAAATATCTCGGTCAATCAAACATTTTCCAGAAAGCGAACCAGTTCTCAGAGAAAACCATTACCATTCAAATTAAAACACCATTCTCTCTCCAATTCACATAAATCATCTTCTAGGAAGAACGATATAAGAGAAATAGGAAAACAAGGTTTTTCCTATAGACCATAAGAATGATCAAAGATATAAGGAACAAAATAAACAAAGGAGGATTTTAGCCCAACTGCAAAGCAACCTCACTGGCAACCTACACATCATGTATGTAGAATCATCAGCCAATGCTCAAACACCACCAAACATCAAGCTAAGTGGAAAAGGAACCTGGCTTTGACACGTGTAAATATATCTTCTCATTAGCTAAAAATATACCATTCTTATAGATGAGATCAACTACCTTGGATAAAAGAGGGCACATATATGAAGGTGGAATAGATCAGAACCATGTGGATCATCGTATAAATTCCAATTAGCTGGTGTCCCCAGAAAAACTCAAAGCATCAAAGATAACACAGTTAAAGACTAAGAGACCAAAGTTCCTCACAAAAATCATGAAATTTATGAGATAAGTTCTTAACCTTTCTTAGTATGACAATCAATCTGACATACATGTGTACTTGAACTATAAGTCCTAGAATTTTTTTCCTAATAATCCCCAGTTACTGCAAATCTCCCTATTTTCTACATTACTTTGAACTTTCCTCTATCTCCATGTATCTTCTTGCATCATTTTCTAAATATTTTATAGCCCCTGATCATCTCCCACCAAGTGTTGTTAACTATAATATGGTTCCTGATTTTCTGAATACAATATATAGTAATGGATAGGCTTAGTTTTCTAATATTTAAATTTAAATCCTTACTCCCATAACCAATGAGACTAATTTCATCTTCAAATATTAAAGTATATCTATTAATCATGTTGTCTTTAAGGAATCTAAACTAAATCTGATAAGAGAAGGAACACTCAAAGTAAATATGTTTTCTACTTTCCACCCCACTTCCATAGAGCACACAATTATCAACATTGATGATACCCCAACTTTTTAGTTTGTCTCTAGTCCACACTTTGTTTAGGCAAGTAACCCATAATAAAAAAGCACATTTAGGAACTCTTTCAGAGAACCACACTGCTTTGATCCATGTAACTTTCTTTCTTCTCTCTCTAATAGCTTCATGAGTGTATTTGCAATTAAAAATCCCATCTTTAGCAACCACCCATTTAATCCAGTCTTCAGTATCCATGTTAGGTCTGATATTAGTACTTTTCATCTCCCTAAGATCATTAGATATAAGTTTAGGAAAATTCCAACTACTAGGCTGAATAAGTTCACTAGCTTTAATCTTTACATATTTTAGCATCATCTACAATTCTTCTCCCATAATCTTTAATCAAGGCCCTTTCTCATGTCATTCATACATCCAGAAATAAGTGTTGTCCTCCTTGCCAATATAATATTTTATGAATGATCTAGTCTTTTCCCTTAATTTCATAAGTTTCTTCCATGTCCAAGAAGCATCATTAGGAATTTTAGCAATCCACAATGTATCATGTTTGATCATAACAGAGTGCATCCATTTAACCCACATAGAGTCTTTATTTCTAGCCACATCCCATAAATGTCTCATCGTGCAAATATTATTCCACACCAATAAGTTCTTAATGCCTAATCCCCCTTCTTACAATGGAACACATATATCTTCCCAAGCAGCATTAGCTCCATGTCTAGTAAGATCAACCCTCGACCATATAAAATTCCTTATAATTTGATCAATCTCTTTGATAATTCTTTAATGAAATACAAATATACTAATCCAATACACTTGAATGCTCCTAAGAACATAAATTGCTAATTGGACCCCGCTTACATAGGAAAGCCATTTGTTTGTCCAATTCTTAATCTTCCCCATTAATTTTTCAACTAAGATATTACAATCATTAGCTTTCAATCTAGTAAAAATCCGAGGCCCACCCAAATATTTAACTGGTAAATTCCCAATTCTCATTCCCATCAAGCTGGCCAGACTGCTTTTATCATCATCATTGACTCCAGTAAAAAATATCTCACTTTTAGGTTTACTTACTCCTAATCCATACATTCCTTTAAATTCCTGGAGCACTCTATCAATCACTTGCAAGGAATTAACATCATCTTTGGCCATAATAAACAAATTATCAGCAAACATGACATGCGAGATTTTTAAATCTCTACATTTAGGATGCAAAGTAAACTGCACTTTACCAATCTCATCACCAATCATCCATGAAAAAGCTTCCAACCAACAAGAATAAATAAGGTGAAATAGAATCCCCTTTGCCCGGGCCCATTTGTACCTTTAAAGCAACCATCCACACCTCCATTAACATTGACAGAGAAACTGGTAGTACTTACACATTCCATTATCCAATGACAAACTTTCTTAGGAAACTCCATAACTTTCAAAATATAAAAAATGAATTCCCAATTTACAGAGTCATAGGCTTTCATTATATCAATGTTTAAAGAACATCTAGGCTCCCCTGAATTCAGATGATAACCCCTAACCAGTTCTTGCATGAAAATCACATTATCTGTCATACTTCTTCCTATAAAAAGGCATATTGCCTATTATTTACTAACTTGGGCATCACAATCCCAATTATTTTAACCAAAACCATGGAAATGATCTTATTGTAAGCCCCTTTTTTGAAAGTGTTCTTTAGGTAAAAACAAATTTTCCAAAAATCAAACTTTTTCAATTTGAATTTCGCACCAAGTTTGTGAACCAATTTTACTGAAGTCCAATTTTATCTTGTTTAATCCTATACATGCATCTAGGTGATTAAAGGAAGTCAAATAAAGTAAGTTCACAACGCCAAAAGTACGAGGAAACCACTAAGGGAAAAAACCTCGGATGACCCAAGCTAGACAATCACTACGATACGGTTTTACAAAAGAAGACAGATAAACTTACACAATGACTCGATACCCACAAGCCTTGACGCTCTTCTTCACTTTAACTGCTCCTCCATAGTGCCCATGAAGATATCCTTCCCCGATACTCGTCCACAACACACACATCCACGAGTGCCTTAGTGTCCACCGATGCAGGTTTAGCAACTGTCTACGATTAGGAACACGACCTTCACCATTTCTTCACTGTAAAAACTCCAATAAAACCTTTTATTCAGTATGGATGAACAACCAATGGTGTACACAATATCTATATAACATAAGAGTTATGAAAGCTCGGATCTTGAAAACTATACGAATGGTTTTATCTTGGAAATCCTTAGAAAACTTATGTAGAAAAACGGAATTGTTTTAAACTGTATTTTGGTTCTGCATACTTCGAAATTCTGAGAGGAAAACGCCTTAAATAAAAAAGATAAGTTATCAGGTTGTTCTAACGAGATGCACATATCGTTATAACAACTGTGAGATGTCGTTCGAACGACATCACATGTTGTTTAAAGTCTCGAAAACCAAGGTGAGAATTCACACAGTGTTTATCTCAGAATAAACGAAGTTAAAACCTTTTAAAATCATTTTTGACATTTTGAAATCATTTATAAACAGAATATCATCCTTAAAATATATTTCGAGTCCCATAAACATTATGCGTTCATACCTGAGAGTATTTCGGAATGTAATGTGATATGAAGACGTGAAACATGAACCAATAAACATAGCATGCTATATCTTTAAAGCTTGGCCGGTACGCCTACAACACAAACACGTCATATACTAGGTGGTTATCATGACAAGATAAAAATTTATCTATGACTCAAACTAGTTTTGTTCGAAATTAAGTCAATTACATACAAATTACCTCAATTGGAAATTTTGTCCTCACAAACCTCCATCTTTAACTATTCTAGGACAAAACCAAAACAGTGAATGCTAAGCTGGGACGTTAAGTCGTATGACACATAAATCACATCCCATAAAACCCAAAATTAAAAATTACAAGACAAGGACTAGTATATGAAGGTCCGATAATCATGAGCTGTCTGAATGTGATGTAGTCTTGAAATCTCTAATCACTGAAGAATACCTACACACAGGAAACAGACAAATACCTAGGGAAGTATGGTGGAACAAATGATATAAAAATATCAATATATAAAATAAACCATTTGTTAAATGAGAAAAACATGATACCAATTTTTGTAAGATAACATGATACCAAAATATGAACATATGATCACACACATGATACCAATTCGCAATGCGAAAAGAACATATGTGCTCATCAAACAAACTCCCCCTACATCACATACAATTTCTCCCTCTTATTGTCTTGAATAGACAATAAGTGAAAAAGGTACACAAATGTCATCATATCTATAATGAAATAACCACATGAAGCATATCTAGATACAAAAATGTCATTCGAACGACGTTTAGAAGTTGTTTGAACGACTTCAAAAGAAATGTATTCCAACTCTAAAAATGGCAATGTTTTGCCCAGTGAAATCATTAGCTCAAAATAGGTACTGGAAATACAAGACAATAGCAAAATATACATACTAACATAGTATCAATGTGCTCAAAATGGATATGGAATGAATGGGCATGAAAGATCTAATTGATAGCTCAATGTCATCAAACTTAGTTTTAGCCATATGTGGCAATTAGTATATTGAGCTTAATGAATTAAATGAACAACATGCACACAAATCCGAAATTTTGATGATTCAACAAACAATAGCATCATGACTCGATTTTTCAACATTAGGATTCGTGGTACAAACCCGTTGTTTTTTTTCCATCCAAACACCCTTATATATTCATATTGTCGTTTCTAGCTTTTTAAGGTTTCTATTTTTTCTCATCTTCGAGAAATCCTATTGTCCCTATTTTTTGCATATGATTCTGGAAATTCCGTGTGCGATAATGATTCAAATAGATTCGCAATTTCCAACATAAAATTATTCAATTGGATGTCTAAATTTGCTAAAACCAAATACAGAGTAAATCAGCCCCTAAATATGCATTTACGTGTCAATACAAATCACAAATTAAATCATGCGATGAATAAGATGACAAAGACATATTTCAAGAAAAAATTCCCGTAGGGAATTTTTTTTTTATTTCCACTATAATTTGTAAATGAACGGCTTATAATTGGATTACAGCGAAAATACACTTGACTTACGAAATACCCGCAGGTGTCGATTCGTAGTCGTCATCCCAGGAACACCTCAACACTCCCTATGACACGCATTCGATCAACACAGTACCTCCTGCAAGTGGCACATATGGTTAGCCCAGTACCTTTCCAAGGCATCTAGATTCAATAGCAAAACTATGCTCTGAGTTCCACAAATAACTCACACAAAAAGTCTGGGATTTGTGAAATGTAAAACAAAGATTTGAACCCTAAAAAATGTGTTAGAGAATAAATGAAAACACTTAAAACCTATTCTGTTAAAACGAGTGTTTTCTCTACCCGAAATACATAACACTGACACCCTTTAAATACACAAAATCAAGGCGACGGTGTGTCAGAATTAAGCATCTCGTTCAAACGAGAAATGACGTCGTTCGAACGAGATCTGATCTCATTTGAATGAGAAACGATGTCCTTCGAACAACATCATACACGTGTCCGAAACAGTTTTAGCCTTTTATAAATCTTTGAAGCACCAAAGCTAAGACTGTTTACGAGATCAGAAATTTTTATCCAAAATTTTTGTGATTAAAATCTTTTCAAAAATTATTTTTCATAGATATAATTATTTTTTATTTTTTCAAAAATATCCCAACACTTTTTATGTAAAATGTAAATGGAACAAAAACACATTTTACCAAATGTGTCCTTGTTTGGCATGATTGTTGAAGTCGTCTTGAAATTCAAATTGTCGATTGTAGATGTAAGATTACCAATGCTTCGACAAACTTGTAGTGGTATACGACATACTAAATGTGATGGACAATGTCCTTACAAATCCCCCTCTATGTCTATGCCGGTACAAAAAAAAATATTCGAATTATCAATCAAAAGATGGCCTATACAAATATAGCATCCCATAAACTCAAACGTGGAAAGATAAACTGAACAAGTCTTCAAACTTTGCTTCAATAATCAACTTTTCAAAACTCCAAGTTTTTCTCTTCAGGGTGTTCAACATAAGGATCTTCAATCATACCTACACATATGAGACAAAGCATAAATCTCGTGACGTATCGATTTTGAAATGATGTAAATTATTAACAGTGAAAGCATAATCAAGTCTCCCCCATACTTAAACTTCAATCGTACCTACACACATGAGACAACGAAAAAATCTCGTGACGTATCGAGTTTGAAATGATATAAAGCGTAAACAGTGAAAGCATAATCAAGTCTCCCGCATACTTAAACTCCCTCATAAAATCATAATTCATTCTCTCCCTTTTTATTTGTCCGAAATAGATAAGGAAAAGAACAAACCAAATAAATCAAATTAGGATGTCACGGGAAACAAATCAAACAAACTATTTTTGAATTTTTCATATTTTGTCATACAAAACTGCAAAAATGATGTTACAAAAATCACAGCCCATGAATTTATACTAAGACAACCAAATCATGGATATGGAATGAATGGGTGTGAACAAATTCGATAGGAAAATCAACTCAATCATATCATATGTGCACGATGCATAAGTGTACTCCTAATTAATGAATATAAAAAAAATAGTCCTTTGGTGTAAAATTATTGAATTTAGATGACATCATCTTAATAATATCAACAAATAAAAGTATAAATGATTTCCATACCAATAACGTCCAAAACTATCTAATGATTTTTCATGACTTTCAAGGATGTGTAAACCGTTGAAAATTCCATCCAAACTCCCTCATTACAAGATAATGCGTTTTTATTTTTTTTCTTATGAAGTGATGAAACTAAAAAACCTATTGACCCATTTTTGGCATAATTTTCTTTTTATTGCCTTTAAATTTTTTTCGGGCTCTTTTAAACCTCATTGGACCCCGGATAATTTTCAATTCCTCACTTTTTTTAGGTACATTTAAATGGTGGCTTAATCGTAAAGGATAAATAAGTACCGTTCGTAGCCCTTCACCGTTTTCAAAATAAAACACACAAATCTCACAAACGGTTTATAACATGCACTACTTTTTGTCAAGATTTATCACAGTTGGTTTGTTGTATAGACAGAATTGAGATGGAAACACTCAACCAACATGTGATAGACAAGTACAAAAGTCATATAAATCTGTGCATGTGTGCAATAAAGGACAATTAGAGTCAATGATGTAGGTAGCAACACTATATCATCTCAAAGACTCCAAATTTTGTAAAGCACAACAATGACGCAATATATTTTCTCGAAGCACTATCAAACAGTCACATGGATATGGCATGAAGTTGTGACTTGGTCATCCTATGTGTGCATTCATATATGGTGTAAACAAAATACAAAACTCTTTTTAGATTTCTCAAATTTTTCTAAAAAAGAAAATCTTTTTGTATTTTTTGAACACTGTTCAGAAACAACTCAACAGAACCAATTAAATATAACCAGAAGAAACAGGGGACTAGAAACAAAATCCAAGGTCGTTTGAATGAGATGCCTTGTCGTTCAAACGACAGGCCATCTCGTGAGAAGAATTTGCGCGAGACTATATCTCGTTAGAACGAGAAAAGTCAAATTTTCCCAGATTTAGCATAATATTATGCAGTTTTGTCCAGTGAGAAAATTTTATAAAAAAAACAGTTCTTGGAATGGGCAAACAGATCCAAAATAGTGCTAAAATAGTACCAAAAATAAGTAAAAATAAATAAAATACAAATGGTACATACTAGCAATAGGTAAAAGTGTCATCATGTAAATTACCATATGCTAGTAAACACGTTTATACCTCAACCGGGAAGTGCGGTGGAGTTCTCCAAAGATGGTGACATCTTTTAAAATAACTCCATCAAGTCATGTGAAGTCTTGACCAAAAACTTTACTTGCTCTCGAATATGTGCAAACTCTCTATCATTATGTGCAAGAAAAGTATCATGAGTGGGTGCATGTGTGCGAACATGTGTAGGAGTAAAGCGTGACACATTACCCAACTTAAAGTAAAATCCCCTTAAGTGTCCTCTGTTTTTGCAATTAGAGAAAACATAAATCGTCCTAGGAATTAATTTTTAAAAAATTCTAGGACGTGCTCTCCTAACGGGAATGGGATGCCTAGGTGGGTTGGGTTGGGCCGAGTCACTAAAATGGGAACTCACTCGGGTGCAACAAAAGAAGTGGATACACCGTCGTGACCTTTTCCTAAAATCTCATCACCACCCGAAAAGGGATTGAGAACCATCTTTTCAACTTTCTTAGATGTGTTCTCTAAAGGGACTTTGACCTCCCAGACACGTTCGAGATCACTCTCGAGTTGGGATACACGTGTCGTCATACTAGACACTGTGTCGGTCAAGTTACACTTTTCCCTCCTTCAAAGTTCCTTCTCTCTCCAAATCCAAAACCCGACGACATAAATCCCTATTATATTTCTTTATTTCCAAGGTCTCGGTGTATAATTCCCTAAAACATTTTTGGAGCTCACTTTCATCTCCATGCTCAAACTCGCTCTCATCTCCACTAGAAACACTCGAGTCATCACCGTCGCTCTCGTTGTGGGACAAAGTGGACGCGCTCATGTGACTTGCTAAAAAGGAAATACACTTTTCTTGTGAAGACTCATCTTTCTCATCATCTCCCTCACTATCACTAAAAGTGGAAGGCATGGCTACTTTCTTCCCTTTTCTCTTAAGCCTAGTAGCAAACTCAAAAGCCCTATGCCCTTTTCCCTTGACATTCAAAACAAATCATCACATCTAAATCTTCACCACTCTCTTCCTCTTTTTCTCTCTCACTCTCTTTTTAATTGCCCTCTGTGGCCTTTTCTTTCTTTTTATTTTTCTCAAAAAACTTTTTATTAAAAGCATTATTTTTTTTCATTTTGACAATCTTTTTAAAAAAATTCGCAAACAAGGCCACATCGTCAATGCTAAACTCTTCCTCAGAATTAGACTCATACACTCTCTCTCTTTCATTTTCTTTATAACTTGAGTCTTTAAAGAAACGCCTCTATCCTTAGCCTTAATGGTTTGGGGAAACATGTCAATCTCATAAGTTTGCAGGTCTCCTACAAGCTCTTCTTACTTAAGTGAGTTTAACTTTCCCAACGAATTCAAAACAATGACTTTAGGAATGAAACATTTTGGAACAGGTCTCAAAATCTTTTTAACGTCACATGTGTTATCAATAGGCTCATCTAAATTAAAGCTTGAGTTAAAAATGTCCGACAAGCGTGCATAAAACTCATCAAACGATTCAGACTCAGACATGGTAATGGTCTCAAATTGGGTGGCCAAATTTTGTAACTTTGATTCTTTAATCACGTTCGTACCCTCATGTGTCAATTGGAGGACATCCCATGCCTATTTAGACGTGGTTCACGTCATAATTCGATGGAACTCGTCGGGGGTGAAGGATACCAAAATAGCACTCAAACCACGGGAATTAAAATTATACATTTTAAAATCATCTTTGGTCCAATTCGACACAAGTTTCAAAGAGGTGATGTTCTTAGCAGTGACAGTGGGAGGAGTCCACCCTCTTTCACAAAAGAACCAGACTCGTTCGTCAATGGCTTTTAACTTGGATTTCATATGAGCTTTCTAATATGCATAATTGGACCCATCAAAAATAGGTATTCGATTATATAAGTGTTCATTTGGAAACATTGCAACAAACTTTCAAAAATAATATTTTTCAAACCAAAATCAAAATCATTCAAGTTTGCGAAAAATAGGAATACGCGACAAATTAGCGTAACCTTCTGTGATACCAATTTGAAAATGTCGTGTGCGATACTGATTCAAATACATTCGCAATTTCTAACTTAAATTAATTTAATTGGATGTCTAAATTTGCTAAAAACAAATACCAATTAAATCATCCCCTAAACATGCATCTACGTGTCAATACAAATCACAAATTAAATCATGCGAAGAATAAGCTGACGAAGATAGATTTCAGGAAAAAATCCCCGCTGGGTAAAAACCTTTTATTTCCACTGTAATTTGAAAAGGAACGGTTTACAATCGGATTACAATGAAAATACACTTGACTTACGAAATACCCGCAGGTGTCGGTTCGTAGCCATCGACCCAGGAACACCGCATCACTCCCTATGACATGCAATTGATCAACCCAATACCTCCTGCAAGTGGCACTTATGTTCAGCCCTGTACCTTTCCAAGGCACCTAGATTCAACAGCAAAGCTCCTAGTAAAATTATGCTTTGGGTTCCATAAACAAGTCACATAAAAAGTCCGGGATTTTTGAATTGTAAAACAAAGATTTAAACCCTAAAAAATGTGTTGGAGAATAACCAAAAACATTTAAAACGTATTATGTTAAAACCAGTGTTTTCTCCACCCGAAATACATAACCCTGACACCATTTAAATACACAAAATCAAGGCGGTGGCATGTCAGAATTAAGCATCTCATTCAAACGTGAAACGACGTCATTCAAGCGAGATCTGATCTCGTTTGAATGAGAAACGATGTCATTCTAACGACATCATACACGTGTCCAAAACAGATTCCGTATTTTATAAATCTTGGAAACATCAAAGCTAAGACTGTTTATGAGATCAGAAATATTTATCCAACACTTTTTACGTAAAATGTAAATGGAACAAAAACATATTTTTACCGAATTTGTCCTTATTGGGCATGATTGTTGAAGTTGTCTTGAAATTCGGATTGTCGATTGTAGATGTAAGCTTTCCAATTCTTCGATAAACTTGTAGCGGTATACGACATACTAAATGTGACGGACAATGTCCTTACATATTATTTTTATTGCCTTAATTTTTTCTTGGGCTCTTTTAAACGGTGTCTTTCACAATGAGATTATTATTCTCTCGCAGCCTTTTCCTCTGAACACTCATCATATCTTCAATTTAAGAAATATAAATCCTCATGGCAAACGGTTCTTACATGCACACCTCCTCCTAAGTCTTATTACGAATAGATGACTAAATTGAGAGGAGAACATCTCACCAAACTCAAATACGCATGAGAAGTCAAACATTCATATAAACTCGTGCATGTGTACAATGATGGCATATATACAAAGTCGAATCCAAAAGAAAATGAACTTCGAAACAACCCCATTAGTCAATGGTTAAGATCATTCTAAGCATCAATAATTATGACCAAATGTCCTAGCCACATGGATAATGAAATGATCGGGGTCCAAGCACACCGATATTTCACATCAAATGTGAAAACTCACGACACAAAAATTAATTGAAAATCTTTTTGTGTTTTTCAAAAGACATTTGACTAAAAAACAAAATCTTTTTATATTTTCTCAAAAAATATCTAAACCAAAAACAAAATTTTTATCGCAATAATTTTTTTGGTATTTTTCAAATAAGACTCAAATAAATGAAAAATATAATACAAAGAGATACACATCTCATAACATTATCAAGATATCTATCATGAAGCAAAGACTAGCATATGACAACATGACAACATAATCATCCTTTAGATTTAGTATGGGAAGAATCAAGTGCAACCAAACAACAACCATGAAGTTTAATTCCTAAAGCCTCTAAGTCCGATTTTCTAACCCAAGTAGGTGTGTAACGACGCATGAATCAAAACGAATTTATATTTAAACTTCTTAAGAGCATTTTTAAGGTCATAATATTAATGCCTAAGGTGACCCTTCCTACCGCAATGAGTGAAAATGTAAACACGGCGAGGAATGTGACCTAAATGTGAACATCTCTTAACGTTCACAATCGGCTCTCTCACAAGATTGGTATTGTCTTTGGGAATGAGTGCAATACGATCTTTGAAGCCTATACCATACTTATCATCCTTTATTTTGGACGGTGCCTAAAATCCTATTTAACTTTTTCGACCTTGCCTCCAAATCAAACTTCACCTTACTCGAGTCTCTCAATCTCTCCTCAAGCTCACTAATCCTAGACTCAAGCAAACACTTAAACTCTTCAAACTCTAAAATCTATTTCTTTAAATCCTCCATCAAACCACGAAGACAATCTCTCTCACCCTCAACGTATTCTAGTTTCTCTCGAAGAGTCTTCTCCGGTGCCCTAAGATCCTCAATCAAAGCATCATTATTTTCTACGACATGCTCATTCAACTTAGCTTGTAACTTCAAGTTTTCCTTTTTCACCTCTATCGCTTCCTTATACAGATCATTAAAGGAAACTTGTAACTCTTTAACATCAATCTCCTCCTCCTCCTCACTAGTTTCACCCTCACTCGCTTGGGATTCACACAAATCGTCCTCAGAAATGTCATTCAAATGAGTATCTTCATGAGAAGATTTATCGTCATTGCTCACATGACATGCCATAAATGCTACAAAGTTGCGTTCAATAGGGGAACTCTCTCCCTCTTTCGATTCACTATCGCTTAAGGTGGCATTATATGCGATCAATTTCTTTCCCTCCTTAAGTCTAGTGGGACACTCCATTACCTTACGACCATAACCCTCACAACTAAAACACCTATCCGACTCATCCCTCTTAAAATTCCCACATTTATTTTTAGGGACTTGATCCGCCTTGTTGTTCTCGAATTTCTCAAGTCTTTTGTCATTTTTTGATTGCTTTTGGAACTTAAGAAACTTTTTGAACTTTTTTCCAACAAAGCAACATCTTCAAAATCGGTGTCGGAATCATCATTCGAAACTTTAGTCTCCTCCTTTTGAGTTTTCAAAGCAATGCCCTTTCCTTTCTTTGGCACTTTCTGAAAAACGTCACTAATGCCGTTTAACACAAGGTTAAACTGTATAAGAAACTCCGAATGTTTGTTGAAGAAACCCTTTTCTTTTGAAAATAAAAATTATAAACAAGATGTGTTTACAAAGAAACTTATGTACGAGAGTAATTAAGATTGTGTAATCAGTTTTTAAAACAAGGCAGTTTCAAAAATTCAGCACACTTATAGAATGAGATGAGTAGATGAAGATAATCAACACAATGATTTTAACGTGGTAAAACCTCTCCCAACAGAGGAAACATCGACGGTGACTTCTAAGTCACAAAAGCAAAAAAATCCACTAATAACAAAAATCAGTTACAAACAATACAACATGCAAGCACACAAATCAACCTATTCTAAGTTTAGGAATATACCCCCTTGGTGTCCTTCTAACTTCTCATAGATCTGATTTGTTGATGATGTTCTTCAGTTTGCTAACTTCCTTTGCTTTAGCTTCTTTACGCCGACTCAATGATCTCAGATCTTAAACACAACACTTCCAGTGTAGTAGTGTGTTAAGTGTTTGTGTAGTGATTCCTATTCACATGCATGAACTCACACACACTTAGATTTACAAATAGTCCTAGTAAATTACATATAAAGTCTATATGCAGTGATTTTAGTTTATTTCTTTCTCACAGAACTCGAACCCTTTTTGACCTTTAAATATAACCCAGATTCCACGGAGATCTTGCTTCAGAAATCGGTCAGGACCTTAATCAATCTCTTTTGAAAATATTTATGAGATTGAAAACCCTCCAAGTGCGAATCCAACTAGGTCAGAGTTAAGTTTTGTAAAAACAGAAACTATAAAACATTTTAAAACCAAATCAGAAATGATTTTCTTAAACCAAGTAGAAAATATGCAGATCTAGTGAAAAATGTAACATGCAGAGTATAGATCTAACGTTTCTATGGAAAAAGAAACAAGATCTTCACTCTAAAGTTTAAGTTGTGAACAAGATCAAAAGATCACGAGGTTACAGCAGCGATATGAACAAACCACTCTCTCTCTCAAACACTCAGGTTGTGTTTGGGGTTGAATGTATACGAAGGTTTGTTTCTGAGTTGAAGTGTTTAAGGGTTAGGGTTTGGTTTTGGGCTAACTGTTTCCCTTTCTCTCTCTTCTCTCTATTCTTTCCTCTCTTCTCTCACTTCTCTCTTCTCTCTTCTCTCTCTTATTTTTTTCTCTCAGAAAGACGAATGCCCAAAAGTCTTCTAAGGCTGAGAAGAGGAGGGTATATATAGGGATGAGGGAAGGTTCTGGACGTTCGAGGGTAATCAAGGGCTGTGATCAAGTCTTGTAAGGATTGACTTGATCCAAAGGTTATAAAATAGCGGTGGATTAAAATAATTCTGATTGGTTCATATGGATAGCACCGGGATTAACCAAGAACACATGCAGACCCTTGATTAGGAATGATCCAACATTCATCAAACATCCATCCAGCCCTCTCACATAACAAACACAAATACATTCACCCGGAGGATGACAAGTGTTGGCCTGTGAGTGGCTCTCACACGCGCATCAAAATAATTACAAAACATCACCCTGAAGTCTCTAGCGCTTTGAGTTCCTACCCAACCAAACATATTAATGAAAAAAGAAGTTTCCAAAATAGAATATTAACCCCACAAATTATATTATCCCATTTTATTAATAAAAACATTTATTAAAAAATGTTTAAAAAATGTTTAAAAATTTCCAAAAAATTATTAAAGCTCCAATTCAAGGGGAATTAAACACACACTCAATTTTAAGCAATATGAACACAAGTATGCACTTCTAATTGTGTGTAGTGTGATTCATTTTATACCATCATGGATCATTGAAGAGTATTAGAGAGATAAGTTCTGAGGCTTTTTGGTTTCTAGGATGGACTACCAATTTTGTCAATATTTCCAAATTAGCTGAGCACTTATACAATGTAAACTTAAGCAAGTCAAAGGTATAAGGTGCTTCACTTTCTTGGAGGTAAACATGTTAAGTTCATAGGTTTGTAAGTCATATACAATCTCTTCTAGTTTTGTTTAATCAAGCATACCTAAGGAGTTTAAGATAGTCACTTTTTGATCTAATCTACTATGAAACGATCTTAAGATTGTTTTTATGACTCGATTGTCGGGTATTTTCTCTCCCACATTAAACGACGAGTTGACAATACGGGACAATCTAGTGTAAAACTCATCAAACGTCTCACTCTCCAACATTTTAACTGTCTCAAATTGTGTAGTGAGGTTTTGAAGTTTAAATGCCCTAACCATGCTAGTTACCTCGTGAGTGAGTGCAAGAACATACCAAGCCTCTTTCGACGTCTCACATCATAATTCGATTATATTCTTCTAGGGTGACAGACGAGAAAATAAAATTTAAACCTTTAAAGTTATAAAGTGCAAGTCTATGTTCAGCTTCGGTTCATGACTCAACAAGTTTTAAACAAGTGGCCACTCCCTCTCTAGTGGCCTATGGTGACCACCCTTTTTCTACCACTAACCAAACACGTTCATCGATAACTTTATTTTCACTTTTCATTCGCATTTCCCAATAATCATAACTACTGCCATAAAAAATAGGAGTTCGAAAAGCATTAAAATTTCCAAAATTCATACCTACAAGCACAAGGGATCAACACAATAAAAAAAAGTTTTTAGCTCTGATACCAATTTGTAGGCCCCTTTTTTCAAAATGTGCTTTAGGTAAAAATAACTTTTTCAAAAATTTAAAATTTTCAATTTTAATTCTACACCAAGTTTGTGAACTACTTTTTCTCAAGTCCAATTTTATCTTGTTTAATCCTCAACATGCATCTAGGTGATTAAAGCAAGTAAAATAAAGTAAAGTTCACAACCTTGAAAGTACGAGGAAACCACTAAGGGAAAAAACCTCAGACCGCCTAAGCCAGACAATCACTATGATACAACTTTACTAAAAAAGATAGACAAACTTACACAATGACTCGATCCCCACAGGCCTTGACGCTCTTATTCACTTTAACCACTCCTCCACAGTTCCCACGAAGAAATCCTTCCACTATACTCATCCACAGTACACGCGTCGACTAGTGCCTCGGTGTCCACCGATGCAACTTTGACAACCGTCTACGATTAGGAACACATCCTTCACCATTTTTTCTTTGTATAAACTCCACTAAAACCTTTTGTTCAATATGGATGAACAACCAATGGTGCAAACAAGATCTCTATAACATAAGAGTACGAAAG
The DNA here is from genome assembly GCA_949130495.1 of Sambucus nigra. Lineage (NCBI taxonomy): Eukaryota > Viridiplantae > Streptophyta > Magnoliopsida > Dipsacales > Adoxaceae > Sambucus > Sambucus nigra. The sequence continues at coordinate 652,498,518 of OX422208.1, forward strand.
CCCGGACCTTGAAAACTATAAGGATGGTTTTAGCTTGGAAATCCTTAGAAAACTTATGCAGAAAAATGAAATTGTTCTAAACTGTATTTTGGTTGTGCACACTTTGACACCCCGCCTAATTAACCCCGGGTGATCAGTCCTAAATTAAATTAGAACAGGTTTCTCATTTGCTTCATTCTTAGCATCACTGTCACCTTTTTAATTACTAACCACCTAAGTGAAAAATTATACTGGTGTCAAGTTTTATCTTTTCATTAATTTAATGGAATACTCATGCAGAAACAAAATACTTTAAACAATCACAATTAACTGAAATCAAGCATTCATAATTTAAATAAACTGACCGAATAAACCATCGGTTCAAAACCAACACAAGTAAAGACAGATAAAGATAAATCTCAACAAGTCTGACATAAACTAAATAAAGCTGGGAGCAACATGCTCGAGTAACTGATAGGAAATTTCTATACTAGAAATGAAAAGGAATGAGGCGTCTATCAAACTCCTACAACATCCACATATGCACCAGCAACGGATCCCTGGAATAAGTCAAGTCTGGCGTCCCTATGGCTGGACACCTAAAAGGTTTTTAAAAATATTTATAGCAAGGGTTAGAACCCAAAACATTTGTAAAATATTTAGCAAATGAATAACTTGCAGTAATAAATATGTATGCATGCTCTTTATATTCTAGTTAGTGTCGCACTCTCTTGAGGACATCCTCACCCCTCCTCCAATATGTGGACTACTAACACCTTAATTAACTTCCCTAGTTGTTTATCCCATAACTAGATAACCGATATAACCCCTTGCAACCACCCTACTCTAACCGAGTATGCAATACTTATGATTTCTAGGTTATTATAAAAATTAACTCAATTACTCATTCCCCTTCTTAAATTCGTATAATTTTCACACCCGTTATACATATATTACAATTCATGGCCTGTATTAATTTACTCGTATATAATTATTTATCTCATTATATACGTATAGTTATATTACAACAATCACACATATGTTGAAATAATAATTAATAATGAACATCCTCTCGAGTAATAACTCACCGGATGTATATTCTCTAAAGTTTTATCCCACTAGGTGTATTCACATAACCTAGTTAACCCAAGTCAGAATCGCTCACTAACTTGGTTAATAACATAAATATTGGAGGCGATCATATTCCTTCCCTAAAAGTGAGATGCCCCTCACCCATATAATGGACGCTATGACCTGGGGATGTACTCGCCCTACTCCTCAAGCTAGGAGAAATAAATATTCGACTTTACCGTGTACTAAGTCCGTAACACAATCCTACACAAATTGTCATGAGTTTATGTTCCAACCCTGATTATTAATTAGTTTGCACATTAATTAATTAAATTACTTTTGGTGTCGCCCAACCAATATATTCGAACTCGCTCTTCTGGCCCGAAATAAAATAATACCCGAGTCTAAATTCCCGACTACGAATTAATTAGCTTTCAATCTAAATTAATTTAACACCTTGGTATCGCTCAATCAATATACCTAGACTCGCCCATTCAATCCGTATTTAATTATTTTGGAATATTTTTCCCCAAAATTAACCATAGTGTGTCACATATAAATTCCTCCCAATCCCAATTACTTTCCTTTATAACTATTAGGAATTAATGTTCCATACTTATTTCTCACTAAATAATGTATGGGGGAAGAATTTTAATTAACATTCCCTTATATACTAAAACTGGCGGACCTGTCGAAAATCCAGGACCATTGATCGATCGATCCCATCCATCTATCGATCGATCGAACAGGTCTTTGTCTTCTCCGAAGACCTATTTCTGCCATGGATGAAAACCTTAAAATCCCAACTCCTTCTACAGTATAAACCAAGTCCTCTCATCAATATAACAACCCCAGCACATCATAAAGACCCCCCATAAAGTCCCCAAACCCCGTTTAATTTCCGTTCTCTCCTAATTTCTGAATTTGGGGGAAAACCTGTGTTATTCATTAATTAGTCTCAACACCAATTTACCATCTCAAATTCGTTCATAATTCGTCTAAAATTTCACATCTGACCAGTACACATATATCTCAGATTATATCACGAATCTCTACAAGGATTTCTATTCAGGAGGTTGATTTACAAAAACTCCATTTTTGTACCCTCTTTACCCCTAAAACGAATTTTGATTCCTACATCACATAAATATGAATCGTAATACAAATAAATACTATAGCAAGTTAACCACTTGCTTTATGGTTTCGTAGGGTCTGATCCGGAGTTGTGATTCTCAAGGTTGATGATGAAATCCCCTTTGGCTCTTTCTTTTGTCCCCCAAATTGGTTCTCAGTGCCTTTAACTGCTCCTTAGGGTATTCTCTCCCACTATGTGTTTTCCACTATCAAATCAACTATTCCCCTTTTTCTTTTAATTAAGTAATTAGGCTTAATCCCATTTTTAGCCTAATGGGCCAAGCCCAAGTGACCCAAATACCCCCGTGTGGGCCCGACTATGCCTAAAAATTCCCCGAGACCCATTTACTACCTCGGGTACTCTATTTTGACTATTTTGGCCCTTCTGGACTCAACCATGCACTCAAAATTGGAATCCGAATAAGTTTATAAAATTTCTTATCTCCCACCTAACTTAGTCTGAAATGACTCCCGGTTGAGATAAGTAAACCCCACATCATTAATATTCTTAATACGTAGAATAAATATTACTATTTACCTAGTAAATTAATTTCTCATAAATAATAACCAATTGTTCACCCGATTAATATTTATATAAAATTTCATAATTAATTCCATTAAATTACGACACACTAGTAATTTAAATTTTTCCCGAATTAATTAACTATTAAATGCATAAAATTATGGGGTGTTACATACTACCCCCTTACAAAGGAATTTTGTCCCCGAAATTAGGTCGTACCTGTGGTGAAAAGCTCTGGATATTGTTCCCGCATATCCTCCTCCCGCTCCCAGGTAGACTCGTCGGCGTTGTGATGACCCCACTATACTCTAACTAGTGGAACAACCTTGGATCGTAACTTATGCTCACTACGGTCTAGAATAGCCTCCGGTCTCTCCTTATACGAGATGTCTGGCTGTAAATCAATTTCCTCGAGTGGAATGTGCTAGAAGGCCCTCTCGCTACGTCGATATTTCTTTAGCGATGTCACATGGAACACGTCGTGTATTCGCTGAAGGTGTTCCGGCAATCCCAATCTATATACTACCGGTCCCAACCTTTGAATAATAGGAAAGGGTCCCACATACTTCGGTGCAAGTTTACCCTTCTTATCGTACCTCATCACCCTTTCAGAGGGGACACCGGGACTAATACCTAATCCCCTACCTCCAACGAAGCATCAACATAACTCTTCTACCTATCTTGAGCTATCCGAATCCGCCCTCGAATCAGCTATATCTTGGCAGATGTCTCCTGAACAATCTCCGATCCTAATAACTTGTTGTCCCCCACCTCTAACCAACAGGCGGGTGAACAACAAGGTCTTTCGTACAGTGCCTCGAATGGTGCTATGCCAATCGTGAATTGGTAGGAGTTTTTATACGCGAACTCTACCAAAGGAAGATATCTCTCCCATCCTCCCCCAAAGTCTAAAATGCACATTCTGAGAATGTCTTCTAGCATCTGAATGACCCTCTTAGTCTTCCCGTCGGTCTGTGGGTGATAGGTTGTACTCAAATATAGCTCTGTGCCCATGGCATCCTGAAAAATCTGCCAAAAATGGGCCACAAAAACTTTATCTCTGTCAGACACAATATTTATCGGCACCCCGTGAAGCTTAACAATCTCCGCTATGAATAGCTACGCATAACGCATCGTCTCGAAGTCTGTGCAAATCGGTAGGAAATGGGCCACCTTTGTCAACCGATTCACAATGACCTATATGGAGTCGTGACCCCTCTGCGATGTAGGAACCCTGTAATGAATTCCATGTAGATGCTATCCCACTTCCATGTGGGAATCTCTAGTGGCTGTAGCATCCCTGGGGGTCTCTGATGATCCACTTTCACGAGCTGACACGTGGTACATTTAGAGACAAACTCTATTATGTCCCGTTTTATTCCTGTCCACCAATACTATCTCCTCATATCCTGGTACATTTTATCCCCGTCGGCATGTACCTCAAATCTCAAACCATGGGACTTTGTCATAACAGCGTGCCTCAACTCCTCATTCTCTGGCACAATTAACCTCCCATTTAAGCGTAGGCCTCCTTCTGAGTTGATCGAGTACCCTCCGCTAACAGCTGGCGTACCCTATCCTGGCAGATCTGGTCCTCCTTCCAAGACCTCACAACTCGCATAATGATCTCCAGTGTGATGGATAAAGATGACATGCATGCCCTGGCTACATCATACTCATATCTAAGCTCTCTCTACTTCGCTTTCCATACTTATGATATTTCCCTAGTCGGTCTCCGGCTCAATGCGTCTGCCACCACATTAATCTTACCAGGATGATACTGAATATCAAACTGGTAGTCTTTCACGAATTCTAGCCACCACCTCTGCTTCATATTCAGATCCTTCTGTGTGAAGAGATACTGAAGTGAGTTATGATTCGTGAATAAGGTGAACTGCTCTCCCAGCAGATAATGTCTCCACATCCTCAAAGCAAAAATGACCACTGCTAGCTCTAGGTCGTGAGTGGGGTAATTCCTCTCATGGGGCTTTAGCTTTCTAGACGCATAAGCTATAACCCTCTACTCCTGTTGAAGCACACCCCAAGTCCTTGTAAGGATGCGTCGGTGTAAACCCAATACTCTACTCCTCCCCTTGGCAAAACAAGTACGGGTGCAGATGTCAACTTGTCATTTAGCTCGTCGAAAGCTAATTGACAATGATCACTCCAAATAAAAGGCACCCCTTTTCGAGTTAGATTCATCAAAGGGCCCGCAATTTTTTATAACCCCTTAATGAATCGCCTGTAATAACCTGTCAATCCCAGGAAGCTAGGCACCTCGCTTGGTGTGGTGGGGTACCCTCACTGCCTATACCTTACTCGGATCCACCGTAATACCCTGGTCTGATATCACATAACCAAGAAACTGTACCTCCCATAGCCAAAATCCACACTTCCCGAACTTGATAAAAGCTTGTGATCTCGCAGCGTCTGTAGAACCATACGCAAATGCTCTGCATGCTCCCCCTCAGTGCGCGAGTAGATCGGGATGTCATCAATGAACACGATGACAAACTAGTCGAGATACTCTATGAAAACCCTATTCATGAGATCGATGAACACTGCTAGTGCATTGGTGAGCCCGAATGGAATCACCCTGAACTCGTAAGATCCATACCGCGACAGGAAAGCGATCTTAGGAACATCCTCCTCTCGGATACGTAGCTGATGATACCCTGACCTCAAATCGATCTTGGAGAAGTAAGACCCCCCTCTCAATTGGTCAAATAAATCATCAATCCTAGGCAACAAATACTTATTCCGTATCGTCACCTTGTTTAGCTCCCTATAGTCCACGCACAACCGAAGTGAGACATCCTGCTTCTTCACAAACAACACCGGTGCACCCCACGGTGATGTACTCCGCCGAATGAAACCCTGACCCAGTAGCTTTTGAATCAACTCTCTCAGCTCACGCATCTCTGAAGGGGCCATATGGTAAGGTGCTCGAGCAATCGGCCTTGTCCCTGGTGCTAAATTGATTACAAACTCGATTTCCCTTCTAGGTGGAAACCCTGGTATTTCTTGGAACACATCCTTGAAGTCCCTCACTACCGAAATCGAATCCAACGGAACTACCACCTCCTTTGAGGTCTCATCCTCGATATAATATAAGTGGGTGCGTCACCCTCCCTCTGGTAGAGGCATCGCTATTAGGAACATCTACTGTCCTGGAATGGATAACACGATTATCCTCTCGTAATAATCTACGGTCGCCTGATAACCTGCCAACTAATCCATACCTAGGATGACATCGTATCCCTCCATATCTAGCACTAAGAGGTCCGCCGCTAAACTGATCATTCCAATCAAAATTTCCACCCCCAACAAATTGAGTGAATCAATGCCCTGCTGACTACTGGTAACTCTACACACATATGGAGACTACCTGCGGTCTCTAGTAACCCGGCCTGTTTAGAAAATTTAGATTTAATGAATGAATAGATGCTCTTGTATAAAAAATTATCCTACCCTCATGACCATAAATGATAAACATACCCTCAACCGATGACGGCGCTTGCTGTGCTGGAGGATTGGGAACATCTCGAACGTTATACACACGCCTGTAGTGCATTTGCCCCTACTGCTGTGGGGCTGGTGGAGCCGATGCTTCTGGCGGCATCTGTCCCTACTACCCTTGTTGGCCACCCTGTTGTTGGCCTCTACCCCTCTATGAGCACTCCCTTTTGAAGTGTCCTGTCTGGTCGCAAATAAAATAGCGTCTCTGACCGGGCCCCCTGTCGTTGGCCCTATTGGCCCTGACATGGCTGGCCCTGCTGGCCTCCCCCATTATTCCCTTAGCCCTAAGGGCCCTGAGGAACCTGCTTCTGCTAATTTATGCCCGGCTAACCCTGCCTAAATCCCTGTCCTCCCGGTCGGAACCCACCATGCTTAAATTTCTTAGCCTTATTCCCTTGCTGACTGCTAGCCTGCTGCTGAGTACCACTTGTGTCACCAGCAACAACTCCATTGCCCTGCTGTCTTGGCTCCACTACCCTCTTGCACCCCTTCGCATGGAATCGATGATCCTAAAAATGTACAAGATAGGCATTAACGACATCTGTATACATCACTAGCACCGGATTACCAATCAAGTGCGGCCTAATCCTCCAGGCCAGGCCATCCATGAACCTCGACTTCTTACGTTCCTCGTCTCTCACCTCATTTGGCACAAATTTCACTAAACGCGTGAACTCCTCCTCATAATCCGCCACTGAACGGTCACCCTGAACTAACTCACTAATCTTTTTCATCATTTTTGCCTCTACTACCGATGGAAAGTATTTGCGATCAAACCGCACCCAGAACTCGGATATCGTCATCAAATCTCTCTCCTCAGCGGTGGTAACTGACACCTACCACTGTAAGGCTTCCCCTGACAGACGAAAGGTAGCAAGCATCTATTTCTGTACATCGGTACACTCCAGCATGCGCATGTGTTGTTGAATATTTTTCTTCCAATCGCAGGCCTTTACTACATCGGTGCTACCCCGGAACTCTGGTGGGTGACCCTTCTGAAAGGTTTCTCTAACTCGCTGCCAAGAAGGTGGTCCTACTGGAGCTTGAACTACTGGTGCCACTGGAGGCGGTGCCTAGGGCTATGGAAAATGAGCTGCCATAGCTCGCATCGTTGTCTCAACTTCCTGGGCCACTATCATTGCCACCTCAAAAGTGGAGATCAACTGGGGTGGTGGTGGTGGCGGCGGTACCTGTGGCTCCTGATGAGCCTCCCTAAACTCATCCCTAGCCTCAGCCCTCTCCACTCTCTTTCTCTTTGGTGGCATCTAAAAATAGATTAATTCGTATAAGTACACAATTATACAAAAATCTATTAGCAGAAAAATGATATCTCAAAAGTGGAAAATGAATCAACAGTCCTAACAATGGGGCTCTATAACAATCGAACACTACGCTGAAACGTAGTAAGCCGCACAGATCCTAAGGACACTAGAACCTGATGCTCTGATACCATATGTGACACCCCGCCTAATTAACCCCGGGTGATCAGTCCTAAATTAAATTAGAACAGGCTTCTCAGTTGGTTCATTCTTAGCATCACTATCGCCTTTTTAATTACTAACCACCTAAGTGAAAAATTAGACTGGTGCTAAGTTTTATCTTTTCATTAATTTAATGGAATACCCATGCGAAAATAATATACTTTAAACAATCACAATTAACTGAAATCAACCATTCACAATTTAAATAAACTAACTGAATAAACCATCGGTTCAAAACCCACAGAAGTAAAGACAGATAAAGATAAATATCAACAAGTCTGACATAAACTAAATAAAGCTATGAGCAACATGCTCGAGTAACTGATAGTAAATTTCTATACTAGAAATGAAAATAATGAGGCGTCTGTCAAACTCCCGCAACATCCACATATGCTGCAGCAATGGATCCCTGGAATTAGTCAAGTCTGGCACCCCTGTGACTGGACACCTAGAAGGGTTTTAAAAATATTTATAGCAAGGGTTAGAACCCAAAATATTTGGAAAATATTTAGAAATGATTAACTTGCAGTAATAAATATGTATGCATGCTCTTAATATTTTAGTTAGTGTCGCACTCCCTTGAGGACATCCTCACCCCTCCTCTAATGTGTGCACTATTAACGTCTTAATTAATCTCCCTAGTTATTTATCCCATAACTAGATAACCGATATAACCCCTTGCAATCACCCTACTCTATCCGAGTATGCAATAATTATGATTTCTAAGTTATTATCAACATTAACTTAGTTACTCATTCCCCTTCTTAAATTCATATAACTTTCACACCCGTTATACATATAATACAATTTACGGCCTGTATTAATTTACTTGTATATAATTATTTATCTCATTATGTATGTATAGTCATATTACAACAATCACATATATGTTGAAATAATAATTAATAATGAACATCCTCCCGAGTAATAACTCACCGAATGTATATTATCTAAAGTCCTATCCCACTAGGTGTATTCACATAACCTAGTTACCCCAAGTCAGAATCGCTCACTAACTTGGTTAATAACATAAATACTGAAGGCGGTCATATTCCTTCCCTGAAAGTGAGATGCCCTTCATCGATATAATGGGCGTTATGACCTGGGGATATACTCGGCCTACTCCTCAAGCTAGGAGATTCACTCTCTACGCGCAACCTCCCCTGATAGCACTAGAGTATATATAATAATAATATCTAGCCACTGATATTAATGCACACACCATATATATATATATATATATATATATATATATATATATATATATATATATATATATATATATAATACCCGGCTTTACCGTGTACTAATTCCGTAACACAAGCCTATACAAATTATCATGAGTTTATGGTCCAACCCTGATTATTAATTCATTTGCACTTTAATTAATTAAATTACTTTTGGTGTCGCCTAACCAATATATTCAGACTCGCTCTTGTGGCCCGAAATAAAATAATACCTGAGTCTAAATCCCCGACTACGAATTAATTATCTTTCAATCTAAATTAATTTAACACCTTGGTATAGCTCAACCAATATACCTGGACTCGCCCATTCGATCCGTATTTAATTATTTTTGAATATTTTTCCCCAAAATTAACCATATTGTGTCACACATAAATTCCTCTCAATACCAATTACTTTCCTTTATATTTGTTAGGAATTAATGTTCCATACTTATTTCTCACTAAATAATGTATGGGGGAAGAATTTTAATTAACATTCCCTTATATACTAAAATTGGCGGACCTGTCAAAAATCCTGGACCATCGATCGATCGATCGAACAGGTCTTTGTCTTCTCCGGATACCTATTTCTGCTATGGACGAAAACCTTAAAATCCCAACTCCTTATACAGTCTAACCCAAGTCCTCTCATCAATATAACACCCCCAGAACATCATAAGGAACCCCCATAAAGTCCCCAAACCCCGTTTAATTTTCGTTCTCTCCTAATTTCTGAATTTGGGGAAAACCCGTATTATTCGTTAATTAGTCTCAACACCAAATTACCATCTCAAATTCGTTCATAATTCATCTGGACTTTCACATCTGACCAGTACACATATATCTCAGATTATATCATGAATCTCTACAAGGATTTCTATTCAGGAGGTTGATTTACAAAACCCCCATTTTTGTACCCTCTTTACCCCCAAAACGAATTTTGATTCCCACATCACATAAATATGAATCGTAATACAAATAAATGCTACAATAAGTTAACCACATGCCTTATGGTTTCGTAGGGTCTGATCCGGAGTTGTGATTCTCAAGGTTGATGATGAAATCCCCTTTGGCTCTTTCTTTTGTCCCCCAAATTGGTTTCCAGTGCCTTTAACTGCTCCTTAGGGTTTTCTCTCCTACTATATGTTTTCCACTATCAAATAAGTCATTCCCCTTTTCCTTTTTATTAAGTAATTAGGCTTAATCCCGTTTTTAGCCTAATGGGCCAAGCCCAAGTGACCCAAATATCCCCGTGTGGGCCCGACTATGCCTAAAAATGCCTCGCGATCCATTTACTACCCCAAGTACTCTATTTTGACTATCTTGGCCCTTCCGGACTCAATCGTGCACTCAGAATTGGCATCCGGATAAGTTTATAAAATTTCTTATCTCCCACCTAACTTAGTCTGGAACCGACTCCCGGTTGAGATAAGTAAACCCCACGTCATTAATATTCTTAACTCGTAAAATAAATATTACTATTTACCTAGTAAATTAATTTCTCATAAATATTAACCAATTGTTCACCCGATTAATATTTATATAAAATTTCATAATTAATTCCATTAAATTACGACACACTAGTAATTTTAATTTTTTCCAAATTAATTAACTATTAAATGCATAAAATTATGGGGTGTTATTCACACTTCAAAATGATGAGAAAAAAATGCCTTAAATAAAAAGATAAATTCGTAAGTCGTTCTAGCAATATTCACACATCATTCTAATGACTGTGAGATGTCGTTAGAATGACATCACATGTAATTTGAAGTCTCAAAAGCCAAGGTGATAATTCACATGACTCTAAATAGTGTTTATCTCTGAATAAACGAAGTTAATCCTTTTAAAATCATTTTTGACATTTTAAAATCATTTATAAACAAAATATCACCCTTAAAACATCTTTCGAGTCCCATAAACATTAGGCATTCATACCTGAGAGTATCTAGGAATGCAATGTGACATGGAGTAGTGAACGTACACTAATAAACACGGCATGATATATCTTTAAACTTTGGTCGGTGCGTCTTCAACACAAATACATCATAGACTATGTGGGTATCGTGACAAGATAAAAATTTATCCATGACTCAAACTCGTTTTGTCCGGAATTAAGTCAATTACATAAAAATTAACTCAATTGAAAATTTTCTCCTTATACTTGTAGGTAGTATTGCAACAAGAGATAGGTCTGAAATCCTTCATAGTATTACGACTATTAGACTTTGGAATTAGAGAAATCACAGTACTATTCCATTCTTTCAACATTCTCCCAAATCTGAAAAAGGACAAAACAACTTCAATTATTTCCTTACCAATAATACTTTGGTGTTTTTGGAAGAAAGCAGCATTACAACCATCAGGGCTCAGGGATTTATCAGAATCAATATAAAAAAGGCCATTTTTAACTTCTTCAGGAGTAACCTCAGCTTGTAAAACTTCATTTTGATCATTCAATAACCATCTCTGCCTAATTCCATAGATCTTATCAAGATAGGTGATATCTCTTGTCTGAGCAGAACCTAGCAACTTCTTTAAGAACCTCATGGCCTGCTTATGAACATCTTGTTGACATTTGTATTGAATTTTATCTTCGTTTTTAATGGTATGGATCTTATTTTAATTAGTATAGCTTTTAACTTTTTTGTAAAAGAAGGGAGTATTCTTATCACCCAGTTCTAACAATGCAATTCTAAATTTCTATTTAAAATAGTCTTCTTCTAAATTCCTCAGTTCTAAGTATTCATTCATACACTCCTTTTTAGAATATAGAGACATAACATCACTCCCATTCTTGACCAGATCATTTTGAATTCTATCAAATATTATTTTTTAGCATTAATTCTTAAAGAAATGTTGGAATACCATACTTTTTTTAATTTATTGAAATCCTTTTTGAGGAATCTAAGTTTCCTTTCCACTCGAAACATAACATTACCAGGTATAGGATATTCCCACCCTTTCTCCAAAATCTCAACAAATTCATTATGCTTCATCCAGAAATTAAAGAACTTAAAGGGTTTATTAATTTTTTCTTTCTCAAGTTGTATTGTCAACACCAAGGGAGTGTGATAAGATATACCTGGTAAATCCACTTGAACCTCATAATCCATGAACTTTTGAAGCCAAACATCATTACATAGCATTCTATCAATTCTAATTTGAATATTTGCATCTCCATCTCTTCCATTGTTCCATGTAAACCAATTGCCTTTAAGAGGGATATCATCAACCACAATATTACTAATAAACTGATTGAAATCTCTAGTCTATTCCTAGTCAACCCCATTATCTCCAAGCCTCTCATTACTGCTTTTGACTACATTAAATTCCCATCAATGATCCATGGGTCTCTATTAAACATGTTTACGACTCTTTCTAATAATTCCACAAGTTTATTATAGGATCTCTCTCATTATCACCATAAATCTCAGTAAAGATAAAGGATTTTTCTCTATTTCAAACTTCAACTTTAGCAAACAGTGCTCGATTCATTCTATTAATCTCTGCCGCATCCAAGACATATGTATCCCAAGCAATCCATACCCTGCCAGGGCCATGATTAGGAGTATTATGAATAAAGATGCCAGTTATAAAACATCCTTACTTGACAGCATCAATGTTGTTATTTTTTACTTTAATCGTTACAAGGAAAATCATGTTAATATTATTTTCTCTAATATATTTACATATTTCTCTCTGTTTATGAGGGGCATTTCAACCCCTAGTGCTCTATATAGTTATTTTAATCATAATCAGTATTTATGCATACCTCTTCCCCCTTCTTCTTTGCTTAATTTCCATTATTTGTGTTTTGCTTGCCTCCAGGAGTGTTGATTTTCTTGTGATTGTCTTAGATATTAATAATACTGTTGCCAGGGCTTGTTTGGTCAACTGTTGGACCAATTTCACTAATTTTATCTTCCTTATCATTAATCTCAGCATCCACATCTTGTAATACTTAAAACAATTTCCCATCACGATTGCTTTATTGTTATGGCTAGTATCACCTTGATCCTGTATTATTGAGATCACATTTTCTTCCTCATATTCTGGGATGGGATTTAATTTGTTTATTCCAGCACTATAATCTTATTTTTCTTCTACTTCTTGACCATCTATTCCTTTTTTTCTTCTTAAATTTTAGTAACTTCTTCTTGGACATTTGATTGTTTATTAGTGGTGCTCTGAACAATTTCTTTCTTGGTATCATCTTTTATCTTCCTCCAAAGTTGTACTAGTATTTTTATCATCTTGTAGTTCTCATCCCTATGCCCAAACACCTTACAATTTGCACACTTCACCGGGGTCCACTCATACTCTATCATCTGAATTATTTTAGTACAATCTTGATCATATATAGGGATATCATCTGATAATTCACAACCCACGTCAATTTTTACGCATATTCTTAGATAAGTGAGTCTCTCAATCTTTGTAATCATTCTATTAGTGAATAATGGTTTCCCAATAAGGCTAGCAATCTTGCTTAGGACATAATCTTCCCATAGATGTAACTTTAGTCCAGGAAGTCCGACCCAAATAGGTATTTTTGCAATTCCTTCTCTCTCTAGGTTAACACCAGTATCCCATAGTTTCAGTATTAATGATTTATTGTTAAAGAACCAAGGTCCAAGTTCTAACACATGAAGTTGAGTTTCTAAATTGTTAAAAGCCACCATAAACACCCCAGTTTTCATTAAGAAAATTTCTAAATCCCTAAATTGTCTCCATTTACGCATGGCATAAGATTTCAAAGCTCCAAATGAAGTTTTAGCCCCCAAAACATATACCATAATAGCAAATTTCCATCTAAGTATTTCCTTTTCGACTTCCTATTTTCAATTACCACATAATTTAGGCCTTCGTTATCCTTTATAGCTGGTAAAAAGTTTAGTTTATAACCTGAATTTTTGTCCCGATTAGAATTTTCACCATTGATCCCGGATTATTTATTAACAGGTTTCATTTCCTTCACTTGCAGGTTCAATTAGCCTTCCTTGCCATTAGAGTTGAGCAGATCTAGAAATTGATCATGATTGGCTTCTTCTTCAACTATTGGTTCTTTACCACTTCTATGGATCACATCTTTAATTGAGTCTGTCTTGGCAATTGGAACAGACACATTAACAACATTTGGATTCATATCATTGATCTCTTCATTTTTCCTCATTATTACTACTATAGGCCCAATCGTTTTACCTAAGATCTCTACTTGTTTCAAAGTTTAATTGACTGCCTTCTCTTTACTAATTATAGATCCTCCATTTTTAATTTTCAAACTATGGTTAGCCACAATTGGGATCGTAAATTTCTCTTGAACATCAGGTTTCCCAATATCTAGATTATGTCTCCTCATAATCTCCCACTGTTCTCCAACAAATTCTCGTGCAAATGAATCAACTGGTGGATCTCGAACCCTAATTGATCTTCTCATGTTGTCATTTGAAACCTTAAGTCGATTAAGTGTTCGTGAAAGGGAAAAAGGTTTAGAGAGAATTTTTTAGAGAGAGTTTACATTTTTTATTATTATCCAAAGATGTCCCCATCACATTCACACACCCTTATATGTTGTGTCTAATAAGATTAAATTGAATAGATACTATCCATTTTGGTACGTTTAACAAAAGTTTATCATGACACGAATTAACGAAATTAGTTGGCTACTATGTTTTTCGGTGGACATCATTACGTCCCTAAGGTAATTTCCCATATTATCAATACTGTCATGTTACTTTAATGGTTGTTTAGGTCAATAATTATTGTTAACATTATACCATTTAACATTTTTCTACCATATCAATGCACCTTTCAAGTTTTTAATAATGAACTGTTTACATGTATTGCATTTTATTACCAATAGAAACTTATCACTTTTATTTCATTGACTGCATTTTTTAACGTTTTTACTCTTAACTAACAACAAAAAATTATTTTTTTAATCAAAATTAATATTAGTAATTATTTAATGGGTCATTTAACCTTTGACATTGGCTAATTTCTCCAGTTTATAGTTTGACACCCATTATTTTTATTTATATAGGTTTGACACCCAATTTGGAACGAAAGTGTTTGTTCAATATGGTTGATCGTTAACTCTAACAAAGTTTGGGTAAAATCTAACAATACCATTCTATTTAACAAAATAAAACCATTAACAGCCAAATATGTTTTAACAACAAATAGTCTTTTCTTTTGAATTTAAAACTTTTTTAATATCAATATTAGTATTTGTATTCAAACTGGTTGTTTTTAAAACACAGTTTTAATAATACAATTACTATTAACTATTTAAAAAAATGTTAATAAACTGTTTTTTAAAATTCTTTTTATATATAAAAACATTAAAAACAGTTTTATAAATAATTTTTTCCTTAATGTTTTTTATATAAAAAAATGAATTTTAAAGTTTTGTTTTAAGTTTTTGCTTAACAAAACTACTTTTAACGTTAATAAATGTTTCAAACCTTTTTTAAAAAATTTAAAATAAATTATTTTTATATATACACACACTAAAAATATTTTTAAAAATAAATTTTAATGTTATTTTTAGGTTTTTACTTAACAAAATTGTTCTTAATAATTTTTTTTATAAAAAACTGTATTTAACGTTAATAAGTGTTGAAACTATTTAAAAAAAACTTATTGTTGATAAAACGTTTAAAAGCTGTTTTTAATAATAAAACGTTATGTTTTTCAGTAAATGTTATTTTTTGAAAACTTTTTTTTTATAATAAAATAGATTTTAAACAAAAAAATACAGTTTCTATGTAGTTTTTAACGTTAATAACTATTGAAACTAATTTTAAAAATTCTTATTATAGATAAAATTGTTAAAAACTATTTGTTTTAATAAAATGATATTTGT
The DNA here is from genome assembly GCA_949130495.1 of Sambucus nigra. Classification (NCBI taxonomy): domain Eukaryota; kingdom Viridiplantae; phylum Streptophyta; class Magnoliopsida; order Dipsacales; family Adoxaceae; genus Sambucus; species Sambucus nigra. Next base: position 652,514,322 of record OX422208.1, read on the forward strand.
TGTTTTCTTAAAATGGACTTAATCAAGATTTATAATCACAGATAGAATATGGTAGGCTAATAAAATCACACATACAGATGAGAAGAGATTTTTAGAGTTGTTCTATTGTAAAATACCCTACATCCAATGTTGGTATTATTTCACAGGGTTACAATAGCTCAATATGGTGTGCATATGAGTGATTCGAATTGTCCCTTGAGCTGATGGAGTATTTTGTATTTATAATGGTATAAAATCCTAGAGATGGAATACCCTTATATTGCAAGGCATTTACATATGTGTACAATAAATAAAACTCTGGGAATTCAGTGTTGGTTGGCATCCCATCTGAGTAACTTTTGATGTTCTTGATGGTTAACATTCTAGAGCTGGTCAACCTTCTAGCCGACTAAGTATCTCTGATCTGGATCAAAGTGGATGGTCGGCCATATAGGAGGACAAGTATACATTTATCATTAATTCATGTAGGAGAGTAATTTTTACATACATGATTATCTTGAAAGTATCTCTGATGATTAATTGAAAGTATGGAGTATTGCGCTCAGGATGTTGCTCGACGTACTGTTTTGAACTAGTGATCGGCAGCATACCTCCCATTCTTGTAAAAATTTTGACTGGTACTGTTTGATAATGGTATTTTCGTAAATAATTCCAACTTTTTTGAACCATCAAAGGGCATAATGGTCTTTTGAAGCTTCGGAAGGCATGTGGTCGGCGGTAACTCAATCGTTTGTTCAGTTAATCATTTCGTTCCCATTTTTTGAGTCAACTATAAATACGTAGGGGTATTCCCTCCTTTCTTTTCACCTCAAACCTTCTGCACTTAGCATTTCCTTCGTCTTAATGCCTTCTTTGCACGATTATTCGTAGCTTGTTCATTTTCCACTGTTTTCTTCAGTTTTGCAGTCACCCGTAGATCCCTGTAAGCCTTATTTCCCTCTTTCTCTGTTTTATCATCCTTTTCTCTATTTCCACCATGGTTCAAATTGTGGATGAGGGTCACTAGAGGAGTTTAAAGAAAAAAAGAAAAATTCTAGCTTGGTTAGATTTAGAATTAGCACAAGGTCCCATAGAAGTTTATACTTTTCCTGAGGGTCACTGGATCCCCTCCTTATTTATTACTAAGTGTGGCATCACTTTTCCACCAAACCCTATTTTCCTTCAATTTTGTCAATACTTTGAGGTGGTTCCTTCTAGGGTGGTACCCAACACTTGGAGGGTTGTAAATGGTATCCATGGGTTAAACGAGATTTATGAGACCCATAGGAGTTGATGTTTTATTACAAATGGGGTACTGTTTGAGCCAACACATATTATTTAAAGACTAGGTAAGCCAATAGGGTATTAGTAGTGAATTTACCAGATTTCAATAAGGACTATTGGGATTATCGTGTAGTTGTTAAGAACTGGAAACATGCCCCTCTTCCACAAGAAGTGTCTTATACTGGCCGAGATCACTACAAGAAAGTTGCCAATTGGTGATAATTTATTTGGTGGAAAAATGTTATTTTGCCATGAAATATAATAATTGGTGGCAAAAAATTTCATTGCCACTAAAAATAATTGCAGAGGAAGTATTAGTAGCAAAAATGTGAGATTGTCATAAAAATTGCCACTAAAAATTTGGCGCAAAAAATTTTAGGTGGCGGGAAATAAATTGTAGTGAAGTAGGTGGCAAATTAAAAATATTGCCCCTAAAAATTAACATTTAGTGGCGATTTAAAAATTTTGTAACAAAATATTTCGTAAATTAAATTATTTAAGAATTTACTTTTGCCTCCAAATACTAAATTAGAAAAAAAAAAAGGGTAAAGACTTGTTAGGAATCCCGCTCAAATCAGAACTCTGTTGCCACGAAATACTCAATACACCAAACGCACAACCGCTCCACCTCTCGCGTCTTTGTTATCTTCCCCGCAAAAACAACCTAGTGTTTCTCTCTCTCATTGAAGGTTGGCTTTGAAAGTTGCATTGAAGGTTGACTTTCAAATCTTTTCTTATTTGAATCAACTATGTATCACTATATATATATATATATATATATATATATATATATATATATATATATATATATATATATATATCATAGGTTTGATTTGAATCTAGTTTTAAATGGGTATTATGAAATCTTTACCTATTTTATTAACGGGTTGATTTGAATCACATATACATATAGCTACATATGTATACATATGTATTATACATCTGATTTGAATCAAGTTTCAAATGAGTATTATAAAATCTTTGATTTTTTTTCGATTTCGTTACTTTTGCTAAATTTTATTACCTTTCTTGCAATTTTATGGTAACATCTCTTATTTTTCTATTTTTCCATGAAATTCAGTACGTGATTGGTGAAAAAAGTTTTCTTCCTAATTCAGTTGGTTGCCAGAGATCTTAGGTAAGATCATTTCTGTAACTTTTTTAAATTCAAGGTTATACCATGTATTTTCTTAAATGTACACATACATATATACCCATTACTTAATTTGTGGTCGTGTGAACTTTGACTCAGTCCATGTTAAATGGATTTTAATAAAAAAAAATTGATGTATGTAGTGTTTTTTTTATAGCTGAAATAGTTTTTTTTTTCTAATAGCTGAAACATTTCTTTTAGCTGAAATAGTTATTTTCTAATAGCTGAAATAGGGGTTATTTTTTATAGCTGAAACAAGTTTATTTTTTATTTTTTTTGTTCAATGTAGTTGTTTTTGTATGGTAGTATTTATTACGTGTTTGAGATATGAATCTCATTGTCCATTATGGGTTTATATCCATATTGGATATATGACCCCCAATCGTATTTCTAACAAAAATTTATTCTCTATTTTATATTTTGAGTTTTTGTTTCTATTTTTTATTTTCATTTTGAATAGAACATTTAGAGAACGAGGGATGCACATTCATTTGTTAAAAATAGACGATTATTTTTAAAATGTAATTTATAGATATTTAAAAGGACGAAATATAACTCAGAGAAAGTTTGATGTCTAAAATGTGGTTTACCAATAGTGTAATGGCTAAAATATAATTTATAGAAATTTTAGGGACAATAATATGACCACGGAGATTTCATGGGCCAAATCATAATTCACCAATAGTTTTCGACTTGTTATTTTTTTCTTTATATTTAGGAATAAAATCTATTTTTTTTATTTTAGGGGCCAAAATGTAATTTATAAAAAAATTAGGGGTGTAAATGTAATTTTGAATGTTTCAAATTTATTGAAAATATTGTAAAGTAGTTTGTGGAAATTTGGAAAATCAGAAAAATATTTTCCAACTTTTTTTGGAAAAATAAATTTGAATATATTTTCATTTTTATGGAAAATTTTCAGAATTTTCTTTTGGGAAACTACCTTATTTTATACAATTAAACACACACTTAGCGTTTTAAGATATTGATTTTCATTTTTAAAGGTTAAGAAAAAGGGAAAAAATGAATAAAGGAACAAAATGACGTAGTTTTGTAATTGATGCATTAAAATGACTTCTGCCCGAATTGCTCCCAAATAGCACTAAATAGGGTCAATCACGCAAATAGAGTGAAAAAACGTCAAAATCGCGTGCTACGTCATCAACCACGCATTCTATTTGGGCTTCTCGCAAGTCTGAGTCGGCAATGTCGCGTTGTCACACACAAAAGCGCAATCAAGCACTACATCGCGCACAATTGCGTGCTTTTTAAAACATTGAATAATGTTGTACCCATCATCACCAATAATATTAACAAGGCATATGGAAAATAGTCCCTCAAACACTTTTTAACACACGTTTAGTCCAAGACTTTTTATTTTATTCCAAAAAGTCCCTCACCACATAAAAACACTAAAAAAGGAGCTCCGGTGAGGATCGAGCAAGTTCCGGCAGTGGGGGCGGACATGGGGGTGAGGGAGGTGGAGTAGGAATTCCGCAAGCGCGTCCCTTTAAAAATTTTATAACTGCAACCTATAGCTCATATCAGTTGATCCATTTAAAGTGTTAGAAAAAGTTTACCTATTTCAATCAATGTGTAGAGAATTATTTCCCAATGTTTTTCCTTTGTAGTTGATATTTTAAATGTATAATTATATGTCATAACCCATATCAATTGAAGGATTCTAAATTTTTGAAAAAATTGCATGTAGATATAAATGAAAACCCAATTACAATAGGTGATTAGTATGCTAACCAGCGTATAATTCTAATTTTACGTAGGTTATAACCCCAAAATGTTAGCTTCTTTCGGTCTTCGCCAAATACTCCTATTAGTTGCGAACCACACAACCCTATACTTTCTGTATATTACAAAAATTTATACCCCCACTGGAAAGAGTCCAGTAGTTGCTGCCGTTTATATTAATTATGGATTCATCGGTAACAGTTCTGACTTGAGTAATTCTTCTCTAAGTACCAGAACCATTTTTAGATCAAAGGTTATTGTATTTATTCAAAAAGAATCCAAACCATAGGCTGTTATTAGATTTAAGTTCCACCACTGCTTCATACCAAAGGTTTTACAAGTGTCATTTAAGGATAGAAAGCCTAACCCCCCCCCCCCCCCCCCCCCCCCTCTTTAACTAGATGACACAGATTTTCCCACTTTACCTGGTGGTGTTTCTTCCTATATTCTTTAGATGTTCCCCATAAGAAGTTGTTGAAGATGGTTTGCATTCTATTTAATGATTTTTTGGAGGTTTGAGGGTGTTACAAGGACTTATTAAACTATAGAAATTAGAAAAATACAAGTTTTGACCAATTCACCTTATTGCCACATGAATGTTTCTTAAAATAGAATTCTCAATGAATATATTGCCATGTAAGTAAATGATGTTTTGGAAACTGTGCAATATATTTTCTCAATTTGTGCTTTTACAACTTCTAGTTGGTATTACTTTAGAAGTGAGTTTGGAATCTCTGCTAATTTAGCTAATTTTTCTTTTTGTGATCTAAGATTGACAATTTTCTATCTTATTCATGTAATGTCACACACATTCAAGTGTCTTATCAATTGGATTCTCCCTTCCATAATATGTTGGTAACTATGGAAAGTTAGGAATACGGATGTATTTGATGGAATCATTCACTATGGTCCAATTGTGATTAAGAGTGTGTTTTAATTCAATAGCTCATAACACAACAATATAACTCTTTGTGGTAAGCACATAACCCCAAACTTCTTTTATATCTGACATGCACAATTTTTGCTTTCTCTTGTTATCCGTTAATAATAATCCTAATACATAGAGAAGATTTTTTTTTGTTTTTTTTATGGGTGGGTGGGGTATAATTGGGAAACGAATTTGATGTTAATGAATGTGATTTATCATATTTTTATTATTATTTTGCAAGACTTGTAAGTGAAATTTATAAATGTACTTTGATTAATCTTCCAAAATTTACTGTCATTGTTTTTCAAAGTGATAATTCTGAACAAATTCTTTGTGTTTTTTTTTTGAAGATTCAATGGAAGCTTTTGTAGAGGAGAGTGACAATAAATAAGGATGATGGATTAGACCTATTTTATTTATTTTTTGAAGGGTAGCACATTTCTTGTAAATAATTTATTTGAAATAGTGTTTAGCGTAGGAACTTTTGAGACAAAGATTTGTTTTTCAAAGATTGTTATCTTTATGAGCTATATAAATGTCAATGACTTTATTAGAATTATGTATATGAGTTATTTTGAGTATTATATGAAATTAAATGACAAATAATAAAAATTTGCGGTGAAATTAAGTTGTTACCAAAGCAACGTGTATATGTATTGTGAAAAATATTGCATCAATTTATGAAGATTTTTTTGCAATATAAAATATCAGTTAGTGGCGAATTTAAATTGCTAAGAAAGCTGTTTCATACAAATTTAAGATCAAATGTGGCTATTTTTTACCACTAAATAGCCCTTTGGGTGGCGATTCTTTGGTTTCCTATAAAAAATAGCCTTTTGGTGGCAAACTATCAACTATGGGTCAACTTAATATTTAAAAAATCGTTCCATACAAATTTAAGTTGAATTGTGGCGATTTGTTTTGCCACGAAAGGTTCCTTTTGGTGGTGAATTTTTATTTTGCTACAAAAAATAGACATTTGGTGGCAAACTATCAACTATTAGTGGGAATTTGATCTTTATTACATGCAAAAAAAAATTGCCACCTAAAGAGATGTTTTGGTGACGAAGTTAATTTGTCACTAAAAAATCAACTTTTAGTGGCGATTTTAATGAATTGCCACGAAAACAATCCGCAGCACACCTTTAGTGGCAATAACATGACGAAATTTTTTTTCCCACTAAAATATTTGGTGGCGAATTTTTTATAATTAGGTGCAAAAAATTATGCCACTAAAAATCATTTTTCTTGTAGTGGATGCCGTCAAGTAAGGCATGACATAGTTTGTAATTCTGTTCTATATTTGTTCTTCTTTTGTTATGTGTTCCTGAGTTCTGTGTACTAACTTTGTTATTTTCTTTTGATGCAGAGGAGACCAAGAAGAGGTGTCCCTAAGAAGGCGAGATCAATCTTTAAGAGCATAAATTTATCTGGGAACTTAACCAAAGAATTGGAGAGGAGCATCCCCGAGATGCTTCCTTGTTGTTGGAATACAAGAGTTATATTACCTATTTTGTTGCCCAACCAACACTTGTGCTGCCCCATGTTGCAATCAATCTAGAGGAAGATCCTGTGTCTACTTCTTCGGCTACAGAATCTGCTAATGCTTAATTCACCCAAGGAGGAAATTCTTCCTCATTTGATATTTCTGAAATCCCACTTTCTCCTTCAACAGACATGGTAAAAAAAATATGCCCAACTTGATGAGTGGGTCGTTGTGTCCTCCCCTCAAGAAAAATGATGATACTGGCAAGAAGCCAGTTAAGAAGAAATCCCAGGCTAGTGATAAGAGGCCTCAAGTCGTTAGTGCTGAAGAGACTCAAACTACTGAGGTTTAATCTAAGAGATTGAAGAGAGTTTTGCCTGACCCTCAGAAACATGCCCAAAAAACTTATGACGACCAACAAGCATTAGTCGTAAAGAAAACTGTGACCAACCAACCAGAGTTGGTGAGAAAAATCCAAGCTGACCTTGGTGACATTGGGTCAGCTTCTGTTATTGTTAATCCTGGATTGACTAGGGGTTTAATCAAGTTTGTAACTCTTCCTGTTGATCGAGCTGCATCATCCTTATGCCTAGGTCAGGGCTAACTAAAAGGGCATGTCACAATTTAGCTCTGTTAATTATCTTATCTTCTGCATTTTCTCTATGTTGCTAAATTTCTCCTAATCATCTTGTATTTGCTTCTTTGAAATTTTTGATTGACTTTAACCAAATCATGGAGAAGGATAACCAATTGAGGTCTTCCCATAGTGAAGTGGATGAGGCCTTTGAGGGCCTGAGATAATCTTTGGCTACTTCCCAACAAGCTTTAGAATTAAAGAAAAAGTTCTGCGAGGAGGAGTTGAAAAAAGCTAAGGATAAGGAACTACAACAGAAGACAAAATAAAAGGTTACTAATGAAAAAGCCCAAACTATCGAGAATATGGCAAGGAATTTGATTATAGGGCAAAGGCTATCGAGGATAAATTGATAGAGCTAAAGGGCTGTGTCAAAACTACTAAAGATAAAGTGGTTGGCCTTACTATTGAGGTTGCCTCTTTAAAGGATAAGGTCAAGAAGGATAAAGAGTCTACTTTCAATAAGGACTGGGAGAAAGCACTTTTTGTGACTTCTGCCTTGATTGAATATGCCAAAAAATGTTCTTCAAGTAAGGTTAATCAGAGGCTCTGAAGGTGGTCAACTCAGAGGCAAACTCTGAGCTTTTCCAAAGTCATGACCTAGGCATTCCTCCTAACTTAGATAAGAATTTTGATGACGAAGAAGGATCAGGACAGTCTTTAATGATGCACATTAAGTCTTCAATGGTGCCATAAGTAAGTGCTGGCCTTCCTATTACCAGCCAAGGAAAAAGAGAAGTTTTAGCTCCTTCTTATCTAGTTTCCTTTTTGTAATTTGTCATATGTATTTTATATTTCTTCTCTTTTCTTTCTTATTGATGTATCCACCTCTGTACTTTAATATTAATCAATGAAGGAACACATTTTTCTTAATTGTTTTTGCTTTTGAATTATTTTAATTTCCTACTGGTCTATTTTTTGGATTTTACCTATAAACTCATACTTGTTACGTTTGACTTTGATGCTAGGAAGGATGCCATAGTCTCTGTTGAATCCAACCTGGTTAGGCGATGTAGAAATCTTTTACAAGCTAGACATGTACCCTTGGCTGAGGAAGAATAACATGGTTTCTCGGCTCAGATGTCTCCGACCAAGTTAAGGAGTCATATATCCATCTTCATTACCTTTTGGATTGGGATATAGCTAATAATGCTGCTTATTATGAGATGATTCAGCATCTGTAGAAGGATCACCAACTTTCCAAAACACTACTCTATTATGATTATAAGGCCAAATATAAGGCATTAAGTGAAGGCTAAGGCTTTGACACAAAGGTGAAGGGCATCACTTCTACTTTGAACAACAAGGAATTGGCCCTGAACAAAGAACTGTAGAATGCCCGATCAATTACTTCCGTCCTTGAAAGGAAAATTAATGCATTGAGGAATGAACTTGACAGTATGAAGAAATCATCCACCATTGGTCCGGACAAAGGGGTTTTATTCTTAGATTCTGAGAATGTCACGTTATTGAAGGAGCTGGAAGATTTATAGGAGAAAAAGACCAAACCTGGCATAGCCCCCATGCAAAGTATATTTTTTTAGCTATCCATTGATGAGGAGAGAACCAAGAAGACTCTGACCGACCAAGCTACTCAGCTCAAAGAAAAGGACAAGGCCATAAAAAAGATCCAAGATAGTATAGACCGACTTACCTTCCATTTTCACAAGTAACCTACAGTTGTTTGGATGGATGGGTATAATGAAGCTCTGATTTATTTGGATAAGCACATAGAGCAGGCTAGGAATGAAGGCTATAAGTGGGGTTAGATGAACCTTCTTGCTTTATTAAAGATACCCTAAGATGATAAATTGTGGTACAGGCATGACCCAAGGATGTTAGACTACCCTCATCCTCCTTTCTCAATTGATTTTACTTAGATCCCTCCCGGTGCCATTCTTTAGAGTTTGATTCGAAAGTATATTGGAGACTTTAGACTTGAAGGAGAAGTGAAATATATGCTCCCCACCATCTTCTTAATCGGACAAGAAGCGGTAGACATACTAGGAGAAGGCCTTTTAGTTCCATTAATCATCTGAGCACCCTTGACAAACCTCCTATTGGGATGAGCAAGGTAGATAGAAAGCGTCCAAGGAAATAAACTATAATTTGTATTTTATTAACCTTTGTTTTGTAATTGAAATGACATGAAATTCTTTGAGACATTTTTGTCCTTTATATTTAAGCTTATGGTTGCTATTAATCTTGTTAACGACTAGATAATCTGTATGCTGACTAGTTAATCCACTTATAGACTAAATAACCTGCTTAAATGTTTAATATTTTATTCGTCTTTTGATCATTTATGGCCTTAGATTCAACTAATGCACTTAGATAAAATTGTAAATAATTTTATTGTACTAAGTTGTAGCATTAGTTATCAATGGTGACTAATTGTATTAGGAATGTATAAATAAACCTGTGTTTTAACCTGGTTGGGTAAAATCTTTAGTGAAGAAATTTTACTAACTTCTTGACTTGTCGAAGAAAAATTATACATGAAGTTTAACTTTTCTGAAGTTGAAAAGTTTGGCAAAGATTGAACCATGCATTTTCCTGAAGCTGGAAAAGTTTAGATCAAGAGAGGTAACTTTTCATGCATTTTACTGCCTAAATTTTCATTTTCAATTAGTGGAGTATGATTCCAAGAGAGGTAACCTCAAGATTCTCTTAAGGTCCTGTTTGGTACACGATAATAATTTGGATGAATTGTAAATAGTTTGTGTCGTCATTAAATACCTCGCATCAGGCAAACAATTAAACCTCACATTTTATTATGTTTTTATATTATAAATTCAGAATGAGGATGTACGTAATATATGCATGTATAATTTTGTGTGGTTATATATATTTATACATATTAAAACCTCAATCTTCTTTCATTGGTAGAATATATTGTATGAAAAATACTACTATATCAAAAATAATATGGTTTGCATAAATTCGGCCACGCATTGCGTGGCCTTCATGCTAGTATTTAGATATAAGAAAAAAATACAAAATAGGGTTTGTAGCCTTAATCCCCAACAACTACAAGGGTTCTTCCTTGATTCCTTCATTATTATTATTGAATCATTCCCTTTTTACTTAGATAAGTAAGTTTTTTGCTCTTTTCTCATGCGAGGTGGGAAAACTTTCCCTTATTTACAACAGAGGTCTGTGCCTGCGAGTACCTCATATTCAATGTTGAAATAATGCCTTCTAATCACATATTATTTCAAAATATAAATTCAATCATTGCACATGTGCAACAACTAGTAAACATAAAGGTCGCTCATATCTTTAGGAAATGTGATGACCCAACTGATAATATTGTTATCATATAATGAGTTTTAGTGGTGGTTTAGTCTTTCACATTTTTTTTGTGGCGGTAGAGGTGAATAACGACACTGATGAACTACCTAATTATAGTTTTTCCAGTATATTTCTTATTATCAAGGTTCTAAAAAACGAGGGACATGATCGAGGCGTGGATGCCAAGCCTTAAGCCTTAGAAGTCTAGGTGGGCCTAAGGCATAAAAAAGTGTTACAAAGCGTTTTAATATATTTTAACATTTTTAACTATAATAAGGCTATGAAAAATACTAAAAACATTTTTAACAAAATGTATTCATCTGCAAACAGTCATTTAATTGCAAATTGTATACGCTCCAAAACAATATAAACTTTGCCTCGTTTATCATTCACTTGTTTTGGTTATTGCATGAAATGCTTTTGAGATTCTTTTTAGACCTTTGTCCTTAATCCATTATCATATTTTTTGACAAAATGCCTTGAAGAGATCTTTGAGTTGATATAGACATCAAATAATGCATGCATACTCTTGCCTCTTTGGGTCGAGCACATTCCCACCCAAAAAGTATCTTTAACAAATCCAGGTACTCACTGTCTCCTCTCATTATACAATCCACTCAACTAGTCATCACCTTGAAGTTTCAATTTCTCAATGAAAATGTCCCAACTTACTTCAGACTCCTCATAAGTCAATGACTCACAAACTGATTGTTGCATTGCGTACTTCAGTGATTCATAATATTTGTGGCTCATAACTTTTCATGCAATTTTTTTCATTAAATGCCATATGCACCACCTGTGACGTGTGTTGAGAAATATATTTTTAATAGATTTTTTCATGGCTTTATCTTGGTCGGTAATAATAGTGGTAGGTGCATGACCACTCATACAAGTAATCCATGACTTAAAAAGTTATGTAAAAGTATCACTATCCTCACTCGATATCAAGCCATAAGCTAATAAAATTAATTGTCTGTGATGATTGACACCGACAAAAGGGGCAAAAGTCATGTCGTACTTATTAGTCAAGTATGTTGTGTCAAATGTAAGTGCCTCTCCAAACTCCTCATACACTGCACGACTTCTTGCGTCCTCCCAGAATAAATATCTTAGCCTACAATCGTTATCCAAACCCATCACATAAAACAAATTTGATTTGTTTGCTGGCATTTTCATGAAATAATTTTGAATTGCAATAACATATCCTTCCCCAAGACTTAATCGCCTAACTTTACTAATAGAATCATAACAATCCGTTTCTAAAAATGGGACATTCTCATGTCCACCTGCTTCCACAATAAATGAGTTAAAAAATTTGTTCGGTTTTATACCCGCCCTATCATTCAACTCAAGCCTACTTTTGACATACGACCTAATCACCCAATTTTTCTTGTAAAACTGAGATTTTGTCGGACTTAGGACTTGTTGTGATCGATGATTACTTTTGACACATGCAACTTTCCACTAGGACAAAACTGTGACAACCCGCTCACCAAAATAAGGGGTGGCCAGCCCAATACTCCAATATAACGGAATCATGGATGGAATCATTCTCAGCATCATAACAAAAATATAGAGTATCTAGGATAACCACCCAATATTTCAGAAAACGGGTTGCCAAAAATTTTGATTTGAAAGTAAATAAATGAAAACAAACAACCCAATTCCTGAAAGATAAGGGAAACCCCAAGACATATATAAATAATACAACAAGAATACGATAAAAAGACCGAATAGGTAACCGGTCACTAACTGATACACCAATAATACGCAAGTACAATAAGTTACTTATTACATTACATTAGACATTTACAAAAGCTTGGGCCTCTCGCCCGAATAAAAGACTTGATCTTAACTAGAATAAAAAGTGAAAACGTCTATACCAAATGTATCCCGTAATACCCGCAATGCATCACGGCTCGTCGAAAACATCGGAATCGGAATTCAAATCAGGCATCCTTGCGGCGGAGTACCTGAGCAGAGACAAGATGAATATGCAACAAGAAAAGTAACCAGGTCAGGGCCCGGTTCTATATGATTACCAGATGAATAAAGAGTATGACAGTTATGTATAATAAATCGTGAAGAAAGAGAAATAAGAAGCAACCTATACAATTTAAAACATAAGCTAAGCAGGAACAAAAATAAGAAGCATTAAACTAAAGACTTCACCAAAGGTGCCAATTATTTCATATATCTTTTCCTTAGCAGGAAGTATATATATATAATCAAAATCTTTTACTCTTTAAGGAGATTTTATCTCAATTTTACCTTTTGTAAAAATCCTTTCCTTATCAGGAAAATAATCATTTTCAAATGCTCTTTGTGGAATTTACATGTGCTCTTTGTGGCACTCCATCATGCTCTTATGGCATATCAAATACATCAAGTCCCACTTGATTATGAACTGTTATAATTATATACATATAACGAATTCTAAGACCGCCCGTCCGGGTTTCCCCACTGTGCGCGCCCCTAAATGACCATCATCTTCCAGGGCCTATCATTAGACAACCTGGGCACCTATATCGCAAGACGTCGGGAAGCGGCCATGAGCCTGCGGGGTAGTCAAGACCACACCCGGAATCTCCTACCCATCGCAGAAAAATATACAACAATAAGCGCTCCCATGGCCTAGGACTATATCCACCCTGCATTCATTAGCCAGGGGGCTTCACCTCGCGTGCGGACTTCCCTTATGATGTCATTTAGAGAGGTGTGTTTAAGCCATTTTATTTATCATATCGAAAATCAAGTAAACCATTATTTACCGGTTTCATGATTAAGTAAATTATCATTTACAAATATCAATACCATTTCCATTTCATTTCCATCCCACGTATATGTTTCATTTTATTCGAAACCCTTTCTATTTATTTTGTAAATAATCTAACTTACCATCCATAGTCATACGATAGCTTATATCAACACTACAACCTCAAAGGAGTAAATAAACTCTTCATTATCTCCAAGCATTCTAGGAGGTTATTTTAGAACCCCAAGGTTATCATCTTTCGAAGGAATGAAATGACTTTCAATTTATTCTCCGAACTCACCTTTATGGCGTTATTATGAACCACCAAGGTTAACATAGTTCAATCGAACTTTTAAAATCTCCCAACATTCTTTTGGGGTGGTAATATAAACCATCAAAACTAGTATAGCTTAATTAAGCTCCTAAGGTCTCCCGAACATAACACTACATCTCCTAGTTTTATAATAATTAACTAGAAGAAAAGAATGCCTTATCATTAATAGGACTAACCCCGAAAAAATCCCCACATAACCCATTCCTAATGTAGGGTAGACATCTAACTCATCTCACACTCTAGGACTCTAAGTTTACTTCATTCAAGAAGGTTCCTAGTCCCTATATTTAAAGAAAAGGATTGAAATTGAGTTATAAAATTAACTCAAAAACAGCAGGAAAACGAATCGATTCGCCCAAAAAGCGAATCGGTTCGGACTACTAAACCAACATTCTGCAATTGGTCGAATCGATTCGGTCTTAACCCGAATCGATTCGGGTTATGCAGACCTGCCAATTTCCCTTAGCGAATCGATTCGCCCAAAGGGGCCGAATCGATTCGGACCTGCAAATCTGTCAAAAATGGCTACGAAGGGTTATGAACCCTAAATCCTCCAAACTTCAAATCTCTTCCTTTTCATACACATCAAACAACAAAAATCTAACCCAAACTAATCTACATGATTATTAACCATCAAAACCCACAATTTCTTCAACACAAATCAAGACTAGGGTTTAAATCCCACAAATTCTACATTTAAGCCATAAATGTAAATACACAACTATCATACAATTTATGCACCTTAAATCACATATTAGCAAGTAGAAAACTTGCCTTAGGGTTTATATCTCAGATTTGTTTGGAGAAGAAGCAATCCCAAATCCTCCATCTTCAAATCTCTCTCTCATTCTCCTCTTTTCTCTTCCTCTTCTTTCTCTCTTTGTCTCTCTCTATGTTCAAGACATAAAATGGGGAAAATAAGGGATTTAGAAGACTAAAATCGTGGCTTAGGTTAAAACTCCCAACTTAAATGGTTAATACCACATTAAAATGACTCGCAAATACGCATATAAGCTAAAACCAGGTAAAAGTGCCCGAAACACAAAAATACAATGTGGCACTTATTTTGACTGTCTCGCACCTTCCGAGACTAACTACACCCTCTAAACTGGCATCCGAAAATTTTATAAATTATTTCGAGTTCCAAAATCATTTAAACTAAAAGGCCATTTAAAATACATGACACTACAGACATGCAACCTGATGTTATTTACTTTCACATGCAGTAAATATGCATCAATCTAGTAAATATTAACTTTCAATTCATTAAATTAATATTTACTCCAGTCCCCACATTTTATATAATTACCTTATGCGGTAAAATCAGTATAAAATGAGCCTCCCAGAATCGAGGGTTGTTACAAAAACGTAATTCTAACCTTAGCGTGACATGTATTTTTTTCTAACGAGGTGCTTTTTTAATGCATTTCTTGCATTGTTTTCCACCTTGCCTGACCGAGAGCATGCAATAGTAACCCATTTCAAATCACCTTTATCTCCCCGAATTGAATATCATTTTTTTTTACCGAAAACCCCTTTTCATCACAATACTTTTGGTAATAGAAAAACAGATCATCATACGAATAAAATACCATGCCTACTTTGTGGTCCTCTGTTTTATCCTCTATATTTATATCCATATTTCCATCCTCCAAATCATTATTCAAATTCAGATCAATACTTCCAACCTCGATCTCTCCATTGTCAACATTTTCATTACTATAAGAGCTATTAATTTTGCCTTTCATTCCTACGTTACAATTTAAAATAAGGTTAGAGAATAATGCAGTTGCAACCAAATTTTTTAACTTTGTGAATTGTAAAAAAAATCTATGTTTTTTAATTACTGTAACAACTACAAAATTCACCTTCCATTCCAATAATACATATTGGAAAAACAAAAAAAATAAATATAGATATTGTGTTAAACATTCTCATTGTAAAATAAACTTCACATACTGTAACACTTATGTAAAGTTACCTCCTATGAAAATTTGGAAATGGGTATAGAGAACAAGCTTTCTCTATTTTGGGTTGAGCCATGACAATGGTGTGAGAGAGACACATTACGATGACTAGAATTGTGTCGACACTCTAGCTTTAATGTTGGCGGGAACATAAGATAAAAGTTGTCACTAAAATGTGACAATGAAAAGGGTTAGATTTTTTAGTTTACATCTTTTTTTTCAACAATTGAGGCAGTGCCATGTCATTGCATCAACTTTATTGAGTCAAAATAGTATGCCGGCATAGCTTTTTTATTGTAAAAAAATGCTACAAATTAGTTAGTATTAAGAGAAATACGACACAAAGAGAATTTTAGAGAGAGGAAGAATTTCTCATTAATCCGTGTGTCAATAATGGGAGTGCAAGTTGTTAGAGTCCTAATAGGAGTGGACATCCACTTAAATAGGATAAATACAATTATTTATAACACTCCTCCTTGGATGTACACCATTCCCACTATTCAATGATTATTACATCATTAAAACCTTATTAAAGAAAACCCATTGGAAAAAAACTAAAGTGAAGGAAAAGAGTACCATTTTGTTATCATTGGGTCGGTGTTGGACGTGCTTAATGATGTCTCATTAAAACCTTTACTAGAAAATTCCACTGGGACAAAATCTAGTCAAAGGAAAAAGAGTACAACGCACATATGTCCTAAACAATATGTTCTTATATCATCCCCCTGTTAAGATGGTCTCCTGATTGATATGTTTATTTATTCTGTTAGTGACGTTGATACATTCTAATCTCGTACAAAAACTTTTGAAATGTTGTCTTTGGTAGTGACTTTGTGAAAAGATAGTCTTGGTTGTTTGTATGAATTCAATCTAAGTTTTTTTCTAAAACACATGAGAGAAGAAGAATTTCAGTGAAATGCGCTTTATTTTATCTCCTTTAATGAATTATTCCTTGATATATGTTAGACATATTGCATTGTCTTCGTAGATGATAGTTGGAACATATGTAATGAAAGGAAATTGACAAGAACTATGAATATGCTAATTTAAAGATCTCATCCGTGTGCATTTAGGGCTAGCTTTATGAAGACCTAAAATTTCAGAGTAGTTAGAAAAAATAGCTACTAAATTTTGTTTAGTAGAACGCCAAGAAATAGCAGTCTTACCACTAAGAAATACATAACTTGTCTGAGATCGAACCTTACGAGGATCAGAGAGATATCCAGAATCTACATAACCATCTAACTTAGAACAATTAGAATTATAAGAACAAAATAAACCCATGTTAGTAATTCCACGTAGATATATAAGGATATGCTTGATACCAACCCAATGTCTTTTGGTTAATTCAGAACTATATCTAACTATATGTGGATCATTTTATTTAAAAGTATCACACTGATAATTTCACAAACATATCACGTAATATGAGTGATATTAGTTCCATACTTGTCAGATAATGGTAATTATTTATTTCCAAGAAATTTACTACGAATACTATGTACGATCTCATGCATTGTGTTATGTATGGAAATATACTATTAATGTACAAGTATGGTACTTCTGGACCAAAATTAAAAATGTTATAATAACTTGAAATATTTTACTGGCGAATTAAATTTTTATCATCCTCTTTAGGATGATATGAATATTTTAATATCCAAAACCAGACATCCCGGGAGTACTAATGGTGAGATTAATATATTCTAAATCATCGATGGACTTTTCAATCCATTTAATTGACGAATAAATGTTTAACCAACATTATTCTTGATTTACAGACTGGAATAATATCTAAATACCCCATGGTCAATCATTTTTGAATTCCTTATAATCAGATATTTTGTATTTCAATTGAGCTCTTCATAAGCATATCCTTTTAAGGATATTTGTATAGTGGCACATTAACATATATAATTATTTTCATACCTTTCTTTAGACAAGTATTTATTAGGACGGTTGTACCTATATCCTTTTGGATTGCTATAAGATGTACAGTAAACATCTTATTCAAATGGAGTACATACTCCTTGAATTTTCTTTAGGCAAAGAAAATCCTTATATGATTTATATAAGTATGCTTTGTCTAATTCCCATATAAATAAGAAATTATAATGTTCATGAGTCTCATATATAATATATTTCAAAAACTGCGAAGCTAGTCAGATATCTGAAAAGTTTTTACGACTGTTACGAGATGGGATGTTCATATATAATCAATTTTTGATTTCTTCAGTAAACCTTGTGCTATTGGTCATGCACTTTTTAACCGAGTTTAATAATTATCTTTCTTATAAACACCCATTTGTAACCTTCAGGATTAAGGCCTCGTGAGGTTTGTACTACAGGTCCAAATAAACCACTTTTATTTAGAGACTCGAATCATGCCATCATGGCATTTTCTCATTTTTGGACAATATATTCTTTGTCAAATTTTATTTATAGTACGTGAATTTGTATCATTGTCCTTTGATTTTTGTGTAGCTATAACATATATAATTATGTCATCAATAATTATCTTTAGCGATCCCGCCTTTCTCTTATATATGTATAAATCATAGAGACTACATTTAATATTAAGTATATTTTCCTACTTCAAGGGCTTTATAATCACTTCAGGTACTTATGTCTTTTCATAGACAACAACCTTTTCTAGGGTTTAGAGAAAGTGGATATTTTGTTCATAACCTCTTATTGAGAGTTATGTATAACCTCTTTTTGAGAGTTATTTAGTCATGATTTTATTTAACCTCAATTACTAGGGAGTCAAGTAGTTGGGACCTATAGGATTTTCATGCCTCTGGCATGCACTAAATATATTTTGTTCTTTTAGGAAAATGATTTCGCATTGAGAAGTAAGGAGGATTTGATGAGACAAAGTGGATGTATTCCATAATAATTCTCGTTATTCTTCAATAATGGACAATTCTTATGGAATAATTTGTACTTCAAGTATGTTCTCCCCCCCCCCCCCCCCCCTTAATGGCAGGAAGAGTGTGTCATCAAAATAAATTTTTGTGAAATATAGGAGAAACACTAAATTTTCCAATGGTTCAATAGATGGTGAATCAAAAACACCATATATACATACCTTTGTGATAACAATAGTTATCAAAGATTGATCATTGTGTAATATTAAATAGTTAAACCATCGAGCTTCAGGATCATTACAAAGTGCAATCCTACAATAATAAACATTGTATAGTATAATCCCGTCAATAATGAAATGAACAATTGATAATGGAGCTTCTGGTTTCCAACATTAAGAAGTAATGCAAAATTACTTTTATTTATTAATATAGTACCCATATATTCTTATGCCAAATTTCTTCATGAATTTCTTTCATACAACTCACTGCATATGAATAGGTGGGTACCATATAGAAACATCACATAGGCTCTTCTAGAGCCAGAGGTTTAACTATGGTTGAAACCTATATTACATACCAATACTGGAAAAAAAATTGATTTTTTTTCTTCAGAATAGTGTGATTTGTTTCATTATCTGCTAGACAAAAGTCATCTCTTGCTATTACTTTCGAATCCATATTTTTAACATTAGCAAATATAAATTAAAATTCAATCTACCAGTCATATAAGCATTGTAAATAAAATGTAAATCAATCCACTAACTGATAACTTCTGTGATAAAGATATAAAGATAATGCTAAATTATTCATGTCTCAATACTAAATGTTAATCTAGTACTTTACAACTCTAGGTTCTATGAAATGCGTAGTATTTAAAAAATAATATCCAATATTATAGAACTTCAGGTTCTATTTTAAATCAAGTATGAATCTCCAGGTTCTATTTTAAATCAAGTATGAATCTTCAGGTTCATATAAAATTTATATAAGAACTTTAGGTCCTCTCATTCAATAGTGAAAACTTTGAGTTCGACACAAAATTTTATTGAATTTTTTTAGTGCAATATGATTTAGAAATACATCATTAGTGCTCATGGGACATTAATGTCCCTTCCCTAAATAATTGAAATTTTTTCTTTTTATATTTTTAGAATTTGTATATGGGAGCTACATGTCCCAAATCTTGGGAACTTCATGTCTCAAATTTTATTATATTTCTCAATAATAATGAGGAGAATAATACCCCTGTTATAAATAATAATTTACGAACTTCTAGTCATAATAATGATTAGGTCTAAGTGATTCAGGAACTAGGTTCTAAAATTTAAACGAAAAGAACTTCTTGTTCTTGTATTTATTTATTAGAACTTCAGGTTCAACATATAAAATTATTGAACTTTGAGTCAACTTTATCAAGTATTCGGACTTTAAAGTCCCTACTCTATTGTGTCAAAACTTCAGGTTTGATCGGGAATTTAAGAAGCAATACTTTAAACTTCAGGTCCAAGTATTGAACTTGAGGGTCAATATTATCTCGGATTTGACAAAACATTATTTGGGAGAACTTCAGGCTAAACACATAAATTAATGAACTTCAGGTTCATTTTTATTAATATCTTGGGATTTTAAAATCATCAGCCCATGAATAATCAAAACTTCAAGTTTTAAATAATGGTATATTTTTGTTGGAGCTTTAAATCCAAATAATTTGAAATAGCATTAGAACATCAAACCTCATAATTTCAAAATGGGATAATTCAAGGCTAGTCCTATTTATCATGTCAAAGATGCATCAAATCCCATTGAATTTTTTTAATGTACTAAGTCCTTTTTCATTATAGACTACATATATTTAGACAAATTTACTCTCATATATACCCATTTTAATCCCGCTTACTCTTTCTGTCTAAAAACAAACACATAACCCCACACTTTTTCTCTCTAGCAGCCCCACCCCACACCGTCTGAGACTCGCCGAAAACAGCCCACCGAAAAATCTTGCCAGAGGCCACTGGAATTCTCGCCGAACTGTTTTTCTCTCCTCGTTTCTCTCTCTGTGTCTCTTCGTTTATTTCTTTGTTTTTTCTAGTCCGTGCCAGCGGCGCCATCTCCTGAGCTATAAAATAAGAGTTTTCATATGAAAAAATAGAGTATTCACCAAAAAAATGGAGGTTCTACAGAAATAATAAATTTATCTGTTTCAATATTTTCATCAAAAAAATATCAAATATGGGTGTTGTTTGATAGATCTTAACGAGTAGATTCCAAATATATAAATTTTCTGAATTTTTTATTTGCACATTTGATGTTATAGACTTTTAAAGATTTTATGGGTAGTTTTTTGCAAAAAACGAGGTAACAGTTGTCAATGATATTTTGAGTGTGTATTGGTCATTTTAATGTGTTGAGTTGGAAAAATAGAACCTTTGACACCATTGACTCAGTTAAAGAATCTATTGCCTCATTGTCCAAGTGAATGGAACTTGGTAATTATTACTCCTTTCAAAATTAATTAGGAAAAACTATATTCCAATTACAAATAATAATTTGTGAACATTTGGTCATAATAATGAATCTTCATATCACAAATAAAATTGGGGGACTCTTAGTCTATACCCCATCAACTAGACAATCAAAACTCCAGGTTTGATTGTGATATATTTACTTTGCCATTTTAGGCCCAAAGAATTTAGGTACTCTACGTCCCAAAATTTGAAAGGAGAAAAATAAATTTCCATAATTTAATAATTACTGGGGAACTTTAGGTCCCTATTGTGAATAATAAGGATAACTTCATATGATAACATTAAATATTTAGGGACTTTAAATGCATTGTCCAATTATATCCAAACTTCAAATTTGATAAGGGGTAAAATTATTTGAATCTTCAGGTCCAAACTATAAATAATCATTTTGGGATTGTTAATGTCCTTACCCTTATTATAGAAGTAATGAAAACTTCAAGTTTTCATTTAAATTAGATTTTATTAGACCTTTAGGTTCCAAATTTAAATCTAATTAAGAACTTCAGGTCCCAATTTCTAATGATTAGGGAACTTCTGACCCGAAATGAAAAAAAATTATGGAAACTTCATGCTTAAAATTTCAGATAGTATTTAAATATTTTAAGCTCACATAATATTCATCATATCAAAAATAGAATATGTAAATAAAATCACATAGAATAAAAATAATAAGATAACAATTTTTAATTCGTCAAAATTTGACTACTTTTGTGTGCATTTCACTAAACAACTTTGAGTAGGTTTAATGCTTGTTATTAATTAACACTACCTATTTGGCTATGGGCACACATAACAAGACAAACATATCAAAAGCAAATAATGAATAAGGGATCAACTGATAAAATTACGGACTCTACACCTCTTCAAACTTTTTCATCACTATGTAAAATCATAGTCATTATTCGGATATTTTTTTTTCCAAATTGGATGCATTATTTCATATTAAATCTACCTTATTATTTGATACATGTAACACCCCGTATTTTTGAGTATTTAGAATTTAATTAATTCGATTATTTTTAAATTACACATGTGTCGTTATTTAATGAAATTAAATTTTATGTGTTTATTAAAATATTAATCGGGAGAGATAATGATTAATATTTATGGAATAAAATTACTAAGGGAATAGTAAATAATTATTATAGGTCATAGCGAGTGATAAAAACATGATTGCGTTATATCTCAACCAGAAGTCGCGGGTAGACTATGTGAGTTCGAGATACAAAATTTATGTTGAGTGACTCGGATGGTGGTTTTGAGATCACGATTCGTTCTGGATGGGTCGAGATAGTCAAAATAGTGTACTCGGAGGGTATTAATTAGGTCCCAAGGCCTTTTTAGACATAATCGGGCCCACACGGAGGTATATGGGTCATTTAGACTTGGCATGTTAGACTAATTTCCGGATTTAGGATTAAAAACCTAAATCTAAGAGTTTGAGGCACCCGTAATTCATATTTTAAACCCTAAGATATTGAAAGAAGAGACGAGAAAGAAAGATGTGAGCTTTAGGAGCCAAAATTCAAAGAGAATTAGGGAATTCTAACACTGATCCGTATTCTACAGCGTAAAATCAGACCCTACGAACACATAAAGGCAAGTAATTAACTTGTTTTTAATTTAATTTGCAAAAATTCATGTTCATATTATGGTAGGTGTATACAAATACATTTTTGAGAGGGGTTGTCACATGAAAATAGGTTTTTAATTTTTTGATTACCATGTGTAGATTAAATACTCAATTGATGATGGAATGCCATGTATCACTGCTAAAATCAAATTCTCATTAGAGATATAGAAGTCAGATGCGTTTAATTTGGATTTATAGAATCGAATTTAATGAGATGCTTGAATGTAATTTGTAAAACCCAATTCCTTAAAATTATGGATGATAATACAAATCAATGACGTTGGTAGGTTTATAGAATGATTAGAACCTGTTTATATGTGTAATAAACATTAGGTATAATTTTTTTGAGGTTTGGGTTGAAACTATGGAGGTTTGTTGAACAAAAATGGAGAAAATCGATTTGGGGAAGAAGCTGCAAGAGAAGCAGCATCGATCGATCGATGATGCTTGACTTCGGGCAGTTTTTCTTATTTGAAAATTTTGGCCTCTTCTTTTTTAGGGATACGTCCCAGGCTTATTAAATTGTTATGAATTAAGATAAAAGCTATTACATATAGATTATGGGTGAATATGTATGGGTTTAGAAAAGTGAGAAACGATGAGAAATTTTGAGAAACGAAATAAGCGAAATAAATTCGTAAATATTTGAAGTACGGCCTGATTGGGTGGGTGTGGGTAATTTAGTAGGGTGATGCTAAATTATTTAATTGAGGTAAATTTAAATAAATTTAGAATCAGAGAATAGATTGGGGGGATGTATATATACCACTCTAGTGCTATTATGGGAGCTTGCGCGATGTGGGTGAATCCCTTGGCCAGTGAATGCAGGAAGATTATAGTCCCCAAGTCATAGCACCCGGTATTTTATTGTGTGATTTATTTTCTAGATGAGACGCTTTGGGTATGATTCGGCCTCACTCTTGGTGGAATATGATCGCCTTCACTATGTTTACAATTTTATTACCAATTTTGGCCTGAGTTAACTGATTTATGGTAACCGGGTTAGATTGAGTATAACTAGTATATGATAGCATTTTAAAGAAAAGCATCCAAGGAGTTATTACTCGAAAGGATGTTTATTATACGCTATATCTGTGTGATTGTTAATATATATTTATACGTATATAATAGATTAAAATAATTATATACGAGTTAAATACATAAAGTGTGAATGTATTTTATATATAATTAGCGTGAATGTTATATAATTAATTGAAGTGGAAATGATTAAGTAAGTTAATGAGTAAAATAACTTATGATTCAAACGGAGGAAGTACTCGGGATAGAGTAAAGTGATAGAAAAATTGGTAACTGGACTAGTTAGGTAGGATAGTATAAGTAGTTGGGATAGAAGGTAAGCGTTAAATATGCATAATAGGTGAGGGGTGAGTAATATCTCAAGAGAGTACGACACCAGCTTAAATATGAAAAGTGTTAATGCATATTTAATTATTGCATCTTAATTACTTGCTAAATATTTTCAAAAGGTTTTGGGCTCTGACCTGTGTCAAAAATATTATTTAAAATATTTTAGGTGTCCAGCCATAGGACGCCAAGCTTGATGACTCGTTCCAGGGATACGCAGCTGCATTGTGGAGGCTTGTAGGATTTCGTGTAGACGCTTAAGTTATTCATTCATAGATTAGGATTTATGATTCAGTATTTAATTTGGCCATGTTTCCCCCTTTTAGTTTTATCTATCAGACGATGTACTTGGATTCAGTTTTATTTCTGTAGGCTTATGGTTTGGTCTTTTTTTTTGGAATCGATGGTTTATTCGGTATTCATTATTTATCTAGTTATCATGTAATGATTCAAACTCTTATAATTGTGTGGATGAGTTATATTACTTCTATTTTTCCGCATGTTTTTACGCTAATGAAAGATAAAATTGGCGCCGACTTTATTTAAGATATGTGGTTAGTAATTTAGAATATTTTTCGGCAATGATGCTAAGAATGAACCAAATGAGATTCCTATTTATTTTGATAAAGGACTGATCACCCGTGGTTAAAATAGGCAGGGTAACACATATGGTATTAGAGCATCAGATTCTAGTATCCATAGTATCTGTGCGTCTTACTACTATTTTAACGTAGCGTTATTTAATATAGAGCCCTATTATTAGTACTGTTGCATTCATGATTACGTATTTGATATTACGTTATTCTGATATTGTATTTGTATTGATTGTGAACTTATACAATTCAATCTTATTTCAGATGCCACCCAGGAGAGGACGATCGATGAGGGAAGCGACAAGAGCCGATGAGATAGAGGCTTAGTAGGAACGACAGGCACCGCAATCACAATCACCGCAGGGATAGTGATGGCCGTAGAGGTTGTCGCTATTGTGGAACATGTCGTTCATGCAGATATGACTTCTATGGCACTACACTTTCCTCAAGTCCATCTACCATAACAACTAGTGGTACCAATTATTCAGCCTCATGTGGGGCCATTCGATTGGTAGAGAGTGAGGTAGGCATTTCAGCAGGGCCTCCCACCAGAGTTTTAGGATAGTTATGATGTGATCTTGGATTGCTAGTGGAAAAAGGATAATCAGTACCATTTTCACATGGTAGTGTGTAGCGACGTGTAGAAATAGATGTTGTCCACTTCTAGACTTGTCAGATCAGTTTTACACTAGTGGGAGTATGTTACCACTACCAAGGAGAGGGACATTATGACCATTACTGAGTTTTTGGTGCAGTTTGATCGCAAGTACTTTTTGCTAGTTGTTGGGATGGAGATGAGGAAGAGATTTATTAAGGTGGTTTAGGGTGACCATTTCGTAGTTGAGTATGAGGAGGAGTTCACACGCTTGGCTAATTTTATGCCCGATGAGGTGAACAGTGAAGAGAAGAAGAAATTGAGGTTTATAGATGGACTAGCCTGGAGGATTAAGCAACATTTGATAGGAAACCCCGCATTGGGAACTTATACTAATGTCGTCAATGCCTCACTTTTGCATTACCAGGATCATCGCTTCCATCTAAAGGGAAGTAAGAGAGGGGGTGAGCCTATACAGTCAGTAAAGGCATGTGGGAATGGTGCTAGTGGAGCACCGCAACAGTAGTTAGGTAGACAGCAGGGGAAGGAATCCCGATAGAGGGATTAAACCAAGATATTTAGATTTGGGGGTTACCGACCCGAGCGAGGTTTCAATAAGGTCCAGCAGGGTCCTCAACAGTAGAAACAACATGTTCCTCAAGGCTACCAGGTCCAAGGAAATAATGGGGGAGGTTATTAGGG
Organism: Sambucus nigra; assembly: GCA_949130495.1. NCBI lineage: Eukaryota > Viridiplantae > Streptophyta > Magnoliopsida > Dipsacales > Adoxaceae > Sambucus > Sambucus nigra. The sequence goes on from OX422208.1 coordinate 652,540,165, forward strand.
CCGAGACCAACAGGGCTAGAGGCAGGGTAACTTCCCAAGGAATTTCTTTTTTTCAGGAAGATGGGTCATGAAGAAGAAGTGCCCACAGTAGGATAGGGGACTACAATAGTTGGGTGCCCAGCAAGCGCAGTTACCCCCAGTAGCACCAACACTACCCACCCCACCGTAGTAGGGGCAGTTATAGTACGAACATATCTATATCATCCGAGATGCAGTTATACAATAGGCACCACAAGTGCCACATGCAGTAGAGGGTACATTTACTATTCACAGTCTTGAGGGTAGGATTTTATTTGATAACGGGCCATGACACTCATTTATAGCTACCAGATTTACATCTGCAATCATTTTATTCAAGACAGCCAAAAGACTCATCATGTGTGTAGAGTCAAGTTTGACTAGTGGGTTGATTATACACCCAATTTGTAGGGGTGTGGATATTGATGTGGGGAGACTATGTTTAGTCATCGACCTTTTAGTTTTAGATATGGAGGATTACGATGTTATTTTGGGTATGGACTAGTTAGATGGATACCGAGCGATGGTGGATTACTTTAGGATGGCCATTGTGTTCTATATTCCAGGGCAGGAGATGTTCCTAGTGGCGATGCCTCTTATTGAGGGAAAGTTGAGCACACATTTGTATTAAATTAAGGAGTAGACCTCAAAGGAGGTAGTTATCTCTTTGGATTCGATTCCAGTGGCGAGGGAGTTCCAGGATGTATTCTAGAAGATACTCGGGCTACCGCCTAGTCAAGAAATTGTGCTCATTATTAACTTAGTGTCGAGTACGAGGCCAATAGCCTGAGCACTTTATCGCATGGCCCCTTTAGAGATGCAAGAGTTGAGGAAGAAGATTTAGTAGTTTATGGGGTAGGGTTTCATTAGACGGAGTACATCACCGTGGGGTGTGACGGTTTACCGGTGTTATTTGTCAAGAAAGGGGATGGATCACTTTGTATATATATCGATTATAGGGAGATAAATAAGCTCACAATTTGGAATAAGTGTCCACTACCTCCGTTCGATGACCTATTCGACCAGCTGAGGGGATCAGCTTACTTATCCAACATAGATCTGAGGTCGGGATATCAACAGTTGGGCGTTAGAGAGAAGGACGTTCCTAAGACTACTTTTCTAACACGATATGGATAGTATGAGTTTAGGGTGATGCCGTTCCGGTTCACCAATGCACTAGGAGTTATTATGGATCTTGTGAACCGAGTTTTCAGAGAGTTCCTCAATCAGTTTGTGATCGTGTTCATCGATGATATTATGGTTTACTCTCGTTCTGAGGTTGAGCATGTCGAGCATCTACGGATGGTTCTACAGACATTATGGAAGCACCAGTTAAACACCAAATGAGAGAAGTATTGATTTTAGCTATAATAGGTGCAGTTTCTAGGCCACATTGTGTCTAACAGGGGTATTATTATTGATCTGAATAAGGTATCGGTGGTGAGGCAGTGGGGACAACCCACGACACCGATTGAGATTCATAGTTTTTTAGGGATGATCGGACACTATCCTCACTTTATTGCGGGTTCACTGACTAACCTAATTTTCAAGGGGCTGTCGTTTGTTTGGGATGAACATTTTCAGTTAGCTTTCGATGAGATAAAGAACAAATTGACCTTAGCATCTGTACTTCCACTGCCTAGGGGAGGAGTGGAGTGTCGTGTTTATATAAATTCATCCTTGCATGGACTTTGGGGTGTACTATAGAAGGAGTATAGGGCTATATATTATTCATATCATAAGCTTAAGCTACATGAGAGGAATTACCCCACGTATGACCTCGAGTTAATAACAGTTGTGTTTGCCTTGAGGATTGGGAGGCATTATCTTTTGGGGGAGCAGTTTACCTAGTTCACGGATCAAAAATCACTTCAGTATCTATTCACGCAAAAGGATCTGAACATGAGGTAAATAATATGGTTAAAGTTAGTGAAATATTACCAGTTTGATATTCAGTATCATTCTGGGAAGGCTAATGTGGTGGCATATGCATTGAGACAACGTCTTGCTGAGGAGATAACAAAGGTTTGGAAGGCGAAGTGAAGAGAGCTTCGACATGACGATAAGGTTGCCAGAGATTGTATATTCATATTGGTTATCACGCCTGACATTGTTATGCGGGTGGTGAAAGCACAGATAGGGGATCAATTTTTCTAGGACATAGTTATCCAGTTATTAGCTAATGGGGTGGAGTCCTATTCGATTAGTTCCGAGGGAGGCTTATGTTTCAATGGATACTCGTGGTACTAGAGGATGAGGAGTTGAGACATAAAGTGATGTCAGAGTCTCACAGGTCGAGATTCGCGATACATCCCGATGGGGAAAAAATGTACCAACATATGTGTTGGTAGTATTGGTGGTTGGGGATGAAGCTAGACATGACGGACTTCATCTCAAAGTGTTCTACCTGCCAACTAGTGAAGGTAGACCACTAGAGGCAGAAGGTGATTTTACAGCCACTTGAAATCCCAGTGTGGAAGTGGGAGAGTATTTCCATGGATTTCATTACCAGGTTACCAATATCGCAACGAGGTCGTGAATCCATTTGGGTGATAGAGGATCGGTTGACTAAGGTGGATAATTTTCTAGCGGTTCGTATGGATTTTGAGATGCGTTAGTATGTGCAGTTATTTATTGTTGAGATAGTGAGGTTGTACGAGGTTTCGCTTAATATTCTGTCGAATCGAGACAAAATTTTTGTGTCCCTCTTTTGGCAGAGCTTTCAAGAGGTTATGGGCACAGATTTACATTTGAGTACAGCGTATCACCCGCAAACAGATGGGCAGACGGAGAGAGTTAATCAAATGTTAGAGGATATATTAAGGATGTGCATACTGATTTCGGGGTGGATGGGAGCAGTACCTTCCATTGGTGGAGTTTGCGTATAATAACTCCTACCAATTCACCATCGGCATGGCACCATTTGAGGCACTGTATGGACGGCCTTATCCTTATCCCTCTTGCTGGTTAGTGGTGGGTGAAAATAAGCTATTAGGGCCATAGATGATTTAGGACACTACTATCAAGATTGAGTTAATTTGAGGGCGCATTCGTATACCTCAGGACAAGTAGAAGAGTTACATCGATGCACACAGGAGGCACATAGAGCTGGAGGATGGTGACCAGGTTTTGGTACGAGTATCTCCTATTAAGGGAGTCATGAGGTTTGGCAAGAAAGGGAAACTATCATCAAGATATATGGCACAGTTTTCGATTATCGAGAGGGTGGGAACAGTTGCATATACGTTGGGTTTATCGGAGCACTTACAATGGATTCACGACGTGTTCCATGTGTCATCACCGAAGAGGTACTGGAGGAGAGAGAGAGCTTTTTGGCATGTTACATTATAGAAGATAAATTTGCAACCAGATATCTCGTGCGAGGAGAGACCGATGGTAATACTTGATCATAGTGAGCGTAAGTTGCGGTCTAAGGTGGTACCTTTAGTTCGAGTTCAGTGGGGTACCACAATGTTAACGAGTCGATGTGGGAGCGACAGGATAACATGCACGATCAGTATCCAGAGTTATTCATTGCAATTACATCCCAATTTCGAGGGCCAAATTCCTTTGTAAGGGAGAAGTATGTAACACCCCGTATTGCTGAGTATTTAGAATTTAATCAGTTATTTTTAAATTACAATTGTGCCGTAATTTAATGGAATTAAATTTTATGTGGTTATTAAAATATTAATCGGGAGAAATAATGATTAATATTTATGGAATAAAATTACTAAGGGAATAGTAAATAATTATTATATATCATAGGGAGTGATACCGACGTGATTGTGTTATATCTCAATCGGGAGTCGCGTGTAGACTAAATTAGGTCGAGATAGGAAATTTATGTAGAGTGAATCAGATGGAAATTTCAAGGTCAGGGTTGGTTCCGAATGGATCGATATAGTCAAAATAATGTATCGGGCAGTAGTTATTGGGTCCCAGGGACTTTTAAGACATAACGGGTCCACGCGAGGGTATTTATGTCATTAAGACTTGGCCCGTTAGCCTAATTTTGGGATTGTGGATTGAAAACCTAAGTCAAAGAGTTTGAGGCAGCCATAATACATATTCTAAACCCTAAGGTATTGAAAAAAGAGACAAGGAAGAAAGAGGAGAGCATTAGGAGCAAAAATCAAATAGAATTGGGGAAATCTAACACCGATTCATCCTACAATGCAAAATCAGACCCTACGAACACATAAAGTCAATTAATTAACTTTCTTTCAATTAAATTTGTAGAAATTCAGGTTCATATGATGGTAAGTTTAAATAAATTCGTTTGTCACATGAAAATGGGTTTTTGATGATTGGATTGCCAAGTGTACAGTAAATACTCAATTGGTGATGGAATGCCATGTATCACTGTTAAAATTAGATTCTCATATGATATATAGAAGTCTCATGCGTTTAATTTAGATTTGTAGAATCTACTTTAATGAGATGCCTGAATGTACTTTGTAAAACCCAATTCCTGAAATTTATGGATGATAATAAAAATCAATGATGTTGGAAGGTTTATAGAATGATTAGAACCTGTTTAGATGTGTAATAAACATTGGGTAGAATTTGGTTGAGGTTTGGGTTAGAACTATGGAGGTTTGTTAAACAAAAATGGAGAAAATCGATTTGGGGAAGAAGCTGCCGACGAAGCAGCATCGATCGATCGATTGATTTCATCGATAGATCAATGATGCATGAATTTGGCCAGTTTTGCTTATTTTAATTTTTTTGGCCTCTAGTTTTTGGGGCTACATCCAAGACTTATTAAATTGATATAAATTAAGAGGAAACCTATTATATAGGGATTATGGGTGAATATATATGGGTTTAGAAAAGTGAGAAACGATGAGAAATTTTGAGAAATGAATTAAGCAAAATAAATTCGTAAATATTTATAGTACGGGTCGATTAGGTGAGTCCGGGTATTTTAGCAGGGTGATGATACATTATTTAATTAAGGTGAATTTAAACAAATTTAGAGTCGAGGAATAGATTCGGGGATTATTGGTTAGTGCTACGGGTGTTAGGCACAGTTTAGCCGGATTTGTAAATACGGTTATAGAGACAGTATATATCTATATAATAAGATAGCTTGGTTTTTGAAAATGTGCACACTTTTAAGGGTGAGGATGAGTGCCACATCAAAAGACATATTTTCAAAATTAAGGGTTGAGATCAATTCTTACGACTTTCATTCAAAATTTTAATTGTAAGTTCACTTTTTCATTCCCTACTTAAACCTTTTGATTTTCCACATATTTGACTTAACCCCCCCCCCCCCCCCCCCCACACACACACCCATTTCACCTCACACGGCTCTCCACCTCTCTCTCTCTCTCTCTCTCTCTCTCTCTCACACACACACACACACACACACTCTCTCTTTTTCCACTTTTCTAACTTTTGATTTCTATTTTATTTTATTTTCTACAGATTTCTCATGGAAGTTTCAACGGCAATCTGGCGCCGGCCCCCTTCGGAGCCCCCTGCCCCGCCCCTGGTAAACCACCTCCCCCCTTCCCCACTCACACACACGCACGGCAGTCCGGCATCGACGTCGGACGTAGCCCCCTCCGCAGCCCCCTCCTGCCCCTGGTAAACCCCCCTCCCCACTCACACACACGCACACACAAACACGCGCACACACACACGCACACACGTCTCCCTCAACTTCTTCCCATTCCTCGTCCCCTCCCCCCTTCCCCACTCACATACACACTGTTACCTTCACCTGAAAAAAAGGTGCCCCTACCCCCCCCCCCCCACTCACACACACACATATCTCACACCCACACACACATTGTTACCTACCGACGAAATTGATGTCCCAGCTAAGGCACGTGTGAGTTTGAAGCATAAAATTTGTTGCAGATCCAGGTTGGCAACCTAAGACACCTTTGGTTTTGAATTTTTTTTGTTTTATTCTTTATGTGTGTGTCTTAAAAAACATTGGTGTTTGACTTATCATAATAGGTGGTAGTGTGAGTCTCCGCCAAATAAGGTAATTCAAGGTATGCTCTAATGGGTTTTTGAATTTTTTTGTTTTAATCTTTGTGTGTGTTGTAAAATATTGGTGTTTAGATTTTTTGAGGCTTTTTTTTCTATTCTCACTCTCCCATCTTCATCTTTCATTTTCACAATATACAAATATAAACAGAAAACAAATTGATCCAAAAATGGTTACATCTGTTATTTTTATATATGTTAAAAAACACTTTATTTTATTATTAAAAAAACAGTAAATAGTTTAAACAGTAAATAAAAGAAATTAAAATTTGTTTATTAAAAAACATTAAAATCTGTTATTTTTATAAAGGTTCTAACTGTTTTTTAAATGTTTAAATTGAAATAATTTTTTAAATCGTGTTGATTTTATTGGGGTGGAAAAAAAGATTTCATGTCATGTGTCGTGTCCTTTTTTAATTGAGTTGTGTTCGTGCTTGGTTAAAAAAATGATGTGTTGCGTTGCTTTTTTCGGTTCATTCGTTCATGTTGGATAAAAAAAATAAGATTTTGGGTTGAGTTTTAATAAAGATGTTTGTGTTAAGTAAAAAGAATAAGATGTAGTGTTACATAATTTTGTTGGCATCGGAATATTTGACTAACTATTTTAATTGACTAGCGATATTTTTTTTTTTGTATCAGGTCACATTTTGAAAACTACGGACAAATATTTTAGTGGAACATGCGGAACGACTTCAGTTTATGTATATGTGATTGTTTTTAAGAAATTTGTTTCATTAAAATATTTGTTAGATTTTACTTTTGAGATTATTGAATATTGTTGGATTGGTTATAACCCTTTAAGAGGGTGGATAGTTTAATAAACAAAGGAGATTCTGTCCATTTTTTTTAAAATAGACAATGATGATACGAGAAATCGTCCAATAGTCGCTCTCGTATCAACAAGTCAAGTGTAAAATATGTAATGAATAAACAAAGCAAGTAAGGAGACACGAACACAAGATATATAGTGGTTCATCCCCTAACATAGGCCTACGTCCACTGTGTTGCTCTGTTCTCATTATATGTATGGTATTGCACAATATAATCATGCCTAAAGAGGTGTACAAGTATGAGAATAAAGGAGAGTACATGATGACTAATGATTCTGGTGTGCTGGGGAAGTAGCTGCAATGTGGATGAGAAATCCTCGAGTTGTATACTTAGGATGTGTAGAGAGAATCAGTACTGTAGATCCTGCCCCGGGCCTGTGGAAAATGATCTCCCACTCCTTTCGAGGTGTGGTTCTCTATTTATAGGATATATGCTCACGTGCAATGAGCACGTGACGCACAAAGTCTGGAGTTGTAATGGAGAGGGGTGTGGCCTGTAAGGCAAACAACATAAGTGACGCATCTTGTAGCAGGCTATAGACAAAGGTGTTGTGCCTTGAACTGGATGGGTCCGTGACTAGTTGATGGTGGCCGCGCCCCTTGATGAGAGAGGCCGTGGCCTCACCCAATGTAGGGACGCACTCCGAGTTCAGTAGCGGCCGCGCCTATGCTGATAGGGGGTCGTGGCATGTAATCATGTGCAGAATGGTATACCTTCCGCGACAGGGTGTTATATTTGTGCTATCAATAAGCCCCCAAGTTGTAATGCCAAGAGAATTCGATTGCGGCTGCGCCTTAGTTGAGTTATCTTAGATTCCATGGTACTTCCAAGGCAACGATGCATCTTCCGTGCTCTTTTATATAAATTATTTTTGTCCGTGGACTTCATTATGTTTACAAAACTTTTAGAGCAAATAGAGAGCGAATTATGTTCTTCCTTGCTCTTGCATTTTCTGGCAACCTTCTAGGGTTGTGTGTGGTGGTGCAAGGTGGTTAAAAGCTGAGCATTGCAAGTTTCTTCATTTCCAGGTAATTTTTCAACCAATCATCTTTTTAAATAGTTTTCGTATCTCGTACTTCTTCAATAATCGAACACATGATCTTCTACATTGCTTGATAGGAATTTAGGGTCCCAATTGACTAATCTTCCATCATGCATGAACGATAAAATAATTGTAATAATTGTTTAGATCAATCTTAATTTGTTGAACTGAACCCCTGATCTTCCAAATGATTGAGCAACACAACACGTATCTGTGTTGAATCCGATGAAATGATACAATTGTTCTTGTTGTTCATAAATAAACTCTTCATATTCGGTGTATTCGATCTTAAAACTACTAAACATTAGATACCAAACTGTTTAAGATGGAGACCGTGGCATGATAGAATATCAATAATCTAGGGGTCCCTTGAATATTCTGTTTTGGACCCTATCTGCGGCATACAGTGGGTGATGGCTGCGGTCCCTTAAGTTCTGAGATTTATCCTCCGTGACTCTTTGATGCATATCCACTTAATCTATCGCGACGGTGAGGGTCTTTTAGGTCTCTGAATCCCCAGCCTTTCATTTTGAATAATCTTCAAATTTTCAAGAATCAGATATACATCCATGATAAATAATTGTAATTATTGCTAGAATTCCTTGAATCGACCTTTAGTAATTTCAGAGATGGTTGTGGCTTGTAATCTCTAATTCCATTTGAGTGAGTTACCACGACAATGTAAGCTTCCTTACTGATATAGGAGATGGCTGCGACCGGTAGGTTTAGAGGCTAATCCATTAGGTTCAATGAATCGAGTCAGCAGTGTTTTAGCCCATTAGCAACTCCAATTGGGAAATAACACCCCTCAAATCGATATGTCACGGCGTTAATTATCTTTTAGGTCTTAAACCCCTTATTCGTATAACTAATCTTGCCGCGGATTCTTAAAGTCTTTTTCGAACCATACTGGTTATGACGCCTAACTGCGGACTTTGCTTTTCAGGTACTGCTGCAGCCATATGAGCTTTGACCCAGACGAATTTTTGAAAGGCTTTAGGGCAAAGAATTTTGGAACCTCTCCTCGTGAACTACCTTCCGTGCCTCCTCTGATATCAATAGGGCCTTGACAACTGAGGGATTTCCCCAACTGTGTGATACTAGACTCGGACTTCGCGAACTCTACTTGCAAGAAGGATTTTAAGTCTACAATGGAAGAGGAAGCCAACTCAAGTAATAAACCATTGAGCATAGGAGATGATGTCGCGGGAGTTAGGGATAACCCATCTGGTCCATCTGGGAGGGTTGAGAGACCCCTAGCTGCACTTGATATCCACAGCATCATGACCCAAGACTGGTTTGACCAGGTGGTTCAGGCCTTTGAATTTCCAAAAAATTTGATGCGCTCAGCACCTGCTGTGAACCAAAGACCTTGCACAGTTCTAGCTGATGATGGAGTTTGCTTCCCACTTCATGCATTTATTTATGGGTTGCGACTGCCTGTTCCTGTTCCCATCCGTCGCATTTTTTAGACAAAGAAACTGGCACCAGCCCAGATAGATCCCAATGGCTGGAGGGCCATACTTGCCGCGATCATTCTTTGGGAGAACCAATTCAAGAAGGGCATTACTCCCGCAGAGTTATTTCATTTCTATCGCCCAAAGGAATACTCCGTGAAGTTCGACGGGTACTACTACTTCTCCATCTGCGATAGGGATGGGACCCTTTACTCTAGGAGACTGACCCATGTAAATAACTGGAAGGGCAAGTATTTATACATATCCGAAGAAGGTTGAGAGATTCACCCTGAGGAGAACGAGAGAGAAAGAGAGGTCGTATAGAATGCCGCGGCAATGGGGGTCTCCCTCTAAACTAGGTATTTGGTTAATGTTTGCATCCCTTCTTTCTTTGTAATTATTCATTCTCTGTACTAACCTTTGAAATGTTTCCTGCAGCTCTTGACAACTTGCACTTGAGCAAGCGACAGGAAAAGAGAGTTTTTGAGGCCGCGGCAGTTCCTACCGAGCATAGGAGGTTCAACACACTTGTTACATCAGCAATTGTAATTGAAGCAGGTTTCTTTCCAAGCAAGTCCATTCTAAAAGACATGTCCGCGGGAGGTAATAATCTAATTCCGTATTTGTCCACGGCATTTTGTCATGACTTCGAATATTTATTGTTACTTTTCCCTTTTCAGGTGAGGAAGTTGACAGGGAACTATTGGCCGCGCAGCTGGCAGAGATGGACTAGGATGCAGTCGTTCTTAATAATACTCCACGGAGTAGGAAGAGAAAGAGGTCCAAGTCCAAGGCACCTACCGCGGCTCCTTCAAATGATCACAAACTCCCGCCGCGACCTCAACTCATGCCGTGAAGAAGATTGACGTTCCTGCGACCCAACCACAAGCTCAATTCGATGATGATATCGGATCTAACCTGGGCACGACAGGTTTGATGTTAACTGATGATGCTCCCCTCAATAAAGCTTATCCACCACCGCCACCTATCATTGCAGTAAATGCAAACTTGGCACCCCCTCAGTGCCGCGGCGGAGTTGGTCCTGACGATCATCCGCGGCCTCAGTTAAGACAACCTGACCTTGAGTCATCATGGGACACTACCGTGAAAGATGTGCAAAAAATGAATAGGGCCCTAGACACCGTGGACCTTGACAGGTTGGTGGGGCAATACCACGACGATTTGGAGGACTGCGGCCTCCATAGTCTTCTGAGGGTAAGTGCTAGTGATTTTTCCTCTTTTTATTTTGTGTTCCATATTTTGTACTAACTTTTTAATTTCAGGCAGCGAATGTCATGGTGGCCCAGAAGAGGAAGTATGAGGATCTCAACCAGCTAAAACAAGCCACAGATAGGGTGCACGCCGCTGACTTAGAGGCTGCATGGACTTCATCATTTAAAGTTGGGAAGAAGTCTGCTACCGTGGCTCTTTAGGTAGCCCAAATGGACTTGCCTGCTGCAAACAATGCCAGGGAGGAAGCGGAGGAAAACTTGAAACAGGACGCGAAATCCCTAAAGCCCTCCCAAGCCCAGACCGCAAAAGATGCCCAAGCCGCTAAATCCTCCAACAACACGCTTAGCCTCCTTCAAAAGAGGTACGAGGAGATGGAGGCTAAGTCTGCCCAAGATGCCCTTGATTATGCCGCGATAATCAAGAAAATGGTGGTAGACCATGGTGATTCTCTTCAGCTAGCCATTGACCATACATTGGAGTCATTAAAGGGCTCCAGGGACTTCTTCCTCATCAATAATAGGGCCTATCTTCGTGGCTACTAGGAGCTACGACAGTGGATAATAAAGAATTTCCCTGAGACAAAGGAGAAGGTTCTTGCCTGGAGACTTAGTGATGCTGAGCATCAAGAATGCATCGCTGAGCTCAAGGCTGCGGTCAAGGAGAAAGCTAGGCTCAGAGAAGCAGCTGAGGCAGCTGAAGTGGACGAGGAAACTGAAACTGCCGCGGATGGCGAGGAGGGATATGATCGTGATGATGTAGCTTCATGATCTTTTTTATTTTTTGATCATTGATACAGGGCTGCGTCCCTTCTGTTACTTTACTTTTTGTAGTGGCTGTGGCCTATTTTCCTGTAATCTTAACTAATATTATCAAGGCTGCCGCCACTTTTTCTGCATTGATTCTTTTCGCATCCCCCCTTTCTTGAAGCCTTTTTGGTCCTCTACCTTATTTGCTTCAAATTCTTTAATGGATGCTTCTTCTATATATCTTTGATGGCTTGAACACAACTGCCTTATGTTTGAAAAATGCTTAGATTGGATGAACTTGTATATATCCATGATAACCTTGACTAATCTGTACATAAGTCACGCCGAGTTGGTCACGTCGAGTTGGTCACGGCCCAAGTCCGCGACCAACGGGTCGCGGACTTGGGCCGTGACCAAGGCAGTTTTTTGCGTGACCATATTTATTATCACACTAGATCATGGATGCTTTGAAAGTGGTCACGGCCCAAGTCCCTGACCACTGTGGGTCACGGACTTGGGCCGTGACCAGGCCGTGACCATCTTGGTGCCAAATTCGCGCCAAAATTCCCTCCAAACTGGTCGCGGATGGGGTCACGGCCCAAGTCCGTGACCAAAGGCATGACGAAGTAAATAACACACACATTAGGGGTCACGGCTGAGGGCCGTGACCATTTCTGGGTATGGGTCACGGCTTTAGGCCGTGACCATCCTTCATTCGAGCAGTGGTGGTGATGGTTTGCAGGTTGCGCACTGGGGGTCACGGGTCACGGCTGACGGCCGTGACCATTTCTTGGTATGGGTCATGGCTTTAGGCCGTGACCATCCCTCATTCGAGCAGTGGTGGTGATGGTTTGCAGGTTGCGCACTGGGGGTCACGGCTCTGGGCCGTGACTAGGTTCAATCGAGCAGCAGTTGAGTTTCATTTAAGGGTCGCGCATGGTGGGTCACGGTGGTTGGCCGTGACCAGGTTCAGTCCTTAAAAAAAAGAATCGCGCCTCCCTCATTTCATTTATGTCGATCGAGGTCAGTGTCTAAAGCCCTAGGCGATTTGTGCGATTTCCATCCTTGAGATTTTGGGTCAGAAAGGTATTGTGTGTTTATTTGTGCGATTTCCATCCCTCATTTCGATTCTCGTGCATTTTGATTCTCATTGTGTTAGTATATGTGTGTATATGTGTGTGTATGTATAGATTTATGTGTGTGTATGTATAGATTTGTATATATGTGTGTGTATGTATAGATTTATGTTTATATGTGTGTGTGTATGTATAGATTTGTATATATGTGTGTGTATGTATAGATTACTGTTTATATGTATGTGTGTATGTGTGTTTATGTGTGTAACTACAAACAAATTGTAAACCCTAGACATTTTATTTCAATAAACCCTAGACATTGTATTGGGATTTTTTTTTTGACAAAATATTATTCAAAATATAACCCTAGACATTATATTTTTTTTGACAAAATATTATTAAATGGATTCTTAATAAGTAAAAAAAAATTACATCTACCTCGTGGGATTTTATAGGGGGTTATATACGTGCCATCATACTATATTGGGGGTTATATGCATGTCGTGTTGGATACTATGTTGAATTTATTGAATTGATACTAGTGTCGATAAATGTATATGTTATAAAATTTGTTGGATACTACTTTTCTCAGGAAAAATGAGGCACGGTGATAAATACTGTCAACAAGAGTGGGACAGGTTGCAATTAGACCGCACACATAACTCTTTTATTAGCGTGCGTCATATAGAGGGTACTCCTATTTATAGGTACGGAAATAAAAAGATCGAACAATTTAACTACCTTATAAATCATGGATTTGATATCCAGCAAGATTACTTGTTCGATCGTATTCTATTTTCTGTACCAGAAAACTGGGATGACGTTATACAAAATATATTTCACACACATAATCCCGACATAGCCCTGACCTTGGTTACGTTGTTGGAGAAGGCGGAAAAAAAAATCCACCCGTTATGGATACAACTGCGTACAGAGAGCATTGACATAGACTGTGATGTCTCGCGCCACATGCACGTAAAATTGAATCTTGCCAACAAGTTGAGAAATAGGGGATTCCGAGTTCATGTCACTGACATCTACACATCAATCATAGATACCCTTCCTTCTAGTTGGCCACGTGCAAAAATTTATAGGTTCTTAAAAACTAATACCGAATGGATGGAGATCAGACACATTGAACTTATTCTAAAGTCTTACTTTGAAAAGGTATCTATCTATCTATTTATATATATAAAACTAATTAAGCTTGATTAATTAGTTATAATTTCATATTACTATAATTATTTAGTCACTCATATTTTTTAATTTTTGTAGATAATGTCGAGAGGAAACAACCCTAGGGTACCAAGTGCCGATGTGACACCACAACGAGGTTCACCATCTTGTGCAGAACCCGAATTCTCAACACCAATGGCTGAGCAATTCACAACTCCACCAATGGTTCACTCCTCACCAAGTCCAACCCCAAGTGCTCCTACACCCCAATCCGGCACTCCCGTTGCTTTAACGCCCCAATCCAACACTCATGATGCCTCCCACTCAAATGAAAAGAAGCCTATTGGATTCTCCCTTCTCGGGAATAACCCGATGGGTGATAGGAGTGACGTGTTGAACTTTAAAGCCCGGTGTTTGTCGCTGGGAAAAATGAACGTGGGTATCGGTGGACCAGATAATTGGAACCCTGTTGATCAAGCTGTCAAAGATGACATATATAACCAACTTTGCAAGCATTTCTCATTTCCTGACCGTTCCAAGAATAAGGTTCTATCTCGGGTTGCTGAAGGATTGAGGACATACAGGAGAAACCTTCGAAAGAAACATTTCCCGAAAGAGGCAGCGAGCTCCGATATTTTGGCTTTGAAAGAGAAAGTGCCTCCCAATGTTGAAATGCCGGTGGATCAGTGGAATAAGTTTTTGGATAATGAGGCGAAGGAAAACAAGTTGGTCCAGAGGGAGCAAAACAAAAAAAAATAGGGCACAAAAAACTGATATCCATAGGCTGGGATCCAAATCATATGAGGATTTGAAGAATGAATGGGAGAGTAGGAAAAAAGATGGTCCAGATGCCGGTAAAAACCCAAATCGATCCAACTTATTCCTTCATGCTCGACGGGACAAAGATAATAAATTCCCCCTGCACTTGGCTAAGACAATGGAATCAATAGAGGCCATCAGCAGTCAATCAGATTCGTGCCCTACTGATGACTTTGACCTTGAAAATGATGCCCTGACTAAGACCTTTGGAAAGGACAAAAGGGGGAGGACGAGAGGCGTTGGCTCACATATGCCAAAAATAAAACTTCAACACATTGCACCTCTTGTGGACGAGCTATCTTCGGTCAAGAATTGTATCTCATCCCAAAAGGAGCACCAACAGAAGACCGATGGGGATGTCCATGACCTTAAAAATTCCCTGGGATTATTGAACAATCAAATTGGGAAACTTGTGAATCTTATTGAAAGTTATAGGCCCCCAATGCCTCCTCAAGATTTCACACATCCTTCCCCTCCAACATTCCCCTCTCAAATGCCTCATCCTCCAATCACGGGGCTCGGATCATCGTCAATAACTCACGGTGACTATGGCGAAGAGTACTATATCAAGGACATGAGCAATTCGAGGTTTGTTGGCGTGTGCATACTCATCTCCAGGGAAAGGGGGACTCTAGTACATCGCCGACCTTTGGAGAAGGGTGAGGCTAAAATAATGGTCGATGAAATATACAACGGCTGCGGAGATGTACCTGTGTACGTTAACAGCGGGGATGGGATGGAATTGAGGAATTATACAAAATCTTTTATTACTTGGCCACTTTATCTGTTGGCCAAGGTTTAATAATATTTTCTTTCGTTTCAGTTGTAATAATTTTTTTTTGTTTTAGTTGTAAGAATATTGGTTTTGCTTCAGTTGTAAGAATATTGGTTTTGTTTCAGTTGTAAGAATATTGGTTTTGTTTCGTATGGAATGATATTTTTTTTGTTTCAGTCGTAAGAATATTCTTTCTGTTTCAGTTGTAATAATATTTTTTAACCTATTACCACAGGACTGAAATTTGAAGATTATTACATGGATTTCCCACAATACAAAGAGTGGATGGGAGAGACTAACCGGATATCAATTAATCATGTAAAGGGCGTTTATGAATTTGTTAAATATGCTTCCAAAAATCTTAAAAGTGAGAAGATTCCGTGTCCGTGCACTCATTGTATTAACGGAAAATATAAGTCATTGGAAGTTGTTGAGTTGCATTTACTAAAGTGGGGAATCTGTCAAGACTATATAATATGGACATACCATGGTGAAAAAGTTGTACCTTATGTTCCAGAAGAATTACCGGGAGCCGACCGTGTAACGGAACCTCAAGGAGTAGAAGTGGTACATGATTCACCAACACATCGTCCATTGACCGACTTAATTGATGATGCTTACGGACTCCACAACCAAAAAAACCACCAACCTATGGATACAAATAATGTGAATTATGACCAAGTAAATGAACAAATTGATGCTGAACTACTATGAGATAGGGAATACATACGGTTGAAAGCAGATGCAGCTAGACCGTTGTATAAAGATTGCGATGAAGATCACTCGGTATTATATGCAATTATTGGTTTGCATAATTTGAAGAGTCAATTTGGTTTGTCTGGAAACAGCGTAACCGGAATTCTTAAGTGGGTTAAAGAAATTCTCCCAAAAGAGAACATGTTACCAGACAATTATCCTACCATGAAGAAGAGTTTGAAGGGTTTAGGTTTGAAATACAAATCTATTCATGCTTGCAAGTATGATTGCATATTGTACCGGAATGAGCACGAAGAGAAGGATGAATGTCCTGTATGCAGTGAGCCTAGATATATGGTTTGTGAGAATGGAAATGACAAACATGCAAAAAATTGCAAGTGCTCGCAAGTCCCACAAAAGGTTTTGAAGTATTTTCCACTTGGGCCACGGTTAAAACGGTTTTTTACTGTACCGTGGATAGCGGAGGCCATGACATGGCATGCTCGATGCGAGGTGGGTGGGAATTTGATGCGTCATCCGGTTGATTCACTCATCTGGCAAATTTCAAATGCACAACACCATGAATTTGCAAAGGAACTGCGCAACGTTCGTCTTGCAATCTCAACCGATGGGTTTAACCCTTTCGGTAATTTAAGTACTAGTCAGAGTTATTGGCCAGTTCTTATGGCGCCTTTAAGTCTTCCTCCGACGTTATGCATGAGAAAGGAGTTCACATTGTTATCTCTGTTGATACCCGGGCCTAAGGCTCCCAGTGATGATATTGATATATTCTTAGCACCATTAATCGAAGAACTTAAAGAGTTGTGGGATAAAGGCGTGACGGCGTTCGATTCTCATAAGGGTGAAGAGTTCACACTTAAAGCAATGGTGATGTGGGCGATCCACGATCTTCCTACTTATGGGACCTTGTCCGGTTGTAATGTTCATGGTTATTATGGATGTCCCATATGTGGGGAGGAAACTGAAGCCTGTTGGTTAAAACATAGTGGTAAGTTGAGTTACACAGGTCATCGTAGATTTCTGCCGACCAGTCACCCTTTTAGGAACGACAAGTCTAACTTTTTGCCTGTCGGTCACGAGCGAAGAACGGCACCTAGTCGACTTTCTGGTCAGCAAATTGAGGAGAAGGCGGTGGCTGCGACTGCGGGGAATAGGTATGTAGGCAAACACCCCCAGTTTGTAAACCCGAAGCGTAAAGCTAGGGAGGATCCGAACGACCCTAGTAAAGTGAAGCCATGGTCCAGGCGATCAATATTTTTTGATTTTCCGTATTGGAAAGATCATCGTGTAAGGCATATAATTGATGTGATGCACACAGAGAAGAATGTTGCAGAACATTTGATAGGAACATGTCTGGGTGGATCTCATTCCAAAGATGGAGAGCGTGCCCGCCGAGATCTACAGGATATGAAAATAAAGAAGAGACTGTGGTTAAAAAATGATCCAACGACAGGAAGAATTTCTATCCCCCCCACTGCTTTCACTTTGACTACTAGTGAGAAGAAGATCCTCTTAGACACGTTGTTCAACTTGAAGACTCCAACCGGTTATTCTGGTAATTTACGTAGGGTAGTAAACTACCAAGCAAATGACTTGAAACAGTGCAAGTCTCACGACTGGCCCGTAATCATCCAATTAATCCCGCTGTTATTTCGGCATTGCTTCTCTGAACACAAAGATCTCCGTCGGGCAATTATGCAAATCAGTTTGTGTTTTACCCTACTTTGTGCAAAAGTGGTAAACAGAAGACACATTAAAGCTGCGAAATCAACTTTAGCCGAGGCAGTTTGTGTGTTAGAGAAATATTTTCCTCCGTCATTCTTCGATATCAGTATCCACCTGCTTGTGCATTTATGCGATGAAGCTTTATTATGTGGTCCCGTGAGGTATCGTTGGATGTATCCTTTTGAGCGCTTGATGAAAACCTTCAAAGATTATGTAAAGAATACACGGTATATTGGAGGGTCAATTGCTGAAGAATACGTAACGGTGGAATCATCGCTATACGCTAGGGAACATATGCTAGAACAAGAGGTGAGGAGGTTTAATCCTCGTGGAGAACGAGTGATAGAGGAACCTGACGAGTTTGAGGATGAATTATCGTTTGGGAACCCTAAAGAGGTGAAACTCACAAACCTACAATACGAGCAAGCAACTCGTCATGTCTTCGAATCGCAAGATGAAGTCCAAGACTGGAGAGAGTGAGTATCTACTGAATTCTTCTTCTTTGATTATATGTATTTTTTATTTTATGATCTAAACTCTATAATTTTTCGGTAGGAAGTACGAGAACGAAATTATCCAAAATCAAAGGAGAAATTGGACGACAACTGACTTTAGGGCACGGGTGTCAAAAGAGGTACTTTTCACATCTTATGTGTGCGGTTATTTATTCATGTGTGGTAAAAACATGCCCTAATACAAATTCATTAATAAATGCAGCTTCTAAAAAGAGGTGATGTCTCTTCCAGACTTGCACGCCTAGCAAAAGGTCCTAGTTTTCGTGCAAAAGAGTTTAAGAAATTCCGCACCAACGGTTTTGATTTCATTTCATATCCATATGAGGAAAAGCTTTTGACGCAAAACAGTGGAATATCAATTTCTGCCTTGACCACCTGTATCGCTAGCAAAAGTGATAAAAATCCAAAGAATACGGTGCTAACCTATTATGGGATAATTCAACAAATCCTAGAACTTGATTACTTGGATTTCACAGAAACCGTATTCTATTGTGATTGGGTAAAGGTGGAGGATACAACGAATGCTTGCAAAGTTGATCCCGACTCCAAACTTATTATGGTAGATTTATCAAAGCTGAAGACTAAAGACCGCATAGTCGACGAGCCTTTTATTTGTGCCTTTCAGGATGTAAAGAAGGTATTCTACTCGAAGTGCATAAACGATGGCAATTGGTCTATTGTTGTGCATGCACCAAAGGGTATGACTACTGAAGTAGACGCATTAAAGGCTCCAAAAGAGTTCCAGTCAGCTCTTGATGACAACCCTAATTTGAAGGATCTTTTAGTTGATTTAGAGGAAGATTGAGTATCAAAATATTATTTTATCCTCATCAATCTTATTTGTATCCTATTATGATATTGACATTGTATTAGCACTTTACATTAATTTATGAATTTCATCTACTTTTAAGTGTAATGTCCCGCTATTTTTTGGTTCTACCATTTTTTTAATTGAACATAATTGTTTGCAAAAAATTCATTATTTTTTCACTGTCATAGGATACATTGATGTTGGGGTCGAACTACTATCAAACATAATCTGAAATTGCATCGCTGCTGGCATAGAGAAGGTTCTGATTGGCGTTGGGTGTAACAAAATATCCAGGTAATGGATAGACCTATGATGAACTTTATTTTAAGGTTAAATATGCATTAATTCAATTTTTTAATTATTTTGGGTTTGGATAACTTTTGAACACGTAAAATAGCCTTAAAATAGCCATCGAACGGTGAAAACGTAAAACACCCACAAAACGGTCCCGCAAGAGTCACGAACATCTCGAACGGGACCAATGTAAGTCGTAGGAACCGACCGTGTAGTCACGGCGCTCCCGGCTTGTGTGTGTGCGTGTGTGCATGTTTGTGTGTGTGCGCGTGTGAGTGGGAAAGGGGGGAGGGGATGGGCAGGGGGCGCGTGTGTGCGTGTGTGCATGTTTGTGTGTGTGCGCGTGTGTGAGTGGGAAGGGGGGAGGGGACGGGCAGGGGGCGCGCGTGTGTGTGTGTGTGTGTGTGTTTGTGTGTGTGTGTGTGTGTGTGTGTGTGAGTGGGTAAGAGGGGAGGGGACGCGGCATGTATGCATATATGCATATGCATATATGTAGTGAGAGTGTGCGTGCGTGCGTGCGTGTGTTTGTGTGCGCGTGTGAGTGTGTGCATATTGGTGATAAAATCCAAAATAATTTGAAGCACTTCCTCCTTTTTCAACAGTCCACACAAGCTCCAGATTTTTTAAGCCACTTTGCATCGAAACGAGATGTGTTTGATAGATTTCATCTCCTGGCCCTACGGGAGGAGATTTTTCCGCTGGGAATTGTGGGGACTCACACGTCCACCCAGATGTTCACGCACTCACCATTGCCAATACGCCATCTTAGACCTGATTAAAGAAGATCATTGCCTTCCATAAGACTGCTCCACACCTTAGATGGTCTGTGGCCCGTTTTTGCTTCTAAGAACAAACAATTAGGGAAGTAAATATTTTTGAGGATTTTAGAACACAAGGAATTAAGGTTTTTCATAATTCTCCAGCACATGTTTGCAAGCAAACCTCGGTTAAAACTTTTGAAATCTCTAAATCCCATCCCCCCCTCCACCTTGGGAAAAACTACCGTATCCCAACTAATCTAGTATATACCATTTTTATCCTGGCAGCCCCTCTACCAAAATTTTCTGACATGGGATGTGAGGCTATTACATAATTTTTTTCGGGAGTAAAATGCAGGGCATGGCAAAGGTGGGGATTGCGTGCGTGCGTGCGTGTGTTTGTGTGCGCGTGTGAGTGTGTGCGTGCGTGTGCTTGTGTGGACTGTTGAAAAAGGAGGAAGTGCATATATATGCAGCCATATAACTGCTGCATATATATGCATATATATGCAGTGCTGCATATATATTCATATATATGCTGCATATATATGCATATATATGCAGCACTGCATATATATGCATATATATGATGCATATATATGCATATATATGCCAACTGCTGCATATATATGCTGCCCACCCCAGCCCACCTGCTGCCGTAACCGCCCCCCTATGCAAACACCCTGACCTGACCGCCTTCGCACCCACCCTCCCTCCATCGCCTGAAACTTGCGCCCACCTTACCCCTGTCGACGCACCTCCCGAGCCCAAAAAAATAACCCCCCAGCCTGCATCTGACCCAGGACAGCTTCCCGAAATTCCCCCAACCACTTCCGACCCCTTCGCAGCTCCCCGGCCTTCTTCCAATGGCAGCCCCTACCTTCATGTCCCCGGAAAATACCCATATTCTGGCAGATCTTCCCCAGACCCTAACCAGCTCGTTCACACCTCTCATCCACACACTCCCGTCCCTCAACCTAGCCCAATTCAGCCCCTACACTACACAGCCCCCAATCCCGCTAATTCTTTTTAGGGGTCCACCTCATTTCACCCACCCGACCCCCAAAATGATCCACATCCTTTTACGGGTTTCATACCTACTTCAAACCCCCACCCGACCTCCTATTTCCATCCTTCCACCCCATTTCACCCACCCTTATCATTTACCCGCACCACTTTTACCCCAAATCCTCGAACCGATGTACATCCCCAACCCCTCGTTACAGCCATTAACCTCGCAACCCTAAACCACCTCGAAATAGCCCTCGAACGGCCCCGTGGGTGGCACCAACACCTCCCACGGGACCAACGTAACTCGTAGGAACCGACCCCGCAGTCGCGGGTCTCCCGGTTTAAGAATACGACGGTAATTTGCGTATTTCTACACTTAAGTAAAACATGGCGTTAGAGGGTGAAAACTTGAAACAGCCCCCGAACGGCCCCGTGGGTGGCACCAACACCTCCCACGGGACCAAACTAACTCGTAGGAACTGACCCCGCAGCCGCGGGTGTCCCGGTTTGAGAGTACGACGGTAATTTGCTTATTTCTACAATTAGGCTTAACATGGCGTTAGAGGGTGAAAACTCGAAACAGCCCCCGAACGGCCCCGTGGGTGGCACCAACACCTCCCACGGGACCAACGTAACTCGTAGGAACTGACCCCGCAGCCGCGGGTGTCCCGGTTTGAGAGTAAGATGGTAATTTGCTTATTTCCACACTTAGGCGTAAAAACATGGCGTTAGAGGGTGAGAACTCGAAACAGCCCCCGAACGGCCCCGTGGGTGGCACCAACACCTCCCACGGGACCAACGTAACTCATAGGAACTGACCCCGCAGCCGCGGGTGTCCCGGTTTGAGAGTCCGACGATAATTTGCTTATTTCCACACTTAGGCTTAAAAACATGGCGTTAGAGGGTGAGAACTCGAAACAGCCCCCGAACGGCCTCGTGGGTGGCACCAACACCTCCCACGGGACCAACGTAACTCATAGGAACTGACCACGCAGCCGCGGGTGTCCCGGTTTGAGAGTACGACGGTAATTTGCTTATTTCCACACTTAGGCTTAAAAACATGGCGTTAGAGGGTGAGAACTCGAAACAGCCCCCGAACGGCCCCGTGGGTGGCACCAACACCTCCCACGGGACCAACGTAACTCGTAGGAACAGACCCCGCAGCCGCGGGTGTCACGGTTTGAGAGTACGACGGTAATTTGCTTATTTCTACACTTAGGCTTAACATGGCGTTAGAGGGTGAAAACTCGAAACAGCCCCCGAACGGCCCCGTGGGTGGCACCAACACCTCCCACGGGACCAACGTAACTCGTAGGAACGGACCCCGCAGCCGTGGGTCTCCCGGTTTGAGAGTACGACGATAATTTGCTTATTTCCACACTTAGGCTTAAAAACATGGCGTTAGAGGGTGAGAACTCGAAACAGCCCCCGAACGGCCCCGTGGGTGGCACCAACACCTCCCACGGGACCAACGTAACTCGTAGGAACTGTCCCCGCAGCCGCGGGTGTCCCGGTTTGAGAGTACGACGGTAATTTGCTTATTTCTACACTTAGGCTTAACATGGCGTTAAAGGGTGAAAACTCGAAACAGCCCCCGAAAGGCCCCGTGGGTGGCACCAACACCTCCCACGGGACCAACGTAACTCGTAGGAACTGACCCCGCAGACGCGGGTGTCCCGGTTTGAGAGTACGATGATAATTTACTTATTTCCACACTTAGGCTTAAAAACATGGCGTTAGAGGGTGAGAACTCGAAACAGCCCCCGAACGGCCCCGTGGGTGGCACCAACACCTCCCACGGGACCAACGTAACTCGTAGGAACTGACCCCGCAGCCGCGGGTCTCCCGGTTTGAGAGTACGACGATAATTTGCTTATTTCCACACTTAGGCTTAAAAACATGGCGTTAGAGGGTGAGAACTCGAAACAGCCCCCGAACGGCCCCGTGGGTGGCACCAACACCTCCCATGGAACCAACGTAACTCGTAGGAACTGACCCCGCAGCCGCGGGTGTCCCGGTTTGAGAGTACGACGGTAATTTGCTTATTTCCACACTTAGGCTTAAAAACATGGCGTTAGAGGGTGAGAACTCGAAACAGCCCCCGAACGGCCCCGTGGGTGGCACCAACACCTCCCACGGGACCAACGTAACTCGTAGGAACTGACCCCGCAGCCGCGGGTGTCCCGGTTTGAGAGTACGACGGTAATTTGCTTATTTCTACACTTAGGCTTAACATGGCGTTAGAGGGTGAAAACTCGAAACAGCCCCCGAACGGCCCCGTGGGTGGCACCAACACCTCCCACGGGACCAACGTAACTCGTAGGAACTGACCCCGCAGCCGCGGGTGTCCCGGTTTGAGAGTACGACGATAATTTACTTATTTCCACACTTAGGCTTAAAAACATGGCGTTAGAGGGTGAGAACTCGAAACAGCCCCCGAACGGCCCCGTGGGTGGCACCAATACCTCCCACGGGACCAACGTAACTCGTAGGAACTGACCCCGCAGCCGCGGGTCTCCCGGTTTGAGAGTACGACGATAATTTGCTTATTTCCACACTTAGGCTTAAAAACATGGCGTTAGAGGGTGAGAACTCGAAACAGCCCCCGAACGGCCCCGTGGGTGGCACCAACACCTCCCACGGGACCAACGTAACTCGTAGGAACTGACCCCGCAGCCGCGGGTGTCCCGGTTTGAGAGTACGACGGTAATTTGCTTATTTCTACACTTAGGCTTAACATGGCGTTAGAGGGTGAAAACTCGAAACAGCCCCCGAACGGCCCCGTGGGTGGCACCAACACCTCCCACGGGACCAACGTAACTCGTAGGAACTGACCCCGCAGCCGCGGGTGTCCCAGTTTGAGAGTACGAAGATAATTTACTTATTTCCACACTTAGGCTTAAAAACATGGCGTTAGAGGGTGAGAACTCAAAACAGCCCCCGAACGGCCCCGTGGGTGGCACCAACACCTCCCACGGGACCAACGTAACTCGTAGGAACTGACCCCGCAGTCGCGGGTCTCCCGGTTTGAGAGTACGACGATAATTTGCTTATTTCCACACTTAGGCTTAAAAACATGGCGTTAGAGGGTGAGAACTCGAAACAGCCCCCGAACGGCCCCGTGGGTGGCACCAACACCTCCCACTGGACCAACGTAACTCGTAGTAACTGACCCCGCAGCCGCGGGTGTCCCGGTTTGAGAGTACGACGATAATTTACTTATTTCCACACTTAGGCTTAAAAACATGGCGTTAGAGGGTGAGAACTCGAAACAGCCCCCGAACGGCCCCGTGGGTGGCACCAACACCTCCCACGGGACCAACGTAACTCGTAGAAACTGACCCCGCAGCCGCGGGTCTCCCGGTTTGAGAGTACGACGATAATTTGCTTATTTCCACACTTAGGCTTAAAAACATGGCGTTAGAGGGTGAGAACTCGAAACAGCCCCCGAACGGCCCCGTGGGTGGCACCAACACCTCCCACGGGACCAACGTAACTCGTAGGAACTGACCCCGCAGCCGCGGGTGTCCCGGTTTGAGAGTATGACGGTAATTTGCTTATTTCCACACTTAGGCTTAAAAACATGGCGTTAGAGGGTGAGAACTCGAAACAGCCCCCGAACGGCCCCGTGGGTGGCACCAACACCTCCCACGGAACCAACGTAACTCGTAGGAACTGACCCC